>CM069551.1:14751250-15980000 GCA_035773235.1 Eospalax fontanierii
GAAGCAGGCACTAAGGTCACCCTGGCTTCTGTCCAATGCTGAAGGTCTCGGCTGCTTCTCTACACACCATTCCTCCTTCATACTGGGCAAATGGCTTCCATAGGAATCTTTTTTAAACTGTTTTGTTATTTTTATTATATGCGTATGAGTGTGCTGCCTGCATGTATCTAAGTGCACCCATGTTGTTCAGTGCCTACTGAGGTCAGAAGAGGGCATCAGATCCCCTGGAACTGGAGTCATAGATAGCTGTTAGCCATCATGTGTTTGCTCAGAACCGAAACCAGGTCCTCTGCAAGAGTAGCCAGTGCTCTTAACCACTGAGCCATCTCTCTAGCCACTTCCAAGTTAATCCTTGTCTTAGAAAATTTGATATAATTATTTAATAGACAGTATCACACAAAGCTCGATCTGACACTAAAGTACTTGCCACAGGCGTGAAGACATGTGTTTAAGCTCCAGCACCCACAAATAAAACCAGGCATGGCAACACATGTCTGTAATCCTAGTGCTGGGGAGGCAGAGACAAATGATTCCCTGGGGCCAGCTAGCCAGCTAACCTGTCCTAATTAGTGAGTCCCAGGTTCCCAAAAGAGACCCTGTCCCCAAAACCAAAGTGGATAACTCCTGAGGAACACTCAAGGTTGATCTCTGACTTGTGCACCAATCCTCCCATACACACCCCTACCACACACACACGCACACACACACACACACACACACACACACGTGCATGCGCACATGTGCTTACAAAGTCTGTACCAGACACACCTGGTCACAGGTCTTCTAGATGTGTGTATACCTGTGTGTGCACACACACATGCATGTTTAGAAGGTCTATAGCAGATACCCCTGGTCACATGTCTTCCAAGATGGACCATGGACTCAAAATTTTGCGATCTCTCTCTCTCTCTGATGCATTTCTTTGTACTTGAAAGATCTTGCTTGAGCAGTTCAAGTGTGTGGGGC
The DNA here is from genome assembly GCA_035773235.1 of Eospalax fontanierii. Taxonomy (NCBI): domain Eukaryota; kingdom Metazoa; phylum Chordata; class Mammalia; order Rodentia; family Spalacidae; genus Eospalax; species Eospalax fontanierii. The sequence continues at coordinate 14,752,217 of CM069551.1, forward strand.
TTTCTACAACGGGCGCGGGCCGCTGTTATGTCTTCAGTAAATCTCCAGGACCTCACTTTGAAGTAATGACTCACAGAGAAGATTTTGTTGGGCCAATCAGGCCATAAAAATACTAAGTGTGGTTTTTCAGCAGTAGGTTTTCATCATCTGGTATACTTCCTGTCACGAAGCATTGTAGTAAGTGGTGCTTTAAAGCCATTAATGGCCTGCCTACAATGTTTCACATCCGTTATTATACGTCGTCTAGAATCGCTGATTAACAGTAGGGTTAATTAAAAAGTCAGAGGTGCTCAAGAAATGTTCCCTGACCTGAACAGCGATGGCTGTGCCGCATGCAAATCCAGTGAAGTTTCTTTTTGTTCAGCCATTCTGGTATTGTTGGAACCACCAGGACAAATTCCCTGCTTGGGCTTCCCATGCCTCAGCAGGCCAAGGTGGTCTGTGTCAGCAACCCCAGTTAAGTGCCCCCCTCTTTGGAACCACTTAGCTTACCAGGTTGCCCAGACTCACTGCCATACCTTACATTTTATTTATTTATTTATTTACTTATTTATTTATTTATTTATTCATTTCGGGGGAGGGGTGCATGTGTGCTGCAGCAGCCTGTGGAGGTCGAAGGACGACTTGTAGGAGTTGAGTCTCTCTTTCAATCATGTGAGATCCTGAGATCAAACAGAGCAACAAGCACCCTAACCCTCGGAGCCGGCTCAAAGCCCCATCCATTGTAGTTGAAAACCAACAAGAACAACAAAAATCACTTTCTGTCCTGGTCATAAACAAGTCTCCCCATCACTAACTGGACATCCCAGCCAGCTCTCTGCTTGGATTCTTTACTAACCTCAGTCCATCACTTTCCGCATACTGTCTCAAGCAATTTCTATCTTCCCAGAAGCAAGGTTCTGTGCCTCATTTCAGACTGGGTGAGAACAAATAGAAGTTGCTTTGGAGCCCACTTCACAGTATCCATCCAGACCCCCCACCTGCTCCTCAGTGTCCCTTGCATTCCATTTACAATACCATGACATCTGAATGAATGAAAACATTCCTTGCTGTCTCCTCCAGAAGATGAGGGTGGTCTTACAGACCCCTTAAGCTAGAGGATGTTTCAAAGTAATTTGCCAAAGGCTAAAACTTTAGCAAACCATTATGAATGAATCACAATTCCCAGGCCTCAACTTCAGCAGCATTTCAAATATGGGACTCTTCTGTGTGGCGAGGACTAAAACGCACCGCTTGGTAGGTGAGTTCGGGAAGGCCTGGCGCACCCGCTCTCCCTGAAATCCATGCTGCATGCTTTAACTTTTTCTAAAAATGTAAGTATTTTATTCATTATTTTTATTTTGAGTGTATAGGCTGCATGTGTATTAGTGCATGCAGGTAGTGTGATGCCCACAGGGATTAGAGGACGGTGTTGGATCCCCCAGAACTGGAGTTGCTGATGGTTGTGAGCCACCATGTGGGTGCTGGGAACTGAACCTGGGTTCTCTGGAAAAGCAGCCAGTGCTCTTAACCATTGAACCATCTCTCCAGCTTCTGTTTTAAAATTTTTTGCTTTATATGTATGAGCAGTTTGCCTGCATGCATGTAAGTGCACCATGTGTGTTCAATGCTCATGGACTCCAGAAGAGGGCACTGGGTCCCCAGGAACTGAAGTTACAAAGAGTTGTTAGCTGCCATGTGGGTGCTGGAAACTGAACCCAGGTCCTCTGCAAGAGAAGCCAGCCAGTGCTCTTAACTACTGAGCCATCTCTCCAGCCTCACATTGCATTCTTGATCACTCTCCAGATAAGAGACTCAAAGGACTGCCAGGACACAGCAGAACTCCTGAGGGTCATTTTGTTCAAACACCAAAAGTCTATACTAACTCCACATTATTTATCCCAAAGCACTCTTACAGCGAGGTCAGGGAACTGATAACTTTAGGAAAACATTGGATTTGTGTGGATTCTCTTTATAAGGATTACTGTAATTTTCTTTTTCTTGAGAAAACCAAACGATTCTGTTTGACATAAGTCTTCTTTGGGGTCTAAGCTTTCTGGGAAACTCTTTGTGCGATGCCAGAGTCTTGATTTAATTACCCCGACAATATGCAAACTTTTGAGGCTGGTTTGCTCCTCAAGACTGAAATCTGGATGTTATTTAAATGGGTGCTTGGCACTCAATCTGCAAAGGGGGCTGGGAAAAGCATACTTGGATTGCTCTTCCCTCAAACGCTTAAATTAGAAGGTGTCTCCTGAAGTTACAGGTTGTCAGTCAGTCTGACCGCCCCAAGAATTTGAGATGCGTGACCCCCACATCGTCACAGCAACCTAGACTACAGAACTAAACCTTCTCTACACTGGAAAAAAAAATGCATAATTATTTCAGGTATTTTTCTAAGAAAGGCAATATTCAAATTTGAGTGCAAAAAGAAAGACAAGACAGAATCAGGGAAGGAGTTTCTTCCTAGAAAGACTTAATTCTGGCCCAAAACAGCCTATGGATGACATTTCAGAAAAGTGCTAATTACAAGAGTTCAGGCTTTTGGTGGCAAGCATATTTCCCCCAGTTCAGCCTGTGCCAGGCAGGCACATTGTCATAAAAATGGCCTGCCAGCAGCCCTGGCACATCCTGGGAAGAATTTTGTCTGAACTATCTCTGGAAAAGGCAAAGTCAACATCCAACTCACCTTTCCAACCCCATAAAATCACCACCTGAGCCGATGCCCGCTTATTTGTTTGCGTTGTTTTCTGCCAACACTCCTTCCCTTTCTTTTGACCTGAAGCACTCAAGCAGTGGGCATGTGATCCCAGCTTGGACAATCAGATTTTCCCTTCTCTGAACTTGGCTCTTATTTGAAGAAATAAAAGGACAGGCAAGACTGGATGAGACTCTCCAAACAGCCCACTGAAGGAAGCACCCGCTAATCTCTGCTACTTAGATCTTTGGAATTCCCTGGTCTGCGCCCTTCCCAAGACCTGGGAGGTCAGCTTGTCCTTAAGATTTTGCGACCTTAAATGAACCAGAGCCGGTTTCTGTTGTTTCTTACTAAGAGCCTTGACTGAAATGCACAGGAATTCTGTGAATTCCCAGGGTGAACAAGCAGGCTGTCAGACAAATATGCTGGCTGGAAAAGAAAAGACATCCAGGGCTGAGGAGGGGGCTCAGTGGATAAGAGCACTTGCTGTGCAAGCGTGAGGACCTGAGTTCAAATCTACAGTGTCAGCATGGCTGCACACACAACTGCAATCTCAACAGAGAGGCCAAGACAGGAGGCTGCCAGGGCTCGCTCGCCACCAGCTCAGCTTTTTCAGTGCCAGACCCTGTGTGGAAAAGGTGGAGTCTGATAGAACAGGACACCAGATGTCCTCCTCTGGCCCCTGCACACCTGCACAGGCACATACTCCTGCACACAGGTGTGCATATATCACACACGTGTACCATACATACACAGAGAAAAAGAGATCCAGTCCCAAGTAGGAATACCCAAGATATTTCTAATCCCTTCTCAAAACTCATCTCAGAATAACAACAGGGGACAGAGGAGCTGGAGAGATGGCTCGGTTCCCGGGACCCGTACTGGGCCATTCACAGCTGGCTGTAACTCTAGCTCTAGAGGATCCTGCACCCTCTTCCGGACTCTATGTGCACCTGCACAAACGTGCACAGACACAGACGTTCACACACACACACAAATGAAAATTCTAAAACTGGATCTTTTTTAAAAATAGAGAATAGACTGAGGTTGAAGAGATGATTCAGCAGTTAAAAGCACCAACTGCTCTTGCAGAGGACCTGGGTTTGATTCCCAGCACCCACATGGCAGCTAACAACTATCCATCTGTGACTCCAGTTCTACCCTCTTCTGACCTCCTTGGGCATGGCACAACATGGGTACACTTACACACATACAGGCAATACACCCATACACACAAATTTTTTAAACTACTTTAAAAATAAAAAAGAGAATAAAAACTATATATTTTCAACAAAATTAAAATAATTTCTATAGCCCTGAACCTAACCTCACAGAGGTGACTGGAGTGGTAATGACTTAGTTGGGAGGTGGAAAGACAATCCCCACAGCAGCAGGCGGACAGTAAAGAGAGATGTGGCTTCAAGAAGCCAGCCCTACAAACCCAGTCTTCACAGCACCCGAGAGGCGAAAGACCTCCCTGAAAAGTCCACACGAGACTCTCTGCTCCTCCTCTAGTCCTCCTCTAGTCCTCCCTGGTCCTCCACTGGTCCTCCTCTGGTCCCTCTCTGGTCCTCTCTGGTCCTGCCCACAGTGCACAGGTCCTCTCCCCAGCATAGTACTTCCTAGAGACAAGGAACCAGAGAGGGTCCCATGAGGCACAGAGGGTGAGCGAGGCTCTTCACAGTGGACAGGCAAGGTTTCACTCAGACCTTCCTTTCTGAAAGTAGGAGTGAGAGGAATGTGAAGGTACCTGTCGGCCCGGAAAGTGCAGGCATGGATGAGCCGGCAGGAAGCTGTGAGGTTGGAGGAACTCACTATGTGACTTTAGCAAACTGAACAGGTGAGGTAAGAAGCCATTGTAGTAACCTCATCTCCAGGAAAAGAAAACATTATACAACAGGAAGCCTCGACGCTGTAACAAAACGCCAGACAGAAGCACCTTAAAAAGGGCTGATTTGACTCATGGTTTACACAGGGCACAGTCCGTCATGGTGGGGAAGGCGTGGCAAAAGGAGCTGGTTGAATGGCTCTGGCATCAGGAAGTGAGACCTGGTTATGAAACCTCAGGATCAGGGCTGGAGAGATGCTCCGAAGTTAAGAGCACTGGCTGAGGAGCCAGGTTTGATTCCCAGCACCTACATGGTGGTTAACTACCATCTGTAACTCCAGTTCCAGGGGATCCGATGCCCTCTTCTGACCTCCATAGGCACTACACACACATGGTGCACTTACTCACATGCAGGCAAACACTCATACACATAAAATTAAAATAGATCTTTAAAAAAAAAAAAAAACAGACAACTCAAGTTCTACCCCCAGTAACCCACTCCCTCCAGCAAGGCTTACCTGCCTACAGATTCTACAACCTTCCAAGAGAGCACCAACAGCTGGAGACCAAGTGTTTAAACACATTAGCCTGTGGGCAACATTTCGTATTTAGTCCACAACAACTTGCTTTAGTGAGGGGTCAAAATGGTAGAGAGACTGAATATTTGAAAATTTAGAACTAGACAGAGTCAATAGATCATGTATAAAATAATAAACCAAGAAACTGAAATACAAAGCTGCTCCTGACAGATACATATCTAAGAGCTCAGAATCGCTGCTCTGAGGACCCGGCAGGGGCAGGAACGGAAAAACAAGCGCTTTGTAATGAGCCATTTATTGTTTTTTTTTACTTTTGAGATACTGACAGGTCTGATAAGAATCTGAATTAACCCTCCAATCCATCAGCATTAGGCAGAAGGCAATGACATCGGGAGACACTGATGAATTTTCATGATGCGGTGACTGTGGATTCTTAGAACCGTATCAGGATTTTCATCCCTGAAATCGGAACCATCACAACCCTTTGATCACAGATACCTTTTCATACTTTGACTTTAGAGCAACTGGAAAATGAGTTATGCATGAAATAATTTTGAAGTTCAAAGCCCTTTTTAAAATTAAAATTCGCCTCTTTCTGAGATAAGTAGAAAAAATTTGTATTCATTGTACTTATAGGAACAAAATGAAAATATCCTATCTGTTCTTATTTTACTTAACACTGGGGTCTGCCATTAAATTGTTTCCTTAAAACCTGTTTATGAGGGCTGGAGCCAAAGCTCAGGGGCAAAGTGGTTTCCCAATGTGTGTGAAGCCTCAGGTTCAATTCCCCATCACCACTAAGGAGGTGAGCTGCCAATACCCTAGAGACGTGGTGCAACGAGAGAGAACATTTGTGAACTGCAGCCATCTCCATGAAATGTGTTTATGTAAACCGGCACTCTAATGAAGTACTAAGCAAACAATACTCATAAAAATAAATTCATATTCAAAAATAGTCAACAACATGAAAATGAAAACACTTAGCAGTAAAAAGTTAATCAAGAAACACATGTGGTGAGGGTTGCGGAGATGGGTCAGTGGTTAAGAGCACATACCACTCTTGCAGAGGACTCAAGTTTAGTTCCCAGCACCCACAAACAGCAGCTCACAAGCCCCTGTGACCCCAGCTCCAGAGGGTTCACTTCTGGCGTCACTCACTTTCACCCACCCACACAGACAGACACACATACACATCATTAAAATTTTTAATATGGGCTGGAGATATGGCTCAGCTGGTAGAGTGCTTGCCTGGCACACACAGCCCTGGGTTTGACCCACAGTACCATATGATCTAGGCACAGTGGAACATGCCTAATTTGGGAAGTGGAGGCAGGAAGATCAGAAGTCCAAAGTCATCCTCACCCACATAGCAAGTTCAAGGCCAGCCTGAGACACATTAGACCCTGTCTAAAAAAAAGGAATACTTAATAGTAAATGCCATTTTTAAAATATGTTATTTTCATTTCATGTGTGAGAGAGACAAGGTGTACAGTATGTATATGTGGTATAGGTGCACATGCCTATGTGCATGAACCTGAGATGTGGCGGCTAGAGGAGCAAGCCAAGTGTCCTCCTCTCTCACTCTCTGCCTAGTTCTCTGAGGCAGAGTCTCTCCCTGAACACGGACCTCATGATTTCTGGCTAGACTGACAGCCAGCAAGCCCAGCAGTCTTCCTGTCTCTGCCCCGCCCCCTAGAGCTCTGGGGTTACACACATATGCAAGACCACATCTGGCCTGTTGCGTGGGTGCTGGGATCCTAAGTCAGGTCCTCATGGGTGTGTAGCAATGTTCTTAACCACTGAGCCATCTCCCAAGCCTCTCATTATTTGTCACACATAAATTTCACACAAATGTTACCCAACTGCCATAAAAACTTCTTAAGACTATAATAGTTTGGGGTATCATGAGGAGACAATTATGGAATAGCACACTGTTCTGAGGGCCTAACATCTTCAGATAATATCATCTCTTATATAATAATTTGGGGAATGTCTCAGTCTGTAACCCAGACTTGTCTCAAATTCACAACACACTCCTGCTTGCTGGGATTATAGGTGTTCACCACCATTCCTGGCCTCTTACTTAACAATTTTAAGACCTTTTAAAACTGTTTTAGCAAAAATCTGTATCTTGAGCTGGGCGTGGTGGCACACATCTTTAGTCTCCTCACTCAGGAGGCAGAGTTAGGTGGATCACTGTGAGATCAAGGCCAGCCTGGTCTACATAGTGAGTTCCAGGCCAGCTGGGGCTACAGGGGGAGACCCTGTCTCAAAAAACAACCACAAAAAAACGTACCTTTATTCATTGCAACATGTAGTTTTTGATTTAAAGAATGAGGTTATGACGTTTAATATTTTACCGCATTTAGAGTTAAACCCTGTTGTGCTTATTCTACTGGATTGAAACCAGTTTCAACAACAGCGAGACACAGTCCTATGACGCTGCTTCAGTACCACACTCCAGTTCCTTATGACTTTCACAGACAAACCAGACCTGTTTAGAACCGTAGACTGTGCATGAGATTGTCTTTGCATTTTGACTAAAAGAATGGACCATTGTTCCTAATCGTGAGGTGCAAAAGATTTGATTTTCAGCTTTTTAAAATAGCACAAACAGTACTGCATAAGTAAAACATAATCATTGAATATTTTAAAATAGTATTGTAGGCCAGGGGTGATGGAGTTTGCCTTTAATCCCAGCACCTGGGAGGAAGCAGGGCCGATCTTTGTCAATTTGAGGCCAGCCAGTTCTACAGGGAGACTCTGTCTCAAAAAACAAAACATACACACAGAAGTACTGTACTGCAGAAAGTTAGAGTACTGAAAACATAATGTAAGACTTAGCCGGGTATATAGGTACTGTAATCCCAGCACCCAGGAAGCTGAGACAAAGGATCATGAGTTTGAGACTAGCCTGAACTACATAGTGAGTTGAAGGACAGCCTGGGCTATATTCCAGGATCCTAATGTCATGCCTTCCCCTTCATGATGAAGTGCGCCCTCAAACTATGAGCCACAATAAATCCTTCCTCCCTTAAGTGGCTTCTTGACATTTATTTGGTCATAGCAACGGGCAAAATAACTACTGTACTTATGCTAATTCTATGGGAGGAATAAAAAAGAAATGAGAACCTAACTATGAGGCCACTGTTCACTCCCGCAGGGAGCGGTCAGACTCCTCCACCTTGTGCCAGGGGTCTCTACAAACTGAGAAGGCAGGAGGGGGAGACGCTGACCTGCCCGACGTCCCTTCTGGGAGGGGACCTAAGGCTCAGCATATAAAGCTGAGGTGTGACACCTAACCTAAACACTGCATGTGCTTCCTGTCGCCAGACAGAGCCACATGTGTGACTCCCCACGGAGCCACCTGATGGCAAACCAGCCCAGTTTTCTCTCGCCTTCAGTTCAGCCGGGCTGCCGGCTTTAATGATAAGTAAAGCAAAATGAAGAGCGGGTGGTCGGGAGACTCGGCTCGCTGGCATCCTTCTGACCGTTTCCAAGGCTGCGCCCCAAATGTTGCATTTCATCAAACACTGTCCCTTCCAGCCCCAGGCTCTGAATTCACACACCAGGCGAAGTGTTCTCCACATGGGGATCCTCGGGATGCTGGGCTCAGCCAAACGGGAACAGCTTGTCTTCTAGACCACAGTCCTGTGGCCCACCTTGGAAGCTGAAATGAAGCTACTGTCCTCACATCCCAACCTCACCCAGTGCCCGCTAATAACATCTGCTTTATAGTCGTGGCTCCTGCAACCTGCTCTCTCCCGCCCGCTCGCCGTGCTCTCTCTCCACAGGAGGATGTGCGCTCTACTGTGCGGCAGGTCTGGTGGAAGGTTGACGTCCACGCCAAGAGCCAACCCAGTCAGTGCTGGACGTGTAACTTGAAGTGCTTTCTCAAGGGACCCTTTCCAGGTACAGGAGCCCTTCGTAACCAGATTTGGCCAGAGCTGGCAGACAGCCTTGTTTGGGAGCACATTAAAAATCAAAATACAGACGCCGTTTGGAAAGCAGAGAGCTTCACTCTGACATCTTATGTATTAAAACTTTGTTACATAAAAATGACCGCAAAGCTCCAAATTCATACTTTCCTACTTCGTGAGACCAGTTACCACCAGGAATAATCCTGTGAAAGTGTGAGGCCAACTGTGGGCCTCGAGAGGCCTTGGTATAAGGCTTAGCCTCGTTCCAAATGTTGAGGGCAAGATCAATGCCCTGGCCCTTGAGAGCAGCCAGGCCTGTGGTGCAGCAGGGGAGCCTGGACTGTGGTCTCACCACACGAGTCTGGGGGCAAACACCAGCCTGAGTCAGGGCAGAACCGATAGTCTCTTCCGGGACCCCTTTCATCCACCTCATAAAGCCCCAGACACACTGGCATGCTTTGCAGGTTTTAATGAAGCGTGGGCCCTGGCTGGAGCCAAAGGGGCATTAGAGACGCAGAATGAGGCTCTTTCATACCCTGCAGGATGGAGATACGACCCAGGAGGCCAGACTTCTACTAGAGCTTTCTGCTAGGAGTTCTGCTGTCCTTAACTCATCTCGATTTTCCCCATCGCACTTTAGCAACATCCACAACGATCCATATTTGTTCGGGGTAGCCCTAAAGCAGGCCCAGAATGGCTCAGGCCTGGCGTTGAGCTGCAAAGCTCCGAGTCCTGTGAGGGAGGGCGCCCATGGAGTTTACAGCAGGCTGAGTCCTAAGCTTTCTGCGGCCCGCCTCATTCCTCCCCCAGGCTCCCGAGAGGAAACTTCCGCGCTCCTTTTTCTTACTCAAGAAACCCTAAATGCAGAGAATTTAAGGTCATGTAGTTAGTCCCCGTCTATCCTTTCTCAGTAGATGGAACACCTTGGCCCTCAGCCAAGATGCCAGCATCAGGTGTGACATTCTTATTGAGTACTGATACACATTACCTTTGTGTCCTGTAACAAAGCATCTGACAGGAATGGTTTGCAGAGGGAAGCTTTACTTTGGATCATGGCTTCAGAGGGTCTCAGCCCATCACAACAGGGAGACATGGTGGAGAATTCGTCTACAGAGATAGGAGCTAACCGCCTTACAGAAGACCACAGAGCAGAGAAAGTGGGCCAACCCAGGAGCTGGGCTATTGCTCTTAACCACGCCCCGCCCAAGAAGTACTTTGGCCAACTAGATCTCAGCTCCCAGAGGTTTCACAGCGTCCCCATGTAGTACCACCTACCTAGGGACCAAGCATTCCAAATACGCCTGTGAGTCACACCACAGCATCTCAGAGTCAAACCACAACACCTCAGAGTCAAACCACAACAGGGTGGTATCTTGGTGTTAGACAAGCCTGTGTCAGTTCTGATTCTGATGCTGCTTAGTTGTGTGATCTTAAGAAACCTGTTTCAGTGCTGGAGAGATGGTTCAGCAGTTAGAAGCACTGGCTGCTCTTACAGAGGACCTGGGTTAAATTCTCAGCACCCAAATGGCAGCTAACAACTTTCCATAACGCCAGTTCTAGGGAAATCAGATGCCCTCTTCTGACCTCCACAGGCATTCCACAACACAGGTGTACTTACATATGTGCAGGCAATACATTCATACACATAAAATAATAAATTTATAAAAAAAAAGAAACCCCAGTTTCCTCAACCATAAAATAAGAATTATCTAAAGACCTGGGACGTCCACACCCAGCAGTCACCAATATAACAAGAAAGGTGCATCCAGCACTGTGACTCTGTGCTCCTGCCCAGACCGCAGCGGCTCCAGACAGCTAACAAACTGTCTGTCTTTTCTCCCCCAGAGATGCTGGGCTCAGGAGAATAAGAGGAGCTCCGAGGTCAGGTCTTCTTAGATGTGAGCCCAGCCCTGTTACATCCCACTGCGCAAACCCAGCCCCAAGCCTCCCACACTTCCAGCTGCCAAGCGGAAGCGAGGATCCAGGGATAGACGTGTCCTTCTGGAAGGAGTGTGGTCAAGATCTTGGTATTTGGAAAGAAGTGTCATAACAACCACCCAAAATGTGGGAACGGCTTTGGCCCCAAGCATGGATGGAAACTTGAGGAGCGGAGAGGATTTTGAGTAGAGTTTCGGTGAAATACGAAAGTGCATTTAATGTAGTTTATATGACTCTGGACCATGACTGTGGTACAGATGTGAAGGAACCTGGGGGACTCTTCACAGACACTGGAAGAAATCAGGTTCTGATGCACAGAAGGTTTGACAGCATCGTCACTGGCAATCTGGTAGAAAGGGAAAGTGCCCAGTGAGCAGGGTGACCCCACTAAGAATACAGGGTTGAGCACCACCTGGTTTCTTCCTAGTGCTGATAACACATCAGTGTTCCCACCACTGTGACCAGATACCCAACGTCACAACCTAAGGAGGAAGGGCTTATTTGGGCTCATAGTTTCATGGATTCCAGTCCATAATTCCTGGGCTCTGGTGAGGTAGAACATCATGTGGAGAAGGCAGCTGTTCACATCATTGTGGAAGCAGAAAGAGGGGAACCAGGTTTAACCTTCAAAGTCCGGCCCCGGTGACCTGCCACTCCAGCTGGCCCTCTTAAGTTTCCAAAATTTCCAAAATTCCCCAAATTTCCAATCAGTTGAGGACCAAGAATCTAACACACGAGCCCAAGGGAACATTTCACGTTCAGATCAGACTGACGTGTGAAGTCTCTTAGAAATGTCCAGGACACCATTAAACACACTGGTGCTGAGACTTTTCAGCCCTTCTAGATGGCATATCTCAGAAAAGGGTTTCGAGCATAAATCACATCTACTACGCTGCAAGAAAGACAAGGAGGTTAGGAATAACAGCCCTCTAAAAGCGTTAAGGCTTGAGTCAAAGATTCATCTAATTAAATACTAGGACTCGTAAGAACTTAGCGGCTGGAGAGATGGCTTTGCAGGAAAGAGCACTGGCTGCTCTTGCAGAGGACTCCAGTTCAGTTCCCAGCACCCACATGATGATTAACAGCCATCTGTAACTCCAGTTCTAGGGGATCTGATGCCCTCTTCTGGCCTCCATGGACATTGCACACATAGGCACACTTGCAGGTAAACATTCAGACACAATATTTTTTTTATTTTTAAATTTTTTAACATTTTTTAATTAATTCATTAAAAATATTTTTTTAATTTTAAACTTAATTAAATAAAAAACAATTTTAAAATATTGTCCTTCATCAGAAATTTATAGCTAGGGTCTGGAGAGATGGCTCAGGGGTTAAGAATTTGTATTGCCTTTGCAAAAGACCTGTGTTCAGTTCACAGCACCCACAATGGGAGGCTCACAAGTGTCTGTAAGTCCAGCTCCAGGGTATCCAACTTTCTCTTCTGGCCTCTATGAGCATTGCATGCACATTGTGCACTTACATACATGCAGACAGAACACTCATACACATAAAAAAATTTATTTTTTAATTTAAAAAATTAATCAATTAATTAATTTTTCAAACTAAGGATATTGACCCTTATCAGAAATTTACAGTTAGGAGCTGGAGAGATGACTCAATAGTTAAGAATTTGATAGGACTTGAGTTTAGTTCCCAGCTCCCACAGTGAGAGGCTCACAACTGCCTTTAACTCCAGCTCCTGGGGAATCTGACACTCTCTTCTAGCCTCCATGAGCAACTCTAGTCACATAGCATTCACCCACAGACACATAAATGCAATAAAAATAGATCTTAAGAAAAATTTATAGTTAAAAGGGTGTTTTTATTTATTTATTATGCATTTTTTTCTAATTGAGTAAACTCCATTAAGATTCACAAAAGACCTATGCTGTTTTCTAAAAGAACGACAGCAAAAATGTGCCACACTTTGACTGGAAGGCACAGAGAGGAGAGAATAGAAAGCCACTGGACTCAAGACTTCTAAGACAAAAGGAGCAGCGTGTTGAGAAAAATCCTCCGTTGTAAACATGGGCTGGTGGTCATGAAAGGAGATGGCTTAGCAGACCCCACAGAAGACATAGTCAAGGTGACAGAGAGGACTCCTAGATAGAGGTGTATCAGAAAGACCCAGGTTCACTCCACATGGCAGCTCTGAGTGTCTGTGTGCCTCCAGCTTCCCATTATAGACAGGAGCATCTATGGTGGTAACCCGATATCGTGATAAACAGTATATGAAGTAACAGATAACCTGTCTTGTGGTCCACAGGTTACAGACAGAGAGGAATGGTGGGAGGGGAGAGCGAGAGAGGACAATAAATATATATGTAGATAGATGATAAGAGATAGATGCTGGATGATGATAGATGATAGATACCAATAGTAGACAGATAGGTAGATGATAAATGATGATAGATAGATGATAGAGATATATAGTAGATAGATAAATAGATGGTAGATGACAGATAAATGATGATAGAAAGGTAGATGATAAATGATTGATGATAGATAGATAGATAGATGATAGATGATAGATCGATGACAGCAAGACTATCTCGGAATGAAACAGATAAACAAAAAAGTGTGGAGGAAGAAATCATTTGGGGGACAGAAGTTGTAGGAATGAAAAACGAGTCTCTCCCTCTCCCCAGGACTCCCTGAAATGCTCCCTTTGTATCCAAGGAAGCAATCCCAGACCATGACTCAGCAGCCACTCGAGGTGTGACCAGTCTACATTTCAACCGAGACCAAAGTTGCTCCTGCTGTGCCATGGAGACAGGCGAACACATCTATAATGTGGAGCCACCAACGGAGAAGAAACATCTGGACCAGGAGCAGGTGGGCAGCATGGGCCTGCCAGAGATACTGCACTGCTCCAGCCTGCTGGCCCTGGCAGCCCCACGTTCTCAGAGATCTCAGTGCTGACCTGGGATGATTCCAGAGGAGGCAAGGACTTAGGACAAACTGGTCCTGGAGTTCACACACGCCACGACGAGGTCGTGCTCAGGCTGGAACCGCATCTGTGTGTACTCCTTCCCCAACAATCCCCAAAAGCTATTTGTTTGACACTCCAGACAACCCCAAGGGGCTGCGTGACCTCTGCTTCAGCGCAGAGAAGCAACTGCTTGTGTTTTCTGGTCACAGGTGTGGAAGTCTGCAACTTGCGGACCTGCCACAAGCCAAGCGTAGCACTTCATCCACCCCATTCATCATCAGAGCACATCAGAGTGCTGTGCCCTGTGTCCCTGAACCAGCCAGGCACTGTATGGCCTCAGCCCCAGAAGGGTATCCTTATCCACCTTCTTGACACCCAGTCTGAGGAAAAATTGGTGGAGCTGCGCAGAGCACCGACCCTGTCACCCTAAGCGGCTTTAACCAGCCAGGATCCTCCCTCTGAGCTCCGGTGACAAGGGCACTGTCCATATCTCTGTTCTTAAGCACATTTGCCTCAACCGCCACTCTGCACCAGTTCACACAGACACGGTGGGGCCTATAATTGGGCGGTATGTGGACTCTGTAAAGCCTGGCCAGCTTTACTGTGCCTGCTGAGTCGGCACACATCTGCGCCTTTGATTACAATACTTCCGAGAACGTCAACTCTGCAACTGCTATCTGCGGTGACGGGACCTTCTGTAACTATGTCGTCACTCCTGACAAAAACTGTGAGAGAGAGGCATTCGACAGATACCTTGACATCTGGAACTGCCGCGACTCTCATGGACCCTAGTGGCTGTGCTAGGGAACTACAAAAGTAGATCGCAGAGCTGAGCCTTGATGGTGGGGAACCAGGCAGCAATCATGAATGAGGTTTCCCACTCTTCGTGCAAGCAGAGCTATATCTAAATAAACAGCTCACTTCCCCGCAAGGATTTTTTTGTGTCCAAGGCAAGGGACCTTTCCTGGGTCACCTAGTCTGGAGAAGATTCCCAGACTCAAAGGGAATGTCTTAATCCAACTCGGGAATTTAGACAAGTTTACCAGGAAATCATCTCTGAGGTGATGTCCATGAATAAAAGTTCTTTAAATAAGAGAAAAAAGGGGTGGGTGTGGCAGCAGACACTTACAATCCCAGCCCTGGGGAGCCAAAGACAGGCAAATCTCCAGGCTCACTGGTCAGCCAACCTAGTCTACTTGGAAAGTTCCAGGCAGTGAGAGACCCTATCTCAAAAACAAAGAAAGAAAAGTGTGGGACTGGAGAGATGACTCAGTAGTTAAGAGCACTGGCTGCTCTTGCAGAGGACCCAGATTTGGTTCCCAGCACCCACATGGCAGCTCACAACCATCTGTAAATGCAATTCCAGGGGATCCAATGCCCTCTTCTGACCTCTGCGGGCATTGTAGGACATGGGTGCATTTATGTACATACAGGCAATATACTCGTACACATAAAATAAAATATTACAGAAACAGCAAAGTGAATGGCACCTGAGGAACAACATTTGAGGCTGTCCTCTGGCCTCCATACACGTGTCTCCCCCACACCACACACAGAAAGAGGAAGCACTTCTGAGGCGATCTGTACTCAGAACTGACTCAAGTGGCCACAGTGTTCCCGACTCTGAAAGTAGGTGATACAGCCGAAACTTTGACAGGGTGAGGTTTGGGGGCATCTTATGAGCAACTATACGTGCTTTGCACGTGAACGAGATGTAATGATTAGGATCCGAAGATGGACTGAGACAGCCGATCTCCAAGACGGCCGATGCACAGCCCTCTCTGTCAGTCAGCCTGTGTGAGCAGCAGAATGCGGTACCTGCACGCTCTGTCTCTACTCAGGTAGGCTCTCAGGGATGCTGCGGCCTCCATCCTGTTCTCTCTCACATCACTCAGGCTGGAGGAAGCAACAGGCATGCATGAGCCACTGTGTGAAAAGCCCCCACATGATGAGAAACCACAGTCTGCTTCCAGTGGGCAGCCATGTGACAGAGCCTGGGGACAATAGCAACTCCTTCTATATTTTATTTACTTTTATTTGATGTGTCTGAGTGCATTGCCTGCGTGTGTATAAGTGCGCCCATGTCGTGCAGTGCCCAAAGAGGTCAGAAGAGGGTGTTGGATCTCCTGGAACCGGAATGGATGGTTGTTAGCCACCATGTGCTAGGAACCAAACCAGGTCCTCTGGAAGAGAAGTCAGTGCTCTTAACGATTGAGCTACCTCTCCAGTCCCCCAACTGCAGCCCTTAGCATCTTAATTGAAACCACCCAAGAGACACTGAGCCAAATCATCCATCAAAGTAGCTTTTGGATTCCTGACCTTCACAAAGCATGTAAATAATTATTGTTTACTGAGCTGGTAAGATTTAAGGTAACTTGTTACATTAACAATATAAATACATAGCCAACACAGATGGTTAATACAGAAAAACTTCCTTTGCATGTGTGTGTATCTGTGTGTGTGCATATATCTATGTGTGTACATCTGTGTGTGGCTATGAATCTGTGTATTTCTATGTGTGTTTATCTGTGTGTGTCTGTATCAAGGTGTGTATATCTGTGTATTTCTGTATGTGGCTGTGAATCTGTGTATTTCTATGTGTGTTTATCTGTGTGTGTCTGTATCAAGGTGTGTATATCTGTGTATTTCTGTATGTGGCTGTGAATCTGTGTATTTCTATGTGTGTTTATCTGTGTGTGTCTGTATCAAGGTGTGTATATCTGTGTATTTCTGTATGTGGCTGTGAATCTGTGTATTTCTATGTGTGTTTATCTGTGTGTGTCTGTATCTAGGTGTGTATATCTGTGTATTTCTGTGTGTGTATATCTCTGTGTGCACGTGCATGTACATCTGCCTAATTAAATTTATTTTCCATGCCTTGGCAGGCGGGGTTTGGTCAATCTGGCAGAATAAAATGGAAACTAGTCTTCCACTTAGAGGGATTAATTTATTTAAGGTGACTCACAAAGTTATTGTTTGAACATGTTACCCACGACTGGCTGCCATAGCTTTTGCGGAGTCTGGGTGCAGCACCAGTGTGCGTGGCTGCCGTCCTGTTCCGGGCCTGAATTCCGTTTCCGCTCACGCTATTCTGGGGCTGTGGGGACCTGGACCGCTGCCATCTGAGTTGCTGGCTCTTGGTGCGCCTGGGGCCATGGCACTTTCCTTCCACAAGACTGAGTATTTTTCTGCCCAATGGCTTGGAAACGCTAGTTGCCCTGTTTTCCCTGCCCACACCCCCTCCCCCACCCCCACCCCACTCCCCCACCCCCACCCTCACCTCCACCTCCCCATCCCCACCCCCCTCCGGTCTCCCCGCCTTCCTGCCCTCTTATTGGTCAGAGGGCGGGACTTGCCGCTGAATGAACCAATAGTAAAAATTCAGAGGGAAACATAGATCTACATCTGTGTGTGGCTGTGAATCTGTGTATTTCTATATGTGTTTATCTGTGTATTTCTGTGTCTGTGTATATCTTCTGTGCATGTGCATATGCCTATGTGTGTACGTCTCTGTGTGCGGCTATATATCTGTTTCTGTATTTCTGTGTGTGTATATCTGTGCATATCTGTATATCTGTGTATTTCTGTCTGTCTGTCTGTATGCACATCTCGCTTGTTTGCCAGAGGTTGCTATCAGTGTCTTATCACTCCACCTTGAGTTTTCTACGAGGAGTGGGAATATTCTGTATTAACATTTTCAAAGAGCAATAATACATATTTTGTGCTTTTAGTTTTATGTAACCCTTTATGATTTGTCACAGGCGATATCTCCTCAGAGATGTGACTGTATTTTAGTAAGATGGTCACTTTAAATAATTATTGGACCAGATTTGACTTTTGGGCTATAGATTCCCAATCCCAATTTTTTAAAGGTGTCCAATAGTTGAATATACATGAAATGCTTGCTGATATTTTCTGAAGGAATTCGGCTATGGCATATGATTAAGTCATAAAGGATGGTTTGAATTACAAGTTGGAACTGAGCAAGGCTTTAACAAGTGCGATGACTTGCCTTTGATCAAAGGGCATCAAAGACTCGGGTTATGAGAACTGGACAGGAGGGCTATGGGAGAACACTTTGTGTTACTGTACAATTCGGTCCACTTGTCAACGGAATATGAGCCATTTATACATGTTTATTCCCAATCATACATGTTTATTCCCACTCACAGAAAAAAGTGTAATGAAGTACTGGAGACATGACAGTGTCCCTGCTCCTCTGAGAGCTGTCTCCACTTTGTTTTTTGAGATAAGGTCTCTCACTGAACCTGGAGCTCACTGATTCGGCTGGACCAGCTGGCGTGCAAACTCCAAGGATCCTCCTGTCTCTGCCTCCCAGCACTCAAATTACAGGTATGTGCCACCACACCCACATAAAACGTGGATCCAAACTCAGGTCCTCATGCCTGCATGGCAAAAACTTGGCCAACTGAGCCACCTTCCTGGAACCAGAAAAATGTCTTTAAAGTGTTGCAATAGAGTAGCAAAAATAGAAACTGTCAGCATTGTTGAAAATTATACACATATGCACAGAGACAGATAAATAATAGATAAGTGACATATAGGTGGATGATAGATAGAAGACAGATAGATGATAAAGGGATGATAGATGATAGATTATAAATGGATGATAGATGATAGATGATAGCTACATGGATGACAGATGATAGATGAGAGATAGATAATAGAGAGATAGAAAATAGATGATAGACAGACAGATAGATAGCTGTTGCTCATAGAGTAGACATTCTGAGACATAGTGTCAGTGGGCTTTGTCCTCCTATGAACATCAGAGAGCATCCTCACACCCACACAAACTTGGATGGCTTCAGCATCACAAGGCAAGGCAATAAAAGCTTATGGGATGACCACCCCATGTATGATCTGTCACTAAGAAATGTCATTCTGGGGCTGGAGAGATGGCTCAGCTGTTAAGAGCACTGGCTGCTCTTGCAGAGGACCCAGGTTTGATTCCCAGCCACATGGCGGCTAACAACTGTCCATAACTACAGTTCCGAGAGTTCGACATCCTCTTCTAACCTCCACGGGCATTAAATGATAGGGTGCACCTACATACATGCAGGCAATACACCCATACACATGAAATAAAAATAAAATATTTTTTAATGAGAAAATTTAAATGTCATGTGGTGACTGCATTTATTATCTAAAGACATGAAGTAGGATCATCAAGACTGCACATCACTTACTCTGTCTCTAAGGGACATGCTTTATAGGAGCAATCTGTCATCCTGGGCATACTGGTCTTCTAGGAAACATTTTAGTGCCATGCAGCAAGTGTCTTGTGAGAAGAATCTTACTGGTACACATTTAGTGTCAGAACCATCCTGTCACTGGGGAGAGGGGCGCATTTCTAGTCACTATTCAAGTCACTGTGACAGCACACTGGAGAAAAGCAGCTCGAGAGAGAGAGGATTTATTGTGGATCCCAGAAGTCTATCATGGCAGGAAGGCAAGGGGGCAGGGGCGTGCAGTTAGGACGCCTCACACCGCGTGGGGAGAAGGGAGGAGGGATCAGGTTCTAGCCCCCGAAGGCCTGCCTCTAGTGGACTACATTGGCCATCTAAGCCCCACATCCAGGAAAGTTCCACCACCTTCCAGAGAAGCAGCACCACTGGCTGGGGACTGGTGCTCACACACGTGAGCCAATGGGCACACTGCACACTCAAACCCCCCAGGAGGTCATGTGCATTTTCATGACCCCCAGACAGGGAGTCGGGCGGAGCTGATTCACACACAAGACCCTCAGAAGTCAGAGGAGCCAAAAGACTGGTGGGCGTTCAGGGACGGATCAGACAGCACTCCCCAAACTCAAGCAGGGTTTTCAAACTTGGCAAGTCAG
Source organism: Eospalax fontanierii (assembly GCA_035773235.1). Lineage (NCBI taxonomy): Eukaryota > Metazoa > Chordata > Mammalia > Rodentia > Spalacidae > Eospalax > Eospalax fontanierii. The sequence continues at coordinate 14,771,917 of CM069551.1, forward strand.
GCAAGTCGGGTAGAGCCCGGGAGAGGAGACAGGGACTAGAAAAGCCTAAACAGTGAACTCTGTGAGTCACAGTTTCCGCTACAGCGAGGGTAGAGGAGGCATCTCCTCGGTCTGTGACAAAACGCTAGAACTGGTGGACAGGAAAAGGAGGGCCTTGTCAGTGATCCTCACTTCAGCAGGATGTTTTGACTCCCGAGTGGGGAGCACTCATCACTGGGAACTGACAAGTACTCATTTTTGCCTTTTTTCCTTTGAATTTCACAAAACTCCATCTCCTGCCTCATTCTGACCACATTAGAACCTGGCATCATGGGACCGAGTTTGTTTTTGACGTTGTCCCTGGAACAGTTGAGATGTCTCTCTTTTTCATTTCCCTCTTTCTCTCTTACTTGGTACTGAGCACAGAGCCAGCAAGGGGAGCCAGACGCAGACTAAAGTTCCCTGTTTATGACTGAACAGGTACACCACAAACAGCAGTCTCGCTGTTCCGCCCACGGCCTCCCACACACCCAGACTGCCCCAAGCCCCACCTGGAAGGACCAGTCTCTAGTAGGCAGTATGATGGTCCCATGTCTGGGCTTATTGAGCCCAGTTATATTTGCTTAAGAACAACATCTGAATTAGAGGCCCCTCAGAAAACTACCATTTCCGTATTTACTGGGGGATTTTTGTTTATTACAAACTATTCTGTACAGTTGCTAAGTGAAAATCAGTAGGCTCACAGAGAGCCAACAGTGACCATGACAACAGCAACCAATCTCAGCAAGATCTGCAAGGGCACACGGGTCCGTATATGACATGAGGGTCACCATCCCCACCTCTCAGATGAGACTGAAGATAAAGAAGGAAAACAACGCAACTGCACCTGCTCTGGAGTGTGGTGTAGGACACCGTACGAGGCGTCTTATGCCCTTTTATGCTGTTGGGATTCTTAATTTTTTAATGTATTCATTTTTATTGCACGTGCATGAGTGTTTTGCCTGCATCTAATTGCGCCATGTGCATGCAATGCCTGTGGAGACCAGAAGAGGGCATTGGATCCCCTGGAACTGGAGTTATAGACAGTTGTTAGCCGCCATGTGGGTGCTGGGAACCGAATCCATGTCCTCTGTAAGAACAGCCAGTGCTCTTAACCACTGAGCCGTCTCTCCAGCTCCCATTGGGATTTTTTTTTTAACATATGTACATATTATTGTGATGTCTTTGACAGGCAGTGGCAAGAAAGCAATTTCATTTTTGCTATTTTTATTACATTTATGTGTGTGCATACATGTGTATGTGTGTTTGGGGGCAGTGAGTGCACGAGTGTATGTGTGTATGACTCTGCCCTGACCCTACTGTTGGAAAGAGGATGCTATAGCCCTGGTCACTGTGTGCATGGTGCCTATCTCTGGGAGACAGCGGTAGGGACACTGAAGTAGCAGAGTGACCACATTCCATCATCCAAACTGGGACACTGCTGAGTGTGAAAGTGGGGCCTGATTGTGAGACCTAACTATGAACAAGGGTTTTCCTCACAAAATCCTTTGTATCTACAGATTCCACATACCCAAAATCAATCACCAGCAGATCAAAGATATCTAGAAGAAACATTCATCTCAACTGAACACGCATGCACTTCTGTCAATAAAGTGTAATCATGATTTACATAGCACCGATAGTCTCTGAGATCTACTGCAGAGCCTAGAGATGGTTTAAAGTATTCAGGAGGTGAGGGCTGTAGAGAAGACTCAGTAGTTAAGAGCACTGGCTGCTCTTGCAGAGGATCTGGGTTCAATTCCCAGCATCCATATGGCAGCTAACAACCATCCGTAACTCCAGCTCCAGGTAGTTATGCCCTCTTCTAACTCCATGGGAACTGCATGACACAGGTGCACTTACACACATGAGAGCAATACACTCATATACATAGAATAAAAATAATAAAATATTTTTAAAGTATTCAGGAAGATAGGAATAGGTTATATGCAAATGTCCTACCGTTTTATATACAAACTTGAGATTCTAAGGATTTTGTTAGCCACAAGAAGCCCTGGGCCAGCTCTCCTTGGGTACCAAAGATGATTATATGCACCAAGTGCCCTGCCTTACAAAGAATCCCCTCACTGTTTCCTTCCATATGTAGAGGCTGAAATTTAACAACAAGCAAAGAACTGGAAAGAAAGTAGCCGATGATTACTCGGAAAGAATGAAGGGACGAGGGGAGGGAGGAGGACATCTGGGTGGTGACTGTGACAAAGCTCATACTCTTGTATGGAAATGTCACAGTGAACCTGCCAATCTCACAGTTAATAATTATAACTCAAAATGTTCTGCCTTGACCACTTATCATGTTAATTAGCACGGGGACCACATCATATCTTTTTTTTAAGCCAGTCATTCTAACTTGCAAGTCTGTATTCTTATTATTCAAATTATAAATTGAAGTCTACACAATTGAAATTGCCACTACAGCCATACAGAGCTAACCGCCCCGGGTGATGGCCACTATGACCAAGATGTCTAAAGCTTTATGAGAGTCCTGGGGGATCTTTCTGGGAGCTACTCCCCATTCACAGATAGAGGATATGATCTTCGCTGCCCGGGCGGCAAGCCCAAAGGTTGGGGAGCATCTCCCCAGAGCTGCCCAGCAAGTCACCAGCCTCTTTTCCACCACTGTGGCCCCTGCTGTCTCTCCAAGCTGAAAGGCAGCTTCCAATCCTCTGTGGCTAATTCATAACTTTCTCCAACAAAACAAAATCCAGCTTTACAAGAATATGTTACGCTGGCCACACCGGGGATCCACACACAAACACCGCACATCTAGGCAGGACCATCAGTAAACAGCCAACTCAACTCAGCAAAGAAGGAGACCGCCTAGCTGGGCAACCCTGTCTGGCCCAGTTCAGATGACTAAGGGACCTCAGGAAGTGGAACTGTGAATCAGACAGAGCCCTCCTTTCCTCTGACTCAAGGCTGAGCTCATGACCCGGGTGGTCCTGGGAACACATGCTCGCTCCCAAGGTGCCGAGCGCCTTTGCCAATACTCCCAAACCAAGCTCAGACCCCACAGTGCTAGCTGCTCCACAGGAGTTACCCAGTCTCATGATGCCCTCCAAATATCTGCCCATTTTAGAAGTAAAGAGACTGAGGCTGGGGAAGTCTGCCAACGTCCACAGCCAAGTCTGTGTGTGAGCATCCACAGCATCACGTCTCCTCTGGGGAAGAAGCTGAGGGCAGGTGTTTACATGGCCTGAGACTGTCAGGCGAGCCTCTGAGCCATCACTCTCCACTATGGTTTTTGTTCATTTTATATAAACCTGTCGGTGGTAACCGAGCTTGTCAGTTCCTCGCTTCCTCCATTCCACGATAGCTAATTTTTATGTCAACTTGATTAGATTACGAGGCCCCTGGGACATCAGTGACATACACTTCTGGAAGTGTCTGGGAGGATTAACTGTGGGAAGAGGGACCCTCCCTCCCCCAACAAGGGCGATACCAGCCCATGGGCTGGGGTCCTGGACTGAAGATGAGAAAAGGCTGAGCACCAGCAACCGGTCCTCTGAGACAGGAACAGACCGTCTGCCTCTGCTGCCATGATGGACGGCACCCTCAAATCCGAAGCCAAGATATAGCCTTAAATGACTTATTTGGGGTATTTTTATTAAAGAGACAAAAAATTAGTTCCTGCACATCCTATTCACAAGCTTGAAAACCTTCCAACTGCATAATTGGAGTGTAGTTTTGTACACAGTACTGCCTTATTCTTCCAACACACACAGACAGCTCTACAACGCATCAGTGGACTAAGAACAGAATACGCCGTGTTCGCGTCAGCCTCAAAGGCAGCCGTAAGTAGCCCTTGTTTCTTTGGGCCTGCTGAACCCCCAGAGGAATAACAGAGCCACAGTTGACCACACATGGCTGCTGTGGTTATAAGGACTGGAATTTGCTGGCTAGCTCAAGAGTGGTTTAGACTAAGCACCTTAACATAGGGACTGGCCTGCAATTCAGATTTTTGCCACTGGGTGGACAGGTCCACCGTATATACAGTATTATTAATGGGTATAATGGTAGCGTTCTAACTACCCAGAAAGCTTTCTCCAACAGCTGAGCACCCCAGAAACAAATTTTCATATTATAGGAGAGAGAGAGAGAGAGAGAGAGAGAGAGAGAGAGAGAGAGAGAGATCAGTCAACATGGCAAGAAAGTTAGTTTATTAAAAAATCCCACTTAATTATGCCATTTTGTAGGTAAATTTTTAAAAATAGAACAAAAAATTTATTTATTTTTATTTTATGTGTATGAGTGCTTTTGCCTGCCTGTGTGCGAGTGCACCCCTATCACGCAATGCCTACAGAGGCCAGAAGAGGGCACTCGACCCTGGAACCAGAGTTACTGTTGGGTGTTTGCTACCATGAAGGTCCTGGGAACCCAGTCGTGCAATAGCAGCCGTGCTCTTAGCCACTGAGCCACCTCCCCAGCCCACATTTCTCTGATTTTTAAGATTGAAGTTTTAAATTCTTTTTCCTCTTGTATTTTCTTGCTTTTGCCAAGAAAGTCTCCAACCACAAATGCAGCAGATTCAGAAGCAGCTACAACCTTTCGTCACAGATAAGTTGTCTCCTGTGAATCTGAGAAAGCCCCACTTCACAGGCCCTCACTGTCTAGCACTGTGGAGTGGATTGTGTCCTCAGGAATAGGTGGCTCTGGCTTGTTCTGCTCCTGGTGACCGTCCAGTGGGTGGCCTTTGCCACTTATGAACAACTTCCTTCTCCAAGAAAGTCTTTTCCTTCTAGTTTCTTAGGTTTTAGTAGAACTAGGATGGACTAACAGAAATGCCCTTGGGCGTAGCTCGGGGAGGAGCTCTTCCCAGCATGCTCAAAGCCTGGTTCCATCCACAGCACTGAGAGAGGAAAGAAAAATCACACAAACCGGCCAGCCATCTCCTCTGCACACCATACACACCGGCTTACTGAGCCCTCACTCCCGAGTCTCTTCCGGCCACGTGCTTGGACTTTTGCCCCTTTTGGATATTAGGTTCCAAGGTAATTGTCTGTGCCCAGTGTTCTCAACCCCTGTCAGACTTGGACTCGGTTCTTCTCTCCTTCTGTAGTGTGAGCGGCTCCCCTTTGGGAGATGCAGCTCACAGACAACACAGTCTCTCTGTATGCGCCACAAGGGAAATCACCCCAAGCTGGGCAGAGTAGCACAGGCCTGCCGTCCCTGGAGGCCCTGCCACCTGGGGAGGCAGGAGACTGAGCTGGAGGGCCAGCGTGGGCTGCAGAGCAAAAGCCTGCCTCAAAAAGACGAGAAAATTCAATATTGTGTGTGTGTGTGACTGTGTGTGTGTGTGTGTCTGTGACTGTGTGACTGTGTGTCTGTGTGTGTCCGTATGTGTGACTGTATCTGCATGCGTGTGACTGTGTGTGTCTGTGGCTGTGTGACTGTGTATGACTATGTGTGTCTGTGTGTGTGTGAGACTGCATGTGTCTGTGTGGCTGTGTGTCTGTACATGTGTCTGTGTGTGACTGTGTGTCTACATGTGTGTCTGTGTGTGACTGTGTGTTATCATGTGTCTGTACATGTGTCTGCACCTGTGTCTCTTTGTGTCTATGTGTGTCTCTACGTGTGACTGTGTGTCTGCGTGTATCTGTGTGTCTGTGTGTGTGTCTGTTGTGACTATGTGTGTCTGTGTGTGACTGTGTGTGTCTGTGTATCTGTCTTTTGTGACTATGTGGGTCTGTGTGTGACTATGTGTGTGTCTGTGTCTGTGTGTGACTGTGTATGTCTGTGTGTGTCTATGTGTCTGTGTATGTGACTGTGTGTCTGTGTCTCTGTGTGTGTGCCATAATGTACATGTGAAAGTTACAGGACAGCTTGTGGCAGTCAATTCTCTCCTTCCACCATGTGGGTCCCAGGGATTGAACTCAGGTTGTTAGGCTCAGTGGCAGGAGCCTTTACCAGTTGAGCCATCTCACCCACTGTTAGAATCTTGAATACAAGAAAGAAGAAACTTCTCTCGATTTGCACATTAATTATGTTCCTGGAAAAGTATACAGTTTTATTATGCAAAAATAGTAATGATATTCGATGCATATTTGTTATCCAGGTTCAGATGCAGACCTGCTGATACATGTCTATATTCCCAGCACCTAGAAGGCTAAGACCAGAGGTTCACAAGTTTGAGGCCAACCTGAGCTACATACCAATCTAGTCTGCATGAGACCCTGTATCAAAAGATATATAAAATAAAATATATGAATGGATGGACTTAGGTTCCTTTTTTAAAGATTTGCTTTTAATTTTGTGGTTTGTGTGTGTGTGTGTGTGTGTGTGTGTGTGTGTGTGTGTGTGTGCCGAGGCCAGAGGAGGGCATTGGATCCCCTGGAGCTGGAGTTCCAGTGGCTGTGAACTGCCAGGCCTAGCTGCTAGGACTCGAACCCAGGGCCCCTGCAAGAGCAGCCAGTGCTTCTACCCCTGAGCCACCTCTTCAACCCCCAGAATTAAGTTCTAAGTAAGAACATCTTAAAATGTTCACTTATATCTTTAGAGCACACAGGGGGTGCATAGGAATCCAGAAAATCCCTGTGTAGGACTTTTTAAAGATTTTGTTATTTGTATTGTGTGTGTTTGAGTGTTTTGCCTGCGTTTAAGTGTACCACTCACATGCAGTCCCCAGAGATGTCAGAAGGTAGCGTCAGATCCCCTGGCAATGGAGGTAAGGATGGTTGTTAGCTGCCATGCGGGTGCTGGGTCCTCCGGAAGAACAGCCAGTACTCTTAACTGCAGAGCCACCTCTCCAGGTCCTCTGTGGCAGACTTTTGTGTTTATTGACAAGTATCCAACACCCAGACTTTGTATCAGAACCAATCACCTTTCAGTCTCCTAAATGCCTCCTGGGAGCAGTGCTGTCTATACCAGCAAGTTCTGGTCTTACTTAGTGCCAGGGTCTTCTGGTAAAAAAGCCCCAATGAACTGAGCTCAGACTTCAGTAACCATGATGTATCGGAACCTCCCCATTCTGAGAACAAGGGATTCATGATGGATCTAAGGCCGTGTGTCCCAACAGACGAAGGATCAGCGCTCAGAAGGGACTTTGCGCCTTCAAAAAGTTTTCTCTGGTGAACATGTGTGTACATGAGCCCAGCATGGCTTATGTGCACAGGAGCATGTATGTGGCAGCCAGAGGTCAACTTCAGGTATGGTTCTCAGAAGCCATCTGCCCTGTGTGTTTTGTTATATTATGCTGTATGTGTTGACAAAGTCTCTCATTGACCCGGGACTCACTGACTGGACTAAGCTCGTTGGCCAGCAAGCCCCAAGGATCCTGTTTCTGCCTTCCCAGGGCTGAGACGGCAATCACATGCCACCATGCCAGGCTTTTATGCAGGGATGCCACGGGTCAAACCTAAGCCCTCCCCAGCCATCTCCCCAGCCCTGTCCCTTCAGTGGGTCTGGTGAAGATCTGGGGACTCAGTTTAGAAAACATTCTTTTGGGGATCCTTGAGACAGCTCAGCGGGTAAAAATGCTTGAGGCCAAGCTTGAGAGCCTGAGTTGGATTCCTGGGACCCATGCGGTGGAAGGAGAGAACTGATTCCCGTGTTATCCTCTGACTACTGCACGTGTGTCAGAGCACTCACTTATGTACACACACGTACACACAAATGTATACACAGATTAAAACTACCAAGATGCTTACTATGTTCTTTATTGTCTATGTTTTGCCTCTTCTTGTAACAGGATGTAAAAACACTAACGAGCCACATACCCCTAATTCCTGCCTTAATTCTCTTACATTTTTAATTTTTTTATGTGTATGTTTTGCCTGCTTGAATATAAGTGTGCCCAGGTCTCTTGGAACTGGAGTTACAGTTGTTAGCTGCCATGTAGGTGCTGGGAACCGAACCCAGGTACTCTGCAAAAGCAGCCAATTCTTTTAACCGCTGAGTCATCTCTCCAACCCCGTGTTTTTACATTTTAAAGTAGAGTACCATGCAGAGATTCCAGAGAGATGCCATCAACAGGGCTTCGAGTCACGCTGTCATGACCCCCTTTTGTTGCCAAGCTCAAAACCGCCCACCCTAACTTAGCGCAACCCCTTAAAAATCACCCCCTCTCCAGGCTTAATCTTACAGCCTACTGTCCACGACCTGCTACAGCTCTCACTGCTCCTTGGCATCTGAAGAAGGTCTTAGGGGCTCCATCTTAACTACCGGGCCTCATAGTAAGCAGTTTGCTGATCAGAGCTGCGTGCTCAAGCCAGTCTCTGCAGTACCACGCCAACACTCCATCCTGAAAACGTCTTTTGGCTGAGATGGAGGATGTGCAGGTGGACCCCACATGGACACAACACCCCTCAAGGAAACTGTTCTGTAAGGGATAATACCAGCCCTCAAGCCCCGATATGGACCCCATTGACAAAAGAAGGGACATGGGGCCAGTTTCCGCTGACTTGCCAGGCTCCCGGCACCAGCAGCAACGTCTATGAACATTCTTTCCTGCCAAAGTCACAGGCTGAAATTTGTTCTCCTTGCTTAATGTGTTATATACATGAGTAGAAAAGGACCATGTGCCTGATAAGCAGAGTTCATCAAGAAAACACTATTTAGTTTCGTATAATGAAATTTTAGAGCTAGATAAACCAAATGCCTGTATCTCTTTCTAGAAAAACTGAAGAAGCTTCAATACCTTCAAAACTCAACAAATCAGGGGACTAGTACTTGCCTAGCTGAGGCCCTGAGTTCAGTCCCCCAGCAGCAAACAAATACTTTCAATAAGTACATTACAAATCTGAGCCGGGTGGCTCATGCCTGTGTTTGAGGCCAGCCAGCCTGGTCTACAGAATGAGGCCCTGTCTCACACGGGCCGGTATGTGCTCTTAACTGCTGAGCCATTTCTCCAATCTCTCATTAGTGACTCTTAATGGCTCCATAAGCATGTTTTAAGATTAGCATGTTTCCAGCCCAGCTGGCCCATTTGGAGGCACAGATGTGCAGCCAACATGTACCTTTGCTAGTCACAGCTTGTATTCTTGGTGCTCCATGATCTGCCAGAAGCTGTTCTAAGCACTTCCCGTGGATTTCTGCAGTTCTCGCCACAGTTCCGTGAGTACACAGATACTCTTGTTTTCCCTATCTCACAAATAGAGAAACTGAGGCTCAGGAATTGAGGGAAGCCCAACTATCTTGCACAGCCAGGCCAGGCTTGCTGGGGAGGCTGCACTCCTAACCCATCCTGCAGCCAGGAGCACCTTAACTGCTGGATGCTGAGGCCTTCAGAACTATGGGGCCGAGCTCTTGGCTTCACCTAAGGCCCAGGAGCAGTTAGGTCAGCCTGGGCCTTCTGAGGAGGCAAAGAAAGGAATGAACTTTTCATCCCCGAGCTGTAAGTCACACAGAGAGATCAGTTAAGGACCTGGCTGTTTCAAGTTTCCCCAAAGCTGATGGAGAGATGGTACCATGGAGCAGGTGGGGAGTGGGGTAGCAAAAGAAGGCTGTGCAAAGAGCACTCACAGAAGAGCACTCACAGAAGCACCTGGTAAGTTCAAGAAGCTGGGCTCCGCTAGCCCTAGGCTTTTAGCTTAGGTGGGAAGAGGCCAGACCTTGCAGCACTCTGCTGAGCCTTTAAAGAGATTTCACTTCCAAAGCTGTGCTGCTGATGGGCTGGGACCCCTCAGCCTCACAGCAGAGATGTCCAGCTGGCCTCACAGCTACTAGTAGCAATGCCCACTGGAACAGAGCAGCCACTCACTTCCAGCCGTAGGACATCTTGCTGCAAAGCAGAGCCATAGGCTCCCAGACTGGCTGGCCTGGACCCCTCCTCTACCGAGACAGGAGACGTGTTCTCTGAGCAGTGGACCACAGTGTGCGGCTTCCTCTCCCTTTTGCTGAAAGAGCAGTTTCTAACATGCAATACCTCAGTCTCCTCTGGAAAACGGAAATAGCATTTGTATTGTGCATACCTGTTACATGACTTTCCCTAATAGACGTGAGCAAATGTCTGTTCAGATGGGATCCCAAACAAGGGCTAAGGAAACAGGGACACCCCAGCTTTGGCAAACCGGTTTCATGGGGTCACTCGCTCCCAGAAGCAGCTCCCTGCACAACAATGGAGGCAACCCCACCGGAACCCCCCTCCCTGCGGCTGTTTGCCACTGGAGCCCCTCTCCCTGCGGCTGATTACCGCCTTTATAACCCAGGCAGGAGCCTCATAGGCTTGTGCTTTTCTGGTGAGTTTTGTGAGCCTCTCACATGTGAGGATGAGGTTCAGTTACAATGGTTAACAGTTCTCGGTGCAGAAGTAGGTATCAACTAGCGCTAGGTGCTTTCTGTCAGCCACCTTTCTCCTTGTCATCACGTTCTGGGTGTGCAGGACATGGTCAGTTATTCACTTATTAATACATATCCAGACCTGGTGGCCACCCATAAACTTAGGAGGGACTGTAATCAATCCCTAACGTCCTTGGGCTCGGGAGTCTGTGAGCTATGCTCAGATTTCTAATAGAATAACTACTTTGGGTTGTTTCCCTTGGGAAGAAGGGTAGCTCTGTCTTTTGGGGAGAGTGTAATTTTAAGTGAGATCACATTTAAAAGTATACCTATGAAGGTCAACTGTATGCATGTATGTACATATGTGTTCTCACATATGAGGTGACCAAGGCTGGACAGAAATGCAACAAAGGACTGGCATCTAGCAGTGACCCCATTGGGAGGCATTGTCCTCTACATCCGGTCCCAGACACATGGCCAGAGTCATAACTCAACACAAAAGCCAGGAATTATTTCCACTTTCCTGGAGTGAGGGGAGAGGAACGGAAGCATTCCGGAAGAGAGAGCACCACCTGGCTGAGCTGACTCACTAGTTGCGATTTGAAGACCAGAGAGAGGAGACACAAAGAAAGCATGGGGTTTCTGTCCCCAGAGCCCATGAGTCAAGCAGGGGACACCGAGGGAATGCCTAGAATTTGGCCCCTCCCTCAGGTTCCCGCTGCCTCAGTTTGCTGAGCCTTGACCTCGCCTGGCATCCCAGGCTCCCCCTGGGCACTCTCAGCTCTGGCACAGCCCTGGGTTCGCAGCTGACAGAACTCACCATACCACAAAAACCAGTGGAGAGCTACTTTATTTGAAAACATTTCTAGTAGCAAACATGACAGGTGCAGCTCCGGCGAGCATCTCACAGGCTTTGCCATCGCGTGAACAATGTGGACTTGTTTAAGCCGCACTTCAAACCATAGACTCAATACAACCCTTCACACAGTGTCGGTCATAACAGAACATAACTGTCATCCTGCAGATTATCATTTCCCAAAACATGACAACTAGATAAATAAGCTGGAGTGGCAGTGAGCGCATCCACTCAGGAGAGTTCTCTGCTTAAGTGACACATGCAAATGGCATTTTCCTTTGCTTTCCCAGTGACACACATGTGTGGTAGCCAGTCAGCCCCACGGACGCGAGCTCAGCACACTGGGCTCGTGGGAATGACCCCTCTGTTCTACTTCACACACTTCCCAGGGGAATGGGTGAACATGGCTATGTCCAGTGCAAGAACTGGCAGCTGTCAGTCACTGTGCTTTACGTCACGTTTGAGAGCACCGATGCAAAGGCCACCGTGTTGAGTGAATATTTCTAAACAGATCCCATGCCACTTTTGTGTTTTCACAAAAACTGAAGTGCATATGTTATAAAAAGTTTTTTAAAGTATACAATAAAAACTAAAACAAGACACGATGCTGTGGTTATTATTAAATCATGAAGGAGTAGGCCGACCAGGCCAAGATGGAAGGGCCACGAGACCAAAGCCCAGCGTGCCTAACAAGGTAGGCATCCTTGACTTGACAGCATCCTGGCTGAAATGAGAGAAACCGTCACAAGGCCGTATGTTCTGTAGGGTCAGGGGCTGTGGTTATTTGGAAGGGAGTCCCCAGTTCTTAGCATGGTCGGACATGCAAGTAATTCTGGTCAGTTGCTTCCAAAGCCATGTAAGAGTCATCTGCTTCCCACTTCCTTCATTCCCGCCTCAGCCAGGGGTGGGACGGGCTGGCAGGGGTGCCCAGAAACACTGACTGGCAGGTTGCCGAGATCAACACCCCTCAAACACACACAAGGGAGCGCACATGTCTTCCAGACTCACCATTTATGCCTTGCTCCTGGTCTAACAAGGTGGCCCACCATCACCATCTGCCGCCACTCTGCAGACCCTCTGTCAGCTGCACTAAACTCCTGCTCAACAAAGACATCGGGGTCTCTCCGTTTACCTCTGTGGCCAAACAGGGTTACAACGCTACCCAGAAGTCTGGAGACAGCAGCCCGCAGAGCTCAATAAGCAACTGTTAATTAAAAGAAAGCACTTACCGCATTCCCTCCACCTCCCGCAGCTTGACTAGGCATTTGGGATTACTACAGTTCTTGGCTTTAAAAAAAAACAAACCCACGCAGCAGGGTTGAATTCTCTTTGGTTTCATGCTTAATCTTAAACCTTTGTGTCTCTTACTGGCATCTGCAGCTTTCTGGGTTCCTCACAGTGACTTAGCCCAGAGTACTAAATTATGGAATATATTTTGGAATATATTTTGGAATATATCCTCACATATTCATCACAGAACCTTTCCAGGGCACCAAGGGGAAAGGAGAAAGGCCAGGGTTACAGGGAGCGCTAGCCTTTCACCAACCCCACCCCAACTCCGCCATTCACATCATCCTGTTCAAACTGGGGGTTCTGGCAGGCAGCTCCAGACCACATCCTGCCCCGTAGTGGGGGGTCAGCACCCCTTAGAAGCATTTCAGGGAAAAAGACAAAAAAGGGGAAGGAAATTCGGAGCTGCCATTGGAAGGGGCAGCCTAGAGGAGGAGGGGGACTTCACCCTGCGTTCAGTACCACGGTAGGGCAGAGGTGAACCCTCAAACTGCTCACAGGTGATGGGTGTAACAAGACGCCATAAACTCCAGGCCTAGGGCATGTCTGTCTTTCCCAAGTGCTACTGACAACAAGAATAATAAAATTTGGTTGGGAGTCTGCATCTGAGAATTGCTAACAGACAGGCTCCCACAGCTTCACACCCAGGTAATGTACACAGGCACACATGTCAAGCCTGTGCTCTGTGGACAGTAATCCACATTTGATCCAGGAATCTAGTTGCTGGCATCAGGAAATATATCCAAAGAAAGCGATCAGGAAGAGAATTGGGAGACTGGTAGGAACAGACTGTACTTTTGAGATGTGGTTATTTAGGATAATTACCATCCTTTGTCCAGTGCTGTTCAGCTGGCTACTCCCCTCTGAATAGAGGACTAAGCCTTCATACACTGAAATCCTACAGCAACAAAAATTAGATTAGACTTCAAAGTACACACATCATAAAAGTATAGGTCCCAAGAAATTCAATTCCACAATGAACATAACTGAAAAGAATGTATTATATAAGTACCAATTTAGTAAAACTTTCAGTTCAGATTTCTTTTTTTCTTTTCTGTTTTTAAAAGACATACAAAACAATTAAAAAATAAAATAAAGGAAGCCAGTAACGGTGGCAACAGGCTTATATTCCCAGCACTTAGGAGGCTGAGACGGGAGAATCTCAAATTGGAGGCCAGCCTGGACTACAAGGCAATACCCTGTCTCCAACGAATCTGAAAAAGGAGAAGAAAAGAGGCTTAGTATATGAAAATAGATATGGCTTAGAAACTTTCAACAGCATTATAACTGAACAACCAAGATACTGATACTAAGTCTGTCATCAGGTCCAAATTAAGGCTAACAGAACTCACAAAGGAGCTTTTATAACTAAGCTCTTGAGTTGAGCATACTAGAGGCACAGCTGTAGAAACCCTGCCGAGACCAGTGACCCCTCACAAAACTACTGAGGGGTCATCCCTCCCCACCCAAATGCCCAGCCACTACGAGAGCAACTGAGCAGTGAACTGACCTGGACAGTTTACATTTGTGAGGCTTTAAGTGACACAGCTGTAATCTGCCCATTGCTGGGACTGAAAGATGGAGGCTAGCCCACTTTAACTGATTCCACTATAAGCTAACAGGTGCTCTTCAATCAAAATTAAATTTCTCCAAATGTGAGAGCCCCGCTGCTGCAGCTGCTGCTGGAGATTAAACCCAGGGCCTCTCGAGCATGCTGAGAGGGCCTTGAGTACACGTTTAAGGAGCACAGGCCTATGATTGGTAGGTGCTTTTGCACAGTGTTAATATGGTACTGCTCTTGGTGTGAGCACTGAGATCAGACCGAGGGCAGGCCAGCACCTGACAATTTAGAAACTCCACCAGAGGCCAGTCCACGTCCATGGAGAACTTCGTCCCCTCTTCCCAGCACAGGTGAGCTACAGCCTCCTCTCCTTGGTCCACAAAAGCTAAACGCAAGATTAAATTAGAAGGCATCCTCACTTAAATGTGATAAAATCAGGCTTTTAAAAAATCTTGAAACAAGAACTAAGTCAAAAACATTCAATAAAAGCAACTCTTAAAGGCCATCTTTTCTTATTTGGTATTTGCTTCTCCTCATTTAAGACTCAATTTATAAAGTATGTTCTTATGTAGTCTAAAAATACAGAAAACCTCTCAACATGGCTCACGTGAACCATGCAGATCTGCACCGGCCACCTATGAAATATGAGGTGGCACCGGCCTACTGATTCAGCATTCTTAACTGCAAGCAAGACTGGGACAATGGCTCCACGTGCAAGGGGGGCTGGCTAGCGTGCACAGGTGCACTACAGTCCATGACTGCGGCAGGTGTGAGCCACCTGCAGCCCCCGGGCCTCAAGGACAGCTCTGAACCTGGCGCGACACAAACTGCATTTTACTGGAAACAGTGGGGGTTTTGTTGGTTGGTATGTTTTTTAGGTCACTCAATTGTGTGATTCTCAAGCAGGAATTTTATGGAGGATAAAGTAATTTCTCAGGGTGGAAAGGCTGGACACACTTATTAGTGTTTCTGAAAAGTAGTGTTCAATAAAACAACTGAACAGAGGAACTTGGTAGAACAGACTAGAAGTACCCATGGCTACTGAGGGTCCAGCATTGACCACGTTCATACTCAGGCTCATCCAACTGCGAACACCACAGCAACGCTCCCTATTCTAACAACACCTCAGCAGCCTAAACAAGGTGGATTTTAAAGTCATCTTACTGGACCGGCATGTGTGAGGCCCTGGGTTCCACCTCCAGCACCACAGTGGGTGAAACAAAGCCAAACACCTTCCCCACCCTGCCAGCTGCTGACCCTGGTCCCTTACCAAGCAGATCCAACCCGTCTCCATTTTAATCATTGGCCCAAGAGTATCAGGTTTGGATGAAAACTTATCGTGAATTTGTTCCCGCAACTTAAAAAAGCAATAATTTAAAGGAAGCAATGCTGGTCTCTTTTTCCACACATTCTCAAGTAATTAGTTCAAGAAAGCTATCTACAGCGTGCCTCCTCTGTGCGTGACCCACGCTAACCCACGTTTCCCCTGCAGAAATCGGTCTTCCAGAGGACTTCCACATTTTTGGTCTTGAACCAGATTTCTCTTCAATGCTGTGCCTTCGGTCATGTCTCGGTTTTGTTGGGCAGATAGAGGGAAGAAACCAGCAGGTTGTGCCCAAAGGCGGGGAAGCGCCTGAAGGCCTCCCAGCTGTCATTGAAGATGTTGTACTTGAGGAAGACGCGGTGCTCCAGGCTGGTGGACAGGGTGACGTCCCTGCTCATGATGTAGATGCCGTCGTTGTGCAGCGCGCAAGTCAAGTTCAGGCCCGATTTGGACGTGTTCTCTTTGAGGTAGAGCCACTGCCTGGTGACGGTGTTGTAGGACCGCACGGTGAGCATGTCCTCGCTCTGGCCGCTGCGGCGGTTGGGCCCCGGTTCGTGGAGACACCCGCCCACAATATAGATGGTCTCCTCCACAGACACCATCTGCTGCTTTCGGATGTGGACGCTGCAGGTCTCGAACAGCGTCCAGAGGTCAGAGGAGGGGCAATACTGCAGGATGCTCATGTTGCGGTCTGAAACACAGAGAGGCCAGGTGACCACCGGCTCGGGAAGAGTTGGAGAGACAGCTTTCCAGGCAGCTGGGGCGGGCTGCATTGGGATTCGCCTCCTTACCTCCCCTCAAACACTCCCTCCTCAGGAGGTCCTCAGAATCACAAAGCCAGTGTAAACCTAGAACTAGGCAAACAGGCAGGAGGATCCTGAGTTTGAGGCCAGCCTGGGCTACAAAGGTAAGGGGCAGCTCTGATTAGAACTTGACTTGTGGACACTGGGCTGAGGCGGATATCTATGCTGAGCCCTAACCTCGGAGCAAGGCAGCCTCTGCCTCAGAGTGGATGGGCTCCAAGCTGCCTCTAAGCGGGACCAGAGGAGTTAACCTTAGCAAGCCTAGGCTTCAGTCTGTCTCGAGCATCCTGACACCACCGTAGAGAAATGTGCTCTTTCATGATCAGCTCAGACCATGAGATCTATGCTAAACCATCATGGTGCTGCCTTCCAGAGGAGAAACCACACTGTAACAATTACTCCTCAGCAAAAAATGAGATGTTCACCTAACCATCCGGATCTGAGCCCCACACAGCTGTCCCGGCGGATCAGTCCCTGAACCAGCAGGGCACCACCACCCTGGCACGCTGCCGCCCTCTGCAGCCTCTCCCCACAGCCAGGTGGCTGTGTGCACAGCATCTAAGGCATGTTCAACCTCTGTCTCGTCTTGGGTCACCGAGCACGGCAACCCACAAGATCGATAGAAAAGGCTTACGTGCCTCTCACCAGGAGCCACAGCATGGCTACCGAAGGCAGGCCCCACCCCTGGGGGATGTTCTTGACCAACCCTAAAAACCAGGCCAAGCAGCAAAGCAGGCTCTCCGGGGGCTGGGGAAAGGCACAGAGAGCCTCAGCACTGCTCGGGGCAGCCGTAGACTCACTCACAGCTCGGCCTCCCGACCATATAACCTGAGATGCCAATGAAGCCGGCTGTGCCCTGCCAGCCTCCAAGGCTTTTTTTTTATCCACCTTGTGGTGGGTAAAAATCAAAGACGAGGTGAAAGATGGCCTGCCATTTTTCTTTAGATTAATAGCTATTTTCTGCAAACAAAGGGTTGTCTCTCCCTTTTTGCAAAAAATACTTGTGTAGCCAAGCCTCTTTTCCTAGCTAAGGCAGGAGGATTGCAAGTTCAAGGCTAGCCTGGGCTACAGAGTGAATCTGAGGCCAGTCTAGGCAACTTAGAGGGGACTCTGTCTGGAAATACACGCATGTAAAAAGAGGGTTTACAGCGGGCTATAGCTCAGCAGCGGTGTGCTTTCTAAGAGGCCCGGGGGTAATTCCCAGCACTGCGGCATAGAAATGAATAACAGATAAAGCAATGCTCGCGACATTCAATATCCAGCTTTACTTTTCTCTTTTAAGTTGATTTTTAGAAAATTTCTCTCTAGGAAAGCAAAAATAGGCACAGCATAAAAGATGTTCTGAGTTAGGGGAAAGGAGGAACTTTCTGTTTGTTGCTGTTCAGTAAACAACAGAAATTATCAGTGGTATGAACAGCTCAGGTTGGGACCTAGCACACATCACAGAGACCAGGGATTTCCTGGAAGGAAAGGGATATTCTCTAGGAAGGCCTTCAGCTCCCGCTCTTGAGACAAAAGTACCCAACAACCTGCAAGGGACCTGCCCGTGGCAATGCTGCCCTCCACAGCAATGGACTCCCCACTACCCCCCTTCCCTGCAGTGGACCTGGACCTGCCCATAGCAGCATGTAATGGGGTCCACAAACCTGGCCTGAAAGCGTACACCTGTAATCTCAGCACTCAGAGGTTTAAGCAAGAGGGCTGTATATCTGAGACCAGCCTTGGCTATACCATAAGGATCTTGACTTTAAAAAGAGAGAGAAGGAAAGAGCTTCAGAGCCAAATCTGGTCTCAGGGAAGCGCCTCCTGGCAGGACACACAAAGAAACCGTGTACACTGAGTGCACCCAGGTCCCAAAGTTGACAGGCTTCATTCAGATGGGCCCTCCTCCGCAGGCCGTGTAATGAAGCTCACTCCCAGAGATGGAAGGGAGTTTGTTCCTCATCTATCAAACCAATAAGAACACCAAACTCCAGTAATAAACAAAGCTACTGGTTCCCAGAGCCCCAGGTCTTCCTGGGTCTTCTGCAAAGGTCCGAGCTGGTGGTTTATCTTTTGGTCTTTACAGTTAAGGTTGACTCTTCCACCTTTATGGTTGCTCTGATTTCCCACTGAATTTCTTTCTGTTTGGTTGGGCTTCTGTGTTTTTTGAAACAGGATCTCTTTTTCTAGCCAGTGCTCTGATGGCCTGGAACTCACTATATAGTGCAGGCTGACCTCAAACTTGCAGCAATCCTCCTGCCTCAGCCTTTCAAGTGCTGGAATTTCAGACATGGGCCAGCAAGCTTGGCATCTTTGTTTCTCTACTGCCAAGAATTGAAATAATCGAAAGTTAGTAAAAGTCATGAAGCGTCATTTACTGAACCTGAAGCCTCACTCAGGAGGTCAGGGGGTGGGAAAACCAGGACTGGTTTTTCGTTGACTTCCTGCTGTTTTCGTAACAATTAGGATGACCCATTTGAAACACGGAGCTACCAGCAAGGGCTGGAAAAGCCAGACAGGAGAAAGGCTGCAGAGGTTGGCACCCGCCTTCCTCAGAGCCCAAACAACCCCCCCAACCCCCGCCTAACTAACTACCCAGCATGGGCTCTGGCATGGGGAATCCAGGACAGACATCACTCTGGGTTGCCCAAAGGAGGAAGGCACACCAGTGGTGGTTTGTAACATGCAAAAGACACAAGGGTTTTCAAGGTCAGATCTACAGTCCGTTTGTACAGCCAGGGTCATGGTAAAGCCAGGAAACGTACCAGAAGGGCAGTTCTCCACCACAGAGCTGCCAGCAGGGCTCAGCAGCTCCCGCACGGAGGACGCGTGTGTCACGTCCGTCCGTCAGCATGCCCAGAGCAACACTCCATCCAGGGAGAATCGGAAGGCTTAGAAATGGCGGAGGCTCATGACTAGAATCTCAGCACCACCAGGGAGGCTGAGGCAAAAGGATTAGGCTATGATTGAGTGCCAGGCCAGCCGGGGCTCCAGAGTGAGACCTTGTCTCAAAACAGAAACCACATCACAGAGAGAAGGAGGGAAGGAAGGAAGGAAGGAGGACAAGAGAAAGGAGGAGGAGGAAGAGGAGGAAGAGGAAGAGGAGGAAGAAGAAATGCTCCTAAGTAAGTAATCAGGCTAATTACTTTCCTAGAACAGAGGCAGGACACAGGGTCTGGGTGTGGAAAAGCTACAGTCTAAGCACATAAAGTCCATCACTGCAGCCCATGCCCCAGTGGAGGGTGTCCTCTCAGTTATCTACAAGGAAAAACTTGGTGAATCCCTCATCATCAGAGGAAGGGCACTGGAAAGAGCCCCAGTGACCAGTGCTTAAGGGAGAAAACAGCTCACTGCTTCCAGGGCAAAGCACACTCCCCCACCCCCACCCCCCTCACCCACCCACCCCACCCCACCCTCATCCTAAGTTGCTGCTTCTCCACAATACAAACACAAAGACACCTGCAGGGGGCAGGATGGCCCCAAAGCAGGGGACCTCCACACACTCAGGATGGGCATCCAGACCTTATTTGGAAAAGGGTCTGTAATAACATAACTAAGAATATATGTCAGAGATCCTTCCGGATTACAAACCCCAAAACAAGCATCCTTCTAAGAGACAGAGACAAGGAGAAGCCACGTACAGACAGGGCAGAGCTGCCAGCCAGAGAGCCAAAGAGCTGAGGGAGACTAGAGCCTTTGGAAAGACCCTGCCAGGCCCCACCCCCAATCTCACTTTTTTTGAGACAGGGCCTACCATCTCCCAGGCTGGCCTTGAACTCACTATGTAGCAGAAGCTGGCCTTGAACTCCTGGTCCTCCACCCCTCGGTGCTGGAATTCCAGCATGACACTCTATGGCAGATTGTGACTAAAAGACATCTTGCTCTTAGCTATAGCTCTGCATATCAGTCACACCAAATCTCCTTGGGCAAGAGAGCAGGTGTCCACAGCTGCCTGGGGAGACAGGAAAGGTGGACAGCCTCCTCCCTCTGACACAGCCACTGCTCTCGACCCTGACTCCTGAGACTTTCCCACCAAGTACAGCAGCGCAGAACTTGGGAGACCAGTCTTGCTTCCAAATCGCTCCCTCTGAAATGCCCGCCACACAGCGAAGAACACATGTATCCAGTCAAAGTCACCACCACTGACTCAGGAAAGATTGTTCTGCTCATGCTTGCACCCCTGTGACCTAAAAACAGGCTTCCGGGTTCTTATCTGATGTGTGTGTACTGTCACGGGGGGACAAGCTCTGGCACCGCAGCGGAGGGCAGACCGACTCTGTCTGGGACAAGGGTGTCTAGCCAAGCCTTCCCTCCTGAGTCTGCCTACCTCTGAGCAAGCTGTGACCTGAGCCACCAGCGTGGACCAGGCCTAGCCAGGTCACAGGCACTGCAGGCCTGGCCAGGTCATGGGCACCGACCGTGGGGCTGGGATGCCAGAAGCATAAACAAAACAGGTATCCCTTCACAGCTCTCCCTTCTCCATGCTCACCTACGGTCATCAAAGGTCTTTCCACCCTGTCTTCAGGTTTACTTCCTTCCAGAGTGTTAAATATGCAGTTTTCAATGCATAAAATCACAGGGCACTTCCTCTGGCCCGGCCTGCCCCACCCCCACAGGCGGCTGCAGCCTTCACATACAGTCTCGAACCCTCCTCACTCACCTCTGGTGGTGTATCCTCCGATGACGTAAATCTTCCCCTTACACTCACATGCAGAAAATTCAGCCAGAGGGTTTGGCAAGGGTGCCACAAAATTCCACGTATCCTGCTCAGGACTGTAGCACTCCACATTGGAAACGGCCTGTCCGCCAATGGCATAGAGCTTTGAACTGACGGCCACAAGTTTGAAGTTAGATCTGAAAGACAGGGCAGGGCCAAAGGTGAGACTCTACAGCGCACGGGCAGCCAGCCGGTCAGGTTGGGGCCATTCGGCCCAAGGACAGGAAGGCAGAGATGTCACACTTGTCCCCAGACTCGAGAGGAGTGGCACACCACAGGGCCTTAGCAGTGGCAGAGAAGCAGGTCAGTGTAACAAGCCCCCGCCTCAGTGGTTGACCTGCAGCCAGGAACCAAGGCCTGTCACATACAGGAAACAGTCTTCATCTGCAGGTTCAACCCTGCATTCAGCCAACAACTGTGGACCCAAGTGTCTGAAATAACATGCTGCACTTGTGTTCTTTTAGACAATACAATGTAACACTGCGCAGAGAGCCCACGTGCTGCATGAGGTGGGAATGCAGTCCAGACTTGGAGGGCAGTGAGGAGGCCACTTCAGGGAGGGGCCTGAGCACCTGCAGATTTGGGTCCTGGGTCCAGTCCCCCTGCTCTACCTGCTGCCTTCACGTCACTGAGGCCCCCAGACCTGACAACCACAACTTAGAGAGACTTTGCTTACCACTTCAGAGGCAGCGCACGGGGCAGAGGCTGCTTGCCTCGAAGCAGACCAGGAAACAGCAGGACGGCCCGCAGGGGAGAGAGCTCAGGACTGCCAAGCGCACCTGCTGCGCGCTCTCCAGAGGACCTGAACTCAGCTCCCAGCACCCACATCAGGGGCTCAAACTGCCTCTAACCGCAGCTCCAGGGGGTCCAACACACACACAGCATGCTTTCACACACATGCATGAATTTTAAATATTTTAAAATAAATCGAGAGAGAGAGAGAAAGAGAGAGAGACACCACCCACTCACCTCTTGGCCTTCTCCCCCCAGAATGGCTGAATGGCTAGCTCGCTTTTCGTGGAGGGGCAGCTCTATCACAGGTACACAAGGGCAGGTGTAAAGGGTGGCTAAGGAGACCTCCCAGCCACCAGAAAGTAGCTGCCCGGGTCACTCACCTCCCTCCACTGAAAGTGGTTCATGCATCAAGTTGCAACATAGAATGAGGAGAGCTAAGCACTGAGCTGATTAATCTACCCTGACCCAGTGTTTTAGAGTATTTACAAATATCAACAAACGTGTTTATTCTCCATTTCTAATACTAGCTAAGTAAGACAAAGTTAAATTTATTTCAAGAAAACACAAGGACCAGCCTCCCAGGGATACGGAGTGAGACACTATCTCAGAAAACCAAAGAAAGGGAGGGAGGGAGGGAGGGAGGGAGGGAGGGAGGGAGGGAGGGAGGGAGGGAGGGAGAGAAGAAGGGAAGGAGGAAGGGAGGGAGGGAGGGAGGGAGATGGATGAATACAGGGATTCCTCCCAGTCTTTTAAAAGACAGACAAGATAAACATCCTCAAGCACTGACCTCTCTGCTGCACAGCAAGCAACGGGTGTAAGTTCACAAGCCACGCAGTGTGCTTGCAGCATGGGCAAAGGCCTGAGGACCACGCAGCAGGCCCAACCATTTCATGTTCTCATCTCTAAATGGAGGAAAATCTCCAACCCAATGGTTTAACCTATTACAAGTGCTGCAGAGACACGCTTGTGTGCAGACCCAACTCCTCAGTTTTCCACTGTGTGAAGTGTTCCAGATCAGGCAACCTCACCACGGCTAACCCCAACACAAGGCTTTCTTCAAGAAGAACCACACATGCAAAACACTGGGGCAGAAGCCACACACAGAAGCCAAACAACAGTTGTGTCAGTGGTACACAAACAAGCTGCAGGGAGTCCAATAAACACCTAAGACGGAAGACAGGCGTATTAGGAATAGCCACGGAAAAGTGTGGCATCTACAGGTGCCCAGTGCTTCTTGATGGCGCTTGCATTTTGTTATGTTTTCCAAATGGCAAGGGAAATGGAGCATTCTCCACGGAGAGCCTCAGCGCCCTTAAACCTGGCCAACCATTCAGTTGCACATCAATAAACTTCGCCACGGTGACAGTGACTGGGGGGTCCCCGATTCATGTTGCTTACCTTCCCCACGGTCAATGGTCCTTAGTACCCAACCATGATGCCTCTCTGTGTGAGCGAATCTGGCGAACCAGAGGAAATAGCTCTAGTAAATAAGCACTAAATTTTAACCAGCGCGGGTTGGTTTGGCCTCCCAGAGGTGCACAGACAGTAAATTCTGCAATATCAAAACAGCCATCATTATTCATCAGCATGCTCCTCTGTCTTAAGCAAACAGGTAAGAGGTTCTCTCTGAGGCTGAATGAACAGGCAGTTAAAACCAGAAGTTCCTTGCCTCCAAATCCCAGAGTGCACAAGCTCACTTGGAGAGAAACATTTTTTGATGTTGGGTTTGTTTTAAGAAGGAGAAGCCGCCTGCGCACAAATGACCTGCTAAACTTAGAGGCTCATCTCTAAGGGCTCCGACCCCAGCCTTGACATCTGAGCTCCAGGGCTGAACATCTGTGTGACCTGCCACAGGTGACTGACATTCAGTTGATCTGTGCCTCAGTTTCCCCATCCCTGAAGTGGGACAGGAAGAGCACAGAATCTGACACGCAGAGCTTAAAATAACAAGCCCGTCCCAAGGAGTCAGTCCTCATTGTGCCCAGAGAGCACGCTCCTGAGGGCTCGCTCCATGCAGCCTCTGTTTCTTCTTTAAAATTATTATTATTGACATTTTAAAGTGCAACTTATTTGGGGGCCTATGTGTGCATGCAGGGCTCAACACAGCATTCTCCTCCATGTGGGTCCCAGGGATCGAACTCAGGTCATCAGGCTCTGTGGCAGACAGCTTTACCCACTGAGCAATCCCACCAGCCCTTAGCTTGGAGGGCCAGTTTCTCAACTGTCCGCTGTGCCATCAATGCGGAGATGCTTCTGGAACTCCGCAATATGGGTTCTCATCGACAAGTCCCCACCACCTCATTCCCAACTTCCTGAAAATAACTCCCACTTGAACCTCAGGAGCAGCAAGCATGCACCCAGGCATCGATCATGTGAAAATTATCTCCTTCTTCTTCTTATTGATCCTTGACTCATCTCCAAGAAGTAACAAGAATTTGGAACCTGGTAAGTCATTTTCGTAGCTGTGTATTAATCCACTCGTGGTAAACAGAAATGACAGTGAAGATTAGATAAGGCTGAAATTTCATTTCCACCCCACTTTAAAGGAACAAAGGCTGTTAAGGCTGCAGGGTGTGACTGAGTCATAGAATTCATGCTTAGCCAAGGCCCTGGGTTCAATCTCCTGTATCAAAAGGGACTGAGTAGGGATAGGAGGATAGTGACTCTGGTTCCTTAAGAGCTGCCGAATGCAGAGCAGTTGGGAGGCTGAGACAGGAAGACTACTGAGTTTGAAGCCAGCCTGGCCTACACAGCAAGACCCTCTCTCAACACACACAATAACTTAAAAACTGAGGAACTGGAAGTGTGCTAAATACCAGTCCAAAGACAAGGATGACCAACAGCCACGCAAAGCATCGGGCGGCAGGGTGACAGCCCAGAGCTGAGGCTAGCCCTGTCCATGCACTAGAGAAATGGAGTCAATAAGACCAACCTCACAGAGATGCCATGAGCAAGAAAATGAAGTGATGGGCTTCAAGAATGACCACAACGCCTGACCTCACAACTGCTGACCGCACAATGCCTGACCTCACAACTGCTGATCTCACAATGCCTGACCTCACAACTGCTGACCTCACAATGCTTGACCTCACAACTGCTGATCTCACAACGCCTGACCTCACAACTGCTGACCTCACAACGGGTGACCTCACAACTCCTGACCTCACAATGCCTGACCTCACAACTGTTGACCTCACGCCTGACTGACCTCACAACACCTGACCTCACAGCTCCTCACCCAGAGAGTTCCAGAGGACTTGCTACAGACAAGTCTGGTACTCTGATGCACTATGCTCCTTCCCAGTGGCCCAGAAGACGTGCATGGCCCATCCAGTCCCCATGTCGCTCCCCTTCCTCTTTGTGGTAACCTCTCTGGGGACCACAAGGGAGAAGGGACAAGACTGGAAAAGAGAAGCTCCTTGTGGCTCCCTACAGCGCCTCTAGGAGCGCAGCAAAATCAAAACGAAATTTCAACTCTTGGCAAATTGAGCTTCAGAGGCTGAACAGACCTACGGGTTTCTCTCCTCCCGCCACTCCTGGGCTTCACTGCCACAGGCTGAGGACTGAACCTCTCTCTCCCAGGCTTCCACACCTAGAAATGCTCGCTAAGCTCTGTAACAGTGGCTCGGAGTGCTCAGGCTGACAGGGTGACGCCATCTCGGCTCGCAGATGGTGCTGCTGCTTAGCTCAATTCACACACCAAACTGGACACACCAGGCTCCTCCTTCAGAGCAAAGGCATGAGGCAACCTTGGAAATGCAAAACATCCCCCCAGGACCACTGCAGTCAGTGGTCAGTTCCTGGAAGCTGTCCTTAATTAAAGACAAGAAGAGGCTTTTACAAGAATCAAATCCGTGTTCAGACAATGAGACAGTGCTATATACCTGAACTTGAGAAAGCCTAAAAACATATGCTCAACTCTGGGAGAGGTGGTGCACACCTTTAATCCCCGAACTTGAGAAGCAGAGGCAGGCAGATCTCTGTGAGACAGAGACCAGCCTGGTATATACAGCTAGTTCCAGGCCAGCTGGGACTACAGGGAGACCCTGTCTCAAAAAAAAGAAACAAACCAAAAAACAAACAGCTGGTGTGTGTGTGTGTGTGTGTGTGTGTGTGTGTGTGTGTGTATGTGTACACATGCCACAGTACATGTGTGGTCAGAGGACAACTTGCAGGAACCATGTAGGTCCCGGGAACTGAACCTAGGTCATCAGGCTTAGTGACAAGCACCTTAACCCATTTTCACCAGCCCATATGGTCATTTTCATTGGGGTACGAAGCACAGACTCCACTTCAGAGACAAGGGAGGAGAGAACACACTCCTGAAAGTTGTCCCCCGACTCCAACGACAAACCTCTGCCCTACCACCCACGCAAGTTTTTGCAAAAGAAAAAGAATCCCAGCAACAGCTGAGGCAGCGCCTGTCCTCACAGACCCCTGGACGTTTGTGAAGTCACTCAAGCCCTGAGCGAGGTCAGTGTAAAGTGACTGTGTCCCGAGTATCTGCTCTGGCTGTTCTGTTATTCATGACGCGATCACTGGACGGCTCCATCCTGGAGGAGAGGCCAGCTCTGTTTTAAGAAGCCAAGGACAGAGCTGGAGAGACTCGGAGGTTAAGAGCACTGGCCACAGTTTGGTTCCCAGCACCTACATGGGGTGGCTCATAACTGCATAACTCTAGTTTGTGGGATCTGATACCCTTGTCCAGCCTCTGTGGCAGCTGCACACAGGTATGCATACATACACACATGATAAACTAAATCTTGAAAAAAGAAGCAGCAGCCTCATATGGCTGAGCA
The DNA here is from genome assembly GCA_035773235.1 of Eospalax fontanierii. NCBI lineage: Eukaryota > Metazoa > Chordata > Mammalia > Rodentia > Spalacidae > Eospalax > Eospalax fontanierii. The sequence goes on from CM069551.1 coordinate 14,798,235, forward strand.
CATGAGTTACCTGGTGTTTGGAAAGCTGAGACAGGGGACTTATGAGTTGGAGGTCAGCCTGGGCTACATAGCATGAGCCTGTCTCAAAAAGTAATTAAAACAAGGAATAGAACTGCAAAAACCATAGCAAGTATGAACGTTTAAGTGCACCCACACTGTGCAATGCCCACAGAGGTCAGAAGAGGGCATTAGATTCCCTAGAATTGAAGTTACAGACCATTGTTAGCCACCATGCGAGGGCTGGGATTCAAACCAGGGACTTCTGTGAGAATAGCCAGTGTTTCTGAGTACTGAGTCATCTCTCCAGCCCTGACTTCTTGCATAGAGGAAAAAAATGTGCAGAAAGATGATCACGATGAATTTACATGTGAAACTAGCTGCTTCAATGGCATTAATACTTGATGGAAATTTATACTGGGTTGTTTTCACTAAATACTGGGGAACAGCTCACTTTCCTTTTCTGGATTAGCTTGCTGTAAAACAGGAGCCAGCCAACCACAGTCCAGGTCAGAACCAACCAACTCCAATCCAGGTCAGAACAAATGAGAATCAGGCAGAACAAAAGGAACAGAGCCTCTTGAGGGTACGTTTAGTTAAATGGGATTTCCCAGCTATCTCAATGCTATTGCAAAGTACTGTTCACAATGTCATACTTTATGTAAAATTATCCACTCACTTCCAATACACTAGTATTTAAGTCAATGAAAAACCCAAGCTTTGGGACTGGAGACATGGTTCAGCAGCCAAGAGCCTACTGCTCTCGCGGGGACTAGAATTTGGCTCCCAGCACCCATTCGGGGTGGCTCACAACTACCTCTAATACCAGCTCCAGGGACCCCAATGCCCTCTTCTGGTATTCCTGGGCACCCACCACATGGACACATAGACACATGAATATACACATAAATAAAAAACTTTTAAAGAGCAGCTATTACGTTCTTGTCATCAGAACACAGTGTCTACAATGGTGACTGCAGAAGCCCTGGACAAGTCCTGTCCAACCACACACACAGAGTTGTCCTCCAAAGAAGAAGATGGAAGGACAGAGGCCAGGACATTTCGCTCAGGAGGAAGTCCCCAAGCAGATGAAATCAGACCCGAGTCAAAGAGTGAAGGACATGAGGAAGGCATCATCCGGCGAGCAGCGATGACCAAGTTAAGACAAAAACAAGCCAAGCAAATGAACCAGTCACTACAAGAAGCCTCTGAGTGACCCCAGCGGAGAACACACAGGCAGCATGAAGAGAACAAAGCACCAGTGACCCAAACGCACAGAAAACAGTGCATTCTGCCACTAAATACGGTTGTTCTCCCTCACCCAAGGATAACGTACCCAGACCCCCAGGGCCTGTCACATCACACATAAAGCTTTTCTACCTCGGGGCTGGAGAGCTGGTCAGTGGTTAAGAGCATTGGCTACTCTTGCAGAGGACCCCGGTTTGATTCCCAGCACCCACATGGCATCTATAACTCCAGTTCCAGGGAATCTGATGCCCTCTTCTGACCTCCACAGACATTGTACTATACGGGTGCACTTATATATATGTGCAGGCAATACACTCACACATACTAAAAAATAAAAATAATAAAGTTTTAAAATGCCTTTCTATCTCACATAGCACTGATGGTCACACACAGTGACTAGAACTTTCCAGGTTTAGACAAAACATCAAAACGAGCTTGAATTTCTTTTGCCTTCCTCACAGTTCCACAGACATCTGCTCTAAGCTGCATGTGACTAGTGACAGCACTTTAAAACAATGAAGAAAAAAATCCTCTGAAATCACTCAGAAGGTTTACTATAGGGCTAAAGAGAAGGCTCAGCAGTTAACAGCACTGGCTGCTCTTGCAGAGGACCCAGGTTTGATTCCCAGCATCCAAGTGGTGGCCCACAATCTCCAGTAACTCCAGTTCCAGGGGATCAGAGCCTCCTTCTGCCTCTGAGGGCTGCTGCACACATGGTCCGAATAAAAACATGGGATACTTAGCTCTCCGGCACCCCACGTCCTCACTCCACTGGTGATGCCCGGTGTGGCCGAGGGAGGGGTCTCCCATGGGTGACACAGTAACACCCTGGTCCTCTGAAACTCAACTCCTGCCCACCCTGTGCTCACCGGCACCCCCTACACACGTATACACACATACACGGTCACTTAGGAACTTCATTTTGAACCACAGTTTTTTTTTTTAATGAAAGTACAGAAAAGCACACACACAAGGCGTTACAGGCAGGAGCTCTAGACAGACAGAATTTCTAACATTAATATGAAAAACATAAGCCAAACTTTTTTAAATGGCAAAGACATTTGTTTACAAAAAAATACAGTCAACAAACATAAAAATAACTGAGGCAGAGGTGGGCAGATCTCTGTGAGTTCCCGGCCAGCCTGGGCTACATAGCAAGTTCCAGGCCAGTTGGGGCTACAGGGAGACCCTGTCTTAAAACGACCCCCCAAAAAAGAAAGAATAATCTTTCTCCCAACCAGAGGAACACATTGACCTTTCTACCCATTAGACTGGCAGAGCAGAGGGGACCAGCTAATCCAACACTCAATGAGAGTGCAAATTAGAACAGGTTTACATGGGCGAAGATAGGCAGGAAGCAATGAACAAAATGTGTATACACTTTGCCTTGCCTACCCAAGGATCTCTAGATTTCCACATGGGAACTAATTCATGTGTGCTTAAAACAGACACACCAGAAGAGGGTCGGTACGGCACTGTTTACAGGAACAAGTGGAAGCCACCCAAGGTAAGAGCTAATCACATTAGGACACAACCAGTGGCTAGAATACTATACAGTCATAAACAGACAGGAGCCGGTAACTCATGCCTGTGATCTCAGAACTTGGGAGGAAGAAGGAGGAAGAAAGCCACAAGTTCAAAGCCAGGCAGGGATACAGAGTGAGACTCTGTCTCAAAACAACAAACCCAGCATGGTGAACGTCTGTAATCCCCGGTTGGGGCAGGAGGGTAAGATCAAGGTGACCCTCAGGTACACAGCAAGCTCAAGGACACCCAGGATATGTGACGCTTTGTCTCAAAAAAATAAATAAAAAGAAAACCAAACCATCCAGATATACTAATGGATATACATCTGTGGACACAGCAAATTCAGCTGTAACTACCTATAACTGGAACTATCACGTGTCATAATGACTGGCACAACCTAAATACCAAGAGTGAAAACATAAGGGGAAGCACATCCCACACTCAGGACCAAGCACACACAATCCCCAGGGCCAACGACTACCCTCGCCCACACTTACAGGAGCATCGACGCATCCATAAAGCCTAACAGGCATCTGGAGACACCACCGTGGTCCGGATAGGCAGTGTCCCCACTGCAGAGCCCACAGTGGATCTGGGATGTGATGTCATGAGGGTGATCTCATCAGTGCATTAGCCATGAGGGGTCCATAATGTGAAGGCATTAGTACCACGTGGTGGAAACCAGCAGGCTGGGCCCAGTCAGAGGAAGCCGGTCACTGGGAGCTGTCTCAGGTGCGTCTCTGGAGATACTTCTTGTCCTCCCAGACCCTTCCTTTGTTCTCAGCCTTGAGGACCCACTTGTTCCGCCCTGATGCTCTGCGCCCCCAGGTACAGGCAGAAAGTGAACGGAAGCCATGAGCCAAGTAACCACTCCACCCCTCCACCTACCTCCTCCCACCCACCCCTACCTACCCCACCTACCTCATCCACACACACCTTACCGCACCCCACCTACTGCAACCCCCACGGTCCCTAAGTGTGGGTAACACTATTCCATGGTCACTAAGTGTGGGCGGCACTATCCCACTGTCCCAGACAACTTAAAGAGGAGAAATGGGCTAGGCGTGGTGGTGTGCAGCAGAGGCAGGCAGATCCCTCTGAATTCAAGGCCAATTTGGTCTACACAGCAAGTCCAGGCCAGCTGGGGATACAGGGAGACTCTGTCTCAAAAAATCCAAAAAATAAAAAATAAGTAAAAGAGAAACGGAACTGAACACCACATTCACCCCACTGCAGATGACCTCAGGCTCCTGGCATGATGCCCCTGCCCATCCTCCATTCATGAGCCAGAATAAAGCCTCCTTCCAGAAGCTTCTGCCAGCTACTTGGTCACACTAAGAGGAGAGCGACTGGGCAGAGCACCCACATCTCTCCCTGCTCTGGAAGGCATTTGCGGTTTAAGAAGCATGTGCTTACACATGGCCGAATGCTTTTTCAGAGCACAGATGGGGCAATGCTAGAAAAAAATTAAGACTACCAAGGATCTGTGATGAAAACCAGAGATCTGAGAGTGGGGGCTGTGGAGTGAGGGATGACCTGCTGTGTCCAAGCAAATGGGACTGGAGACACAGAGATGGGTGGTTGGGGGAGGCGCGGGGTAAGAGGCGGTGGGGACCGTAGAGCGGGGACGCAGAGCCTTATCCCTTCTGAGCACCTCCCAGCACCGTCAGTCCCTTCACTGCTGCAATTAAAGCTCTTAAAGCTTGCTTGACAACAGCTTTGATACTATGTTATTTTATTTTTGTTTGTTTGGAAAAAAGGTGTTCTTAACTACAGATCCCCCTGCCTCAGCCTCCCAAGTACTTGTGATTACAGATGTGTACCATGATACAAGGTTTGACACTACATTTTAAATATGGTATTATCTCAACTATGCAAATGATGTATTATCAGAGGTTGGATGAAAACACACCAGCCTCCACTTAACGCCTCTAGAGGGGCTGACACACTGGTCAGTTAGGCCCTCTAGAAGACAGAGGAGGTGACACACTGCTTGGGCCAGGGTTGTTGGTTTTTTGATTTATTTTTATTTGTGTGTCTCTGTGAGTGTGTGTGTGTGTATGCCACATATGTGCAAGTGCTGGAAGAGGCTGAAAGTGGGGGTTGGATCCTCTGGAGCTGGAGTTATAGGCAGTTGTGACCTGTCCATCGTGGGTCCTGGGAACTAAACTCGTTTTCTGCAAGAGCAGTAAGCATTCCTAATTGCTGAGCCATCTCCCTTGCTCCTTGGCCATAGTTGTGTGGTGTGGCTTATTTTGTTTCAGTTTTGTTTGTTGTTTTTTAAGACAAGATCTTATTTTGTGGTCCAAGCTGCCTTTTCAACTTTGCAATTAATTGTGCCTATTTCTCCCTTGATTATAGGTAAGTGCCATCCCACCCAGCTGTATAGTATGTTGATAATCAAGAAAACAAAACAGGCTTTTCAAAATGAATTTTATCTATAACAGAAACAAGGCCACAGCGTCCTCCAAAGGCTCTCTGGCCTCTGAGTCCCTTGTTCTGTGATGGTTTGGTCAGTTCTGTTCCACCTCCTCTGCCCAGCTGTGAGTCCTTGATTCTCCACTCTGCAGTTCAGGGCAGGGACCAGAGCAGAGCTTGAGATGGTTACAGGCAGACTGGGAAAGAGTGCTCCTCAGTCTGGTCCTGGGCTACGCAGTTCTTCCCGCCATCTTGTGAGTACTAGGGATGGAGCCCTGTGCCTCACACGGGCCGCGGAAGTGCTCTACCACTGAGCAATGACTCACCGCACCCCCCCCTTCTTATTTTTTAAAAAATATTGTATTTATTATTTCTACTTTATGTGTATGAGTGTATTGCCTGCATGTGTGTAAGTGCACCCATGTTGTACCACACCGACGGAGATCAGAAGGTGTTGGATCCCCTGGAACTGGAGTGATGGATGGTTGTTAACCACCATGTAGGTGCTGGGAGTCAGACTCAGGTCTTCTGCAAGAGCAGTCGGTGTTCTTAACTACCGAGCCATCTCTCCAGCCCTCACTCTTATTTTTGAAAAAGCTTCTTGCTAAGTTACCCAGGCTGGCCTTGAACTTACTGTTGCCCGGACAATCTTTAACTTGCAGCCTCAGTCTCCTCAGTCTCCCATGTAGCAGGGATTACAGGTCAGCACCACAAGACCCAACTTTCCCCACTCTGAACAGGTCATTTCTGAGGCAAATGGGCCTATCACCTTTATCTCCTATTTCTTCCTTTACCTGGCTTTCCTTCTTGCTTTTATATTCTTCTCCTGGCCCCCGGCGAGAGGGCTCAGCAGCATTCGAAAGATGGGTAGGGAGGAAAGAAATGTATTTGGTCCTTTGAATCCACAAGTTCTGCATTCCCGGATTCAGCGGGTCACAGAGAAGGAACTGGGTCTGCACTGAGCATGCAGACTGGGTCCTGTCAGTATTCCCGACAGTCTGACAACCCTTTACACCCATCGTATTTGAAGCTATAACTAATCTAGAGATCACGTAAAGTATACAGGAAGCCAGGTGTAGAGGTATAGACCTTTAATCCTAGCACTCTGGAGGTTGGGAAGGTGAGGCAGAAGGATCATTTGAGCCCAGAAAACCCAGAGGCTTGAGATCGGCCTAGCCAAAATGGCAGAAGCCCCCCACTTCCAAAAAAATATTATGCACAGTTGCAGGTCTGGAGTGCTTAGGTCCAGTGTGGCAGCCATATACCCATTGTCCTAGTTACACGGGTGGGGGTGGGGGGTGGGGAGGGTGATGCAGGAAGACCCAAGAGTCCAAGACCAGTCTAGCAACATAGCAAGACTCCAAAACAAAAGGTCAATAGAAATAAAAGTATACGGGACTTATTAAAGTTACATGCAAATGCTACTTTATAAAACCCCTGAGCATCCAGATTTTGACATCTGAGGCAGGCCTTGCATCAGATGCCCATGAATAACAGACCCTAAGGAATGACTGCATTCCAGTTCTGTAGTTACACAACCGACCGGGGCTCAAATCTGGGGTCAGTGAGGACTGCTGTCTAGGAAGGAGATAAGCAAAGGGAGAATGAAGAGAATCCTTCAGAGCAAATATTAACGCGTTCCTGGTGGTCATGGCTCAGTCCCCCAGCATCGAAGGTTCAAAGCCACAGACAAGAGCAAAAACAACCAGAGTCCTACGGCAGTGTGACTGACAGGTTAGTGTCCAGTGTGACATGTGTCGTTATAACTAAGATCAGGGGGCGAGACATGGCTGAGCCGGTGAGAGCAGAGGACCCAGGTTCGGTTCCCAGAACCCACAGGGCGGCTCACAACCGCCTGTAACTGCAGTTCCAGGGGATCAGAGCCCTCTTGTGACCTCTGAGGCCACGGCACGACACAGGTGCACTTACACACATGCAGGCAACCACTCGCCACAAAATTTAAAGATAACAAATAAAACACCTTTAAAAATGAATAATTAAGATCAGCAGAAAGGCAAAGAGCAGGGAAAACAGGCCGGGGACGTGTCTGCTTTCCCTTCAAACACCTTCTTAGACACCCTGCGCTCCTCTCCGGAGGCCAGGCCAGAGGCGAGGCGGCCAGCTGCACCCGGGACAGGGCACCCAGGGCCGCCGGGCTGGCTGACCTCAGAGGCCTCCCGGTCCTGGCAAGCCCCGGGCTTCCTAGGAACCCGGCCGGAGCCCAGGCCGGCCGCCGGGAACGCGGGCCGCGCCCGGACCCGGCCAGGAGGCAGCAGGCAGCGGCGGGCGGCCCGGCCCAGCCCCTCACCTCTTCTGGTTCATCGAGGCCACCTGCAGCCACTCGTCGGCGCCGGGGTTGTAGGAGTGCGCCGCCGAGATCTCCTGGCTGGTGATGCGGTACCCGCCCACGACGAAGAGGTAGTTGTCCAGCACGGCCGCGCCGTAGCCGCGCACGTTCACCAGGTCCGCCGGGAGGTTGCTGGCCAGCGGGAACCAGCGCTCCGTGCGCTCCTCGTACCGCAGCATGGACGGCGGCTCCCCCTGGTAGGGCTGCGGCGCCAGCGGCCCCCCGAGGAAGTCCCCCAGCGCCACGAGCACCGGGGTCCCGCGCAGGCGCGCCTCCGCCAGCCGCCGCCGCAGCCCGGCCTCCCCGGGGGCGGGCGGCGGGGCCCCGAGCAGCGGGAACGGCGGCTGGCGCAGCACCTGGTGGAAGTGGCGCGCCATGAAGCGCAGGCAGGCCTCCTGCAGGTCCGGGAGCCCGAAGACCTGCGCCAGGCGGAACAGCTCCAGGCAGTTGCCCAGCCGCACCTGCGACCGCAGCAGCTGCAGCAGCGGCGTGACCTGCAGGAACGAGGCGGCCTCCACCAGCTCGGCCAGCAGGTCCTCCTCGCCGTCCGCGCGCGCGCCCAGCGGCCAGCCCTCGCCCGCGTCGATGAAGTCCAGCACCAGCCGCAGGCCCGGCGCGCTCAGCCCGCGCAGCCGCTGCACCTCGGGGCCGCCCGCCGCGGGCCGCAGGGCCTCGCGCATGCCGGAGCGGTAGAGCGCGCGGAAGTAGTCGCTCTGCTCGATCAGCTTGCGCTTGCTGACCGGGAAGCAGCGGCCTTCCAGGAGGATCTGCACGGTCTCCTCGGCCGACATGGCGCGTAGCGCCGGGCCGCCGGGCCGCCAGGCTCCTCCTCCGGCGGGCGCCCGGTCCCCTCCTCCCTCTCTCCTCCCTCCTCCCCACCCTCCTCCTTCTCCCCCTTCTCCTCCTCCTCCTCCGCGGCCGGAGTGCGCTCCGCACCAAACAAGGCCGGGCCGGCGGCGGTCCCCCTGCGCCCGCCCCGCACGCACTTCCGCCCTCTGCTTCCCAACCGCGAAAACCAGGCGGTGTTGACTAGCCCTGGGTTTGGGGGTGCGGGGGGTGCAGCGCCTGAGGGACACACAGACATCAGATCCTCCTGGAGCTGCAGCTGCTGCCGGCCGTGGGTGCCGGGAACTGAACTCTGGTCCTCGCTGCCATCAGCGCCCTAACCCCTGAGCCAGCTGTCCGGCTCGGACTCCAATTCTTTTTAGTTAATAGTTTGGTTCAGCAAACAAGAAGGCGCACCCATTCCCCGCCGCGTTCCCACGCACGTACGTGGTTACACTTTGTTCTCAGCAGATGATACTTTGTAACCGCCGCCCCGTTTTCCTATGCTGCTTGGTCCGCCTAGTCACCTCTGGGCGGAAGGTGACCGGTTGCCAGTTTGCCGGCGGAGGAGGCTTTTCTGAGGCCATCTTACCCGGCCTGCTCAGCCCCTCATCGTCAGTGGGCGCTTTGGAGAGATGACGCTCATTCCCATCTTCCTTGGCTGGGTGCTGGGTGAGATGGCTTAGTCCATAAACGCTGGGGCTGTAGTGATGTGGTTGTGTTTAGGAGACCCTGCTGCATCCTCCCGCCCCCCGCCCCGCGCGCGCGCGCGCGCACACACACACACACACACACACCCCTTTTTCCAATAATAAAAGGACCTCATGCTGTCCACGAGATACACATTTATTTTAGAAAGGAGTAGAGAAAAAGGCGGTTAGATGACCTTGAGTGCTGTTAGGTGAGAACTGAACGGGGCCAACACTCTGCACGAAGCTCCTGCAGTGGCCTCCGTGGGTCAGGCAAGAACTCGACGTGGAGTCCCTCACAGCAAACTTCTATATTAGTTCCAGTTCTTCATCTGACCTTCCAAGAACCCAAGATTAGGCCTGAAATAGCCAAATTTCCCAAACAGGCCAGTTTCATTTGGCAAGATAATGGAATTCCTTCTGGCTTGATCCCTACCTCAAAGAGATGACCTGAAACCGCCTGGAACGGGCAGCTTCTCCAGTGTCCTGCCTGACCCTGTGCAAGCGGGGGCCTGAAGAGCTGTGCTCTGCGCTGTTTGGGTCGCTGCTTCTCCAAGCCACTAACACCAGCTTCCTCTGCTCTGAGCACATGAACACTCCGTTTTCTGGGATAATGTGTTTCCTGGTAAGATCTTTACATTGCTGTGTGGTCTTTGACAGTGTGTAAAGTGAAATTCATAAGAGGGTACTGGTTTGGACTGAGTTCCTGAGCCAGGCTCAACCAAATGAATCAAAGTTGACCGAAGTTCTACCTCACCGAGGAGAAAGCTGTTTCATCTGCCTTCCTAGTATCATTACCTGGGGAGACACAACAGGCCAGTTTCAGCCAGTGAGGAGGAAAACCTCTGCTTCAACTGTCACAGGAAAAGTCACTGTATTAGTTACTCTTCTGTTGCTGTGATAGAAACACTGACCAAGGGAACTTATAAAAGGACGTTTATTTAGCTTATGGTTTCAAAGGTGTTGGGGTCCCTATGCTCAGTGCTGCCTGAGTGGGACGCAGGGTCTCCAGCGTGAGGGGGTGAGAGATGTGGAGTCAACACATACAAACCCCCGGAGCTGAGTGAGAAGCATGCAGAGGGCGAGCAGCAGCAAAACTTGTTTATTCAAGGAAGTGCAGGGAGTTTATGAGTTTGGTTAGCCAACCCCCTATGGGGTGGTCTCCAACTTCGGCCAATAGTATGTCTCCCAATGGATCATCTCAGTGCCGGATCTCTCCAGTCACAGGGCAGAAGCTGGTGTCATGCCTGGCTGGAGCGGAGCACCACGCCCCTGGCTAAGGTCCACACTGCATCACACACAGGAGCCACTCCCTTAATCCTCATAGCAGGTGACCTGGCTAAGGCCCACACTGCATTATGCCCTACACAAAAGGACAAGAGTCCATCATGGCCGGGAGGCATGGAGGTGACTGGTGTAGACACAGAAGCTAAGAGTTCACATCTTCAAGCAGAGCCACTGGAGATCCAGCAAGGCTTAAGAACTCACTAATCACCCCACCCCCACCCCACCCCCTTCTCCCCCCTCCACATGCGTCCTCCAGCATGGCCACACCTTCTCTGACCTCCCAAAACAGTGCCATCAACTGGGGACAAAATGTCCAGCAGTCAAGCAGGAGAAGAGATCCAGGCCAGTCTTGGCTTCTCATCAAGACACTGTCTTAGGGCTGAAGATGTGACTCAGTGGTAGAGTGTTTGCCTAGCATGCAGGAGGCCCTGGGTTCAACTCCAGGACTCACACTGCGGGGGGAGGGGGTGGACAAAGCAGGTGTCAATAAAAGCCAGATGGGGTATCTCATGCTGGTAGTCTCAGCACTTGTGAGGCTGAAGGAGGATGGCCCTGAATTCAAGACCAGCCTGGGCTACAGACTGAAACAGTATCACAAAAAAATTAGAGGGAAAGAAGAGGGAGGGAGGGAGGGAGGAAGGGAAGAAGGGAGGAGGGAGGGAGGGAGGGAGGGGAGAGGGAGGGAGAGAGGGAGGGGAGAGAGAGGGAGAGACGCTGCCCCCCACAAAAAAATTGAACTTACTTTCCGTGTTTAGCTGTCTCAGCTCCCCAAAGTGCTTCCCTGTTTTATGAAACTAACCTTCTGTGCTTTGTTAATTCAAATCCTTGTTGAATTTTGGAATGAGGTGTTGCCTGGCTCTAAAATTGAAAATAAAAGCCAATCAGTCTTTAAATTTGTTGTAATTTTCATCTTTTGATAGGAGGGTAGGGACTGTGAAGGAGTAGTCTGTCACCTTTTGGGTTGTTCTGGTTTAAGACACGGTCACTCTATAGCCTGGGCTGACTGACTCCAGACTCGTTTGTAGCCCAGGCTAACTCCAGACTTGCTTTTTTTTCTAATTTACTTTTATTGTATGTGTACAAGTGTATTGCCTGCATATATGTAAGAGCACCTGTGTCATGCATTGCCTATGGAGGTCGGAAGAGGGCTTCTGAGCCTCTGGAACTGGAGTTACGGGTGGTTGCTAGCCGCCATGTGGGTGTTGCACCAGTGATTTGTTTTACCTTGTAATAATTATAGGGTTCTATGAGAAACTTGGGGTGCTTCCCTGAGACTAATGGCCTTGAAATCATTCCTGCAGACTTTTAGCCCAGCTCCACCAGGGCAGCCTGACCTCTCTCCCTCTCAGTGTTTGGAGTATGAGGGGGAAGGTGAGGGGCCTAGGATTCAGCAGCCATCAGACATTAACTGGGGACTTTGCTGGCATGGCTGACATCAAAGAGGCTGGACCTGGCTGGGCCAGTGCCTCCATCAGTGACAAGGCAGGATTCAGTGGGTCGCCAGAAGAACAGGCTTTTAGTCTCTCTGGCTCTTTAGAATCTTTACCAATGGATGCTTTTGTTTCCCGTCACAGATCTACTTTACACCGATATTCTGTTGCCTTTTAAAAACAGACCGAAAAGCCGAGCTCCATGAATGTTGAGGGTTAGAGAGGGAATTCAATCCCGGTCACTTTACCACAGGTGAGATCAGGTCGGACTGCAATCTGGGGTGTTATCTGACAATTCTGGGCACTGATCCTGCAAGCTTTTGGCCCTTGCCAACACAATGACATTATTGAGGACTGGGGACATCTTAAAAGATCCAATCATGTTCTAGCAGTGAGTTTCTAGGATGCTGGACATGCAAAGACCAACCAATATAAACTCCTTTCTCACAAAGTACCTGAAGCATCATGTCAAGGCTTTGTGAAAGTATTGCTTAATGTAACGATTTGAGCTGGACAGATCTGTGATTGAGTAATCATCAAACAATGAGGACTGGGGCTCTGCTCAGAACCGTGATCCACCATGGCAAACACTTCACACCACCATCTTCCATGGAGGACTAACCATCGAATAGGCGATTTTTTTTTTTTTTTTTTTTTTTGAGACAAGGTTCCACTATGTAGTCTTGGCTGAGCTGAAACTCATAATGTAGACCAGGCTGGTCTTGAACTCACAGACGTTTTCCTGCGTCTGCCTCTGGAGTGCTGGGATTAACGGTGTGTGCTACCACTCCTGGCCAGCATGGAAATTTTTTAAATAATTTATGGAAAATGTATCTTTGACTTGCTAGAAAAAAATCTTTTTGAAAATATTTTATTATTTTTTATTTTGTGCATGTCTATTGCCTGCATGTATGTAAGTATACCCATGTCATGCAGTGCCCACAGAGGTCAGAAGAGGGTGTCAGATTCCCTGGAACTGGAGTTATAGAACATTGCTAGCCATCATGTGGGTGCTGGAAACTGAACCCAGATCCTCTGCAAGAGCAGTTAGTGCTCTTAACCACTGAGCCATCTCTCCAGCCCCAAGTAGAAAAAAATCTTAATATAAAATGTTTGGTACAATATTGCTTTTAAAAATAAAATACTGGAAATCATAATGTAAAATAAGAACCTAATTATGAATTCTAGGATTGTTTCCACTGTCTTAAATTAAGGGCTTTATGTAAATTATAATACTATTTCTAGAACTTTTTTTTACTTTCTGTTCTGTATGTATGTCTGCACATGTGCACATGTATGTAGGCCAGAGGGCAACCTCTGTCATTATTTGTTAGGAGCAATCTACCATATTTTTGGAGACAGGGGCTCTCACTGGGACCTGGGGCTTACCTAGTAGTGAGCCCTATATATCCACCTCCCCAAGGCTGGGGTTACAAGCCTGTGCCACCATATCTGGCTTTTTATGTGGGTGCTGGGGTCCTCAAGCTTGCAAGGCAAGCGCTCTGTCAGCTGAGCCATCTCCCCAGTTCTGTTTTTAGAATATTTTATAGCTGAGAACACTGTGGCGCCAGTATACTGGGGTACGTAAGGGTAGAATTCTGAGTACCCATTATGACTGCATTGTGTCCTGGGGATTGAACTCACAGCCCTCAATGTTAGCCCAGAGATCCACCACTGACCTGTTTCTAGTCCTCTCTTTTCTTTTTTAACTTTTGTTACCAGGTCTCGTGTTACCCTGTCTCCTTAGGCTGTGCTCTAATGTATCACCGATGCCCTTTGTGCGACTGATTGCTCTGGGGGATTGATGGGACTTGTAGTCCTGACACTTCAGGTTCTGGGGCTCCTAGTTTTGTACCTTCGTCTCACCTGGGCAGGCTTTGGGCTCTGTGCATGCTGCCTGACTTCTCGTTTCTAACTTCTCTTCTCAAAATACTTGGCCCTAAGATGTTACTTGATTCTAGACTCCACATTTATGTAATCACCACAAAAACTGTGTTAAAATAATTTGAATCACGCCTTTCCAGTGGGACTTTGATCTTCACAGGAATATCACTCACTGCAAAATGGTTGAACAACTGAGGACTGTTCCATGACCCCAGCAGAGAATATGAGAACATCACTAAAGACTGAGGGTCAAAAGAGTCTCCTGAGAGCATTTCCCAGCAGAAATAGCTATGGAATCCTGTGGAATACACAGAATAACTTTTCTTACTCATCTGTTCCTTCCCTGGCCTCTGGGAAATTCTCTTCCTTAAAGGAGATGGAACTACCTGCTTACAGGCAAGGGACTGACCCTTTCATTTTTTGAGAAAAATTTTATTCACTATTTTTATTTTATGAGTTTGGGTGTACTGCCTGCATGTATGTAAGTGCACCTGTGTCATGCAGTGTCCTCAGAGGTCAGAAGAGGGTGTAAGATCCCCTGGAACTGGAATTACAGATGGTTGTTAGCTGCCATATGGGTGCTGGGAATTGAACCCAGGTCCTCTGCAAGAGCAACCAGTGCTCTTAACCACTGACATCTCTCCAGTCCTAGGACTGACCCTTGCTACAAAAATAATTATCATTTTAGTGTATTTTATGTGTTTGACACAAGGTTAGTACAAGATGTAATTTGTGAAATCACTTTAAAGGCTATTCTGCCTTAAGTGTTTCTCTCTGCATTATCCACTGTTTATGTTTCCAAGAATTAGAAGATGTGGGCAAGAACACTTCATTAGGGAAACAGGTGGAAAGATGGAAATTCAAAGCATATTAACATTTTGGGGTCAAGTATATAAATGGATCACTAGGCAAAAAAGTTAAGAAAGAAACACAGATTAAAGATTAGGAAAAATTTCATCTTTTTTTTAAGGCACAGTACAGGACTTCATGCCAAAAGTTCATTATCACTAAAAAAACAGATGCAGGGGCTGGAGAGATGGCTCAGTAGTTAAGAGCACTGGCTGCTCTTGCAGAGGATCCAGCACCCACATAGGGGCTAACAACCATCCTGAACTCCAGTTCCAGGGCATCCAACGCCATTTTCTGGCCTCTGGGGGCATTGCAACACAGGTGTACTTACACACATGCAGGTAAGACATTCATATACATAAAAAAAAAGAAAGAAAAATTTTGAATAGATCTGTAAAAGAAAAGCAAATGGATATCCAAAAGCAGCCATTTTACTCTTCAAGCTAATGCATTAGTGTGCACCCTGTGGAACGAGGAGCCCACAGCCGTCACAAGCCAGCTTCACGGGTGTCCGGGGCACAGTAGGTGAAGTGTCTTCATGTCTCCCTACCACGTGCTTTTACAGCAGCTAGTTCTGCCTCAGCTGGAAGTTCCGTGCCTTTACGTGTGTGTCCTTCATGAAGTCAACTTCATCACTGGCCAGCGTAACCTCAGAGAGCAGGCCATCCCCCTCCTTAAACCACCCCGTAATTTTTACTCTAAATTGCACTTACTCTTGGTCCTGCTGTTCTTGGTGGTGGTGGCAGTGGTGTGTGTGATGGCAGGACAGGTGTGTGTGTGTATGTGTGATGTCAGGGCAGGTGTGTGTGTGTGTGATGTCAGGGCAGGTGTGTGTGTGTGTGATGTCAGGGCAGGTGTGTGTGTGTTTGATGGCAGGGGCAGGTGTGTGTGTATATGTGATGGCAGAGCAGATGTGTATGTGTGTGTGTGTGTGTGTGTGTGTGTGTGTGTGTGTGGAGGGCAGAGGGAAGCTTTGTCGGGTCGCTCTCTCCTTCCACCTTTATGTGAGTTCTGGGTGGAACTCTGGTCATCACGCTTGCACAGCACGTGCCTGTGCCTGCTGAGCCATCTCACTGGCCCTGAAACATATGCCTTTACTGGGTGGTGCAGTCCATCTACAGGGTGAGCATCTGGGGGGGCACGGGTGCTGTTGAATCTTTAGTTCTCTTTTCAGAAGAAAGCTTGTCACTGGCTTACAGGAAAAATACTGTCTCAGAGAAACGACCAGGATCTACAAGCCGGCGTTTTATAATCACTGAATAATTAAAATTTAAAACTAACTTAAATTTTCTTTCTTTTTCTATTTTCAAGTTTTTTAAGGTAAAATAAGTTTTAGACCACTACGTGAACTGGTTTCTTAGGAGCTTGAATACCAGAACTTAAATTCAGAGGAATAAGAGCTGAGAGAAACAAAGTACAAGTCCTTAACCTCCACAGAACACCTCACAAAACGACGTCTTGTTCCCGTGAAACAGAGCCTCCCTTATCTGAGGTCAGGGACTAAATGTTTTTCTCAGCAAGACTCCTGGCTAGGGTTTCCTGGGCCCTTATTCTTGCCTAAGAAAAGGTGTCTGTGACTCTTGACTGGAGAGGAAGAAGAAAAGCCGAGGAAGAAAAAAAGGGAGAACCTACGTCTTCGAGAAACAAGGGTCAGGACCCCGGACTCGCTAGAAAGGCTTCAGAGACTGGTCCGCTGGGGCTCAGCCTCCGGCGCAGAAGAAAGGCCGCATCGGGCACCGCCTCCTTTCTCCGGCCTGAAGGCCGGGCCGCCCGGGCCGGCCCCATGCTCAGCTCCCGCTGCCCGGACGCGCCGGCGGCGGCGCGGCCGCGGGCCTTGCAGGGGGATGTGCACGGCGCGGGCGGCGGCGGCGGCCGTCCTGCTCCTGCTGGGCCTGGCGGGTCCGGCTCGCGGCCTCTGCTCGCCCACCGCGCTATACCGAGACTGCTGGATCCGCCGCTTCCCGGGGCTCCTCCTGGACCTGGAGGAGTCGCAGAGGCTGGGCGCCCAGTTCCTCCAGTATTACTCCGAGAACACCGGCCAGAAGTGTAGTCGGAGCTGCTGCCTCCGGAAGGATGGTGAGGGGCTGGCCGGGCGCCCGACCCGGTGGGAGGACGAGGACCGGGGAGAGGGCCCAGGCAGCCGGCGGGGCGAGGGGAGGGACCCCAGGGGAGGCTAGTAAATGATGGAATCCACGGGATCCTACTTTGAAAAGTGCTGACCCAAGTGGTTTTTTCCCGGGATAACTAATAACATTTTCATAACCCCAGATATTTAAAATTCACTGGGTGACATGACCATCGTCTATAATCCCCGGATTTAGGAGCTGGAAATAGGTGGATGCAGAGTTCAGGCCGGCCTCCGCCTCTGAGGTGCCTGAGACCAGCTTGGGCTGCCTGACCTTGTTGAAACAAAAACCGAACAAACAAAAAATAATTGATAATAATTTACTTTAAAAATAGTATTTACGTAGTAGGTTTTTTGTTTTGTTTTGTTTGTTTTAAAACAGGGTTAAAGCAGGGTTCCAGGCTGGCCTGGATCTCAGAGATCCTCTTGCCTCTGCTGCCTAAGTACTCCCACTGAGGTGTGCTACACCACGCCTCGCTTCCTTTTGTTGTTCTGAGACATAGTTTCATGTGGCCCAGGCAACCTTGAACTCACTCTGCAATGGAGGCTAGCCTTGAACTCTGGATCCGCCTGCCTCAGTCTCCCAAGTTCTGGGATTACAGGCACACACCATCATGCTTTGTTTAATAATTTCCCTTTACAGATAAATTTTGGTGATATTATCATACCAGTTTTATAAAATGTGTTTTCATAGGTTATGAAATGCACACCCACACCCCCTTTAGATTTACCTAATCGATTTTTTTTCTCCCTAAGTGGGATGTGGACACAAGCATCTTCTGTAAAATCAGGACAAAAGCCTTCAGTAAGGAACTTTGTTGCACAATTTGGCAATTGCCTAAATATACCTTTCATTGATTTTCATCTTTCCCTTAACGCTGAAGCTACTTGGAAGAACAAGAGCAACAGGCACTTTCCAGCAAATCCCACGGCACCTCTTCAACATCATTTAGAGCAATTTGTTTTACTTTTTAAAGATTTATCATTTTGCTTTATGTGTACCTGTATGGGCCAGGGTATATATATGTGCACCACATGTATGCAGTGCCTGGAGAGGCACTTAAGAGGCCATTGGCTCCCCTGGAATTGGAATCACAGGTGGTTGTTAGCTGCCATGTGGGTGCTGGGAACTGAACCCGGGTTCTCTACAAAAGCAGCCAGTGCTCTTAACCTCTGAGCCATCTCTCCAGTCTGTTGATACCAGTTATTAGTTGATATCCAATTAAATACTTATCCAATTAAGCATGCAGAGTTTTGAAATAAAATTTAGAGTTTGTTGGAGAGTACAGCCAGATTTCAAAGGATCATACTATGAGAGACTGTCACAGTTCACAGCCTCCAACCCTAACTGGGCACAAAGACAGCAACCAATTTATTAAGGTGCAGTCAAAACAGTCAAGGGCTAGGGACATAGCTTGGTTGGTTGAGTTCTTGCCTAGGGTACAGAGGCCTTGGGTTCTATCTCCAGATCCACCTGGTGGTGCACACGTGTAATCCCCACACTTGGAAGGTGAAGGCAGGAGGATTAGAAGTTCAAGGTCATCATCCGATATCTAGTGAGTTTGAGACCAGTCTGGTCTACATAAGTTCTTGTTGAAATAAACACAAAACAAGGATTGGGGAGATGGCTTAGTAGTATGAACATCTGTAATCCCAGAGCCCCAAGTGGAGGATGAGTAGGGAAGACAGGAAAATCCTGAAAGCTCTCAGGCCAGCTAGCCTGGGCTATGCAGCATCACACAGAGACCCTGTCTCAAACAAGGTAAAAAGCAAAGATGGACACCCACTGTTGTCTGTCATCTGACTTCTGCCATCTCAGAGCCTCTGGGGCAGTGAATGTGGTTTGCTTCTTTCAGAACAGGAAGGGCAGGAAGGCACCGGCCCAGACTTGCCTCACGTCTGCTCAGAGCTGGAGCTCCTAATGTGCATGAGACATACAAGGGGCTGCAGAGACAACTCAGCGATTAGGAGCACTGGCCGTTCTTGCAGAGGACCAGGGTTCAATTCCCAGCACCCACATGGTGGCTAATAACTACCCATAACTCCAGTTCCAGGGGATCTGATGCCCTCTTCTGACTCTGCAGGCACTGCACAACACAGGTGCACTTACACAAATGCAGGCAATACACCCATACACCTAAAATAAGTAAATATTAAAAAATGCGAAATATCTTCTTCCCTCCCCTCCTCTTCCCTTTCTCCCTCCCTTCCTTGAAGTAGCCCAGGCTGCCCTTAAACTCCTGATCTTCCTCTTCAGAGTCTGGAATGCTGAGCTTACAGGTGTGCACCACAGGCTGGCTCCATAGAAATCATTTTTGAAGATCACTTCCTATAAATCAGGTGTGGTGACTCAGGTGTATGATCTTAGCACTCTGCTGAGACACAGGGGACTGCTCTGAGTTTGAGACCAGCCTAAGACACATAACAAATTGGGCCAGTCTGCGCTACGCAGTGAGTTCAAGGTCAGTTTAGGCTTTACCAGGAGATCCTGCCTCAAAAGACAAAACCCAAAACAGATTGTTTTCTACAGAACCGACAACTTTCTTATCACAAATCTAAATGTTAAACGAGATCTTTACGTTCCCGTCCCTTAGTGCCGTGCAGCACCAGCCCTGACGACTCTTTGCCACCTCTGATGATTGGCAGTATACTGGCAGTTAACCTTTGTCCTGTCCCTGCTCCTCTGGAGACAAGGAATGCAGAAAGCTGAGGGTGTCCCAGAAGCAAGGCTGGAGCTGCAGCTCCCCACAGCGAATCCTCCCAAGATGCAGGGTGGGCTCCACAGCATCCCGGTACATTCCAGGTGTGACATAGACCGCTGCAGACATCACACGGGCCGGGCTGCTCTGCAATGACAGTGATGTCTCACTGCACGTTTGGGGGAATTCCCTGAAGATTGGCATCCCCTGACTCTGGTTTGCAATGTTTTAAGAAGCAAATTTGGAAAAGGAGGCCTAGCGTGAGCATCGAGATGTGCCCCACACACTGAATCCCACGGGCCGGAATTTGTGTCTCTTTAAGTGACACTGATTAGGCTTCTTGTAGGACGAGGCTTGCACCAAGGAGGTCCACCCCTTAGCGGGCATGTGGCAGGCTGTCCACAGTGTCTGCCACCTCCTTCTAGGATGACTGTCTGGTTATTCTCTTTTCTGGGGTCACAGCATCTCTCACTTTATCATCATTTGTTTCCCTGGTGGCCCCTGAATCTTAGCATTTCAGAGAGCAAGTTGCACATGGAACCCTGACAAATACACCCCAGAGGTTAGTGTAGACCACTGACCACTGAATTTTTCCCTAATATTTATTATCGTTTTTATTTTATGTGTGACTGTGTTGCCTGGATGTAAGTGCACCTGTTTTGTGCAGTGTCTTTGCAGGTCAGAAGAGGGTGTCTGATCCCCTGGAACTGCTGTTACAGTTGGTTGATGGCTGCCACGTGGTGCTGGGAATTGAACTCAGGTCCTCTGTAAGAGTACTCAGGGCTCCTAACCGCTGAGCCATCCCTCCAGCCCAACAACTGAATTTTTCATGCGCATACTATACTGTGACTAAAAACTGATTCCAAAGCTGGGTGTGGTGGTGCACGCCTTTAATCCCTGCGTGTGGGAGGCAGAGGCAGGTGGATCTCTGTGAGATGGAGGCATCTCGGTGTCCTCATCAAGTTTCAGGCCAGCTGTGGCTACAGGGAGACTGTCTTATAAAGAAAAGATAAAAAAAAAAAAAAAGATTCTGCACCTGGACACGGCTGTGCATACTTGTGGTCTCAGCACTTGGGAAATTGCTGCAAATCTGTGAGTTCCAAGTCAGCCAGGGTTACTACTGAGTGAGTCCCTGTCTCAAAAAAACCAAACAGGAACAAACACTCCAGGTATGGAAAAGGAACACATGAAAGAGGACTTTAAATCAGTGTTTTCTCTCAAAAAGACATTTTATATATTGTTATAATAGTTCATAATTGTTCTGTAAAATGTCTAAGTGTAGCACAAGCCAGTGTCAACCCAGCGTTCCCGAAAGAAATGGAAGTTACTCAGAGCCCATCGGACTGGTAGCAAGGCCAGTCACTGTGGTACGCCCCTATGATACCAGCACTCAGGAGGCTGAGCTGGGAGGATCGCAAGTTCTTGGCCAGCCTGGGATATGCAACAAGTCCCTGTCTCGAACACACATATAACTGATAGAACTCGAGACCCTAAGCAGATGCACCTGGCGGTTCCATTTCAGTTTCCTGCAATGTGGCCGTCTTCTTCCATGATCCCATCCATGACAACCTCAATTGCCTGCACGTCCACTGCCCAACCCTGGAAAGCTGCACCCTGGAGCCCAGGACCGGTGCCATTCTGTACAACATAACAGCAGGTGAGGACTCCACTGGGCCTGTCTTTTGAAGAATGTGGACTCTAGCAGAGGCGACAGCCTGGGGACTGGCTGGGATAGCGCATCAATCCGTAAGCTGTTATTTCCCAGTGGCCTCTGTCTAGAAAGTTTGGCCATCGGAGGCACATTCCACAGTACTGAGTTCATCCCAGGTAACAAATCACACGAAACTGAACAAGAGCTGTAGCCCTGTAGTGCTGGGATTCTGGGAGCCTCGGGAGAAGCTATAGTGGCGTTGTTACTGCAGTGGCTGCGTGCCACTAAGAAGTAATTAAAGTGCTAACTGGTGGTTTCATGGCCTGTGGGCATTGTAAGAGCATACTGCAGGGATAGAAGTCAGGGACTGGGAAACTCACTGGGCACACATCAGTATCTCACTGGTCCCAAGATGATCACTGCACCACATTCCAAGATCTCAGGGTGAAAACCAGTGACCATAAAAAACACACTAGTGCCAGCGGGATAGCTAGCTCTACAGGTACACACACTGCCGCAAAGCTGATGACCTGCGCCCTATCTCTAGAACCCACATGGAAGAGAAGAACCAATTCCCACAAGTTGTCCACTCACCTCCACGTGTGGCACACATGTGCACACACACAAATGATAAATGTAAAAAAGAACGAAAGACTATACTTGGTCATCGTAACATATACCTGGAATCTCAAAAATTAGGAGGCTGAGGTGGAAAGATTACCCTGAGTCCGAGGTCAGACTGGGCTACGTAGTGAATACCGGGCCAACCAGGGCTACATACCAAGACCCTTTTTCAAAAACCAAAGCAAAAGAATAGATGTTTGCATCAAAATCAAAGGAGACACACTTCTCCATTGATCTGTGTTGCACTGACTACTTTACTCCAGATTAGGTCACAGATTCCAGCACATCTCTATCTCCAAGTTCCTGACAGTCTACTTGATGCGACAAGACTTACAAGCAGCATAAAAGATAACTACGAAACTTTCTGAAGCTGGGCTGGAGAGATAGCTCAGTGTATAAAGTGTTTGCTTAGAAAGCATGAGGGCCCAAGTTCACACCCCAGAACCCACATTAAAAGTCATGTATAGTGGCGTGTGGACTCCTGGGGCTCATAAACTAGTTAGGCCCAGATTATTTAGGGAGATTCAGGCCAGTGCGACATCCTGTCTCATAAAAAAGGTAGGTGGTGCCTGAGGAATAACACCCAAAGTCATCCTCAGATCTCTACACGTGCACTTGCATGAATAAGTGCACCCACATAGAACACACACACACACACACACACACACACACACACACACACACACACACACACACACTACTGCCTTAGCATAAAGATGGCAGGAAGAGGAAACAGTAGAGGCCCTTAAACTTGGGGTAACTTCTGGTTAGAGGCCAGGCAGAAGCAGGTGAATAGTTCTGACCCAGCCCCAGGCAAGGTGAAACCTGGCCTCCCTGCCATGGGACACCAGCTGCTGTTGTGGGACTATGGCTGAAGAGACGGAGGTGGGGATCTGAAGCATCGTGGGCAGAACTTTCAGGTCAACTTCACCAGAAAGAGCGTGAAGCTGAGTTTGGTAGTGCGCACCCGTCATCCCAGTGCTCTGGAGGCTGAGGCAGAAGCATCCCCAAACCAAGGTCAGCCTGGACTATGTAGTGAAGCCGTCTCAGCCAGAATAGGAAGAGAAGAAATGAGAACTCAAGAAAAGGTTGCAATGAGAAAACAGTAACATTAAAGTGGGAAAGTCTGCGGACCTTGGTCTAGGGAGGGTTAGGGTAGAAATCACGGCCACAGAAGCATTAGACTAGAAGGTGATGAGAAGGGACGGGGACCACATCAGAGATTCAGCAGTGTTGTGTGTGTGTGTGCATGTACAGCGCTGGGACTCAGACCAAGGCTTGTCATACTATAAGATG
Source organism: Eospalax fontanierii (assembly GCA_035773235.1). NCBI lineage: Eukaryota > Metazoa > Chordata > Mammalia > Rodentia > Spalacidae > Eospalax > Eospalax fontanierii. Next base: position 14,821,131 of record CM069551.1, read on the forward strand.
CTCTCTGCTGAGTGACACCCCCAGGAGCCCTTAGCTACCTTTCAGTGAAGGAACTGGAGATGAAGTCAGAAACCATGGCACAGTGCAGAGACCAGCGTGGTGGTGGAACAGGAAGAGACACTGACTGGGGCAAGAGGCAGAGGTCAGGGTGTTGACTGTGGGCTGCTTGGAGATGATGTGAGGCGTCAGACAGAAGTGCCTGGTAGGACACGGGAGAAACAAGTTCAGAGCCCAAGCACACAGTTGGTGACCTGGCCTCAGGACACTGGTGCAGTGGGACGGCTGGCGAGCATTTCCTTGTGTGCATGTCTGTGTCAGCGCAGTAAAAACATCTGAGGCAGTCAGGGCAGAGCACGAAGCGGGTCTGAGAGTCAGGGCGGAGCGCAGGACTGAGGACAAGTGACTGGGACACACACACTCAGAAAGGGGAATGGGCAGGAAGAGGACAGGTGGTGGTCCCTGGAGAGGACTGCCGGACTACTGGATCTACACAGATCTTTTTTGTCCCCCTCTCAGGCTCTGTTTTGTCTGGTTTATCTAAGATTTATTTGTTTCTGTGCCTAGGGCTCATGGAGGCCAGAGAGTTTTGGACCTTCCTTAATCGGAGTTACGGTTTTGAGCTATTGTGTAGGTGCTGGGACCCACAACTTCTGCAAGAGCAGCAAGTGTTCCCAACCGCTAAGCCTTCTCTCACGCATGTCTGGTTTGTTTTAAGGCGTCATGTGGCATCTCCCAGGCCGCCACAGACAAGGCAGTGGCACCGGGACCTGGCACAGGCTTCTCCTTTGGTACAGCCGTATTTGCTCGCAGCGGAGCATCCAGGGAAGTCAGCATAAACTCAGATGTGCCTGGTCTGCTTCCAGCCCTTTCAGACCCTGCAGAGGTAGACCTGGGATTTAACATACTGGGGCAAAACCAGTATTGCCCCAAGCTGTGCCTACAGTGTTTTCAGTGAGATTAACAGCAAAACATATGGAAGTGAATGACACTGTCTGAGTAAATAAAAAGATTAAACACGCTTGTTTATTTTCCAGGCATAGATCCAGACTTGCTGGTTTTTGAGCAATCACCCCCCAAATTTCTAAACACGCGCTCATCATCTGATGGGTGGGACTGACTGCGGAGTCTAAAAGCCACAAACCTAGGCAATGAAGGACCACATGCAGACATGCTGAACCACATGCGGCCGTCAGCAGAGGTTCTGCCCACACATCAGCATGTTGGTGCAAACACTCATCTCAGGGAGTTAAGCACAGATTTATGGATGAGGTCCATCTCCCTGAATGTTTCGACTGCCACCAAGGTCAGCACTGTGTCATCGAGTACCGATTTCACCCCCGATCCAGATGACAAGACCACTCTTTTCTTTGGACCCAGAAACACAAAACTTTCTCAGGTGCCTATCCCATCCCGGCTCAACAGTAGCAAGCAATTACTGAACAAAACGAAAGGGTCCCACAGCAGAAACCACACATCTGAGACTGAGGAACAGCAGGATGGGGCTCAGGCTGAGGCTCAGCTGACTACAGGGGCCTGGTTGGCCTCTGTGGCCCTGGGCGCCGCCCTGATCTGCCTCTGCTGCTGTGCTGTCCTTGGGCTCTCCAGATGCCGCCCAAAGCAGCAGGACCAGTACCACCCGGGGCAGCAAAGGTCAGGATCTGGGCAGGGTCAAAAGCGTCATGCGCTGACGGACAGCTCTTAGAAGTTGGGGTGAGGCGGCGAGCTTTGGTCATTCTCAGCTTTCTCTAAGCAAGGGGCAGCTGGGTTAGAAACTGAAGCTGCCCCAGGGTGCCCAGTCTTACTGCAAGGCCAAGCTTGGAGAAACACAGCTTCCCTGGTGTCCATTTTCTGAAGTCTGGGTGTAGGGCATACCTGGGATCCCAGCACTTAGGAGGCAGGAGGATCAGAAGCTCACGGTCAGTCTCAGCTACACAGTGAGTTCAAGGCCAGCCTCATCTACAGGAAACCCTGTCTAAAAAAAGCGGTGGGGGAAAGGAAAGGGAGAAAAGCGAAGAGAACACACAGGTGGTTTGGTTCAAAACCAGTGCTCACACTGTTTTTCATTCTATTTGTCTAGTACACACACACAAAAAAAAACAGAAAGCACTATGACATCATTAGGTTAATTTCCTAGTCAAGGTCAAATTGTTGAAACATGGTAATAAACTGTTTAGTGCTTTGAGCAGTCACTAACCTGTAGCAAACGCCTCCTGGTTTTTATGTTCAACTCGCCGACACCTAGGCTGAGGACAGGACGGAGCCCTTAGGCTTCCAGTGCCTCTGCAGAGTGTGAGGGGACTCATGTCGGTGTGTGTGTCGGTAGTTCGACTCTGTCCACTTACGTTTTTCTTCTTTTGCAGAGCTGTGATCAAACCTAGGGCTTGCTGAGGGCACGCTACTCCAAGGAAGGGGCACGCTGACCCTATCGTCCCTTTTATTACTACATTTATTTATTGGGGTAGGGGTGCACCTCCCATGGCATACACATTAGAGGCTAGAATACAACTTGTTTGCTTTCTCTACCATTTGGAGCCTGGGGATCAAACTCAGATCATCAGGCTTGGCAGCACACACCTTCACTCCTGAGCCATCTTGCTGCCCCATCCCCTTTCTTTTTTTGAAACAGGGTCTCATATAAACTCTTGCCTCAAACTTGCCATGTAGTATGCTGACCTTGAACTGATCCTCCTGCCTCCACCTCCTACGTGCTGGGAATACAGGCATGTACCACTATGCCTGGTTTATGCTAGGGGTCAGATCCAGGGCTTCATCATGTTAGACAAATACTGTTCCAACTGAGCTACACCCTAGCTCTGTCCCTTTCATACTTATTTATTCCCTAAATATTATACTCAGACTCTCTAAGTACAGAATACTGTATGCAGTCCAAGTCTCTAATGGCCTTAAACTTCAGGGTTTTCACCTCAGGATGAAGACAGCCTGGAGGCATAAAGAATTACAAGGGAAGGCCTGCACAAGATTGAGAGCTGGGGTGGAGGGAACTTCCTTCATGTGCATGAGGCCCTAAGTTGTTCTTAACATGGTAAAGGAAAAAAAGCAGTCAAACAATTTTTCATTATATGAGTGTTTGCCTGCATGTATGTAAGTGCATCCATGTCACAAGGTCAGAAAAGGGTGATGGATCCTTCCCAACTGGAGTTACAGATAGTTATTAGCCACCATGTGGGTGCTGGGAACTGAACCCAGGTCCTCTGTAAGGACCTCAGGCTCTTAGCCACTGAGCCATCTCTTTAGCCTCAGAAAAGCAGTATTTAAAGCTGGGAATGATGGCTTCTGCCTGTAATCCCAGTACTTTGGAGGGAGAAGCAAGAAAAACAGCAGTTCAAGGCCAGCCTGGGATAGGCAGGAGCTTCTCAAAAAATTTTTAAAAAGAAAAGAGCCAGCAAGATGGCTCAGTGGTCAAAGGTACTTGCCACCAAGCCTGACAACCTGAGTTCAGTCCTTGGGACCCACAAGGTGAAAGGAGAGCACTCCCCGTGTGCACTGTGCCTCCTCAGTAAACAAATAAATGTAACAGAGTATGCACCATATGACTAAAAAATACACCTTAAACTGAAAGAAATTACTAAAAGAAGTTTCCTCACATGTTAAACTGTCCCGTAGTTCTCTCAGAACTGACACTGGGTAGAGTGGCAACTTCTTTAAATATAAAAAAGTAGAACCAGCAAGTAACAAGAAACTGACTCTACTGCAAGTTCTTTAAAAGTGCTTTACAGTTGGGGGTTTTTGTCAGGGTCTCGTGGAGCCGGGGACGGTGTGCATGTGTGACGCAGCTGGGATGACTAGGATGACCAGTTCTGCTGCAGCCAACCGGGTCTGAGACTGCCTGTGTGAACTGTGTAGGGATTTTCTAATGGACCAGTGCAGCTAGAGACACCTTGCTTCCCCCTGGGATCTCTCAGAATCTAACTCCTTCATACAAATGACTATAAACAGAGAAGATGGTCTCTACCTTGGTAAGGAAACCTCCTCAGCCTGGTCTTTTCCCTTCTGATAACTGGAGAGGCAACAGGATCAGAGCCAGCCAAGAAGCAGACCTAACAGGTTAGAAACACCGCAAAGCTCTTGCCATTTGATGTAGCTGGTGGCAGCCTGATGCTCAGGTCAACCAGAGATGGCCAAACTGAAGACAAAGCACACTCCAAGGCTGTCCTTGCTCCCGACCCAGTGGCAGGTCTGGTATGTGCCGAGGCACCCGGGTGAGTAAACCCAGAGCTCAGAAAAGCCATTGCTTATCCAGCTTCATTCCAGGGAAGATAAGAGTGACATCACCCAGGGGGAGAGGCAGCCAGCAACCAGTGCTGAGCCCCAGCCCCCCACCCCCACCCCATCCTCTCCCAGTTAGTGTACCAACTACACAGAATATTCCCACTCATGTCCAAGGGACTGGAGGTTTGGTGGTGATTTTCCAGGATGGGGTCTCACAGCCCATACTGGACTCTACCTTCAGGTGCCAGCATCCCAGGTATGGCCCACCACAGCTGTGCCCAGTGTTTACTGTGGCTCCACCACAGCAGGGTGGCTGCTGGGTTCCTGATCTCAGCTGCCTAATGCACCCATACCATATGGCCAAGCCCCACCCAGAGAGCATGGTCGGGTGATCAGGTCTTCTGGGGCTTGCTCCTGCCTCAGACAAGACTGTCATCAGGGATGACACGGGCTGAGGGAAAGGCAAGGTCAAGCTCCTCATTGCTGTCAGGACACCCATGCTTTCGCCTGCTGTGCTGCGCTGGACACCACCCGGCCCCACTCCCTGAGCAACCCACCTCAGCTCTGTGCCGGAGGTGTCAGTCCGTCCCAGCAGGGAGAGCAGGCATGAGCTGGCAGCTCACACCAGGGCATGAAGCAGAGAGCTCCGGTGCAGTTCAGGCTAGCCTCAAAGCCACCATCCCCCTGCCTCAGCTTCTTGAGTGCAGACGTGTGTCATCAGGCCCTGCAGGTGTCTCTCAAAAATGAGCTCAACACATGAGAAGTACATTTCTATCTCCAGCGTCTCCTTTGTTGTTCTCTGCAATGCAACATGACCCCAAACTCAAGGCCGTTTGCTCCTTACATTCTGTTCTGGCCCCATGACTACCAGGTCTACTTTCATTTTACACAAACGTTTAGAAGACCTGCACATCCATCTGAAACCATTGAACCAGGACCGAGACATGGTTCAGTGGTAGTGAGCAGAGCAGATAAAAAGAAAGCCCTGGGTTCAAGCTCCAGCCCCATGCCTCCTCCCACCCACCTGAACTGGCAGATGGACACAGGGCCACGCTCTAGGCTCACTTTGTCATCACTCTGTGGCCTCTAGGCCCTCCCACCTTGTCTCATTCCAGAGCTGAGACAGCTTGGGGTGCGGTGGGGTGGGGGCGGGGCTGAGGTCCTGTCTCCACTTAGACTTCCTGCCAGCTTGGGCCAGTGAGCTCTAGAGGCAGAAAGGAGGACGCTGATCAGAGTCATCAACATCGAGCACCCTGCTCAGAGACCAAACACACGGTTTAGACTACAGACACTCCTGAGGACCTGGTCCACCTGGGTACTGGCAGTTATGGTGCAGGATGGCACGGTCACAAGCACACGGAGCGCTGGAGGGCTGGTGAGGGAGCCGGGTGCGCTGAGCTTCCTCAATAACCAAAGTTATGAATCAAAACCAAGCGGCAAGCCCCAGAGGTGAGGAGAGACACGCGGCTGGTGTTGCGGGCTGGGAACGCCAAGTACAGGGTACTAAGGATGCTCACAGAAATGAAGAGAACACTCAGAACCAGAGGAACGCGTCGTCACGCAGTGTAATTGTCCCTAGGCATCAACTAAACCTCGGAAGCACCCCGCCGTTACTGCCATGGAAGGAGGGCTGCCGGGCCTCTCCAGGTGCTGCCCCCGGACAGCGATGCACACGGCGCTCCGGCGGCAGTGCGTCACGACAGGTGCAGCAGTCTCTTCACGGCCTCTTTGTACTCGGAGAGGCTGCCTTCATCCTCCCCCTCGTTCTTGAGGCGCACCACGCACGCCTGGTAGCCTTCGACCTCCCGAGTGCCGAGAAGCTGCTCGCGGCCCTCCTGCGGGCTCTGCGCCGCTCTCATCCGGAGCAGGGTCTGCAGGGTGTTCTTCTGCGAGGCGCTGTTCTCCCACACATACTCCTCCATGTCCGCTTCCGTCTTCTTTCCTTCCCACTCTTCAGTTTTCTGAAAGGAAAAAAATCGAACTTAGGAATGTTATCAGAGGCATTCGCTTGTTTCTTTGTTCCCAGTCTGCACTGCGCACGGACCGAGCATGGTCGGTCTCAAGACTGCACTCGGAGCCATGGACAGCAGCCAGGCACGCGGTTACCAGGCGCCAGCTCTAGCTTCGTGACCGAAGCTCCGTCTGCCCTAGGGACAGCTGGTCTTCCAACAGCAGTAGCAAACTCTCTGGCAGGTTGCTATTCCCTAAATTACCAGACCTGGTGGAAAACCACACAACAGAGCCACAAAACAAACGTTTTACCTAAGTCACAATTTGGTGTTGGACTCAGTTGCCCTAGAACACACCTGACAGGCCGAAACCTAACACACCAACATTTCACTTTTCTTGTTTTTCAGACAGGGTGTGTAGCTCAGGCTGTTCTCTAAACTCCTAAGGAGCTGAGGATAGCCTTGAACTTCTGATCCTCCCGCCTCTACGCCGAATGCTGGGATTAAAAGTGCACACCACCGCACTCACTGACACACATTTCTGAGGTTGAACCATGTTCTGAGAAGACAGTGTCTTTCTAACAAGCTGATGGGAATGACCCCAAGCATAACAAAACTGCCACCAGGAGGGACACGTGCACATCTGGATGTGCCCAGTCATGTCATAAGGACTTCAAAGCCTCTAGGATTCTGCTTTGTCATCTTTATTTTCGGTTTTCATAACAGAAACAACTTCTTGTCAGTCTTCCTCAAAAACAGTCACAAGGGCACTCTAAGGTGTGTGGCAGGTGAAAGAGAGCTAAATGCCAAAGCCACCAAGAAGGCTCCACAGCATCTCCCAGACCTCATCCAGGACATAGGCAAGATTTGTACCGTGTTTTCTGGAATACTCCAAAATCCGTACAGGAAAATGCCTCCAAACTTCCTTTTAAGTACGTTTCACCCCCACCCCTGGGTGTCACTGGCCTTAAACTGCAGCCTGCTTTCAAACAAGAGGTGGTAGGCCATGCCAAGAGCCAAGGGTGGCTGAAGAGAGGCGACTACTGGCCCTCCCTGCCCAGCCAGCACACCACCACTGGTGGGATCTGGAAGGACTTCGTGGGGAGGGGATTCTAGGCTGCCAGAACATGGGAGGAGTTCTTCTGAGGATCCCTGGCCGTCTTCTACCTGGGGATACTTTCTACTTCTTTACATTAAGACTGGAGTCTGGGGACTGGAGAGATGACTCAGTGGTTAAGAGCACTGAGTCTTGCTAAGGACCTGGGTTCAGTTCCCAGCACCCACATGGAGGCTCACAGCTGTCCAAATCTCCAGTTCCAGGGGATTCAACACCCTCTTCTGGCTTCCACAGGCACTGCACAGATGTGGCACACTTACAGACATGCAGACAAAACACTCTTACAACATTTTAAAAAGACTTGAGACTGATTTGTTCAAAAGACTCTGGCACTGAGCCAGACAGGGCTTGGGAAGCTACCAACAGGCCTGGTTTTAGTTCTGGTTGCACAGACATAGCTAGCTGGTCAGGACCAGGCTTCTAATAAGCAGAATACAATCTCCTGTGATCTCAGTACTGAGGACATCAAGTCCTGAGAGAGGAGAATATCCTCTCCAGATGTGCTAGATTAGAGCTGGGAGGGGCTAACAGTTAACAGACCATGTCCTGAACTTCTAGAAGGAGCAAGCAGCTACTTTTCATGTGTGAAGTGACTCGCTCACTTCCTGCCACAAGCCTGAGAGGCTATGAGGACGGACAAACAAGAGGTGGGATGAATCAAAACACTGTAGTCCGGCCTGAGCCCAACTCAGCCACGAAGAACGACACGCCCCTGACGTCTGCCAAAGGAAGACGAAAGCCCTTCTGATGGGCAGTCCTCAAGTCTACGGACTTGAGGGATCACAACTTGAGCGGGGTGCAGTGCTGGACTGTAATCCCGGCTGTTCAGAAAGCTGTGGATTGTGAGTTCAAGGCCAAGGGAAGCCTGGGCTCACAGACAGATCCTCTCTCAAAAACATGAGAGCCAGAGGGATGGCTCAGCTGTTACCAGCACCTACTGCTCCAGCAGAGAACCTAAGTCAGCTCCCAACACCCACGCCGGGTGGCTCACCATGGCCGGTAACTCCAGTTCTGGGAGTTCAACACCCTCTTCTGGCCTCCTTGGGCCACTGTATTTTATATACACACATCCAACCATCCCCACACACTCATAATTTTTAAAATCTTTTTAAAAATGAAGAAAAAAAGGACACAGTATTTAGCAAAACAAAGATCTGAATAGAAGAAAAATGTACTTAATAACCACGGGACAAGCACAGGTTCGCCTCAAACTCATGGCAATCCTCCTGTCTCTGTCTCAAGTGCTGGGATTACAGGCATGAGCCACCATGAGTGGCAAGGCCATTCAACGCAGAGTTCCTCTTAAGAAGGGTCTAAGTGCTATGTCAGTCATTTGTAGCATGCTGGCATTTTTCTTTATGAAGAACACACAAGGGCAGCTCAGAGCTTATAACCTCTTTACCATTATTTCTTTGGTCCTGTGTCAGTTCACAGTACTCTGCCCAAAGGTCAGTTGTCTTCTCACTCGACCCCTCAGCTGATCAGCTTGTGGAGATCCTGGATCCCTGCCGGGTACCCTTGTGCCTGTGTGGCCATGGAGGCAAGCAGCAGGTCTGATCAAGACAGTGTGCCCCTCGGGGCTAAATGCTGCGAGAGCATTTAGTTTAACTTTTTGGTTTCCTTTCCTGCTCCTGCAGAACCCTGTCCTGGCTCTAGCTCTCTCTAGCTAGGTGCAGTCCTGTCCAGGTCATGTTTTCAGCCCTGTAAACTGAAGGAGGGGAAGTCAGTCCAGAGGGACGATCTCCAGAGCAGCTGCCAGACGCAGGACAGGGCTATCCCAGGTTCTGCATGGGCTGCTCTAACACGCCTGAGCACCGTGCCCTTTATACAGCAGCTGGCTTGAGTATTGAGGGCTTGCACAGGGGGCCTCAACTGACACAGGGTACAGGTTTAGAGCAGTTGGTGGATATGCAATAACTCTCACCACCTTGAAGAACACACAGCATGAGGAGGGGAGACAGCTCCAGCTAATCCGCCAGGCCTGGCTTACAGCAGATGTCACTTGTTTATTTATATCACACAACCCTGTGAGTTAGTATTGTTATCATTTGCTTCAAAGACCAGGAAAGTGAAGCCCAGAGCAACTAGATAACTTGCTCAAAGCACACTGGTTCTCAGTGGCAGAACATGTTCTAGGAACACAGAACTGTAGGAGTCGCAGCAGCACAGAAGAATAACAATCTAACAGCCTCTTCCCTTGTGAGCATAAATGCACAGAAAGAATAGCACACGTCTGCCGAGGCAATACTCACTATGCTCTCAACAGAAAGCAAACTGCTCCTCTAAATGCAGATTTGCCACCTACCACCTTATTTACCACCTTTGACTAGAACATGAATCACAGTAACATTCCACTACATGATCACAAGGTGCCACTGTACTCTGAAAAAGCAGGTAAGACACGCCGCAGATAAAGGCACTGGCTGCCAAGTCTGACAACCTGAGCTTGATCCCTGGAACCTACCTGGTAGGAGAAGCTGACTCCTTTGAGTTGTCCTCTGAACTCCATATGAGCTCTAGCATATGTACCCCCAGCCCCAACAAAACAAATATAATAATAAAACCCAGAAAATTTGAAAATCACAAAAAATGAGGCAACTATTCTTTTAAAAAGTATTCTATTTTTATGTATGTGTGTGAGTCTTTTGCCTGCATGTATGTGTGCACCTGGGTTGCACAATGCAGAGGTTGGAAGAGAGCTGGAAACCGAACCTGGTCCTCTGCCCGAGCACCCAGTGCTCTTAACCACTGAGCCACCTCTCCTGGCACGAGGCAACTATTCTTAATGGATAAAAAGTGAAAACAATTCCTGCCAGTATTTTTCTCTGCCATATTTTCATATGTCAAAGCACTCAATTCAGTTTTAAGAGACATTTACTGAACGTGGTGTGCCAGACACTGTGCCAGGTGCCAGGGAAACAAAGATGAGTGAAATGTAACAGCCTGGCACAGTCCAACAAGGTGAGGTAGATGGGCACAGCAACTACTATAAACAGGAAAGGGTCGGCAGGAAGCACCTAGGCGAGGTGGCGTTCAGTGCTTGCAAGGCCGATTAAAGGAGTGGGACAAGCAGGGGTGATGGTGCTGAGCCATGAAGCATGAGCAGAGCACAGCGTCCTGACCCCACGGCAGAAGGTCATGGCTGGTGATCAAGTGGCAGCTGCTGTCAAAGACAATGAAGTTTTTACACTTGATCTGAAGCCACGGGAAACCAAGGAAGGGTTTTATAAATGAACGTGGTGTTGGTTCTCACTCTCAGCCCAGGGGACTCAAACCCCTCCCAGGGCTGCCTGAGAGCCCAACCTCGGGGAGCCTCACCCCACTCCCACTCTCAGCCTAGGGGACTCGAATCCCTTCAGGCTGCCTGAGTGTCAGTCCCAAGAATCCAGACTGTCAGATGCAAGCTGCATGAGGAGTTTATTATCACACTTGTACAAGTGGGTGACTTGGCCTCGGGATGCCAAGCCCCGCCTGGCCCTGCTCGGACCAAGCTCTTATAGCAAAAAACCACAAGATTATCATATATTGACATACAGGGTATAGATTGGCACAAACCAGGGTTACAAAAAGACAACTTTTACATAGTCCAACCTTTTTCTCAGTAATGCCACAAGCATTGTGACACATTACAAATTGTTGACTTGACAAATGTCTTGACCAGGAGTATATTTTTACAAGAAAGGGGCTTTTTCTGTTATTATCCCAGACATTATCTCACATACCACGAGTTGTTGACATGGCTTTTGTGACAGGAGATGCTGACATAGCCCTTATGACTTTTGGGACTTTTCAGTTAGGGAGGGGTAAGCTGACAAGGAGGTTTTAATGGCTAAAGTGAGGGTCCTGTCTTTTAAGAAAAATGAAGGTCCTACAGTGGGACAAGAGTAATGTGGATGGTGATGAGACAGGGAACCAATCAAGAGTCTGTTCCAGTGATTCGGGAAAGATTGTTGGAGACCACTGTCCTCTCTGAACTCCGCCAAAAGCACGCTTGGCCATCTATGCAAAATCATCACTGGCCAACAGTATATATGATGGCAAAGCCAGGCGAGCATGCACACAGGTTCTGACGTGAGGTAGCCCTTTGTTTAAATAAAACACTATTATTTATGCTATGTGAGCATTTGCTAGACCTTGTAAACAGGCCACATTTTGCTGCTAAGTGCTTCCTGAGCCCCAGCAGAGAAATGTCCTTTGGAGGTCTACCTACCCTTTGTTCCTGAGTATCTGCTTAGAGTGCCTTCTCCATGCTAATGAAACCTTGGAAGATAGAGACTCTTTGTTCTGTAGAACAGGGAGTCTCCTGGTCCCCAGGTTTCTTAAATATATTACAGTGCCTCATGTAATATTTCACCACATTACGCTGTCCCTCTTCCGTGTCCATCACCCAGCCATGCAGGACACAGCAAAGGAAGAGGGGACCCACGCCGGGCGGTAGCACAGGTAAATGGGGGACCACTCTGCAGACGTTTAAATCTAGGAAAGGGACGATGTGAAACTTACTAGGTAAGGAGAGAGGAAGACTGCTTCACTCTGAGATTTATGATTCCAACGCTCAACTGGTAAGAGAAACTAGAGCTTTCCCTGAGAAACTTTTTTATTTCTATTGTTTTATGCATATGAGCGTTTTGCATGTACACATGTAAGTACAGCACATACGTGCAGTGCCCGGGGAGGTCAGAAGAGGCACTACCCCCTGGAACTGGAGTTACAGTTTTTATCTACCATATCGGTGCTGGGAACCTAACCTGGGTCCTCTGCAAGACCAGCCAGTGCCCTTAACCAGAGTCATCTCTCCAGCCGTAGTCATCCCTGGCCCCCACTCACAGGGTCTTTAATACAGGAGATGCTTGGTGTCAGGAATAAAAGGTTTTGCCTGAAATCAGTAAGGATGGAACACATTCTGGGGCATCTAGAATAGTTGCCCATTGCTTCCTCGTGCTGTGTAGCCCTGTGTGGCCCTCTACTCTCCCACCTGCACCTCTTACCAAATCCTCCCGAGCTCTCACACTAGAGTCAAGCACAAAAACTGTCTTAGGAGAGGCTTGTCTTCTAGTTAACTCCCTTACTGGCAAATATGAAGTGATTCATTGTCAGGGCTTATCATCAAAGTTACTGTGGAACTTCTAAAAATACACCCTGCTTAGAGATTCAGAGACTGCAGGGCCCCAACATGAGGTGGTTAAAGCTCCACAGTGAGGCTGATGTGATCCTGGCTGACAGCAGGTCATGGGGGTGGACCAGTCGCTAGGTCTGCGAAGGGAGGCAAACCAGCAGAGTCAGACTCACTAGAGCTAGCTCGGCACATTTTTGGCAGTGAGACAATGGTAAGGGCTGGGACAGAGCCCAGCAACAGAGCACTTGCCTACATTCAACAACCAGCACTGGAAAACATAAAAGAAATTCTATTAACATTAAATCCAAACAAACCCTGTTTAATTTTTCAGGAAAGCAACTATTAGCAGTAACCTCAATATCAAAATCACCCAAGGATCTCTGGAATCTGATTGCAGATCGCCCGTCTCTTCCCAAGTTTTTCTCTTTGGTGCAGAGTATGTGTCTTACTTTGTCTTTTCTGCAAGTCTTTTTCAAAAATCTTTCTTTGAATAATTTCTTCATTTAATCATCTGTGGAAGAGTTATCACACGCACACAATAAAATGTAGGAGTGCTTGCTGTTGGCAGGTCACATCAGACTGAGTGCACAGGCAGAGCAGAGGCCTAACCTGCTATACAGCAGTCAGGTTAAATAGAGGCTGTATATAGGAACTCAGAGTAAAAGACAATGAAATTCAAAGAAGAAATTTCCTTCGGTATTTTTAACAATATTAACAGTCAGTTACGAGAGACATTATTTGCTAGACAGCGCGTAAGTTCCACTTGTTCCGCTGATAACTCAGGACAGTGTCAGAGCTCAGATGGTTTCCGCATGGCTTGACAAGCTCAACATGAGTGTGCGTGTGAACAATAACAGAGTGGGGATGTGAGCTGTCTATATGGTTCCCCATGCTCAAACAGGAAACCACAATCCAGTGCATCTCTTCACTTCTTTAACCTGCTCAGGGCCCTTTAGTGGACATTTCTCCTATCTTAGTTTCTGCACTGAGGCATTGGCCTCTGGGCCTGAAGCCTGGCTTTTCCAAGTCTATGCGACTGCAGTCAACTCCGCCACTTCAACAGTTACCTCTCGAGTACGGCACAACAATCATTCTTATACAGAGTTTGTATGAACACTTTTCCAGAAGTGACCCCCATGGTAAGGCTATAAAGCCAAGGGCACTATGTGCTCAGAAGGAGCCTATTAAAAATAAAGCGATGGATTAAGCAGGGACTATAAATACTGGAGTAACTGCCAGATGCAACATCAATTTCAAGTATGAATTCCAAGCAGGCGAAGGAAAAAAATAATTCAATTCAATAAAAATTCTGTTCCAGGAGCTCTGCAGAATTCCACGGCTCATCTGCATCTCTCAAAGCTCCTCACCGGGGCGACTTGTTCAGGAGGAACCAAGTGCCGACTTAATATAGGAATTCTTTAATTACATCTGTTCAGACAGTTATATGTTGTTACTTACTCTGCCATCGAGTAATCAGCCTGAAAGATCAAAGGCTTCTCGCAGGAATCCAGAATACAAGCTTCTTGGATCATATGTCACAGAACAACAGAAAGAATCCAGGAAGTTGGCGCTCGTGAACGTACCTGTGCCTGTCATTTCCTCGGAGCCAGTTCACTTTACAGACAGATGGCAAAATCAGAGTCTCTAACTAGTTGGTTTTATTGCTTGTTATTAACTGAATTAGCTGTAGCTAATTCAGGCATGTTCTTGGTTCAAAAGGGAACTTAAGCTGAAGGCAGTTTTCAAATCATTTGACAGGAAAGAGATTAATGGCTGCATGCTGCTGCTCCTGAAGCCAGGAGTTTAAAATCCCTATGAATTACGGCCGTGAGCATCCTACAAAGAGTCGGCAGCTGTGCTGCTGCTGATCTTGAAATAAAGCTCTATTTTCCTTCTCTGGTGTTACTCCTCTTTGCTATTAGTGGTGATGAAAGCTGGAAGCACTCTCACTAGGGGCCACTACAGTACATGGAGCACTGTCCCACACACATCTCTGCACACATTGCTTAGAAAGCTCCTCTCCAGGTAGTTGGTGTTGTTTTCACTAGTACTGCCCCCCACGCCGAGCTGCATCTCTAAGATCAGGACGTAGTAGCACAGGCCTGTGATCCCAGCATTCAGAAGTCTAAGGCAGGAGTGTGGTATGTTTCAGACCAGCCAGGGATGCAGGTGAGACCCAGTCTTAAAAAACAAACAAAAGGCAAGGCATCGATGTATTTATTCATTTTTAATCCCAGCACTCAGGAGGCAGAGACAGGCAGATCTCTGTGAAATTGAGGCCAGCCTGGTCTCGATAGTCAGTTATAGGACAGCTGGGGCTACAGGGAGACCTTCTCTCAAAAAAGCAAAACAACAGGAAAAAAATATGAACACAAAAACCCCATCCAAACTGAAACAAACAAAAATCCCAACCACATTAAAGATCTCATTCAGGCAAGTGCTCTGAGCACCTACAAAGAAGAAACTCCTCTCTTCATTCCTTCGAATGTTCCCAACACACAAGGTGACTAAATCCCCTGGTAAGCTACAAAAAGTTTAAAGTGTTTGCTGCCAAGCGTGCCCACCTCAGTCTGACCCTTAGGACCCACATGGGTCTCACCTGCATCCCTGGCTGGTCTGAAACACACACACACACCACAAAATAAATAAATGAAAAATAATTTGGTTTGGATACATACTGAAAATTATTTTAACTTTTAACTTAAAAAATATTTAAAACACTGAACTACATAAACATACTGGTCGGCAACTTTTAAAAATTTATGTGTGTATGTCTGTGTAGGTATGTGTACATGGGTAAATGTATTTAACTATCTGTGTAGGTGTGTGTAAAAGGCCATCAGATCTTCTGGAGCTGTAGGCAATTATGAGCAGGCCAACATGCGTGCTCGTAAACAAACTTGGGTCCTCTGGAAGAGCCACAAACACTCCTAACCACTGAGCCATCCTTCTAGTCCCCTAGTTAGCAACTTTAAACACCCTGAGTTGAAGTACAGAGAAGGCTTCTACATTAATGTGGATCCTTCTACCGAAACTCAGTAAATTCAGACATAACACTACGTTTAGTAATGACTGTCCATAACTGTCCCTAATGTATAACAGCAAAATGTTAACATATATATGTCTTTTTGAGACAAGGTCTCCCTGTAGTCCCGGCTGGCCTGGAACTCACTATGTAGACCAGAATGGCCTTGGACTCATAGAGAGCCGCCTGCCACTGCCTCCTGAGTGCCGGGATTAGAAGTGTTGTGCCACCACGCCCAGCCCCCAAAATATTTTGAAAAACAGGATAATTCATAAATTCTTAGGTTGTACAAATGATGATTAAACCTCCATAAACTGAGAAGATTCATTCAAGCCAAATAAAACCTGACAACTTCCCGGAAGAGAGGCAGAGTGAATGGGCCCTCAGGGTCTCCCTTGGACATCTCACACATGCTATCTATGTGACAGCAGTCTATCACAAGCTCACTGAGTCCTTGGCACACAGAACACTGTGAAAGGTCAGCGTCACCTACATTGCACAGACAAAGCCATGAAACACTGACACACACTTACCCAAGACTCGTGGTACAAAACTGTGAGAAGATACATTGCATAGTCGTAGTTCTGCCTCTTTAAGGGGCACCTTCAAAGAGAAAGGGGAAGTCAAAGTCTACACTCAGCACCGAATAACATTAAGACATAATGTTCTAAGGAAAGCAGATAACATTTCTAGGAATTTTCTCTGCTTTAGGAAAATTGTGTTTTTAGAATATTCAGTCCATTGCTTGAGGACATTAAATATGGGTACTGTGTCTATCTTTGCTCTCATTAATGGAGTTATTTGTATATAACAGCTTCAAGCTACTTAAATATGATAGGCAAAACACTTATACACATAAAATAAAGAAAATTTTGAAATATTTTATAATAGGGCTCATCGCGCAATATTAAACAAAACTTCTACTTTGATATAAAACAGCAAATGAAGCCTTTAGGTTAGTAAAACAGCATCTAAAATAAAACCACCATGTGGCTTATTTAAACGCTCTCTGATTCTAAACGGCTGTAACAAAACATAGAGATGGAATGAGAAAACACAGACACTATCAGTCTGGAGAAAAAAGCAACATTAGCAGACACACGCAATCTCAAAGGATGACACGGTAAAGGTATTTTAAACTCTGGTAACTAAACGTTCAGCATTTTCTGAAGTTGTCATGAGGACTGCTCCTAATGTTATTTCCAATCTTATTCCATGTAAGGTAATAACCACAGCCCCCATGTCTCATGTGCCTCTGCACTTAGGTATGTGCGTCCTGGGCCTTCTCTCCCCACTGAGACCTCTGCTGTAGGACTGGGTGGATTCTGATGCCACCAAATGCTTTCAAACTTGGATGTCAGCAAGGCGAAGAAGGTAAGACCTATCTATCCCTTTCCTTCGAAAGTAAGCAGTTAGAAACATAATGCAGAAAGAGCTGAAGTAGGATTCTAGAAATATATAAACGTCATTTAGTAAAAACATATCACACCAACACCCTTTATACCACATGAAAATCATCTAATTAATTAATTTAATTAAAAAATAGCATTTCTATTAATGTCTACTCTGGCCCTGAAATTCTGCGTGTTTACAGAAGTGTCTTGACAAATATCCACATTATCTAATTTAACAACTTTAATTTTGAATTACAAACTCATCTATGTTCATACTATAAAACCTGTTTAAGAGAACACTTAGTCTATTTTATAGAATGAGATATCGTCCCTGTCTAGAATAAAAAATAAAACAATTAAAAAAAGCAAATAGCACCTGTTTTATATTAATCACACTTTAAAAAGTTTTATTTCATTCATTTCATGTGTGTGATATACCATGGTGGAGGTGCACATGTGGAGATTAGAGAGTAACTTCTTGTGGAATGCCACTTTCTCCTTCTACCACATGGGTCCCAGGAATTGAACTCAGGCTGTCTGGCTTGGTTGCAAGTGACATAACCCCCTGAGCATTTCACTGGCCCACAAATCACACTTTTGTCTTTTTATTTTTAATATATATGAGTGTTTTGCCTGTACTTATGCCAAATGTACCCATGTTGTACAATGCCCAGGGAGGCCAGAAGAGTTCCAGATGGTTGCAAACGGCCACATGGGTGTTGGGAACTGGACTCAAGTCCTCTGCGAGAGCAGTCAGTGCTCTCAACCACGGAGCCATTTCTCCAGCTCATCTTCTAAGCTTTACAAACGTGGACAGATGAAAAACAAGACCAGGGCTGGAGAGAGACAGGTCTGCTGCTCCTCCAGGGACTCAAGGGTGCCTGCCAGTGACTCGCAACTGCGGCTCCAGTTCCAGCGGTCCTGACGCCGTCATTTGGCTTCCATGGGCATCCACCTACACACTGGCATACAGACATGCACACACTGGCACCTACACACTGGCATGCACATGCAGACATGTGAGGGCACACACAATTATAAAGAAAAGGAACACATGTGACAGGGCTGTTCAACATCTCCTTTACCTGTCTGTCTGGATGGTAAGCACATCTGTGGTCTTGCAGTAACGTTCTCCTACAAGTTTAATAAGTTTCTTCTTTGCATGATCATCTAAATTCAAACTGGAAAGCTTAACCTTAAAAATAAACGAAAAAAATTAAGTGAAAAAAACCCATACAGTTTGCTTAATATAAAAAAAGCAGCATTATTTATATCAACAGTCAGTTCACTGAAATGAGACTTTCCAAACATCTCTCTACCCGTAGCTAACAGCAGACATTACAAAGTCAGATGCTGCTTACGGGGCGGGGGGGGGGGGGGGGGAGCAAGTGAACGATTGTCTGGAGCTCTCTGGTGTTCTGGTATCGGTGCCATCCCTGCAAGCCCTATGCGTCTCCTAGGTGAGAGCTGAGGGTGCTTACAAGAGACATGAAGAGAGTTGGACTTGATGTTAGCAAAGTTCCGCTGCAGAAACGAGCAGACCCAAGAAACCTCTGCCACTCGGCTCAGCCTGTGGCATCGCTGCACCACGGGCTTTAAAAGCCCTCGGAGGCTGGAATGTCAATCAGAAGGAACTCAGCCCGATGCCCTCAAACGAAGACTGGCCCCACACGCTGTTAGGAACTTTTCTTTCAGGTCAGAAATACGACTCAGCAGAGTTTAAAGCACCCAGATGCCAAGTCAGACGACACGAGTTCAATCCTGGGGATCTACATGGTAGAAGGAGAAATGGAGTCCCAGAGCTGTCCTCTACCCCATGTGCTCTTGTGCACACAGACGAAAATGATGAATACACACATAAATGCAATTTTTAAAAAGAAGTCAGGGCTAGAAAGATGACACAGCTCTGTGGTGGCTAGCACACACACAAGGCCAGGGGTTCAAACTCTAGCACTTAAGAGGTAAAGGCTATTTCTGTTGGATAGTTAGGGTGTGCTGAGTTTAACTGGTTTCGTTAGTTAGTTGAAACAGAGGCTCAGTACACAGTAGCCTAGGCTTGCCTGGTACTCATTATGTAGCCCAGGCAGGCTTCAAACTTGTGATTCTGCCTCAGTCTCCCAACTGCCTGGATTACAGGTCTGTGCCACCAAGCCCATCTCTAAATCAGACCCTTCACAATATACTTCTTGGAGCACTTTTGAAGTTTCAAGATGTAGGGACCTCAGGGTCCCTTTTCATGGAACTAGTTTTCCTTAAGGTACGCTTTGGGCTAAGTGAGCACTCCTGAATCTGCAGAGAATGGTGACAAGAGTTAGGTAACAACTAAAGATAGAGAGGTACGACATTAGAACATTGCTGCATGAAATACAGCACTGTATTTAGTCTACCTTTATTTAACACAATGAAATGTCTTAGGCTGAGTGACTATAAAGAAACAAGGTTTTTCATCTTACAATCTTGGAGGTTCGAGGCATGCCACAGGTGTGAGAAGGGTCCAAACAGACACGAGACAGAAAGCCCACAGAGTAGCTCAGGGAAAGACTTGCCCATATAACAACTTGCCTCTGGAGACTAGTTCAGCTTTCACAGGGCTACTGACCCCTTCCAAGAGGAGCACCCTGATGATGCAAGGACTCTCACAGTTCCATTCTGGAAGGTCCCACAGCTTCTCTCATCAGCGCCACCCTGAGGACTAAGCTCCCAAAACACAGTCCAGGGACAAATTAAGGCCATGACCCCCTGCAAGCGAAGAGGAATTTCCCTCCTAAAGCCTTAAGAATAAGAAAGAGCTTAAAACTCACCAAGGAGAAAAGGCCGAGCAGGGACACCATCCAGGCTCCTCCAACTTGGACAACCCTGCACCACCCTCAACACACAACAGCACAGCACCCTACTTCCCCGCTTTCCCCAGTGGATGACGACCTCCAAGGGTGAGAACAACGTCTATTTTGCTCGGAGCACTGGTGCACGAGTTAAAAGTACTGAAAAAGTATTTGGTAAATTACTAAACACGGTTTTAAAAGAAAGGAGCTGGGACACCGCGGCGCATGCATATCAGCTCGGCAGTCAGGAGGCCAGGCAGGAGGCCCATGCGTTCAAGGACAGCTTGAACCGCATAGCGAGACCCTGTCAATATCATTATCACACGCTGAAGGCAATGAGAGTTGTCACAGTCCCCTGGAAAGAGTGAGTGCTAGCAAGTAGGCAAGTTATTCACCTGACACAGAGGTAATCCATAACAGAATACTGACAATACAGAGAATTATTTATATGAAAACAACAAAGAATACTACTTGATAACTATACAAACACCCACACATGTGTGTGTGTATAGACAACTTATGGGAAAACCAAGTAGCTTTTATATTAGGATAGTGGGGGAACAGTCATTTTTCTTTTTAAACCTTTTCAATGAAATCACAATATTTAATAGTAAAATTTTTAATCTGATTTTTTGCAAGTGCTCAAAAAGGTGAAAACAATGTTTTTACTGGACAATAACTGTTGTAAAACTCATTCACATTAATATTTTATGTAAGAGACCATGCAGAATTTAGCCAGAAACTTTGAAGTACTTCGGAAGCCTCCTGCGACACACTCACGCCACCTGCTGGCTCTCAAAGGCACTGCAAATTTCTCATCAGACCGGGATTGACCAACACTGACCTCAAAGTGGAGGGGTCTACTTCGCCCTTGAACTATACAACACCACCCAAAAGAGTCAGTGAGCCTCAGCCATCAGCAGCAGCGCGGGTAGACTCCAGAGGGCAGCGGTGAGCCACACAGAAGAGACAGCTGGGAGCACATGGTCATGGACATGGAAAAGGAGGCGGGGTGAGATGCAGTAAATGACACAGGCAGCACACTTCAAGTCAGACAAGAGGGCTATTTTTGTGTGAAATACAACTCAGAACCCCTAGGGACCCAGCAAAATAGACAGACACAAATCTAGGATTTCTGACTCTAAGCTCAGAGATTTTTCAACACGAAATAGACTCCAGAACTGTTAGATGTGTCTAGAAAAAGTTGGTGTGGTGGCACACATCTTTAATCTCAGCACTCAGGAGGCAGAGGCAGGTGGATGGCTATAAGTTCCAGGCCAGTCAGAGCTATGCAGAGAGACTCTGTCTAAAAAAAAGCAGAGAACAATAAGCTCTTACAAATACAACCCCCCAGCCGCCACCGCAGGCCAGAAGTTCTAGGCATAAATCGGTTCCTCGGCACTCCAAACTCTGTCATCCCGTTTAGGACAGACTTAGTGCTGGCTTCCAGCCCACTGTAGAACGGGAGGCGACACAGCAGCAAAAGTGCAGGGAGGACCCCGAGTTAGATCACTGATGCCTAGAAATCCGGGCCTCTCTGCGGAATGGGGGTAAACCAACACCGAGTCCTCAGCAGCGGCCACCAATGGTCTGTGACCCCACCAGAGGGATGTTACGAAGAGTTGGAAAGACGCTGCCACATGCGATAAACTTACAGGATCTGTGCTTGACTCTTTGTAAGGCCAACAAACCCTAGTCTTGTCCTTATGAAGAGGCCCTGCACAAGGTCCTGGGGCACAGACCTCACAGTTCCTCTCTGACTGCACTGCAGACCTCCTACCTCCCTGTTCCTGACGCCTCTGTGTACCAGCCAAGATCTGTGGCATTGCCTTTGGGATCTCTGGGAGCTTTGGTGACCCCATCTCCAATTGTCACCCTGAAGGATCTTCTGGCACACACATGGGAGTCCTCCAGGTGGGAGCCCTCCAGGACAGTGCCATACCTGCTTCCTGTCACTATCCAAGGAGGCCCCAGGCTAGCAGCAAGTCGCCCTCTCGTGGCCATCTGGATCCCCAATAACGACAATTCTTGAGGAACAAGAAGCACTACACTCTTATCATTGGTGGCTCTTTTCTCCACCTAACTTGAATAAAATGTGGAATCAAATGAATGGCCATGAAAGAAATACACATATGCAACACGTAGTGGGCTGAGGCTACACCTCAGTGGGCACACTTGCCTCACTGACGTAGTCGCAGACTCTGTCCACTCATCCACCGTCCACTGATCTGAGGATGAAGAAGCACAGTGGGATTCTAAGCTTCTCCTGTCTTCCTTTTGAGTACCTGGAGTTTCTAAACTAATACACTAAACATGCATTATTTTGTGACTTCAGAATACTCTCAGTTCCAAATACCGCTGTATTGCAGTAATAGTTAAACTAGCCTATCAAGAAACAAAATGCTGGAAACTTCAGACGCTCCTAAGATGGTACAACCCTGACACCAAACCTGGGGATCACAGTCTATACCACCATGGCAGCTTTCTGCACTGCTGGGAATGGAATCCTGGGCTCACTGCATGTCAGACAGACACTCTGACAAATGAGCCACATCCCTAGCCTGGATTACAGAATGTATAACCAAGGATTTTCAACAACTGGTGCTCAAACACACAATGAACAAAGACCCCAGCTCTTCACACAAACACCAGACTGCACACCTAACGTCACAGCTAAAACCTCAACAATCCTTTAAGAACATGTGGAGTGATGGTAACAACCAGTGAGACATGGCTTCTAAGACACAAGAACAACAGAACCGACAGAAAGTCAAACCAGCACAGGAGTTCATCAAAACTAAAACTGAGCCAGCTGTGTCTAGCATGCCAGTAACTGCAGCACAGCTCTCAGATGGCTGAGGCAGGAGGATCATACATGCAAGCCCAGCCTGGGCTACATGGTGATCACTACAGAATCATCACATAGCATACCACCACCCTACAATGAGCGATCACCTTGCTGGTGTTAGAAGAAAAGTAATAATGGACTGGGTAGGAGGCCCAGCAGGCAGAGCACTGATGCCTCAAGTGTAAAGATCTGGTTTGGGTCCTAAGACGTCACATAAAGCCGGACAGGTGTGGCAGCTGCCTGTAGTCCCAACACCCAGATGCAGAGACAGGGGGTCCCCAGGGCAAGCTGGCTAGCCAGACAAGCCAGATCAGTGAGCTCCAGATTGAGCAAGAGACTTCCCCTCAAAAAAAAAAAAAAATCAGATGAAGAGTGATCCAGGAAGACACCTCCAAACGCACATGCACACCACCACACACCATAAGGGAAAAGCTAAGCAATGACATTGACTGGAGAGGGCATGAAGCCAACAGAGACCCTCGACCTTTCTGGTCAATTATTAAAATACCACACTCATTTTGGAACACACTCTAGCAACTTCTTAAAGTGCTAGTGACTAAAAGTTCTGGAGTCAGGTAGTGTTAAAGATCAAAAGGCTCAAGTGGAGAGATGGCTCAATGGTTAAGAGCACTGATAGGCTGTTCTTGTAGAGGACTGGGTTCAGCTTCCAGCACCCACATAGTGGCTAACAGCCACCCGCAACTCCAGTTCCAGGGGATCCGACACCCTCTTCTGACCTCCAAGGGCACTACATGACACAGATGCACTCACATACAGGCAGGCAATACACTCATACACATAAAATAAAAATATTTTTAAAAATCAAAATGCTATACTAAAACCCAGTGAATTTGCACATTATAAGGCTGAATTCCATAACTATGAATTATAACTCAAAAAAGCTTTAATTTAAAAAGCTTTTTAAATTAAATTAAATTTAATTAATTAAATTAAATTAATTAAAAGCTTTTTAATTTAAAAAGATACAGAAATAAGTATGTAAGAAATCAGTGCAGCATCACAAGGGGAACAAGGAAGAGAAGCATTTGCAAAGCAAACTGAAATCGCATGTCTGCATCCTGGGATGCTGTCGCTCCTTCCCAGAAGCGCTTGCTTCTAACTATAACAGACCTTCCAGGGGCTCGTTCAGAACATCGAGACTGCTGACTGCAACAGGAAACAGCCTTTTTCACAAGTTTCTTTTTTTTCCACTTCTTACAGAGATTTCACAATTTTTATCTAAAATATAAAGAGCTCATTCTTTGACACAACAGTTCTCCTTTCAGGAAAGTCATCTTGGAGCTTAAATAGAAAGAACATCCATTATGTTTTCCTAATAGAGAGAACGGTTAGGCTGAGATGGGGCTTCAAATCGGTATACTTTACTTAGCCAAGGGCTTTTTTTTTTGAGTCAAGATTTCACTATGTAGCTCAGCCTGTCCTCAAAACTTGGGATTCTTCCACCATCCTTCTGGGTGTTAGGATTACAAGTGTGAGGCCACCATGCCTAGCAGAAAGGAGATTACTTAAAAACTCAAAGCTGAGCGAGTTCTATCATGTGATAAAGACGGAATGTAGGCAAATGGACACAAGGGCTGTGAAAGAGGTCAGAAAGCTGGTGTTTTCCTAGTTTCAACTCGACCACAGTTTTTTCCTTTCTTTTTTATGGTGGATAAGTGCATAAAGGCATAACCGATTGCGAACGAAGTATCAAACCTGATGTGAGGCTCCGTTGCTTAAGAAGGGCCAATCTAATTAAATGAAGGTCACCGAGACGCAAAGTGCAGGACTGGGCAAGTGTCTGTGTGGCTATCGTACTGTGAATTTTTATTCGTGAACTTATGATAATAAAGTGCTTCTATTTAGTTCACACATAGGCACACAGACACCCACATACAGTCACATCTCACACCCAAACCGACACAAATATACACACCCACATACACACACCCACAGACACAATATACACAGACACACTCCCCCCAACACATCCACACCCACACTACATAGACACATACACACACATCCACATCCACACTCCTAAGGTCTCATGCGTAACACACACACATACACATACCCCCCACACACACACTCAAGGTCTCATATGCATAACTTAATTTCAGGAACACTTCACTTCTTACTGAATGAAGCACACAGCGTCACCCCATTAAAACACTAAAGGCACGGGCACAGCAATATGTGCCTCCTTTCCCCGTCACTCAAACCGCACCATACGTCTACTACGATGGCCCTCAGTGTTCAAATCTCTCACCCTTAATGTTACAACTCGTGCTTTGGGGTTCCGGCTAGATGGTCCCGATGAGACATAGTCGGAGGTGTCGATCTCAACTGGAAAGTGCTTCTCACATTTCTCCTCACTGTCCAGCGCAGCTGGCCACTCAGTGCAGAAGTCTGAGGATATAACACAGCT
The DNA here is from genome assembly GCA_035773235.1 of Eospalax fontanierii. Lineage (NCBI taxonomy): Eukaryota > Metazoa > Chordata > Mammalia > Rodentia > Spalacidae > Eospalax > Eospalax fontanierii. The sequence continues at coordinate 14,846,063 of CM069551.1, forward strand.
GTCTTAATTAGATCTTTGAAAGTAAGTCTCACTATAACGCAGGCGACCAGACAATACAACTTAGGATCCCTCTGGGGCCACGTGAAACAAAGGCACAAGCTTTCCCTCCACCAGCAGGCATGTCGCACTCCCTGTCCCCTTCCTTCTGTGGTCCACCCTAATTAGAAAATCTGATTAAGGTAATGACATGAACATTTTTGGTTTGGTGGTGAATGGTGTATTCAGCTCAGAAGACGGAACTGGAGTGTAGCTGGGAGCAAGCTTACCATGCTCGAGGCTCAACCCCTAGCACCAAAATGAACAAACACACTGCCTTAATGGGGGCCTAAGATGGCTCTGAGTATCCCTGTGGTGGGACACTTTAGTTCCTTCTTCCCAGAGCACTACGGACTGTGAAAAGCAGCTAGTAACTACACATTCCCAAATGGATGTTACGACTGAAGGTCAGCTGAAAGGGACATGTTGTCAGCATCCCCCCAAACTGAAGTCACGTGAAGCCTCACCTCAGCGCACAGACCTATGCCTGCCTATAGGGACCTAACAATGTAACTCATGTCTCTCATGTGACTCTCATGTGACTTTGAGAAGCAAACTGAAACTACATGGAAAAAAAAGTCCTCATCTTCAGGAAAGACAGCCCAAAGGAGGTAGGACTGGGCCTGAGGCCAAGGCCCTCAGCGTGCCAAGCCCTGGTGGACATAGCTCTCTCTTCCTCAAAGCACAGTCCCCAGCTTCCTGAAGCAGAGAGTTCCAGTCCAGCCTGAGCTAATGTGCAAGACCCTATCTCTAACAAAACCCTATAAAACAGCAACAAACCTCAAAAGAACCTCACGGCCTGTACTCTGAAGGGGGAGAAGTACTGAAATTGAGAGCACCCGACATGGAAAACCATTCCCGTCACAAACTAACTCAGTGTCCCACGCCGCAGGCCGCAGGGATGCCAAGCCCTTACAAGAGACCAGTTTGGAGAATTACATGAACTTTTCTCTTAAACTGCAAATAAGTCTTTTCAATCACCAGATGATAATTACAGTTTTTACATTAAATTACCCAAATTATATGTCTACAAACACAGCCAACTGGAGAGCACTCATCTGATGGGGGCAGCAAGGGACCAGACTTCAAGGAACCTAGGCTCTTCTTTAACTCTGTCACTGATTATTAAAGTTTTAGTAAATTACTTAACTTTCCTGCGTTTCACATTTTCCATTTGTAAGTTAGGTATCAACTCTGAGGTGACCTACTTTGAAAGAAAAACTGAGAAGAAATGCTGAACACAGCTCGAGTTATTTGGAAGACACAATCTCAAGCCAGAGATGGCAAAAGCACGAGTGTCACTAGGCGCAGACTGACTCCTGCGCGCCACGCCGCAAACAGTGCTACTCTTCAGAGCACACACGCTCGAAAGCCTTCCACCTACAAGCCAGGAACTGCAGAACCCTTCAAAGCACAACCGGACGCTAGACTACAAGCACAATTAAAAATGTCTGTAAAGGGAAAAATGGGGCTGGCAAGATGGCTCAGGCAGTAAAGGCCCCTGCCCAGGCCTGACCCTGGGCATCTGCAAGGCGGAGGGAGAGAACACCCACAAGCTGTCCTCTGACCTTCACGTGCACACCACTGCACACATATGCTTACATACACACACACGCACAGAATAAAGTGTGACTTTTATTAAAAACATTTTTAAAGGAAAAAAAATGGAATTTACCATGGTGTTTAAGAATCCATTTCTTCTTTAAAATTTTTAAAATATATATTTTATGTGCATGAATGTTATGCCTGCATGTGTATCACTGCACCCATGTCTGTCAGTGCCCTTGAGGACAGAAGAGGGTGTCGGATCCCCTGGAACTAGAGTTATGGATGGCTGTTAGCGGCATGTGGGTGCTGGGAACCAAACCCAGATCTTCTGCAAGAGCAGCCAGTGCTCTTAACGGCTGAGTCATCCCTCTAGCCCAGGAATCCATTTCTTAATCCGATCTTATAAAATATAAAAAAGTGGAATGTGATCTGTGCCAGGTGGGGCATAAATCTAGGGCAGTGATCTGTTTTAGTCTGATTCCAAAAACAACTACAGAAACTGACATCCTGAAGAGCAGAAAGCCATTTGTCACAGAACAGAAGGCCACATGGATGGAAAGGAGTGGATTTTCTCCCCTCATTTCACAAACAAGGTTACCATTCTTATGTGTAGGAACATTTTATATCTTCTTCATGACAGTTTTTAACAGAAGGTCCTCCTCAAAGTTCAAATTCAGTACTTACAGTCATCACTCCATTTCTCCTTCCAGCAGTACAAGATACCCAAAAAGTGTGTGTTTCTGCATTTTATCACCTTTCTAGAATGCCTGAACAAATGTTCTGAACATTTATGAAGCCCCTTAATTCAGCATGAATAAATTAAAACTTCATCCAAAGGTTCTAATTCCTGGATTAAACTACAAATCACTAACATCTGTGGAACCAAAAAAAATTCCAAATAGGACTGTCCTATATCTACTCCAATGAAAATTAGATTAAAATAAATTAGAATACACAAATGGCTATGAAAGCAGACATAACAATGAAAAAATGCCTTCAACCCTCTGCTGGGGCCCAGAGTGAAATGAGGCCATAGGCTTGCCTGACTGAGCTGGCAACACAGCAGCCCAGGAGCGGAGCCTAGCTGGAGGTAGTCAGTCACTGTGGGGCAGGTTCTCGTTCTTTATAGTTCTCTCTCTCTCTCTCTCTCTCTGTCTCTCTCTCTCACCAACTGCTTCACATTGCGGCTGCGACAGCCAGACCAGACTGCCCACCACAACATATACCCCTTAAATTGGGACCCCTAAACAGAAGTGCTCAGCAAAAAGTTGTTTGTAGATTTAACATCTTAAAACTACTTTAAAAAAAAAAAAAATCTTTGTTTAAAAGAGAGAACCACTCCTGGAATCCCAGCATTCTGCAAGCTCAGGTAGGAGGAGCACAAATTTGAGGTTAGCTTGAGTTGCACAGTAATAACTAGGTCAACCTGGGCTACTCAGCAAACAAGACCCTCTTAAGAAAACAAAAAGTAGGCTGAGCGTGGTCATGCACGCCTTTAACCCCAGCAGCTGGAAGACATCGACAGGCAGATTAGGTAAGAGCCAGGCCAGCTGGAGTGATCTGAAGAGTGAGTTCGAGGCCAGTTGGGATGATCCGCATAGTGAGTTCCAGGCCAAGGTCAAGTGGGGCTACAGACTGAGACCCAGGAACGAAGAACAAAACAAACAAAAATCACAAAACTACGTTAAAAAAAAAAAAAAAAAGGAAAAACAGAAACTGAGAATGCAAGGTTGTACCACATTAGACCTGAGAGTCTAAATTTCATGTTCACAGTCAGTGTCAAGTTTATATAAGGAAACTGACCTTTCAGAGCTTCACAGTGCCTTCTAATCGCTACAGGAGTCAAATGCAGAAAATTTGGGATCTAAAATAGAGACATTTTTAAAGGTTAAATTACAGCCAATCCCCTCCCCACCTTCTTATCTAAGCCAGTCTCAGTATGCCCTGGATTGTTTCAAATTCAAATGCTCAAGTGATCCTCCTGAACACCTAGCATGAACAGCTAGGATTATAGGTGTGTACTACCATAAAATATAAAAATACTATTTTCTTTTAAAACTAAACCCTAAGCCCAATGAATCACAGAGTAAGTAAAAGCTGAGGCTGAGAGTCCCTTACAGTATCTCTCTATCCAGAGACTTCAATTCCAGCAGATTTCTCAAACTTCCGATATGTCCCTCAGATATACACTGCAGATGGCACACATCTTATGTTAACAACTTTTACTTTAATTATGCATATACGTGCATGTCTGAGAGTACACGAGCATAGTGCTCTCAGATGCCCAAAGATGGCATCAGAGCCCTGGAGTTGAGAGTTACAGGCAGTACTAGGGAGCCTGACAAGGCTGCTGGGACTCGAATCCCAGTCCTCTGCAACTGTCTACGCTCTTAACTGCTGAGCCATCTCCCTGCCCACCACGCATCTTAATCTTCGGAGGGTACTCACTCAAATACGAATACCACTTTCAGAGTACTTTCATGGCATGCATCTACAGGCAGACATGCGTACTTCTCTTATAAAACAGGTGGCTCACACCTGCACTCCCAGCTCTCAGGAGACTGAGGCAAGAAGATGGCAAGGTCAAGGTCAGCCTGGGCTACACAACAAGACCCCATTTCGAAAAACTGAAAATGGAAAAAAAGTCCTGAACGCATGTGTGGTGGTTTGAATGAAAACTGTCCCTCATAGGCACAAGTATCTGAACACTGTGCACTTGGTGGCGCTGTTTGGGGCCTTTAGGAGGGGTGCCCTTGCTAGAAGCAGCCCGGCACTGGGGTCAGACTAGGAGTCTGCTCTGCTCTCTCTGCTCCCTCCCTGCCTCTGGAGACCTGAGCTCGGCTTTCAGCCGCTTCTGCCACTAGAGACTCTCGTCCCTCTGGAGCTGTGAGTGTAAATGACCCTTTCCTTCTGTTAAGTGGCCTGTGTCATGGTGTTTTATCACAGCAGCAGAACAGTAACTGATGGAGCATGGAAGGCAGCTCTCGTAAAAGAGCTTTCTCTTCACACAAGGGAACTAGGACCAGTGGGAGACCTGCACCTACTCAGAGCTGGTCTGAGCCCTGCCTCAGCAGCTCACCTTCACCAGCTCGAGGTTCCCCTCCTTTCCCATGGGCACGCCCTTCTTGACTGGATAGCCCATTCGAACAGGGAGAGGCACGACCGAGGGTTTAAAGGGCGCTGCAACTGGGTAAACACTGGGCCAGTCCTGGTTAACATCCATTTTTTCAGTCCTGGGAGGCAGTGCCTAAGAAACACCAAATAAAGTTAACTAAAGCATATTCTTTAACAAGGCAAAAACTATACTTAAGAGAAGTAAATGCAGAACTAAATCCTACGCAAAAACTGATTTCCAGGACAGTGGGATGGGACTTGTCAGGTTGTCAGACTAGGTGGCTTTACCCTCTGAACCACCTTACCTGCTTCTAAGTGCTTACTCTCTCTCTCTCTTATTCCAAGCCCCTCCCTCCCCCACTCCCCTTCCACCTTCTCTTTTCTGAGGCTGGACCTCATGTAGCCCAGGACAGTCTCACACTTGCTTTATAACAAGTAGGACCTAGAATTTCCTTTTTAAAAAAATTATTTATTTTTATTTTATGAGTGTACTGTGTTCATGTATCTAAGTGCACCTGTGTACACAGTGCCCATGGAGGCCAGAAGAGGGCGTTGGATCCCCTGGAGCTACAGTTTCAAACAGTTATTAGTCACCACATGGGTGCTAGGAACCAAACCCAAGTCCTCTACAAGAGTGGCCTGTGTTCGTAACCATTGACCCATCTCTCCAGCTCTGACCTAGAACTCTGATTGCCTCTCAAGCGCTGGCATCATAGGTGTGTGCCACCACACCTAGTTTACGAGGTGCCAGGAGTCAAATTCAGGGCTTTGTGCATGCTGGGCAAACACTATCAAATGAGCTATATCCTAGTCCTGTTTCCAAGTTTTCAATATCTCCTTAAATAGACTTCCATCAAAGAGGTTTTAAAAATTACTTCAAAACATACTATGGGACCAGAGAGATGGCTCAGCAGTTAAGAGCACTGGCTGCATTCACAGAAAACCCACGTCCAATTCCCAGCACCCACACAGCAACTAACAACTGTCTGTAATTCAGTTCCAGGGAATTTGACACCATCTCCTGGTCTCTGTGGGCAATGCATGACAGAGGTGCACATATATACATGCAAGCATAACAGACATGTAAAATAAAAATAACAAATTTTTTCTTTTAAAACATCCTGTTAAAACTTCACAAACAAAGGGCTACTAAGATAGGCCAGCAGTCAAGAGCATTGGTTGCCTGCAGAGGACCCTGTTAGGTTCCCAGCACCCATGTGGTGCCTGACAGTCACCTGTAACTCCAGTTTGATGGGTCTGATGGCCTCTTTCGGCCTCTACTAGCACGTATGCACGCGGTGCACTCACATGCAAAGCAAAACGCTCACACACATAAAAAATATGAAATAAATTAATTTTCACAAAGGAGACCTGACATTAAAGGAGATCTTGTCACGAGGATTTGAAGCAGCCGTGCAGAGATTTTGCTAGATTGTGGTTTTTATTTTGAGATTTGTTGGAAATCGGGTTTTTAAAGAATTTTTTATTTCATGTGTATGAGTATATTACCTGCATGTGTGTAAGTGCACCCATGCTGTGCAGTGTCCATGGAGGACAGAAGAGGGTGTCGGACACCCTGGAACTGGAGTAATAGACGTCCTGTAGGTGCTGGGATTCAAACTCGGGTCCTCTAAAGGAGAAGCCAGTGCTCTCAACTGCTGAGCCAGCTCTCCAGCCCCCACTTACGAATTATTGCTATCGTATGTATGATGCGTGGGCGTGTGCCACAGCGTGTGTGTGGAGGTCCGAGGGTAACTCTGGAGTTGGTTCTCTCCTTCCACCTTTAGAGGGTTCTAGGGATGGAACTCAGGTCAGTCTCTGGGACCTACATGATGAAGGGAAGAACTGACTGCCACGAGCTGTCCTCTAACCTCAATTTGTGCCACAGCACATACACACACCTGAGACCTACATGGTGGAAGGAGAAAACTGACTCCTACAAGTTGTCCTTTGACCTCCACAGATGTGTCAAGGCATGTATACCAACATACACATATATACACACAAGTAAATATATTTTTTCCAAAAAAAGAAAATATATACATATACTGTCTCCTAGGCCCAGAGACCAACACTTGATACCTTAGTTGACAGCATTAATGCACACCGGAATTTACAGGTACTAGAAGGGAATGGCCATCACACAAAGAGTGGCATGCATGGTAGTGAAATTTATCAATGCCCCTCTAAACATGAGCATCTGGGTGGTACATGTCCTAGGAGCGGGTAATGCTCCTCTGAGAGTTACTCCTCTAGACAAGGGCTGTTCGGGACTCTGCTCTAACTCTGTTCATCTACTAATCTTACAATCAGGATTTCTCAAGATGGGAAGAGGAGGAGACGATCTGGGGAGATTAATGAACACACCTGGTCTACGTAACACCCATTTCTTGGATTGTATGATGAGTGCACTTCCCAGAGACGACATATTCAGACTACCTACTAGCCAGACTACGGTAGTCACCCAGAGACTTTGTGGTATCTTCCCTGACAGCACCCTCAGCTGCATGTTAGAACTTGAAACCATTATGATGGTCAAACAAGGGAACTTACCTTTCTCTTCACAGCCCGCTCACCTCTGGATGTTCTTTCCGCTGTACCTAAAAGATACCACAAAGAGGACAGCTGTATAATGAAGTGTTCTTGAAGTCACAGGATCGCAGAAGAGGGATTACTCACAAACCAACATTCCTTACACCTGTTTACATAAATGCTCTGCGCTAACAGCTGCATTCAGGAAGTACTTTTACATGCATGTACCATGCTAAGTGCTGGTCCTCCATCATGGTACTGAATCTTATTCATAACAAACACAAATACCATTCCCAGGCCATGCATAGTCAGCAAAACCAAAATCTAGAAATGACGGTAGCTCGAGCGCCAACATCAGGATCCTCACAGTTTGGTCCACTGTTTCCCGCTTAATTCCCCTGTACAAGGCCCCACAGCTACAAGCCCTCAGCAGCAGCCCCTGGTCCTCCTCGCCCGGACCACACCTGCCCTCTTCTCCCCTTCCTTTCCTGCCCCCTTCCTTCCCAAATATTTCTACCCTCCCCTTCTCAACAACTGAGCAACACTGTGCATCAAAAACAGCGCAGTAGCAACGAACAGGCACTTGTTCTTGCTCTCAAGAGAATGCCGAATTTGTGAAGACACTTTTAAGAAGCAATTTCAATAAACTGTGTTTTGAACAATACAGAAGGGGCTGAACCCAGTCAATCAGTCTGACTGGACACAGGGAGCTGATGAAGCACTATTTTGGGTGTGTCTGTGAGGGTTTTTCTAGGAGACTCATGAGAGAGCTGGGACACAACGGAAAAGATCCTCTCTCAGTCCACGGGGGGGGGGGGGGGGGGGGCAGAATCAGATACTCCAGCAAAGGTGACTTATCTCTTCACAGGTGCAGCTGGGCTACACTACTGATACTGTGTGGTCACAGGTTATCTTAGAGGATACACACTTTAAGCTAAGACCTGAGGGGCAAGCAGGAGGTAGCCATGGAAACAGGCAGGTTTGAAAACGTTTAAGGAAAGCAGAGAGTGCTTCAGCAGCGCACACCAAAACTGGATCATGCAAAGGGTGACACACGTTCCGAATTCTTACAACGTGTAATATTTCACTCTCTGGACTTTAGAGAAGTAAACTTTTAAGACACATTTGCCTCTCAGACCACATGGCATTAATTAGTTTTGTTCCTGAAAATCCATGGATTGTTAGTTTTCATGCTGAAGGCCACCAGATCAGGTCAAGGCGGGAACTTCAAACTGAACTCGAAAGAGTGTGAGAAGAAAGGTAGCTAGTAACGACTCATTTCTGTTTAAACTAAGTCCAACAAGAACAGAAACGGCGTCCTCTTCAGTGACCAGTGTCATACAGTGGGAAAACCTGAGCATCACCTAAGGGCCTCACACCCCGGACACTGCAGTCAACACACACTACTGAGAAGCCAGGAAGAATGTCCAGCACCTGACCACACAGCACACAGTCTTGAGCACACGTCCTGCTCTTCTGACCTGTGCTCTGGAACAGCATGGTAACTGCACATACCTTCCTTAAAGCTAGCTTGACCACACACACACACACACACACACACACACACACACACACACCCAGGCACACACAACAGGGACAGGGACGGGGACAGAGACAATGGCTTTTAAGGAGTTCAAAGTGCTCGAAGGAAACACGTGTGACTTCTGTGCTCTCAGCACTGTAAAGCCTTGAACCCTTTTTCATCCGCCTTCGCTCGCTGGGTTTTATGAAGCTGAAGTGTTGAGCTCAATAAGGCACAGTAACACCGGCACCGCGTCTACACCACTAAGGCAGTGCCAAAAACACCAATAAGGCAGCAAACGGGAAAGGGAAGAGTGGAACAGTAGAGAGAGAATGGCTTCAAGGGACGAGGGGGGGCGGTTAGGGTTGGGGGGGGGCGGCACACGGGACACGGCAGAGCTCCAAACAGGCCAGCTGGCGGGGCAGGAGGGGCAGGCAGGCGGGGAGCCCTCAGGTAAACACGGTAAAGCGGAGCAACCCAATACGCACCTCGGCCCAGGCAGAGCCAACAGCCGGACACCCGCCCCCAGCCCCAAACCTACCAACACGGCCTCTCAGCTCACCTCCGCCTCTGCTTCGGCAATCAGGAGGATCTGTGAGTCCCAGGCCAACCTGGCCTATACAGGGAGACCCTGCCCCAACAACAACACACACCTTAAATCCAGGCCACCGAACACCTATTGCCTCATCCATGAGCCCCGGCCAGCGCCAGCTCACCTGCCGTGCCGCAGCTCCTGCCGGCAGGTCTCCGGCTTCAAGCTTAGCGAGCGGAAGGTGGCCGTTCACACCGCACCGAGCACGGAGCCACAATCCAAGCACCGCCAGCAATCCCTGCGGAGCAGCGGGTGCTCGAACCCCGACACCCTCGTCTACCAGCCCTCGGCCCCCTCACCCCGACCCTGTTCGCCTAGCCAGCCACCACCCCGCCAACGGCACGGCTCTGCTCCACGGCCCGCGGGGTCTCCTGGGCGCGGCCTCGCAGCCCATCCCTCCACCCGAAGCTCCGCGGCCTCAGCGGGGTTCCTTACTCTCTTCACGCAGGATGCCCCGAGTTCAGAACTTGGTGAGCACCACAGGGCCTGCAACTCCGCCTGGCACACAGCAGGCGCCGCACAGAGAACCCGCATGTATGCATGGCTGGGAGTCCAGCGTTCACCCCAGCCGCAGACACCATCTGTGGGTCTTCCGCGGCGTGGCGGACCTCGTCCGCGCCGAGCGTGGAGCGCCCGGGACCGGACAGCGGAGGTGGGCGGCCCTGCACGCGGCACAGCGCCAGCGTGGAGCAGGCTGCAGCAGGCAGGAGCCGAAACCAACGCTGCACCTGGGCATGCGGCGGAAGTGGCTACGGCCGACTACGGCCTGACCAGCACCTGAGGACAGGGCGAAAGAGGCCACGGCCAGCGGCTACCGCCAGACCCGGCACCAGAGGACAGGGCGGAAGCGGCCACGGCCGGACACTGCACCAGAACACACGGCGGAAGTGGCTCAGCCCGGAAGCTGCACAGGAGCACACGGCGGAAGCGCCCACGGTCCACGCGCCCCACAGCGGCCTCCCCGGTCCCAAACCCCGCCGTGTGGCGCCACTCACGCGGCATGGCTCTCTGAGCGCAGGCGGTCACGGCAGAGAAGGCGCGCAGGCCTCCGGGGCGCATCCCTGGCCTCAGTTGCAATGCGGCCGCCATGGCGCAAGGACGGCGAGCGGAGGACGGCGAGCCGCAGGGGACATGCACCGCAGGCCGAGCGGCTCCCGGGAGGCCCCGCCCCTGGGCGGAGACCGGAAGCGCGTGATGTGGACGCCAAAAGTTCCGAAAGTGCCCGGTAGGGATGCAGGGCTGGCGGAAGCAGGCCTGTGGGCGGGCCTCTGGTCCCGACGTTGGGCGGGTCGCGTTCGAGTTTCCTTTCTCCGCTCGCTCGGCCCGCGGGGGGTAGTGGGGGGGGGTGGATCCTCCCTCCAGGAATGTCCTGGGAACCCGGGTACTCAAGCTTCGCCGCACGCCCCGTCAGCCCGTTCTCGGCCCCTCTGCGCAGGCCGGGCCCGAGGCCAGCCTGCAGTTCGTCCTCCTCCGGCCCCGGGGGCCCCGGGGATTGAACTCGGGAGGTCGGACTTGGGGACGAGCCCCTTGACCGCTGAGCCAAGAGGCCTGCGTTTCAAGGCCGGCAGGCCACACTACGGAATCGTGCCCGTCTAGCTAAGAGCCAGGCTGACCTCAGCTGGCTGTTTCAAGGCCGGCAGGCCACACTACGGAATCGTGCCCATCTAGCTAAGAGCCAGGCTGACCTCAGCTGGCTGTGACGCCCAGGCCAGTTTTGAAGGCACCATCCTGCTTCTGCTTCCCGGGTTTGCTCCCCTCCCCATTCTCTTGGAACAGGGTCTTCCTGTAGCCCAGACTGGCCTGGACCTCATGGTAGTAGTCCTGCCCCAGCCTCAAAAGTGTGAGATGAACTGGGTTTAGAAGCGATGAGTGGATCTCATACTCGGGAAGGTTTAAAGCCGCTGATGACACTTAAAGGACGCAGAGGAAGTCACCCACCGCAGGCTTCGGAAAGTAGAGGTCGTGAGGATTCCGAGGACCGATAACACCTGGCTTACACATTTTTAATAAGCGGTTTAAGTACTACAAAGCTGGTGCGTGGGCAGAGACTGCAGAAAGCCTCACTGCCGCTGGAATTCTCAGACCCGGAATTGAGCTTTAAAGATGAGGACGCAGTGCTTCTAAAACCGCAGCACGCCTTTCGTTCCTAGCTTCTGGCCAACATGACTGCTTGTAACTTGTAGGAAATTCTCATAAGTTTCTATTATGTGTCCCAGGCTGGCCTTGAATGTGCCTCAGCCTGTGGACAGATGGGATTACAGACATGTGCCACCATGCCCAGCAGTAAAACTTATATTTTAGTATGCATTTCACACGTTTTGTCTCTTGAGTTAGTTGAGGTCATTCCCATTTTTCAGATAGCAGATTAAAAACTAAAGGCACTTGACTGCTCACATGGGGGTCATGCATCAGACTTTCCCTGCTCACCCTTCTCCATCCTGATGCTTACTCTGTGAACGTTTCTGCAGATGGGTCACCGTACACCAGGCCAACAACTGGCTGGGAATTCTACCCTACCATTACAGTAGGGATAACTGTTGGTGAATTTCAGGAGATAAACCCCTTTTCTTGCAGTTTTCTAATAGCAAAAAGTTAGAAATTCATTTTTGGTCTTTAAAACATTTTTAATTTTTAATTATATGTACATGGTATGTGCATTTATACAAGGATGCCCATGGACCCCTGGAGCTGGAGTTACAGGCTGCCTACATGGTACAGGGTACCAAACCAGTTCTCTGCAAGAGCAGTAACACCCTTAACTGCTGAGCCATCTCTCCAGCCCAGCTTTTTCTTTTTCTTGAAACGTGCCTTGCTATCTAGCCCTGGCCGGCTTTACACTCATGTAAGCCAAGCTGGCATCGAACTTGTGGTGGTCCTCCTGCCTCCACATACTGGGCTAAGAGGTGTGAGACACCATGTCCTCATGCCTTTTTGAAATTAAAAATGTCATCTATTGAGGCTTGAGAGATGGCTCAGTGGTTAAGCCTATGAGAACCAGAAGATGTTTTCAGAACCTGGAGGCATGGAGATTTGGTCCATGTTTTACGGGGAGCAGAGTTTTGCTGTGCAACCCTTGGAGGCCTGGAACTTACCATGTAGCCAAGGCTGGGCCTCAAAAGAACCATCCTGTAGCACCATGCCAGCTTGGCCCCTGTTTTCTAAACACTGCACCCCATGAAGAGGTCAAGCAGAAGCAGCCACAGACGAAGGCTAGAAGTGAGGATAAGAAGCACCAGCTTCCTGCAGATGAGCATCCCCAAGGTCACACAGGTCCAGTAGCTGGAGTTGAGTTTGGTGCAGGAACAGTTGGAGCTTTGTAAGCAGAGACTGCTGTTTTGTTACAAGCTACATAACAGCTCATGACCTTAGAAACCACAGAACTTGTTTAAAATAACCTACCTCTTATTAGTAAAACAGGTGCATCACAATAATATGTACAAGGGGCCCAGCATCGGTTCAATAAACAGTGATTACTCTTGGTACTGTTAAATCCTACACAGACATTTAAGTTAAAAATGTGAACACACAGTTCTTACTACTAATGCTAACAGATAGTAAAAGTAGGAATTATTTCACAGGTGACTGGTTTTAAGTCGTGGGTAAAGTTACCACTCAGCTGAATTCCATGGTTAAATCCACCAAGTCTTCCCTATTCAGAAAGAGTGGCTCAGAGGAAAAGGACAGAACCAGTTTTATTTCTGAGGTTGAGCTGACACTGCCCCTCCTCAGCCCCTCACCTCGCCTCTTTGTAGGAGACTTAAACAAAGGCACTTCTGTTTTGCAAATGAAATTTTATACATGACTTTATTGTCTCCTCCAATTTCTATTCTTGAATAAACAGTGTCTCTGAAATAGGGTTTTTTCTTTCCAAAACTGTGACACTAACATGCTTGGACCCAGGTGATCATTTTCAGTCAATGGAGGGATTGACCCACGCTGGAAATTTTCTTCCCTTCTATCTTACAGGACAGGCAGTCACATACCGGACTCAGAGGATGCTAATGTAAGTCTTGCCCATCTCCCTCAGCCCATCTTTCTTACTCAGACAGTTTCCCAGCAGTTCTTTGATGGAGACACACTCTTCTGTCTCCAGGACAAACTGTTCCACAGCCTTGCATCCCGGAAGATGGCTCTTCACTGGCCCACTTCTCACACTGTCCAGAACAACACCCCTGACAGCTTTAGGCTCTCCAGGAACACCAAAGATGACAAACAGGCCCAAACAGTCCTCTCCTACCAGGTTACAGAACTCTTCCAACTTATCAAACCTGCTTCTTTTCCAAGTGGACTCTTCTCCCCTTGACTCGCAAGGTGGGTCCCTCGAAGGAAGAGAAGCCATCTGCAGTGCTTGCACTGCCAGCTGAAGCCGTACTTGCTTGTTGGGTCCCCAGAAGGTCCAAATCCAGTCTGCCCCAAACAGCAAGGCCTGGTGCTTGGTCATCTTGGTGGTGGTAAGCCACTCGTCCACACCCTTTTCCTGACAGAAAGCGATGAAGTGGATGAGGAAGATCTCGTTCAGTGTGCCTGTAGCAGGGCAGAGTCCACTCAGTGGGTACTCGAACCCGAGGTACTCCTTCAGCTTCTGAGCCGCGTGGACTATAGCTCTGTTCACCACCTCACACAGAGCGAGGACTTCTTTGCTGTCACTCAGAGCCAACGGCTGCGAAGTCTTCTGCCCCATGCTTCCAGTACCCGGTCAACACTGCTCACCAGTGCCAGGCATGGAGTGGCACTGAGAATCGCTCCTTTTCAGAGAAGGGTTTCTGCAGCAGAGTCCTGTCTATTAATACGGCCCACAGCTTCCTTGTGCGGCTAATCATATGGACCCAAGGGCAGACAAATGTGTGAAGGCTCTGTTTGCCAACTGGGTGTGTGTTCACAAGGGACAGATACCAAGTTTCACATAAAACAGCTGTTCTCTCCGAGGGATATAGGCTCTAGCTTTAATCTCCATAAACTCTTCCTGGTGTGTCTCTTCTTTCAAAAATATAGTAAAATTAAAAATAACATGTTAGTTTTTTTTAAAGTGTGGGGGCTGAGCATGTTGGTGCACACCTTTAATCCCAGCACTTGGGAGGCAGAGACAGGTAGAGCTCTGTAAGATCAAGGTCAGCCTGGTCTACCTATCAAGTTCCTGGTCAGCTGGGGCTACAGGGAGACCCTGTCTCAAAAACAACAACTGTGTGGGCCAGATACATACATCTTTTTCTCTACGGCTAATCTCACCCAATCTGTGAGGCACTCTGGCGTCCTTTGCTTTATTTCTTCTGTCCAGAGCCACCGTCCTCCAGGCTAGTTTCTTGTCCCTCCTTCACACATGCTTCCGAAGCAAGGGCTTCAAATTCATCTGCTGATTAGTGTCACAACCTGACTCAAACTGAAAGAAGTTTACAAACAAGAGGTTATTGCTGTTTTCTCCATCAGAAGCCAAGCCTATTTGTTATTCTGAACAAAGGAAAATTAATGACAACTAAAGACACAAGACAATTATCAATTGATTTTATTTCCTTTCATAAGGTAATGCCAACAGTGCATAATATTTTGTAAATAAAATATATAATCAATAGTTTTTAACCTTACCACATATCATCAGTTACTATATTGTCCCAAAAAAGAATATTTGGCATCTGTAACAGCCACCTTGTATTTCCAACCAGGTTCTAATAACAAATTGAGCTTTTCAAATGGTGTCATTTTTTCACATTAAACTGAAATTCCAACACAAGAATCCAATATAGTTATCAAATCATGAACAGTAGAGTCCAAAGGAATTCACTGTTAGCATCAAGTCATTTGTCACTGCTATTCAAAAATGGTTCATGACAAACCCATTACAGTAAAATGCTACCTCCACCCCAATCTGTGGACACTGTGTTTTCCAGGGCTGGCTCTCACTCTACGTAGCCTCGAATGAGAATGAGACTCTCTTCAACACCCCTCCAAACACACAGCACAAATGGCTTTGGCTTATCATTCTGTTTCCTTTGTCTCATGAGCACAACAACATGGGCTACATTTACTGAGCAGGACAGGCATCAGAAAACTTGCCGCTGCAGAGTGCTTGAATCCTCGATGAAAGAACACGGACAGCCTGAGCAACATATGGTTAACATGGCTATAGGCTTAGTATTCAGTGCGATGGTGTTAAGCAAAGAAGAAAGAAACTTAATACTGCAAAGGTTTTGCTTTCTTCAAAGTCATTCCAACAAAAACTTTTATGAGGGAATTAAGCAGTAGCATAGGAAGGCCTCAACTTCTCCTCTAAAGTAAATGGGTCTGTGATTAACTGAAATTCTTGAACAATTCTGTGGGACCTTAAAGCAGTGTACTTCATGTTTAGTTTAGCTTGACTGACTAACCATTAAAATTTCTCACTGGGGGACAAAAAAGATGGTTCTGTGTCTTCAGGGACCAGGTGGCACATGAAAATTAGATCACTGGGGCTGTTTTTGCAGTTCTTAGTATGATCTTTTGATCTCTTATGTCACAAAATAAACGTTCTGTTTTCTATATACTGAATATATACACATATTTAGAAAAATATATAAAAATAGGACCGTATGAGGCAAGTGGAGGTGCAGTTGGCATTTAGTGGCACACCGAGTGCTCTGTGAATCCCATGCGCTCATCAGCAGAGTACAGCATTCAGTTCTGGTGGTCAAGTGAGCACTGCTCCCAAACCCTCTCCCAGACTGTGTAACACACCCTCCCAAATGCACACTTTAAATAGAATACAGCACAGACTTGACATTAAACAGAGCAGAGAGAAGCATGTCTCGTTCACAAGTGTCGCATCTCCACGGAGTCTTGTGCCCCCCCACTGTCTCCACTTTGGGGTGAGTGGAAGTTGGCAAAACAAACGATACACAACATGTCACTTGCTGCACGCACTATGCGAACAAAGTTAGAGAAATACTTCAGGGCTCCTGGTGCTTGCCTGGCACTCTGGTCAAACGTTGGAGTCTTCATCTGTGATGCTGGCACTGGGGGAGCAGGCAGCAAAATCTTTAAACATATCATCTTCCTTTAACATGTGCTGGAAAGCAAGGGGACAGCGAGTCACACGCTGAGCCCTGAGTGCAGAACCACACACCCTCCCGCCTGCACAGAGGGGTTTATAGTTTCAGATGCTTTCGGAATAACATTTTCAATTCATGGTACACACTTACTGTGAGATTATTGATGCCTTCAGAGAATGCACCTATCTGTCTCACTGTCCCCTCTGAATCTTCCATCTGCCAGGAATAGACCATAACACGACAAACTCATTTTCACAATTTCAAAAGTGCAGATAAAAGACCAACAATTAGCCAATGTGCAGAGAACAAGAGACTGCAGAGTGCTCATGCCTGAATGACAGTTACTTCAAACTCCAGCACAAGGCTCAGGAATCATTGCAGAAGAGAAAAGAGCGTAGGAGCCGGAGGATGAGCGAGTGACCACAAGGACAGTCGGTCAGCTACCCATATGAACTCACAGCAGTGGGGACAGCATTGGAAATTTCAAGCTTCGGCATACTTGATTAGTGGCAGAACCCACAGTTGCCATGAGGTGTCCCCATGCCCCTGAGGACACAGGGCTGCTGCCTACCTGCTCCAGGCGGTCCAGATCATCCTCCTCATACAGCCGCATGTCCACTCCAGGCTGAAGGCCCTTCTTAGAGGCACCTCCTGACACCCGTCCCAGTTCCATGGGGCAAACATATTCTTCCCCATCTTCGTGTTTCTTCTTTCTCAGATTCCCAAAATTGCTAAAGGTGAGTTTCTTTGGCTTTAAACGCAAAGAAAAACACCCAGGATTTGATAAAACCCGTATGACAAAGAACTAACACGACCCAATGACTTGCCTCATCACACAGTGAAAGCAATGATATGATTCAATCTGTATCCAAAGGCATCCAGACACGAGCCATGCACCCAAATACCATAAATGGTCTGCTATAACTCCCAGAAAACTAGTCTTACTGGTTCTAGTTATGCCAAAGGCTTTGGACATGTCAGAAGCTTTTGTTTGGATCAGGCAGGACTTAATGCAATAGAATTTCTCTCGAGGCTGAGTCCAAGTTTTCAAGTTTGTTCAATCTAAGATCAATAATAATAGTGGTCCTAGATGGGACTAGGTCTATAATCTCAGCTCCTGGGAAGCTGAGGCAGGAGAATCACAAGTTCAAAGCCTGCCCAGGCAGTTTAAGAAGACTGACTCAAAATGTGGTAGCACCTTCCTTTAATCCCAGTACTGAGGAAGCAGAAGCAGGTGGACCTCTGGGTGGGGAGAAGGGTATTGTTTTGTTTTGCTGTTGTTGTTTTGAAACATATCTCCTGGAGTCCCAGCCTGCCTGGAGCTCACTATGTGACAAAGCTGGCCTGGATCTCACAGAGATCCACCAGCCTCTGCATCCCAAGTACTGGGACTAAAGGTGTGCAACACCACACCTGGTTTCTTTGGCTTTGGAGGGGTATGGGGTAGCAGGACCTTTCTAGGCAGCCCACCCTGACCTTCAATTTGCAATCCTCCTGCCTCAGCCTCCTGCATACTGGGATTATAGGCGGGTGACACAATTCCTGGTTTCAAATCTCTTAAGAAGCTTTTTCTAACTTACACAGTTTGTTGATTATAAGCCAGACACACTGAATCTGTGTAAGGGGAAATCTTGCTGTTATTTATTCTCTTATCTGCAGTATTAGGGGATCAACCCTGGCCTCATGCGTGTCCTGAGTCATACTTCCAGCTCTAAATCTTCCTCTCAGACCTGCTTTACCGGGAGAAGCAAACCCACTGTAATCATAGACTGGGCCCAAGTCACAGTTCTCAGCATTGGCAAATCACTGACTACAGAAGCCAGCACCGCGATCCTCAACTCTAATAAGATAAATGACTTCAGCAGAACCTTTCAAAAGTACATTCAGGGCTGGAGCAGTGTTTCGGTGTTAAGAACACTGGGTGCCCCGCAGAGGACCCAGGTTCAGTTCCCAGTACTCACATGGTACCTAATAATCTGTAACTCTAGCTCCAGAGGATCCAATGCCCTCTTCTGGCCTCTGTGGGCATTGCATGCATGGGTACACTTACACACATATAGGCAAAGCACTCATACACATAAAAAAATAAATATTTTGCCAGGCATGGTGGTGCATGCCTTTAATTCCAGTACTCAGGAGGCAGAGGCAGGCAGATCTCTCTGCGTTCAAGGCCAGCCTGAAATCCCTGTCCCCAAAAGCAAAACAACAAAAATCCATTCCTTTAATTGCTTTAGAAGAAATATATAAATACATGTATTTATACACCTGTGTGTGTACACTTTTGTGTGTGTGTACACTTTTATATGTGTATACTTTTGTGTGTGTACACATTTATGTGTACATATACACATTTATGTGTACGTGTACACTTTTATATGTGTGTGTGCGCACTTATATATATGTATGTGTATAGAATTTTATGTGTGTGTATGTGTGTGTCTGCACACTTTCAACTCATTAATAAACAGTAATTCCCAGAAAATGGAATGACGGAGCCTTTGGAAACTTTGTGCAGTTATCAAATGGCACAGGCTTGAACCAACCTTCACTTTGGCAGTGGCTGTCAGCAGCACATAGTCCGGCAACTCCACAGCATCTCTCTTCTGGTGCTGGGCCTCAGCACCAATCAGAAGGTTGAAGTGTGTGGCCAAATGTCTTCGCAACAAGGTCTTATTTGGTGGAATGTTCAGTAGCTGGGCCATAGTTTCAACATTAAAACGAGGCTCTAGAACCTGGAAGAAAAGTACATGTCATCCATGTTTGCCCTGCAAGCACTTCATAGTTAAGGTTATCTCCAGTGACCCTCTCAATAGTCTGGGGGGGTGAGGGTGACGGAGCTGGCCCAGCAATCCAGTGCACACTGTGGGTGTCCCAGCAGCCACACTCTGCCCCACAGCACTGTCTCCAGAGTGACTCCTTGTGAGACATCAACGTGGGAGAATACAATCTCTGTCTGGCAGGAGTTTAAAACCATGGTCATTTTCAAGATAGCAACTGGATGCCACTCAGTGTTAAAGGACAATAAAGAGAAATTGGCTTTAAAGTTAGACAGTATAAATAAAAATGCTTTGCAAGTGCGACACTGCGAACCACCAGGAAGGCTGTAACGAAGACCCCAGGGTCAGGAAAAACAGACCGACAGAGGGGGCGTGTCCTCCACCTGACCTGCTTGGAACCAGAAGTGTTCCAGACTCTGAGTCTTCTGGGGTTTGCTGTATCAGCACAGACACTTCTCCTGGAGAAGACCCAGGTCTCGTGAGAACTCATCTCTTTTGCTGATGCACTTTGCAGATACAGCCTCATGGTAACTGCTTTAGTTGTGTTTTTTTTAACTGCTGTGATAAAAACACTGACCAAAACCAACTTGGGGAGGAAAGGGTTTGTTTGGGTTTATATCACAGTTCATCATCAAGGGAAGCCAAGGAACTCAGAACATAGGTGCACAGAACACGGAGGTGTGCTGCTTAATGGTCTGCTCAACTGGCCTGGACCCTCCCTGCCACTCGATAAGAAAGAGCCTCACAGACATGGCCACAGGCCAGTCCAGTGGAGGGAAGTCCAAGAGCCTCACAGACATAGTCACAGGCCAGTCCAGCAGAGGGCAGTCCAAGAGCCTCACAGACATGGCCACAGGCCAGTCCAGTGGAGGGAAGTCCTCAGTTGAGGCTCCTTCTGTCCAGGTGTGTCAAGTTGACAACTGAAGCTGTCCAGCACAAAAACTCAATTTATTTCTCGCACATCTGAATTGTTCTATGGTCAGGTATGTAGTTGTCTACCTGGGTGTGGAAGCCCAACATTTCCAGATTGTAAAGCAATACAGATTTCAGATTAGTAATACCTACCCTTAACATCCTACTCATTGGGCTAAAGGGAACAAAACAGCCAGTTTTAAGTAAAAACAGAGTTTGGAGAGATGGTTCGGTGGTTAAAAGCACTGGCTGCTCTTGAAGAGGACACGGGCTGTTTCCAGCACCCACATGATGGCTAATGACCATCTGTAGCTCCAGTTCCAGGGGATCTCATGCCCTCTTCTGGCCTCCGTGGTCATTGCAAGACACCAGCGCACTTACATACATGCAGACAATACATTCATATACATACAATAAAAATAAATACACTAATTAATTTTAAAAACACAGAGTTTTACCATGAGCCCTCCGTGAACACCACTGCCTCTGAGATTGGGGGCATACTCTGCCAAGTCCACTGAGCGCAGCCATTCCATCACTCGATGGTTAGTCCACTGCTGAACCTCAGATGGGGTGATGCTGTTCTGTGGGAATAAACACATACTATGCCCTTCACCTGTTGATGAACAGATCCCCAATACTGAACCTGCATGTACAGTCTGACAGGTCTATCCTGTGGAGATACTATTTGATTTCTCTAAAAGAATTTACACCACACATTCAAGCTTTCTTGAGTTTAATAAGAAAATGTAAAGGATATCTTTTTAGTGATATCAAACTCTGGATTAAGGTGGCAGGAAAATAATACACCCATGAAAAGGAGAAAGTGTAAATGAAAACGAAGTCTGGCTTCAGTTACACAGCAGAACCGTCATGGAGATAAGAGAGACAGAAAAACAAAGGCCAAGAAGTCAGTGAGGCAGGGTCTGAGCCGTAAGGAGACCGACTTCTCCCCAGTCCGCGGTGAGCAAATCTTGGATTTTCACACAGGGACGGTCACTACCTGTGGGCAAACCTCTGTCTGAAGCACTACCTCATCAGATGGCCGCCTCCTCAGGCAGTTTGGCTCGAAGTTGTTGATCCTCAGGACCTGGATGGCCCTTTTGATACTGAGATGGTGCAGTACACTCACCACCTTCAGGGACAAGAGGTCATCCTGCAAAGCAAAAGGGCAGAGCTCACTGCGCTGACCCATGGCAGGAGGGCCTGTCGGTCAAAATGCAAGGGCCACCGAGGCCCGCCTCTGCCCATGACTTCAGCTTGCATCTCGTAACAGAACGCCCTCTCCTGTTCTGGGCAAACCCCTCTCTGGAACCTCAAATCATGTTGTTCCAGGACAATCAGGACAGCATCCTTCCAGCACTCAGAGAAGCTCTCCCTGGGTCACAACAAAAGACGTTTTAATTTTAGAGGGTCAGGGACAGACAGTCTTACTACGTGGCCAGGCTAGCCTCCAACTCAAGACCCCTCTGCCTCAAGAGTTGCTGAGACTACATACCATCGTGCTGGGCTAAGTACTGCCCAGCTCCAAAGTGAAGTAATTTTCCTGTCTACAAACAAAGGAATTCCTTTGCTTCCTCCTTAGTTTTCAGAGCCTAATCTGTAGGACACTCAAGTACCTTTAAGGGCACCAAACTGCCCCACTTAACTCTCAGTACACAGTTAAGAGGCAGGGATGTTCACTGATGATCAAGACTGGTCTTCGAACTGAGGCCCCTCGGGGCTTCCCTGGCTCAAAGACTATCCCATGCCAGGATCTCTGTGCTTCACCTAGCACACATGGTGACCAGTGCTAGAGAAAGCTTGTTTTTCAGTGCCAAGGGTTCGATGATAGTAAAAAAGAAAAGAAATGAAGAATTCTAAGGATCAAATATATCACCATTCAACCTCTTCAAGGAAACACATTTGCAGTCTCAAGTTACTGAGGAATTTCAAACATGTCAAACACACCAGCACAGACTACTTCAAAAGAAGGTGATTTCAGAGGCAGGGTCAAGGTAAGTCTCCTCCTAAATACACCTAGAGAATAAACAGGAGGATTGTCTATTGAGGCACACCTTTTTGATAACACATTTCTTGTGGAAAAAAAAGATGATATTAACCTACACACACTTCTGAGAATGTTTACCCTTAAAGCTACTAGCTGAGCAGATGTTGTTTCCTGAATTTTGCAGGAGTGATTTATTAAAGTGATGTCACGACAAATCAGGAAAAGCACTGAGCATTCAAATCTGTGACTCTAATTCCCAGCATTCCAGTAGAAGCCGTTGTCACCACACTAACCTACCAATTAAACCTGAATGCATGTTTCCAATAAGTACAATGCTAATTACTTCCCAAAACGTATTTTGAAATAGTTTTAGGCTTACAAAGAGTTTCTAGGTAGTATAGTGTTTTCTGTACATGTTTACAGTTTCTCCTGATGTTATCAAACAAAACTAATACATTCATCAAAACTAAGACATTAACACAGGCAACAAAATTACAGCACAGATTTTGTTAATTTTAAGTTTTATTTGATTGTGTGTATGTATATCTGTGTGTGCCTGTGAATGTGTCTGTGTGTGTCTGTAAGTGTGTGTGTGCATACATGTCTGAGTGTGTCTGTGTGTATGTGTGTGTGTGTCTATGGGTGTGTTTGAGCGTGTGTCTGTGTGAGAGCCTATGAGTGTCTCTGTGTGTGAGCGTGTGTCTGTGTGAGAGCCTATGAGTGTCTCTGTGTGTACACATTCTGCAGAGTCTGTTGGCTTCCATCTTCACATAAGCTCTGGGAACGGGAGTCAGGTGTGTACAGTAAGCACTTCACTTGCTGAACTATCTCCTTGCCCTCTGTTTTACCTTCTTATTTAGTATTTTTCACCTGTCTCCCACTAAGATCACTTTTCTGTTCCAGTATCCAATCCAGAACACCACATTCCAACAGATGTTTTGTGGCTTAGGACTTACAGGGTCACATTCTCCAAGGTCACCTACAGACTTTCAGCCATGACAGCCATGCATCTGCTCTCTGTGTTGTAAGCCCACATCTGCGCACGCTCCTGTGACACACTCCCGTCAACAGGCAGGTCAACTGTCACCATGTCTTCCAGGTGGGCTGGTGAGCTACAAAAAGCTGGTCTAGATGCAGCCTGAATTTGGACACTTACCCTTCCTAACCCTTTCTAGTCATGCAAACCTAGTTACGTTATCTAGTTTCTCAAGTCTCCATTTCCTCATCTACAGAATGGGGCCAATGATGGCACTAACTGAAGGGTTACCAGAACTGAACAGTCACGAATCCAGAGCTTAAGAGAAGAAGGCAGATCTGAATGCACTGCAAGCACTGGGGTTATTCATGCAAATTGACAGGATGCTTCTGCCAGGGTTTAAGCATTTCGGTTCCTGACAGGAGAGGCACAGAAATCCCGTCAAACTAATCTCCAAATCTCTTTCAGAATGAGAAGTCTCCACAGATGTTAGCTGGTTAAGCATGCCACTTGTTTAACAAAGAAAATACTTAGGAGACAGCCCAGTTTACAAAATGTTCTTTAAACAGAACTATCTTGTATAACACTGATCATTCTGTGAAACCTAGAGCAAGGCTCTCCTGGAACCCATCTCTCCTATGGCTTTAAAACATGGAAACAAGTCTTTCTGCTCACTGGCATGAAGTTTAGAAATGCCTAAGAGGGAACCAAGAGTAAAAGCCTAGTCATCCCACTTTTCTCCTTTACCTAGTAACTCCTGACCTCACACACTTACCTAAGCCAAAGCAAGCAGTGTGTCAGGGAACAGCTGTCCAAAGGAAGGGGAGGGGGATACCATCTCTATGGATGTCAGGGCAACAGGAGCTGCATAATTGAACCCCAACCCGAACTGAATCCTAATCTTAAAACTTTAACCCTAAAACCCTAGCCCTAACTGAACCCTAACTCTAACATCTAACCCTAACTCTAAAACCCTAACCCTAACACTAACCCTAACCATCTCTAGATATCAGGGCAAAAGGAGCTGCACAACTGAACCCTAACCCTAACCCTCTAACCCTAAAACCCTACCCCTAACTGAACCCTAATCCTAAAACCTTAGCCCTAACTGAACCCTAATATCCAAACCCTAACCACCTAACCCTAGAACCCTAACACTAACCCTAACAGTAAAGCCCTAACCCTAATCCTAAAACACTAACCACTAACCCTAACCTTAACACCCTAACCCTAAAACTAATCCTAACCCTAACCCTAACCCTAACCCTGCACAGGAATACATAATGTAGAAATAAACACCTGTACTATACATTCTCTCTACCTTGGAAGTATTTTTATTATTTGATTCACATGTAATAAAAAGCACTCATTCAGAAAGTACATTCAATATTTGTGTTGTTGAATAGATCAACTTTCCAGATAGCTCAGTCTAAATTTAGTTTCTCTTGGCTTAAATTGGGGCTTTAAACAATTCCAAAAGCGTGGCAACTGCCAAATCCTTTGACGTCAACTTCACAGGAAATGCCGCCGCAAAGAGCCACTTACAACAGTCATGTAGTGCAACATTCGACCATCTACCCGCCCTTCGTCAAACTGGGTCTTGTACTGAGGGAGGCCAATATCGTCCAGCCATCCTACAGGAGAGAAGCCCATGTTACTATGTTACAGAACACCTGCTTTGTGATCAGGAGGAACAATGGCAGTATGTGTTAGTTTTCAAGCCTAACAGCCTCTTACTAGTGACCCAGTTGAAATCCAGCTTTCCGTGATTAGTCTCCTCTTCGGACCCCAGGGCTTGCAGGGCTAGCTGCAGCTTCTTTCGATGAAGTGAATGCTTGATTCCAAGTTCCTGAAACAATGAACAGGAGCCCTGACCTTAGAGTTCTATCTTTAGGGGCTAGAGCCACCATCAAAGGATGGAGAGTCCTCCAAAATGGAATAGACCTTAAAGCCCTAGTTCTGCATTAAGTTAGCACCCCACCTCAGGCTAACAAATCAGTTCTTCACTAAACATGAATACAAACCTCAGGCCAATACCATGTTGCTGAAGGATAGGCCTAAGACACCACAGTTGATTCAGAAGAATATTGAACATTTCCCATGGCTTACTTTATTGTGATAGGACATGGAGCAGGTACGATGGGGATTTGACACCTATTTTATATATAATGATGAATAATCAGAACATAAAACAGTGCTTCTGTCTTTTGTGACAAAGTTGAACTGCACATAATACAGTAAAAAAGACTACTAAAATGTTTACTACTAAAAGTCTACTAAATGACTTTGAGACATAGGAGCTTAAGGTTTATCACGCAATTACATAAGCCAATACTTATGGCTTAACTTTTCATGAAGAATCAAGAGCAGGTCCTTCCTGTTAAGATTATGAGGTAAGTAAGAAGCCATTGAAATTCTAGACTCTTCAAGAAATAACACTGGCACCGCTCATACACCGTTGTTTTGGAATATTAACATTTACACTGTGTGTGTGTGTGTGTGTGTGTGAGTGCAAATGCACACGCACCTGTTGCTGAAGACTGAATCTACGTCCCTACACTGATAATCACTCTGCCCTCCATTTACACTCTTTCTTGGTGTCGTACAAACAGAAGAGAGGAGCAGTCACCTTCTCTAGATCTTGCTGAGAAGCCTGCAAAAGTGTCTGGCCAGATGTAATCCAATGCTTGCCGGAATTGAGGTAGGACCCCAGGCCTTGCTCTGCGAGCCAAGTACAGACTTGTTCCTTGGTCCACTTGGCAAACGGCATATCCAAGTCACTGCAGGAAAACGAACAATAGTATAAGAAACAACCCTAAGCTGATCCTGTGGCTTATGCTCACCAAGCAATTGTACGTTCAGTGGATACAGAAATTTCCTGATGGCCATGAAAAGCTTAACAGGCTCCCTTCTAAGATCCCTGTCTTGACTTGGAATGAAACTGCAGAGCTGATCTGAGCTACTAAGAACCGATTCTACAGGAAATGCCAAGAAGAACCACCACAGAGCGCCACACCAGATTTAACCAACACCATCAATGATTGGATGCTGGAGTGTAAAACTCAAGTCTGCCCTGATTCACTTTGGCAGAATTATCATTTCTCTCTGGCTCAGAATCACTAAAAAGATAACAGGATCCCCATGAGCACAGGACAGAACAATCAAAGCTAAGTTCTATTCTGTTTAATTTAGACACACAAATGATGTTCTATTTGACCTGCTCTGTTTCTGACCTGGTTCTCCCCTCCTTTGGTAACCTGGTAGTCCCCCAAACCTGGGAGGTCACCATACAGATGCTGAACTTAGTGGGGACACCTGATTGCAGAGCACACTACAGCCCACAACTCCTGGACTAAAGCCATCCTCCTGCCTCAGCCTCTCATTAGCAGGGACTACAGGTGTGCACCACCACACCCATCAGCATTCTTCCTATTTTTACAAGCAGCTGGGACAATGCCAAGCCTGAACAAGTTTATTGTTATCATGTGTGTATACGGTATGTGTGTGTGGGGTGGTGTACAGGAATGCCAAAATATAAAATATATATTTTTAATAGCACAAGGGAGTCCTTTCTTGTGTTCAAAGAGAGAACATATGGTGAGTGAGACCATTTGGTTTTGGAAGACGGCCAAAGACCTTTCTTCCTGATGAAGCCTCTGTGTCCGGCTTCCATCTGTGTAGGAGGGTCTGTGTTTAAAGTTTCTAGGCGATTGCTCTTAAAAGGCTTAGTGTCAACACCTGCCAGCCCTACCCTTCGTGCTCAGTAGGTCCAGGTAGTTAGGTCCAAAGCTCTACACTTTGGTAAAGTGTATGAAAAGTTCTTAGAGTCCTAACAGATAAAACACTAAAGGGCTGGAGAGATGGCTCATCAGGTAGGAGCATGGCTGTTCTTGCAGAAGAGCCGGGTTTGAATCCCAGCACCCACATGGCGACTAAGAACATCCATAGCTCCAGTTCCAGGGAACCGACACCCGTTTCTGTCTGCCACGGACACTACATGACACTGGTACACTTATGTACATGCAGGTAATACATTCATACACACAAAATAAAAATAATAAGAAAAACACATTATACAGACTCTCCTCAACTAGCTCAACAAGACACTTACTCCTTTAGTTGAACAATGTACACATAGTCTTGATAAGTCTAGGAATTCTGAGTTTGTCTTTAAATGGTCTCAAAAGACTCCATTATGCTCTAGTGTTTACTGAACAGTTTTTGTTTCCTTGATACTTAGCACATTATTAACTCACTGACTCTCTACAGGGCCCTTCTGGGTAGGGGTCAGCTCCTACTACAATGAGACAAGTGAGACACAAGGCAGAACATGTGATAATACTCATAATTAACACCCGTTTAAAATTCGGTCCACGAAACACCAGATGGCTCTGACACCTCACCTCGCTCACACGGCACTCCTCTGCAAAGCTGTCATCAAGCACTAACACAGCACCACTCCTCCCAGGCACGGAGTCGGCCATGACCTTGACAATATCAGCATCTCAGGCTCACGGAACCTTGACCCTGGACAGCGATGCTAACGTCTGTTCCCTCAGGGTTCTTACCTGACGGACTGCCCCAAATCTCGAGACCAGCCCAGCCGGGGACCTGCGGTTGCTCTAGTCCCTCCTCTTTTGAATTCAGGCTCAGACATATCCTCTGGGTTGAATGTAGTTGACTGACTTCGCCTGAGTCTGAAGACACAGCACACATGGTCATGTGTTAAATGGGAGGAGGTCCTGTCTTCACAGTTACTTAGAACATTTTTGTACACCATTAACATAGGTACATGGATTTAAACATTAGTCAAGACCCAAGGAGTTAATGAGTTACAAATCACAACGTTCCTTCCAAAAAGAGCACAAAGCCTTATGACTTGGTACCCGCCTTCGTCTCACTACCCGTAATCCCAACACTCTGGAGGCAGATGCAGGACCTCCATGGGACCAAGGCCAGCCTGGTCTACCAAGCCAGTCCCAGGACTTGAACAGCACGTGAGGGAAGGTGCTTTGCCTGGTCCCCCTTTCACGTACCTTCCGAAGAGTCTCATGATACCTCGGGACTTCTTTCTGGAATCTGGAGGCGTCTGGAAGGGAAGGGTCCCCCGGGAATCTTTGGGCCCAGATGTGGCAGCCAAATCCAGGTGTTCCGTTACCTCCTTTTCCGTCTCAGCTATTCCAAGGATAGAATAGAGACTGGGTGAACCACTACATAGTAACCCTCTTAGTTTCTGAAGCGTAGGGCTCCTTCTTCCAGTCTGTCACCCAGCGATTTACAGAGAGCCTTGTGAACATGGAAACGGTGTAAATGGACGCTTCCTGCAGTTCACTCTCTTGTATAGAGCCATGACTTTGAGATTAACAGTGTGTGACTGAGCTGGGTGTGGTGCTGCACACTAGTAAATCCAGCACTCCAGAGGCTGAGACAGGAGGATTATGATTTTGAAGAAAGCCTGGGCTACAGAGTAAGTCTCAGAGTCAGTCTCTCTCTCTCTCTCTCTCTCTCTCTCTCTCTCTCTTCTTTCTCTCTCACTCACAGATGAACATGGCAGGATTCTTACATTCTTTCCTCAAGTGGTCTCCGTCTATGATGAGATCACATCAGTTTTGCTGTTCTTGGCACAGCCGGCCTGCTGCCCCTCACTCCTTTAGACCACCGCCTCCTTTAGTTCCCTGTCCTGAATGCTCCTCTATCAGTCATCCGTGGTTCTCTTCGTGGCCCCCAGGTTCCTCCCCGCAGTGTCCTCAGATCTCTCTTCAGGACCTCTTGACAAGCTCACCTACTCTAACCCTCTAAGTGCAGTGACCGATCCTGACGTTACTCATTCATCAGGTGGCATCAACACCTCTGGGCCTAGCTCTCCTGCCAGCCTCAGGACATGCGCAGAGCTCCAATTTAATGTGCCAGGGTCACCTTGGACTCACCAACTTCGTTGTTTCCCTGAGAGTCTACTCTCAAATTTTACTTGATAGTTAATTAAAACTCAAGGTTATTTTACTCTGAACCCTCCTTCTGTGTAGCCATTTAGATCACACCAGTGATAGAGCACTTCTAATTATTACTGAAAGTGAACTGCCAGGTGTGGTGATACACACCTATAATCCCAGCACTGGGAAGGCTAAGGCAAGAAGATCTCAAGGTCAAGATCGGAGCAGGATGCATGATGAGACAGAGACAAGGGAGAGAGAGAGAGAGAGAGAGAGAGAGAGAGAGAGAGAGAGAGAGAGAGAGAGAGAGAGAGGAGATCCTAGCACAATACATGTCAGACACTGGGAAGTCATGAGTGGATATAGGCTTTTCTTCAGGTATAAAATCAGCCCTTGCGGATTTTGCGTGTACATTTGCTATTGCAGATCTGACTACAGACGATGTTCATTCCTGGAGAAACAGCCACAGACAGATACAGGGCTGCTGTCCTCCTCAGGCAAGACCTTACACTTCAGACTTTACACGTTATAAAGGAAAACAAACAAACTTGTTCAAAAATCATAAGAACAGGGTATTGGAGCATATACACAAGTTGCAGAAGTTGAATTTCTATGAAGCAGGGCTGTGATTACAGGTTACAATAAGCAGCGTTTACCTGTGAGCATCAACTACAGTCCTAGAAAGACGCAGAAATAGTTGGAAACAGCTGCCTACAAGATCAGTTTAGCTTGTGCACACAGTGCTAACTGTAGATCTTTTGACTACAGAGCGAAGGCTGTCAGTTCGCTGGGACGTGCGCACTGGCGTGGACAAGGTCACAGAGCCTCGGGCAAGCCCAGGGGGCGGTCTACTCTCGTCCCACAGCCACGATGGGGTCAGGGTCCTGCAAATGTTTGTAGTTCAGCCTCAATGAAAAGCATCATGCCTCCTTTATCTCTTTGTAGACTCCCCTACACTGTCCCCCACGAAAGAAAAACTGAACTTCCTCTCTTAAAATCACTGGTGGGATGCCTCAGAGACCATCTGAAGTTAGCCCGTCATCACTATGATCTCCATCTTCAAACAATAACCTGTCAGAAGAGTGCTCCCGCAAGGGGAGTAAGTCTGATACTGCTCTCTCTGGCTAGCTATACACATTCTTTGGGGAGGGTGGGACAGTGAACATGTGGGAAGGGCTGAGTTAAGGTGAGATGCTAGGTGTCAAGGGCGAAAGAGCTGGGATGTACGAGGCCAGTGCATTCCAGTCCTGTACCCTGTACCCCTGGGCATTTCTAGGGCCTCTTAGAGCTGCTCACAGTGTCAAAAGCATTGGTTAGGACAGCATGTAGGCTCAGAAGCAAAGGCTCTATGGGGTCTGTTTTAGCCAAAGATGAAGGAATGTTCTGGAGTAGACAATTCTGACTGCTCTCAGCTCACTTTCTAGAGATCACAGAGGCTAAGAGGGGATTAGACAGAAGAGCGCTGGCGAAGGCCGACATGCAGGGGTACGATACCTAAGGTGGGCACACTGGCGCTTCGTTTACGATCTTCAGATATCCCAACAACGCACACAATCACATGCAGTCCAATGGAGAGAACACAGGGGTGACAAAATGAAACAGATCAGACCCCTCAGAGGCAAACACCCAGAGGAGGAACACAGACACCGCGCTGAGCTGCACAGACTGCACAGGGTCATCCACAGGGCCGGCTTATCCCATAGCAGCAGACGGGGGACTAGCTAAAGGAAGTCACAGAGCACCACAGGCCTAGGTCATTTTGCTGTCTGTCCCACAGGGCAGAGATGGGCTTCACACTTACACTGCTAAATTAAATACACTGAAACACGTCTTGTTACCCCCCGGCACCCTCACCAAAGCATTCACCTTCATTTCTAAGAAAGAGAAGTGCATACATAAGCATGGGGTGGGCGGAGGCTAGCCTTTCCTTCCTGTTGGAAGACCAAGGCCAGGCATCCCGCTACACATACCCAGGTTTGGGGCACTTGCTGTCCTCTTGTTACTTTTGATTTTAAAAAATCCCCGGCCAAAGGAGGATCTGGCTTTTCGAGTGCCAAAGGGGTTGTCATCTGCAGAGGCTTCATGTCCTGGGGCTTTGGGAGGGAGGGTCCCCAACCTGTGGCTGTCTGCTGGAGCTTTCTCCTAAGAGTGGAGGAAACAGAGCATCAGAGTTCGTCATTACAACGTGCAAGGCTCAACTCCGAACAGTGCATTTTGGACGTGGATAAACTCATTTCGAGGAATAACTGAAGTTAATATTGTGCACTAATATCAAATGACAGAAGCTTAGTAAAGTCTGTTTCGAACACTACTTAAACAAAAGCAACATAACATGTCCACTTCCAATCTATAATCAGTATGTATGACTTTAAATATTTAAGACAGATGTCTAAATCATTAAATTTTACCTGCCTCATTTCTCCAAAACATGCAGTGAACACACTACACTCCTCCAACAGTGGATTTCTTTATTTCCTAGCAATTACGATGGAGAACTCTAAGTGTTCATTCTTTCAACGACATCAACAGATGCCTAACATAATTCTTCTACCAAACAAGCATTGCACAAGCTTTTGCACTAGCAATGAGACTCCAGTTATCTCAAAAATTATTCTTGAAGAATGAGACACTGAAGGTATAATCAGTAGCTATTTAATTTGACCCTTTGGGCTATCTGAGTTGGCAATTACACTAATAAAGCATGTCATACTGTTTTAGAGACATTCTGAGAGGTCTATGCCCCACCCTGCAGTGGTGAATGGTGGGAAGGAACAGAGGCACTGAGTGAGGCCTTAACGCTATACTATCTACTGTTCAGAGTCCACAGATAACACAACATAGTCACTGTCTACATCTCAGCCCTGAAAGCAAATCCTTTGATCAATTACTGAACGACGAGCTAGAATAACCTGACTAACAGCTGTCTGCACTATTTGCCCAGTCTCCCTACAATGACCTGTGCACTCAGAGCCAACAGTCAAGAGGCCTATCTACCGTGCTGTGATCCCAAGCAGTTTCAGGATCAAAGCCAGGGGAAGAAGACCCAGGGTGCACTCTGATACCCTCTTTAAATACCAACACATATGCTTCTGTGGACAAGGGCTATATAAAACAGACTGCTAGCAATTTAAGAAGGGCTTTTCAAAAGGCTCCGGAGAGTTGACTATTGTCATTAAGATCATCAAATCCCATGAATTTGAGTTCACAGATTATTCTTGTTTTATTGATTATTCTTGACAGAGGGGAAATTTTTAATTAAATAGTGTGTCTGTGGGCATATGTGTGTAGAGATCAGAGAACAACTTGTAGTATCTGGGTTCTCTTCCACCATGTGGGTCTCAGGCACCAACTTGATGGTAAGTGCCTTTCCCCACAGAGCCCTCTCAAATGCCCTTAATCAGCTTTGCAAGGTGAACGACTCGGTGGCTTTCAGGAACCACCACCCTCCTAGTTCCAAAGCACCACCAGCATTCTAGTCCAAACCCTCAGCACACACAGGCCTCCCCACTCTACACTCCCCTCTCAACTGCAGCCTGTCTTCAAGGACGAGGACGGAGCCACATGCGGATTTCAATAAAATGCAGCCACAGGCACCTGACCTTCATATCTGGCTTCCTGCATTTAGCACAATGCTCCTTGAGACTTGTAAGCAACTTGAATGCCATGGAAGTTAAAACATTTTTATACTTCAACCTGGATATAAAACTTACCTCTGAAGGCTTCTGAATCGACTCCTTTTCCTGTTAAGAAATATTTAAAGCTGCTGTAAAAAATCCTTATACATTCAGAATTTGTCACATACACTCATTTCCACAAAGAAGTTTACACCACTTTTAAATTATAAAGTCTGGGGTCTGCAGAGATGGCTCCGCAGTTAAGAGCACTGGCTGCTGTTGCAGAGAACCTGGGGTTCCCAGCACCACATGACAGCTAACAACCACCTACAACTCCCACAACTCCAGTTCTAGGGAATCCGCTGCTCTCTTCTGACCTTCAAGGATTCTGCATGATGTGCGTGCATTCACATACATAAAACAGCAAAAAAGAGTAAACCACAAAATCTTAGCAGCAATGGTCTATTAAAGTCCCCATGTTTGTTCATGGACTTTCAATCCTTCCTATTCATACTTAACATGTGTCGTTAGCTGTACCACATGGTTCCACCACAAGCTCATCTTAAAATGAATTTTCCCAGGTGCAAACTGGGACAAGATGAAGCCCCACTCTCAGTGTTTTCTTTTGAGGGAAACAGGAAGAACGGAACTCACCCCTTCTGACGTCTCTCTCTTCAGGCTGCCCAGGCTACTCGATTTTTGGAGACTTGAAGTTCTGAAACAGCACAGTAATTAGAATGAGTGGGCTCTGGGGCCTGTTTCTAAGCAGATCATTCTAGAAAGAAACTAAAACTGTGTGTGGGTTGGATCCTGGTAATAAAAGAAAATCTGGATTCAGGCAAACACTTGAAAAGAACTAAACTGTAACATTTAGTTCTTTGAAAAGCAAGGCAGTTAGAGGTCTGGCCAACAATACTAAGTATCCCACACGTCACAGTAGCTGGAAAAACACTTGGCTTGACCTGGCGATATCAATGTTTGAAACTAACATTTCCATGAACTAGCCTTCCATGAACTAGTGTCAATTAGACACCTTTTCCAGAAACTTCTCAGACAGGAGCACACAGTTTCTATCTCATCCTTTTGTTCAAGAATGAAAATTTTACTTTTCTTTCACAGAATAGCTTTTATGTCTGACAAAGCAATTCATTTTATATTTCTGAGAAAGCATAATAAGCTGGGTGTTGTGATGCTTGTAACTCCAGAACTCAAAAGTCTAAAAGGACTGGTGCAAGCCAGAGGCCAGCCGGAGGCCAGCCGGAGACACCGAGGCAAAGTCTGTATCAAAGAAAAGACAGGAATAGCTACTGCTGCCCAGAGAATTCCTCTGCAATTCCTGGGAAGGAGGGAGGAGACCCTAAATACCCAGAATTCCTCTGCAATCCCCGGGAAGGCGGGAGGAGACCCTAAATACCCAGAGACTTTCTCTATTAGTAGGGTTTAATTACACAGAGCTGAAGGCAGGAATACAGGGCCAGTTTGAGAAAAGAGGGACTGGGGGTGTATTTCATGTCAGGGGTGCTTGGCCTGGGCCTGATTGCCAGCAACATGGGGCAGGGAGGAGGAGGACAGAAGGAATATGTTTACTGTAAAGCCAGGATTAACCACATGAACAAGCTGTTAAAGGCATTTCCCCTGTTTATGTGCATAAGATGTCAGAAGTGCTGGCTACCCAATAAAGCCAAAGACAATGGCGAAGAAGAACAGAGCTCATCTGAGTTCTGCTCTGGATAGTCTTCTAACCGTTTTAGGCTTTTCTAATCTAACTGAGACTTCAGCTGAATAAACATTCACACAGGGCCAGTTTATTAAAGTGGTAGCACGAAGAACCCATATCAGCTTTTCCTACTGTCATAAGCTCTGTGATTCTTTTCTACTGGAACAGAAATATAAATCAGTACAAAAAATGAATGAGAAACACTGAGCTTCAAACGAAAACTGGCACGGGCAGACAAAAGATCGGCAACCCCTGGCACAGGGAGACGCCCGCCTAGGAGTATTTGTAATACTAAGGCCCTCCAGTTCTGCCTATCATTACATATGCATTCATGGACCACGGGTTTAACAGCCTCAGCGGTTAGAAATGGTTACTGTTAACATCCAGATTTTCAAGCCTTAATCACACCTAACACTCAGTAGTAGACAACTTACGGAAAACTATCGCACAGTGGAACTTCAGCAGCAGCACCCAATATTGCTTTTCCATCACTAAAATTAAAAAAAAGGGGGGAGGGGCATTTATTAACGTCAGGGACAGAAAACCAAGCAGATGTTCCTGTGAAGATGCTCCATGCGATGCTGCTGCATTCCAACGAGCCGCAAGAAGTTCAAAACACTGGTGAGTCTCAAGCACCTTTAACACAATCTACCAAAACCACAGCTTGGCCTATACTCAAAACAGCCCATGGGCCCACAGTCAGGCGGAATCTTTCAGCACAGAGTCTACTTTACAGTGGCCTGCTGCCTATCTTATAAGTTATCAAGACTGTAGTGAAAATGAAAAGGCACCACTGTGAAGTCAAAAATCACTAACAAGGCTGGAGAGATGGCTCAGCAGTTAAGAGCACTGGCTGCTCTTGCAGAGGACCTGGGTTCAGTTCCCAGTACTCACATGGTCACTAACAACCACCCCTAACTCTAGTTCTAGGGGATTTGACGCCCTCTTCTGACTTCCACAGGCATTGCACAACACAGGTGCATTTACACACTTGCAGGCAGTATACTCATATACTAAAATAAAAATAAGTATTTTTAAAAAATCACTACCTTGAACCATCATAAGCTGGTTCAATTGCCTGTATATCCTATTATGTGCAAAGGAAGCTCTTTCTAACTTTTAACATTTCCTTTGGCCTAAATCTAAGTTTAGACAACGGAGAAATTGCTAGTAAAATATCTTGCCTCAAGGGAAATGACTGCATCCCTTTGCGTGTCCTTCTGTCAGTCTTCACACAGCTTCGTGGTGCACAACTACCCTGCTTATCGACCTTGGACGGTCACCTGTGACCCAGTAGAATCTCAGCTGTCCACATCCCCAACCTCCACCTATAACTACTCCTCATTTCCCAGCTCCTCTCCGTCACTTTCTGCTTCGCACTTTTTATGTCAGTAACAGAAAGCTGACCCCAAGTCCCATACACATCTTATTTCCTGTTCTCTTGGTAGACGCTGCGTCTGTAGGTAAGCATGTTTTGGGCTGTTCTAGGCTGTCCGACCTCTCTGAATAGTTCTGCTGCAGTGTGGGTCCATAAATGACATACCTCTCTTGGGATGAGGTGCCGGGCTGGGTAGGCAGCTTTGGCTTTTCAGGCGTTTCCACACCTACAGACACAGGCAGTAGGGGAGAGACTGAAGCTTGCACGACCCCGGTGTGGAACTGTGACGCGATTACAAAAAAGAAACAAGAAAAAATCAAATACAAGCCAGAGGGACAACACACAAGACAACTGGTGACCTATCAAAATCTTACACATCTGTGTTTAGAACTCTATAAAATCATTTCAGAATATAAACATAAACATAAAATAAGTATGAATCCACCCATGTTAAAGGCCACAGGAAATGATGACTCCGAGTCACTGCCCACCTTTTCAATAAAAACATATATTGCAAACAAAGAACTATTTTCACTTTAATTTCTACCTCTAGTCCAACACATAACATCAGTCAGGCTGATTACTCTTTTATATCCAATTAACAAGACTGATGAAAATGTACCTAAAGTCAATTAGAGTATACTATGTAGTTACCACTCAAAGTACTTTGTGTAATAGGAATAATATTATAATAACAAAAAAAAATGTAACCTGTTTTCTCAAAGACCCTATATCCTATGGTTAGAGTCTTGGTATTTTTAGTATTGGAGTTTTTAAGAATTTAAGAGAACTGGAAAGTGACTGTAATCTGTATCAAAAACTCACACAGGGAATACTTTAACAATTACTCAGGTTAGAAAATGACCAAAGCACACCTCAGTAAGCCAGCCCATCAGTGGGCTCCTCCCTTTCTTCTTTTCTTTTTATAGTGCTGGGTCAAATACACGTCAGTGCTTCACCACTGAGCTATGTCCCCGTGCTCCTTTCTTTCTTTCCTCTATCTCTCTTTTTGAGACATTGTCTTTCCATTGTAGCCCAGGCTAACTTTAAACTCAGCCTCCTAAGTGCTGAGATGACAGGCATGCATTGCTGCCTCAGCCCAGCTCCTTACCCCCGAGTGAACTGGGTACACATTAGTGCAAACACTTCTCTGCCAACTACGTAGCAAAGGTCTCACCCTAGGCACGCACAATGGCTGCAGTGAAGGCACGCCTGCTTCTGAGGCCCGAGCATCTAAAACCCAACATAGGCATGATCAACCTGAGAAGTGTGTACTGGACCCGCAAAGTTCAGCTGCAGAAGGAATCAATACATTCAGCTATGCGACTATTGCTTGTGACTGAGTTGATGGTACTATGAGAGGTTAAAGAATGTCTGATCAAGTTATTGTTATAATAGGGTTGTTCCCCAGAGGTGGTGCCTCACTGGAACGACATCTGGGGATCTTTGGAAGGCTGCATTTTACATATGAGAGGATTTTAACTGGTTTAATAACGTGGTGAAATGGTGACTGTTTCCTAAAAATGGCAGCACCGTCATATCTCACCCTATGTTTTCACAATGTGACGTCACTTGGACATCAAGAAGAGTCTATGCTCAGTACCCTTGAACCTGGGTGACCTGTGATGGCAGAAGAGATGCTAATGGCTCTGAGACAAGGCATAAAGATGATGCAAATCTGCCTGGTCTTCTCAGGAGGCTCACCATAGTCTGTGAGGCCACCTTGCAATTCCGTGGAATTCCAGCCAGGGACACAGCTGAGGTCCCTGCCAACAGGCAGCCTCGGCAACCAGACACTGGTGTGGAAACCTTCCTGCTGATTAGCCGAGAGAAGCTGAGACCCCCTGCTGATCTCTGCCGATTCCACAGCAGTGTACTGTCAATCAAGCCCCCGGTCTGGGGTGTAGACAGTAAACAGATGCCCCTGCCACTCTGATGCGATGTGTGTATGTGAATTAAAGACTTCACTGCCCTCCAATTGCTTTTCTAAATAAACATGGGGGAACTTTTACTCCATCATCTTTCAGAGTCATCAGAAGTAACAAAATTTAATTAATGTATATAATCTCACTTTACCCCTTACTTATTTTTTAGTAAGTAGATATAATCTTATATTCTAGAGGGCATCTATTCAAAACATTTACATTTTTCCTGAAAAAAAAAAAACTGTTTCTGAGACTGGGGTCTTGATAGGCTGCCCTCAAATCCTGTTCAAGAGATCCTGTGCCTCAGCTTCTTAAATAGCTGGAACTACAGGAACATGCCAAGATACCTGCCTTGCTGTTCTTGAGTTTTCCTTTGTCTTCAGGTCTTACTATGTAGCCCTGGCTGGCCTGGAACTCCTATTTAGACCAACGAACTCAGAGATCTGACTGCCTCCTCTTCCTCAGTGCTGGGATTAACGGTGTGTGCCACCAGGCCTGGCCTTTCCTGAGTTTTATAAGCAATGGTCCAAAGTATTTATTAAGGAGAAGGGGAAGCACACATTTAAGAAAGGAAAGAGAACGGCAGGATAGGAAATTGCCAGAACCAACCAATGGGGTAATGGAACTGGAAAAAGAACCATGTTCTCACGGTATCAACAGTGCATGAACCTTTGATGACACAGCCTCTTCAGAAAGTACCAGAGTTCTGTAAGTACCTCTTCTGGAGCACTTGTGTTGAATAGGTCATGGCTGGGAGACCCCATGCCCGGAGTAGAAGACGGACTTCTCTCCAGGTCACTAAAGCCCTGTGCATCCAAGAAGGTGGACATGGAGCTGGAGCGAGGGAGGTTGTCCATGCCTGAAAGAGACAGAGCCAACAGCTTTCTCCCACGTCAGATTTTGGAAGAAGAATCACAATTGTATTGAACACAGAGAAAATGCTTTTCTTTTCTTTCTCCTCCTTATGCACTTTAAACACACATTATACCATGAAGCTACGCCCCAGCCCCAAACAAACATTTTTCTGATCCTCAAAACTCAGAGTCATCCTTTCCTGACATCACTTTGAAAACAGCAGCACAGAACCCAGGAAACGGCATCTCAAACTGAAACACACATTCAAACTGAGGAACACCCATCAGGACAACTTCGTTCCGGGCAGCAACAGACTCACCACTTATACGACTCATTTTCCAACCCCACTGCACTCTGGAAAATACACAGAAAGAAAAAAAAAAAAAAAAACAGATATTTGATCCTTCAAAAGAATCCTAACAGAGCCATCAAGCATTAACTTTGAGAGTTGCTTTACAGCAGAAAAGACAAAAAGGATTAACTGTAGAGGCACACGAGGTCAGACAATCATTTTCCTAAGGGCAGAAAAATTTTAAAGACTCCAATCTCTAAATAATACTAAATGGCGAACCGTGGGCTTAAAGATCTTTACCAGCTCTAACTTCTTCTTTTTTCTTTTTTCGTTTTTTTTGGGAGGTCTCCCTGTAGCCCCAGCTGGCCTGGAATCACTATCTAGACCCCGCAGGCTTCAATCTCACGGAAATAGACCCGTCTGCCTCTGATGGGATTAAAGGAGTACGCTACCACACCCGGCTCTCTTTCTTTTATAGAGTGTCTTGCAAGCCAGGCTGGCATTAAGATTCGAGATTCTCTTGACCCGGCTTCCCAAGTACTCAGATTATACAGACCGCATCACCTTGCCCAGCATGACCATAACCCTTTTTAAGATTTATTTTTGATTTATAGGTACATGTATCTGTGTACAAGAGGGTGAGTGAGCACGTGCATGTGTGCGTGTGTGCGTGCTCTTGGAACCCAAAAGGGGGTACTAGATTTTCTAGAGCTGGAGTTACAGGCGGTAGTTTTGGTAGATTTTAGTGTTGAGTTTTATCAAGAATAACTAAACAAATACAAGATCTAAGAAAAACTACTTATGTAACTCTTTACTGGAGAAGGGCATAAGCTTTTAGGACCTATGAAAACCTATGCTGCTGTATCTCACTTGAAACTACTCCATGGGGGTTGGAGAGATGGTTCAGCCAGCGAAGTGCCTGCCACATATGAAGACATGAGTGTAGATACCCCAATAACCGTGTGAAAGCCAGGTGTGGGCTGGAGACGCGGCTCTGCAGTTACGAGCACATACTGCTCTCGCAGAAGACTTGAGTTTGGATCCCAACACCTGTGTTGAGTCGCTCACAACCACCTGTAACTCCAGTTCCATGTTCCTCTTCTGGCTTCTTGTGAGCACCTGAACACACATGGCATATACACACTCATACACATAAATAAAAATAAATCTTTTTTTAAAAAGCCAGGCATGGCAGTCTGTAATGCCAGCACCAGAGGTGTGAAAAGGCGACCCCTGGAGCTGGTGACCAGTCAGTCCAGCTAACTGGTGACTTCCAGGAGCAACAAGAAACTCTGCCTCAAAAACCTAAGGTGTCAGAACCACTGATATGGCTCAGTGGGTCAAGGCACTTGCTGCCACCTGACGACATGAACTGAAGCCCTGGAAGCCACGTAGTAGGAGAGGACTGACTCCTACAAGCTGTCCTCTGACCTCCACCTATGCCAAGGAATATGCATGCACAGGCATATGCTCACAATCAATCAATCAATGACATAGTAATTCAGATATTTATTGAAAGCTTCGTTTATCAATCTTTATGTATAAAAATATGAGATTCATCTTTTGTTTTAAAATCCCTGGTCCAAAGCAGGATTTTTTTTTTTTCTTCTGTGAACTCATCAGAATCAACTTTCCAAGCGAACAGCTCAGCAGTAGTGCACCTGCCTGACATGCAGAGGCAGATCCCCAGCATTAGAAGACACAGTAACAAGTAAAACTTCCACACAAGTACATCTCAATCATGATCTTTCAGGCATGTTTTGTGTTTATCTTAGTGTGACAACTACTGTGCACTGACTACAGACGAGCTCTTCCGAGTTCCTAACACTCTGTCTGTTTTAAACGAACCTCACAGTTTTCAACATCTGAGAACAGCCAACTGGCTCACGTGCAGGCAAAAGAGTAAAACAACAACAAAACACACAGCTGTCCCTGCCCACTGCCTCAATGGAGTTCAACCTTTACACACCGAGATGAACTCACGCCCCTTCACCACCTTGTCCACCTTGGTAAACGGAACTATCACCTGCCTACCCAATTGCTTTCATCTAAAACGTCTACCTTTGTTGATTTAGTTTTCTCTTCTTCACTTCCCTCATCTAACTCAGCAGATTATAACCATGATACACGTCAACATGCTCAGACCATTAGGTCTTTTCAATCAGCATACTCCAAGACTCTTGCTGCTCTCAATACTGGAATCCCTCAGGACCTCTTCCTGACAAAGTTATGTTGCAAACTCCTTAAATCCCTTCTCTAGGGCTGGGAATGTAGCTCAGCCATTGCCTTTGCCTAACATTTGCAAGGCCCTAGGTTCAAGCCCTAGTACCGCCATAAACAAAATCAAACCAAGAAAACCCTCACTGGGTCCCTGCGCCCTACCCTGCTTGACAGCTATGGCTGATCAAACCTTCTAGCCACACCGTCTTTCTTCTTAAAAACTCAAGTTCAGTTTCCTCCCAAGTTCTCTGCATTGAGTTCTCTATAGGAATGAACCTCTTAGAGATGCTCTCCCCAACCCACCAATCTATGACAGAGGAAAGCTGCCTAACGCTACTATCAAGAAATGAATGAAAGGGCCACCCAACTAGAGACAGCGATATGATCTCTGTAAGAAACCGAGACCAAATGCTGAGTTCAAGGACAGGCAGAATCACATCAAGTGGGGAGTCTTCAGAGCTCACGCTGCTCTTTTTACCTTGGGCCAGAACCACAGTGTCCTGCATTTTCTTGTACCTGTTCAGGCATTGTCGGAGACCTTCTATCTTCCGATCCTGTGGACCACATAAATCATCACTCAGTACAGGTGTGACAGAGTCAGCAGATGTGAATTACATTGTTAGAAGACTACCTCTAAATCTTAACCGAAGGGGCAATATCTGTATTTTTCCCATGTCCACCAGAGGTGCAGAAACAGTGCCTCTGAATGGAGAGACCCCATCTTTGTCATCTTTAAAACAGAAACAATGTAATAAGGCACATAACAAAAAAGAAACACTAGGGGCTGGTGAGGTGGCTCAGCGGATGGGGGCACGTGCCACCAAGCCCAGAAACCAGAACTTCATCCCTGGGACTCTCACCATGGAAGGAGAAAGCTGACACCTGCACGCTGTTCTTTCTTCTCTTTCTACCTGTGCACCACGGCATGCACGCCTACAAACACACACACACATTGATACACACCAGACACACATACATGTGAGCAGGCACATATATACAAAGTAAAGAAAATGCAGTTTTAAAAAAAGTGGAAGGTTGGGCTGGGCATGATAGTGCATGCCTTGACATCAACTTGACCTTGACTCTGGCCTTCACATGCAGGCACACACACAGTACACATGCAAAATCACACACATGCACATGCATGCACACACGCATACACCACACATGAGCACATGTGCCTACATGACACATGTACATGTTCCTGTCACACACACATGCACCATACACAAGAGTATGCATGCGCACATTACATGAATGACTACACACACATGCACACAACATGCATGAGTACTCATGCATGCATCACACATGAACCACATACATACCACACATGTAGATCACAAGTATGCATGCATCACACATGAGTATACATGCATACATCACACACATACATATAATGCTCATACTCTAAGAGAACACATCTACACATCACACAAATGAGAACATATAAATCTACCACACACATGAATACACACGTATGCATCACACACATATACACACACATATATATACACAAGTCATATGTAACAATAAAGATCTAGAGAAAAATCCAAGCAGACAGGACCTAGAGAGCTGTGGTGACAGAGACCAACTAGCTCACTCATGTGTTTTACCCTGAAACTAGTCTTTTCTGGGGAAATCCCCTTGTCCATTGAGGGCCATAGGGGAGTGTAGCTGGACATCGTGCGCTGAGCCTAATAGTGGCTGCCTGCTAGATCAGGTTGGGAAGGCACTGAGGAAGACCCAGCCCAATAGGGCAAACAGCATCTCTGCTCCTAGCAGGATGAAACCCAGACACGGGTGGAGAAACCGAGCCAGGGAGAGAGCCCTAGCGACACCGGGCCGGGCCAGCACAGGAAAGAGACGGGCTGCAGCAGGACTCCACGGAACACGTGCCTGTCCTTCATCACTTCACCTCTCAGAACAATGCCAACTCCAGACTGGGAAGAGGCCAGGGGTGTGAAGGAAGTCAGACACCCAGAAAAGGAGATCAACACAGCTGTGAGGTGCAAGGTCCGTAGGCAACTCCTTCAGCAGCCACGTTAGCCCAGAACCTCCAGGGCCTGCTCGGAATGCGCTTGCTTTCTCCTCCCATCAGAGTGCACAACCCTCTGATGGTCTGAGCACTTTCTAAGCGGGGAGGGATGGTGTTGGGATTCTCACTGGAGCCAGGGCTTAGTCCCTATGCACACTCAGGCAAGGACAGGGACGGTGGTCTGCCCTGCAGTGTCAGTGGAGTTCTGAGGACACTCTGTCCAGCTAGGCTCACTTGAGGAACTGCACTAGTCAGAAGGTTCTGAACACATGACGTACACACTGGCCTTTCAGTCTACTCCGTACCTTTTCTTCATTGGCAGCCATCAGAGACTCTACAGTCCTTTTCATTTTCTGTACTTCCATGTCTGAAAACAGAACATCAAGTCAGAAGTTGCTCAGCCAATGTGACAAGCACTTCCTCCTCGGTCTGAAATATTTCGAGCTAAAAATGTCAATGATCTATCTTAAAAAGGGGTACAACTGACACCCATGTTCTCCTTCAGGGACAAAGATGAACACTTCCTAACCCCCCCACCCCAGCAGGACTCCGGAACATGGGTATGAGAGAGTTCACTGCCCTCTTTCACAGAAACATCTCCCTCCTAACACTGAGGATGAAACGGGAACAGCAGCAATGAAAGCAGTTTTCATTGGAAGGCCTGGGCAGCGGTGGGAGCAATGGACAGCACTCACAGTGACCACAGAGAGAAACAGTGGAAAGCCTGGACGAGAGATGCTTACATGAGTGGTCATGCTAAGAAGCTGCGGCGGGATCCCCGGAAGACGAGTACCCTGCTTCATCTATAAACGCCATTTCTAACACTATT
Source organism: Eospalax fontanierii (assembly GCA_035773235.1). NCBI lineage: Eukaryota > Metazoa > Chordata > Mammalia > Rodentia > Spalacidae > Eospalax > Eospalax fontanierii. Next base: position 14,889,879 of record CM069551.1, read on the forward strand.
TTACAGAAGCTAGGCTGTGGCAGCTCAGTGTGCTGACTGTGATTGTCCTTAAAATCTGATAACCGGATACAAAGCAATGCTATTTGAAAAATAAAAACTTGAAGAATTAAAAAAATGGAAGTTTAATCCCAAAGTGAAACTAAAATTAAGAAACAGAAACAGAAGAACAATTCAGCTCAAGTTTCTTGCTTCTGAGGAAAGAAAAATAAAAACTAACACTGTACCAGGTGTGGTGGCACACACCAGTAATCCCAGCACTCGGGAGGCAGAGGCAGGCAGATCTCTGCGAGTTCCAGGCCAGCCTGGTCTACATAGCGAGTTCCAGGTCAGCTGACGCTACAGGGAGACCCTGTCTCAAAAAGAAAAAAAAAAACAACACTGACAGGGCATCTGGATTAGGAATTGCTAGTTCTTTGTTTTTGAAGGCAAATTCCTTTAACTTAATAGTTCACTCTCTGAGGTCAAGGAAAGATTTATCTTTGGGTTATGGTATTAAACAAGGCTCCATAATGATAAGAGATATATTAATATTTCAACTAGCTTCTAATGTAGACCTTAGATAATAATGGGCTTCAAAGAGAGGCAGCAGCATTCCAAGCAACCTTGCCACCGTGGCAACCATTTGTAACATGGCACACACAGCATCTTCTTTTACATCTGTACTGCCCAGTCCACAGAGAAAAACTTCCTGAGCTCGATCCTCTATGTACCCCAGTGCATTCTGGGGAGTGACTAGGCTTCAGGAAAACCAGTAAAATATCTTTTTCTCTTGTCTGTCTAGCCTCTGTTTGGCTCACTGTGAAGAAATGGAGGGCTTACTGATGAAGCAGTCGCACAGCTTTGGTAAGAGAGACGTTTTGAACATGCAAAGAACAAAGTTACTGTCGTGAGTGTGAATGCTGATTGGGATACACCAAACCTTACTTTTTTCTTTGAGCTTCTTTTTAATATTTTCATCTGCACAGGAAAACCCATCGGATTGGAAGTTAGCATACATCACAACAACAAAAAACTATTTTAAAATTGCTTTCCTTTCACCCAAATGCTGTGACTTTGACCTCAGAAGAAAAATAAAACCTAAGCACTAACACATGACTCTAGGACTGGAGGTACAGTCAGTCAGGTCCTGCAGGTTAGGACCACAACAGCTAACCCTGACTGATGTTTCTGAGCCTTCATCTTTCCAAAGCCTGCTTCCATGTAGAAATGAGACCTGCAGGGGCTGATGGCGGAGACTGGCTAATGCTGCTGGGATAGTTCTTCCACTCTGTCTCTGATGCCTGGTCTCCCTGACCACTGTACCGATCCAATGGACCCTCCAGTTCAACATGGCTGAAATTATCTGTCTCCTGTTCGAGGAGACAAGTCCACTGACAGCCCAGTTACCATTAGCATCAGGCTGCCATGAGGCTTCTAAGCCCCTGTGCTCAGACCCCACACACAGTTGGTCACGTAGTGACAATGTTCAGACTGTTCCAGTCCTCACTCAGTGTGAGCAGCAATCCCCCAAGACGTCCTCTAGCCCATACGCTCTCTGAGTCCATTTAATTTTTAAAACCCTACACGTGGGACCTGAGGTATGGTCAGTGGTACAACACATGATTAGCATGTGCAAGGGCCTGGGTTCAATCCCAAGCACACTCCTCCAAAATAATAAATAAATAAATAAATAGTTACCAAAACAAAAACCCTAAAAGTGTGGCCTAAATGCCTCTAACAGCATTCTGCCTCCATCCAGGCCATTTCCCTCATACTTAATGCATGTAGTTTCTGGTGGATAAGGCAGTTCGGTGCCTACAAGTGTCTTTCATTACGTACATATCACGGGACAAAGCTGCATTAGCTGCCATCTGTTCTGTCCCAACGAACCAGAAGTTATTTTGTATCTAGCTTCATGGCTATTGGCAGTAAAGGAGGGTTGACATTGACCCAGTGCTGTCAGATATTACATACATTATATTTCCAGACAAAAAAACAACAAAAACCGACCTCTTTTTGGTCAGGGTCTCCCTATGTGGCCCTACGATCCCTCTGCTTTAGTCTCAAGGGCTAGAACTTCAGCTCACCCAAATGTAATTTTTAATTTTATTTTTTTTTACATTTTATTTAAATTGTCTTTTTATTGTATATGGCTGATATTATTAAGAACCATCAGCTATGTAACACTCGGAACAAACCTCCCTGAGGAACACAGACTTGGAATAAACTCATACCTTTTTCTAAAACTCAGTTAACTTCTTCTGTTTTAGAAAAGCTTGAGGGCTCATTCCATGGAAGAAAATGTCACTGATTTTCCCAACGACAGAGCCATTCCTCTTTTCTCTAAAGAGGTACATCTCTTCTTTCATCTTCTCTCTTTTCAAGCAGGGCCTCATTCTGTAGCCCAGGAGGACCTCAACCTTGGAGTGCTCCACCTCAGTCTTAGTGATCAAATTACAGGAGCGAGCTCCTATGCTCATCCTATCTCAAGCTCAGTTCAGAAAGAAACAACTGAGACAGAGTAACAGCTCATTATCCATCCATCCATCCATCCATCCATCCACCCACCCACCCACCCACCCATCCCTGCGGGGGATCTATGTATGTATGTATGTATGTATGTATGTATGTATGCATGTGTATTTGTATGTATCTACCTACCTACCATCCCTGCTAGGGATCCAACCCAGAGCCTCACTAGGCAAGCACTGTACCACTGAGCTATGCATTCTTGTGATGAGGATTTACAATTTAGTCATCCAAAATGTTCGTTTCTGATTGCAGCCAGAATCTCCTATATCCCAAGCTGGCCTTGAGCTCCGGTGTAGTTAAGGATAACCCTGAACCCCTGATCCTCTACTTCTACCCTCCAGTGCTGGGATTACAACATGGCCACCACAAAGGTTTACCCTGAGGACTCAACCCTGGGTTTTGTGCATACTAGGCAGGTGCTTTACCAACTGATCTACACCCCATGCAAACTGTTCAACAGGAATGACCAACACAGTCCAGAACCACCTTTCTCCAGCTGTTAAGTGCAAAGTAGATGGATCCCTGTTACAGCAGAGCCTTCTGAGGCCTGGGCCTGGGCAGCTGTGCACCCACATGTCATGGGATTCTAGCAAAGCAAGACGAGCAGGGCCAGACCTCCTCACCTCGATCAGGAGCGTCCCCATCTCCTTTCATCTTGCAAACCAGCTTTTCTTGCAGTCTTTTTACTTCACACTCTTTCTCTTCCAGCTGCTCTTTCAAAGACGCCAATTCATCCTATGAACCACAAACCCATCTTAAACAGCAGATTATGACAAAAAGGAATGTTTCAAGAGCACATGAGCCTGCACAATCAATACTTAAGACGGTGAAGATGAAGCAAAAATCTGCAGGAACACAGACCTCAGACATTAGACAGAGGCAGGGATGAACACTGTCACCACTAGAGCCCAGGTTGTAACAGCCATGGTGCAACTGTTCAAGTCTCTGAGTCACTTAAAAGGATCTGTTTAAAGTGTCATCAAGACTGGGATAGCCACGAGGTTCTGGCCTTACGTCACATTAAAATGTCTACCCAAGTTAATCAAGGGAGATAACTGAAATTAGATATTTGTCATAAAGGCAAAATAAGATACAAATTCAAAAAGTCTCCTTTACCCTTCAAGGTGACACTCCTGCCTCTGGGACAAGTTCTGAGCTGCAGGGGTAGCAAGTTACAGACAACTGCGGTCAAATCAAGCACCACATGATCCTGCCTCAGCACTAAGTAAGACAGACCTCCTAAGGTGAAGGGAGAAGAAGCATCTAGAAAACAAGGCTTTACATTCCTTTTTAAGAAGCTGTATCTGTAAAAGCCTCCAAGGCCGCTGATGTATTTATTAACATTTTAAATCTCAGTTGTTCTAGTAAACAACTAGTGTCAGCAAATTTGCATTGTGCGGGCTGCATTAGACAGGGAAAACAGCCGTGCAATGGCTGCCCGCTGGCATTTGGTGCTGCACTGACTTCCGGGTCCATTATTCAGGCATCTGCTCGTCATGCCATGAGAAGATGTCGCCCACCTGGGAGGCGGCTGGCTCCACACTTTGACTCACGGTAAGAATGGAGTCAAGCTCACCAGTTTCCAGCCGCACCGAGGAGGTGCTGCCCTTCCTACAGCAGTGCTTCTGAGCGGGCCTTGGACTCCCTCCAGGACACAGTGAACCGATGTCCACACTGACCTTCTGGAAAGCCCTAAGTGGGGCAGGCTCTACTACGGACAGGACACAGAATTCTTTCACAGGTGAACTTCTACCATTATTCTACAACGTTCAGGACTCAGTCTAAGAGAGACAAGTCCATTTTTGGGCTAATTAGTACTTTCATGTCTCACCGGATCACTACTTGCATTAGAAATATCACCATCCCCTTTACCAGGGTGTGTGCAGTTTTAACCAAAAGGCGACACACACACACACACACACACACACACACACACACACACAATGGATGCACATGCCACTGAAAAGACCATCACAGCAAAGCAACACGAGGCAGAACTCCACAGGCAATGAAGCGCACCACCCCGGTCTACTGCACCTTCAGCGACTCCCACTTTTGCTCCGTCCGCTGCTTTTCATACTGCATCTGACCCACCTTGATTTTCATGCTAGAAAGTTTGGCCATTAGAGACTGGTAGAGAGACAGAGGAATGAGAGAAAGCTAGGCAGAAAAGACAAGCTAAGTAACCGAGAAAATAGCATCAGTTCATGAGGGGTTAGCTGACTCAGAAATGGCAGACCAGCCAAGCCTTGGATTTAAGTCAGAACTGTGGCATACAATTTTTCCAGCTTGGGGAAAAATTCCCTGACTCATAAGATACCTTTGTTTCCACAGACTAGGTAGAAAGCGTTTTTTTTATAGCACTGCTCACAGAAGAACAGTGAAGTCACTTGTTTAAAATTAGTTTTACCAATGAGAAACTTACTTTGGTTGATTTAAGCTTTTTTTCATACTGAAGTCTTTCATTGTCCATTTCACTGACTTTTAACCTCAAATCACTGATCTCTTGCATCAGCCCCTGTCCGAAAAGAAAACAAGGAAAGGAATCAGGAAAGGGGCGAAACACAGTTTCATCTCCACCAAAAGTGCAGCCTGGCAATCCTAGGAAGTCAACAGCTCGCCAGGTCCAAGTTGTGTGAATCAGATTGGACAGGAGGAAGCACAGGAAGTCCATCTCTGAAAGAATCAAACCATCCCAAAACTGTTCAGCTCCCAGTGCATCTGCCCCAGGGTGGTAGGTCCATGAAAACAAAAAGAAACTACAATTCTGACTCAGAAAATACTACAGTCTGAATCTTGGTCAGAGACCTAGGTCTTAGGTGGTGCTACAAGGCTTGCAGAACTTTTAAGAGGTAAGGGCTAGTGAGAAAGCCTAAAAGGATGTGGACCCTGGCTCCTGCCCTCTTCCTGGCCACAGGGTACGAGCTTTCCTTTGCCATGTATGATGATGGGCTGCTTCAACACTGGCTCAAAGCAATGGAGCCTGCTGATCACGGACTAGAATCTCCGAAACTGTGAGCCAAACAAATCCTTTCTCTTTACAAGCTGACTGTCCCGGGTGTCTGTGGGGACACTGACTGTCCCGGGTGTCTGTGGTGACACGTCCTAGCTGACTGTCCCGGGTGTCTGTGGGGACACTGACCGTCCCGGGTGTCTGTGGGGACACTGACCGTCCCGGGTGTCTGTGGGGACACTGACTGTCCTGGGTGACTGTGGTGACACGTCCTAGCTGCCTGTCCCGGGTGTCTGTGGTGACTAGTCCTGGAGACTCTTCTCTTGTGGGCATGGAAAGTGGCACGGAGGGCAAAGGGTCATGAGCTCTCACGGAAGGAAGTTGGGGCAGGAACTCAAGGCTGGAACCAGGATCCAGGAACCAGGGAGGAACGGCAGCTGCCGGTTCACTCACCTGTCCCTCACCTGGCTGAAGCTCAGCTAGCTTTCTGATACCACCCAGGACTGGCTGCCCAGGAAATGGTATCCCCATGGTGGGCTGAGTCCTATGTCAAGACCATCCCTCACAGACATGTCCAGAGACCAACCGGAGGAAGACAAGGCCTCAACCAAGAGTCCTTTGTCTGGTGTCTGAGGCCGTGTTGAAGCCGACAGTGCAGTTAACGAGGACACGATGGACATCACAGAGGTGGCTGAGCCTCTGGCTCTTATCACGTATTTCTAGACTAAGACTATCCGTACGAATTTCACCTTTTCAAGGAAACCACAGAGACTTCCTTGGGAGCAGTGACTTCCCTTAAGATCCATTTCTGTGACACAAAAATATAGACTTAAATTTCTTTACAGTAAGAATTCTCAGCTTGAGGGTAGATGGAGGCCCCAAGATTTAGGTGCATGCAAGTATTCAGTGTCATAACACAAGGGCAAAATAAAATTCCAAGTGTTTCCACAATACAATGTGATTTCGTACCTTCCTATTGCCACTTAACAATGTGTTTGTAAAATGTGTCTGAATATTCTGAATTCAAGTTCACAGAAAAGGCTGTTTTCCTTGATTTGCCAACCATCGCCACACAGCATGAGTGCCAAGTGCTCCTGCCTGGCCGTCTTCTAGACTTGGTCATTACGAGGCAACTCTGCTTTTCCACCTGACACTGCGGTGCATCCTGCCACTCCCTCCACAGGTGAGAGCAAAGAAGAGACAGCTGAGGAAAACGGAGCCATACACAGGGTCATTTTTCTATTTTTATAGAACACTGCCCAGTCGCTTTGGGTGACATTAAGTATGAAAGTAAAGATCTAAAGTTCCAAACCTGGAAGCCAGACCTTCCTCAGGACAAGCCAGGCTGAAAACCATGGCAATATCTCCATGATGCAAAAAAAATTCTTTACAAATGGAATATTAACTATTTCAATTAACTTTATCAGAGTTCACTTTTTCCATTGCAGAGATGTTTTTGACATCCAGAGTTCTGACCAGAAGGGGGCACTGTTGAACAACTAAGCATCTCCCAGCAATTTCTAGGACATGCAACTCCAAAATCTCAAGGTTGAGAGATTTTAACATATTAGTTTTTGGAAATGCCTACACTTCTCTACTTCAGCTAAGACCTAAACTGTCTAAAATTCTCAGACATGTTCAAGGACTTGGAGCTGAAGAAATGGCCTGGCAAACATTTTGTGTTTACTAAAGGGACGTGAGCAGGATTATGTCCCGTTTATCAGAATTTTTATCAGTTCTCTGTAGGTATGCACACACTCCACTTTACCAATAGGGGTGATTATTTAGTAGAAAATTACCAGGGACTGAGTTTTCTAGAGTATCACTTTGCTTGTCGATGAGAACCCAGAAGACTAGACACAGAGAGGCAAAGGCACAACTCAAACATTGACCGCCACAAGCCATAAAACACCTGACATTTAACCCAATGATTGGCTAGTGTCTTCCACTCAAATTAAACCAGCCACAGTCGTCCAGGGCAGGACTTGGTGTAAGCCACTAGATGTACTGCAACAGCAACTCACCCGCTGACCACTTAGGTTAGGGGGTGACTAAGGTCATCGATGGCAGGAGAGGAAAGAATACACCTGAACAGTTTCTTTTTATAAGTGTGTGTATGAGTACTTTCCCTGCAGGTATGGAAGTGTACCTTGAGTGTGCAGTGCCCAGAGGCCAGAAGAAGGTGCTGGATCGCCTGTAACTGGAGTTACAGAAGGTTGTCAGTTATCATGTGGGTGCTGGGAATTGAACCTGGGTCCTCTGCAAGAGCAGTATGTGCTCTTAACTGCTGAGCCATGTCTCCAGCCTCCCCAACTCCTGCCCCAAACAGTTTTTTGTTTTGTTTTGTTTTCTGTGACAGGGTCTCCCTGTAGCCCCAGCTAGCCTGGAACTCACTATGTGGACCAGGCTGGCCTCCAACTCAGAGATGAGACTGATTGTCTCCTGAGTGCTGGGATTAAAGGTGTGTACAACAACACCTGGCCTCCTAAACAGATTATTACAACAAGTCAAAATGCAAGAATTTTAAAGGAAGTAACTTTCCTACTTTAGAAGTGATCCCACAAAGACGGGATAAGTGACCGACAGAGAACTTCAAGGCTAAAACAGATCAAGGCAGTGATTTCTCCAGTTCCAAGGGACCCAACACCCTCTCTGACCTCTGAAGGCATCGTACACGAGTGCACTTATATGCATGCAGGCAAAACATGTGTACATAGAATAAAAATAAATAAAAGTTTTTTAAAACACTGTCAGCCAGGTGCCACAAATATCTTGTAGTCAAATTATTTCTACAGCATATTTCTTTAAAATATATTTTATTTATATATTTTTATGTGTATGAGGTTATGCCTACATGTATGTAAGGGCACCCATGTCAAGCAATGCCAGTGGAGGTCAGAAGAAGACATTAGATCCCCTGGAATTGGAGTTATAGATGGTTGTTAGCTGCCATGTGAGTGCTGTGACTTGAACTCGGGTCTTCTGCAAGAGCAGCCAGGCTTGTAACCACCAAGTCATCTTTCTTGTTACTCTACAGCATATTTCAAACAACAACAAAAATCTCAAATATAAAACCAATTAGCATTTAGTGATAAAAATCCACTGTGATTACAATTCATGTAGTCCAGACTGGTCTCAAGCTCACTTGTAACAAAGGCTGGCCTTAAACCCCTGACCCTCTGCCTCCACCTCTCAGCTGTTCCCAGGTGCTGAGATTACAGACAAGCACTACCATGCCTGGCTCATTCTGATTTTGGGAACAGCAGTCGGGGAAGAACTTCAGGTCTAACACGGCATGAGCATGGTTGTCACACACCAGCCCCTAGAGCTTATTTTTAAAAGAAGCAGAGCGAGGCCACATCATAACTCTCTCCTTTCATACTGCCGAGAATTTCAACTTTATCTCAGGTGTGTGTGTGTGAGAGAAAAGGAGAGAGACAGACAGATGGACGGAGAGCCAGTGCCACTCACCTCTGTGTCTCTGAACCTGTCTTCATAATCCAGTCTGTCCTTCTCTACGGAGGTCAGCTTCAACTTTAGGTTAGATATTTCAGCCATGAGATCCAACTTCTGTGTTTCTAAGGACGTCCGACTCAGAAGCTCCTGGGAGAATTTAAGATATACATTAAACACTCCCATTATAAACGGCCACGCGTGAATCGATGACAGGACTGTAACGCAGTGCTGATCAAGTACAGATGTGTGAAGATCGGTAACTACCCCATGAACGCTGCGGGGTGATTCACTCCAGCGACCTTCTTTTGCATAGGTTAGAGGGAGATGCACATTGCTCTCACAGGGTCTTCAGCCTGATGACAGCCTGATGATGCTCGGCGTGCTATGACTGCTGTATGCCAGACACCGAGAAGACACACTAGTAAGTGGTACAGCCACTACAGCCATCTCACCAGAGAGTCTACAGGGACAGAAGCTGAGGGACAGAGAGGCTGTGAGCCTATCACAAGTCACACAGCAAGGAAACCACAGAGCAGGATTCAAACATACAGTTCTGCTCTAGTACGTAGTCTGTCCACTATCACAGCGCCTTTCGACTATCAGCACCTTGTGTGTGTGCATGTGCATGTGCGTGTTTTCCCTCAAACAAAAGTCACATATGGTGCTCACAGTCTCACAGTTTAGAATTGGAAACCATATGAAAGCAAAAAGATCAATTTATAATCCTAGTAACGTTTTACTCCAGTACTAATCATAAAACCTCCGTGTGTCCGTGTTGTGAGACCCTGACACTCTAGACTAAATGCCCCAAGCAAAGTGACTTGAATCAGACTAGGCAGGGGTGTTGTTCTCCCCGCATCCCCCATGTTGGGGGGTGTTGTCCCATCACCCGCCCCTACCCTTCCCATCACCCGCCCCTACCCTTCCCACCTCCCCCAACCCCGCTTCCACCCCCGGCCTTCCCACCTCCCCCCCCCCCTTGTCGGGGCGTTGTCCCCCCAGGCCTGCAGCCCCCCACACCTCCACCCCCCACGTCGGGGTGTTGTCTCACCCCTCCATGTCTGTCTGTACCTGCTGCAGCATCTCTTCTGTGGCATTCAGCTTCTCTCTGTGCTCTTCAAGACAAAACTCCAAATCTCGAATCTTCTCTCCCTGAGCCTCCACCTGGTCTGTCAACACACTTACCTGTATTCAAATCAGAAGACCCCCATGAGATGGAAAGGCTTTGGGACAATACAGGCTTTATTCTCTACCTGGAACAGAAACTAGTAATCTCAGCACTCCTATGGGGGTTTAAAACCCTGAGAAATAGATGGGGGTATGGTGGCACACAGCTTTGGCCCCAGCACACAGGAGGCAGAGACAGGGAGAACTCGGTGGAATACAGGCCAGCCTGGTCTACATAGTGAGTTCCAGGGCAGCTGGAGCTACAAAATAAAACACACCCCCACCGAGAATTAAGAAGACAAAAGCAGCTCCTTCCTTTGCTAGTTTTATGCTCTTTAGGTGTGCATGTGATGCGGGTAAGCCAGGGCCCTGTGTACACTGATCTATATTCTAGCCCCCAAGCTGCCTTGTGAGCTCAGGGTTCCTATTCTATTTAGACGTTGGTGCTGATGAGAGATGTACATATAGTAAACCATTTCCAGGATAAGAGTGTACACAGAATTCTGGTTGTTAAGGAGGGGAGGAACTAACGTTGGAGAGGCATCGTCATGGATCACTCAAGTCTGACACTTCAGGAAGAGTCAGGGGTAAGGAATTCAAATTCTACTTGACCATTCAAGAACACCATGATCACAAGTGTGTTCTCAGTCGTGGAACAGGGGGAGGACAGGTCAGTGCTAGAGTGTGTTTAGCATGTGGAAGGCCTTGAATTGAGCCCTGGGTACCAAGAGGAAAAGATTGGGCTGGAGAGATGCTCAGTGGTTAAGAGCACTGGTTGCTCTTTCAGAGGACGTGGGTTTGGTTCCCAGCACCCACATGGTGGCTAAGAAACATCTGTAAATCCAGTTCTAGGGGATCCAATGCTCTCTTCTGATCTTTGCGGGCATGGCAAGACATGGGTGCACTTATATACATGCAGACGACACATTCATACACACGAAATAAAAATAATAGAAAAAAGAAAGAAGGAGGGAAGGAGGGAGGGAGGGAGGGAGGGAGGGAGGGAGGGTGGGTTTAAAAGCCAGGGCACAATGCAGCCTGCAGAGGCCTCGAGAAATGGCGAGGTTCATCCTTCATCTCCATGTTCAGTGCTAATCTAGTCTCTTCCCAGTGATCATCAGCTGAGTAAACACATTCTGATTCACGGAGTTCCAAATACAAAAATGAAAACATCGGTCCTGCATTTAAAACATCACAAGGAAGAAACAAAGGCGTTCCTCAGCAGGCTCCGCTCACACGTTTCCTTTGGCCCATGGCATCATTTAAAAAACCCGAAAGTTAAACATGTATTCAGGGTGAGAAATGTGTATTTCTGAGATTTTTATACTATTGAGTATTCACACACCTGACTTTCCATTGTACTTTCAATTTTATTTAAATTAGATCTGATGACAGGTGACGTCAGAAAGTCAGACCTGACGACACTAAGCCTCCATTCAGAGCGGAGGGGCCGAGGTGAGGAGCTGTGCCTCTGCACTGGATGCACACACCCTCGGTCTCTCTGTCCTCACCACCCCACGTGTACCGCTGGCCTCACACACTACTTGTCTGTTTTGTTTTTAGACAAGGTCTCACACTGTAGCCCAGACTGGCCTAGAACTCTGGGCAGTCTTCCTGTCTCGGCACCCTGGACGCTGGGATTTCAGGTTTGAGACACTATGCTCGGCCCCCACTGCACCACCAGTAGCTGGTGGGGCTGTCGTAAGCATCCACATTCACCATTTCGACCTTCGTAGTCCTCGTAAATACAATCTTCCCTTGGACTCTGTGTGAGGCTGTTTCAAGAGTCCCTACAAATGCCAAAACCCACAGCTGCTCAAACCTCTTCCTAAAACGGCAGGGTCCATTCATACAACCCGTGCACATGCTCCGTATACCCTGAATCATCTCTATGTGATACAGGGAAAGGCCACATCAATAATGACTCCGTTGTTTAGTGAGTAACATCATGTTAGCACGGCACAATTTTTCAGAACATTTCTGATCCAAAGCTGTGAGGATCATTGTGTCCTGAAAAAAGAGCAATCTGAAGATCACCTGCCTGAAGAACGAGGGACTCCTTGTCATTCTCCAAGCGTGAAAGTCTTTCTTGATACACATCTCCATTTCCAGACAGATGTCCATTTATCTGAAAAAGGAAGTAGAGGTCAAGACCACTCTCCTATAGTGCTGACTTATTACCAATAAAAAAGATGGGCATATTTTTAATTCCAAGAGCCTGAATTAAATTCAGTACACCTGACATTCCCATAACGGAAAGAAAATATGAGAATTCATTTACTTCAAAATAAGACAGGTACATCGAGTATTTAAATGCAACTGACCAACTGACATCCTTTCCCTCCCTCCCTCCCTGCCTCCCTCCCTCTTTCTCTTTCTCCCCCCAACCTCTCTCTGATACAGGGTGCCTGGTTTAGAACAAATCCTCCTATCTCAGCTTCTCGGTATTATAGACATGAGCCACCATGCCCTGCGTATAATCCCTCCCTTATAATTTCATGTAAATGCTTCGAAGCCATATAACAATGTAATGTCCACAGGATTTCCTGAATCTCCCTTCAAATACAACAGTGTTAAAAAAGCCAGTTGGAATCCAAAATGAACAAGTAGGGCCACCCAGAGTTCAACTGAAAAACCAACTTCTTTAGAACCACACCCGACTCTGTTCTCACCTCTACCTCCCCCTCCTTCCCTGGGGCATATCTGATATGACACCTACTGTTTCTTCAAAGTTAACCTGCACTACTTTCTACCTTTTCACTTTCCCAATATTGTTTCTGGGAGTGACAAAGCCATGTGTTAAAAAGAAAACAAAACAAAATTGGGGAAGAAGAGGAAAAGGAAGAGTAAGAAAAGAGAAGGCTTCAGGACGCTCCTTCTGAAGACAGGGGCGTCCTGGATTACATCTGCCAAGAGACCACAGTGAACTCCGAAGCTGATTCGGCAAGGGGGCAGTCCAAGTTTAGAGTGGGTGGACTGCTTACATCAGCCGCCTGACCACATATCTCCACAATTACCACAGCACAACTCTGTTCATGCTGTTAACTCAAGTGCCCAGAATTAACCAGCAAGAGTCTGCTGGAGTGGTCTCAATGACTTCCACCCCCAGGACTACCATGAAAACAAAACATCTGTAACTCCCGAGGACAGTCTGGGAAAACTGCCAGGGCACAGGGCGCAGTGAAGGTGCCCAGGCGGGCTCTGGGCAGCTATAAATTCCTTGTTTTGAGAGCGAACACCGAGAGGCATCTGTTTTTAAAATCACACCCTCGTAATGTTTCATAGACGTACATTTCATTAGGTTAAAAAATGCTTTATGTTCAGCGACTACAGGAAGCAAAGGTTTCTTTTTCTCTCTTTAAAAGGGGGCACTCCCTGTGTTGACCAGGCTAGGCCCAAACATCTGGGCTCAATCAAAAAAACCTCCCGCCTCAGTCCTGAGTGTCACAGTCCTGGGCTGCCGAGTCAGCACGAGGTGTAACAACCTCTCCCTTTTTCCTTTTCATCCTGGGGCTTGACCCTAAGGCCTCACATGTAAGCATTAATGTGCACTGCTGTTGAGTTCCATGCCCCAGCTCCTCTATTCTGAGTGGAAGCAGTTAGAGGCAGATTAGCAGCAGTTTTTCCTCAAGCCAAATACGATAAAAAAATGAAACATTTCAAACCAGTTCTTCAATACTGAATCCTGACCCAAAGTGTGCAAACACAGACAAATGCACTGATATTTACAAGAGCTTACAATATTCAAGATTAGCTTGATATTTCTTTTTAAATTTTATTTAATGTGTATGAGTGTTATGCCTGCATGTACTTAAGTGTACCCATGTCATACAATGCCTGCAGAGGCCAGAAGAGCGCATCAAATCCCCTGGAACTGGAGTTAGCTACCATATAGACGCTGGGATTCGATCCTGAGCTCTGGCTGCTCTCACAGAAGGCTTCTTCCAGAGCAGCCAGAGCTCTAAGTGGCTGAGCCATCTCTCCAGCTCCTAGCTTGGTATTTTTTAAGCATTAATATCAACACAGGATAAGACAACAGGCTGCAGGAGTGACAGCTGGGACAGCCACACAGCTGTGTGACGGGGCGAGATCATCTCTGTCCTGTGCGCCCTTCCTGCTGGGGAAGTATCTGCCAAGTCTGTCCTCCCAGTCCTGAGCTCCACCCGGGCAGCTCAAACCTTCCCCAGAGTTCAAGCTCTCATGCACTCATTCCGCCCTCTGCCCAGACTCTCCTGCTCATCTCTTCTATCCTTCCCTTGGGACATTCCACCTCCACTTGGGTCCAGGCTACAAAGTCGTCCTTAAAAGAAGAGTTTGCTCATCAGGGAGTTGCAGCACTGGACAGACTCCATCGCAGCAGGCATTATACTGAAGGAACTATGTTTAGGCCTCTGCAGACCACACCTTTCCCTCCCTCTCCCCCACCATCTCTCCCTCCCTCCCTCTCACATACACACAGTGCTTCTGGGAGTGATGGAGAGGTCTGCATTTAGGTTATAGGCTAGACTGTGACATTCCTTTTCCAGAACAGCCAGTGGTGGTGTCACTGACAAGCTTGCCTGCCAGGTAGGTTTATCCTGCTTGCAGCATGCAGAAAGCACTCTGGTGACCATCTCGGCTCCTTCCTATTTTGCTGGTGTTTAATCTGAAGTTGAATTCTCAGAGCTGCTCTCGCCGTCTCATCTAAAATCATACACATTCATTTTTCTCCCTACCTAATGTTTAACACTCACCACTTTCTTATTGACTGTGTATTTATCACACTTAACATTTTCCTCCTGGTGTGTAGAAAATGCCTGGCACCACTCCTGGCATACAACAGGTGCTCAATAACTGTATGCATAATAAATGACATTCCATAAATGATAGAATGTTATGTGCATTTGGAAGACCTGAGGTTGTTTCAAAGATAGTGATGGATGGGTAACTGCTTGTCGGTTTTCATTTTTGGGTGTGTTCTATCTTTATATTTGACATTTTTAAGTTTAAAAATCTACAAAACAAATACTTTTCAGAACTTACAAGGCTTCAGTTGTAATCTAAAATAATAACAGTAACAAAATTAAGTAGATGAGGACCCGGAGAGATTATGTTTTCATTGTTCAATTTATTCAGAACCTTTCTATCCATTCCCTCTTCTGGATCCCAAACCTTCCAAAGTAAGTGTGCCTTGTGATGCCCACGGAGAACAGAAGAAAAATAACCCTGAAGAGGTGTGCGAATGGAGAGCAAGCAGCTAGGCCCCGGCACACGTGCAGCAGCCTTCTCCCTGGAAAGCTGAACCCGAGCCAGCCCAGGAATTCAATTCAACAGGCAGAGGGTGCAGTTCTTAGAACTTTGTGACTTCTGCTTGGTATTTCAGAAGTTGGAAGTGTCTTTTTCATCAATCAGGTACCAGAACTGTCACATTCGGAGACAAAGAGAAGACAGCAGAGTGGCTGAAGGCAGGAGGCACAGGCTGGTGCCTGATGGCAGAGTTAGCTCTCCAGGGGAGGATGTGACAACTGCAAGACTGTGTGAAGGTGCTCAGTGCTGCTGAACCACACACTTTCAAATGGCTGAAACGGTAGATTTTGCAACTAAAGATAAAGTGAACAGTGAGATAAAAGCTGCTGTTGTCTTAGAACTGAAGGGACACTGTCATGGTTTGAATGTGAAATGTCCCGCACGGGCTCATGTGTCCAAACACTTGGTCTCCGGGAGTGGCAGTTTTAGAAGGCCGAGAACCTTTAGGAGGTGGGCCTCACCGGAGGCAGCGGGTCGCTGGGAGCAAGCCCAGCCCTACCCGTCAGTCTCTGCTTCCGGACTGCTGACAGTGTGACCAGCCACCTCACACTCCTGTTGTGGTGGACTGTATCCGTTCTTGAACCGTGTGCCAAAACACACCCTTCTTTCTTGAAGTTGCTACTGTTGGGTATTTTACAATAGCAGCCAGAAAGTAAGACACATGGAATCCAGGCCAATTCCTCTTTTTATACTGTATGAAGAAACAGCCCAGCTAACGTGTGAAGGAGGGAAGCGGTGAACGGAGAAGAAAGGAGGGTTAGATCCAGCTCTGGAGGGAGCAAACCTAGACTGTGCTGTCCTCTGTAAGGAGGCTCCCTAGTACAGTGTGGATCACACTGGGTGCTCCTCCATGAGCATGGAAGGCAGCAGTGACTTTCAGAGAACAGGCATCAACAGGATCCCTTCCCACTGAGGGAAGAACTCATCCAGTTGCAAGGGATCTGGGTTACAAATCATTATGTGTAGTTCCCAGACTGCAACGTTACTTCCCTGACTTTACAAACCCTTGCTCATGATTCCAGTTATGCAGTTAGGTCTGCATTCATGCTCATGGCCAGTCTGAGTCTGAGTCCTCCAAGACTGGTGATAATCTTCTTATTGGTACAGTCAGCATCTGCAGTTCTAATTATCATTTGGCCAGGCCAGGGAGAGGCCCTGGTTCCTGCAGGATGCAGGTTCCTTCTTTACTACTAATTGCTGCTGCCTCTTCAATTACTGCATGATAGTATGTGACTGGAAGCTGGACACATGCCAATTATTGCATGATTGTATGTGACCAGAAATTGGACATATGCCTGGCTCTCAGGAGGTGGAAGAGAAGTCCAGGCCAGCCTGAAATAACCAGGGAGATCCTGTTTCAAAAACAAACAAACAAAAAGCAAACCAGGTGTGGCAGCACCCACCTTTAATCTCGGCACTTGGGAGGCAGAGGCAGGCAGATCTCTGTGAGACTGAGGCCAGCCTGGTCTCCACAGTGAGTTCCAGGCCGGCTGAGGCTACAGAACAGACCTGTCTCAAAAAGACCCAACAGACAGACAGAAAGGCACAAAGCTTGCTACAGTGCAGGGACACAACCTGTAAGCTCAAATTTGTGTTAACAGTAAAACTGCATGCTCCAAAAAAAAAAAAAAAAGAAGAAATAATTGAGGGTTCAGCACTCTGTCTCCTATGGCTGGAAAAACGCTATCGAATATAAAATCCGTTCAGTTACTAAGGCAGAGAAGAATCTGTTTGGACAGTACAACAGTATCATGTGTTAACACAAATATTAATAATGGAGAATTTATCAATTTTAGATTTAAGAAGGCAAATAGAAGGAAATGATTGCTTGAGCCAAGCACGTAGTCTTTGTTTGCCTCAGGCCACTTGCTTTTCTCAGTCCAAGAATCTGAGGATCAGAACCCAAGCCACACAGCAGAGATCCAGTGGTGAACACGCCAGAAGTGTCTGACCTGTTTGCAGTTTTGCTGAGGAAGTCTCACAGTCAGGCTACAAGAAACCATTTTCAACTAAATGAGTGAAACAGGAACAGGAACAGAAATACCCAAGTCTAGGATTCTAACCCGAGATAAGCAGTGTTTAAATGGCAAGGGAGGCACTTCTGAACAGCTTCTGGCCCGATTCGTCATCATAATACAAGTCCATCTTTTTTTATTTTTTAGACTTTATTGTATGTGTATGAGTGTTCTGCCTGCGTGTGTATAAGTGCATCTGTGCTGTGCAATGCCCCAAGAGGCCAGAGGACGGTGTTGGAAATCCTGGACCTTTGGAGATACGGGTGTTCTTGAAAAGCAGCCAGTGCTCTAACCTCTGAGTCATCCCTCCAGGCCCAATATATGTCTATCTTATTTCTTATATTTAAAAAATAAAATTAATTCAATCCCATGTGCACGTTTTTTAATGGTTCCTGTGAAAATACGAACATGATAATCTGGAGTTCAGCTGTGGGATATGCTCTCTGGCCGCTGGCTGCTCTCCCAAGTCCTGACTTCCAGCTGTTCTGTCCCTTCCCACCGGCCTCCCATCTTGGCCTGGCTTTCCTCCTCCTGTGCTTCAGGGACGTTTTCTCAGGTCTTGGCAAGCCAGGTTCATCTTAAGATTGGGTCCTGTAAGGGATCCCAGTCACCTGAGTCACAGGGTTTCTGGGAAATCCTCATGAGCAGTATCCACCACAGGGGAACACATTAACCAAGGCAGCAGAGTTCTCACGCCAGGGCGGCCAGTGCAGCCAGAGGCGAGAAAAGCACGGTTAGAATTCTGACAGGCATGTGTGAGGACTGAACACAGGGTTTTCTCTTTCCTTTATAAAATACATTGGTAACAGTGACAAACAATCAGGGACATACCCTTCCCTTGTCCCTCATCCCTCAGAAATACTAAACAGAGCAATTAAGCACACGGTAACGGCAGTGGGGACACAAGTCAATTTATCATAGGTCATCTGAGCTGCAGCTGCCACTGATGGCCTTGGATGTGAGTGAGGAGGCCATCCTTTTGCCAGTCATAAATTCCTTTCTCACTGTGTGCTGGATGCCACAGTGAAGAAGGGATGAGACAGGAAGCAGGAAGAGCCTGAGGAATGTGCAGGGAACAGCCTGTTCTGGGTTTCAGAGCATGAAGCAACCCCCAGAAAAACGAGCAAATCTGGACCTTTAATTCTGAGGAGACGCTCCTGGGACAGATGTCCAGCACTGCAGACAGGCATCAACTGTGTCCGAAAGCAAAACTCTAATTACTCACACTGTGAAGCTAGCTGTACCGCCCCTAAAAGATGGGCCACACTATGTCAATTACGTGGAAACACAGAATCTCCTGGCTCAGCAGGGGACCAATGGGGGTGGGGGGCAGGTATGACATCACAGGAAAACACTGCCACAGTGGAGTACATCTTCCCGTCCCCGAGTCACCAGCTCCCAAGCCTACCATAGTTTGCCAAACAGACCACAGTCCTTTCAGGCATTCTTCATTAGTTTTTAAATAAACAACAAAATCATGAGTTTATTCATACATCTTACAGGAAACTGAGAACCTTTAAATGTTTCATTTTATTAGTTTTATATGTATGAGTGTATTGCCTGCATGCATGTTAAGTGCACCCATGTCATGCAATGCCCATGGAGGTCAGAAGAAGGCACTGGATCCCCTGGAACTGGAGTTACAGATGGTTAACTGCCGTGTGGGTGCTGGGAATCGAACATGGATCCTCTGGACGACAGCCAGTGCTCTTAAAAACTGTGGTCTCTCCATCCTCCAAGTACTTTAATGACTTCTGTCACCTATCGTCTAACTTGAATCTGTTTTTGTGATGCTCTTTAAATTTTCTGTGTTCATGTTACTAAAACGGCACCACTGTGTTCATGTTAGTGGTGGGAAAGATGCACAGAGAGAGGCCTCGCTGTTCAGAGAAACACCCTCGCAAGCCTAGCTCGTCAATGTGTAAATCTCTCCAAATCAGTTACATGATTGAAAAGTAGAAACGTGCCATCAATGGTAAATATGAACTGCTGGACACCTGACCTGACCTGCAGAGCCTGACTGGAGAAGGGGAGTTGGTGTGATGGGTGCAGACCACTAGAAGGCACTTCTCGTCAATGTGGCGATAAACCTCTACTGCTTTCTGAAGTGTCCAATGTACTTGCTGTACAGAAAGGTCACTGAGTCCTTTGCGGTGAGTGCCCAACACTATTGAGAGACCATACACCCTGTGCAAGGTTCTTGTCCTCACAGCACTGTCTATTCTAGGCCACACAGGGTCATTCAGTCACAGTCTACTTTATGAGCAGAGTTAGACAGCTTGCTAACACCCACGAAATACAGTCTTTTTAAAGAGGCAAGAGGGATTGGGGTCTCAAAAAGGATCAGACAGAAGCAGATTTACTGCCCTCTAAGCCCTTCCCTTGTTCTGATCAGCTGGCCTACTTCCTCAATTCACAGCACAGGTAAGGAACACCTACCATTTGGCTCTGGAGCCACGCAGTAAGTGCTTCTGCTGTGGAGTCCGGGATCTGGCATCTCAAGCTTTCCTTCTCATCTGTTTCCATCATCTCCAACAGTCCACGCAGGTCTTCCACAAGGTGCAGAGCTCGCAAGCTTCCCATGAACGGAGAGGTGGGAGACTGGCAATCAAAAATCCCATTGGAGTATTCCAGGGCTTTAGAACCTAGTTTTAAAAAAATCAAGAGGGAGCCATAGGACTTATGTTAGGTAAAATGCCACATCTGAGAGACAGATCAGTCTAGTCCCAAGTAAGAAAAGGAAAAGACAAAATAAGTCAATGTGTAAATCTCTCCAAATCAGTTATATGATTGAAAAATAAAAACATGCCATCGATGGTGAATATGAACTGCTGGATACCTGACCAGGAGGTCTGCTATGCAGGACAGAGGACAATGGGCATATCAAGCTTAGAAGGGAAATGTGGAGCCTCAGGAAGCAGCGGCTAAGAATGTGGCAGACTTTCAGAGGGAGTCATTCCTTCCAGAAAACATATACTTCAGACGCCATGAAATCTTCAAAGTCCTCAAAAATGAGGTGGTGATTACATAGCATATTTGAAAGGTAAGAAAGTTTCCAGTTACTAGAACTCCACCTTTGAAGTTCAGGGAATTGCAAGTATACGCTTGCATCTGAAAGCAATTGATACGTTTGTATCGGAGAGCGTGTTATACGCTTGCATCCGGGAGCGTGTCATACACTTGTATGCATCTAGGAGCATATCACACGCCTGCATCTAGGAGCGTATCACACACCTGCATCTTGGAGCGAGTCATATGCCTGCATCTTGGAGCGAGTGTACAGTACTTTCCCTGCTGCTCTGTTTGCAGCCCGGCACCAAGCCTCATGTTAAGAGCTTTAGAACATGGTGGTTAATATTCTTATTTTCCGCTATTCACAATCCACATCACACACATCTCTTTGTTGATTTGATTTTTATTTTCTGGTCTAATACACATATACTTTCTTTCTAAAAGATTTTTTTTTAATTATGTGTATCTGTTTTGGAGAGTACGCAAACCTGAGTGCAGGTGGCACAGGTTTCCCTACAGCTGGAGTTACAGATGGTTATGAGCCGCCTGATGTGGGTGCTAGGAACCGAGCTTGGGTCCTCTACAAGAGCAGCATGTGTTCTTACCCACTGAGCATCTCTCCAGCCCCTACACATACACTTTTATACCCTATTACAAATAACTACATATGGGTGACAACTTCATGTTTGAAGACCATACAGCTGGATGAATCTCATGTGTGATCCTTCCAAATGACTGCCTTTCAATCAGTCCACCAAAGGAGGCAGGAATTCTCTTTCAGTCCATTCATCCATCCCCTGACCTTCCAAATATTGAATCAAATGAACTGTAGCAAAATCAGTGTTGTCATGCTAGATCCTGGGATGAGCACTTTACTTATAACCCTGTGGCTCAGTCCCTGAGGAATACTATAAGGTGGAGGTGGAAACCAAAAAATTGTGAAAATTGCCAAGAGGAGGTCAGGAGCAGAGGAACAGAAAAGCATCAGACTCCAGAGGAGAGCCACTGATACGGCTCAGTGGATAAAGTGCTTGCCACACAAAGCAAGAACCAGAGTTCAGATCCTCAGAACCTAACAAAAAGCTATGCTGGTGTAGTGTAGCCAGTAATCCCTCCACTTGGAAGGCGAAGACGCAGATTCCCAACGTAAGCTTGACTAACCAGAACTGGGGAGTTACCTTCAGCAAGAGACCCCTCATCAGAGTGAGGTGGAGAACACTGAAGAAGACACACACACGCACACATGTGCACATACGCACATGCGCGTCCAGAGCCTGTAGTCCTGCTGTCCTACTCCAGCACTTGTGCATATTAAGAATATTTGATATTATTAAAATAAACATGCCCATGACTCCCTTCCAGTTCACTACATCTCACCACAAGATAAAGTGCAAGTAGACAAAGATGAATGTTTAGTAAAGAGTTCACAGTCATTTCTCCTCCCCCCTGCCTCAGCTGGAGAATTACTGCTAAATACAGTAATCCCAGGTGAGTTCCGCCTATCCACACTTCTTATTTCGGTGTGGGACCTGGGCAATCTTTATTTTTCTTTATTATTTAAGAATATATTTTAAGGGACTGGAGAAATGCTCAGTTGTTAAGAGAACCAGTTGCTCTTGCAGAAGACCTGGGTTCGATTCCAAGCACCCACATGGCGGATAACCCAACTGTCCATAACTCCAGTTCCAGGGATCCAGCGCCCTCTTCTGACCTCTGCATTGCACAACACAGGTGCACTTATACACATGAGTATATTTACTCATACACAAAATAAAAATAATAAATGAAATACTTTTTTACATAATTTTTTACATTTTTAGTGTTGTGTGTATGTGAGTGTGTATGTGTGAGTATGTGTGTGAGAGTGTGTGTGAGTATGTGTGTGACTGTGTGTGAGTGTGAGTGTGTGTGAGTCTGAGTGAGTGTGTATGTGTGAGTGTGTGTGTGTGTGCGTGAGTATATGGGGGAAAGGACTGCACAAATGCTACAGGACGTGCGTGGGGGTCAGAGGACAACTTGCAGAGTTTGGGTCCTAAGGATAGAATTTATATCCTCAGCTTGGAGTCAGCCACCTTTACCTTCTGAGCTATCTTGCCAGTTTCTTATTCTTAATAACACTAGTTTGGGTCCTGAAGTTCTTCTAGGGTTAAGAAACAAATACTCTAATCTAGTAGAACACATCAAATGTATAGCCTTCAAAGAATATTACAAAAGTATAATTTCTCTCATTTGTCTGGAGTATGAAGTTAAATGTCTGGTAAGGGTCTGGGACTGGTTCTAGGACAGAGTAAGCCTGATCTCTTTTGTACATAAAGTCCTTCCACTGTTTGAAAGCACATACCATTCTAAAAGCAAGAATATCTTTTTGAGATTAAATTTAACCAGCCCTTTGTTATTAAACTCTTCACCCTCAACTTTATCCCTTTCCAAGAAGGTTTAGCCTACAAATAACCCTTTGAAAATGATCTCCAAGAAGTGAGTGATCTCCCGCAGGGTAAGACTGAAGTCAGGTCTCTAGGCCACGGATGTGCACTGAGCTATGGTATGCCACCTCCCTCTGGAAAAGAACCTCTCGGCAGAAAAACCACCGTGTCTCTGGGCCACCAGACAGCACAGGGTAAAACTGATGGTCAGACAGGGGAAGAGATAGGATCAGAGTAAGCAGACACTGGGAGCACTGGGGCACGACTAAGCTGCACCTGACCCCTGGATGGGTGATGGCTGCACTGCAAGCCCATACTCTACTCTCTCCTCACTGACAAGTCCTCAATACATACAAGGCCTCCCTTGAGACCAAATACTGTAATGCGACACAGGCCTTGGCCACTACAATGTAGCATGGAGGGGTTAGCTCTGGCTCAACTGCTCTCTAGTGAGTCGGGACACAATGGTACGCTTCTCTGCTTCTCCCACAAAAAGCTGCTGACAGTTCTCACGGGGGCTCACTGTGACAAGGTCTGTGTTTACAGGAGGTTCTGGGGTTCCAGAGATGGAGAGACTACAGCAGGGCTGCTAGTCTCAGTGACACTGGTTGGGAGGGCTCATCTGGAAGGAAGACGTGAGCAGCACAGTTCAGGAAGTTTCTGAACAAGAGGAAAGAAAAAAGTAAAACCCAGAAGGAGGGAGAGCGGGTCGGGCTCAACTCACTGAGCAGGACAGGACCGGATCGGACAGACCTCTTTCTGGCTTGGGCAATTGTGGATGAAAGGTCAGGAACTTAACTGAAACAGAGGCCACTAGAAGACATCCCCTAGCAAAGACTCTGAGCTTAATCAACGTTTGGTTTGGTCTGGGCTGTGATCATCAGCTTGGCATTTGACACTAATCCTCCTGTTGGGCGTTTCAAGGGACAGACCCGGTTGGCAGAGGCAGGAACTGTAGCTTAGTGAAGAACTGGCAAAGTAAGCATGTGTGAAAGCCACTGGGGGTTTGAATACTGCATCCTGGGAAGAGATCGCTCATGCCAAAGTACACCCAGACCTGAGTTTAAACTGCGCCACTTACTTGCAATTAAAGAGCATCCATCCCAGAGCTACCTGAATGCGGACCTAGAGCCTGGACTAGGAACCTCTGGAAGGAACTGAAATTTTTGACATTTTTAACAGATTTTCAGAATAACTTGTAGAAATCTTAGGTTTCTAAAAGCACCGGAGAGAGCCAACAAACTAAGAAAGAACAGAAAGGGACCCTGAGAACAAGTCAAGGTCACGCAGAAGACGGGGCTTACCTGCTATGATCCCGTCCATCTGCTCCAGCGCAGCAGCCAGCATCTCACTTGCATCACCCATCATTTTCTGCCTTGTCAGGGGCAGATTCCAGCCTTAATCTGGAGAAGAAGACAGAGAGACGACGGTGTTACTGGTGCTTTACATGATGCATGCTTGTGAGCAAGTTCACTAATTCAACGTTAGATCGTAACTGCACTCAAACAGAGAATGCCAGAAGCAGCATGAAGTTCAATTAGCTGAACCACTTAATCATCCACCGCAGGGTAACATCATATGTGCACCTGCGTCTATCAGTTAATAAAATGAGGACGACTTAGATGCTGTGCTCATGGTTATCCAGAGTCCAGCAGAAAGCTGGGGAAGCTGGGCTATCACCAGGCATTAGCCTCATGGGCCCTGGTTTGATACTCATCACTGCATCACCCAAGACACAGGCTGGTAGAACGGTGTCTGCAGTGCCCTCTTCAGAGCTCTAGGTCTCTGTGAACGGTACAGGAATTTTGGTATATTCGGTAGAATTGTGATTTTATAAAAGATTTGTTATTTTTATTTATGTGTATGTATATGTGTGAGGCAACGTGAATTTATGTGCACCATGTGCACACAGGAGCCTGCAGCGGCCAGAAGATGGCACTAGATCCCCTGGCACTGGAGTCACAAGTAGCTGTCGTGTGGATACTGGGTAGCAAACCCAGGTCCTCTAGAAGAACAGCCAGAACACTTAACCACTGAGCCATCTCTCCACCCCCAGAAATGTGATTTTTTCCCCACTAAACAGTTTTGATCTGCAGTTGGTTGGATCTATGGATAAAAAAGCCAACTTCTACCATTACTACTGGTAGCACTACATACACAGAGACACGGGTATATACAGACACAGACAGACATGCAGCACATACACACACACAGACAGATACACAGACAGACATATACCCACACAGACACAGACACACATACATATATACACACAGACACAGACAGAAATAAACAGACACATACAGACATATACATACATATACACACAGACACCTACATATACAGACACATCCATATATATACACAGACAGACATACACACACTGATGTTTCATAAAGTAACAAAAGTGCCATGTACTGTGTCTATAGTAGTCCCCAAGTATATACATAAATAAGTCTTCATTTTAGTCTTTGTCTTGCAGTGCTGGGCATCAAACCCATGACCATGTATGTGCCAGGCAAGTACTCTACCACCAAGCCATATGCCCAGTCCATTAGCCATAATTCTTAACCATGGCAATAAAATAACCTCTCCTCTTCATAAATAAGGACAGAAGGTCTGATGTTCTTTTGGACAAGAGAGCAAGTAAATACCATACTTTGTGTGTGTGTGTGTGATTGTTTGACTGTGTGTCTGTGTTTCTCTGTGTCTGTGTGTATGTCTGTGTGCGTCTGTGTGTGTGTGTGTGTGTGTGTGTGTGTGTGTGTGTGTGTGTGAGACAGAGGGGGGGGGCCTCAATATGTAGCCTTGGCTGGCGTGGAATTGGCAGCGATTCACCCACCTCTGCCTCTAGAGTGCCGGGTTAAAGTGTGCACCACCGCATCTGACATAGCAGCAGTTTAAACTCAGGTCTGGGGGCTTCTGCTACGTGCTGAATTTTCTATCTGATCCGACCCCAGGGAAAACTATTCTGAAACGCATCACCATCTGCTCATGGCTTTACTGGTTAACAAATATACTGAAATCAGACTGGCAAAGGCATTGGTCCGAAGCAGGAAAGCCAAGACCCTACGGCTTTCAGCATCCATCCACGTGTGGCCTTGCACACTCTCCCAGCAGGCCCACTGCAGCTCTTGCTCTTCTACGGAGGCTGCAATGTATCGGATCTGGGAAGTAGAGGGCTTGCTGGTCAACAGAAACCTTTGCCCTCTGCCTCCCAGCAGCCAGGCCTCGCTTACCACCCCCTTCTCACAAGTGCCTGCACAGGTCTGGGATCAGCTGCTGGGACCTGCTCTTTACTACACGTTCTGCTCAAGGCCACACGGTTCTTCTGAAACACGTGTGTCTTCGCTTGGGCTACGATAGACAGGCTATTTACCTGACCCCAGCGCGGCCTCACACTCTCAGTTTGGAGTTTCACTGGAGTCTCTAGACCTTCATTCACTTCAGACAGTATACAATTCACTACACTGTGTGTGAGGAGAACAGAACACAGAAAATACCCAAGGTATGTGTGTGCAGCTAACCAGAAAGCCAGGGGTCACCTGTCTAGGCACAGTTAGAGGTGGGGCAATGGTTTCATAACACCACTTCAAGCTGAAAAACTCAAAATACTAGAAAGGAAGGGGCACGGGGGGAGCCACAGTGAGAGCAGCCCTGACCCCCAGTCAGGCTGGCTGCGTCTCTTTGCATTTTGAAAGCAGAAACACACGCCCGTGGACACAGCTGACTGTTTAATTTCAAGCCTCTCTACACTCTGACCCTCTTCTTCCCACTCCATCTTCACGCACATGCACACACACACAAGCATGCACACACACATGTACATACAGGACTAAGAGACACCACCAGATTCAGCTATAAATGTGCAATGCCAACACAATAAAGCAATGTCGACATCAGAAAAACACACTCTCCACTCATGAAATTAGAAAAGCAAGTATCCACATTTGTGAAGAACCTGAACACCGCCTTCACTCATCTCTGAATGAACGGAGCGTGCGCCTCAGTCCCTGAGCTGGATGCAGCATTGTGAGAACAAAGCCAAGCAAAGGAGCACAGACGAGCGCTTCCCAGTGCTCCAGCGTGCGCCTGATCAGCGGGAGCCACTCTGGTCAGGAGCCTGTCAAGCACCGAGACGTGGACTACTGAGATAATCCAGACCACACTTCTGTCAAGGTGGCGAAAAACCAGCTTTAAAAACAGTCCAGTTTACTAAGCCAGTCCTTCCTTTGCTAGGATAAAATGGTGAAATGTGAAATTCTGCACGTCCCCTCTCAGTCTCTGCCACATGGAACCTCCGTGGAATAGTGAAGGGACAGTCAGGCATAAGTAACGAATGTGCACATAACACGGCACAGGAGAGGGGTGCTGAGTGGGTAAGGTGGATCAGAAGAAGGAGCCCAGAGGCTGAGGAGTTTTTAAATTAAACACGTGGTAAGGCAGATTCAGAGCCAAAGATCACTCTGATAAGTTACCAGTTGTTAAATACAGGTGTCCAGAGCCTAGAGGATCTCTCCCAAGCATGGAACTCTTACACGTCAATGAAAAAGGAGACGTGGTGAAGTCAAGAGTAGACATTCAAAAGAGAAGGAAATGTTTTCAGCCAATAAGAATCTGAAGAGGTGCTCGGCGCCAGTGACAGCGCGGATTCGCCAGTGTGATACTACTTTAGACTCAGCTTGCAAAACAAGTTTTAATATATTTCTTTGCTCACTCTTCTTGAGACAGGGCCTCCCTATAGCCTCAGCTGGCCTAGAACTCACCATGTAGACCAGGCTGGTCTTGATTTCACAGAGACCCATCTGATTTTGCCTCCTGAGTGCTGGGATTAAAGGTGTATGCCATTTCTGGCTTATTATTTGATTTTTATTTCATGAGTATGAATATTTTGTCTGTATGTATGTAAGTGACCATGTGCATGCAGTGCCCTTGGAGGCCAGAAGACAGCACCAGATGCCCTGGAACTGGAGTTCCAGATGGTGTTAGCTGCCATGTGGGTGCTGGGAACCGAACTCAGGTCCTCTGCAAGAGCAGACAGTGCTCTTAACCATCTCTCCAGGCCCCTAAACAAATTTTTGACACAACCAAGTGTTGTAAAGGATATAGATTCTCAAATTCTTACAGAATGGTGCTGGGACTGTAAACTGTCTAGCCATGTGGGAATTACTGAGGCACTATCACCTAAAATTAAACAGACAGCAGTATTTCCTTCAAAGACGTAATGAAGAACAACACACAACGTTCACAGAAGGGATCTTTACAAGAACAAAGATATGGAAGCAATCCAATCTTCACCAACATGAAAGGGGATGAAATGGTGTGATTTACAGCATGGCACAAGACTCAGATGTCAAAACTAACAGTAGTGTGTGTGCAGTATGGACAATCGATGCAGCACAAGAGTAAATAAAAAGGGCCTCAGATTTTTAGCAACATGGTCTATAAAGTTAAAAGCAATTAATTGGCTGTATATATACATATGTCTGTTAACTAATATGTAGTTACACTGTAAATATGTACTGATTATATGTATTGGAAATATACAGATTGTAACTGTGCAAAAAGAAAAAAAAAGAAGAGTAAGGTTACAGCCAAGTTTTCAAGGTAAGTAGTAATTAAAAAGCAATCATTACATTCTTAAAAATAACAGGGAATTCAGTTTCTACTCACTGGTAGGATGCATTATTATTGAGCAAAAGAAGCAAGCTATTCCACGGAGAGCAAAACAGAATGCTGAATGCAATATCGAAGCCATCTCTGAATGAACGGAGAGCGACTAAACTCAGGGGATCCACAGGAAACAGAAAGGATGACAGGGTCCAGCTCACGCTCTGACCTGCGGTGCCCAGCCTCACAGTGGCCCTTAACGAGAAAAGGCATCAGCTTGCAAAAAAGGACTGCAGAGATGGCTCAGTGGTTAGGAGCACTGGCCGCTCTTGCAGAGGACCCATATTTGATTTCCACCACCGCATAGTAGCTAACAACCATCCATAACTGCAGTTCCAGAGATATGACGCCCTCTTCTGGCCTCCGTGGGCATTGCATGACACAGATGCACTTAACTACATGCAGGCAATACACTTATACAGATAAAATAAAAATAAATAATATTTTTAAAAGAAGAGAGTAAAGTTCTTTCCCAGAGATGCTTTGCACAATAGACTGTAGTAAGAACTCACAATGTTACTAAACTATAAGATAATGAATCGAAAGTGAGCATCTGGGAATGTAGTAGGGGGCAGGGGGAAAGAGAGGGAGAGGGACGGAAGGAAGAGCCAATGAAACACAACCCTAATAACATCCTCAGTTTCACCAGACCCAGCAGAAAGCAGTGACGGAGAAAAACAATAAAGTGCGGAAAGAAAAAAACTGAAATGCCAAGATGAAGACTTAAGCTGAACCACAGTAATAATTATCTTTCCTATAAACAGAATAAATACATATAAGATCCAGAGATTGTCAAGTCTGTTTTCAAAAAGAGTATGTGCTACTTGTAGATAATTATTTTAAGTGTAAAAACTATCGAAGAATGAAAAATAAGACACCATGTATGCGGAAAGTCCAGGAAAGGCAGGAATGAGTACCTGTAAGAAGGGGTTTGGGTTTTGGTACAGGATGGAACACAAGACCTCAAAAATGCTAAGCATGTGCTCTACCACTGAGTTACATACCCAACCCCCAACACAACTTCAAATAAAGTAGTATTACAAAGAATGGGGTGGTTCTGTTGTTGCTTTCAGATATGGGGGTAGATGTGGGGGTAGATGTGGGTAGATGAGGGTAGATGTGGGGTAGATGTGGGTAGATGTGGGGTAGATGTGAGTAGATGTGAGTAGATGTGGGTAGATGTGAGTGGATGTGGGGTAGGTGTGGGGTAGATGTGGGTAGATTTGGGGTAGATGTGAGTAGATGTGGGTAAGTGTGGGGTAGGTGTGGGGTAGATGTGGGGTAGATGTGAGGTAGATGTGGGGTAGATATGGGTAGATGTGGGTAGATGTGGGGTAGATGTGGGGGTAGATAGGGTCTCACTATGTTACACAGGTTAGCCTCAAACTGTCAAGACTCAACTGATCTTCCTGCCTCTGCCTCCACAGTAGCTGGGACTATAGGCAGAAGCCATTCTGTCAGTCAGGAGTATTTTATGATGAGTTAATTTGCCAATAGTCATAGTGAGCACAGGTATTTCTGCAACTAATATAAAAACTTCAAAATACATGGAGCAAACCTTGGCAGAATTAGGAAGAATTAGACAAAGTTAGCTCACTTATATTTAAAAAATTATTGATATGATTGGATATTGTTTTACCAATTTTTATCCATCCACCTATCATTCATTCCTCCTTTCTAACCTCCTTTCAGACTGGCAGACAAGGGCAGCCAAACCCGGTCATATGGAAGGTTCAAGCAACACAATCAACCACCTTGACCTGATTCAAGTTACAGAACAAAACACTGTGATGCAGATTATACATTCCTTTCAAGTTTACAGGTTAAACTCACAGCCCAAGGCACAGACCTTCACTCTAATAGATTTTGACCATTTATCTACCAATTGCCAAGAAGAAAAAAAAAAAAAACCTCAGGCCTATAAAATAGGGCTCATTCGGGATTTAAATTTGGTCACTCTCATACCCTAAGAATCACACCCATAAACAAATAAGCCACCATCTAAGCCATAGGTGCAAGACCACAAAGTATGTTTCAATAAACTTTAAATGTCAAGTAGGCTTTAAAGCACTGCTGGGAAATTTAGGGAAAATCACAACTTCAAGGAGTTAAGTATGTACATCTATCAAAATGCTGCCTTGTCCGTGGATTGGGCTATTTAAAATGCAGCCTAGTGTAGAGAGCATGTGTTGATAAAGCTGTGCTAATTTTCATGGCTCAGCCCAGGGATGCTTAAAAATGGAAAGGCTAAACAAAAAACCTTTCAGAAAACACCCTATTCTGAAAAACACTTTCTTATATCCTCAAAAGGAAGATTTCTGAGTTTTCTCACATAATATAATGAAACATATTATTCTAAAGCAATGGAAATTACAATTTAAAAAGACTGAACACATGATCTGTGTATTATATTTAGTTAAGGAGTCCTGATCATTGGATCAGGAACAGTATGATTCCTTTTAAATGAAGTTCAAGAACACGTAATCTATTACAGAGTCGAACAATAAATACTCATAACAGAGACTGGAGGAGGCACCAGGGAACTCTGGTCACTACCTTGATTGGCTACACGAGGTTTTGCAGTTTTCGCACTCATCAAAGTAAGCAATGTCCAGGATGGCCGCCAGAGCCATAAGGATCTGATAATCCATCACGCACAGGCACCCCCAATCCTTTTACCTCCCACGCCCTTAACGATCTATCCTGGGATTATGTTCTAAATCAATTTTCTATTTGGGGAAAATCCCACACATCTAAGATGCACCTTCCACTCACTGTATGCAAATTTCCCCCAAATTTAAAACATTTACAATAAGGGTGGATTGTTAGAAACTGGAATGAAGTCATCTTTTTAGATGAGGTAAATAAATGAAATTAACAAAAGAAACACCCACGAGTGTTTCTACACTAACCCACAAAAGATCAAGGACTGGATGCCTAAGTTAAATGGTTTGAACACCAGCTCCCTTTCGGACCTACAAAACTGTTTGATACAGCTGAGTTCTTTTTTAGTTTCTCACTCTGCAGCCCAGGCTGGCTTAAACACTGAATCCTTCCTAGGGCTAGGATTACAAGTTTACACCCTCACATCCTGCTAATTCGTTCTTTTGGGTGAACAAACACACTTGCAAAATTGAAAGTTCCCTGTCATAATTCTCAAAAGGTAGAGGACTCATCTCTGGGCTCCAAGTGGCTATGTTTCAGTCATCTGCTGAAGAAACCGCACTAGGAAACACAATGATCACAAAAAGAGGTGCCTGCAGGGTTCAAAGTCTCAGTTCAAAGTGGAGAAGCCCCTCCCTGCTGGGCAGGGACATAAATAGCAGAAAACACTGTTCACAGGTCACAAACCTCATGGTTTCTTATCCCAATGGATCCTTATTAATAAACATAAGTTTAGAAAAATCTTACAGAGTAATTTCCGGGATATTTATACATCATAGACACTCCACCCCTCAAAAAATATCTAACAGAAATACATTTAGAAGTCTATTTCAAGTTGGGTCAGAGACACATTTAGGGCAGATTGAAACAGGAGAAAGTATCAGGGAGAGTCCCAGCAATGGGTGTGGTGGTTCAAGGGCTGACAGAAAGCCACAGTTTTTGCAGGACTGCTGACTGATGCTGTAGGCCAAGCAAGCTGCCCAGCCTTGCAGTGAAGTGAGAGACTGTGCAAACATTAGCAAGTCTGCGGAACTTTGGAGGAAATCACATTTGTACTAGCTTTCTTTGTCTGAAGTGTCTGGGTCTGGAAGTGAGCCTATAACCTCTTACCCAAGACAGATACAACCACGGAGATCAAGAGTTAAGAAAGAGCCCCTGAAGGAAGGAGAGAAAGTTCATATATGTTCAGAGGCTGTATAATACCACATCACGTGGCCATCACGAAAACAGAAATGTATTTCACATCAATTACCACACACTTCTTACTGTCTGGGATGTGACCTGGGGATGAGGGACCAAGGACACACTCATCTCCAGAGTATAGGAATACAAGCTCAATGAAGACAAACCATTTCAGAGCAGAAGCACATCGGGAAGTCAGAGGGACCAGTGAAGTGGTTTAAGGGCAGCTGGGAGTCACTTAGAATGCAAATCCTCGTCCCTGTAGTAGAGAAGGCCAGCGGAAGTCCAGGCCCTCTGGAGACAGTGAGGGTAAAGGTACTGACAGCCTGGCCTTTCCTCCAGCGGAAGGAGGTGAGAGAGGTGGAAGCTGGCCACCAGGGTAAGAGGCAGAATTCCCTCTCCCCTGAGCCATAACCATTAAGTCCTCAGGTCTAAAACACAACCCCTCCACACACACCTTGCTTTATTTTTGAGACAGGTTCTGGTTCGAGTAGCCTAGGCTTCCCTAGAATTCACAACACAGCCCAAGCTGGCTTCAAACTTACAATCTTCCTGCCTCAGCCTCTCAAGTGCCACCATGTCAGGTCCCTCAGCCTGTTCTCGATTCTCTGTGACACATCTGCCATCAGAGGTTTTTCTCTGTACTCACTTGCACACATTTACCTCCAATCTGTTCCAACAGTCCTAGATAAAATGAGAATTTCCTGAGCATGACAGAGTTGGGAGGTTGTCAAGAAGCAGAGGGGTAAAAACAGAAAAGGTCAGGGTGCAATAGGTCAGGGTGCCGAGGATAGGGGTGATGTAGAATATCATAACCCAGAGGCTTAAGGGTCAAGCCACCCAACAAAACAAATACAGACGACATTGGAAACGTGAAGGCAAGGCTGTCTTTGAATTAATAAATGTTATCACTTTGAGGCTATCAGTAATGCTACCTCAGTTCTTTTCTGGGTCCTAATTTTTCAGAAACGAGTAGCAAAATATCCCATGGATGAAATGATAGCCTCTCCACTTCAAAATAAAGTGGAAAGATGCAGAAGACATGAAACCAAGGGCACACAGTAATTCCTGAGGAGGGGCGATACGTATGTGGGAGCGCGTTACACGTCACACTCGTCTATCTACATGTTAAATATTAAGACTCCTGAAGACTCCCAGAGTCAAAGTATTTGAGTTTTTACCCATACTGCTAAACTACAAGATTTCAAACTTCTTCAACCATGGTATATTACCTTAAAGTTCGTTTTTCTGTCATAACCTCAGGCACACTAAGCCCCCAACCCCAACACTTTACAAACCAAACAATACAATACTCATTATTTTAACCACCTGGACAGACACAGACACAGGAGCGAGCTGTCAGGCAGGAGTAAAAGGAACACTAGCAGCAGTGCGCTGTTCAAACGACAAGCGGAAAAGATGGGGGGCGGGGCACAGAGCTGGTAAGCACTCGGACAAGAGACTCAAGGGAAAATAGGCCAGTGGAAAATAAAGCGAGGTCGCTGGCACTATTAATAAGGGATGACAGGCAGGACAGAGTTGACAGGAAAGGCCAGACAACAGGCCAAGCTCCTCTTCCTAAAGCAAGGGGCACTGCCAGTATTGAAAGGCTGATGCGCACTACCCACGGGTTTGGGCGAAGTGGAGAGAACACACCATCTTCCCATCTCAGCTCTTATTGCTGTGTGTGGACCATGCTGCTTATTTAGTGAGAATCTGTCAAACTGTTATGCCTTGACGAGGATCACCCACCTTGACTTCTAACCCAATTATAAACTCTCTGTGCCGCTCACCACACGGCTGTATGATCTGCCTTCTCAACACAACCTGCTCTTCTACCTCTGTGCCCTGCCACGCACTGCTGACCCTACCTCGACCATGCTTTTGAGCTCTGGTCCCTCAGTGTCTGTGGGGACTGGTTCCAAGACTCACCAAGAATCCCAAACCCACAGTTGCTTCAGTCCCTGTATAAAATGTGTTATTTACATATAACCCATGCAATCTTCCCACAGGCCACCTACCATCTCTAGGTGACTTACAATACCTAACACAATGCTAGGCAAGCAGCTGCTGAATTATGGTGTGGAGGGAACAGTTCTAAGGAAAACGCCTATCCACGTTCAGTTCAGGTGCAATGTTCTCCTGGATATCTTCAATCTGTGCTGGTCAGATCCACGGATGTGGAGGGCCGACTGTGCTTTCAGGATGATTCTCAGGCAGGAGTCCACTGAGGCCTGTGGGCCCTGTGCCGCTGCACCCTGGGCTTGCCTCCATGACAGCCCTGTCTTCCAGTGTCGGTTTCCTTAACGGACCTGTGAGCTCCTTAGAGGCAGACATGTTTCTGACCTCTTATGTCCACTCTCCATTTGGCACACATCAGAGGCCCACACTGATGAGCTGAGCCCCAGGGGCACCTCAAATACAGAGCATGATGTCACCAAGATACCAGCTCCCTTTGGCTAAGTGTCATCTTCCCACTAACTATAAGCCAGAAGCCTATCTCCAGACAGGTTTAAGATGAACTGGGAGAGATCTGATCAGAGCCACAGGCTTTGTCATCCACCTCTTACACAGCGCAACTTCATGGTCTTCAAGGAGAACCAAATTCATGGTGCAGAATGGCATTATTTCATTCTCAATAAGACAGAGTAACAGGGACCTTGTGGCTGCTGCACTCACTTTAACCCAAATGCTATGCTTTTCTTCCTCACAAACCTGGAGACTCATCTGTTCCCCATTTTCCTACCCTGGCCCACCAACCCAGCCAGCTGGCTGCCTGGCTTGATGCCCAGAGGTTAAGTGGTTCTGTACTGCAGGAGCGTGAGTCTTTGCATCCAGGAGGGCAAGGACGGGTCACGACTTGAGAGGGGAGAAGAAATCCCTGTATGCAAACATCCTCTGACATTTCAAAGCACAGGACAAGATCTCTGAGATCCTGTCGTCAGAAGATGTGGCAGACTGCCTTCAGCACTTCTCTGGATAAAACAGAAAACAAGTCTCTCAAGTCATGTTTGAGTCTCATTTTGTGAACAATTCACCTTTAGAAAGGGCCACCTCAGGGATGAGAGGGTGGGGGGTGGGGGGTGAACATGATTCCCATTGTGATATGGGAGTCGACTTCAGTGTTGGGCACAGGCATTCGGCAAACAGTGCTCTAAGGTGGTAGCGTTCAGCATGTGTCTGAGAACTGCTCTTGCTCTGCCAGGTGAGTCTGGAAACTGAAAACAAGCATGACGAAGAACTTAGAGCAACTGGACTCTGCTGTGGTGTCTAATTGTGACAATTCTGTTGGTAATTCAAAACCCAACCCATGTTAAAGAAGAAGAAAAACACTGTGTTCTTCACCAGGGATGGAACGGGCAGCAGTACTCACTGAGTGTGCTGAGCAGTGAGTGGCCGGGGCAGCTGTGTGCACAGCTGTGACTGCAGGCCACATGGACCGTGGAGAGCAGGCACGCAGGGTGGGGGACCCCATCGACACTGGAGACAGGGAGAGGTGTGTGCTTGTCAGGCACATGTGAAATAACAGAAGGAATTGAGTGTCTAAATTCACAGGAAGTGACACAAAAACCATTTCCAGTTATACAAAAGTAACATCAAGCACAGTCATATCTAGGAGCTATGTACAGAACGCACCTGGTTCACGAGAGCAGTTTTTGATACGCTCGTTTTAATTGTGGCAGCAAAAGGATATCCTTCATGTGAGTCTTAGCTTGTCATGCACACAACATAGTGAAAACTCAGTGTATTAAAAAATTAATCTTGCAGCCAACAAAGTGATTTGCCAGGAAAACTAGTAAGAGTTATGGGGCGCAGAAAAGCTTGTACAGGAACCATTTTAAAATATTTTCTGGGGGATGGAGAGACGGCTCAGGGGTTGAAAGCACTGGCTGCTCTTGCTGAGGACTGGGGTTCAGTTCCTAGCACCCAACTGGTGGCTAACAAGTCTGTAACTCCAGTTCCAGGGCATTCAACACCCTCTTCTGACCTCCAAGGGCATTGTACGACATGGTTCCACTTATGCAGGGAAAATGCTCATACACAGAAAATAAAAAACTCAAAAAGTTAAAAAAATAATAATAGCTAGACAGGATGCCACACGCCTTTAATCCCAGCACTCAAGAGGCAGAGGCAGGCGGACCTCTGTAAGTTCAAGACCAGCCTGGTATACGTAGCAAGTTCCAGGCCAACTGGGGCTACAGGGAGACCCTGTCTCAAAAATACCAAAAATAAAGAAATAATAAAATAAAATGTCTTGCAGGCATTCCTCTAATGTCTGCGGGATGCAGTTAAGTGATCGGGCTCCAGAGGGAAGAGTGCCAGCAAGCCTGGTTGTCACTTTACACTGTCCATGCTGGAGGCCAGAGTCATCCTCACAGAGCTGTGCTGGGGAAGAGGACCCAGAACCCCCAACCACTACGGCCAAAAGTCCAAAGCGCGCTGCCAGCCCTGTTTTCTCTCCTGTGATGTTCACGGTCACTGAAGTTTGGCCCAGTAGCTCTCCAAGCCCCCTCCTCAGTCCTGAGTAACTGCTACGATGGGAAAGAGTAAAGAATGCTGAAAATGGTTCCATAGCCAGGGCTACAAACCAGGGCTGTAGGCCGGACGTCCCAGGGCGCACAGTCACGCTAGCTTACCTCATGTACCCGACAGCAAGCGGCCACCCCCACATCCCAGAAAGCTGGAAACACTATCTGGCTCCTGCCCTAACCTATCCCGCAGCCTCCTGAAGTGAGGGAGGCCCCTCTCATCCACCCACCGGCTGAGCAAAAGGCACTGAGGGTCCACTGATTGTACAGCATACTGTTCTCAGAGACAAGAGCACAGAAGAGAAGAAAAGTAGAGGAAAAGCAGAAGACAGAGGGAGAGAGAACGGAAGCTAGAGTTGGTGCTGTGCCGGAGTTCACATACCAAAGGTCAGAGGCCCTGCGTAAGGGAGGGAGAACACAGACGGTGGTCAGTCCTGGGGACACTGCAGAAGGAAGGGCTGGAAGATCCTGTCAGCACACGAGGTACCAGGCACTGCTCCCAGCCTTTTCCTATACTATTCACTGGATGCTTTCAGTGACCCTCCTAACACACTATCTACCCCGCTTTACAGATACGGCAAAGGCCCAGAAAGGGCCTCCAAACCACCCAGCTAGGAAGTGGATCAGAAGCTAGACAGGGCAGCCAGAGCCCATGTTCCTCACATCCAACACGCTGGCTACATGCAGAAAGAAACTGGCAGGGAGTTACCAGCTCTAACTGGATACAGGGCAGGCCTCGCTGATCAAAGCCCCGAAGGAGAGGAAGACTGCTACATGAATATGTGGAAGAGACTGGGAAGACTCAGGGCAGAGACAACAGCTTCCACAGAGGCTCAGGAAGGAGACACTGATGGGCAGGAGGTCCCAGAGCGATGGTAACACCGTGGAAGTGGCGGCAATCCAGGGCCACAGAGCCTCGTCAGGGACTCTGTCTCTACCTGCGTGGGGAGAAATCACCGGGGATCTGAGCAGAGGGATGATCTGCTCTGAATTCTGCACTGGAATGCATCGCTCCTGTGGTGGATGTGGTGCACATACTCCTCACTGCAGCACTCAGGAGGCTGAGGCAGGAGGAATGCCACCAGTTTAAGGTCAGCCTGGGCTACATACTGAATCCCACATCCTCCCGGACAACAGGAATATCAACAACCAAGTATTGCTGCTAACAACACAGTACGAAAGTGAGCATGGTAGAAAAGGACTGCAACAATCTGGGTGAAAAGGGTCCCACGCTGAGACCCGAGGGACAGCAGTAAGGGGCTTAGTGACTGAGACTAGAACTCATATTACAGAACTGGGCATAAATGTACTTTACTACATAAATACATGTGATTAATATATACAGTGAGAACTCACAGGCAATGCTCAGCTTTTAAAAAAAAATACTGATGACTGACCTTTTTTAAAGATTCACTTATTTTATGTGTGTGAGTGCTTTGCCTGCATGTATGTAAATGCACCATGTGCATGCAGTGCCCACAGAGGTCAGAAGAGGGCATCAGATCCCCTGGAGCTGGAGTTACAGGTGGTTATAAACCACCATGTGTGGGTACCAGGAACCCATCTCAGGTCTTCTGCAAGAGCAGCAAGTGCTTTTAACTCCTCAGACATCTCTCCAGTCCCAAATGCATAGATCTTAACTGTATTTAATGAGTTCTGACAAACGCATACACTCATACACTATATCCCCTAACAGGATATCAATGTTTCTTTATTTTATCTATTATTTTTATTTTATGCATATGAGTGCATTGCCTGTATGTGCTTAAGTAAGTGCACCTATGTTGTGCAATGGCCGCTGAGGTCAAAAGAAGGTGTTGGATCCCCTGGAACTGGAGTTATAGATGGCTATTAGCTGCCATGTGGGTGCTGAGACTTGAACCTGGGTCCTCTGCAAGAGCAGCCAGTGCTCTTAACTGCTGAGCCATCCTCTAGCCCCAAAATATCAACATTTCTACATTTCTATCACATTGTATAGACCTAAGTTAATGGAATTTGATACAGTATTTAGGAGACGGAAGAGGCTCAGGGACTATATCCCCTGCCACAAAAAGATGGAGTGACCATTTTACTGAATTAACATCTTACTCCCCACCCCAAGCATGAAAAGGAAGCCAAAGTATCAGGAGGATGAGCTGCCATCTGTGTTCTAAAGCCTGATAGAAAGGCCTGGATCTTGTAAATGAAAACTACATGCCATGGGAGACTACCCAGGGATCCACTGATCAATCACTTCTGCCCCCCCGGCCCCAGACAGACACCATCATAAGTTACCAGGGATCTGCTGATCAATTCCCCTCCACCACACAGACACCATCATAAGTAACCACTTTACGACAACCTTGGGATAGAAAGGATAAGTCCCTGGCAGGTGGACTTGCTCACAAGGTCCAGCCTCTAGTAGATGGAGCTTCTTATGGGTTTCTATACCAGGCTTATGGTGGTAATCCCTAAAGAGGATGAATACATAAGAACTGCTTATCCATCGACACTAAAGGATCCCCTGGTCACCACCAAACACTAGGTCTACAACACATGAGAGAACAGCACGTCACTGGACTTGCTCAGTTCTTGTGCATCCTAATCAGCCTAGATTTCGTCTTTAGTTCAGTGAAGGTTCTGGCAATGGGTTTAGGGATGGAGGTAAACAGGAGAGGCAGAGAAGAAAATAAGGAGAGTGGCTATTCTGGGACGTCCTGACAGGAGCTGGAACACTTGCTTTTACCATGGCTGTGTGCTGGAACTAGGCAAAGACCAATGCCAGAATTTCCCATATTCAACTGTATCTGACTGGGCCAGTGCGGCACTGAGGCCTGGATCATTCTGTACATTTACACGCACACACATAGGCACACATGTATGCGTGAATGCACATACACAGGCAAACACATGCACGGTGAATGCACATGCATACACGCACGCAGACATGCAGGCACACATGCACACATGAATGCACATGTATACAGAGACACGCACACATGCACACACACAGACATGCAGGCACACATGCACACGTGTACACATGAATGCACATACACATACACACATGTGAATGCGCATACATACACAGAGACATGCAGGCACACATGTACGCATGAATGCACAGGCACACATATATGCACGTGTGAATGCACACACAGGCACACATGTACATGTGAATGCACAAACATACACACGCACCACAAACAAACCCTTGATTCAAGTTCAGCAATTCTCCAGGTACCAGCAACGGGTGAGTGCTGGAGCTCTCACGTCATGAGCCATCCTCCACTTCCAGTCAAGTCCACTTCACGGAGCCCACCTTCATACACAGACCTCTGCGCTGCTGAGCACTCATGCTGTGCTTCAAGTGGCAGCCGAAGCGCGGATATTCTAAGTCCTCAGGGAACACTTTGGATGTAATGCGGTTTTCACTTCAGCTAAAGGACAAGCCCAAGGAATAATACACTCAGATCTTAAATCTTTGTTGTATCTTCAATGCCTGTGAATTATCTATATCTCAGGGCATTTTAGATCCTGCCTGATTTTCAGGAATAACGTAGTGTTAAAGATTGATTCCTCCCACGAAACTTCAGTGTCAGGACCCAACTGTACCAAGCACGGCTGGAGAAGTTCGAGTTGGCTCCGGTTCTGGGCTGTCCGATCTTGACTGGCACTCCACGCTACACAGGAATCTCTATTCATCCTTAGTTCTCCCCCTGCCACACCCTCAGAATGGATGTCTAATAGTTCCTAAGAAGCCCTCCC
The DNA here is from genome assembly GCA_035773235.1 of Eospalax fontanierii. Taxonomy (NCBI): domain Eukaryota; kingdom Metazoa; phylum Chordata; class Mammalia; order Rodentia; family Spalacidae; genus Eospalax; species Eospalax fontanierii. The sequence goes on from CM069551.1 coordinate 14,930,494, forward strand.
GAGCCTGTTCCTGCTCTCCCTCACTCCATACCCCTCCATGCCTAAAGAGAGCAAGGGATAAGTCTATTCTTAGCCAAATAGGAATGGCTGTGGCTTGGGAATGCGGCCTTAAGCTCCACCTTGGAAGCAGAAACATGAACTTTTACAGTCACAGAGCAAACGACAGTCCTGTACCAATGCAGTCACTAAAACACCTGTGCAGCTGGGCATGGCGGCACATGCTTTAATCCTGGCACTCAGGAGGCAGAGGCAGACCTAGGTCTCTGCTAGATCTCTGAGATAGGGTCAGCCTGGACTACACAGCAACTTCTTGGCCAGCAGTGGCTACAGGAGGACCCTGTCTCAAAAAAAATAAATAAATAAATAAAAAGTAGAGATGAGCAGAGACAGCAAGAAGAGGTCCACAAAAGCCGTGCCACACTTGGCAGCAGCTTCCAGACACTATCTGATGGCCTCTCAGCTTTGGGTTTGTGGAAGCTAGCAGCCTGCCACATCAACACACCCTAAAAGGCTTTACCTGACAGTTACATGAATGTCTGGTCAGACACGGGTGGACATTAATTACTTATTAAGAGGACTAAAGACAGCCCAAGGTAATTATGGTTCTGGATCTGCAATGTTCCAACTGTCTACAATCACGAGGTTCTAACCAGTCTTTAATACAGATATATAGTACTTTTTTCTGGGAACTTGGGTTGACACTCTGTAGCCCAGGCTGACTTTAAACTTGGGATCTTGGGGCTGGAGAGATGGCTCAGAGGTTAAGCACATTTGCTGTTTTCCACAGGACCCAGGTTTGATTTCCAGCACCCACATGGTGGCTAACAACTGTCCTGTAACTCCAGTTCGGGGTGGGGGGAGGAGGCACACCCTCTTCTGGCCTCTGTGGGCACTGCACACACATGGTACACTTACATACAACATGCAGGCAAAACACTCATAAAAGTAATATGACAGTTAAACTTGAGATCTTGCCTCAGCCTCCCATGTGCTGGATTATAAGCAAAAGACTCACACCCTGCTCATACTCCAAAGGATACTTGGGGTGACTGATTTTTCTGTTGATGGATAAGTAGCTCTTTATATTCATCCCCCTTGGGGATCACTGTGATAAGCCAAGTATTGAAGGCAACCATACAGTCTATATCAAGCTCAGTCTAGTAGACTGGCCTGGTCATGAGGCTCCTTGGCATTCCGATTTGGCTCAGGGCAACGGTAAAATGGTCACATGTCAGGGAGGGAGTAGAGGGAAGCTGATCAATGATCGCTGGGCATTCTGCTACAACAGGCAGAGACCCAAGACCCAGGTCTTCCCACTGTACAGATCACGACTAAACACAATGGCAATAAGGGCATGACAAGAAAAGAAAGGGGAAAGAACCAAGAAAGAGCAGAATGAAAGTGTTCATCAAATGCTTCGCAACCAGATGGTTCACAGCAACCCCATGATTGTTTCCTCTTTATAGAAAAGGAAAGTGGGGTATGGGAAAGTCAGAACACCAATGCCACGCCCAAACTGTCTCTTTTCATCTTTTGTTTTGAGAGAGGAGAAAGGGAGAGAGAGAGAGAGAGAGAGAGAGAGAGAGAGAGAGAGAGAGAGAGAGAGAGAGAGCGCGCGCACGCACATGTGCAGAGGTCAGAAAACAACTCGGGGAGCTGATTCTCTCCTGCCCCTTCACGAAGACACGACCGGTTGAGACGCTGGGAGGCACGCTGCTCAAACACATTTTCCAGGCTCCAGTTTCCGAGTTTGCAAAATGGGATGAAGCCAGACAAACGTAAACTTCCTTCCACACCCATCCCCTGACTGCTAAATCTGGAGCTGAATACAATCATCACCTTTCATGCCCCACAAATTACAGTGGCAAGGGCTTACTGGACGTGTAGCTCTCTAATGGCAAATGCCATAAATTCCTTCCTTAAGCAAACAGACCATCTATTTGTTTCTTCTTATTTTGGAATCCAACACAACTGGTCCTCAAGTTGCACCCAGCCCTCTGCTGGGTGTGGACATGCACACTGCATGCGTGATTACAGCTTTTTTAATATGTTCCCAGGTTTGCTCTTTCATCATTAGGCATCAAAACAAAATTGGGGCCGCTTTCCACTCTGAAGACTTTCTCTAAGCACATAATTCCAGGAATTTGTTTAAATAATTTGTTTAATTTCCTGGATTGGGGGAAAAGAGCTTGAGCAAGGGAATCCTTGGCAATACAGAACTGCTGGGGTCTTGGAGGCTAATGAATGAACAGAGGTGGTAGGTGCCCACTTGGAGGAGGCACTGGGCCCCAGGCCATACCAGGCTCTTCCCCGGAGCTGTGTGTCTAAAACTGGTTCCAGTCACAATTCATTCCTTGTGAGAATGAGTCAGATCAGCACACAAGTCTTTCCATTAACCCGGGGCTGGAAAGAGGAAGTCCTCAACAGCACAAACTGTTCTTGGCGAGGACTTGGGTTCAATTCCCAGCACTCACCTTGGGCAGTTTACAGCCATCTGTAATTTTAGCTCCAGGGGATCCAATGCCCTCTTCTGGACTCTGTGGGCACCTGCACTCACACACACATATACACATCATTTTAAAATAAAAATATGTCTTTTAAAATTAAGAAGTCTCTCCGCTAACTGGATAGCTTCAGTTGTCAACTTGACACATCTGGGAAGAGGGAACTTGAATTGGGGAGTTTCCTCTATCAGACTGGCCTGTGGCCAATCTGTGAGGCATTGTCTTGATTGCTGAGTGATATGGGAGGGCCCAGCCGACTGTGGGCGGTGCCAGCCCTGGGCAGGTGGTCCTGTGCTATATAAGAAGGCAGGCTAACAGGCTGAGCACCAGCTAGGAGAGCAAGTGAGCAGCGCTCCTCCGTGGCCTGTGCTCAGCTTCGACTGGTGTGGGGAAGATGAGGGGAAACTGGCTGTTAATCTGATTACTCTGCACTCCAAGAAGAGACATGGTCAGAGGCAGGCTAGACCATCCTGGAACATCAGCTCACAGGACTAATGCCAAAAGCCAGGTGATACTACTAGGCCTGAGTCCTTGTGGCTCCAGGGAGAATGTTATCTAAGCTCTGACTCCTGCAGGGAGTAGTTTAGAAAACTGAGAAACTGGAATTCAAGCAGGGGGAAGGGGTCCTGGGGGCTTTGTACCTTTACAGAGGTCAAATGTCAGGACCACTGGGTCACCAGGTAAAGGCTGGGAAGACCTGGGACCCTTCCAGCAGCCTAGCACCACGGGAGCCTCTGTCCTGTTCTGGGAGTCCCCAGGTATGTCTATCAGTAGCTTATTGCTACTCAGCACCTAAGAGCAGAGCTTCTCAAGTTACCAGATTTCCTCAGGACAGGAAGAATCCCAGGTCTTCCTCTTCTCAGACACAGCCATGGGCTCAAGGTTTTTAGAGGCCAGTGAGATACACCAGACAAGGAAGAAGCATGTATTTTAAAGGCCATCTGTGAGAGCAGACAGACTGCACATATGTTTTGATAAAACCACAGCTTTCACTTTTGGGGTGGCTAACCCACTTCAGCCAAGCAATCCATCTTTTATGAAGGCGTAGAAACAAATGTCACCCATTAAATCTCACATCACTGGGGAAGAGCAGGTAGGAGAAAGGGCATGCGTGCTATTTCTAGTTCCGGGGGAGGGCTCCCCAAGAGGCGCCTTTCCTGGACACAATGAGGGGGATCTAAGCTAACAAAGGTTCTCACCTATGGGAATAGCACGTTTTGAAAGTGCTGGGGGGGGGGGGTGGCTGTCCGATAAAGTGACAGAGAGGACCTGTGTCTTGGGAAACCTGTGCGTTATTCCTTGTTCAGTAGAAACATTTCAGTGTTCTACCTCAACACTCATGAAACAGCAGTCTTTTATACCAAGCAGAAAGGACTCCTGGGCCTTGGTCTCCTGCCTCAGTGCTACGGCCGAGTGTGGTCAGGAAGACAGTGCCCAGGACAAAAAAGAACCTAATTTATGACTCCTGAATTCAACCTTCTACAGGGATGGCGTTTTTTTAAAAGACACTGATATTCTGGAATCCACATGCGGAACACAAAGCCTGACTCACTGAATAAGGGAGGGGAAAAGCTTTCATTCTGCCTGGTCTATGGCTGGGAGATCAAAATGTGGTTTACAGCTTAGTGCCCAGGCCTGAGAAGGTACAAAGCAGGGGCCCCAACACCTGACTCACCAGGAACAGGGAGACAAAGAGAGACGAGGTGCACTGTAGGGCAGAAGCCAAGGGCTGCAGAGAGAGAGGCTTGGTGGACGCCTCAAACACCCAGAGACAAGTGAGTCCAGAGGAGAGGGAGACAGCCTTCCCAGCTCTAGGGAACCACCAGGCAGCATCTGAACAGCTGCACCACCTGCCAGAAAAAGTGTCGGTGAACTCCTGAACAGTCAGCGAAACACCGCAGAGAAGAGGATGCCAAAAGCACACCCCTGAACATGGCTATGTGGAGGACGAGAGGCATGAGAACGGCAGAGCCAAAACAAGGTGTGGAGAGAGAGCACTGCGGGAGAGGGCTCCGCTTCAAGGCCTGAGAGCTTGCACTGCATCAACAGTCCAACACCACAGATCTGGGGAGGGGAGCTGTCGCCTTCCCAAAGTCACTGCTCTCGAATTTGGTTTCCTTTAACCTGACAGTCCTTGACTTAACAATTTAGGAAATGGATGTGTGAGCAAGGTCACTACTGGTTGCTGGACCAATGCCAGAACATTCTGTTGGGTCCAGAAAAAAAATGTGCAAAATTCAATTAATTTACAGATTTGTTCTTCCAGTTTTTGGAAGGTTCCAAAACAAGCACAACTATATTGTGAGGCTAATCAGACTGAGGCTCAAGTAGGTCTGGGATGGGCTCAACTGTGTCCTCCAAAAGGCTTCTACTAAGTCCTGAACCCAAATTCAGAATGTGGCCCTATATGGACACACAATCTTGAGGGAGAGAATTCAGGGTCAATGAAATCACTGCAGTGGGGCCTACTCCACGATGACTGGTGCCCTTTCAGGAGAAGTGATCTGAACATGACAAAAACACATTAGCGGATACAGAGACAATGAGAGACCTTGGCCATCTATAGGCCAGGAACAAGCGGGCAGCCTGGTCTTCACAGTCCAACCCTGACAATGCCTCCAGCACCCACAACTTCACAGAGAGCCACTGGAGGCTCCAGTAAGTACATAAGCATGGCTTTTTGTGTGTAGAAGTGATGTGCTGATTCAGATAGACACAGCACAGTCATAAGACCCTGACAGAGACACAAAGAGGTACACAATGCATGAATCAAAGAGTCTGAGCCTGATGCACAGCTCTTTATCAGCAACGGGACTGCCTGACAAATGCCCACTTCACACTTTTATAGGGTGACTCACAGATGGCAAGCCCTGGGCCTCCTCCCTCTGAGACTGAGGCCAGGTCTCAAACACTCCCAGCCATTGCCACAAGAGCAAACATGTCAGATGAAAGAATGTTGTGCCTGGCATGTGGGAGGCCCGTCTCCATCCAGGGGAGTCGCTGCAGGCTGGGGCTGTAAGCACCAGCAACTGGAGACCTTTCAGTGTGTAAAGCACACCTGATCTGTAAGCACAACACGGCTGCGAGGAGGCAGCAGAGGCACATCCATGCTGTCCTGAAAGTCACTGACAAGGCTGCACTGGTCACTCCTCACGGCAAAAGCCTTGCATACGCATCACTACTAAACCATGGGCGGCCGGAGCTTCACGAAGTTCCTCAGCGTTATGCTACAAAATAGGTCAAACAGACCTGTTTTAATGTGGGGCAAACTGAAACCTGTGGTCAGGTCTCCATCCGGGCTGCGTGGGTGGCTCCCCAAAGAAGGTCCCTCTCCCTCAGCCCCGGCCCGGAGCCGAGCGTCTGGGAGGGCACCATGTTCCAACTCCCCGGCTTTCAAAGGCTGGCACTTTCTCGACTCTCAGCTGTAATCTCGGTAACAATGTCACTTCGGAGTGGCATTTCCCGTCTTTCCAAGGACACCCTTGCGTTGCAGAGCCAAGATTACCACAGTGAAAGTTCGGGGAGACAAATGGGGAGGCAGACTGGAGTTGCAGAAACAAACAGTCACGAGGAGGCTCCAGCTGAGGCTGGAGGTGCTTACGTGGCCAAGGCCAGGCAGGGCCCATCTAAGAGCAAGCAGAGGGGTGCTCTGAAGAGATCTGTGTTTCTGACATCTCTCCTTGGTGCCTTGGCTAAGGGGGAGCCAGAGAGAGGCCAGAAGGCCCAGCCGAGAGCTGGACTGGTCGGAGCAGGAAGTAGGAAAAGGAGCCATTGGAGCATATCCAGGTGAAGAGCCCACAAGGCTTCATGAATGACATCGCAGGAGCAGACCAGGATGGTGCCCACCCGGGGCATGGCCGAGCTGGCAGGGCCGTGCAGCTTGTGCAGCGCATGGGGGAAGCCGCAGGTCTGGTGGCGAAGGCCTTGAGTTCGGTGTTGGAACTGAGACGCCCAGAGCAATGGTTCAATAGTGTTGGAGTTGATACATCCAGAGCAATGGCTCAAGGTTGTTCAGCAGATGCTGGTACTAAAATAGAACACGCCTGACTCACATTTTAAAGATAAAGTCTGAGAATGCCATCACCATCGCGCCGCACACTCAGCGTCTAAGACCTGTGCTCCTCAAGCTATTTCCAGTGGTCACAGTGCTACCCCGCCCCAGCGTATTTTCAGTCAGACAAGTTGCTCTGGTAAAGAAATTCGGAAGAGAGAGAGCAGGTAATCGAGATCACGTGACAGCCCTATCGGTGCCCTTTTCTCCCGTGTACTACAACTTCTTTCCACCGTCATCGGGTTTTTCATAGTGTCCAATCCATTAAGTGTCTTAAGTACGGTCTGACACCAGCACGACTGATTAGGAACAGAAACCCTCACGCTCCACCCAGCCCTACTGAACTAGAATTCTGAGGGTAGACCTAGAAAACTGCATGGCTGCAACACTGGATTCAGGGGCTGATGACAAACTGAGTCTCCTTTATCTGCTCCACCACTTATTCTAGATTTTGTTCCTACTAAAATTTCCTTGGTGCTTAGAAAACTGCACTCCTACGACCAGAGTACCTAGATACCTAACTAACAGTACCTAAGTAACCCTCCCTTTGGATCTACCCAGCCCCCATGAGGCGACATCAAGACTTGTCTCTACCACCCTGAATCTCATGAAGATCCTCGAGTCAAGTGTTGGTGGCCTGTCTTCCCGCTTAGCACAGGGCCCTGAGTTCACATTCACAGCAGGGACCTGCCTTTTACTAGAACCCATGATAGCACTTGATACACAGAGAAAGCTCAATGAAAAATCTAACTAGACCAGTGTTTTTCAAAGTGAAATCTACTGACAGAAATGAACCTGGAGTCAGGTTGGCGCACATGCCTATAATCCCGGCACTTGTGAGGACGAGGCAGGAAGATGATGAATTCTAGGCTAGCCTGGGCTACACATCAAGACCCTGTCTCAAAACACATACACAATTGCTCCGAATACAAGGTGGAGATTGTAGGATGCATTCCCAGTCTACTGAACCAGAAATCCCTAGGAACAGGACATGAGGAACTACTCCATATATACTGGAACTTATCCCTGTGGCTGTGGATGAAATTCATCTTGATAAAACTAGCCTTGGATCAAGAGCTTCTTGGTTTACGAGGAGAATTCAATAAACTCTGAAGAAAAACAAAGAATTTTTGCTAATTTTGTTGCTAGTCTGTGGTCCACTTCTTAAACCACATGATGGTTTCTGCTGCCTCTCAGCTTTGTCTCTGAAGACCACGGGCCACTTTTCTTAATAGAAAGGGTTTTCCCTGGCTCATCTTTTCCAATTAAGTTTCAGGCCTGAAGAACTTTCTCCTTTTATTTTTAGTCCAGACATCTGCACTGTAAGATTTTTGAAAATGTATGGTCTATTTCTCCTTGACTTCCTCATTTGAAAATTGTCAAACATTATGTAAGCTTCAGAAAAGTGGAAACATGGAGTTTCAGGTCAAAAGGGGAAGTATTCAAATAGGCATCAAAAAGCAAACAATAACCATGCTGTACTGTTCCATGGCCAATATCTTCCTAGCTTTACCCATGAGTGTTAAACTCACTCCCTATAACCATCTCACAAGCTCATCCTTCCAAATGAGTGCACAAGTTCCACACGCGCCAATTCCCGGAAGTACCGGCTGGCAGCCAGTTCAAACAATCACTAAAACGCTGCATAGGGTCTGAAGAGAGGCTCAGCAGTTAAGGGCACTGGCTGCTCTTGCACTGGGCCCGGGTTCGGTTTCCAGAACCTACATGGTGGCTAACTAACATCTATTACTCCAGTTCCAGGGATCCAGCGCCCTCTTCTGGCCCCTCTGGCATTACACAGGGTGCCCTTACACATGCATGCAGGCAGTACACTCATATACATAAAAGTAAAATAAATAAAAATTTTTAATGTATATAAAAGAAGCAGAGACAAGTGGTTTTTAATTCTGCTGCCAGAAAAATGGCTATGAAACAAAACGAGAAAATGACAGGCACCTTCCTAAAGGAGCACTAAATCTTTCTTGACACAACTTGGGTTCATCTGCATCTTGCCAAACACATGCCAATTCCTTTCCCAAAACTGTAGGGTCTAATTAAATTTTCATCATCACCTTCTAAAGCAAGCTACACGTAAATCACAGATAACAGAAACAGCCTAGGAGAAATGCAGGTCGCTCGCACCCACAAGCTCACTCATGTCACTCAAGTTTATGAAAATGACTAGCCTAGAGCTAACTCTTCCTTTTTGAATTTGATGGTGGAATTGCCAAATCCTATTTCTGAGATTTGCTTCAAGATAGTTTTAACACATATTCACGGAAGGAGCAGACACTGGCTCATAATTTCTATAATATTCTGAATTGAAATGCCACCTACATATAGTAAGTTGTCCTTTTAAGGGTACACAGTTCAATAAGCTCTGACAATATATGCAGTCATATAACTCCCACCACTGCTATTGAGTCCTGCCCAACAGAGGTACCATGTGTGGCTACTGCGCATGGGAAATGAGGACAGTATGGTTCAAAAATTAGGTATGATTTAAATGCAAAATACACACGAGACATCAAAGATATAGTTACGAAAATGCAAAAGAGCTTAATACTTTTACATTTATTTTGTGGTGAAATTGTATTTTATTACATGCAAAATTAATTTTACCTAGGTCTTTTTCCTTTTTATGTACCTATTAGAAAATTAAAAGTTAGTGAACTGCACATCCGTCTCAACTGCCTTTCACTGGCAGTGTTGACAGACCTTTCACTGGCAGTGTTGACAGACCTTTCACTGGCAGTGTTGACAGACCTTTCACTGGCAGTGCTGACAGACCTTTCACTGGCAGTGCTGACAGACCTTTCACTGGCAGTGCTGACAGACCTTTCACTGGCAGTGTTGACAGACCTTTCACTGGCAGTGTTGACAGACCTTTCACTGGCAGTGTTGACAGACCTTTCACTGGCAGTGTTGACAGACCTTTCACTGGCAGTGTTGACAGACCTTTCACTGGCAGTGTTGACAGACCTTTCACTGGCAGTGTTGACAGACCTTTCACTGGCAGTGTTGACAGACCTTTCACTGGCAGTGTTGACAGACCTTTCACTGGCAGTGTTGACAGACCTTTCACTGGCAGTGCTGACAGACCTTTCACTGGCAGTGTTGACAGACCTTTCACTGGCAGTGTTGACAGACCACCCTTCCTGTCCCTTTGGAGAGAACGCCACACTTACCCCAGCTCCTGCCGGCTATGACGAGCTGCAACCCTGAAGTCGCGCTTCTGAGAGGTTCGGAGAGAATACTTCCCTCTGTTTTTCAGTAGCTTCTAATTTCCCACAAGCATTTTATGATTCTTTAAAAAGTTTTACATTAATTTTAACATTACAAGATAGTTTTAAAGCCTGGTCTACAGTATTTGTTAATATTCTCACTAACCCATTCTCAAGCTGGCAGGCCACTTCAAATGCACTCGGGGCAATGAACTGTCTGTCTTCCCAGGGATGCGCACAGTGGCCCCCAAATGAATAGAGGCCATTGTGGGCACACACAACAGCTTCTATTCCCAGATGCTGTAGGAGATCTAAGCCAGAGGTGGGGAACCTCCCAGAACTTAATTGTACTTAGCCTCAGGAAGTGTGGAGAAAGCTTGATCTGTGCTCAGAACAGGCTGGGCAGAATGTAAAGTAGGGAGTTGGCAAATCATTTCAAGGAGGGAGGAGAGCAAGACCAGGGGCGGGCCTATAGGCGGGGAGGCCTGGGAGGGGGGGCTGGGGCAGGGCGGGTTTGAGTGGAAACTATGGTGCTTCATGATAACACCCCGAGAGAGGCCCGACCGCCCCAGTCCCAGTCCCACAGCCTGCTCTGTGTGTGCTGTGTTCCAGACCCCTTCTAATTAAACTGAAAATAATTGTTATTTGCAACCAGCATTCTTGCTGCCTGTAGCTATTAATAGTCCTTTTCACCATCTGTCTGATCTTCCGCCTCCTAGCTCTTCTCTTTCTCTTGTTGGTTTAGGTGGGACTGGCAAGTGCTCTACCACTGAGCCTCAGCCTGAGCCCCAAGCCAGCTCTCTACTTACTTTGGAGCTGAACACAAGCCGGCCTGCTTCTAAACCCCTGGATCCTTCTCAGTAGTTTTTGTTGGCGGTGTTTTAAGAACCTTGAGCATTTCAGCACTCCCCCTCCACCCCCACCCCCACCCCCGCCTTCTCCTTACAGTGCCATCTGCATTTTGCTATCAGTCTCTCAAGGAAAGGTCCTAAGACACCAACTCCACTCTCTCCCTTTAAGTACTTCTTTGTAGAACACTATCTACCCCACGTAGACTCTGTCAGAGAAGTGCTGGCGGGGCGCAGACAGTTCTTCAGATGATGCTCATTCCCTCTCTTGGTTCCCACTGGGTCCCTCCCCACCTTCCTCTCTAATGGCAGAATGCTCTAGTAGACAGAGTCTCCACAGTGGCTCCCACGCTGGGGTAGACTGGAAAAGGGTGTTGACCATGGGGGTACAGACTTGGAGGTGTTTGCTGACCAGACACCACAATTGCAGGAACAACATTCACCCACCTCGCTTTTGCAGAGACCAGCGTCTCATAAATGGAATTGTGATTAATAAATTCACATGACTTCGATATATAATCGGGGATGGAAAGTAGTCGATACCTGAAATACAAGAACTTTTTCCTCAGAAGGTTACTGCCAAGGCAAGACAGAGGAGTTTGTGTGCTCAATCACGGAATGAAAATGGTCACGTACTCAGATTTCCTCATGTCTTTTCCAATCCCCCAAATCTCTGCAAGGGAGACATCGCTATCGCTGCTCCACAGGTGAAGAAAATCATGCTTAGAATGAATTTGTTGCTGATACAAGTGGTAGGACACGGAGTATGGAACTCAACAGGTACTCAACTAGTAGTACAGATTCATCAAGTTTAAAGAGAAAAATGGAGCTGTAACCCCACACAGAGGGCAGGCAAGAGTATTTCAGGTTTAAGGCTAGCCTGGGCTACACCCAATCTTCTTGCCTTGGTCTCCCAAGTACTGAGATTGCAGGTATGGGTACCACCTCAACCAGCTAAAACAGTTCATAATTTCAAAGAAAGGAAAATAAACAGGCAGTCTGCTTTCTCCAGAGAAGCAGAACCCACAGGAGAATGCACTGCATAGGAAGAGATTAGGACGGGGAGCTGGCTCGTGTGGTATGGAGGCTGAAAAGGACTAAGATGGCCATGGTAAGTTACACACCCAAGACAGGGGACAGCAAAGAGGCAGTCTGAGCCTAGAGCCTCAGAAACAGGCTACAGTGCCCTGTGTTAATGGACAACAGCTGATAATGGTTCCGTTCCAGTCCAAGTACAGAGAAGCAGAGGGCTGATGCCTCACCCTGGATGGCAGGGCAGAGCAGACTCTCCCTCACAGCCTCCCGATGACTACACCAGGACTGTAGACTGAGGAGAGCACCTGCTGTGCCCTGCCCATCAAGTCAATGCCCAGTCACCATAAACACCCTCGCAGATATACTGAGAGTAATGTTAATCACGTATCTAGAAAGCCCATGGCCTGGTCAAATTGACACATGAAATTATAACCATCAAATTGGAAACCTCCCCCTGTACGGGCTCCAAGTTCCATCCAATCGAGCAGATCTTAGAAAGTGTTCCAGCTCTTAAAGTGACTATTATTGCTGGCTTCAGGCCTGAACTACTGTAAGCCCACAGCACACTATCACCGTTAAAATCTCAGAGTTTTATTACATAGGATCTGGCTTCAAGACAAGGGAAGGTTACACTATATGAGGTAGTAACACTGGAACACAAGGAAGCCAGACCAGCAAGCCCAGTGAAGACCCTAACAAATGAGTACAGTGAGACAAGATTGTTGGCAAGGACGCCAAGACCCCTGACCTAGCAGATGAGACGAGACGAGGCTCGATGGTGGGGTGTCATACAGGAGTGTGTGTCCCTGCTGGCTAACAATGCCTTGTCAAGTATCTCAATCAACAAATACATGTACATATCATTTGCTGTGACTATCTTTTTCTCAAGGGCAGGAAAGAAGGTAAGTTTCAGTGACTTTCGCCATATGAACTCTACATTTAAAATGAGAGAAAACGTGTGTACACGCACAACTGTGTATGCAGAGAAAGAGAGAGGAGAGTGACGAGGGAAAGGAGGGGACAAAGGATGGAAATATAAATTTCATTTTTCTCTCGCCAGCTCCCTAAGCCCCCCGTGTCTGGGACAACTCTGCCTGTCGGGGTCATTCCTCGCTGGCCAGTGTTTATGTCCAGCTCAGTGCCTGGTGTCCATGGGTAACAGCAGGGTGCACAGCTTCGTGAAAGGAAAGCTACTGGGGAGCACTTTTCTAGGCCCCAGCGTGCTGGAATTCAAAGCCAGAGCAGCAGAATCTGGGTCTCGTGACGCCAGGGAAGATGCTGATACTTACACACTGAACCCCTTTGCCAGGCCCCACACACATACCCCACTGTGGAGGGTACACATACTGCTCATGTGTCCCTTGGAGCAGGCTGTTCCCCAAGGAACCAGAATATGGCTCTGTTTGTGGCCTGCATCAACACACCCAAGAGTCTTCCCAGGAGGAGATGCATGGAGACCCTCCCAAGAGACAGTGTGTTGAGTGAGTGTGTTTGAAGCTGGCTGGCCTCGGTGAACACAGGTTCTCAAGGCTATGATCTGGGAAGCTGGGTGCTGGCTTAATTGCTCCTGTCTTGGCTCCTCCTTAGGAAAATGGAGCAAACAACGATAGGTAACAGACGGAGCACCTTCCAGATGACACAGAACACATGGAAAGAGCTTAGCACGAGACCCAGCACACCTTAGACCGCCCCCAATCACTGATGGAGTTGGGGACAGGCTGCATCTGCTGGGTAACAGAAAGCGTTTCTCCCGCCTCCAGTTTAGCCTGTGCTTTACATTATGCCATCAACACCCACAACAATCCAACTCAACAGAACCTAGAAATGGAAACCAGCAGAACAGCGATAACCTAAGTGCGACTCACACAAGCCTTAACTGCAACGTGTTAGATGGAGACAGGCAAATACCTGGGAAAGATCTCACGGAACTGATAAGATCCCAACAAGTAGGGTTCAGCCTGCTGTGGCATGTGCACAGAATACTCTGGTGTCAAGGGAATGTAGATCTTGTCTCTTTCCATAGTTCCGATTATAACTTGGCTCCTTTGTTGCCATAGTAACCAACAGGCCCGGAACACAAACTTCTCCAAAGCAACTGGATTTGATGTCATTAAGATTTGGGATCTGAAGGATTTCTAACATCCCCACTTATGTATCCAGAGCTGGAGGCAGCTGTCTCCTGTGGGCAGCCCTCAGAATAGGGCGTGGCAGAGTCACGTGTATATGCATGTACCTGTGGATGGTCTTTCGGCAACACCTTACCGGGTACCAAGCAAAAGGCTGAGTAAACACGCCCTTAGACAGTGGGAGGCTGGGGTTCAAACGGCTCTAATATTTATAGGAAGAAGTCTGGTGTCAATTATCACAAGGCTTTAATATATTTGTGATCTTCAGTCCATGGACCCCATATCACTTAACAGTCTAAATAATTTAATGCCATCACTCATCTAAGCTAGTGACTTTAGTGTGTTCATTTCTTTGTATTCTGAGACGGTCTACCTGCAGCCCCAGCTGGCCTGGAACTATTAGACTAGGCTGGCCTTGATTCTTTAGGAAATCCACTAAACGGTTTTAGTGGTGGTCATCATGTCCCAGACAGTGGGATCACAGGCATGTTAAGCTTCATCTTCATACGTCCCTATAATTTTCAAATTTTATCTTTTCCCTCTGTGACACTAGTTCTTTCAGCTGTAAGCTCAAGAAGAGATGTCTAGAGGCCTTCCTTCCACAGTGAACATTCCTTCTGCCGCATGCTTCCTGGGTGACAGAATGAACTTGTATCGGAGTGGGCGGCCCTCCACAGAAGGGAGGGTCACACAGGGTGGAAGGACCCAGCTCCTCTTCTCCTCACTATTATCTGTTACTTTCTTCCAAAGCTTCCTGAGTCCAGGGAGACTGGAGACTGGAGAAGCTGAAAGAGCATGGCAACCTCGCCCTCCAGCAGTGACTACAGTGGAACAGAGGACTCTGTTTCTGAGTCCAAATCCAACCAAAGCCTCTCAGTGGGTCACTACCCCTCTGAGGACCGTTTTTTCTATGAGGACACCATCTCCTCTGAAGAGGCCCCCTCCATGGAGTCATCAGTCTGCTTCCTCCCTCCCCTGCAAGGTGCCTGGGGGACAGAGAGTTTAAGAAGACTCTTCAGGAGACGAAATTGGATGCCAGACTATCCAGAGCAATTCTGCAAACTAAGCATCACTCTGGCCTGGGATGTTGATGTAGGCCCTGACCGTTCAGACTCACTCACTAGCCTAGACATAAACGGCCACAGTCAGTGGATGGACAAGTGGCCTAAGGACAGGACAAAGCTGACTGTTTGTAAAGTGGATAATCTAGTACAGAAACTTGAGACATTTCTAGAAAACACAGATGACCAACATGACACCGGAGAGCTCCCTGAATCCACTCAGGAGAAAGACTTCCATCTGAGCAGCAGCTCCCCTCCACATGTGGCTCAGGTCAGGCATGAAGACCACAGCATGAGTCAAGTCTCACCCAAGGGAAAAGCAGCACAAAACAAAGACATCATTGAGGTCCTAGAGGATCCTCCAGAGCCACAGGAAGCTGAACTTGCGGTGAGCACAGGGATGCTTCACAAGAGAAGGAAGAAGGGGCAGGTTGGGGAGGGCCCTTACTGCCCACCGTGAAGCAGGGCTGGGCCCCGGGACACTAGGGCCAGGCGGGGACACAGGATGTGGCTCAGGAGGGGGAGGGGAGAGTTTCCAGCTCAACTACTTTGGGTGAATGGACTTGAGGTCGACGAAGGGGGAGACAGCGAATCCCCTGCTGCTGGCACTACATGCACACATCTAACCTGTCTGTGTTCTCAGCAGGTAAACCAGGCACCTAGGAGGCAGAAGAGGGTCTCCGCCGGGGCCTCCTCCATCTTGCAGGTACAGGCAGAGGAGGATGCTTCCAACAGCTTCACCACATCCTGTCTGAACTTCCGGTGGGTCTTCCACTGGCTGAGGGAGCGAGTCTTCTCCCGATGGAGGAGAGAGTACCCCAACCAGGCCACAGTCGGACGGCAAGAGAAGGCAGAGAGGAAGATACACTCTCTCAGAGGCAACAGAGTCCAACCCCAAGAGTAACTCAAATCAGCTGGCCTCACACCCCCAGGTTTCTGAACTTTCAAAGCCCTTGTCCCACAATGCCTGGGTGGTGTGTTTCTAGCTCTCTCACCTACCGAAGAGGAGAGCTACACATGGAGTAGCCAGCAACATTTCAAAGCCTCACACTCCCTCTACACAAACCACTGACCATAACCAGCATGCAGAACATGCTACAACTAGCATTCCAGAACCAGTCTGGCCCCTGGCACAGGAGAGCTGTGGTGTGCGTGCGGGAACCATGAGAACCAGGGCTCACACTGCTGCACACCTGCTGGCACAACCCACACCACCCTGCTGGGGAGGGCGGCCCATGGGATGCCTGGCCACCCTCCGGAAATGAGGGTTGAGTGAACAATAAAATGAGCTAAAGAAATAAAATGGGTGAGATGGAGCAAAATAAAGGAAGGAGAGGGGAGAATGAAGGGTCCCATCCACTTAGGAAGCAAAATGCTCCCTACAGCTCCTGAGGCTGAACTCAGCCTTCTGGACGACAAGCGTATTTTTAGCCTGAGTCAAGGTGATGTGCTGCTGGTGGAAGATGTGGATACCCGGAACATTTGTTCATTGGCAAAGAAACCTATGGGGATAGCTGAACAGGGCTACCATCTTCACCAAGTCCATACCTCATCTATAACAGTGAGCCTCTTCTGTAAGATTTCCAGTCTATTACTCCTCTGTACACTTGGGGTTAAGCAGCAAGCCACACACCAGCAACAACACAATGTTCAAAACCAGCAGATTCCAGAACTTCCTCATTCATTTTAGTGCCCAATATGTCACAAAACTACTGGTCACAGTCAAACTGCAAGCAGGTCCTCTGTGCCACATACATGGGGTACAGTCAGGGCCAGCCACAGCCATGTCAAACAGAGGGAGACTGAAGGTGTACAGCTTCTGGAAAACAGCTCTGCTGGAACCCCGTCTCACTCTGGATCACTGTGACTGCCAGGATGCGCTAATCTCTTTAACTGATACATTTTGGGATCTATTATCTCATGATTAAAACCTTAAAAACAAATCCTACAAGTGAGTATCTCAGTTTTGAATTAAGTTGTTATTAAGGCTAAGTTGCTTGAATTAATCAGGTATAACAGATATTCACATTCTAGAATTCTCAACACCATAGTATAAGTCAGAATACAGCATAAAAATTTATCAAGCAAACTTAGAAGGCACCCCAGTCTCTGTAAGCACAAGTAGGCCATGCTACATTACAGACCACCTACACTACACCAATTTCTTTCTCAGAAGGACCTCCACTAAAGGGGGTGGGGATAGAACCACATCAGCAAAACAAGGACAAAAACTTTTTCTAGACTTGAAGAAAAGAATACATTTTCATGGCCCAAGAGCAGGTGTGGGTTCAAGGCTTCCTATCTGGACATAAGAAAAATATCTAAAATCCTCTTACAAAATAATGAAAAGAAAAGTCAAGTCAATGAGAAATTAACTCCTGGAGAACACTTGGGATCTAACCTCAGCGTCAGGGAACAGTGCAGCTAGGAGGGGTAAAACATGTCGCTTCGTTTATGAACTGCGAATAAAGAACTTCCACAGCACACAGGGTATCTAATTCTGGGATGATAGGTGGGTTTCATGTTGCTTTGCCAACCATCAGTCTTCCTGATGCCCCCCAACTCCCCAGCAAACAGAACAATGCACTGCTTTCAGAAGAAACAGAACCCTCATCAGATAACACTGCTGAATGAGCCCGCAGCAGAGGGGAGCAGAAGCCGCAGGATGACTCCCTAAAGATTCCAGCCTAGATCAAGACATCCCCTGTTCAACCACTTCCGTTTTAGTCCACTTTTCAAACTCCATGGATTCAATGCCCATTTCATTTCAATACAATATTCTTCATAAAGAACCGCTTCCAAGACACTGGGGGGATCTTTTTAGACTATGGCTTTTGAAAGAAAACTAATCTCATTGCCACTGCATTCTCTTTATTCGGGGGAAATCAAAATGGCAATTTACTTACATTTTCCTTGCTTACATCAATAAAAATTTACCATTTTAACTTTTTAAAAATCCCTAAAATAAACAGGGCATATTCACTCCTGTTCCCAAAACCTCCCTGTAAGCCCACTCTCAAAGGAAAAGACAACGGGTCAGATCGCGCAATGGTTAATACAGCCTGAAAGCTCTTTTTACCCCTCACTTCCATCCACCCCTCTGCCCCAGCTTTGCTGTCTAACGTTTCCTCTAACAAGAGATGGTGTGGGAAACAGACTTTTTTTCAGTAAAGTGGCATCAGAAATTCAATCTGCATCATATTGCAACCATCAATATAATTTCATTCACATAAAGATCAGAAACAGACACTGAAGTCGTGGAGTGAAGGACTGTCAAGGAACAGGATCTGCATGTGGTCAAGAATCACCCCGCAAGTGAAGGACAGCCTAGCCCACAAGGTTCACCTTAAGGGGCTGCAGTAAAATGTGAGTCTAACCACAGGGCAACAACAGATAGAATCCAGTGTGAGAAGATTATACCAGCTGACCCTCCAGGACCAATCAACTAGGTGAGCTTCGCAAAACACAAAGTAACTTGCTTAAACGATCAAAAAGGGCACGGGGAGACATCAAGTCAAGATAAAACACTAAAGAGTCAGGGTAATCAATTGCTATTTGTGATTTTCAATGGAATCCTTGATAAAATCCACAAAGTAAAACAAAACAGAACTAAGGTAAAGGTGTTTTCTAGCAGTTGGGTAAAATCTCAGTGTGAATTGTACATATATGATTAATAGTTTTCAATAGACTATATGATCATTTATTGATTATAATATGGCTACTTAGGAGAATATTTTGATTCTTAAGAAACATAGGTTAAAGGATTTAAAAAGGAAGTTAAGAGGAGCTGGAGAGATGACTTAGGGGTTAAAAGCACTGGATGCTCTTGCAGAGGACCTAGGTTTGATTCCCAGCACCCACATGGCAGCTAAGAACTGTCCTTAAGTCCATTCTAGGGGGATCTGATGCTCCCTCCTGACCTCTATGGGCATTGTTTCATACCGGGGTAGACACATGCAGACCTCATAAACATAAAGTAAAATAATTTTTTAAAAAGATGAACTAAGAGGAGATATGCACCCAACTTTCAAACGAGCCCATAAAAATACACAGTATAAGACACAATCAGAAAAGGGAGACCAGGAAACTATAAAAACAAACAAAACTACCTCTAGAAGTCGAGAATCCAGGTCTTTATTATTAAAGTGCTACATTTTTATGATACTACCTTGGAAACAATATCTTAGCCATACACACATTTAAAATTGTATTTAATATTAAGTATTAAAACAAAATACCAATTTACCTGAGTGCTCAAGTGCTATAAACCAGGCAGTTGTTTAGTCTGGACTCCCTCATTCGTAATCTTGTATTCCTTGGCTCCCAGGAATTTCCAGTCTCATAGGTTAGGAATATTCTATTCCTAACTGTAAAACCCAAACTAATCTAGCTGAGGGCAGGACAGTATCTACATATCCATCTAAAACAAACAAGCTCTAACTTTACTTAGCTTCTACAGAGATGAGAAAGATAATTTTTTATCCATGGAAGCAAGTCCTATCAATGTCCTCAAACTTCAAGGATTTGACTGCAAAGCGTTCACTGTACACACATTTCTCAGGAGTCAGGAACAGCCTGACAGTCGGCCAGCAGGAGATCCTGAAAACTGCTTTGACGTTTCCTTTTCCTTGGGGCAATGCTACGCTGTTCTGCTTCCTCCACAAGCAAAGGCTAAGTCCGCAGAATGAGCACAGCCCTGCCAATCTTGGAAGAGAGCAGTGAAGCGGAGGGGTGTGTCTACAGACTTCATGAAGTTTTTACCGTGTACTTCTTACATCATCAAAGCTATAGGCTAGGGGGCTGGAGAGATGGCTCAGTAGTTACTCTTGCAGAGGACCCCAGTTCAGTTCCCAGCACCCATATGACAGCTTACAACTGTCTGTAACTCCAGTTCCAGGGGATCCAACGCCCTTCTGGCCTCTGAAGGCACTGCACACACAGGTGCACTTACACACATGCAGTGAGTACACACATAAAATAAAAAGAGAAAATTTAAAATATTTTATTGTAAAAATAAAGATAAGCTACAGCTTCTCTCGTAAACAAAGGTACACATCAACATACACTGAACACTTTGCAAAGAATTCAGAAGGTTCAGAAACTCCAACAGTCTTACTTTTCAATCTCAGATTAAAACTTAGAAGACTTCCTGGCCTCCATCTCAGGTCTGTCTCTTGCTGTAGACTCTGAGGAAGTAACTCTCTGGGTTTTCCATTTCTTCCTCTCTAAACTACAATACCAAGTAGAAGCACTCTTTAACCGTCATGATGAGTATCTAGTGTACCGTTTCTAGTATCTAGTATCTGCCGTACCACATTTATGAAGTTGAGCAGCTGCTAGCTGCTATAAGAACATCCTGATTCTGAACACTTGGCCACAGCTCCCGGCAGCTTCAGAACAGTCAAGCACAGGCACTGTGCCTCTCTGCACTCAGACCCCACGAAGACTTTGCCTGTGATTTCGTCATGTCTGCTCCTCACCTGTCCGAGCCTCTGCAGCACCTGCTCCCTGCGCACTTCTGCTAGGAGCTTTCACTCGTCGTGTCCTTCCCTCTCTTAGGAACAGTTCCCTCCCTTAGGAACGTCGCTGCCATGCTCTTTCTTCAGGCCGCCTTGCCTCTCACCTACTCTCCAAAGGCACCCTTCCAGGGTCAGGCTAAATCAAGTCATGCTGCAAAACAGAGTAGGGGAAGACTAATCTCCCCGCCACTCTGCCAGGACTCTAGACTTCAGCTGTGGTGAATGAGCACTTTCTCTTTTTTGTAGAAATCAGAACAGAAATGCACGGCCATGTCTTTCTCTTCCACTAGACAGAGGCTAAATGCTCTGCTTATCTCTGTGTGCTCCAAAGCCCCTGACCCAGTTTCTTACCCACAGAAGCTCCATGATAACCTCTGGTGAAATGAATGGTTAATCTGCAGGAAATAATTTAAGCAGATAAGATCTGGAATGGAATGTCATTTCCTTTCTCAACATTTGGACTGTATCTGTGCTGGACCACATGAGCTGCAGAGCTGGATGGGGAGAGGAGATGGAGGGAGGAGAGGGTGGTCCTGCACAACAGTTGGAATTACTTTACTCGCACATCATGAATTTGTCCAGCACTAACATTAACAACTGCAAGCCACCACTCTGGGGACCCTTTCATGGCCATTCATGGACCTTGCTCCGTGTGTGTGTGCCATCAGCCTCTCACAAACTCTACGGGCTGAGGCGGAAGAGGCAATGGAGGACGTGTCTTGTTTTAGCTCTGCCTCCTATGTGGGATGACCTTCCCACTTTGCAGCCTGACAATGTTTCTCACATCTGTGTGTGGGCTTTTCATTGAAGGTTTTACTGTTTCAAAATGCTCCCGAAGCTTAGAGCCAAATGGGCTATCTGTGTTTGAGAAACTTCAGAGACAGAGAGAGAGAAAGAGAGAAAGAGAGAGATATTGCGTGTGTGTATGAAGCTATGTGCACACATGGGTCAGAATGCAGTTGGCTGTGAACTCAATGTTAATGAATCAACAATTAAACAGTGTCTAAACAGAAACACATAAAACAAGGTTATATATTGATCACTGGACAAAAACACTGTGACCACAGGCTGTCAGAAAAGTGACTCTATTTACCCTAGAAAAAATACCAGTAATTCAGGGTTCATGGTGACTTTATGGACCATAACTCCCACAAGACAACAGACAATAATCACCTGGGTGCATCAGGTCAAGAGTGCAAAAACTCACCACACACGCTCTTTTTTTAGTGCTACTTCTAAGATGAGGTCAGGCCACAGTGAGGAAACACAGCCCAGCCCCAGAGCCTGCGTGCTCTAGTAGAAGGCTTTGGAATCTTCTTCTCCTCTGGGATCATCCACAGCCTGACAAAGGAGTGCTTGCTACTGTCATAGTTACTGTGTGGTGGGGCAGTGGGTATGCCATTGTCTCCTCTGGCTAATGACTGGAGGCCACCACTCTCACCACCCTGGCACTTGGATCTTAATTATCCCAATTACACAGGAGGCTCAACGGGAGCGTGGGGGGAGGTGAAAGGCGTCAGAAGGGACTGTTCTGCATTGCACCTCAGGTGAAACCAGTGCTGGCTGCCATAGGGACCTAACAGTAGCCATCCTAGAGGTAATCACCACTCTGCTTCTGGAGGACCCTGACATGCACCCCAAGCCCTGCAGACTAAACAATGTCATTAAGATGATTGGCCAAGCAGGTACAATGCAGGAGGCTGAGGAAGGAAAATCCTAAGTTTTAGGTCATCCTGTGCTACATAGAGAGACCTTACCCCTCTCTCTCTCTCTCTCTCTCTCTCTCTCTCTCTCTCTCTCTCTCTCACACACACACACACACACACACAAAACAAAACAAAACAAAACAAAACAGAAAGAAGGGACTGGAGAGATGGGTCAGTGGTTAAGAGCATTGGCTGTTCTTGCAGGGGACCTGGGGTTGGTTCCCAGCACCCACATGGCGGCTAACAACTGTCCATAAATTCAAACTAAACGGACTGTCCTCAAACTAAACGGGCTGTTTATAGCTGATATCAGTATATTAAGCTTCATTTTATTTTTATGTTAATTCTTTATTTTTACAGAACTAACAAGCACACAAAGGGCCTTGTGTGGGGGAGTTTCTGGGCTATACCCACAGCTGGCAACATGGTTTTATTACTAT
Source organism: Eospalax fontanierii (assembly GCA_035773235.1). Taxonomy (NCBI): domain Eukaryota; kingdom Metazoa; phylum Chordata; class Mammalia; order Rodentia; family Spalacidae; genus Eospalax; species Eospalax fontanierii. Next base: position 14,953,008 of record CM069551.1, read on the forward strand.
TGTTGCTCCTGCTGTTTTGAGACAGGCCGTCACTATTTAGCTTGGCTGGCTTCAAACTTACCATCCTCCTGCCTCAGCCTCCTGAGTGCTGGGACCACAGGTATGCACTGCTGTGCAGGGTCCACTTCTACTTTGCCCAGCTAAGCACAGAAATTTCCTCCTGCCTCAGAGTTTAGGGACCCTCCAGTCCTGCTGTAGTCTAAGGCACACTTCCGTCCATAAGTTCCCAATATTTGCATTTTTGGGCAACCCTCGGTCTATCTGAGTCTTTTTTGAGATCTTTTGCTGACCTCCCACCTTTGCCAACCAGTTCTCATACACTAGATTTTCCCGGAACAATCCAAAGCCCCACTTGTCTAAGCAAATAGTACATTGTATAGTTTCTAGAATTTAGGAATAAAGCTATTTAAATTTCACCAAGTCATCTGGAAGCTTTGAGAATGCCTCAGAATCCACATGTCCCCTGGTCAGAGCTAATCTCCTCAAGTAGTAACCAATTTAGGGTATCAACACACAGGAGTGGCTTCTTTCCTGCAGGAATCCCATGCTCGGAACCAGAAGTGTCAGTGGAGAGATCCACTCTGGACCTCAGCTCTGCCCAAAGGCTAATGCTTACTTGTTGAACCAAACAGGCATCCGCGTGTAGCACTGCCGAAAAGCTTCCAAGCAAGTTGAGCAGCCAAAGCAGAGGACGGGCAGCTAATCAGAGCAAGGAAAGGAAAGTTAGTTAGGTCCAAAATAAATAGAGTACAAAGTGCCCAGAATAGCCCAGAAAGACAGCGGATGACCTTTCTTCTAAGTCTCAAAATACCACAGTGTCAGAGGCCCAGCTCCTAACGCCAAGCCAACACGACTACCACAGAGGAAGGAGTGCAGAGCAGAAACAAGAAAACATGACAGAACCATGACAACTGTGTGTTGGCACAAACGTACACGAGAAGCCCTTCACCGTGCCACAGCAGCAACAGATGACGTAAGAGTGCAAAGCGGCACTGAGGGGAAGTTACCAAAGGCTGCTTTGGTCTGAAGAATACCGTGATTTCTACAGAGACATCTCCTATGATCTTCTGCCTAGAGCCTCCACAGATGCTACAACAACCACTCTGCCTCGTCCCCAATGCAGGTCTCCTCTGGCGGAAGCGGCTCTGGTTCGACCAGAAGAGGACTGCAGGCACATAAGAACAGGCAAGCCCAGGGGATAGAGGGTCATCAGAGTGCCACTAAATGGTGGTTTATGTCTAGTTCCCATTCTCTACTTCTGAAGCAAAGGAGAGCCTTGGCTCACGGAAACCTTATCAAAACCCAGCCCGTCCCCAAACGCTATACTACAAAAGCAAATCCACTAAATCAGAGTCAAAAATTCTCTTCTCCTTTCAAAAAAAAAGAAAAGAAAGAAAGAAACCGAGATCTCACATCTACCAGCCATCACAGAGGAATTATGGTCCTCTAATGAAATGAGTAAACACACAGAGATTAGACTAGGTATCTGGTAGCTGAGAACTTAAGAGAGGAAAAAAAGGTGTGTAGGAGTTCAAGACAGAGCTGTGTGGCCCACGTACAGGCAGAAAAGCCGGCCGCAGCACGCTGGTGCCGTCCTCACCCCATGTACGGACCAGAACAGTTCCCATTTCAGATTCTGGACTGCACAGACTTTACCAACTGAGCATTCCCAATCCAAAAATCAAGTCCTAAAACTCCAAAACCCAAACTTTAGAGCCATATCCAAAAAGTTTTAGAAACTGGAACATTTCAGATTTCCAACTGAGGATGTTGAACCAGTATTTACAGTATTCAGTAAAACTTGTTTAAAATTAATAATGATTGGCCCGCAAAAAAAAAAAAAAGCTTCTGTTCCACATAAGAAAATCTAAAGACTACAAGGGGGTTATGTAAAGAAAGAGCTGGACGGCCAGGGCCAGGGGGATGCATCTCTCTGAGGACCACACTGTCTCAGATGCTACAAATCACCTGCTTACAAAACACGTTGTGGCCTGCATGGGCAACTGGAGGCCATCCAATCCACGCCACCCTCAGACCAACATGGAGAAGACAAGGAAGGCCCGTCTCACTCTTGTGCACAGGCCCAGCCAGCCATACCAAGTGGTATGGATGATCAGGCCTGGTAGATATCAACTGTTCCCCAACTGCTTGGCTCACCATAACTGACCAAGAAAGCAAAAGCCAGTATCACCAGAGACGAACCGGAGCGCTGCCCACGCTCTTGGGCAGATAATACTTCACCGGTTTCCAGGTTACAAACCTCACAAAATATCTTAACATTTCCCACATGGCCCAGTAGGATAAAGATTAGAACTTAAATCTAACAATTAAGTGATTAAATACTACCTACATTTGCTTTTATTTTATTAATTCCATTTCATCCAATGTTAAATTTTAATCCTGTTTTCCTTTTTTGAGACCGAATCCTGCTATGTAATCCAATGTGGCCTCAAAGCCACAATCATCCTGTCTCAATCTCCCAACTGCTAGGGTGACAGACACAGCCTACCCCACCCAGCTTTCATGGTAAGCGTTTAAATGCTGGTTTCAAATACATCTCTCTTCAATGTCTGAACAAGACAAACCAATTTTTTACTTGGAGCACTACTGACTGTGACTATGAGGAGGTGACTTGAGAGTTTAGAGCCATGAACAAGCCTCACCAGTTGAGGATGAGACCATGCCTCCCACAAAGGAACTCCTAAGCCCAGCCCAGCCCAGAAGAGAAAAGGAAACGTCACATGGAGCACCTGGTGCAGGGCCCCGAGTCCCACTTCGGTGGCCCCAGGGTGCTATGAAACTACTGAGGTCTTTAGTCAGGCATCAGCAGCAGTCTTGTGCATTGGCTGCTCAAGTGTCTTGTGAGTCCAGGAGGCAAGGACCAGGTTTACAGAAGGTTTACAGGACTAAGCACCCTGAATCAAGACGAGTAGGAAACTATCCCAATAAATGCATTTTGGATACAAAATAGAGACAGAAACCTAAGTGTAGTAACTTAATCCAACTACACCATGCATGGCTATACAAGGCCTTTTATGCCCATCTACTTAGTTTAGACAAAAACATACACACACCCTTGAATGAACAGAGCATGTGTGTTCGAGATGAGTCATACCAATGTGAAAATACATACTTAGAGCCTAGCGTCATGGTTAATCTGGTCACTGGCTTTCTTCATCCACCATGGACACTGTTTTTGTGAACACAGGTCACAGCATGAGGCCACCCTTCCCTCACAGTCACCAACAGCAAAATGTACTGTTCCAGAACCTCTGATCTGATACAGACCTGAGAAAGGAGCTCATATCTAGAAAAACACAACTGCCCCCCAACTAGGTATTACACTTAGTGGGTTCACAGACTCCAACTGTGTTTGTTTCCACCTCAATCTAAACCAAATTTCAGATTTCTACACACGAGGAAAGAGGCCAGAACATTTCAAGGATGCATAGTAGGGTAAGAAGGAGTCCCCGAGACCCAGAGTGATGTTTCTCAAGTATCAACAAGGTCTCAGAACAGTGGACACCGGCCTGTTAGATCCTAATCTGATTTAAGACACAATCACACTTCACGCACACCAGACCTCTGACAGGCGGAAGGCTATTGACCAGGGCCATCAGAGAGGACAACTAGACCGGCTGGGCTCTGCAGACAGTCACTCACAGAAATCCCCACCAAACAGCCCCTATCCCAAAAGGACACTGCTGCTAAAATGCCTAGTTGGAGTTAAGATGTGATGTGTTGTGTAAAATGACCCTACTTCCCCTCTGAACTCATGATGGGCCCCATGGATCCACACACCTCGGACACAGGAACAGGCATTTCCCTACATCTGTCCCCTGCAGTTTAAGGTTTTGGTTAGAGTTGCCCATATTCAATGTCATATTGTTAAAAAAAAAAAAAAAAAAGAACATTCATTCCCATGTTAGCTACAGAAACTAACAGGTGATCCTAGTAACAGCAACGTGACCACCTTGCAGTGACCACCCCACAGTGCTCAGATCTGGGGCTCACCACTAACCCCACTGGAGCGAGTTCCCACAGGCCATTCATGGGGTCCCATACGGATTGGCATGGTAAATTCACAGGAAAGCACCAAGAAGGAAGAGGTGGTACCTTTCACAGGCCACTACCAGGCCCGTGTCTTCCTCCTGCCAGAGACACATCCAAACCTGCAGGCACCTGTATTAGTCACACAGCTCTGAAAACTTTGAAGCTTTCAAAGAGGGAGGTGTGTAATAGGCCAGGTGAGGTGGTGCACAGCTTTAATCCCAGCAGAGGCAGGCAGATCTCTGTGAGTTCAAGACCAGCCTGGTCTATATAGGGTATTCCAGGCCACCCAGTGCTACATAATTAGACCCTGTTTCAAAAAAGGATAAAAATGAAAAATAAACACCTTAGCATTAAAGAGACAGCTCAGTGGTTAAGAGCACACTGGCTGCTCTTCCAGAGGACCCAGGTTCAGTTCCCAGTACCTACATGATGGCTAACAACCATCCAGTTCCAGGGGATCTAACACCCTCTTCTGGCCTCCACGGTACACTTATATACATGCAGGCAAGATACTCATATACTCATAAAATAAAAATAAAAAACAGATAAACATCCCCCCCAAAAGGATGAGGTATGTCAAAAGTTCTCAGAGACATAATGAATAGACTGGTAACCACAGGGGCAACCACAGGGGTAAAGACGTCAGAAGCAAATGATAACGAAGGGTGAGTCTACTCACAGTTATTAAAAGCAGGTTTGATACTGATTTTTTTCAGTTCTAATCTTGCATTCTTCGCAAACTGATTCACGGAAGTTCTATAAAAGACATAAAAGACATATCTATGTAAAGACATAAAAAATGGCATTCGAACTAATTTCAAATTATATCAGAAACAAGGGCACAGATAGTAAATTCTTCTGTAAACAAAACCTATCGAGCTAATATCATAGGTACAATTAAAAACAAGCCCACGTACATGACAGCCTTCCTTCCTTTCCACACCAGCACCCTCCCGCAGGTTCTCAGTTACCCCTTCCTTCTCTTCCTTCTCAGCTACTAGAGAGCCCCAAACATATTCCTTTAAGACTGAATTTTAAGCGTCATCACTGAGGTCTCTAACCAGAGAACCTGCGCATGATGGACGCACTACGAATGCCTATCGAGTAAATGAAAGAACTGTGGTTTACAACACATTTACCCCTCACTATCTGTACAGAAACTGGTTCTAGACTCCCACCTGCCCAAACCGGACTCTCAGGATGCTCAAGTCTCTGAGAGTAGCTTGGCATTTGCGTACAGCTACACGTATCCTCCCACATACTTCACATCATCTCTGGACCCTATAGTGCTCAATACAACAAAGGTGCTAGGCAAGCAGATGTTAGCGCAGTTTAGTGCCCAGCCTCTGTCTCTAGGCCACCACCACATCTGGGATCATGTGACTGAATATGTGGCCACAAAAGTCTGGCAACCATTAAAGGTTTCAGGATACACAGTGACCAAAAGCAGTTCAAAATCAGGAGTTGGAGAGGTGCTCAGTGGTTAAGAGCACTGGCTGCTCTTGCAGAGGTCCCAGGTTCCATTCTCTGCACCCACGGGGTGGCTGACAGCCATCGCTCACTCTGGTTCCACGGGATCTGACGCCCTCTTCTGACCTTTCTGGGTCCTGCACAACACAGGTGCACTTACACACATGCAGGCAATACACTCGCACACATACAAATAATAAATTATTTTTAAATCACTGTACTCTTATTAACTCACAAACAGAAACACTACAGAGATCAAGGCGGCCATCGAACACCTGCCCAGTCCAGTCTCAAAGCTCTGCATCTCAGTGGACGTCCTTGCAGTTAGAATGTCCGATGCTACAGAGCTCTGCTTCATCATCAGTTATATTTTTATTCACTTATCCATCACAGAAAAAGAAAAATGAATAGATTTTAGGTCAAGAAAGTAGCTCGGAAACACAAGCACCTCGACACCTTTGTCTTCTGTCCTTCCCTATATGTACCACAAAGTTCAACAGTTATTCATATTAAAAAGTTTCTCTTTAAAAATTAAAATACTATTGTACTCCATGAATTACAGTGGTTTCATTGTACATGCAAAATTTTTCTGCTCTTTAGAAACAGAATGGTTTAATTATGGGAACACACTTTTAGTATCTTCTTGCTGACATTCAAATAAACATATCTCTGGACAGTGCTCTGTTAGAATACTTGGCTATAAAATTCATGCTTGAGTTGATTCCTTAAATTTTATTTTTGAAAACTGTTTAAATTAATTTTGATTTGGAATTAAGGCAGAATTTCCACATTTCTGAAGCAGTCCTAAATTTACTTCTGCCTTTTGGACTACATATATATGCAAAATAGCATTCTCAGCACTAGTGATTATAAAGTCAAAATATCTTGAAACCCAGAAGCAAACCTGTACCAAGATTAAATCAAATAAAAATCAACTCTGAAAAACACTGAAGCTGCTCTGTCCTGCAGTGTCAAATATTCAGCCAGTTATCATTGGTATGCTAATTTGCTTTCATCTTTAATAAATGATAAATTATATGTTCTGAAGGAGTACCTTAAAATGAACTTCTTTATGATTTCTTATCAGTGAATATTTGCTTCATATGCCTATTTTGCATACTCATATACAAAATCATGTAAAATTTTCTCAGGTGGAAATGGGTGGCAAATGGAAAAACTAAGAAACCCTGGTTTAGTGAATGACAAAAAAAAGTTCATATGTGTTGAGTACAGATGTGATTCTCCCAGGCATTTTCTGTCTAACACCACATATTTGAACCCCACACATATGAGGGCTGGATGCATGTCATTGTCAAGGGGGAAAAGAGATGCCTGCAGCTGACAGTCTCGATGTCCAGAGCAGTACCGGTAACCACAGCAAACACACACACACTGGTTCCTAAACTGCTACTTCTAGTTCCCTTATCTCTTTTAAATCCCTCATACCCAAGGAGAAAACTCCCTCGCTGTGCCTGTGGACACTACTTCCCCATCATACACACTGACTCTTTCACCCCAGACGCTCAGTCCAGCAGAGAAGCAAAAGATGGGTTCTTGGCTATATTCATGGGTGTTTTATCTGCTCCTGATGAGCAGACGGGCTAGGCCTGCTCTTCCTTCCTGTTTGGCCCATCATCTGGCTTTGGGAAAAGAAGGAGAGCCCCACGTCCATGAAGCCCCCTACCCCAGTGGTGAGGGGCTGAGCGTTCAGTGTGGATGGAATGTGATGGGATGTGACACCCTTTAAGAGGTCTAACTGGGGTCCCTTGTTAACACTGGCCTCCTGAAGCGGGTTACATCTTGAAGGACTGGATTAATCTCCATGAGAGTGGGATGTCACAAAAGACTGGGCTGACTTTTCCCAATTTTCCAACCTCTTCTCCGGCCATGCAACCTCTCCCATTCCCTGTTACACACTCCACCAATTGATGCCAGCTTTCATGAGTGCTCACTAGAAGCGAACGTTAATGCCATCTTGGACCTCCAAAACTAAAGGGCCAAGATAAGATGTTTTTCTTTTATAACTTATTCAGTCCCAAATATTTTATTATAGCAACACAAAACAGACTGAGCCAGACAGAGAAACCAGGGGGCAGTAACAAGAAATAAGAGATACTGAGTTTCTCTAAGCCAGTGTCCCATCAGGACCCCTTCACCTCTCTACCAGACACACAGTGGCATAGGACTGAGAACCTCAAAAACTGGCCTAACACCTTAAAGAGAAGAAAATGTACAGCTATGTTCCGTAACACCCACGTTAAAACATCTAAAATGCGAAATCCAAAAGGAGGCTCTAAGAAATGTGCCCTGAGCATCTCTGTGGACCAGGGGCACAGCTGGTGCAGATCCAATCCTCCCTCAGCACAGAGCCCTGATTATCCGGCCCAACCAGGACAGAATACAGAAACGTTTATAAACACGTTAAATTTTTTGCGTTTTCATCACAGGCCTTGTTTCAGTCAGTCAAAGATGGCCTTTGTTACACAGTTCTGATGGAATGTGCCCGGATCCAGTCATTTCCTCGGAAACAGACCTGGTCTATAAATACCAGCTCACCAGTAGTTGCCTCTCACAGGAAGACTCTCTGGCAAGTTTAACTTAAAAAAGTTTATCAAACCAAAAAGTAAGTCATAAAAGACCCAAACCCAAACAAACAACAGGTCTAGAAGAAAACCCTCAGTACATCGACAAGCCCAATTTAAACAGCTGACTCACAACCTCTTCTATAAAGAGATTTGCAGAAGAAAAGTCTACTTGTGAATAAAAGCCCTTATCCCTTTCACAACCTCAGGTTTCAAATTTCAAGAAAATGCTCGGAAGTCTTAAATAAGTGATTTCTATGTAGTCCTTTAGAAGGAGAACATGTGACTATTACTCTCTAAATCTCTTTGATATTAAGTCTGACCATGATGTTAAAGCATCATGAGGGAATGAAGCTATTCCCCACACGGATGGACTCATGTGTGGACCAAGTGCCCAGAGCAAGTCAAACACAGCTCACCACCTGTCTGGGTATGTGTCCACAGCCGCTTCTCGCTAGAGGTATGGACAGAATTAAGTAAGAACATCAGGAACTGTGAACTCCACAAAGCATACACTGTTTATTATCTGGCCCTGTGAGGAAACGTTTGCTCCCACTGGTCTAACAGTCGATTCAGTTACCTGGCTTAAATAGAAACACTAACCCTGTTTGGTAATATTGAACGACAGCTACTTAATTTAACCTATAGCTGCTTCCGTTTTCTCAGCTGCGATACACTAACCACTAATGTTGACTGGAAAACTAGATACCAGATGCTGCTTGGAGGGCTTGATCTTCAGTAAACAAACAATAGGTTTATTCATTTAATTTAGACAAAAGCTCTGTGAGGGAAGTAAATTAGACAAAGATAGGAAGTGGGGGGATTAGGTAACCTGCCCAAGGTTGAGTGTGGGGCAGGCAGACCAGAATCCAGGCAACCTGTCTTGTTTATTAATCTCTATGCTAGGATGATATTAACTTAATAGTAGATGAGTCATATAAACACAGTCCAATCCCAAAAGGCTTGTTAGTTATAAATGATAGGTAAATACAATAAAGTACCCCTCTGCACTTAATTGAATAAGATATCTAAAATAACACAAATTGGGGTGGAGAGATGGCTTAGCAGTTAAGAGCACTGGGTGCTCTTGCAGAGTACCTGGGTTCAATTCCCAACACCCAAATGCACTGAAATGATTAAAGTTTGCCATAAAGTCATACACAAAAATAAACGTGTTCTGTGGCGTGCTACAAGGCCATGTGCAGGCGGATGCACACAGGTGAAATGCAAATACTAAGCCAGTTCATACAAAGGACTGGAGCGTGCACGGGTTTGGAATTTCTAGAGGGATCCTGGAACTAATCCCCCCAGCTACCAAGGGACCAAGGACACTGTACTCAAGACTTTTTCAGGGGCTGGCAAGATGGCTCAGTAGGTAAAGGCACTTGCCATACAAGCCCGGTGACCTTAGTTCCATCTCTGGATCCCACTCCCACAAAAAGGTGGAAGGAAAGAACTACTCCACAAAGCTGTCCTCTGACCGCCACACATGTGCCCACATACACGTCATATACACATCTACCCAATAATACATTTTAAGAAGTTTAAATCAATATAAATTAACTTTTTCATGATGAACTATTTCAAAAGTATATAAATAAACTGAATTTATACACAGACCTTAAGTTTACTATATCATGATGTTAAAAAAAGGACTGGGGAGGGATGGCTCAGTGATTAGGCACTTACCATGCAGATCAGAGTTCAGATCCCCAGAACTTATATAAAATGCCAGGTAGATGCAGTGGCCTGCCTATAACCCCAGCCTCGGAAGGCAGGGCAAACTAGCTAGAGAGACCAGCCACAGTGGTGGATTCTGGGTTTGAACGAGATCCTGCCTCAACGAGCAGGGTACAAGAGAGATGGAGGGAGATTCCTGACATCAACCTTAGGCCTCCACATGTATGCACACCCACACATGTGCAAACATACATGCACACCATACACACATACATGAAACTAGACAAAGGAAAAATAATAAACGGTTCTAAAAACCCAGAAGCAGGTGCAGTTACACCATTCTTCCTCAAAGTGTCAACAACCGGCAGAAGAAAAGCAGAGCCACAGTGTTAACCGAGAGCACTGATGGTTTCTGCAGCAGTGCTCAATATGATTCCGCCTAACACAGCACTTCTGAGCAGAAGCCACCTTGGCCATGGGTTATTGTCCATAGTTCGCATCCAGCAGGAAAACTCAGCTGTCCCTAGAGACAATCACAGCACTGATCCTGGACATGAAACACATTCAAGTCAGGGACAAGGAAGGTTTTTATTTTGACTAAGTGCTTATCATGTGCCAAGTCTGGCATTCAGCACAAAAAAACTTCATGAATTCTAATCTGTTGTGTTGGAATAAAGGGAGACGTTGAATGGTCTTATGTTTCAATTATCATCCACATACACTCTCGTTTAAAATATGTATTCAGTACCTACCGCTCTGAGGCATTCTCTCTACAGGGTACAGAATCCTTAAATGGTACAGAATCCTCCTAGAGAAGACTCAGAAAAGAGGTTCAAAAACCCAAAATATAATCTAATGTGACATGATGACAGATGCCACAGGAGACGGACAGATGAAAACTGATAGGCTCACAACTCGAGGTGGCTACAAGGGCCACGAACGAGGGGATGGCAGGTTGGATGGATGTCGGACAGTGGGATTTTATAGCTAAGGAAGGACTATAAGCAGCGAAGAAGACACTCAGAGAAAACAGGTGCATGGGGCCAAGTAGAGCTCAGTAATGGCAATGGGGGGGCTGGAACACAGGAGTGAGGGTGACTGTGTGAGGAGACGCTAGAAGACTCGGCAGCAGTGGTGAAGCAGGGGCTAGCTCTGCTAGTCCAAAGTCCTTGACGGTTTTCTGAGCCAAGGGTGGCCTGATCAGATTGGGTTTTCTACCCAGTAACATGGACAGAGGAAAAAGCAGAAAAAGACATCTTTATCCCAATTCAGGAGTCAAAACCCTCGAAAGGAAGCTGCAGACAGCAGCTCCACGTGGAAGGAAAAGGCCACTCTGACTTGCGGATGAGCTCCAAGAGTGCAAGGACAGCTCCAACACTTGGAACCTAAGTGTCGGGAAGAGAACGGTGACGGTGATGGTAACAGAGATAACTTGGCTTGAGGAGCTGGGACTGCAGAGAAGGTGTTGGAATGAATCCTGATCCAACTGGTTGAGTTAAGCCATCAGCCTCAATAGCGAAAGTCTGGAGAACGGTGAGACAAGTTAAGAAGGGGTATCTTAAAGTCTTTATGCAGAGAAAAGAAAAAAACCACAAAGTTTAAATGCCCAGCCAGAAAGGAAAATGCGGGACCTGACAGCAACGGCAGTGGTCAGGGAAGGGGAATGGACTCTAGAATCAACGACCAGTTGCGCCCGGTTTGTTGGCCACACGGTGTTTACTATGTGATTTCAACATGAACAGATTTCACACAGAAAACCAGACATTTAGTTTCTCTAGAGAAAACAGAACACAGAGCAACACTAGGCCCAAAGCTCCAGCGGACAAAGGTCACTGAACAGCAGCCCTTCTCACTGCCTTGCAACGCTGTCCCGGCACTGCCCCGCCCATTTTAGGAACATCTGAATTTGTGACCCCGTCCTGGATCTTTTCAATAAATAAGAGAGATGACATCATCCTTAGAGAGTGAGTGGGGACTGTAAAAAGGGACTTGAAATTATGGGGAAAAAAAAATCACAAAAGCCATTCAAGAAAATGGGTTAGGAAGTCAACAGATGAACGATCAAAGACCCGCAGTCCATTCCTCTGCCAAAAAGACAAGCGCACTTCACCTCTTGGCCTAGCAGAGCCCACATTCTGGAAGCAGAGGTCATGGGCAGTCGTGACACAGGCCAGAAGACAAAGGGCTCCAGGTGCCAGTCAGCATCGGTAAGGAAGTGGTCAGTGCTGGCAGGGTAGAAGGCCGACGGGGCTGATGGCCTGGGAGAAGGAGGCGGGAGGGACTTGGTTCTCCTGGAGTGTCTTTGGCAGGAACTTGGAAATATCATCCGTATAAAATCACTGAATGACAGTCATATCAAAGGCTAAGGGGAAGATGAACAGGAAAGCCTCTGAAGGAAAGCAAAGCTAGTAATTAGCACGAAAGGGAAAAGCGGGTCATGAAAAGCTCACCTTTCCTGTACCTTCACTCTGACTTCTAGAAACCAGAGACAACAGATTTTCTTTGTTCTTAAAACGAAAGTACAAGATGAGACAGTAAATCATGATGAAATACATTCACAGAACTGAATTCTCTTTGTCCTTTTTCAGATCTTATTTTTATGTTACATGTATGAGTCTATTGCCTGTATGTATGTAAGTACACCTGTATTGTGCAATGCCCAAGGGGGCCTTGGATCCCCTGGAACTGGAGTTACAGACGGTTCTTAGCCACTATGCTGGTGCTGGGATTCACACTTCGGTCTTCTGCAAGAGCAATCTGTGCTCTTAATTGCTGAGCCATCTCTCCAGCCCAGAACTGAATTCTTTTCAGACCCAAACAAATGTTCTCTTCTATCTGGTCTGATGCTGGGGAATGAGCCTCCGGCCTCTCCCATGAACTACACCACTGTGGCACACCCACCAGCCCCTAAGTCAGGAGGCTGTTTTAATCTATACACTGATTTTCTTTCAAATCCTCCTAAGTGGAAATAAAACGTACACCGACTCTTCTCACATGCGAAGAGCGCACGCATCGTCTCCAGTCTCCAGCCGCAAAGAAGAAATTTCTCAAAAGTCCCAGGTTCACTAAGTTCTCAGCATCTGAGACATCAGACGAATGTGTGGTAAGAATTAACCAAGTGTTTACGACCCGCTCCCCTAGGGCTTGAATCTTTGAATTCTGCTTATTCCGTAGGTCCATGGATGCCTTAAAAACACGTAAGCAAAAACACATGCCTGCATTCCTGAGCTGGCGGCCTCCTTCCACGTCAGCAATGCCAGGCTGAGTCCCCTCACTCTTCAGTCCCTTTTCTTGGGTAATTACTCGGCTATGGCCAACCTGGATAATACTGGCAACCTCTACCTTAAGATTAAGTCCATTGGTAACCTTGATTCCACTTCCTAAGTCTCAGCAGTACCCAGAGTAGTCTATCACTGGACCCAGGGCTTTTTAAAAAATGTGTTTACTAATTATTTGAGAATCCCCTCCACCTCCCTACCCCTAACTTCCCATCTCCTTTTGCTTTTTAATAACCTATCTATTCCAATTTGTGCTGGCCATATATTTCTGCATGGGAGTGTGGCCAATCTACCAGGAGCCACACCCTTCAAGAAAATTGATTCTCCCTTCCCTAGAAGCCACCAACTGTCAACAGCTCCCCAGTTAGGGATGGGGGGCTTCTGAGCCTCAAGTCCCTCCATTCTGGAATGCTAACTGACTTCATCTTGTGAGGGTGACCACAGCTGCTGAGTTCACGAGTGCATCAGTCCTGTCATGTCCAGAAATGGGTTCCAGTCTTCCCCAAACTCTGGCTCTTGCAGTCTTTCTGCCCCTTCTGAGATGGTCCCTGAGCCTGGATGGTCCAGAGCTTCTTATACTTCTTCCTCACATAACCCCAAACAGGCAAATTTTTTAGGATCTTTTTTTTTTTTTTAATTTTATGTGTTTGAGTATATTGCCTGCACATAAGAGCATCCATGTCATGCAAAGCCCAGAGGTCAGAAAAGAGCATCGAATTCCCCTGGAACTGGAGTTATGGATGGTTGTTAACCAGAATGTGGGTGCTGGGAATCAAACCTGGTCCTCTGCAAGAGCAGCAAGTACTCTTAACTGCTGAGCTATCTCTCCAACCCCTAAGCTAGAGAAATTTTTATGCAACTCCAGTTATATAAGCATACAAAACAGACACACAAATCAAATATTTACTGATGATAAATTGTAAAGACATTTGTTTTTAAATAACTACTTGGTACACCTGTGACTTTACCACTTATTAGAGTTGAAAGTAGCTGGGCGCACACTGGTGTCAAGTTCATCACCTAAGAGTTCAGCTACACTGCAGAGCTCAGGGCCAGTCAGGACTATATGAGACCATTATTTTTAAAGATGAAACCAAATTTGCATACTAATGGGATGGATGTGCTTGCTTACTTTTACACAGAGAGCTAAATCTTGGCTGAAAATCTGACACTGCAAGATACCAAACACCTCCAACCTTTTTCAGGGCTGATCAACACCTGAGTCCAGGCTGCACTCCAGGCTGCACTGAATGACTAGGAGCCCAAGCTGCCTCAGACTTGCAGCAATCCTCCGGCTTCAGGCTCATGGATGCTGGGAGTACAGGACAAGCCACCACATTCAGCTTAGCAGTGGAATTCTAAAGCACAATACAATTTAAACTTGGCATGCTGGTGCATGCCTTTAATCCTGCACTGGGGAGGCAGGGGCAGGTGATTCTCTGTGAGCTCCAGGCCAGCCTGGGCCACAGAATAAGATGCCACCTCAAAACAGGAAAAAAAGAATGATTTAGTAAAACAGTAATAAGAAATATTGAAGTTTGAGTGGGGTAAGAACACCAGGGTAAGAACACCAGACTAACTCTAACTTCATAAATTAAAGGTGAAGAAAAGTAAAAATCAAAGCCAATTGCCATTTTTAGGGTGAACTGATGTTAGATCTGGTCCAATAAAAACCTCAGTTTTTATTAAGGGGTAGAAAAAAAAATTTATGCTATTAAGTCTTAACTTTAATCGTTATGGCCAGGCATACAAGGCAATACCCTTCCCACCACAACACTAAGCAAATTACAAATGTCACTTGTAATACTGTGCATAGATGTGTGTGCACAGACACACGCATGTGGACAAATTTGTACACACACCCATTTTGTTTTATTTTCTTTATTCAGCAAATATTCAGGGATGTTGTCATATGTGGCAGGCACCTGTCTAGTTTCTGGGGATATAGCAAAAAAAAACAAAAACAAAAAAAAACAAAACAAAGTCCCTGCCTAGAACAGCAAATAAACCCGCCATGTAAGAACACGATGATAGCAGGGGAGAGAAAAGCAGGGCACGGACCTGGAAGGACGGCAGTCGGACTAGCCTGGTGCACGGCTGTAATCCCAGCCACTGGGAGGCACAGGCAGGAAAATGGGAAATTCAAGACCATCTCGGCCACGTGCTATATCTGCTCGCAGGCCCGAGCCCCAGTTTATCAGCAAAATCGCAAGGAGGTTGCTACTTTCAGCAAGCCTGTCAGAGAGCTCAGTGAAGAAGAGTGAGTCACAGGGGCATCTAGGAAAATTGTCTGAGCAGAGGAAACAGCGAACTCCTCATCCATGATCGGCATCCGGGAATGTCGCGGCTCTATTCACAACACCTGGGATATGGAACAGTCCAGGAGTTCATGCACTGATGAGGGGATCATGAAAACGTAGCACACACACACACAATGGAATGTTGTTTAGCTGAAAAGAAAAATGAAGTCTGTAGGAGAATGGATGCCACTGTCAAGCACGACAGAGCAAAGCGGGTGGTCGAGGTGTGGAAAGACGAGCGCTGTGCGTTCCCCCACATATGCAGATCCTAGCGTCCACTCTTTAGATTCATGTGTTCAACCTGGGAGCACCTGCAGAATCCAGGAAACTAGAAAGGGGGAACTGGTGGGGACAGGAAAGAATGCCCCTAAGGGAGAGGGGTAGCAGAGCTCAGGGAGAGGAAGGGAGCAAGTTTAAGTGGGAGACGGGCAGGACAGAAGGAGGGCAACCAACCCAAGAATGAGTGAAAAGGCCATTTGGAAACAAACCACTTTACAAGCTTCCGAAATTCATAGTAATAATAAATCACAGGTCCCAAAGCTGAAAGTGACCGACAGGGAGAGCTTTCTCTCCACCACTCCTATCGGCGATCATTTTTCCAAAGCGACATGATTTGTAAACATCCTTCCCCCACTCCAGTTTGACTTGTTTATTTTTAAATTTGCATTTATTTATTTATTTAAATATTTATTTTTACTTTATATGTATGAGTATTTTGCCTGCATGTATGTAATTCCACCCAGGTCATGCAATGCCCTCAGAGGTCAAAAAAGGTTGTCAGATACCCTGGAGCTGGAGTTAGAATGGTTATTGGCCGCCATGTGGATGCTGGAATCAAACCCAGGTCCTCTTCAAGAGCAGCCAGTGTTCTTAAGCACTGAGCCGTCTCTCTGGCCCTTCATGTATTATTTAAAAGAGAAAGTTCCATACATAGGATTATCTAGTTGGTTTTCAGGCACCAAGAACAGTGGTTCCCATGGTGAGAAATAAGAGGTACAGAGCACCCCCCTTGCAGGCTACCCAAGCCCTCTCCACCTCAATTCACACATCTTAAAATAGTAGAATAAGAACCACCTTAACTGGCTGTTTGGATGTAAATACACCCTCCCAGTATAGAAAGCTAGCTCACAGGCAGATCACATAACATGGTGTCTACTCCACCAACACAGACCCAGGCTGGCCTTCTTCAAGAACATGTGCTGGGTGAGAGCAGTCCACCTCCGATGTCCGTTCTGTTGGCCTTCATCCAGTCCCCTCAAAGAAAACACGAGTCCTGGCAAGGTGTGGTGGCTCAAGCCTGGCAATCCCAGCACAGGGGCGGCTGAGGCAAGAGGACTGTCAGGTGTTTGAGGCTAGCCCAGGATCACAAGACCATGTCTCAAAGGGAACAAACACATCAAACTGACAGAATTCATGAGATCACCAAAACCAAATAAACACACTTAGTATGCCCTTCATTCATTCTAGAGCAAACTCATTTCTCCGGAGGCCAACTCATGGTCCCTTATTCCTCTTCTCAAGGTCTGAATCAAGTCGTGTTAAGTTAGTTAATCATCTTTCTTTTTTTTTTTACTTAGTTTTTTTTGTTTTTTTGTTTTTTGTTTTTTTAATTTGGTTCTTTGAGGCAGGTTCTCAAGGAGTTCAGTCTGGTCTTGAAGTCTGAAGTCAAACTTGAATTCCTGATCCTCCTGCCCCCACCTCCTGGGTACTGAGGTGACAAGTCAAAGCTACCTTGCTTGGCAATTATTTAATTTTAAAATGCAGGACTGTTCATTACTTCTTTGAAAATAAAGTTCTGGTAGAAAATTAACCTATGTTACATAAGGACAAAGCTCCATGTGCCAATTTTTGAAATATTCATGTGTGGGAAGTTTCTTATCAACACAACTTCTCTGTACAAAGGGAGAATAAGGCACAGACTGTGTCATCATTAAGGGAAGCCTTGGCCATTGGCATTTGAGATTCTAGCTTAAATGACAATTATAGTGCTCTGGTTTTGAGGGGAGGAGTAAAAGCTTTACCACCTCTGAGTCTGCGTGTCCTCTCTAGTGAATGTGAACCCACTCAGATTTATTTTTCACATTGGGAAATTGCAGGTTTGTTCCACATTGGTGCTATGTATGTGTACAGAAATTTCACTATTTAATTTTCGGGTCTGGAAGGAGAAAAGCTTACAATTACACCAAGAGGTATAACTATAATTAGGCCTTCTAATACTATAGGTATCCCCATGATACACTTGTAAAATAACAGAGAGTTCTGGTACTGTGTTACTGGGTTAGCTTTTTTCTCCCCCAGGCCATCAACCCCCTCTGGCCTCAGGAAACAGGAGGAAATTTTAGCTAAAAGATTTTTGTTTTGTTTTTTTAATAAAGAAACTAACCTGAGGCAATTGTCAGAATTTACCACTGAAGAGGATTTCATATATATTTGATGATACTTAAAAATTATTATGAAAGCAGGCATGGTGGCCCACACCTTTAACCCTGCATGGGGAAGGGCAGAAGTTTGTATCTCTGTAAAATCCAGGCCAGCCTGGTCTAGTCAGCTGGGGCTACAGGGAGACCCTGCCTCAAAACAAATAAACAAAAGGCTTGTTATGAATGGAGTTGGACCGATTATTCAGCCATTAAAGTGCCTGCTGCACAAACATGAAGACCTGGCACCTTTATATCCTTGTATCGATATAAAAAGCCAGCACATCAGTGTGTGCCTGTGACTCCAGCGCTGGGGAGGGGAAACAGGAGGATCCCCGGGGCTTGCTGGCCAGCCAGCCTAGGTGATGAGCTCCAGGTTCAGGGAGAAATCCTGTCTCAAAAAAGAGTATGGAGAGAAACCAAGGAAGGCATACATATCAATCTCAGGCCTCACATCCACAAGCACACACAAACACGTACACACATAAGAAAGACTCACTGTGAACCAGTGGTATGAACTGGTGGTATGTCTTCGAGACAATTCTGGAATCCCTGGATTCTATGCCCATGTTGGCAGTAAGCAAGGAAGAGACAACCACAATTAGACCACATTTAGGTCACAAGCCAAGTTCAGGCTAAGTCAACATGGCCCTATCCCTCTAGGTGCTAATGAGACCAAAGGTGACACCTCCCTGATAGAGCTGTACGTGCACTGGGCACACACTCATCTATGCTCTGTCTGGCAGAAGAAATGTGCACAATTTATCTTTTACTTGGGTATGAGCAGCATGTTTCTCTTGGAGGCAGTCAGTGGAGAAAGTACACATGTTAAAATGTCAACACTATTTTCCCCAACTATATTCCATATGAGTAAGGTGTTTCTTGGCCTAGATAGAATATTGTACACAACATTCCATTAATATACACACACAGCATATATAATCTAGGCCTGCTTTTCTGGACTGCCGCCATCCTGGAAACAGAGGAGATAAAAAGCATCACTTTCATTTTTTATTATATGATCAGTACTTCAAGTAGCCTTACTCATTTAAAAATAATCATATTTGGGGCTGGAGAGATGGCACCACAGTTACTGGCTGCTCCTGCAGAGGACCCGGGTTCAATTCCCCGCACCCACATGGCATTTAACAACCATCCACAACTCCACTTCCAGGGGAATCCAACGCCTTCTTCTGACCTCCAGAGGCATTGTACAACACAGGTGCACTTTACACACATGCTCATAAATACACTCATACAGATAAAATAAAAATAATAAATAGAATATTTTTAAAACCATAGTTACATGTTCCAAAAGCAAAATAATTTTAGAAAAGCCCAGATCTTTAAGGGAAAGGTGTTAGAAACAGAACGCCTAGGCATGCTAATAAAGTATTTAAAAATTACATGATGCCAAAATATTTCAAGCCAACTTACACTCCAGCACACCCAATTAGAGACTCCCTCAAGAACTCTGAGTGGGAATCCTCCTGAGAAAATGGAAACACAGGAGGCAGCTCATGGCACAAGAATCATGTCTGTGAAATCTAACCACTCATTTCTCACATAAAACCTTCAAGAAAGTTTTTAGCACTTACGTAGACAAAATGTACAATACCTACAAAGCCAGACACTTCTCCCAACCTGACCTAAAGATAAAAGCGACACCAGTCCAGATAGGCTGTTCCAAAGGTAGAGCAGGTATGTCAGGGCAAAGATTCCCATTAAATATCATCTTACAGTTCTTCTGTGAAACCTATTTTAATTTTTCAGTTCATTCCCTTTCCTTGTATAAAAGTAAACACTGTTACTATGATGTTAACTCCTAAAACCTTTAGTTTGATACAGAAAAATCTGTGGCAGAAAGTAAGTTTGTCGTTTATTAATTTAAAAATAAACGAAGCTTTGAAGAGATTCTCTACAGCAAACCCCTCCTATTCCTCAGGTGCATATGGAGCTGGTCACAGGGACTGTTGACAGAAGAAGACCCAATAATGCAAACTCAGATTTTGAAACTAAAGAAATAAAATCTAAGTCACTGTGAGCCTTATCTATCCAAGGACCTAGGGTGGTTTGGAGATAAAATCTTCACTGGGGTCCTAAGATTCTCAGTCCCTCTCTCCTCCTCCCTCCAAATATAAATGCCACTAGTGAATTCATTAGCTCCCAACCATTGTGAGAAGGAACTTGTGTGAGGCCTGGAGCATGAAGGCAAGGCAATCTGCGAGGGCATTCTCCAAGTCCTTCCAGAGCACTCTCTCCACTCAAGAGCTTCAGTCAGGCTCCATCTGCAGAAAACAAGCAGAATCCAGACTGCCAACAAAGCCTACAGAGCATTCCTGCCCTCAGTCAGAGGGACGACCCCATGTGGACCAAGAAAGAACAAACAGGAGACTCTGGAATTCCTAATTCCAGGAACCTAACATCCAAAACAGATTGGTACAACTGGTAATTTAGTCTTTTATCCACTTCCTGGGAATTGCTGTGACGGTGGCTGCTTGATGACACCCCAAACCAGTTTTCCGTTCTATGACGGCCAATGCCATCACTGGCAGGGAACGGAGAAGGCACAGCTAAATAAGCCAAGACATTCGGTATTTGCTCCTAATATTCGCGTGCTGCACTAACAGAAATGAATGTTGCTCTCTGTTACTGAGGGTAGCCAGGAAAATGCTGTCAGCCATGCATACACACAAGAAGCCAGAACCCAACCGAAGGCTTCATTTCTCCCACAGATCTTAAAATTAGCCCATCAATCACAAAACATGCATGCCAAGAAATACCTGATCCCAAAAGCAACAGATACATTCAGGAAGAAGCTTCAAGACACTAAGCAAGATGCTAATTCTAAAATATGCTGTATTCAGGATTCATATTTCAACTTAGGCTTCACAATTAAGTTCTAAGCACCATCTTAAGTTCAACACTGACAAGTAAATGTTTTTTTCTCCAGTAGTCTCCTACTATAAGCCTAAAATTTTATGTTACATTTATGAGTATAAAACTACATACATCTGCATAAACATGAACTATAACAATATAAAAAGAGGCTACAACTTTATATAATAGGTGGTCAACTTGCTTAAAACAATAAATACACTCACCAATCTGATGAGGTAAATTATCACAGGGTGGCAGTTCTTAGCCCCTCCAAACATTTCTTCAAAGAACCTGTGTCAATGGAAACAGGAGCTTGCTAACAGGAAGCACGGAAATCTGGATCGCCCACCCTCAAGCTGTTTCAGAGCCAAGTGATCAAGACTCCTGGGAACGGACAGGGGGAAGAGGGGAAGAAATATCTTTTGCCTTCAGTCCTGATTTCTGGTTTCCCCCAAAGGCAAGCACTGCAGGCTAGCACGACTCGGCTTTTCAAAGGCAAGCACTGCAGGCTAGCACGACTTGGCTTTTCAAAGGCAAGGACTGCAGGCTAGCACGACTCGGCTTTTCAAAGGCAAGCACTGCAGGCTAGCACGACTCGGCTCAAGTCACAAAACGGCAGCACTGGAGACCCTTGTGCACATTATATGCACTATTTAGCCCACTCAAATAAAACCAAAGCAAAGGAAGGATCCTCGAAGGATCTGCAGAGACCAAGAAAGTAGGACAAGCCACCTTCAGAAAATTCCACCGCCTGTGGGCTCCCTCAGGACAGCTGCAGGGCTTTCCTCTCCGAGGCCTGTGGCCCGTGGGTCAGAGTCTCTCCGAGGCCTGTGGCCCGTGGGTCAGAGTCTCTGGACTGCTTGCTCCTTTTTCAGAATAGAATGATTTTCATCAAGGGACCAGGGGCAGCTGGTTTCAAAGCCACAGAACCTCACTGTTGAAGGAGACCAGAGCCAATGGCTAGGACCAGGCCGAGGCGATCTGGTTGGCTGATTTATAGATAGGTCCTGCTCTGCAGCCTAGCTGGCTTTCACGACACTCCTGCCTCTCATGTCGAAATGGTGTTCTGTTTCCAATCCACCACTGTCTCCACCACAGGCTGCAACAAAGTACGTTCAGTTATCAAATGAGCAGAGTGGTAAAGACTCTCTGCTTAGCCCACCTCAGTCAGGCTCCAACGCATTCTCCACATACTTCTGTGCACCTCCTTATAAAATCCAGCCTAGGCACAGAACCAGTTAGGTCAGTTTACCAGGAAGCCCCATGCTCTGCCTGGTCTGGCTGTGTGTGGATCTTCATCCTGCACCTTCCCCAGGCAATGCCTCATCATCCTTGCCGGACCAGCAAAATCCTAGCTGGTCAGTTTGGCCAGAATCCTCCATTCCCCTGCTGCTGCCTCTCCAGAACTGTCTACCGCCCTCCTGCACCGATCCCTGCACCCTCAAGTCCCCCTTGCCCTCGGTGCTTTCTGAGCCCAGTCTCTCACTACCACTGCAAGATCCCTTTGCCTAGGTCCCTTCCCCCATCACAACCGTCCTGTGAGTGTTCCCGTACTGTGCTTGTGCCTGAACACTGCACACTTATTTTATATTTTTCCCCTTCGCATGAGTTAAACAGAGGAAAAGAGAGGGAACTACTTCCTCCAACAACCCCGACCTGGAATCACAACTAGAACTTCACTTCTGATACAGGAGACTGAGCCCGTTTCTCTCGTCCCATCCACAATCTCGTCTGTCTCTGTGTCCCTCTCTAAGCAACCCCAACAGTTGTTCCTGACCCCAAGGACCCCTCCAATAACCCTACATACAGGTAGGGCCTGCAGTCCTGACGGCACTCGGAGAGGCGGGGCAGTGGCTCCGAGGTTCACAGTTGGGGATTACTAACTCAGAAAAGGGCCTTGACCCCTAAGCCCCTGGCAACCCCAACTCTCTTCATTAAAATGTCTTTCTATTCTGGGAGGTGGAAAAGAAAATGCCACAGACTTTCCTTTTCAAACACAGTCTGTGGCTAACCATAATGTAAAATACACCATTCATTTCAATTCATTGACAACAGAACTCAGAGACCAATATCAACATTGGCATCAAGCAGGCACCCTGGTAAATTAGTCTGGGCAAAAGCCCTGCGATGCTGGGCATGATGGCACGTGCCTTCAATCCCAGCATGTGGAAGGCAGGGGCTGGTAGATGTCTGTGAGTTTGAGGCCAGCCCAGTCTACTCTACATAGTGAGTCCCGGGCCAACTGACCCACTAGCACAGTGCTAAAGACAGAGAACAGAGGCACCAGAATTAGAGCAACACTATGGCCATGGCCACGTGAACCTCTCACATACAATTCATGTAACAAACACAAATAAAAACACAAACCCCCAAGAGCAATGAGTTGTGTGTTCTTACACTGTACAGAGTCTTATACACAAGAGATGCTAAAGAGATAAACATTTTCATTGACTACAGAATACCCACTGACTCTGCAAATGTCTGACTCACATGCTTAAATGTGCGGACATCCTGGTTAGAGTGGATTAGGGCAAAGATAAAGAGGTAAATACAGGAACCCTCCAATGGGACAGTGTGGGCACCCAACACCCTTGTAGGAATCTGCAGCTGTTTTACACACCCTCCAAAGCCTGAGATCACAGAGCAGCCCCTATGTAGATTGGCTGAGGTTGAGCTCTGGCTCAAAGTCTGTACACTAAGGCCTGGAAGAATAAGAAAATACATTTTTTTAAGTTTTTACTTATTTATTTATTTATGAGTGCTTGGCCTGCGTGTCTGTAAGTACACCCATCCGTGCAATGCCCATGGAAGCCAGAAGAGGGCACCAGATCCTCTGGAACTGGAGTTAAAGACCTGTCAGCTCCCACAGGGTCCTCTGCAACAGCAGCCAGAGCTCTTTACCTCTGAGCCACCTCTCCAGTTCCAGGAAAATACTTTTCACAAAGTCCTACAACTTTTGGTGTGCAGTCACAATAAAGTTGAGTGCTTATTCGTTATGTTCAGCAAACTCTCAGTCACCTGAGTCTAAATCACCTGCCCTTAATCACTGCCTCTGAAGGACATTATGCAACGAAGCAAATCTCTCCCACACAGGGAGGGCCTACCCTCCAAACAGCCGAGAGCATCCTCCCTGGGGAATGTCAGATCTTCCTCGGCATTGGGGAGTGGAAGCAAGGCGGGGTGCAAGGGGTGGCCCTGTGCGGGCGGGCCCGAAAGCATCTAAGGTTTCCATGCCCAACTGGTCCTGACTCTCCAGAGAGTGCAGCCAGCCCTCAGCGAAGAGGTTCTCATTTGACCTTTTTCCATTTCTTGTCCTGATTTATTTCCCGGACGTCAAGGAACACTCTGCAGATCCCTTCTGGTCCTGCTTTTCTTGACAGACTTTTTATAGTTCTGGGTCTTCAGGAGTTTCCTAACAACAGTGGCCTCTCTCCCCACAACATGCTTCCTGCCAGGAAACTCTTCTTTCATCCTTTGCAGACATGAGTCACAAGGAAAAGGCCCAGCTGGAGATTCCTCATCTGAACTGTAAAGAGGTAATCTTCTAACTCTGGCACGCCAGTACATGCACGCGTGCGGGCATGTTCAAGAGACCGAGGGAGAACCCTGCTCCTGGCACCCTTGGGTCCTCACCACAGGCACTAGGGTTCACACAGCAGACCCTGCAAGTCTTCTCGGGAGGCACACATGTCCAAGAGGCATCTTCAGCCTTCTTCCACAGGACACTCACTGTGCTACAAACTTTCTCGTCTGAGGAAATTTGAGCTTCTAATTCTATTCTGTCACTTACTGCTAGTGAATACGGTAAACCAGCTAGCAGATCATACACTGCATGCACATCCAGTGACCAAGTCGTTGTCATCCCTCCAAGAGGCTCAGACATGGGTGTTTCTAGACCAAGCCTGTCACCATGGCAGCTTGAAGCTGCTCAGCCTCTGGAGAAAGCACAGTAGCCTGTTCACCTTCTGCTACAGCCATCATGGAAAGACATCAGTGATATCTCCCTCCACCTGGCACTGGAGTGTTCCTGAAAGCACCACAGATCAATGCAAAAGGACAGCAGCTACTCAGGGGCTGAGGGGGACTCCCTAAGAAACTAGCACACACAAATACAGGCAGGCAGGCAGACAGACAGACACACACACACACACACACACACACACACACACACACTCACCTCAGCTGTGTGCCAAGGCCAAATTGTCAGGTTTCCCCACCTCCATGCCTTCAGCAAACCCAAACTACTGATACCTTAGGTGAGAGAACCCAAACCTCTTCACTTACAAGGAGTCAAAAAAGCAGAACTGTGCTCACCTGTGCAGCGTGACTTACTACTATCTGCACTCAGGAAGGAGCTTGTGTGTGACTACACATGGCTCTGGCCTTGTCTGTTCACCCACAAACCATGCCAGACAGTTTCAGAAACTTGCTGAACATAGCTGGCTTTTGGAAATGCCAAGAAACCGACTCCTCCCCTCACCCAGAGTATACTGGCTTGATCCTTGGGCAAGAGAAATGTTATGGTTTGAATGTGGAATGCAGCCCTCAGGCTCATGTTCTGAGGACTTGGTCCCCAGCTGGTGTGACTGTTTTGGGAGATGATGGAACTTTGGGGACACAGGGCTTACCTGGTCAATCTCGACCACTAGGAATGAGCCTGAGGAGGCGCTGTCTGCATCTGGCTCGTCTGGCTCTCTGCTTCCTGGTCCAGGCAGCATGCAAAGAGCTCCACTGTACATCCCCACTCTGCCATACCTTTCCTGCCACGATGGGCTGCATCCTTTGAGAAACTATGAGCCAAAACAGAGCTCTCTTCCCTTAAATCACTTCTGCTGGGTGTTTTGTCAGGGTGACAAGACACCAAAACAAACTCATAAGTCCCAACCCTCAGCCATGCCTAAAATACCCTATTACCGAGGACTCTGGACTTCAGTAGTAGCTCCAATCTCCTCTACTCACCTACATACTCTGGAAGGTTCTATGTTTACATAACTGTGCCTCACCAGCCTGTTTGCATTTGTGATCGTGACCCACCAGTTCTGTGAAATAAATTAAATGTTCCAAAAACATCTGCATTTATCCACATAGAGGACTGATATTTTGTGGGGCTTGTTTTAATATTTTATTATTTTTATTTTATGTGTATGAGTGTATTGCCTGCATGTACGTACGTGCACCTGTGTCCTGTAACATGGAGATTTGAAGGGGGTGTTGGATCCCCTGGAACTGGAGTTACAGATGACTGTCAGCTGCATGTGGGTGCCGGGAATTGAACCCAGGTCTTCTGCAAGAGCAGACAGTGCTCTTAACTGCTAAGTTGTCTCTCCATCCCAGATTAATATTTTGTAGTATTAATTCATGCTTGGGGAAAATAACTCAATTTGGGGTTAGCTATTCCATATACACAGAAGTGAGGCCCTGCTATTCTACAATCAGGTACGACTATTACCAAATATCTTGTGAACCTCTACAACAAGATCTGTTGTTTAATAACTGAAAAGGGGGTTAAGATCTCTTCCTCCAATTCTGCTACCAGACCCAAACTTTGTGAGCTTACAGACATAGAAATCTGCCATACACTGTGCTTCTTGGAACTCTCTTGGAAACAAAAGAGTTTGTTTCTTTTCCAAAGATTTAGACTCTTTGAGACAGCAGAGTGGACACAGTACAGTCCACTCAGTACCCACTTCAGAGCCAGTGTCCACTTCTAGTGAACCCAATCTAGGATATGTGGTAGCCACCATGTGTAGCATTATTTCTAATTGTGCTGAGGAAGTTGCAAGTTCCCTCAGAAGTCTTGTAAAAGCTAAAAACAGCCTTTGAAAAACACCTGTCAGATGGTCATACAAATAGAAACTACAATTATTAAAATAATCAGCCTCTGCTGACTGCAAATACCAACCCAAGCCTACGAACAAGCAACAAGCACAGGAGTTAAATAAACCGCAGGAGAACTACAAGTTCACAGGTCAGGACAGCAAGACCCACCAAGGCTAAGGATTTAGACATCATAACATCACGTGACACTGTAAACTGCCACCAGTGAGCAGGAGGTCGAAGCTGAGGCTACCACCCTTCACCCTCAAATCCCAGAAGCATCATCACTCTCAAGCTATCTGCAGAGAACAACTCTATGGTAAAGTATACACTGAGCCCGGAACACCGCTCCGAACAGAGCCCAGTGCTCCGGGCTGATAGATTGATGATGAGTTAGTATATCTCACATCCCTAAGAAATAGGTAGCAGACGGGTTGCAGCAGGACTGGGAGCTCCTGCACTGCCTTCTCAGGAAGCAGCATCTTCTTCCGGAAAGCCGCAAGAAACTTCCTGGGATTCGCAGAGGCTCCAGTCCAGTGCCCCAGATTGAAAGACACGCTGTCCCAGCACTTGGGACACAAAAGACAGTGTCTTATTTCTTATTGCCAGAGCTTTGGGGTCAGAATGTTTAAAAAACAGAAAATGTACTCCATATGAAAACTCTAGCTTCACTCACATTCCTGATGAAATCTTTTACAGCATTTTACATCATATCTTTTTCACCCTGACAGCCTTTCCTAGGAAGGCTGACCTAGTATTATTATATTAACAACTTGTTAAGTGACTTGCCCAGAACCACACAGTTCATCAGTATTGGGGTCAGATGGTAAGATTCTTGGTTCAAGATTTTTCTGATAAATTCCAATTCATCTCTATATTTCCTCCAAACTTGTCTGCATACAAAACCCTTGAAAACTTGGCTCTGTCCTACCTCTCTCTGTCTCTGACCTTCAAACTACGGACCAATGTTTGATAAGAACAGAGACTATCAATACACAAGGTCCTGTGGTAAGGCCACAAATTCCTCTCTCTCCCTCCCTCCCTCCTTTCCTCCCTTCGTCTCTCCCTCTCCTCTTTGACTCTGACTAAATAATCTAGACTCTGTTGATACAGACTACAACTGCTAGAGAAGAGCTGACAAGAAGTTGCAAAGATCAAATTATAATGGCCATCTGTGCTGGGCCACTATGTAGAAATCCACTTCATGTCCAACACACGTATGTGGAAGGGACTCAACAGAATCTTTGAAAAGCTCACAGACAAGCTGAAGGAGGTCTGCCCATTCTTACCCGAGGCACTTGGAGAATGTCACTCACGCCAAGGTGCCATTCTACTTCTTCAAGTAAAGACCCTGGGACTGAAGAGGTCAAAAGGAAATGTTCATGTTCTCAACAGAGCATTGGAGGCCAACATCTCTAATGCTCCCGTGAACACTAACGAGAGCTAATCACTCTGTTTACACCATCAGCCAAACCAGCCGGCAGCAAGACATATGGCACACCTGGCGACCTCTCAAGCCCTTGTAAGCACTATCATGTCTGTTTCAGAGGGTTGAAGACAACCTAATTTCACATGATCAGCACAGAGCTGCTTCGGATTGCTATCTCAGGATCACAAAGCATACTCTCCAGTCCTTCAAACCCGTCAATCTATAGTCAAATCATCCATTTTGTTCTTCCATTCTCTCCTCACCAGTTCTTCCTCACTGTGCCCCTCCGGCACCTCTTCCCCAAATGTCCACTTTGGCTATGATTCATGAAATCAAGCAGCAAGCTTGAGAGTTTAGAGAACTGATTTTCTACTGATCATTAAAGCTGGATGTAGCATTTATGACGTTCTCTGTGCAGCAGTCACAGGATCTGGCCAACAGTTCATGCACTTTGAACTCGAGACAAGAAAATCATGGCAATTTACAGAATCACTGACACTTACTGTATCCAAGTCTCAGGAAGACACATGACCTAAGACTATATGCAAGTTCTAATTTACAGATTTATATAAGTTCCATAAAGGACATTTTCACATCTTCTCTCCATTCCTACCAAGATGGAGGGAGGACAGTTGGGGAACCACAACAGACCCAAATTCTCAGAACAAAAGCAAGGGTGTCAGTCATCAGCTGGCAAAGCACTGAACTCGTCAGTGTGACCGGTCCTGTATGACAGGACCAAGTTGATTTACTGTTAAAAACACAAAATAAATCAACAAAATAAGAAGGTCCAGAACAGTATTTTATAAAGCACATTCCCAGCAGAGCAAACTTTAACTCTGCAGAGCAAACACTCTATTGGACTATAATATAATTCTAAAAGCACTTACAACTACTTGGCTCAACGCTTTACAAAGGCAAAGAGCCTGGCCAGATGTGGTGGCAGCACTTGGGAGGTAGAGGCAGGTTGGGTCTCTGAGTTCCAGGCCAGCCTGGTCTACATAGTGAGTTCCAAGTCAATTGGGGCTACAGGGAGACCTTGTCTCAAAAAATCAAAACAAAACAAAACAAAAGGCACAGCCCAAAGGAATGCACAGCAGAAGCTAAATGGCCCAGTAACCACAGGCTGAGTTCAGCAGGCAGGAATGCTCATGCGGTGAAGTTCTTTTTACGTGGTTAACACGGTCCAGCATAAGCTCCAATCAAATCTAACTTTTAAATGGTGTGAGAAATTACATTTACTCAGCAACTCTCCTCTCCTTCAGTACTTAGCACCTCAGTCTTTCCTCATGATACTCTGAATTTAAAGGCTGTTCAATGACCTACATGCTTATAAAGCATAGACAAGCAACGTTTTGAAAGATGCAAAAAATCTCAGCCATGTGTAAAGGATAAGCTGTCCCTTGAGTGAGCTGCATTTCATACTAACACACAGACAAAACATGTTTCGCCTTGGCTACAAGTACAGGTCCTGAGCTGAGATTCATGAAACTGTACACAGAAGTACTTCAGAGAGGCAGGTGATTTTTCCATAACAGAAAAGAAAACCACGGAACAGGGAAAACTTCTCACACCTAAGCATAAGCAGTATTTGCTAAGATTCTAAAAATCCAGATATGCCAATTATCCTGAAAATGTTTTTGTTTTTTTGTTTATTTTTATTACATGTCTAAGTGTTTTGCCTGCATTTAAGGGTGCTTGTATGTGTAAAGCCAGCATGTAACGGGGGCCAGGAGAGGATATCAGCGCCTCTAGAACTAGAGTTACAGACAGTTGTTAGCTGCCATATGGGTGCTGGGAACCAAACCCAGGTCCTCTGCAAGAGCAGCCAGTGCTGCAGTCCCAAAGAAGTAAATGCCTGAACAGGGACTTGAACCCTGGATCCTAGGATTAAAAGTCTGATGCTCTACTGACTGAGCTATCTGAACTTTTATTCTGAAGTTTTGAAGAAAAAGGAAAAGCTGCATTTTTGTCTTTGGATTAGGACATAATCATGACGAACTCCTGCAGAAAATGGGGCACAGGAGCTGCGCTGTGCATCTAACACACAGGTGCTGCGCTGTGCATCTTACACACAGGAGCTGCGCTGGGCATCTGACACACAGGTGCTGCGCTGGGCATCTTACACACAGGTGCTGCGCTGGGCATCTTACACACAGGTGCTGCGCTGGGCATCTTACACACAGGAGCTGCGCTGGGCATCTTACACACAGGAGCTGCGTTGGGCATCTTACACACAGGAGCTGTGCTGGGCATCTTACATATGGTAATTCCATTTCATCCCATACGAGGCAGAGATATCTCATCCTACAGCTTAGAAAGCGAGGGGAGGTAAGAACAAAGCCACAATGGGAAGACAAGAATATGTTGGGATTTTATCCAAGGTATGTCTGACTCCAAACCTAAAATATCCTGTACCACCCTCTGCA
Organism: Eospalax fontanierii; assembly: GCA_035773235.1. Classification (NCBI taxonomy): domain Eukaryota; kingdom Metazoa; phylum Chordata; class Mammalia; order Rodentia; family Spalacidae; genus Eospalax; species Eospalax fontanierii. Next base: position 14,983,343 of record CM069551.1, read on the forward strand.
TACCCGCTCCTCCAAGAAGTTATGAGCCCCAGTTACAATGATGGGACTGTTCCTAAGTAGATCAGCCCTGGAGTCAGAAGCTCTACAGTTTAATGATGCTTCCATTGAGTGGTGATTTCCTTCTAATTAATGGAGACAAAAATGTCACTTAGTCTCATAATATTGAAGTGAGACGCATCTATAAAAGCTGTAGTGCAAGGCCTTGGCAAAACAGTTCCATAAGCATTACCTTCCTCTCCTAGTATGAATTGTCACAGCTGGAGCAGATCCAGGGCCTGGCTGGGGATGGGCACCAGAGCCTGGGAGAACAAGTCTGAAGAGGCAAGGCCTCGGGCAGGGAGCTAACCTGTCACTATCCCTGTTCAGTCTATCTTCCCATGGATCAAACACAGAAAAACTGTCCTGGATAGCATCAGTTGTCAACTTGACACACCTGAGAAGAGGGACAATGGACTGGGGAAGTTCCTCCATCGCACTGGGTGATAGAGGAATCACTTGAGTGATTGCTGATTGTTGAGTGATTGATTGCTGATTGCTGAGGCCTCGTCCACTGTGGGTGGTGCCACCTGGGGACATGGTTCTGGGTTGTATAAGAAAGCAGGCTGAGCATGAGCACAGGCCGCAGGAGCAAGCCAGGAAGCAGTGCTCCTCCTCCTCCACGACCTGTGCTCCAGGTTCCTGCAGCTCAATCCTTATCCTGCTTGAGTTCCTGCAGTAACTTCCCTGCATGATGAACTGTCCCCGAGAAAGAAATGTAAGATGAAATAGGCCCTCTCTTCCCCAAGGTGCTTTTGGTCAGAGTAGCTTATCACAGCAGCAGAAAGTAACCAGAACAAAAACCAACTGTAGACCAACTCTGTACGGGACATAGTCACAGTTTGCTGAACCAGCAGCTGCTCCCAGTTAACCAGCCACTTGGGAACTGATGGAACTTCCTGCCTTCAGTACCTTACCTTCCACCTGGAGAGAAGGGAGCTGACACAAAGCCAGACAAGCAGGCAAAGGCCCAGCCAGCCTCACCTTTCCTTCTGTGCCCCTCCCACAAGCATCTGAAGGTTTTCCACAGCACACAGAGCCACCTGAGGTCAGTTCTCCTTAAGAAACTAGAGTCACCTAGTTTGACATATAATTTTAAACACTGGTTTCTCAGAATGGTGATTCCCAGAGAAAAAGACTTCATTTTAGCAGAGACAGGGGCAACTTGAAGATCTCAGGTGGAAAACAGATAATTGATGACATAAAAATCAAAGAACTGGGCTGGAGAGACACTCAGTAGTTAAGAGCACTGGCTCCTCTTGCAGAGAACTGAGGTTTGATTCCCAGCACCCACCTGGTGGCCAACAACCATCCATAACTCCAGTTGCAAAGGATCTGACACCATCTTCTAACCTCTGTGGGCATTGCACAACACAGGTGCATTCACACACATGTAGGCAATACACATAAAACAAAAACAATAAATTTTTAAAAAGCAAAACATATCACTAAAAACAAGATTTTAAAGTAGGTCAAAATATGTACAACAATTGATAGAAGGCTAATGAGGGAAATACATAAATTAGAGTTTATAACAAATGAGAAAAATACTAATTCCCAATAGCTACACTGGGTGAAGAGCCTAGAGAGTCTGTGAAAGAAATCCAGGCGTTAGTCATATGAGCATCTGACCTCCTTAAGAGCAAATACACAGAAAAGAAAAAAAAAAAAGTATCTTTTCTCTTTAAAGTTTTATCAAGTGTGACTAAACGAGAACTATTACTCTGTTAATGAAGAAAAGTTAGTAGAAAGTTCTGGCAAATTACATCAGCATCTCTCAGGACCTGCACACATCCAAACCCTTTCATGCAGCATCCATCCAACTAATAGGAAGATGGGGTTGATATGACTGATGACAAAACTGTTCACTGAAAGCAGGTTACATGTTCTGCAGCAAGTGCAGAACCTTACAGTCCTTAGACACACTCAGGGATCCTTCAGTAGCACAGGGAAGCACAGATAAAACAACGCAAGAGGCTCGTAAAGTGGGAGCACAATTATGTACTCATAATATTGAACTATGGAGAAAAATAAATGAATGGAAAATGGAAGGAAACACCTCACCACAAAGACACCCTCAGACTGGGACTGCTGACGTGGTTTGAACTGTGCCTCTCTTACTTGTTTTTCTATATTACTTAGATCTAGAAGGTGCATACATCACTTTTGTGATCACAAGACAAATAATAACAATTTCAAGTGTAAATCCACAATGAACAACATACAGTAATCTAAAAGCTGTCCACCCACTTCTCCAGGTACCAAGATGAAGCTGGCAGGTAAAGGACTCAGCATGAGGCAAGCCACTCGATGCTGTGCCTACACACCACAACACGAGGCTTTTAGATGTGAAAATAAAAACTACATGTCCTACACATCAAAACATATTTTGGAAATTCATAAACCGAAACCTTTTCCACCAGAGGACTTTCGCAAACACAACAAGATTATCTCCACAAAACAAACTAGTCCAACAGGAAGTTTACTAGGGACACCCTAAGAACTAATCACTGTTTTTACGGATCTGATAAACCCTGCCAGTTCATATTCATACACAGCGTAACATAAACCATCTCCAGTGGGTCTATCACCACTTCTGAACAGGAGCACAAAGCTCTGAGTATGTGGCTGTGCCTCAGCAACACTCACAGGTACCCAAACCAACTCCTGGCATTGGCCTCTCAAAGGCCAATCTGGAGGTCTTGGAGACCATTTTCTAGCAGCAACCGCTGCCTGGGGCAAACTGTTCGGTCTTGGAGACCATTTTCTAGCAGCAACCGCTGCCTGGGGCAAACTGTTCGTGTTCAGTGTCTTCTTTCATCTTCATGACTCTACAAAGCAAAGTTTCTGGGCACTGTGGCCTTGTTAGAAGAGCTGTCCTATGCACTGTGGGTAATCAGCTGCATCCCTGGACCTGACCCCGACCTCACCCAGGTACCCTCTTTCCCACCCCCAGGTTGTGACATGGACAACGTCACATCACATTGCTAAATGCCTCCCTAAAGTCAAAATCACCTCCTCCACAAGCCATTGCTACAAAAATATGTACTATTTGACAGATGGAGAAATGAGCCCATGACCCACAAGTCTGTATTTCATCTGTGTCCAGAGAGAAGGCCTGCTTTATACAGCCTGTCTACATGGATCATCTTTGTACCCTCCCTGAGCCGATAATGGACCTCAGCACACTTGGCCAAAGAAACCATTACTCTTGTCACATACTTATTTATATCCTTCTTTGGGTCCTGGCAACAAAATCATGGCTCTCAACTAGTATATAATCATTTGAAAGAGTAAGACTTATCAGGCATAAGGGGAGTCTATTCTGGAGGAAACTGTTTCCTCAGTAAAATAGGAACAATGCTACTGCAGCCATCATAGTTAATGGACATAGAGCAGCCAGTGCTTTACTGCAATGCACAACTGGGAGAAACAACCACCTATCAAATGAGTGTCCGTAAATAAGCCTAGCATGAGAACAGTCCAAGTATCCGATTTACTGGGGTGGAAGGAATCTTCAGACACAGCCTCAACTCTGCACCCATTAGTGGCTGAGCATTTAAACTTTAGAATCTGGGTTACCTGACTCCTGTGGAGTTCCCAGCAAGGCTCTGACAGAAGCTCTCCGTCAAGATTCCCTGCTGGACTGTTTAAGTCTGCAGTAAGGGAGACAGGTTCAGAGTCAGAAGTTCAGTTCCAGAACTTGGCCTCCCTGCCCAGGCGACAGGAAAGAAGCTTGAAGAAGGAGGTCGAGACAAGATGAGGCCACAGGAGCCACAGTGGTGACAGAGCCAGGCAAAATCCAAGAAAAATATTCTTCCTAACAAAGTAAACAAGCGTTGGTTCAAAGCCGAGTCTTCACTTCCATAGGAATGAAGAACTTCAGTTCTCAGATGAAAGACCCATATTGGGATGGTTTCACAGACACCCCCTGAAAACAGGCAGATAAATGCTTCAAATCTGTGCAACTGAAAGGGAAGATTTTATCTGACCTGAAGGTCAATCTGTGCTCAACATAAACCCAAACCTCTTCCTCACAACGTCCGGTTCATACTGAGTGTGCTAAGACATGAGAGTGAGAACCCACAGAACCAGATCTTTCCTTTTCCAAACCTTAATTTCGGTAGGTTAAGACTCCTAGATGAAGTGTGGGCTAAAATGTGAAGATTGTGTAGGCCACATCAAACCTGATTCCACGTAGCCTCTAGGTCAGGCACCAGCATGGGAACTCTACAGTAAGTCACAGCAGAGCTCAGTCAATTGGAAGGCCAAGGCTGACGGGCAGTATACACAGTGTGAATACTCTGGAAAAAAGGGCCAATTCACACCCCAGGCAACCAGGGCAGGGTGATGCAAGGAACCATCACACTTCTAAGACTAGAACACAGTTTAAAACTCCCAAGTTGTCCATCTTTGGATTTTCCATTTAATGCCCCTGGACCATGGTTGACTGTGGGTAACTGAAACAGCAGAAAAGCAAAACCAAGGATAAAGAAACCTCTGTGCTGGTCCTAATTACCAGACTGCTCCACCCCAGCCTCCTGAAGTCACTACCACACAACACAGCAGAAACACCACAATCCAATGTCTTTTTGGCTACAGATCTGGCTGCAATAGCTCACTGAAATGAATACCAAGGCCACAGAACCAGGACTGATTCCATGCCCTGGCCTCAACTTGACCACTTCTCTCCGTAGAGTACTTCCTGGTGCATCAGGTAATTTCCTTATTAGCCATTAACTGACTGTGGCACCAAAACCAGGCTGTTTCTTACCACTCAGAATGCTTGTTCCCCCTCAAAACTAGTCTGTGAATCATTAAGTCATTAAGTCTGACTGTCTAAAACTTCCTTCTTCAAGCCAGTCAAGTTTTCCTTTGTCTGATTTTTTTTTCTTTTTTTTTTTTACTACTACTTTCTACTTCAATAAATTAACAGTCTGCCTCAAGCCACGCCCTGGTAAACAAGTCTTCTGTATTGTTTAGATGAAAGCCTTTTGCCATTATTTCACATTTTTCCTCTTAACCAATACTTCCCAGAGCAGCTTGTCCCTGGATTTCCTTTCACTACTTCCTGCTCTGGAAGACTGCCTGCAGGAGGCTGAGAAATTCTTAACCCTTCACAAGCAGGCTTCCCCTGCCGGGACCGCTCGCCACAGAGGGTTCCGGAGTTCTCCCAGCTAACCCGCCCTTCTACCCAGTCCTGTTCCTACCTGTCCTCGTTCCACAACTGCACACACTCTGTGCTCTGCTCTCAGCATCACCCTGGCAACCCCAGACCACCTCCAGCCCAAGCCACTGTTCCGGGCTTCCCCATCAACTATTAGCAAGAACAGTCCAGCTGACCACCCGCAGCTGATCGCTTCCCACATACTCCTTTTAAGCGCTCTCCCCCCCATTCTCTCTCTCGTTTCTTTTAACCTCTGGATTCTCTCACTTGTGCTGCTCCAACTGTTCTCACATCTCCTCCAAGAGGGTGTCCTCCTCCCCCTACTCCTCCCGTTGTAAGGCATCTCCTGCAGGATGTGCTGTGGACAGTCCGGCACTGGCGTGCTCCTCCCCTTGTAAGGAGTCCCTGCCATGTGCCATGTGCCAGCAGTGCTGACAGGTGCTCCTGCTCTTGGGCAACGCCCCCCATTCTCTTTCCCTTGGCAACTTTGCTTTTGCCTTATCTCATTTCTAAATGTCGGGTATACCCTGAACGCTGGTGCCTGGTTCTTTTATTCTACAATCCTCTTTGAAGACTCATCTTTGTCTGACAGCTAGATGGAAATGCGCTATCAATCTGACTTTGCCCACACCACAAGCTTAAAATTTTTAATTCTTGCTTAAAATCTTCATGAGGATACAAACAACTCTGTTTTTAACTTAATTTATTTGTGTATGTACCTGTGCCTGTGTATGTACATGTGTGTATGCAGGTACATGCACGGACTAGAAGAAGGCAGGGCATCAAATATCTTCCTCTACTGCTCCGCAGCGAGTGAACCTGGGATTCACATTTCTGGGTCTAACAGCCACAGCAATCCTTCTGAATCCACTGCCCAGTATCTGGGGTTACAGGCGTGTGCAGGGATGCCCAGGTTGTCATATGGGCACAAGGATCCAAACTCTCTCTAGTCCTCATGTTTCAGAACAAGCACCTTTAACTACCAAGTTACTTCTCCAGCCCCCAACTAAGAATTCTTTTTGTAAATATTTTATTATCTTTATTTTATGTGTATGGCTATATGCATGTAAGTGCACCCAAGTCATGCAATACCCTTGGACGTCAGAAGAGGGCATCAGATTCCCCTGGAACTGTAGTTATGGGTGGTTGTTAACCACCATGTGGGTGCTGGGACTCCACACCTGGGTCCTCCGCAAGAAGAGCCAATGCTTTTAACCATTGAGCCATTTCTCCAGCCCCCTAACAATTCTTAATAGCCTTTAACATACCAAGTACAAATCCAAACCAGAGGCAAGGAAAAGCAGCTGAGGTTGAGGCTACTGGCCCTGGAGCTCTCCCTACCTGACGTTAGTGACTAGTTATTACTGATTTATACCATGATTCCCCAGAGCCCGGCACATACAACCTTAACAAGGTTGCTGAGCCTCTGGGTGCCTTAGAGTCCTCGTGTCTAACGCAGGTATAATAGCAGTATCTTCTTCTGGGGCTGATGCAGGGACTGTGTAACAAGGACACAGTAAGCACTGGCCAGAAGAACCTGATGAGGTGGTTACAGTTATTGTATTAATTTACACAATGAGGAAACAAAGGTAGGTTACCATGAGTCGAAATGGAACACAACCCCTGGGGTTCAAATCTTAACTCATATTTCCTGATAGAATTCCATGTTCAGTGGGTGCCCCTCTTGGTTAAGCTTTCCCCACTCCCCTTTCACTTACACACCCAGTAACACCCAGCATGCTATGTCCAGGGCCATCTTTATAATCACCCTCCTCCCCACCTTAAAAAAAAATTCCCCACATGGGAGTTGCTTGCCAAATACTCAATGAAATAACAACAACATTTGTCATCAGTCCGAGGCTCAGTGCTTGCCAGAAGAACGCTGTTAGCACTTCACAGATATTATCATTTAATCCTCATAACTACCCAACTACTCCCAATTCACAGATTTAATTAACCTCGTCAGGACAAGGGTTTGAATCTACAATCATCTGGCTCCAGAGCCCACACCCGTCATCCTTATGTGGGGCTGAGATGAGAGTGAAAGGGGACAATGGGAAGATGGAGGGCAGTGCTGTGAGGCTGAGTTGCCATTGGCCAGTTAACTGGGGTTCAGCTGGGACAAACACTGAGGGTCCTATCTCTCCACCCTGGGGACCCCTCGACACCCTCCATCCGTAACAGCTGACATCTTTTCTCAGAAGTCCTACTATGTGCCAAATAGGCCATTTTCACTTCTACTCATGTCCAATGACTTCTAATCCTTGTAAAAATTCTGAAATAAACAGACATGACCAGATGTCCAACTGTTCCTGTCCCTTCAGCAGAACCAGTTTGTTTAATTGACCACCACAGCCAGTTCACAGTGCTTGATTTCTAGAACCCGTGCCTGTGTGGGTAGGATCTTCCTGGCCTATGAGATGCGAGTGACTAGATTTTCCCTCCTGCCAAAACTCTGGTGAGGGGACAGGTCCAGGGCCTTGCTTGTTGGACCCTCTGCCCTCTGCTTCCCTTTTCTCCCTGGAGAAGGTAGACAGATGTCTGGTGAAGAGAAGAGGACGGAGGATGGGAGGTTGATGGTGCTCAGCACCTGTCCATCCTTTTGAGTGTGGGTGAGAAACATAAAATTTCTGTTTGGTTTAGTCACAGACGTTGAATCTGTTATATGTGGTCACTTGTGGTCTTAACTGAGTTTAGATTTTTTTTTAAAAGGTGTTTTATTTTGCTTATTAAATGACGATATTCTGTGCAAGAAAAGAAAAGAGGACTTCAGAGACCCACAGATGCTTAGTTTGAATTCTGATATTGGCAAGATCTTTTGATCTCAGTTTTTCCACCTGTAAGTGGCAGGTGACATGGAGGACAGGTCACCCTAGAGAATCAAAGTCCCCTGGGCAGAAAAAGAGAGCAAGCACCTTATCCGTGCTTAGACGCATTCTCTCGCAGTTGGGCAGTCCCCCATACACCGATGAAATGCAGGACATCAGACCATACGAGGTTCCGCTTCCAGGTCCAAGCAGGGCATTTCCTGACTCGTCACCAGTCACTTCCCACAGCTAATTCTATTGGAAAACACACAGGCTCACCTGACTCCTCCATCATCATAAGAAAAAACAGAGCGTGTTCAAATCCCATTTCAAACAAATTAAGAGTCAGCATCTTTAAAGAGAAGACATCATTTTAGGGACATTATTCACTCGCAGTTGGGCCAGGAAGTTACTTTGTGACAAGCCACCAAGGTCTACTCTGTATTTATGTTTTCTAAACAAAGTATTCAATAAAATTTCCCTATGAAAAACCTATATAACTCTGTAGTGGTAAGATGGCACTTAGGCAAAGTTCTATAACCACAAGAGTAGTAGTCTGAAAAGCAGTGTGCTAATAAGCTTCCCAATAACCACCCTGTGCCTGGCTTGCCTGAGGATGGTGGTTATTTATGAATAAATAATCTTGCAACTGATTTGATAATTAAATCTATCTATCTACCACAATATATGTCAATAATGTCTAGCCCCACCCTCCTTTCTCTCATCTCTGGGACATCCACATACACGTCCCCTTTACACCTGTATGTCCTTTTTTTATATAATTCACTGAATCCAATGACAGTTGCCTGCAGGCCAAGGGTATAGGCCATCCACTGGGGCATGGGCAACCCACCAGAGTCACATCCCCAAACAAACCTGACTCTTGGAGCTGAAGAGATGACTCGGTGGTTAAGACCATACATTAGGGATGGCATAGTGCTTTCCTGAAAATGCAGATTTTATGTCAAAAGCTTGATTAATTAAAGAACGGGTAAACCCACAGGGTGTTTGTGACACATATGGCCAGGTCAAACACTCTATGGTCTGATCTTCCTCCTACACGATCCATTTCTGACTCTGCCAGATTGACTGTACTCTGTGCAACTGAAGTCTGTACGATTCCTTCAGCCGTGGACATTTGAGGTGTACCACTGCACAGAAACCACTAACTGGCCTGTCTATTCTCAACGTCTTACACTTGCCAACAAACACAAAGATGTGCGTGTGGGCCAGTCAGAATGTGAGTCACACCAAGTTCCAGGGAGACACATAACCAAGTTCAGTCACAAACTGTGACAACACACCCACCTGGCCCACTCAGAGTCCAGACCCACATTTCAGAAACAGAAAGTATTCAGTTCGTACAGACTACTACACATTTAACCCAGACTCTTTCTTCTCACCCTGAAACTGCTTAGTAAGCATGTAGACTTGAGGCTTCTCAGCCCAATTTTTACTCTACAATCAGGGTGTTTGGTATCTCAGTTCCTTCAAAGTAGAAAACAGATAAAAGAAACCCTCACTTCTTTGGTTTCTAGGAACAATAATTACTGCATATCAAAAAATGAAAAAACAAACAAACCAGAAGCCTTTGAATGTTGTGGATTAATTCAGTTTTGGTTTTTTTGGCCAAAGCTTCATTTAATAAAGAGTTCATCTTGTGATGCACATGACAAAGCTTCCAGGAGTTTACTAGGCAGTAGGTTCTGATATGCACTGTCATCAATTTGAGAAGTAATTAACCCAGTACAGTTGAAGGACCTGCGTAACACAGAGCACTTTTTGGACAGAGTCAATTGTGGAACAGTCTGATGATTAACTTCAAATTAACTGTTTATTTATGAAGTTTTAGTAGCACCAAAATGCTGCCAGTGGACAGATTCACTGTTCTGTTTATTTCTAAACACCACCCAGCATCAAAACAGGGTGTTAGCCTTAATAGCTTTCAATCTCTTATTTAAATTATTTTTTTTGACAATAGCTTTAAAAGTTATAATTAAGACACTCTGAAAGATCTCACCAACAAAAAAAAACCCCACCAGAATCAAGAAACAAGTCCAAATAGGAATGGACATGCATTCATTAACTAACCATTCACTGAGTGTGAAAAGGGAATTCAAACAAGGACAGAAATGTGTGATACTATCTTTGAAAACATAGAATGTTAAATGAGGTTTTATTTCAATTAAGTTTGAAAATTGTGCTAGTGGAGATGTCGGTATCTTTAAAAATGGGAGATGGGGCTGGAGAGATGGCTCAGCAGTTAAGAGCACCGGCTCCTCTTGCAGAGGACCCAGGTTTGAGCCCCAGCACCCACATGGTGGCTAACAACTGTCTGTAACTTCAGTGCCAGGGGATCCAACGCCTTCTTTTGACCTCCTCAGGTCAAAAGTGTACACAGGTACACTTACACACATGCAGGCAATACATTCCTGCACATAAAATAAAAATAAAATATTACAAAATGGGAGATGATGTAGTAGAGGCTCAGTGGCTAAAAGCATTTACGGAGGATAAAGGTTCGGTTCCCAGCACCCACATGGAGGCTCACAGTAGTCTTTAACTACACCCTCTTCTGGCCTCTTTGAGCACTGCACACAGACAGTGCACATAGGTGCTGGCAAAATGTTCATACACACAAAATATGTCTTTTAAAAAGGAAAACAGGAGATGAACAACTCAGAAACTTCTTTTTAATGTAACAAATTATAAGCACGATCAATGATAAAATACAAATAAAGAAGTCGGCTGGTCAGCAACAGGGGAAATGACCTTGTTCTGACTGATCTCATGGCACGGGTGACAAAAAGACCACACGATCAGCTAACTGATACTCCCTTAAGGAACTCTCAAGAACGGTTTGCAATAGCTTTGAGATTAGACATTATTGATCTGGAATTACAGTGTGCCCTAGGTATCAAGCTGCCTGTTCAGTAAGGCCAACTGAGTCTTATTTTTAAAGTAGCTATTAGAACAGTAATAGTTTAGCAAAAGGAATTAAAACCTAATCCCATCTTTCCCAATAAATCAAACATCAAACAGAAAGAATTCTTTAATTTTTTTTCTTACATTTATTTGCTGTGCTTACGTGTGTGTGTGCGTGTGTGTGTGTGTGTGAGTGAGAGAGAGAGAGAGAAAGAGAGAGAGAAAGACGTGTTGGGGAGCTGGGGCTGAAGAACAACTTGAGGGAGTCAGTTCTCTCCATTAACCACGTGGGTTCTGGGGACTGACTAGCAGTAAGTGCCTTAACCTGCTGAACCACCTCAGGACCCAAAAGCTCTCTTTAGAAGTACCATACTTGGGGGCTGGAGAGATGGCTCAGGATTAAGAGCACTTACTGCTCTTCTGGAGGACCTGGATTTGGTTCCCAGCACCCACATGGCAGCTAACACCTATCCTTAACCCAAGTTCCAGGGGACGCAATGTGTTCTTCTGGCCGCTGCAGGCAGCAGGCACGCGCACAGTACACTTACATACATGCTGGTAAAATACTCATACACACGAAATACATAAAATCATGTACCATGTTTTATTATACCTAATCTGCCCTCATAAACATGAATTAAGAAATAGTCATTCAAATGATTGTTACTAGTCAAATTATTATTCAATAAAGCTGTTTTAAAACTTGTCAAAAAATAAACCGTTTAATAAATCTTAAAAATTAAGTTTCCCAAGCTTTTCCATGGGCTGCCTGGTCTCTGGGGCTCCACCTCTCGGCTCCATGCAGCATAGAGAGTCTTATCAACCAAGACTACCCAGAACTCACTTCAGCGCCCACAGGAATGCCACATCTCTTTCCTAATTAAAAGAAAAACTATGCTGGAAAACATTCTGTTTTAGACAGTTTCACAGACCAGAAGTATAAAAGTCTGGCTCAACGTTCTTGCTGAGCCGATTGAAATTTCTATGCCTGAACCCCAAACACAAACCAAAATTAAAATGTTCTGTTCCAGAAAAGCACACATTCTCTTTGCAAAAGTCCTGTCCTCGCTGGGCTTGGCTGCACGGTCCTGTAATCTCAGGTGGAGGCCAAGGAGAATAGATTTAAGGCCAGCCTGGGCTACGGGATGAGATCCTGTCTCAAGAAGGGGAAGGAGGAAGGGGAAGGGATAAGACGCTGCTCTGCCCAATGCTGTTTAATTTTTTCAGGACCTCGGAACAGTAATGTTACCCAGGCATTCTTTAAATAAAGCAAACACACAGCAGTTCTTTCTAGCTCTGACACCCAGCTGTCTGGCCACAGACGCCACTGCCACCACATCTCCAAAGTCCTGTCCCCACACTTCCTGAGTCCTGGAAGTGCCTTTGGGTCTGAATCTGGGATGCACTTCCTCTAGACCCGGCACAGGAGGAGCCTCCTCACAGAGGAACCGGAAAGGGGAAAACTTGAGGGCCACCCGGCCACCCTTGGTCCTCCTCTGGCTCAAGGCTGACACAAGCCAGGCTAGAATCCGTGGGTTCTGAGCTCACGCTCCCCCAGAAAGCCAGTCACAGCCAGCTGGTGACCCGTGCACAGAAACGCTCCAAGCTGGAAAAGGTTGGAAACCAGGGAGAAAAAACAGCACACAGCCACGGAGTGCAAACGCAGGCTGGAACTCCAGGCCTTCCACGGCTCAGGGGCTCGTTTTGGCCCCACATGTTGAAACTTCATATTCTCATTATGTAGAGTTTGAATCCGCCGTCTACACTTCCCTGCTCAAGCTTCCTACTCTAAAGGTTATCCCCAAAGCACAACCACTCCTGAATCTTCTCCAGCGGCTCCAGGCAAGATCTAGGGATGCGCAGTGTGAACCTCTGAGGTGGACTCCAGAAGCGCCCCAAGGGGCCAGGCCCCGCCCCAAGTGGCCTTCATACCCTCAGGACAGTCCACACTGGTGTGTCACTTAAGGCGCTCTGGGGCAGAAGGGACTGAATACCATTTTCTTCCAGCGTTCAGAGATGATTCACAGAACTTTTTCTACGGCAGTACTGAGTACTGAGCACTCCCACCCACACCCCCTCCGCGAAGGTTCTGTGGGATAATGGGCAACTGGGGTCCCCGGGCCAAGTACACTTTCCTAATGGAAGTTTTCTAGAAAAACGGGGGACTGGGGTTTGGAGTCTGAGCACACTGCTCTGTAGGGTATGGGGGAGTCTGGTGTACAGGATCCCAGCACTCCTGCCTGAACATCCCTCTAGAGGGATGTGCAGAGTCGGGGGCGCAGAATCTGAGTGCAGACCCCTGACTGGACTGTGGGGTGCTGCGGGGAGACTGGGATGCAGGATCCAGCACACTTCCCCTGACTAGACTTGTAGGGAGCCTAGGGTGCCAAGTCCCAGTACTCCTGCCTGACTGGAGTTCTAGGGTGCTATGCGGAGTCCGGGATGACGGATCCCAGCACTCCTCCCTGTCTGGACTGCTGGGGTGCTGTGCGCAGTCCCGGCGCCGTGGGGTCGGGGCGCTGCTCCGAGGACCACCAGCCGCCCGAACCCGCGGCGGGAGGAAGAAAGCCGCTTACCTGAGCCAAGGCCGCTCCACAGGTGGCGGCTCCGCGGGATAGCGTGGGTCCCGCCGAGGTCCGCGCCCTACGCGGCCGCAGGAGCCGGGGCCGGAGCAGAGCTCGGGGCTGACATCACCGCGCCCAGGTGCCGCCTCCCGGCTCCCGGCGGCCCCCTCCTCCCCGCGCTCCTCCCCACGGGAACCCGCCCGGGGCTAGGACCGGGCCGCGCCGTGCGGTCCGCTGATTGGTCGGGCGTGCCGTCACTCAGGGATGGGCCCTTATCGTACGGACTTTTTATTGGCTAGGCGAGCCGTCGCTCAGGGATGGGCGGGGCCCGCGCCGTGCGGTCCGCTGATTGGGCTGAGTGCGTTGTCGCTCGATGATGGGCGGGTCCTGCGCCGTGTGGCCCGCTGATTGGCCGGGCGTGCAGTCCCGCGGCACAGGGTCCTGAGGGGACTGGGCTGGGCTGAAAGAAGGCGTCGGGAAAGTCTGTGTGCCTTCCCTGCGGTCCTCAGAGCCATGCGGAACCAAGAAGAGAGCAGCCAGCCTCCCCTGCCTCGGGACCGCGGGGTGCCCCTTGGGGACGCAGGGCGGAGACCCCCGGAGGGTAGGGACCCCAGACCTGGTGGCACTCCACCCACGTGGCTGCTTTTGCAGCTTCCTAGGCGAATCAAGGGGACTCCTGAGAGTGGAAAAAGTTGTTCTTCACCAAGTCTGTCTGTGTTCTGAGACAGAAGTTCATCCCGTAGCTCAGGCTGGCCTTGAACTCGGCAACCCGGCCTGGAGAGATAGCTGAGCGACTAAGAGCACTGGCTGCTCGTGCATACATGCAGGCAATACACCCATACACATAAAAACAACAAAATCATTAAAGAAGACCTTAGCGCTGGGCTTGGTAGCACAGGCCTGTAATAGCCATAGGAAGGCTAGGCAGGAGGATAAATTTTTTTTCATATTTTTTATTATTTTTAATTTATTGTATGTGTGTGAGTGCACCTGTGCCGTGCAATACCCTTGGAGGTCAGAAGAGGGCGTCGAATTCCCCTGAACTGGAGTTAGGACAGTTGGAAGCCACCATGAGGGTGCCGGGAATCGAATCCTGGTCCTCTGTAAGAGCTCTTAACCGCTGAGCCATCTCTCCAGCCCCCCGTTTTTATTTTTCATTATGTGTGTGTGTCTGCATGTATGCTCATGCACTTGTATGGACAGGTGACTGGAGGCCGTGGGTTCATCCTGGCACTGGAGTTACAGGCTGCCCTATGTGAGTGCTGGGATCACTGGGACCCAAACCCAGGTCCTCTGGTACGCACTCAACCACCAGGCCATCATTCCAGCCCTGGCACCAACATTTTTAAGTACATTTGATGCACAACGAGAGGAGAAACGAGAAGCACCCTCAGAGTTGAGTTCAACAAAACCACACGAGAATAATTACCATTGAACCAATTGCAGTGGCTGAACTACCAATTAAGAATTAACTACTATTTACCCTGGGTGGGTATCAGCTGTGTAATCTTCTTGGCTGGGAAATTAAGAAGATTCTCAGGAGACCTTTCAGCGTGCCTCCTGTGGGACCCAGCGCAGAACTGAATGGTGAAAGGGGCTGTAGGTCCAAGGGGCTGTGCATCGTAGAACATTCCGTGTGCATCCTACAACATTCTGTAGGCATCCTGCTGTGTCCGCCATCGTCTGGAAGTGTCTGACTTTCCACCGCCTTTCTGTTGGCTTAGAAGGGGCTTGGGTTTATGTGTGTTGGTTTATAATTTGGTTTACTTTTTTGAGACATTCTTAGCGTAAGTCAGTCTAGCCCTGAATCTGCTATGTAGCAGAGGCTGTCTTTGAATTCATGATCTTCCTACCTCCACTTCCCAAGTGTTGGGATTACAGGTGTGTGACATGTGACTTTTCCGTTGGCTTTTATTGTTTGGTTTTTGATTGATGATATGTCCTGCACTCTCCGTTCTGCCAAAATATGGAGGTTGGACAGGGTCCAGCATTGTGTCCCGTGTAATCTTCCCAGCCAGCTGGGTGTGCATTTCTTGTAAGTAGCTTGATTTGAATATAAGAGGCCAAAGACTCAGCAACATTCTGTGCGAAGTTGCTCCGGGTCACCCAGAACCGACTGAAACCAAGGTTGGAAAACCCTGTTTTTCCTATCTGTATGTGCTGTTGACTGTTCAGATTCCACACACTTTCAGACACCATAATGCTACAGAAGTCAGAGCTTGAACCGCTCTCACACCTACTGTATACTGTCACTGTGTGATTTATCTGACCTACACTATCCTCAAGTCCGCTCTTTACTCTTCCCAGCCCTGCTCACTGTTTACCTCTCCACTCACACCCCTTATCACCCTCTTCTCACCTGCTGACTGCTGTAGAAACGTCCACTCATAGATCCTGCTCGGGTGTTACCTTTTGGTACAACTGGAATGCCCATTTTTCTGTCAAAGTCTAGTTAAAATCTTTGTTCTCTTACAAGCCTTAAAGGTGAGCTACAGTGAGCAGAAAAGGGGGAGGTGGCGTTGAATCCTTCGCCCAGTTCTGCCACTGACTTGCTGGGTAATTTTGGGCAAGTCGCTGTAACATCCATCTGAACCTTTAACTGGGGCTGACAGTACCTATCAAAGGGAGTCATAATGGGTATTGAGATTTTATAGATGTGTAAAACATGGTTACGTATATCCAGTTAAATACATTCCCTGTCCTTTCTGTTAAAATGTTTTGGTTTTTTTTATTTTTATCTTTTTGTGTACAAGTGTATCGCCTGCATGTATGTAAGTGCACCCATGTTGTGTGTAGTGCCCATGGAAGTCGGAAAGAGATGTCAGATCACCTGGAGCTGGAGTTAGGGATGGTTATCAGCCACCATGTGGGTGCTGAGAACTGAACCCAGGTCTTCTGCAGGAGCAGTCAATGCTCTTAACCACTGAACCATCTCTCTGATCCCTCTGTTAATATTTTATACTTTGGGATGGGTATGACTTTTTGAGACAAAGTCTCAACTGTGTAGTCCAGGCTAGCCTAGAACCCACTCACTATGCAACTTTGGCTGGCTTCAGACTTGTCAGTGCCTCAGCCTCCACTGGGATGGAATTGCAGACATGTGCAACCATGCCCAACATCAATATTTGATACTTTTCGAAGAGCTAGTGCCATGTTAACCCCTCTTTATGTTCCTTATGCCCAATTCAAAGAAAAGTTCCGTCTACTGCCAATTTATTGCTAGCCAAAAACATCAACCATCTCTTCTCCTGTTTCTACCCCCCCTCCTTTCAGCTGCAACCCTTCTGCTCACCCCCACCCATCGTTTAGTCACTCCACCCTACCCCTGTGGTACCTTCTGACTCACCACTCAGCCTCTCTCTTTGCCATTCCTGCTTCTTCCCTCGGTCACTGTCTGTCCCGTCAGGGCCTCCGTCTGCCTGGTTACTGGCAGCTACCAGCCATTCCTCTAGCTCTGGGGGAAGATGGCTGCCTCCAGACTCCAGCCCTTCCAAAACCACAGCCAGCTACAGGAGAAGGGGGAGGGAATGTCCACCCCCACAGAGATGGCAGGATAGAATAACAGGAAGTTGCCTCCCATAGCCTCTGCAGCTGGAATGATAACAGCTGCCACCAAAGTCCAGAAAGCAAAAGATGGAGAAGGAAAGCTGAAAAGAGGCCAAATCAGGAGCCACGCTCCAAGCAGGGACTTCAAAGAGAGCTGGGGAGGGAGCCTGAGGGCGAGATTCCATCCTCCACCTGCCTCCTTTGCACCAGAGTTATAGATCTTATCTGTTCTACATTGGGCTTTATGTAATACTGAGTCGTTAAAAGATACCTGATACTCAAACACATCGAAGCCACTGGCCTCTGTGTATGTTGGGGCAGCTCCAAAGGATCTCTCTGTCGAGGAAGGACACAGGATGGTGACCGGCAGGAGCCCAGCATTGCGTCTATCCTGGTCATCGCCTGCTCTTATGGGAATGTCACTGCCTGACACCTGCAGGTCCTCACTAGGCTGCGTGTCCAGATGACTATTCCCCATTTGCTCCAGTGATGGGCCCCATGCACTTTGCCAGGTGCTATCACTACGGGCCTGGGGAGTAAAAACTGGAGAAAGCCCTGCAGAAAACCTAGAGGTCACGGGATGCAACCGCCGCTGGGTGCCAGAATTCCTTCTCCAGCATTTCTGACGTGGACAAAAATACAGGAGCCAGGACAACAGCCCACCACAAAGATCTCCGGCTCACAGAGGCAGACTTATCTCATGGAGGCTTCTCCTCCAAGATCTCTGCCTTGGTGCCTGTCAGTGCTCTGAACTGTTCTAACATGAGGAATCAAACACTCAGACAGATTCTGTTGGTGGGCCGCTCCAGCATACCACAAAGTAGACTACCCAAAGGGCTGCTGAACTCCCAGGTTACACTTCCTGTCTGCAGTTACTTCTCCAGTTTGCCCTCCTCTCCGTTCCGCCCTCTGCGGTAAGAGAGTCCCAGCAAGTGTCCTCGTTACCCTCTCCAAACCTGAGCACCTTCCAACCTTGGTTCCCTTAAATGCAGACACCGGGAAGAGGCCAGTTTGACCCACTCATCGGATGCCTGTCTTTGCCTGCCGGGTCTCCGCAGGTTCCAAGTGCAGTTCTCTAAAGGATGCCTTGTCATTCGTGGCTCCTTTAAAAACATTGGACAACCTCCCTTTTACCAACTTCTACTAGACTCTGCCTCCTCGGGTTGTCACAAGAGTTACGAGTAAACATTGTCCTCTTTCTTGTGACATAAAATATTGACACTGTTATTTTCACAGAGGGCTAGTACCTTGCATTGACAGTAAAGCCACTGTGGCCTGGAGGTTGTTTGTATGTTTGTTTTGCGTGTATGTGAGCATGCATGTGATGTGTATGTGGTCCTGTGTGTATACAGCTAGAGGAGGATATCGGGTACCCTGGTCTACCACCTTCTCCTTATTCCTCTGAAACAGAGTTCAATTCCCAACACTCACATAGTGGCTTACAACCATCTATGACTCCAGTTCCATGGGATTTAGCCCCATCTTCTGACCTCCATGAGCATTGCAGGACACAGGTGCACTTATACACATGTGGGCAATGCACTCATACACATAAAAAAGGAAAATAATCAATACACGTTTTTAAAATTCCCCAACAAGTGAATGCTGTGTCTTGTTTCAACTCCTCACGTGCTGTGGACAAGGTCTTCAGAAGTTCAGCAATTACTTGGCCAGACTTCCCAAAGGATTTAGGAGTCTCCAGTCACTCTCTACCCACATGGCCAGCACAGGGTAGGCTGAACACATGGTGTAAATCACGAACCAAATCCAAACGGAACAAACGTGGTTCTAGAACTCCTGCTAAAGGAAATTGCTGCTTGTTCTGTCTGACTGTTAGCATGGCACTGGCGACAGCAGACTCGATCTACGACCCTTGAACTGAATACGAAGTCCCTATTCAGCTGTCACTATTGAGCCCATCCTCCTCCTTCCCACCGCCTTAATCAGAAATAGTCACAATACCTTGCCCAAGGGTGACTCGCAATCATTCTTCCCTAGCACCCACTACATAAATCTAAAAACCCAGTTACATTCAGTGTTCACATTTTATTCATCCATTATAAGTTGAAAACATTTTTAATTAAAAATAAGAGTGCTCATCAATCATGGTCTTTGATTAATGCTGAATTAAAGACTAGATTCAGCAAATTCCCTTAAGTAATTAATCTCATGACAAATCTAGTTAACCAAATTTTCTTCAGAAATGTTAGCTAGCCACAGTAGTATGTGTTTGTAACGGTGGTTACTGAGGAGGCTGAGGTGGGAGGAGCGCTTAAATTCAGGAGTTTGCAACCAGCCTGAAAAACCATGGCCAGATCCTGTGTTCAAACACGAGAGAGAGACAGAGAGACAGAAACAGAGAGAGAGAGAGAGAGAGAGAGAGAGAGAGAGGAGAGATTATTCTGGTGGCCTCCAGGACAGGATGGCAGCCTTTTCAATACATAGGAGCAATTCCTGTTCTCCAGTCCATGCAGATAATCCGAATAGCATCTATCCTAAGCAGGCTCAGACCTTCCCAAGCTGCCGATCACAATATTGTAGCTACATTCCTACAGATTCCAGGAAAATCAATCAATAGCAGAGCATTCCTCACAACCACTGACTCCCCCTTTGATTTCCATCAACATTGCCACAGTATTAAGTACATGTTAAGTACAACATCAACATCCATGTTTCATGTTCACTACTAATCAGAATGTGCAGGTCTGACATTGTGGGGCACCTCATTTCCTGGGGTGACTCTCGGACCCCAGATTGACACATTCAGTTCTACCCTATTCACCTTGGCACCTGGACAATTATTAATTTAGTCTTTCCTAATCCTTAACTAGAATGCCTCTGCTTAACTAGAATTTACATTTTTAATGACCTGGTGACTCCAACCTAGGAACTTGTGTCTACGAGGACAGGGAGGAACGAGTTTTTACTAAAAACAGATTTAAGATGTGAGAGGGACTCCTGGTTTAAATAACCGCTTTTATTGGGAATTTTCCTGGCAAGTTTAACAAAATGCTGATAAATAAATCTTAGGCGGAAGAGTTTATCTCCTAAGTCCTATAAAACTCACACCAACACGTGTTTTCTGCCGTTTCCCCTTCCTCCTCCAGACTCTGGCGTCAGGAGAGATTTTCCACAGAACGATGCTGACTGCGGCACCTCAGTTGCCAGGTAATTAGTACTGTGGTCTGTTCACCTAGTCAGGATCACCAAGAGAAAGTGTCACACTGCTTCTTACGCTTGTCTCTCTTCTAAATGTCTCTCTTCTAAACACTGCTAGTATTTTACCTTAGGTAGTTTCCATTTGACTTTCTATCGTTTTAAATTCTCAATGAGTTAGGACATAATGACCCACAGAGGTGGCTTTCACATTGCAAGATGACATTTCTGAGGCCAGAGAAAAAAATGATCCTGAATAAAAGAAGTGTAAGAATAGCACCTCTTCTTTGATAAAATTATGTGCATTCTGATCTGTAAAAACTAACATCACCCAGCCTCTTGGGTCTCAGTTTCTCCATCTACAAATGGGTTGTTAGTCATGAGAAAGCCAGAGCACACTGAAGTGGGATATGAAGCCCCAGATGCCATTGCCACAGGCTTCCTTCTCATGGCCTGAAGTGGTTAATCCCCAATCAGCACGCTGACAGTAGCTGAAGACTTAATCGAAAAAGATAACATAAAAATAATGGTAAAATGGACAAACCTTGCTACCTTAAAAACATTTATTTTTTGACAGACATGAGGGTGCACACCTTCAATCCCAACTTTCAGGAAGCAGAGGCAGGCAGATCTCTGAGTTCAAGGCCAGCCAAGGTTACATTTGAGACCCTGTTCCCCCCGCCACCCACAAAAAATTAGGGGTTGGAGAGATGACTTAGCAGTTAAGAATGCATACTGTTCTTGCAGAGGTTCCCCTCACCCACATCTGGCAGCCCACAACTGCCTGTGACTCAGTTTGAGCAAGATCTGTGGCCTCTGGCTTCGGAGGTGCTTCTCTCTCCCTCTGTCTCTTTCTCATTCTCTCTCACATACAATTAAAATAAAATCTTAAATTTTTATTTATTTATGTATGCATGGTAGGGGTTGTGTACTCTGTAGCCTCTGTGTGGAAGTTAAAGGACAACTTGCAAGAGTTGGTTCTCTCTTTCCACCACGTGGGTCCTGGGAATTGAATTTGGGTCATCCAGCTTGGCAGCAAGTCCTTCCCTGGATGAGCTGTCTCAGCAAACCTATCTTACCACCTTTCACACTATCGACTGGACCGAGGATTCTCTTCTGACTCAGACAGTCAAATGTAGATTTGCCAACAGATTGGGGCAAACAAGCCCAAGAACCCTTCTCAGAGGTCCATACTGAACATCCACTAACTGGCCCAATCAAGTCTCTCAAGACATGGAATGTGACACACAAAAGCCAGACACTGGAGGAGAAATGAAACAGAGAGGAATGAGGAAACACAAGCGAAGGACCGAAGCATGAGCAGGCAGATGTGTGTGTGTGAGGTACAGGAAAGGTGATCAAAAGAAAACAGTAACCGAAAGGGGACACTGAGAGCCAAACGGGGAAAAGGCTGTGGTCACAAGTCACCAGGCAGTAGATGCCATGTGGACTCAGATGGCAGCTGCAGGTGTAATAAAAAATATAACAACAGTAGTAAAAGAAAGGTAAAAGTGAATGCACAGCTGCCTGTGAGCTGGGTGCCTTTTTTAATGTTTCTGGTTCTGCAAAGCCTGTTTCATTTTGTTTTTTAAAAAAATATCTTTATTATTTTTATTTTATGTGTATGAGTGTATTGCCTATTTGTATGGATGTGCACCTGTGTGTGCAATGCCCAAGGAGGCCAGAAGAGGGCACCAGATTCCCAGTAATTGGAGTTACAGATGGTTGTTAGCCCCTGTGTGGGTGCTGGGAATCAAACCTGGGTCCTCTGCAAGAACAGCCACTGCTCTTAACCACTGAGCCATCTCTCCAGCCCTGTCCTGTTTTATTTTGTGAATGAAGAAACCAAGCCACAGAAAGCTTAAGCCACTTGCCTGGCATCACATGGCTAGGACACAACATGACTCCACCCACTTTGATACCAGAGTCTGTGCAGACAGGGAAGCTGTGCTATGGTGGATGTGCACAGTGGCTGGAGCAGCGTGAACCCTCTTCCATTCCCAGGAGGCTCCATGGCTCAGGAGCTCCCTGAATTCACTCCTGGGGCTATCTCATAGCCTGTCTCTATCAGCTGAGATAATCTGACACCCTTGAAAGAGTTTCACCAACACTGAGACTTTAGTGACGTTGTCATGTGGGAGTGTTCCACCTTTCCCAAAAGAAATGGCCTAGGCAGACCTGAGTCTGCTTCTTCTGAAGCAAAGTGAAAGTTCTTAAGACACGGTCTGGTGGCCAAGATAAGGTGTCTCTAATGGTGTCTCTGTGACGTTGCTTTGGGTCAGCCTTAGTCTTGGGTACATCTTGTTAGACACTGCAGGAGTTCAGAATGTGTTACTCTAGAATGTGCAATTCCCATTGCTTATTAATTAAATGCCATTATACTAATTACAAGGTCCTGTTCTACTTCATTCCTTCGGTAAGTAACTAGAATGAAGAAGCTTTGATTATGGGCCAAATGAACAAAGACCAAAAGTAAAGAGGGGCTGGATGTTGTTTTATCTTCCTACAGTGTCTCCCATCAGCAGCCAGATCACTTAGGGTCCTGAAGGAGTTCAGATTTATTCTAATTAGAATGAGAACAAAGTCAGGCCTATCTTACTGTCATCTTGATTCACTAAAACCAAAAATCTCCCCAGCAATCTTGTTTTGTTTTCATCAAGTACATTTATGAGGAGAACAAAGAAAGCACTTTCTTATAAAGTCATTTGTAAGGTTCTGAGCTTTCCTGTCAGTCAAAGGATATGAGTGATCCTGTCCTGGTAAGAAGGAAAAGCACTGACCATGGGCTCAGCCCTTCCTGGGAGTGGCCAAATCTCAAAGAAGAGCCTAAGATTGAGTTAGAACCAAATTTTAGTTAGAATTTTGGGTCTTACACTGAAAATTATTAGTGTTGGGGGCTAGAGAGATGGCTCAATGGTTAAGAGCACTGACTGCTCTCACAGAGGTCCTGGGTTTGATTCCCAGTACTACATGGCAGCTAACAGTCATCCCTAAGTCCAGTTCCAGGGGATCCGATATCCTCTTCTGACCTCCATGGGCACTGCACGACACAGGTTCACTTACACACAGGCAGGCCACACACTCAGAAAATAAAAAGAATAAATAAAACATTAAAAATAAATAATAAATTATTAGTGTTGGGCCTTTTGTTTTAATATTCAGTCCACTGCCTTCTACATAATTTTAAAAAGCAATAAATATATGAAATCAAATACTTGCCCTTTTCCAAGATGACACTCAAATCCCCAGCTGTCTACGTGCTCAGCTTCGCCCTCTCAGCGAGAGCTGCCCTATTTAAACCAGCATTGTGTTTCTTGCCTTCTAAAGCTTTGTTTATTTATAGAATAAAAGAGTCATGTGTGGAAATAATAACACTTTTGTCAGAAAGTCAGGGAACAGCTAGGAAGCACCAGGATCCAAATACCACTTTAAACGAAGCACACTTCCTGGGGAGCAGGCAGGAGTGGGAGGGGAAGAAACCGCAGCTTCCCTGCAGCAGAGACCCCAGGCTGGAGGGACCCAAGTCACCCAACGTCTGGACTGTTCACCCCAACAGAACTGCTCAGCTCTGAGACACCCAGGACCCCACCCAACCCCACCACACACTCCCCCAACCCCACCCACCCCAGTCCCTCACATCTTGCTGACGAATACAGAAAATAAAAGCACACCATTCTTTCTTAGGATCTGGAAATCAACCCAGGCAAGACAGTCTTGGGAAACTTCGAACACCCTGCTCCATCACCCTTTCATGTCCTGAGCTTATCTGGAATCTGATTTAATCTTCTCAACAACCCTAAAAGTAAGTGCCATCATTATCCCCACTTTCTGGATGATGAAACTGAGGCCTCGAAGTTCAACCAGCTTCATGGGTGAGTAAAGTGTGAAGCCAGGCAGGGACACCCCTACCCCAACAGCTTAGAGGGACCCCACTCCCTACCCTTGGTTATACTCTGCAATCCCCATCCCCTCTGTAGCCAGACTGGCCTGGAACTCACTGTATAGCCCAGGCTGGCCTCACTCAGCAGTTTTTCTGCCTCAGCCTCCCCAGTTCTGGGATTATGGGTGTAAGCCACCACGCCTCATTTGTCCTGAAATTCCTAACAACTTTTTAATGAGAGATCCCACTTTGCTCAGAGCCCGGCAAGTCAAGTCACTTATCCTGCCAAGAAGGATTGAGTAACTTTCCCCAGCTCCCTGAATCAGGATGCTGGGCCATAACAAAGCCGGCCCAGTGGACCTTCTGCTTAAACAACAGACATTGATTTCTCTAAGTTGTGGAGGCTGGAAGTCAGGTCAAGGAGCCTACAGGCTTGGTGTCTCCTGACTCATCCCTTCTTAGCTGGGGCTGGTCATCCTCTCTCTGTGTCTTCACATAGTCTTTGGGATCGGGCCCTCCATGATGTCTTCGTTTAATGTAATAGCCTCTTGAAGACCCCATCTCAAATACACATTGTGAGATGCTGGAGCTGAGGACTTCCATTCAGCCCATGGCAGCCAGTTAGCAGCGAGCCAGTAAGACTTGTGTCCTGGGTTTGTTTGCAGGAAATTCCCAGGTAAGGGCGTACAAGGCGCTTTTTTACCACCAGCTGAAGAAGTAGAGGCACAGACAGGCCAGCTCCTGCTATCTGGAACAAATAAACGGGCAATACAGGAAATGTTTGGGTCTAATGATAGCGTGGGTGGGAATCTCAGTACCAAATCCACTGCAGGCCCATCTACTTTTAACAACCTACACACACAGACAAGGCTGCCAGAAAAGACCGTCCCTGGACAATTACAGGTTCTTAGGCTGTCGGCCTTCTGAACATTTCAAAATAGCACAGTTGACTCTGATTTGAGCCAGGAAAAACCACTCTTACTCTTCTACTACACCAAGGCTCCCCTGTGGACTGGCTCCAGTGAGTTGTGCTCTGGTCTCTTACCTCATGCCCAGCTGACCCAGGCCCCAAGCGGTGAGCTGCGAGTTTGCAGAGACAGCCTGGGATTCAGGTAACTTCCTTGAAATGATAAGGCAGGAAATGCATTCCCAGTCTGAACGTGGATGGAGTTTTAATGCGGTCAAATCTGAAGTCCGCCTGCATATCTGGGAGTGTTCTAGTACCAAGTGGCCAGGGCGGAGGAATGGGGACAGTTCTTTAGGAGAGTGTTGGGTGACAAGGGAGCAGAGGAAGCATTTGTTACGCTTTGGCTCACAAGCACAGGAGAGGGACAGCACACACTGAAGCCTGGTTCTGGCTCCGACACCAACGCTGAGCACATCACTTAGGCTCTTGAGAACTTAGCTTCTTGTCAGCACCGGACGCCTCCGAGTCCCACCCTACAACTCAAATTCAAGATCAGTGATGGGATGTAGTGAGTGTTCTTTGCACACATCGACAGCATGACACAGAGTTTTCATTTATATTTGGTTCCTAGTTATTGGAATGTAATTTTTTGTAATTTGCTATTTTAAAATATTTTTCCTGGGCCTGGAGAGATGGCTCGGCAATTAAGAGCACCGACTGCTCTTGCAGAGGACCTGGATTTGGTTCCCAGCACCCTCGTGGTGGCTCACAACCATTTATAACTACAGTTCCAGGAGACCTGAAACCTTCTTCTGACTTCCATGGCATTGCACGCACATGGTGCACTTACATACATGCAGGCAAACACTCATACACATAAAATAAAAATAAATACAACCAAAGAAGGGGGGGGGGAGGAAAAAATGGAGGAAGGAGAAGGAGGAAGAGGAAATGCTTCATTGCGTAAACCTTTCTGGAGAAGAAAAAGAAATCTCTTGCAACCCACCATGTAGCAATAACCATGAACTTTTGTTTGCGGACACCCAATTCCTTTAAAGAAGACTCTTGGGTGACAGATAGGCGATGCTAATTGTCATGGCTCTGTTCACAGGTTTAGGGAGGTGGGAAGGGAGACTGGTCTAGCCAGTAATTGGTTTGTTGAGACTTGTAATCTGATCTGATAGATGGTTCCCAAGGCGAAAACTGCTGGAAACCTCTGAGAACCATTCTCCCTCATTATTTTCTGCAGCTGCGTCTTGTACCACATGAAAACTTTTGGAGGAACCGCAGCCATCTTGGAAAGCCAAATGAGGGGAAGATAACTTGGGACTCTGTGCTTAATGGCACAGGGGCTACTGTACTTGTGGACATGTTGCCATATGAGGAACTAAGGCATCCCTGTTCTTAAGTCGCTGTCATTTGGGTGTTGTCACAGAACCTTGAGCCTCTAGTCTCAAACACAAAAGGGAACCACTTGCTTTGTCCACTTATCAACATGTGTAGCCAAGGAGGGAAAAAGTGATAGAACCAGGTGTAACTTTTGAACGTGTGGCACTTGTTCACAACTTTCCAGACTGGGATGGACAGTGGGGTTCCTGCCTAGAAAGGGGGCAAGGGAGCCTTCTGGTGTGGAGAGGCCATCAGGGCTGGAAAAGATAATGACTGCAGACTGGCTTGGCCTTCCAGAATGGAGAATCTATTTGGGATTGGAGACGCCAGAGAAAACCAAAGTGTGGTTCCTGAAAAGGCTTGAGGCTGCATCTCACACACAGCTGGATGAGAGTGTGGCATCCTGGCCTAGGTCAGCGTCTGTCACATTGATATGTCCACGGAAACAGTGCTTAATGACAGAGGAGAAGCCAGAAAGAGTCAAAGTGACGCCTGTAAATCAAACTTAAAGTTTCGCTGAATCTTTCTAAAAGAAATAAAATTCACTCAGATTGCTGTTGCTATTTTGGGATTGCTAGGGATTGAGACCAGGGCCTCACATGTATTAGGCAAGTACTGTACTACTGAGCTACAATCTCAGCCTCTAATTCACACAGCCTGCAGATATAGTTCCATTGGTAGAGCACTGGCCAAGCATGCCCATGCTCTAGGTTCAACCCCAGTCTCTAAATAAACCCTACCTGTAATCTCAAGACTTGAAGAGATAGAGGCAGGAAGATCAGAAGTTCAAGGTTACCCACTACATAGCAAGTTTGAGGCCAGTTTGAGATACATGAGACCTATCTCAAAAAAAAAAAAAGGTATGTATACATAAAACATATTCAACACTTCAACATAAACTCTGAAAAGTAATCATCTCACCCACCTGTTACCTGCCATGTTCTCAGTTCCTCTCCCTGACTTGAAGAGTATGAGTCAACACTTCAACATAAACTCTGAAAAGTAATCATCTCACCCACCTGTTACCTGCCATGTTCTCAGTTCCTCTCCCTGACTTGAAGAGTATGAGGAGGCTCTACCAAGCCTGCACACTGGGTGGATTCTTGGTCATTAATGCCACTCAGCAGCAGGCTCTATGTATCTTTCTGGGATCTACTAGCCTTGTCTTCACGGTTGCAAGCTCAAACTAGTTGAAGATTACTTAAAGAATTTCAAGCATGAAATATGTATGCAATGATATCTGTGTGTGTGTGTGTGTGTGTGTGTGTGTGAGAGAGAGAGAGAGAGAGAGAATTGCTTCTCAGTCTCTCTTAAGATTTATCTTTTAAATTAAGTGTGTGTATGTCTCTGTGTTCGTTTGTTCACATGTGCGTAGGTGTCCACAGAGGCCAGAGATATCCAGTCCCCTGGAGCTGCACTTACAGGTGATTGTGAGCTACCTGTATGGGTGCTGGGACAAAACTCAGGCCTTCTGGAAGAGCAGTATATGTGCTCTTAACTACTGAGCCATCTTTCCAGACCCTACCCCACCCCACTTTTTAAGATAAAGAAAAACCCTGCTCAGAAGCCTCCACCTATAGACACACAGTTCTTCAAGTGTTTACGAATCGAAACTGAATCATGCGTATTCATCGATACTAATTGCTGGCAAGTGATTCAGGGTTGCTGTGCTTGACTGAGGCTGAGACTCTCATCAGAGTTAAACCCGGAAGGTAGCTATATGAGCAGCAACAGCAGTCCCTCAACGTTCCCCCACTTCAGTTTAGCTGTAACCCGGGGTCCTTAACTTGATACTAATCTATCCAGTCCCAATCCAAACTGATGCGTGTACAGGTAGGTTCAATCTCACCGACAGCAAATTTGACTTTGCATCCTCAGGACCTGCTCTAGTTTGGGTCTGGAATGTCCCTTAGAGGCTCGCACACTGAGACTTGTCTCCTAACTGGTAGAAACTTTAGGAAGTGGGCCTAGCTGGATAAAGTAAGTCACTAAGGATGTACCATTGGAGGGAATATTTTCCCCTGCTCCTCCGCCTTCCATCTTTCTCTCTCCTGTTTTCCCCAGGCTTCACGTGATGAGCACCTTTCTTCACCACGTCCTCCTGCATGATGCTCTGCCCCACCACAGCCCCAAACCAGTGGAGTCAAGTTACCATGGATGGGAAACTCTGACACCGTGGGACAGAATAAATCCTTCTTGCTTTCCTTTATTCTTATTACACCAAAATGTAGTTGACTATGGTAAGACTATACAAGATTCTCTAAGGAAATATAACTAATAGAATGGAGAGGCGAAGGTGATAATAGATGACAGTTAGGTAAATAGGTTGAAGGCAGATCATAGATTGATAGAAAGATGATAGATGGGTAAATAGCAGGAAGATAATAGATTGATAGAAAGATGATAGATGATAAATAGATAAGAGATGGGCAGATAATAGATAGATGATAGGCAGATAATAAATTGATAGATGATTGACAGATGATAAATGATCAACAGATGATAATAGATAGAAAGTGGATGATAGATGGTAGAGAGATGACAGCTATTAGATAATTTACCATGAAGGACTAGTTTGCTTGACTTTGGAAGCTGGAGAGCCCCATGGTCTACCATCTGCAAAGGGAACTGGTAGATCTTTGCAGTAATGTTGACATGAGGGTGACTGGTGGCAAGGGAAGAGAAGTGGTCTTGTTCTGCAGAGGCTTCGAGGTAGAAGCAGAGCTTCCTGACAGACTGGAGCAGAAGGAGCTGGGCGTGGTTTCAGGCTGTGCTTCCCCAGAGGCTTCGAGGTATATCGGAGCGTGAAGTATTCAAATTGGAGCATGACGTATTCAAATTCACTTTTGTTAGACCCAGTGTTTTTAATTAAGGTCATCTCACATCTTTAAAAATGCTGTGCCCTCAACTGGTACAGAGATGACAGCCTTGAATAGGACACGGATATCACCCCTCCCCCAAGGCTCAGGGATTGTATCAGAAGAGAAGACTGGGAGAGTGTAAGAGCCAGAGGTGGTGGATAACTATACAGAGCAGTGTCTCCTGTCTGTGTGAACACACAGCAGTTGTGACAGTATACACAACCTCTGCAAGCTCGAGCCAGACAAAATCCCAGCATGGAGTGGGGAGGTGGCATCATGTCCCACCCTGACTGAGGAGCTATGCATAGTTGATAGCACTGGGAGAAAGGGAGTCAGCTTTCTTTAAGGGTAGGTTAATAATGTTCCAGGGAATGGCCCTATACCCAACAGTATTTGGGCAACACAAACTGGACTCAATGGGCTTTATAAAGAAAAGAGGACATGAAATTGGGTGGGGGGAGACGTGGAGTAGATCTGGGGAAAGACAGAGGTGGGGTGAGCATGATCGAAATACATTGTATGACGTTCTCAAAGAACTAATAAAAATATTACTTTAAAATATTACACAGTGTAACAGTAATGATATCTATCCTACAATCTATTAAACATTAGGTCTTCTAATCCAGCTGTCTCACAAGGCGAGTTCCATTTCCTTCAACTTATGCACAAACAGAAAAGATCTCATTAATAAACAATAGATTCCCTAATTTTTGTCCCAGTTTCCAATTCAGGACTAACCCGAATAAAACCAGATATGCTTCCCTAACCAGCCATGTGGGACACATGTCTCCCATCAGCCTATCTATCAGCCTGTCTCTGCTTCCCCACACCAACAGTCTCCAGTCAGCGCTCTGGTAAAACTTTCCAACTCCTCTGTGCCTCTTTGTGTCTCTGCCACAAAGCAGATGCTGATGTCTAACTCCCCTGATAGAACAAACTTTCATTTCGTTCTACAAGTGCTTTGGCTCCCTGGGAAGTGGGCGCCAAGACTGAAACTTCCATGCGGGTGGTTCAATACTCTCAGAATGGAGCCCGTAAAGAGGATGCTGGGAATGGGGTTTGGAAGAGGGAGATATTAAAGCGCGACACAACCTCCATGGAGGCCTCAGTGGATCCTGTAGGGAGATCTGGGGCCTGGTGACCCCTGAGAAATGTGCTCTGGGTTAGTCATTAGATACAGACTGATGGGAGGATACCATCAGTTACTCTTCTCATTGCTGCCACCGGATACCTGATGAGAAGCAGCTTAAAGAAGGAAGCATTCGTTTTGGCTCATGGTTTGAAGGGATACATTCCATCAAGGTGGGGAAGGTGTGGTGGCTAGAACAGGAAGCGGCTAGTCACGTGGTCTCTGCAGTCAGGAAGAAGAAAGCAATGAATGCTGGAGCTCACCTCCTCTTTTCCTCTTTTCTCCTATTAAAGCCCGTGGGATGGTGTCCCTTCCAAGCATGGTGGGTCTGTCTCCTCTCTGAACACCCTCACAGACACACCCAGGGATGTGCTCAGTCTCTCAGGTGATTCCAAATACAGTCGGGATGACAATGAAGATTCGACATCACAGGGACCTGGGTGAGGCAGCGCTTTGATGGAGAGCCGGTCTGAAGGAGGATCTCAACAGCCAGCACTGGAAGGCATCTGGAGAAGCAAGCACCGGGACCTCTTCCCACGGGGAGGGAAACTCACAACTAGGGGCAGATCATGACTTTAACCTAACTCGGAATCCAAGTTCAAAGCTCGTATTACTACAACTTACTTTCATCACTCAAAAAGCACAACACACAGAGCTTTGTGATCACTCTTCTTCCCTCTCTCCCCATCCAAACCCCAGTCATACTCGTAGGATGATTCAGACATCTTCAGCTCATGATGTGGAGCAGAGGTGGGTTCAGCCAAGTATGGCGTTAAAAGATCTGAAACAAAACCCAACCTAACCAGCCAAGACCAGTTAGCTGGTTCCTCACGCACACAGTAATACCATCTTAATGTTGCAGTGTTCCACAGGAAGTTTCCCTCACGTTCTGACGTTCAGCTTTCCAGGGTGAGACGCTGACAAACTGAAAATAAAAGGTTCCGTTTTTTTTTTTTTTTCCCCAGGATAGTCATCCCCTGAAAACAAAGTTTTCATCTTTGTCAAAATCCTAATCAAAGCAGTTGCAGAGATTATACAACAAGGCTGGGGAAGAGGCTCAGCAGTTAAGAGCATTACTGTTCTTGCAGAGGACCCGAATCTGGTTTCCAGCGCCCACAGCGGGGGCCTCACGAACACCTATAGCCCCAGCTCCTGGAGATCCAATGCTTCTGGCATCCACGGGCACCTGTACTTACCTGTACATTCCCCTGCACCCCCGGACACACTAATTAAAGGTAAACAGCTTTAAAACAAAAACAAAAAAAGCAAAAAAGAAGTTAATAAGAAACGAATGTGCTCTTTACAATACCCTTGTGCTTTCTAAACTTTGCCGTTCGTGACATGGTTATCACAAGACTTTGATCTTTATGTGAGCTCCTTAGACTCAAGCTTCCTTTCTTGTTTTATAAGTAAATCCTCTGTAGTGTGTCTAATCACAAGAATTTACCTGAAAACTATAAAATGCATAGACCAAGTTCCTTCTTTAAACTGGCCTGAACAGGTCCTTTACCTTTAAGCAAGTTCTTACCTTGACTTTTGAAAATATATTAATCATTGCTCCCAGAACTTTTGACTTTTTCCTTTTTGTGTGCCCTGGAAATTCCCACTCACCCCCCACAGCTCTGAAGAAAGTTAGTCACCCCCTGGTTAACCATGTTAATGTCCGATTTGTAATCCCACTTAGTTTTTGTCTGCACCACTGTACGTCTGGAGAATTTGTTAAAAGAGGAACTATCGGGTTTTCCCACTTCTCAAGAATCAGAACTTTTGGAGATAGTGCTAAGATAAATATATATAAATGGCTCTACTGGAATTCTGCTCATAGCTAGTTTTAGTACGACTCACAAAGTGCACATTTCCAACAGCCAGTGCAGTTTTCCGGACATAGGATGGCTGCATAAAGTTGTCTTTTGAAGAGTCGTTAAGTGGAATTTATAACTTTTTGGGAGTAACTCTCATGAGTCATAGATTCGAGAGCCATGCCGTTGGGCGTGTCAGCGGTTCTGACTTCTGATTTGTACTGCAGTGTGTGGATGCAGTATTGTCGACTGCATCAAAAGCTGATGGACATTTCAGATCTTCTCACTTTGGGGAAATTATGTACTAAGCTGCTAGACATTTTTAAAAAGTGATAATTGAGGCTCAGCGGGTTACAGTGCTTGTTGCATGGCAAGCTGACAACAGACCCGAGTTCAATCCCTGGAACCCACAAGAAGTCAGAGATTGTAGCTCACATCTGTAATCCCAGTACTTGGATGGGGAGATGGGAGGCAGAGATCAGAGAGTCACCAGGACGCTCACTGCCAACTAGCCACAGAAACAAGACAAATCCAGCATCAACAGGGTGGATGGAGAGAATTGATTCCCCAAAGTTGTTCTCTGACCTTAACACACATGTTGTGACACAGGCATGTGCACACACACAATAACAAATAAAAAAATTAAGCTTGTGCTTTTCAAAGGCTGCATGCAATCACAGGCTGGCTTCCTCAACAGGGATCCACTTGCCGAAGGTCTGAGAGAAGGATAATACGCAAATAGTGGCTGGTCTCAGAAAGATTGCAGGGGAAGAATGAGTGGGATGTGAACTCAAAGAATTGAGGAAGGGATTACAAGTTATTTCAACCACGTAAGGAAACTTGGAGGTTGGAGCCTCGCATAGTAGTAGTACACATCTGTAATCCCTACACTTTCAGTGACAGGCAGGGGCAGAAGAATTGCCAAAAGTTTGAGACTAGCTTGATCTACATAGGAAGTTCTAAGTGGGCCAGACCCTATTTATAATAATAAATAATAATAGAACAAAGCAAAAAAAGAAAAACTGGTATTAGAAAAGATGGCCATTGAGAGAAATTACTAAACAATTAACCACTGAACACAGCACTCATAGAGGGGACAGTGAAGTCCAGTTAGGAGTCTGCCTCATTCACCTTCACAGGTTTGTTTTGGGTTCTGACCAGGTGCACATAATTTCTTAGTGCGTACCAAGGCTCAGCCCCAGATCTACAGTTATACCACCCAGAACTGAGGCATTCCTTTTCTAGTTCATTTTATTTTATATTTTATTTTTGGTATGGGTATCTGTCTGTCTGTCTGTCTGTTCTGAGACAGGGTCTCACTACATAGTCCTGGCCAGCCAGGAATGTGCTATGTAGACCAGATTGACCTTGAACTCACAGAGATCTACCTGCTCAGAGCTCCTACTCCACCACCGAGCCACACACCTACCTGGGAAGATTTTAAAATAAAATTCCCAGACCCCACATTAGCTGTACTGTCTTTCAATACCTGGGGAGGGGACAAGAAATCTCCAAAATTAATCAGATAATCCAGCCAATGGGCCAGCATTTGGGAAAGGACGGTGTTTGTTTCTAGAAGGGGCAAGCTGGTACTAAGCAAATAATCTACCAGTTAAGCCACATCCCTGGTGCTGTGAATGGCCTTTTAACCAATTTCTTACACTCTGTCTGCCTTCCTGATCCAACTTATTCTTTACCTATTTATCTTGCAAAGCTCAAATACAACTATTTCTCATATTCAAAATAAATGTATTTTGGGGCTGGAGAGATGACTCAGTGGTTAAGAGCACTTTCTCTTCTTGCAGAGGACCTGGATTTGGTTCCCAGAACCCACACGGTGGCTCACAATCCTCTTTAACTCCAGTTCCATGAGCTCTGATGTCTTCTGCTGGCCTCCACAGGCATTGCATGCACAGGTGCACTTACATACATGTAGGCAAAATGCTCATACACATGAAATGAAAACAATTTAAAAATGTATTTCCTTGTTACATACAATTAGGGAAAAACTGTTCTAAAATAAAATAACCCGTACATCACTCGGGATTCCTTTGATTGTGAGTAAAAGAATCCGACCTAGCTTAGTTGAAACAGGAAAAAGATAATGGACTTGCTCAGAAAATGGAGTTCTAAATCTTCCCATTGTATGCATAAATCTTCATATTCTCAGAGACTGTCTGGTATGACACACTGGCACCTCGTGTGTGTGTGTGTGTGTGTGTGTGTGTGTGTGTCCCCTCTATTCATAGGAAAGCAGGAAACATCACCTGAAGTCCACCTGCAATTCTGCTTGCTTGGGAAAGATAGCTCTTCCAAATTAGGATGGTGTCACTAAAAGGAGAAACAAGTGTTGAGGGGAAGAATCAAGAAGTGCCCACTGCTTCCCACCCAAACAGAGCCCCAACCTAACGGAGGAAACTGGGTACAGTAGAAAGGAGCTCGTATTCCTCTCTGACCTCAGGATCAACAAGGGACAATGATATCCAAAGGAGCCGATGTCTCGATGTGCTCAGGGAGGAGGAAGAAGTTGGTGGTTTGAAGTGCTTGAAACAACACATGCAACAACTGAAGTATCATTGGGTAGGCGAGGCGTGGCGGCACCCAGCCGGCATCCCAGCCCTTGGGGGACTGAGGCCATGAGTTTGAGACCAGCTTACGCTACACAGCCAGGCCCTGTGTCTAAGTCAATAAAGAATTAATCATATCCTTTTCATTTTTTCCCCGTGATGAACTAAATTTCACATAATTACATCCTTTATAAAACATTGAATGGCTTACTGTGAAAAATAAGCTAACTGCTATAATACAAGAACATGAACATTTATTGTGGAGGAAGAAAATAGGCTACCAGGAACTTCTGTATCTTTAGGAAGGTAGCAAGTCTTCTACTTCCAAATTCAGGAAAGGTGCAATCATCTCCCGTAGTTCCCACATCGTGTGACGACCAAGGACACTGGGGAGCACCCTTTCGAAGACAAATGAGGCGTCCACAAACAGTATGTAACAGGAAAGTCCAGTGAAGGTGACCACACAGAACATGAGGAAGAGCTTCAGGATGTGCTTCCTAAAGCAAAGAAGAGGTCTGTGTTAAGATCCCGACCAGAACCACTGTCCAGGCAGCTCTAAAGCTCTGGGTGAGTCACGGACCTCCCGACCTCATTCACATCCATACAGGAAAGAGCTTGAAGTACACGAGAATTCCCATCCACACATGTCCACACGAGGGCTAGCCATGGAGTTCTATGAGCCCAGGATTATAGGGGCTCCCCTCTGAAGGCAACTCACTCTGAAGCTTGTACCAGTCTGTACCTCACTTGTGAGGTACAAGATGGTTTTGCGGGGCATGAGCGGCACATATGGACCTTCAGGACACAATATTATACTATCGGGGAATTACGTGCACAATCCTGGGGTTTTGCCCTTTCCCAGAGAGTAATCCAAGGTTTTTCAAATCTGATGACTTCCTGCCCAAGGTGTATTTTGTTTGATTTCAAGACTTTACGTTATTATCATCTAACTATAATTGTAAATATGTAAAATATCTGGAAAATCCAGAAAAACAAAAATACCACAGATAAGCCAAGTTTCCTGGAGCGAAGTACCACAGAACTCACTTCAGGAGACAGAGAAAGCAGACCGTGGGTGTGTCTGTAAGCTACTCACTGGACTCTTGAAACTGAGCAGAATTGCTTGACACCATCCGCACAGATGGTCTTGGGAGTTACGTACATAACTGACACATCATGTGTATTTCCCTCTCCCATTCCTCAGATAATGGATATTTGTTTTTCTCTAGAGTTTAAAAACAGAACAAAAGGTTTTCATTCATTTTTCCTGTATGTGTACTCATGTTTGCCTACATGTATGTATGTGTGTGTACCTTCAGAGTCAGAAGGTATTGGATCCCCTGGAGCTGGAGTGATGGTTGGTTGTGAGCCACCATAACCCGGATCCTCTACAACAGCAGCCAGCACTCTCAACCACTGAGCCAGTTCTCCAGCCCTGAGAACGGATATTCTTAGGACATTGGTAGAAAAGGCTCTGGAGGCTGCTACCATGAAGAAGAAATGTCCAGCCCTCAAGGAGCCCTGCATCTAGGTTTATTTTAAAAAATTTTGTATTTTAATTACATGTGCGTGTACACGTGTGTGCACTTGAGTGCGGGTGTGCAGCAGAAGTCAGAAGAGTGCATCAGATCTCCTGTAGCTGAAGTCCCAGCCAGGCTCGAGCTGCCCAGGTCCTGGAACCACACCCAGGTCCTCTGCCAGAGGGGCTCATGCGCCCAGCGGTGCTTCTCTCCAGCCCAGAGGATTGTTCTTTCTTGTGAGAAGATAAAAGGACATGTGGTGGCCTAAGTCTATAATTGCAACATCTGAGAGGCTGAGGCAGGGGGATTGCCATGAGTTCAAAGCTAGGTGGGCTACATAGTCAGTTCTAGACTATCCTGGGCCAGAGTGAGGTCTTGTCTTAAAATCCATAAAGTACATACATACAAACATACATACATAACAAACAAAGGAAATACTCTTCCTGATTTCCAAAGCCATGACTGAAAATACTGGAGCATTTCAAAGCAACACAGTTGAACATTAAATGTTTAGAGAAAAACACTTTTATAAATTATAATCTGGAAAACATAAAAATGAAGAAAATATGATCCAATATGACCCAATCACTCTTTCTTCCTCCTTTTTTTCAGGGGGAGGGTGTTTGTTGTTTTCTGAGGCAACACAAAGAGCAGGGTCTGGCTGGCCTTGAACCTTGGGTTCGCTCCCTCTAGAAGAGCAGCCTGAGCTCATCCCCCTACCACCGTCCGCCGAGACGCCCGTCTGATGTCACTCCTCCCCTTCTCTCCCTCATTTCTGCTCTGAGTTGTGATTTTTATTTGTTTAGTTGGTTGGTTTTTCTTCTTCTTTTCCAGTTTTTTTTCTTTCTACCTCTACTCAGAATCATGTTTGTTTGTTTTCTGTTTTTTTGACACTGCCAAATTGTTGATTTTGATTAACTTTTAAAACTGTTAGGATTGGCTGGGTATGGTAGTGACCGCCATTAACGCCTCCTGCACGCCAGAGGAGAGAGATGACTGAGAATTTGACGCCAACCTTTTTCTACATAGGCTGCCAGGTTGTTAAAGACAGACCCTATCTCAGACAAAGACAAATAAAATGTTAGAATTTGGGGGGCTGGAGAGATGGCTCAGCAATTAAGAGCACTGACTGCTCTTGCAGAAGACCCAGGTTCGATTCCCAGCACCCACATGGTGGTGGCTTATAGACACCTGTAACTGCAGTTCCAGGGGATCCAATCCCCTTCTTCTGACCTCTGAGAGCACTGCATACATGTACTTACATACATGCAGGCAATACACTCATACACATAAAATAAAAATAAATAAAACCCTTTAAGGAATGTTAGAACTTTCTATTAAGTGAATAAAAGAATATCTATAATATCAATTTTTAAAGGTTCACAGGTTTTTCTCTGGAAAACTTTATAGCTATTAAAATAAAATAAGTTTTTTTAATAACATCACCTGCACATAACAAAAAATGAGTACCATTAATAATTTCCTTCATGTGGAACTTATCTTTTGTAGGAAAGGATGTGTGGGTGCTGGGAATTGAACCTGGGTCTTCTGCAAGAGCAGCCAATGCCCTTAATCACTGAGTCATCTCTCCAGCCCCCCAAATGGTCATTCTGACTATATGAAGTTCACTGAGATATATAGAGTTTTGGACAGGGCAAGTGTTTGTTTGAGTGGCAACTTTCATCTAGCTGTGTGATGTTTTTATTTGTGAGCTCAGTACAATAAAGTGATTTTTATTTTAAGTGAAAGGTACCTTATTTAGCAAATGAAAGTTTTCAAATGTGCTCGATAAGCAGTTTCCTTGGTGGAGGTGGTGATCCGGGTATTTAGATTATATTCTTTAAGACAGAGATAGATAGGACCTGGGGGTGTAAATTCAGTGGTGGAGTATTTCCTAGCATGTGTGAGTTGCTGAATTCAACTCCCACATTACACAGATCCAACAAAGATTTAGAAAGATACTGAATACAGCTGGCATGGTAGTGCATGCCTTTCATCCCAGCACTTGGGAAGCAGAGGCAGGCAGAGTTTGAGGCTAGTCTGGTTGATATTGTGAATTCTAGGTCAGCTGGGGCTCCAAGGAGACCCTGTCTCAAAATAAGAGTAAGTAAATGGAAAAGAAAGATATTACATAGAGATAAAACATAGGTACTATATATAGGCATTATTCAAAGTAGTGAGACAGCAGTCTATGTCTGCACACCTGATACAATGGGCTTATAGCTAGAACGAGAAAAGTACTGTGACTTCAATAACTGATAGACTTTGTTTCTTTTTATAGTAATTTATTTCTTTATGTATATGTGTGTATGCATTGCCTGCATGTATGTAGGTGCACCTATGTCATGCAATGCCTGCAGAAATCAGAAGAGGGCATCAGATCCCCTGGAACTGGAGTTACTTATGGGTGTCACCCACTATGTGGTTGCCCGGAATTAGACCCGGGTCCTCACAAGAGCAGCTAGTGTCCTTAACCACTGAGCCATCTCTCTAGCCCTTAGACTTTTTTGTTTTTATTTATTTATTATGTTTATTTTATGTGTATGAGTGCATTGCCTGCATGTGTGTAAGTGCACCCATGTCATGCAGACTTTTGCTTTTTGAGGCAGGCTTCCACTATGTATCCCCGATTGGCCTCAAACTCGCTATGGAGACCAGGCTGGCCTTGAACTCTCAGAGATCAGCCCATCTCTGCTTTCTGGGTGTTGAGATTAAAGGCATGTACCATCATACCTGACTGCAGACAGACTTTTAAAAAGATTAAACAGACACACAAAGTTGGGGTCATCCCTGGAAGATGTGCAGTTTTGCTGTAGTCTGAGCACTGAGCACTGAGCACTTTGTCCAGCTTCTCTCGCTGACTTACCACACAGCACCGCAGGGAGGACAGTATGCCCCTGAAGCCGGTGGGGAAGCCTCAGTAAGCAGAAGCTCTGTCCCTTCCACATCCACGTCCTCGGAGCTGTGAGAGTCCGTGTCCCTTTCTTGCATGTGGCGCGCTTCTAGCCTAGTGTTCAGCAGGTTCATTTCCTTGCGGAAGTTCTGGGGGAAAATTGAAAGACTGGTCAACTATCTTAAAAAAAAAATCATTCCCGATCTCCTCATAAAGAAAAATCATTCTCTTCTGTCATACCTCAGGGGAGCAAGTGATGAATCTCAGGCATGTCAAGTTAGGCAGTCACTGGCAAGTGCACACTCACTGACTTACACATAATGAAGGGAGCACCACTGAGAAGAACGTGCGATGTGCACACTAATCTTTAACTACGGGGTCACTCGTGTGGGGGGATACCCTTGGACTGGATCCGTCTATTCAGTCTGACTAGTCCACACACACGTACGGAGTTATGTCTACCACGCACCGTTCTAGGACACAGCGATTCACAGAATAGACAAGGTGTCCACACAGTCTATCACAAGTGCATTTACAAGGCCTGTGGAACAAATAATGTGCCTTGGCCAGTTCAGAGTGAGACACATGCTTAAGGGTGTAGCTGAGGCTTGGTGGGGGTCTTCTGAAGCTGTTGACCAGGGGTCCCCCAAACAAGATTGGCCATTGCCCCTGCTCTTGGTTACCCACCAGACCCTACTGCTGAAGTCATGACATACTTGAGTTGTAGAACAAGCAAGGAGAACTCAAGCAGGGACTGACCGCAAACTTCATCTCTACGGCTAGCTTTCTCAGTGCTGGAAGGTGCCATACATGCCACCCGAAGAGATGTGATCATGAACCTTGCCGAGCTGTAAATCCTGAAAGCTACAGTAACAAACCACCTGACAAGATATGCCCCTGGTGCTATTAAAGTAGCACCTGCAAAATTAACTGCTCAAGACTGTAGAATCTCTAGTCTGTCAGCTGGAAGATCCACACTTCCAGTTTCACTGGTCAATCGCCTGATCACAGGACCGCCCCAGGAAGGTGGGTCCACCTTAAGTCATGCTAAGCAGACGGCAGAATACCAAGTGTGTTAATGAGGTAGTGAACTTCTGCCTGGAATCCATCTCCTCACACAGTGCTTCAGGACCAGGCCATGGACGTGGGGCTCTCTGGGGGTTTGAATTCCTCAGGAGAGCGCAATCTTGCCTTTTCTTCTTCATGCCCCTTTTCTAAACACGCTTTCATTCTTCACGCTCCCCTAGCTCCTTGTATTTCTCTACTTTTTCTCTACAGCCTCCTTCTCCCCGCCACATGGCTGCCGGTTGTCTGCGTGTCTGACCTCCACGCAGCTCTAGACCTGCATGGCTTCATGGCTTTTCTCATTCTCCTCAAAGCAGCTGCTGAGATTTCCAGCTTCCTGTCCTACAGATTTTTCTTTCAGTTTTTCTCCCCTGTATGAGTGCAGTAGAGACATAAATGTGTGAATAGTCAACTACTTTCTGACTGGATTTAAGGTCTGCTTCACAAGATGAAGCCCATATTTGACACTGATCTCAGACTTAGGAACCAGTGACTACACAGGTCACAAGCCATCAGGGAGAAACTACTGCTAGTATTCTGCTAAATGGACACAATATTAAACCCCTCCTAATGACTTATTGCAGAGAACCTTCCTTATGCAGCAAATAGTGATTAACACAGGCACCCACAACTGGTCAACATACAGAGAATAAAAGACTGCAGAGGGCTTGACCCTGAACAGAACATCAAACCAAGGCTCAGGGGTCGCTGCAGAAGAGGGCGACGGGGTCTGAAGAGCCACAGGCGGCAGATGAGCACAGGAAGCAGAGTTTCCCAGACAGTTGCACAGTTACTCAAGGGAACTCAGAGCAATTGTGACAGCACGCAGGAGGTCCTCCATCAGCTCAAACCAGACAAGAAAAACCAGCATCGAGGTGGGGAGATGAGGAGGAAGCCCAGCCCCAGCTGAGGGACAGTTGGCAACTTGATGGCTGCCGGGAGCGGGAGAGTCCATCTCTTTTAAAGCTGTGATGCTGCGCAGGCAGGTTAACCAGGACCCAGTGGAGGGACCAACACCATACAGCATTTGGGGACATGACTTAGATTCCATAGACTTAATATATATATAAAATAGAGTGTATGAATTGGGTAGGTAGTTGCAAGGGGGAGGGCAGGTAGGAGAAGGTCTGAATAGAGTCAAAATATATTGTATGAAATCCTCAAAAGTTCAATAGAATTTTCGGAGGAGGAGGAGGGGGGGGGGGAGGAGGAGGAGGAGGAGGAGGAGGAGGAGGAGGAGGAGGAGGAGGAGGAGGAGGAGGAGGAGGAGGGAGGAGGAGGAGGAGGAGGAGGAGGAGGAGGAGGAGGAGGAGGGGGGCAGCTCCAG
This sequence comes from Eospalax fontanierii, assembly GCA_035773235.1. Classification (NCBI taxonomy): domain Eukaryota; kingdom Metazoa; phylum Chordata; class Mammalia; order Rodentia; family Spalacidae; genus Eospalax; species Eospalax fontanierii. The sequence goes on from CM069551.1 coordinate 15,024,881, forward strand.
GGCTGAGCAGTAATCAGCGTGCTGGGAACTTAGGAGCATACCAGAGTCACCAGGTGTTTTCCTGGCCCAAAGCAGAAGGTCAAGAGATAGAAAAGACCAGAGAGTAGCCAGAGACTGAAATGTGTGTACCCTTAGCTTCTCAGGAAAGAGCTACTTGGCCTTAAACAGAAAAGAGTTGACTGGTTTGAACAGGACACTGGAGACAGCTCACCTCAATTCGTTCAATGAGTTTCTCTTTTAATTCATGGGCCTCGTTACAAGAGTCTACCTGGAAAGACAAGGTTTGGGAAAAACAGCAATCATGTTTTTCTGGTTTATATGACAAAATCTCTCCATTTGATACCATGCATAAAGGGTCTGTGCTGAAATTTATTTTTTTCTAAATAAAATAGTTCCTCTCACAGGGAATTGCCAGGGATGTCACTTAGTGGTAGAGCAGTTGCCTAAAAGGTAGAAAGCCCACAAAAGCAAGCAGGCCAGCACAGAAACAATCACCTGCCAGAAATGGTGGTGCAGGACTCTAATTCCGGCATAGTCCCAGCTCAGTGCTCAAAGGCAGAGGAGTAGATCATGGTGAGTTCCCCACCAGCGGGGGCTACAAAGTGAGACACTGTCTCAAAAACAAAAGCAAAAACAAAACAAGCAAAAAACAATAACAAAAGAGAGTAAAATGCTTATGAATCATACAATGAATTGCAAATTGCAAGAAGAATATCCGAAATTAACAAGATTATTTTCTGAATTTTAAAAGTACAAATTTAGGGGCTGGGGAATTGGCTTGGTTGGTAAAGCACTTACCGTGAGGCACGAGGATAGGAGCCGGAATGAACAAAGTGGACCCCAAGTCAACCTCATGTCTCTACACATGTGCACAGCACTTGAACACACATGAGCCTCAGGACGCAGACACAAATACATACACATACACGCTCATGCACATCACTCACAGCACCATACAAGAAAATTACAAATAAAAATATAAATTTAACAATAGTCACTTCCTTTTTGTCTTTTTGAGAAAGCCACCCTGCCTTTAGCCCAGCTGGCCTAGAACTCGCTATGGCGACCAGCCTGGCCTCGATCTCATAGAGATCTACCTGTTTCTGCCTTTGTCTCTGCTGGGATTAAAGGAATGTGACCACCACGCCCAGTTTAACGACAGTCATCTCATAAGTCACCTTTTTCTCTATACTCCTCTCTTGTTCCTTGAAAATCTTCCATGGGGGCTGGAGGGATGGCTCAGCGGTTAAGAGCACTGGATTCAAATCCCAGCACCCACATGGTGGCTAACAACCATCTGTAACTCCAGTTCCAGGGGATTTGATGCTCTCTTCTGACCTCCACAGGCGTTGCCTGACTCGGGTGTACTTACACTCAGGCAGGCAATACACTCGTACACATAAGATAAAAATCTTCCATGAGGACAGCTGGTGAAACCATGAGTTTCCGAGAAAATAAAGAAGCAATTCTTTCAAATATGTAAATGCTTCCAAGTTAGATCAGATTGAATATGTGGGCTCTTTGGGTTGGCAGGAAAGCTGTCTACACAGAGAGACCTATTCCTGTTTCGTTCTCATGTCTTCAGTCTGGTAAAGGATACATAGTTTTTCCAGGTTTCTAACAGTGAGAACAAGACACAGACCGAAGGCAAGCCATTCCTTCTGGAGACAGGAGAGCCCATTGAAAAATGGCAAGTAAATAATACTCTCGAAGTCTCAGATTACTCATCTCTTCACAGACTAGCAAAACACCTTGACAAGCACAACCACAGTGGGAGGAGTAGGCACTGAGCTCAAGGACAGTTCTGAAAGCAGAATTTCTAACAATTGAGTCATTTATTTTATAGTATTTTTATTTTATGTGTCTGAGTGTTTTGCCTGCATGCGTGTAAGTGCAAATGTGTTGTGCAATGCCTGAGGAGGTCAGAAGAAGGCATGGAATTCCCCTGGAATTGGAATTATAGACGTTTGTTAGCAGCCATGTGGGTGCTGGGATTTGAACCTGGGTCTTCTGAGAGAGAGAGGTGTGTGCTCGTGACTGCTGAGTCATCTCTCCAGTCTAGAAGAATGTAAATATATTAAAGTGTCTATTGTGTTTGTCTTTGAGGGAATGGGATTATTTTTTCATTTTTATGTGTGTTCGTTTCATAATTTTTTTTTACCTTTTTTGAGACAGGGTCTCCCTGTAGCACCAGCTGGCCTGAAACTTGCTATGTAGACTAAGCTCGCCTTGAACTCACAGAGATCACCCTGCCTCTGTCTCCAGAAGCACTGGCGTTAAAGGCATATACCACCATACCCGGTTAGTTTCATCATATTTTGATCAACACAAATTCTAATTTGTTAGAAGGAATATATATATATATATATGTGTGTGTGTGTGTGTGTGTGTATGTATATGTGTGTGCATATGTACTATATGATACTTACGTAGCTTTAATAACTGGCTCTTTTAAAATTCATTACATTTTCTTATTTACTGTGTGTGTGCACACCATGCTCATGATATACTCAGAGGTCAGCTCCCTTCTACCATGCAGGTTCCAGAGATTGAACTCAGGTCATCAGGCTTGGCAGCAAGCACCTTTATCCACTGAGCTGTCTCAGCAGTCCAAAACTGGCTCTTTTAATGCAGAATCATAGGTGAGTCACCTTGTTGCTTTCTAGTGCTGCAGACTGAGCTCAGGCCCTGAGCTTCCTCCCCAGGCACTTCATATCTAGAGCCGCAGTGTTCTCTTCTGAAGATGATAGTGCAGACCAAATGCTACCAAATCCCTTCCAGGTTGAAACTGCTGCGTACACCTTTTTAGATTACATTTGCTGAAATGGATTTCTTTCAAGAATTCTTTTCCTGGAACTGGAAAGCTGGCTCAATGATTAAGAGTACTGGCTGCTCTTACAAAGGAACCAGGTTCAAGTCCTATCACCCACATGGCTGCTAATAAGCAGTCATAACTGCAGTTTTAGGGAATCTACCACCCTCTTCTGACCCCCTAAGCATAGCATGAAACGGGGCACTTAATGACATGCAGACAATACATATTCATACACATAAAAGTAATAAAGATATTTATAATAAAAGATATTTAAGATTCTTTTCCTCCTTAGATGTAAAGTCATCTGGTTATTACCTGGGCCAATTTGCTATTCATTTCTTTTAATTGCTTTCTAATTTCTTTGATCTTCACCTATAAAATAAAGAGCAAAAACAGACATTATAGGAACTGATGTGTCGAAATAAAATAAAACGATTTTTTAGAAGAAACACATTCTGGGTCAGCCAGCTTCTGGTTTAACAGTTGTTTTCTTCTCATGCGCAGCATGATATTGACACTGAATCACGTCCATAAGACATGGTTGGCTACGCCCTTTGCAAGTGGCCCCTGAACTGGGTGTTGGGCTGGTGGGATAGGTATCCGGGCACTGATCATCAAAAGCAGCTGGCAGCCTCCAGCAGCATGTGGCCGCGCTGGGGGTGTACAGTCACCCCACATTACTCCACAGTCCTTCATGACTAGCCCTGCACGGTGCGGCGTGATGATTTAGCTGTGTTCTGGTGGTTGAAGCTCACTGGTGCTTATTTACATGGCAAATGTCTGTGTCCTGAGCTAGCGGGGAGACCCGAGTGCTCAGAACGAAACTCTGATGATTAAATGGAGATTTCAGAAATCATGGTGAACTTGGGTTCAGAATCAGACCACATACTTGGGCCGCTCGATCCTTTCCGCAGCTCATGGGACTCGAGCGGATCTGCTGGTTTCTGTCCTGCTGTTTCTTCTTTCTGCTTCAGTACACAGTTCTAGCTCCTCCTTTTCCTCTTTGTTCTCCATTTCTTCACGAGGAATGAATGAGCCTGAGTACACGGCAGTATTTTTAACTGTGTTAACTTTCTTGCTGACCTCCTACTGTGTTTGTGTCCATTTCTAACAACCTCAACCTTCCCTTCACCCAGGGAGACCTTCAGACATTTCACCTACTTTTGTCTAACAATTACATTTCAGTTTCTTACACACACACACACACTTTTTTGAGACAGTCTCACAAAGCCCAGGCTCACCTTGAATTCTCTGTGTATGGTCTTGAACTCCTGATTCGCTTGTTTCCTTCCAGGAGCTGGGACGTGAACTCTCTCTCCCTCTCTATCTATCTCTTTCTCTCTCTGGTGGTGTTGTTCTGAGACAGTCTCACTATGTAGCCCTATCTGCCCTGGAATTTGCTATATAGAACAGGCCTCAGACTCCTGGAGTTCCTGAGTGCCGGGATAAATGCGTGCGCCACCACGCCAGGCTTTGTGCCCCTTCCTAGCTGCCCCCCCTTTCTCCACTCGACTGCATTCCTTGCCTTTTTCAGAGTGCTACACAAATGGATCAAGACTCTGACTTTCTGAGCCTGGCATCCTTCAAAGAACGTATTGTGTCTGAAATAACTCACGTTGGGTGATCCAGAAATGTGTTCCACTTGACCTCATAACAATGCTCCATTGTACACACAAGCCACAGCTTGTCTACTTACCAGATGGCGAGTACTGAGCTCCTTCTAGTTCCTAAACTCATCCACGACGTTCTGGATAGCTGCCAACAACTGGAAAAGGGAACCTCAACCGGGAAACTTCCTCTATCAGACTGGCCTGTGGCATGTCTGAAAGGCATTTTCTTGATCGTTGATTGATATGGGACATCCCAGCCCACCGTGGGTGGTACCACCCCTAGGCAGGGGGTCTTGGGTTGTATTAAAAAGCAGGTTGTGCAAAGGCCAGAGGAGCAAGCCAGTAAGCAGCACTCCTCCATGGCCTGTGCTTCAGCTCCTGCCTTGGGCTCCCTCAGTGATGAACTGTGACCTGGAAGATGTAAGCCAAATAAGTCCTTTCCTCCCCAAGGTGGTTTGGTCAGTGTTTACCACAGCAATAGAGAAGAAAACCAGAACATGAGGCATTTTGTTTTCTTTTAAGTATGTATACAAAATTGTGCATCTCTAGCATAGACGATTCCACACATATACGTGATGCCTTCCCCTGTCCTGTTCATGAAAGCTCCTCCTCTTAAAAACATTCTTCCTGGGTGTGGCAGTTTAAACCTGTAATTCCAGCTGAGGAGACTTAAGCAGGAGAGTCCAAGGCTAGCCTGGGCTACACATTAAACATTCCATGGCAATCTGTGCTACAGAAAGACAGACAGAAAACTAAAGCATAAAAAAAATGGGCTGGTGAAATGGCTCAACTGGTAAAGGCCTTTGTCACCGGGCCTGACAACCTGAGTTTGATGCCTGGAACCCACATGGTAGAATGAGCGAACCAACTCCTGCAAGTTGGCTTTGTACACTTGTATACACACACACACACACACATACATAATAAATAAAGACATTAAAATAAAAAAAAATAGAAAATAAACTCTTCATCAGAAAAGAAGCCACCTGAGTGCGGAGAGCAGAGACAGAGTAAGCGGGAAAACGTTTGGAGGATGTAAAAGCACAAAACCACTCCAAGAAGTGGGCAAGGCTGCACCCGGTGGATGCAGGGTTAACAAGCTCTCACTCCCTACCTGCTTTCTGTGTACTGCCAGGAGCCAGGATCCTGATACCCAGACAGGAAGTTCTCCCTCCCAAAAGGCACATCCCCTGATGGTCTCAAGAGGAATCCTATCAGGAGGGTCTCACCCAGTGTCTGGGAAGAACAGGAAGTCTAGGCACTCAGCTGACCTGAGCACATCCCTCCCCAAACAACCATGTGACCACCCCCTGTTCTGGTTCATCCAACACAGGAGAGGAGGTGGAAGTCCAGAGCCCCAGCTCACCTCAATGTTTGCTTCCTGGTCATGGTCCTCCAGGTTTTCAGATTGGTCCTCCAGGGATATCACCTCATTTAACAAGCTACAAACATGAAAATTGTTGGACTGAGCGCTGTGACTTACAGAACAAAGTCACCCTGGGGCTGGGGAGATAGCTCAGGGCTCTTTGCAAGCTCGAGGGCTGGAGTTTGGTAAATGCGATGTGGTCATGGCCACCCACCTCTGTTACTCCTCAGAAGGTGGAGACCAGGTCCAGAGCAAGCTGGCTAGCAAGACTAACCAGATCTCAGCTCTGCGTTTGATTGAGAGACCCTGCCTCAGTAAATAAGGTGGAGAACCAGCTCAACCTCAGGCCTCCACATGTAAGTGCACATACTTGCACACGGTTACCAAATATGCATATACATACGACCATAAGAAAAGAAAATCATCCACTATTGGAGATACTTGAAGAGAATGAGAATGAGAAATGTCCCCTGCAGGCTCAGGTATTTGAACACCGTGGGTGCTCTTGTTTGGGGAAGTCATAGGACCGGTAGAGGCTTGTTGGAGGAAGTATGTCACTGAGGGTGGGCTTTGAGAGTATCCTCCCCCACTTCCGGTGTGCTCTCTGCTTCCTGTTTGTGGATGGACACGTGACTAGGCAGCTCCTGCCCCTGCTGCCTGCTGCCGGGCCTCCCCAGCCCTCTCCGCCTCCACACATAAGCCAAAACAAACCCCCTTGACATAAATTGCTTTGGTCATGGCCCTTTAGCATAGCAACAAAAAGCAGCCAGTACAGTAACACACACAGCACTTGGGAGGTGGTGGGAAGAGATTCGGGAGTTCGAGACCAGCTTGGGCTATGTGAGACCCTACCCCCAAATAAACGAATAAAGGAAAGAAGAAAGAATGGGTATTGCGAGTCGATGAAAAGCTGTCCATGTCCTTACTGTGTTGGTCCCATAAACATATTTTAAATTTTTATTTATTTGATTTGATGTGTATGAATGTTTTGCCTGCATGCACGTAAGTGCACGTCTGCATGAAATCCTAAGGCCAGAAGAGGGTGTTGGATGCTCTGGAACTGGAGGTGACGGCTTAAGCTGCCATTTGCATGCTAGGAACCAAACCCGGGTCCTACAGACCCACACACCCCAAACCATGATTTTACTGTAATGTAAAAATGAATTTTAAACTGAAGATATATAATGTATGAGGTCTGGTTCTTTTTAATGCTTTGGAGGAGAAAAGGTCCATGTTGGGATGGAACATGCTCCCACCTCTGTGAAAAGATGCTTTGTCAACAGCAAAAGAGGAAAAAACAGTGGAGAGTAGGAAACTTCCTGTGGTAGGAAGAGTTTGGAGCATGGCAGGAAATTCCATAGGCCATGAGTATTTATTTCCAATAATAGCTTCCATTTATCAAACACTTATTATGAAGCCAGCTGACAATCAAACCTTGAAATAAGCCAGCAATGTGGCTGCAATAAGTTCTTCTTTATAGAAGAAAAAAGTCAGGCCCTAAAAAGGTTGAATAATTTACCCAAGAAATGGTCATCAGGCTTCAAACTCAGGTCTCTCTGATGACAAAGCTGCTCTTCATACCAGTAACTAAATAACTAAAAGTTAACTTCATTTTCTTTTGTTTCACCTTAAAACTCCTCCCTGAATTTTAGAGGCACATTGGCAAATACACCCTACCCCCCAGTACCCCACAGCATGGTGACTGGATCCTTCTAACAATACTGAATGACCCTCCAGAAGGGGATCGGAGCCTAGGGATTTAGCTAGGTTGGCAGAGTATTTGCTGGTGTGCCCGAGGTCCTGCAATCCTTGCACTTGGGAGGTGACTGCAGGAGGATCGGAAAGTCAGCCAGGGGCTACGGAGATGGCTCACCTGGTAACAGGCTTCCTGCACAAGTGTGAAGGCCTGAGTGTGGGTCTCCAACACCACACAATGCTGGCTGGGTGTGGCAGCCCACCTGTAATCCTAGCATTTGGGAGGCAAAGACAAAGGATCCCCAGGGCAAGCTGGCTAGCTAGAGTAGTCCAGTCAGTGAGGTCTGGGTTCAACTGAGAGACCCTGACTCAATAACTAGAGAATGATTGAGGAAGACAAGATATATCAACCTTTGGCCTTCACCTCCCACCCCCACATAAAGTCCCCATATACACATGCAACAAAAGAAAAGGAAAGAACATCCTTGGCTACATGGTGAAGTCAAGTCTAACCTGGGCTACATGGCGTCTCAAAACCACAATAAATAAATAAACAAATAAGAAATGATAACTGGGGCTGGGGAGGTCACTCAGTTACTAGAAGTGCTGGCCTTGTGGGCATGAAGTCCTGGATTCAAACCCCAGCACAAAACAGGGTGTGGTAGCGTACTCTCTATAATCAGGTAGAGGCAGGAGAATCAGTTCAGTGTCATCCTCATACACAGAGAGTCTGGGCTACATGAGACCCTGGAGAGACGAGAGAGAGAGAGAGAGAGAGAGAGAGAGAGAGAGAGAGAGAAAGAGAGAGAATATGAGAATCACTGGGGTCTTGAATTTGATAAATAATTCAGCTTCAAAGCAAAAGTGTGTGAGGGAAATCACCGTGAGAAGAGTTAGATTTAAGCCGACGACCTCGTGATACTGACCTCTGACCAGAGGCTGTCCCTACCCTGCAGCCTTTGCCATCGCAGCCCCACAGTGCCTTGAGTTTCAAAGCTCTGAAACGCCCCAACTCCCACACCCTGATTACCTCTTCACTGTGCTCTCGGTATTATTAATTTTTTGGATGATATTGCTGATTTTCTCCATCCACTCAATGTGGTCGGCTCCAAGTTCCTCTATTTGTAGACCCATTTTTGCATTCCACTGATTCAGCTTGAGAAATGTGCTCTCCTGGCTGCTGAGGAAATAGTATCCTGATCATTGGAAGGTAGGAAAGGAGACGCATCTCATACAACACTAAACTCTTCCTTTCAGTGGTAAGTTGGTCTTTTGATGCAATTTCTATCAACGAAGTGGACCAGGTAGGTACTTATTTGATGTTCATGTTAGCAGGTCTTTAAAAGACTAGATAAGGGACTGGCAAGATGGCTCAGCAATTAGGGACACTTCCCGTTCTTCCAGAGGACCTGGGTTTGATTCCCAGCACACACATAGTGGCTAATAACCATCTATAACTCCAGTTCCAGGGGAATGTAACATCCTTTGCTGATCCCTGTGGGCACTGCACAACATGGGTACACTTACACATATAAAGGCAAAAACCTACATGTAAAATAAAAATAATAAATAAAATATGCTCTAAAAAAGACTGCAGTGTGTGTGTGTGTGTGTGCGTGTGTTACTGGGGACGGGCTTCACACACACTTAGCAAGCTAGCAAGCATTCTACCACGGAGCTATATTCCCAGCCCTTAAAAGTTTTTTCTCAGTGCTGGGATCAAACCCAGGGCTTCACACAAGCTAGGCAAATACTCTATCATTAAGCTATTGCTCATCCCTAAACATCGACATATTTCACATTTTCCTCTATGGAGTGAACATTAAACATCGGTATCAGGTAATAGAGGAGAACAACATGTTCATCACGGGACGGTGCACGAGGGCTTCGTGGTTTTCGAAGATGTTTAGAATACTTTCATATTTGGAAGTTATCTGGGAATGTTGAGACATGCATTAATTCTAACTGCAAAGCAAAGTTCACAAAGACCCCGTGACCCTGCTCGTAGCCCAGGACTGGACCAACCCTGCAGTCTGGCTGGCTGCACATGGGTGCTGCATGGTTCAACCTGTGTGAGGATTGCTTTTAAGTCTTCCAGGTTTAATTAACCTCATTGCTAAACCTCACCACCTCCTCCGACCTCATCGTCCAGTGTTCCCCACTTGGTCGTGTCAAAGCTTACAGTTCAGGGACACTCTTCTCTGAAAATTGTGAGGATGAGGACACCCTCGGAACAAGACGGACCTCTCGCTCATCCTGTTGATCCGGGTCCTGGCCATGCTCAGACTCCAGCTCCAAAGCATCCTGAGTGAGAGGACAAAGGGCAGAAAGCAGAACAAATGGGTGACCGTGAGAGACAGGGACTCTGGCAGCCCTGCCCAATGCTGCCTGTTGAGGCCACACCTTTGAATGCATGGGTGAGATACAGAGACAAGCTGTCTGTCCAGCTTACAGAAGGCTGTAACAGGGAGTGCCCGGCACCTTCTTCACAGGGAGAGCTCTTTTCAGGGTAGGTGATATCAGAACTCTACCTGACCATGGCTTCTAGAAACACGATTCAAATGAGATGGATGCTCTAGCTGGTTCAAAAACTCAACACTGGGGCTGGAGAAGTGGCTCAGTGGTTAAGAGCACTGGTTGTTCTTGCAGAGGACCTGAGTTCAGTTCTTGGTACTTTACGTGGCAGCTAACAACTGTCCATAACTCCAATTCCAGGGGAATCCAACACCCTCTTCTGATCTCCTCGGGCATGGTACAATACATACATGCAGCCAATACACTCATACACAAAAAATAACAAATCAAAACATTAATTTTAAAAACCCTCAACACCAGACAGATAGGGAGGTAGATGCACATCTGTAATCTCAGCACTCAGGAAACTGTAGCAAAAGGATTGCCACAATTTTGAGACTTATCTGGGCTACACAGTAAGTCCTGGGCCATCCTAGGTCACGTTGTGAGCTACAGTAACAAAACAACACACAAGTGAGACACATGGGGGACATTCTCAATATCACAGAGAAGGCGAGGTAGGGGTGCTCCACAACAGACAGCCTCAGGGGCTGGGACACCTGAGCTTGTTCGGAAATGGGCTTAAAAATATATAGCTCTAAAGGACGTCTGAGACACTGCTGAGGAAGTTAGACGGTTGAGAGAAATGAGAATATCAGATGACATTGCCCATTGCTGGAATTTTCCTCCATGCGATGACAGAACTGGCGACGTGCAGAAGAAAATCTTTATTTTTAGAGATGCTTTCCGAAGGCAGCACGGATGAAGTGCTATGCTGTTTGACCTACTTTTAAATGGTTTAGAAAACCTCATCTATTTATACACGCAGCAAAAGTGAATGTGAGGAGCGTTAACGATCTTAAAATACAGACATGAGAACAGACTGAAAGCTGTGCGGTTTGTTCACACTCTCTTATTACTTGTTTATTGTTTATTTGTTTTCATAGCAAAGAGTTTGAGAGAAACAGCCTATTCTTACTGAGTTTGGACCACGCAATTCCATCCTCCCTCCCTCCGTTCCTCCCTCCGTCCCTCCCTCTCTCCCTCCCTCCCTCCTTTCTGGCATTTCAATTCTATACATGCAGAAATGAATAATAATTTACCTTTGAATATCTCTTTATCTTTTTATTATTTTTAAATTTTATGAGTATTTTGTCTGCATGCATGTAAGTGCACCACACGTATGCAATGCCCATGGAGGCCAGAAGAGAGTGTTGGATTCCCTGAAACTGTAGTTACAGATGGTTGTTAGCTGCCAATGTGTGCTGGGAACTGAACCTCGGGTCCTTAACTGAGCTCTTAACTGCTGAGCTCTATTTCTAGCTTCTCTCTTTTTAAAGAAACTCTACTGTAAAATAGGTCTACACTTTGAAGACGTTTGAACTAAAACTTCTGTTTTTCAATAAAAACGTTTAAAACTGAAAATAGAAAACTTTGGGATGGGCTGAACAAGTAAGTTTCTCGTCAAAATAGCTGGATAAACTGCTGGCCGAAGCCATAGGGTTAAGTGACATTGCACGGCGCTTCATAAACTGGTGTCCTGTGTGGACATGCTCTCGGCAGTTCATGCTTGATAACTCATCAAAGTTCATGTAATATAGTGGATTAAGTGATGGCCCAAGATATGCCCAATGTCCCAACACGGGGACTCTGTGTATGTCACCTTATTTGGAAGGATCTTTGCAGACATGATCATTAAGAGCTTGAGATCATATAGTCATGGATTGTCTAGGTGATTCCTAAATCCAGTGCCGACTGTCCTAATGAGAGGGAAAACAGAGCAGGTCCAGCTGTAGGAAAGGTGTGGGAAGGTGGAGACAGAGACGGAGCAGAGCGGCCCAGCCAGCACCCGCCTGGAGCCGCCAGAAGAGCAGGGCTTCACCCCTGGAGCCGAATCAACGCTAAACAGGTGAATTCTGTTGGGAGACAGTCTACAGGCAGTGCATGGACGGTTCCACATACACAGATCTGCTCTGAGGTGAACAATGCCAGTTCTTTAATAACTCCTCCAGGACAAAAATAGCATGTGATATACACTAGTGGGGGGGGGCAGGGGGAAGCTAGGGAGAGCTGTGTGTGGACAGCGTGTCCAGGAAGACAGGGCCATCCCCTGCCTCTCTGTGAGTTTCATCTTTAGATTCCCATACGTAGAAGGAGGGACCCCTGACATATGAGCTGTGAGGTCATTTCTTTGCCTACTGTGACATTTGTGTCTTCCTAACCCTTCTTCTTTTAAAATGTGATTTCTTCTTCTTCTTTTTTTTTTTTTTTTTTTGGTCTTTGGGTCCCCCTGTAGCGGCCTGGAACTTGCTATGTAGACCAGACTGGCCTAGATTTCACAGAGATCTGCCCGCCTCTGCCTCCTGAGTGCTGGGATTAAAGGCATGTGCCACCACACCTGATTTTTTAAATTATGTGTATGCATGTATGTCTATGAATGGGTGTGTACATGTGAGGAGACTGGGTCCGCTGGAACTACAGCTGTGGGCAGCTGGAACCATTTGTACGGGTGCTGGGAGCTGAACTCTGCAAGAACAATACGAACCCTTCACTGTGGGGCCGCTTCCCCAGTCTATCCCCTTTTCTGAAATCAGGCTGGCTTTGAACTCCGACTCCTCCAGGCTTCACCACCCAAGCGCTGGGATTTCAGGTATACACCAGCAGGCCCAGCCTGGCTTACCTGAATGAAGTTGGTCTGTAGATTTTCGGAGAAATTGTCTTTATCATCTGGTCTCTCCAAGATGTGGTCCATTTTGGTCATTTCCCTTAGCAAATAGAAGCCAAGCAATGCAAGCAGAGGTTATTATTACACCCTAGAAGTTTAGGCTTGCCCTAAACGTTCCTAAGGGAGGACTGTGGACCCTCCTCTGCCCCAGGGAGCACCCTCTCTCTCTGAACTGACTTCGTCCTCTGTAAATAATGCCATATACAGTGTATCACACAAAAGAGAAATAGAGAGGGCTGGATAGATATTTGTTGACTGAATCCATCAATTATTGGCAGTGAGATCCTAATCTCCACAGTTGCTGCCACTCTTTGTAGATGCATGTAGGAAAGCATGGGGAAAATGAACACTCCATAGACTCGCACCCTGACAAAGCATGGCATTTCAAACACATATGGGTCAAAGCCAGTGATGGCCCCTTGTACTGCCAGACAGTGTTAATTCCCAATGGACAGAATCTGCAGTGGCTGGGAGATGAGCGCTGTGTGCTGCGGAGGCCTGTCTTCGCTGTGTCCGCTGAGGTGAGGAGACCTGCCCACTGAGGCACCATTCTCTGGCCAAGATTCTAGTCTGGGAGGTAGAGAAGGCGAGCGGAGCCCCAGCGACGCCTCCTTGACTTCCCCAGCATGATGGACAGAGGCCAACCTCTGTTCCCACGGGTTTGTTTTTCTTCCCCTCCTCCCACAGGGTCTCACTATGCAGTCCCAGCTGGCCTGGAACTCACTGCAGACCAGGCTGATCTCCCTGCCTCTGCGTCCTGAGCTCTGGGATTAAATGTACACATCCCCTGGGCTGCTTTTTTCAGAATGTTTTATCTTAGCGACAGGAAAAGAAACTAAGACAGACTAGTTACTTTACGCATTGCTGTGACCAAATACTCGAGAAGGAACTCAAAGGAGGGAGGTTTATTGTCTCACAGTTTGAGGGTACAGTCTATCACCGTGGTGAAGGATGGGTGGGAGCTTAAGGCTGCCTGCTCACATCCGGCCAGCAGCCGGGAGCAGGCATGTGTAGAGATCTCCAACATAGATGTCTTCCTCTGCTATTCTCCACCTTTTTAAATTTTATTATCTTTTGTTTTAAAAATATTTTATTTATTTTTATCTTATGTGTGTGAAAGTTTTATCTGCATGTATGTAAGTGTACCATGTGTGTGCAATGCCCATGGAGGCCAAAGAGAGCTTGACTGCTTGGAACTGCATTTAGTTACAGAGAGTTGTTTGCTGTTATGTGGGTTCTGGGAACTGAACCTGGGTCCTCTGCAAGAGCAGTATGTGCTCTTAACTGCTAAGCCGTCTCTCCAGCCCTCCACCTTATTTTTGAGACAGAGTCATCTCACAGAACCTGGAGCTCACCGATCATCTAGACTGGCCAGGAAAGGTTCCAGGCCCTCTGTCTCGGTTTCCCAGCACCAGAGTTACAGGTAAGTGCTGGTATGCCCATCTCTTACGTGGGTGCTGGGATCCACACTCCAGTCCTCAGGATCCTGTGGCAAGTACTTTACCAGCTGAGCCAAAGTCAGCTTCCCGAGAAATTTATTCCATCGACAGTGCTGTGATGAACATCTTTACATGTCTATGCTTTAGATGTAATCATGTATGCGTGATTACGGGGTGATCCTCAAACACTGGCTTGCTACAAATTGTCCTTTACCTATTGTTACTGTTATTATTATTATTATTATTTTAGACAAGGTTGCAAGTAGCCCAGGTTGGCCTTGAAATCCTGACCCTAGTGATCCACCTGAAGTGCTACAGTTTCAGGCCCATGCCTGGCTTCTGAACTCTACTTTAAAGGGGTGAGATTGATTTCTAGTTCTGGCAGAAATGGTGACAGAATCCGCTCTTTTGCCTGGGTCATGTATGGTTAAAGTTCTGATCTTTGTGAGTCTGATGTTTAAACTGGCACCCTGTTTAGTTTTAAATTCTCTTGATCTGTGAAGTTGAGACTCTGCCTGCATGTTCACAACTTAGGCCTGTTCTCCTGTGTATAACAGTTGTGTTGGGAACCTTTGCCCATCTCCTATTGAACTGTTATTTTCTAAACTGCATATCTGTACACACACACACACGTTTATTTAAATGAATCACAACATACTTGTGATATAGGTTCTTAGTAGTAGTTCTTCATCTGTGGGTGCTGGGAAACACTACCTACCCCACATAGAAAAGTGTCCTGGCCTCTATACGTTTCTAGAGATTGAGTAAATATTGCTTATATGAATACACACTGATCAAAGGTTTCAAATGTGTATGCCATTGTCTCTGATAAATTACAGATATATTAAAAAGCAACTCTGATATTATCATTGTTTTAATTTGGCAGAAGTTCTGGAAAATCTTTTACTATAAAACACTTTTCCTATCCCCAAACAGTAAGCCATTGGCCTGTACTAATACCAATTTCACTGTTACTGATAAACGTATGATTATGTAATCATACCCCACCCCTGGAAAGTATTTTGAATGGTTATATCTTTAGTGAGCGATGAGAATAAAGCCATGAAACCCCCAACATGAGAGAACCAGTTTCTCCAAGCAGAGATGTATGTCCTGGCCATTCTGTTTGCTGAGTGTCTGCCTAGTTTATGAGCACAGGTCCCTTAGTGTCCCATAAGGACCACTTCAGTAGACATTATGAGGCTAAAATTCAGTGAAGTGGGGGGAAGACTGTCCACCCAGATACTAGACTTGAAAAACCTATCACCTGCCTCCTGCTGGGCTCAGGAGGCCCTGGGCAGGTCGCTACGAGCCGCTCTAGGAGACAAGTCTAACTTACTCTGAAGCACCTTCAGTCACATCCACATTTTGGAAACCGACGTTCTTCTCAGCCAGCCGTTGTTCCTTCTTGACTGTCTTTATCTGCAGACACGTCTTGTTATGTAGGGTAGTGGGTATGAGAGCCATCGCTTAAGCACTGCAGAGAAAATGACAGGAGGACTTTCAGCAGGATCAGCATCGTGCCTCCCCACCCCCGAGAATGCAGCCGATCCCAAGCTGGCCATCGATTTTCAGGGACCAAGAAACAAGCTCTTAAGATTCTCTGTCCAATATACACAAGAAGGATGTGTCTCTGGCTGTCCCCAAGGGCACAGCTCATGTCTGAGTCTGAAAATCTCCTGAATAGGAACATGAGGAATTTGCACCAGCTCTCTTGCGGTAGAAACCACCATGTTTTAAGTCGTTTCTGATTATATAATATGAACATTGCAAAAAATAGAAAGAAGAAAGGAGAATCACCAGTATTCCAGAGATAACCAGAGACTGTCTCTGGGATATCCGGATTGAACCACTTAACCCCTGGGAACATTTTAACATACTGCTTTCTGTCTCTAAACTTAACGTTTGGCCTTTTCCCACTGTTGACAATTAGGCTGTCTCTAACTCACAGTAAAGTGTATCCCTAGTCACCACTTTCAACAAACCTCAGGTTTCCTAGACTGCTTTACTAGAACTGGGATTACTGTATCAAAGTGGACATCACACAGATTTTTCAGGATTTATAGAAAGATTCCCAAATGGAACCTCTAAAGGTTCAACCAGCATGTACCATCAACAGCTGTGAGGGGTGGAGCCTGCCTTCCAGAGCAGGGCAGTCTGGAGAGGAGAGAAATGAATTGTCTCAGTTCTTTGATGAGGAAATAAAGGAGTCAGATGATTCAGACCTGGAACCCCAATACTTGGGAAGCTGAGGCAGGAAGACTACCATCAGTCTGAAGCCAGCCTGGGCTACATAGTTCCAGGCCAGTCTGGACTACAGAATGAGACCCTTTCTAAAATAAACAAATGAGAACAAAATAAACTAAACCAAATCAACAAAACAGGTAGAGGAGTGTGAGAGACAAACACACAGGAAAAGCTGTGAGGAGGAACAGGGAGACGCTCAGTCAGCAGAGTGCTTGCTTCAAGCATGAAGACTCAAGTCTGATCCCCAGAACCCATTTTAAAAAGTCAGGCATGGAGGGCAGCATGTGTTTATAATCCCGGTGACAGCGAGGAGGCCGAAACAGGCGGATGCCTGCGTCTTACTGTCCGGCCAACATAGCCGATTTTGTGAGCTCCAGGTTCATGAGAACCCTGATCTCAAAAAGACAAAGTGGGATCAGTGAGGCAGCTCAGTGTGTAAAAGTGCTTGCCGCCCAGACTGGTGACCTGTGTTTGATCCCCAGAGCCCATGGGGTGGAAGGAGAGAACCGACTCCAAGAAGTTGTCCTTTGATTTCCACATGCTTATCAGGACAAACACACACCACACACAAACACACACACACACACCACACACACACCACATACACATACCACACACACACCACATACACATACCACACACACACCACACACACCACAGACACACACCACACACCACACACATACACCACATACACACACCACACATATACACATACGTATACACACACACACCACACACACACACCCCTCATTACCAGCAGAAGTCAGAAATCAGCAGGGTTATACCCATTGCTGAGCAGAAGAGCCTTCTCTGTACACTCATATGAGTGAGAACAATAGATTAGTCTGGACCCAGCGTGGACTGGCAGGACCCTGCAGACAAGGATAAGGACAAAGGATAAGAAGAGATGGGTTTTCCTGGGGGAGTGACTAGTGGCTCAGGAATGCTGATGAGGCTCCCTGTGCCAAGTCTCAGAAGTGAATAGACCTGAGATCCGCCTTGTTCCATTTTTGGCAACTCCATCGTCTCTGACTTTCCCTTAGGGGGTTTAGCAGCAAAGCTGGCTCACTGTGAGCACCTCCACACATTCCCCCTCCACACACATTTCAGACCTCGGCAGAATCCTCATGCTGCCTTACATTTACATTAGGCTGATAACAAGGCATTTTTAAGAATGTGTTTTAAAATTCAGTACCCACGGGGCTGGAGAGATGGCTCAGTGGTTAAAAGCAGTGGCTGCTCTTGCAGAGGGACCCAGGTTCAGTTCCCGGCACCCACATGGTGACTCACAGCTATCCTTAACTCCAATCCCAGGGCCTCTGGCACCCTTGTCTGACCTCCTTGGGCATTCATGACATGGGTGCACTTACGCACATGCAGGCAACACACTCATACACATAAAAAAATTCAGGGGCCACAACACCACAGTGAGGAAGGTATTGCCCCCATGTTATGATGGCATTAACTGACGCCATGATGGTTGCTGGTTGATCACCAAATCCTGAACTTAGAACGTCCATGTACTCCCAACAGCTGTTAAGGGGCTTCACCAACTGCCGCCCCCAAAGATGATTTAGATGGGAGCTCTCTGATAAAACCTTTTGTGGTGATGGCAGCTTCCCACGCTGTTTGGTCTCACCTGAACGTGGCCGTGTTCAAGTGTGCATGCACGTGTAAGTGCAAGTATGTGAGCATGCATAAATGTAGAAGCCAGAGGCTGATGCTGGGTGTCTTCCTCAGCTGTTTCCCATCTAATTTTCTGAAATGGGGTCTCTCACTGAACCCGGAGCTCACCAGTTCAGCAAGACTAGTTGGCCAGTGAGTTCCAGAGATCCACCTCTCTTCACCTCCCCAACAGTGGGATTACAAGTGCTCACTACCATGTCCAGCTTTCACAGGAGTCCTGGGGAATCAAACTCAGATCCCGATGCTTGTACAGAGAGCACTTTGCCAACTGAGCCATCTCCCCAGCCCCCAGCCATCTATTTCCATGGAGCGCTTCAAATGTGGCCAAGGAACTAATTATCACCGCAGGCATCCAGTGGTGACGGTATTGCTCAACCCAAGTTTTCTGGAGCAGGCAAAGCAAACCCTGGTCCTCAGGCCACACTGCCTCTGCTACTCCAACATGCCACTGGAATAGACCTCACACAGTCCTCTACATGTTGCCGCTGATGGCTTCTTACTGCAGTGAGAGTGGAGTGGTTGCGGCAGAGACGGTTGGACAGACATTAGCCCTCCTGTTCTTTATAGAAAATAAGGCAAGCCCAGTTCTCAACCATCTTCTTCTATGATTGTGCCAGGTATGTGTGAGGCTAGAGTGAATCCACTGAATGGAGTGAGAACAGAATGCATGTGTCCGTTCGTGTGCATGAATGCATATGTATGTGTATGTGCATGTGCGTATTTGTGTGCGCATATGTGCGTATGTGCGTGCACGTGTGTGTCCCAGGGGTCAGCCTCAGGTGTGCTTCCTCAGGTGCCACCTGCCTTGTTTCTTGAGACAAGCTCTCTCACTGGAACCAATGGTTCCCAATTAGACAGACAGGCTGGTCGGGAGGCCTGAAGCATCAGCCTCTCCACCTCTCCGGTGGTAGAATTGTACTCATCACCACACCCACGTTTTTGTGGGTGCTGGGGATCATCCTTAGATCTCCTGCTTGCATAGCAAGTACTTTGCTGACTAAATTATCTCTCCAGCCACAAAAGAGGAATTTTAGAGGGCCAGGTTGAGTTCACAACCTAGAATTGGTACTAAGTATCTGAACATAATTTTATTCATCTGGGCCTCACCTTCCACACCTATACAATAGGTTCATATCAGTATCACTAATGCTGTTAGAGTTAAAGGGAGACAAGGCATGCCCTGCTGTGCTTTACATAGCACATAGACAGGTAAAGACCAACATCATATATTAAAATAAAAGTCCCGGAAATGGGAGCAATTGGTGAGGCTTCTCTTCATTTTCTCTTAAAAATGTTTTGGATTTACTGATTTTTACTTTACATGTATGAGTGGTTTGGCAGTATGTATGAAAGTGCATCTGTGCATGCAGTGCCCACAGAGGCCAGAAGAGCATTTCTGATAATCTGGAACTGGAGTTACGGATGGTTGTGAGGCACCTGATGTGGGTGTTGGGAACCAAACCCAGGTCCTCCGCAAGAGCAATCAGTGCCCTTAACTGCTGAGCATCTCTCCAGCCCCTCCTTCTCTTTTTAAAAGATGTATTTTATGTGTGTGTGTGTGTGTGTGGGTGCGTGTGTGTATGCAGGTGCACATGCATGCAAGTGCCCACAGATGCGGCCAACGCCTCCGGCCAGCGGAGGAAGAAAGCACGCAATCACGAGGAGTCTTCCAGTATCACACTTTATTGGAGAGCCTCTTGGTTAACGGATGGGCGATGATGGCGAGAGGCGGGGAGCAAGGCACCTACGGCTGCTTATAAAGCCTGGAAGGAGACGGGGCACCTATTGATTGGCTGCAAGTAGCTAACCGCAGGTGGACGCCACGGGATAGGCTCAGGACAGGTCATGTGGCGCGCATGTGCAGTAGCAAGATCCAGGTTGGCGCCAAAGCACTACCTAATTAGGAGTTGTTACCACAACGCTGCCAGGAAGCCAGCGCCATCTCGTAATGGCGTTTATGACGGCTCCCTGCACACAGAGGCCAGAATAGAAGACTGGATCGCCTGGAGCTAGAGATAGAGGTGGTTATGAGACACCCAATATGGGTGCTGGGAACCAAATCCAGGTCCTCTGCCAGGGCAGCAAGTGCTCTTAGCGAAGAGCTATCTTTACAGTCCGTCCTCAGTGAGGTTTTTAACTTCAAAGCACAGTAGTAACGATGAAGCTGCAGCACCTCTGTTAATGAAGAAGTTACAGTAAGTTGTGCCGTTCAGTCCTCACAATCACCTTGTGGTCGGTTATCAAGGCTGGTCTCCGGACAGGAGAGATGGCTCAGCAGTTGAGAATGCGTACTGCAGCCAGGCACGGTGGGGAGGGCCTTTAGTCCCAGCATCAGGAGGCAGAGGCAGGGGGGTCTCTGTGAGATCGAGGCTGAGGCCAACCTGGTCTAAATAGCAAGTGCCAGGCCAGCTGGGGCTACAAGGAGACCCTGTCTTAAAAAAAGATGAAAAAAAATTGTATATTGTTCTTGGAGAGGACAAGGTTTGGATCCCAGCACCCCCAGCAGGTGGCTCACAATAGTCTGTGACTCCAGCTCTAGTGTATCCAATGCCCGCTTCTGACCTCCACAGAAAAGTGCATGCACATGGTGCACAGAAACTCAGGCAGACACACACACACACACACACACACACACACACACATTGCACGCACACATAAATTTTAAAAATCTTAAAAAAAAAGGGAGGGAGGGAGGGAGGGAAGAAAGGAGGAACGGAGAACACAAGGCAGGATTTACCATTTTACTTTTTAGAGCAAGAAACTGAGAATCAGAAACGACCAACCAAAGTTTGCCCAAAGTTTCACTGCTACAAAACAGTACAAGTGAGATCTGAACTTCCGCATTTCACCACAAGTTTTCATTGGTCTGTGATGTGTAAAATGGACGCCCCTCTGCTCTGGTGGATTTGTCAACAGTCCGCTGGCCTTAGAAGCTAACTTCTGTCTGTGCAGTGTGAAGGACTTTGCTGCTGTATGTGTGATCTCCAGATCAGCACCAGCAGCCCAGGGCATCACAGAGTGAGCAGCCCTGACCGCCCTCCACAGCTTCATTTTAGCAAACCCACAGGTGATTTCTATTCCCAAGGAAGTTAGAAAGCACCTCATTCTTTGGAATTTAGACAAAAGCAAACCTCAGGACTGGAGAGGTGGCTCAGGGGTCAAGAGCACTGGCTGCTCTTACAGAGGACCCAGGTTCAGTTCCCAGCACCCACATGGCAGCTAACAACGGTCCATTCTCCAGTTCCAGGGGATCTGATGCCCTCTTCTGGCCTCTGCAGGCACTGCATGCATGTAGTGCACTTACATACATGCAGGCAATATACTCATACATAAAATTAAAATAATAAAATATTTTAAATCAAAACCTCTCACTTCTCCCTCCACCCCATGTCTTCGCTGACTCTTTACCACTGTGGATATTTTGGGTTGTTTGAGGTGAATCTTCCCTTCTTTCTCCACACAATACAATCTTTTTAAAGTCTCACTTTGGAAAAGTAACGCTTTTAGTCAAAAGGAATGAATCAGCAGTTTTGGGAGACGGCTCTCTTAGTGGGGGGAGGTTTCCTGGCTTGCCCACCCACACAACCCTCTTCAGTCCCTGCTAGATGGGTAATTTGGGATCTCAGCCAAGCGTGATTCAGATCATCAGAGACCTGCTGCCAGCCTAGGCTCCCGGCAAGGTCACAATGAGACAGCACAGCTGTGAAGTAGACGACCACGGCGCCCTCCACCTTCCCAGCCTTGAACTCCTTCATACCTTGGAGCTTCGGGAGGCAGAGGGGGGCACTTGTTTCCCTGGGCCAGTCAGTGGGTGGTAGAGCCTCCGTTCCCCAGCACCCAAGGCAAAGAAGCCTTGAAGCCAGCCCACACCTAGGCAGGTAAGCTTGCAGTTGAGCCGTCCCTCTCTGACATTCTACTTGGAACACGGCATAGGCAACCCTTCAACCCCCTCTCCTGAGAATCTGGGCAGCAGTCTGCCTGGCCTGCCTCTGACTTACACTGCCAATTCCTTGAACTCCCCTGGCCTCTCTCACCAGGGCTAACGCCACCCGCCCTGCCCAATTCCTTGAACTCCCCTGGCCTCTCTCACCAGGGCTAACGCCACCCGCCCTGCCCAATTCCTTGAACTCCCCTGGCCTCTCTCACCAGGGCTAACGCCACCCGCCCTGCCCCATCTATGCCCTGGTCTCAGACATGGTCTCCCGGATGCGCTTCCAACCTCAGCTTCCTCCACCAAGCCCGCCTCTTTCACCTCCAGGCTCATGTCCCACTGCCCTTCAGTCCTGGGGTATTTGACTTTCTTACAGAAACACAGAGACCACCCACTGTGTGGGACCGGACTTGACCCACACCTCTCCACTCAGCAGAACAGCTGATCCGGCAGCAGTGGCCACTCCAACCCTCCTGTCCTTTGGACTTCACAGCTCCTCTTACCCCAGTTGAACAGCACACCCACTTCCCTTGTCCAGGACCTCAGTGCTGAGTTCTGTCTCCTCCTCACTTACAGCCATCAATCATGGAAGGAAGGCCCTAACAGTCTGACCTCACATTCTTTTATTTTAGTTTTGAAATTTTTATTCTTATTATTGTTATTACTTAATGCATATGTGTGTTTCTCCTGCATGTACGGAAGTGCACCATGTGTGAGCAGAGCTCACAGAGGCCAGAAGAAGAATCGCCCCTCTAGAACTGGAGTTATGGATGGTTGTGAGCTGCCATGTGGGTGCTGGAAGCCAAACCTGGGTCCTCTGCAAGAGCAGCCAGGGCTCTTAACCCCCTGAGCCGTCTCTCTAGCCCCTGACCTCACATTCTTCAGTCTCTCAACTCCTAAGCCTCTCTACCTGCTAGATGTTTCTGGCAGTGTGGAGAGTAGAAAGAAACCATTCTTAGAAGCCTTAACTTTTGGGTCATATCCCTGCTGGAAACCTTGTTTTACCATATATTGACCTTTTGGTTGAGGACCAAATTTACTTCTTTCTGAAATCAGAGTTTGATATCTGTCTAGCTGATACACTGAGAGAGAGTCAGGGTCGTAATCCGGAGGAGCTGGAGAGTTGCTGCTAGAATTCATAGCCGGTGAGGACAGAGATGGTGGTGTGTTTTGTGAGTTTCTCCTGCACTAGAAAAGCGGCCAGCACACAGTAGGTGCTCCAAAGATGTTGTCAAAGGTGTCTCATGAATACATAGGGGAGTCATGGTGCTTTTGTGGGGCGATGCTTTAGGGTTCCTACGCAGTGCGTCCTCGGCCGGAGGCTCCAGTTCAGCTGCCTTACCTCTCTATCCCAGGTGATGATTTAGCTTTTTAAAGACAGGATCGCATGTAGTCCAAACTGACCTTAAATTCACTATGTAACCAAGGCTGGCCCTGAGCTTCTGATCTTCCTCCCTCTGCGACTCAAGCAGTGGGATTTCCAGGCCTGAGTCACCACACCCAACTTCTTCCTGTTACTCAGCAAAATTTTCTGTCTCTTGTTGACTCCAGAACATCTGGGCCCCAGCTGCTGGGTCTGGCTGCTGGGTCTGGCTGCTGGGTCTGGCTCCCCGACGCTGCTGGCTCCTCCTGTGAGCTGCTGTCTTGCTGTGCTGATCAAGGCCAGCTGGTGGGATGCTCTGCCACCAACAACGCCGTTGAAGCTTGTCCCCACAGAAAACTTGAGGGTGCTTTCCTTGGTTTGCACTTCCTGTCCATCTCCGAGAAAGTCCTGTCCCTGCTCTGTCCTGAGGCTCCTTGTTTTGGGGGACTGTGTTCTATTAATTATTAGTTCTTAATTCTAAAAACTCTTCTTCGAGTGCCTGTTCGGGCATCCCCCAAGGCATGGCTATTTTGTGAACTCCCGTAGACACTACAAAAGGTAACAGTGGGTGAAACAGAATGTGTTAAACCTCAGGAAGTGAGATCCTGACCAGCAGGAGGATCGCATTCCACTTTCCATGACTGGGAGGCTCCTGGTCCGTCAGTACATGATAGAGTCACTGTCATTAAGAAGACTGAATTCAAAGAAAGGGAAGCTGAAGAAAGGGAGAGAGGGGCGGGAAGCTGTCATAAATGTCCTGTGATGTTGGGGAGAGAGCTCAGAAGCTGAAATGCACTTAGACATTTGCCCCCGAGGAGAGTGAGGTCGAGTTGGATCTGGAGAAATTGCTTACACGTAGGAGAGATTAGAGCAGCCCGACCCACAGCATCACATATGTTTAGGAATAAAGCCCCAGCATGAAGTCCCCCTACTTGGTGGCAATGGCCTCCTGGTCTCTGCTGCCCACTGGCTCTAGGGACAGAACGCTAGGAAAGGTGGGGGTAAGGGGCAGGCTCCGCCCTCCAGTTAGAGACAGACTCGAGTCAGTATTGCTGGATGTCATGCAGTGTACAGGAAGTGCGGCAGGGTTGTGGGGGAGGGTCACCCACGGGGCGGGGGGGTGCCTTTTCTAATACTTCATAAGAATTTCACACAGTAATGGGACGCAAGCCAAATTAACTCAGGTTAATGAGTACTAGAGGAACGTTTTCCTGGGAAAAGGTGGGACTCCCTGACGATGCAGCTGCCTGAGAATGGTCCACACTCCTTAGGTAATCTGATGAACTCATTGGTCCACCAAGAGTTGGTGGACTTGCTGTGGCGTGTGTGTACCACACACACACACACACACAGCCATATATGTAAACAGCTACAGATACATGCATACACACTCACACATGCACGCACACCCACACAAATGCACACATATACACACTAAGTAAATATAATTTAAAAAATTTTTAAATTGGAGCTAGAGAGATGGATCAATGATTAAAGAGCACTTCCTGTTCTTCCAGAGGACCCAGGTTAGGTTCCCAGCACCCACATTGGGCAGTTCATGACCGCCTGTAACTCCAGGGGATCCGGCACCCTCTTTTGGCTTCTGAGGACTCCCGCACACATGAGACTTATGCTTACACAGACATATAAGTAAAAATAAAATCTTAAATTACAAAAATGTACACTGTAGCATCCAAAATCACATTTTGAGCAAAGCTGGTATGAAGATTATTATCATCTTGGAAAAAGTATAAGCTACGCCAACTTTGGGAACTGTTTTACTGAAAGCCCTACAAACACATCACACCTTTTGAGCCAGGCAGTGGGTCTCTAGAAATGGTGGGAGATCTCTGTAATGAGCTTCACAGCTTCTGTAATTGGGGAAAAGGGGTGTTGAAGATAAACTAAGACGATAGTTAAATAAGAAGAGGCAAGCTGTTTATGGTTTCCTGTGATAACTGCCGCCAGCACTAGGCTTCATCTCATGGGGCTGGGGGGGGGGGATAGAGACGGCTGCCGACCCACAGGGCATCTGCAGAAGAGAGGCCTCTGAGCCAGCCGCAGCCAGCTTCCCTCGCTCCTTCTGCTGATTAGACAGTTCGTTTTGGTGCATCCACAGGCATTTAAAAACTTCTGTAGCCGCGGGGAACTGCTGGAGCCAGCCTTTCTGTTCTTTGATATCTGTGCATCTGTGACTGCTTTTCAGAGAGTATATGTAGAAGAACATCCCATTCTCTAGCTGGGCTTTATGCCAAAGTATAGGTTTTTAGAGCTTGCAGATACATAGCTAATGCTACCCCAGCCACGGACACACAGAAACACACACACACATACACACAGAGCCACACACATAAACAGCCACATATACACATACAGACACACACACACATACTATACACAGTCATACACACAGACAGACACATACACTGACACATACAGCCACACACACCCAGACACATACAGAGCCATATACATAAACAGCTACATATACACATACAGACACACACACATCCATACGCAGCCACACACAATCACAAACACATCCACACAGTCACACAGCTATATACACACACAGCCACATACACACAGACATATACACAGACAGCTACACATACATAGCCACATACACACAGCCACACACATGCACACAGCCACACTACACACGCACATCCACACACAGTCACACACACATACACATAGCTACACACACAGAGATGCACAGATGCACCAACACACACACACACAGTCACTCACATACTCACAGAGAACAACTTTTATCTGGATAAGCTCTGGTTGGAATCATTTTTCCGTGATGACAAGCCTTGAGCAGTGGATGGCGTACCTAACCAGGCTACAAAATGCTAACCATGTGGGATGCCAGTCATCCCCAGAGGACAAGCTCAGAAGTCAGAGATCTTATATGACAAGCTCAGCTCCGGAATGGAATCGCACCTGCTTGAGAACTGGGGCTAATCTCCAGGTGTGCCTCTCCTTGGTCTTTGAAACACCAGCTTGCAAGGCTCAGGGAGAGCACGGAGGAGTGGGCTGTGGCACTAACACCCTGGGGTTGCTCCTGTCAAACAACTCCAAAACCACCAACTTCACAACCAGATTTTGCAACCATGGGAAGAAAGCCAGAATTCTCAGACTAGCTGATTGCTTAAATTATAAACTTCCTTCCTTTCTCCCTCTCTTCCTCCCTCTCTCCCTCCCTCCCTCCCTCTTCCCTCCCTTCTTTCCTCCCTTCCTCCCTTCCTTCCTTCATTCTTCCTTCCTTCCTTTTCTTCCTCCTTCCATCTTTCTTTCAATTTTTAAAAAATTTATGTGTGTATTTCATGTGCATACCTGGTGCCTGGTGACCTCAGAGGCCAGAAGAGGGCAGCAGATCCCCTGGAACTGGAGTTACAGACAGTTGTTAGCTGCCATGTGGGTGCCTGGATCTGAACCTGGGTCCCTGCAAGCCATCTCTCCAGCGCAGGGAATGACCTTTCTTTACTACCTCCTGAGTACCCTCCCTGCCCCCCTGCCATCCTTCTGTTAAACTGAACAGCCCCTTGCAACATGGCAGCCTTCACACCAGCTCCGACCAAGCAGTGGGCTCTCACTCACTGCATCAGTCCCTGATGGCTCACAGATACTCCTGGTGGAGATGGATGAGACCTGAAGTAGGGAAGGAACTGAACTCCACCTCACGAAGACAGGGGCAGAAGATTCTAGAAGAGAGGCCTAAGGATGGGAATGCCTGGCAGAGACTTAGCTGGGCACCAGAGGCAGGCAGAGCTCTTTATCCTCAACCAACACTATTCGGGGTCTGTTTCTGCACTCTGAGCCACTCAGAAGGATTTGCTTGAGATTCTCAAGGAAAAGCTCCAGATGCATGTACAAAGTGACAACAGCAAAACAGGAACCACTGAGTCACCGCCTGCTCGTTCCGGCCGCGGACCAAGATGAAACGCTCCTGTTGCAGCTTTGCAGCTAAAAACTAGTTTCCTTTCCTGATCTATTTAGTGCCCTGAGGTTTTTGTTTCTTTTGCTTTCTGCAGCTTTGGGTTTTTTGTTGGCGAGTTGTCTGGGTAAAATGACCTGGAAGAGAATCACCCACATGCTGCCCATTTTCCCCAAGGGCTAAAGGTGGAGGTGAACTTGTCTCAGGCACATGTTAGTGCTGTTGGCAGTGAGTTCAATGTCAATAAATCAACAGAATACTAGGCTGAGTGTGTGACACGAGCCTGGAATCCCAGAACTTGGGAGGTGGTTGGAGATAGAAGGGTCAGAATTTAAGGTCTTCAGGGCTATGTAGTGAGTTCAAGGCCAGCCTGGGATACCTGAGTCTCTCAAAAAAAAAAAAAAAAGGAAAGAAAAAGGAATAAATAATGAATACTAAATTTATCTTTAAATGTGTAAGCCAAGAATATGTATTAATCAGTTGACAATGTGACCAGAGGTGACAGAGACCTGACCCTATAGCTCCCCAGGGAGTATCTGACCTTTCAGTGTTCACAGAAATCAAAGAACACAGCCAGGAATGAGAACTAACTGTAATCTGAAGGGTCTGGAAGGGGAACAATCGGAAACCGCAGACAGCTCTCTTTGGCAACGAAGCAGACAGTGGCTGTGTTTGTCTCTGTTACCCACAGGAGAGGAGAAGCCGCTTGGGCAATTTGGAGTTAACCAAAATCTAGAAGTCTTACGGATAGATCATTGTGTCAGAAAGATTCTTTACCCTGTAAGGATACTGTCATTTAATGCATCAGGAGTGCGAAAAGACCAAGAAATCACCAAAAGATGGGACTCGTATCCCCTGAATGTTTACCTACGAATTTTCTTGGTTTTATTTTATGTGACAGGCTCATTTGCCTGAAATCCAACTTCTAAGTAACAGCTTCTCACAGGTGGACATTATTTCTTTTTAAATTATTTATTTATTTACCTACTTATTTATTTGTAGGGGGAATGCTCATGCTAAAGCATGTATGTGGAGGACAAATTTCAGGAGTTAGCACTCTCCTTCCATCTTGTGGGTGCTGAGGATTGAACTCAGGTCAGGCTTGAGGGCAGGTCTCTTTACCCATTGAGCCATCAATGGCCAGTGGACATTATTTTTAATAGCACTTAGATAATGTGGAATTTCTCCACTTGTGACTTAACTGCAGGTTTGGTTCACAATAATTTACCATCTTTGAGGAATGGATTCCCAAGGGTACCTGGAGTGACAGATGAATGCTTGTTACATACACCTCACCCTCTGCAGGGAAGTCCTAAATGTCCTAGAGTTGGATTCCAACAAACCAGATAAGAAGCCTCAACTAATAAAGTCCCTGAGACAAGTTCATAGGTAGGCTAGGGGCAACCAGGCATCAGAAGGTCAAGTACTGCTCTCCACCCAGCCCAGGGTGCAGAAGCAAGCAGGCAGGGAGGGAAGGATGTGGAAGGAATACAATGTTCGCCTCAAACCCAAGACAGGATGAAAAGGCAGGAATCGGGTGGAAGGCCGGGACAGTCTGCTCAGGTGGCCCTCAGCTCAGGACAGACAGGCAGTGACCTCTGCCAACCTGAACAGGGCTGAGCCCTGGCTGAGCCCCATGTTCTTGCTCATGTGTCCCAGAGGAGAGCACATTTGATAAGATTGGCTTGAGAGGAGACTATTCTGGCTGGAGTTGGGATTGTGAGCCAAAGCTTGTCAGTGGGCGGGAGCCACTGCTCTGTGCTTTGGACATCTGCGGGGATGGAGTGGTTAGGGCCTTTTTATTTTTAATGGGGTCTCACTGTATATTCCAGGCTGAACTTGGACCTAAGATCTCCTTGACTTGACCCCCAAGTGCTAGGATTACAGGTATGTACCATCATGCTTGGCTTTAGTGAGAGATTTTAGACATGGGTAGCCAGGCATTGAAGCCTGGTTCATCATGGAGAACCCCCTTCTCCTGATTCTCCAAGGGGGAGGCACTGGATTCCTAAGATCCTGAGGTTTGGGGCTGGAGAGATGACGAAGCAGTAAGAGCACTGGCTGCTCTTGAAGAGGACCTGCTTTGGTACCTAGTACCACATGGCAACTCAAAACCACCTGTAACTCTAGTTCCAGAGGGATCAGACTCTCTCTACTGGCCTCCGAGGGCACTGCATGCATGTAGCCCACATACATACATGCATACATTCCTACTCAGAAAATGAAAATAAATTTTTAAACAAATCTTGTGGTTCCACTGTTGGATCAGAGATGATCCCAGCAGAGTTGGAACAAGACTGGAATGCGGTGAGTGAGAAATGTGTGGGTTACTCGGTAGATTCATAGTGTATTATATTAATAGTACTACTTACTTATTCATTTGAGATATAGTCTCATGTAGCTCAGGCTGTGTAACCAAAGATGAACTCGAACCTCTGCTTCCGCCTCCGTGACACGGGAATTACCACCCACAACTCCTACATTTTACTCGATTAATGAATCTTTTAAAACAGAGTCTTAGGGGCTGGAGAGATGGCTCAGAGGTTTAGAGCATCTGCTCTTCTTGCAGAGGACCTAGCTTTGACTCCCAGCACCCACATGGTGGCTAACAACCATCGGTAACTCCAGTTCCAGGGGATCGGATGTCTTCTTTTGCCCTCCGTGGGCACTGCACAACACGGGAGCACGTACGCACATGCTGGCAACGCATTCAGACAGATAAAATAAGTCAAAACATTTTTTTAAAGAGTCTCACTATGTAGCCCAAGCTGGCCTGACACTTGTAATAGCAATCCCCCTGCCTCAGCCTCCTGAGTGCTGTGATGATGGGTGTGCACCTGATGATCAGCTGTTCAATGGTTTTACTGTAATATATTTTAACCTTTTTCACTCTTTAAGGGATCAGATCGGAAAAAGTCAGTATAATTCCTCAAACGCAACACTTAACTCCATAACTCAACTGATTTTTGTAAAACTTATTTTCCTTTTATGTGTATGAGTGCATTGCCTGCATGTCTGTAAGTGCACCCATGTCGTGCAGTGCCCACAGAGGTCAGAAGGCATCAGAGCCCCTGGAACTGTAGTTACAGATGGTTGTTAGCTGCCATGTGAGTGCTGGGAATCTAATCCTGGTCCTCTTCAACAGCAGCCGTCTTAACCTCTGAGCCATCCCTCCGGCCCTCACATAATTCTACTGTGAATTTTCCATAAGGAATCACAGAGACATCGCAGGTCACTTCTGCCTCAGTCTAGTAATTAGAACCTGCCACAAGCACTGTGCTGCCTTAGGCACAACCGTTAATAAGCGACCACTGGCAGGGACGTTCTCTGTAATTGAGATTCTTGACTTGTTTCTCTCCCTTTGCTTTTCAGAAGCGGCATGCCTCTAACACGGAGCATGCGATGCTTGTCCAAATGTTGATGCAGAGACCAGGCTGAGCATCTGCTTTGACTGCAGTTCAGAGAAACATCTTTATACCTTCGTAGTAGTTTATCTACGAAGCCTCTGCTTCTGATGGTGGAGAGGAGAGGACACGAATTAGAATAAAGATCTTCAAGTTAGCATGACACTTAGGAGAAACTTCAGGACAAGAGATACAGTGGATGGTTGCACCCAAATCCTGGAGCTTGGTTTAGTCCTCAAATTCTGTAGCTGAGAGATAGTCAAATATGTAGTGGATAGAAAGTTTCTCTCTCTCTCTCTCTCTCTCTCTCTCTCTCTCTCTCTCTCTCTCTCCTTGAACTCACCAAATAAGCTAGGCTGGCCAGCCAGCGAGCCCCAGGGATCTGTCTGTCTCTGCCTCACCAGCACCAGGATCACAAGCACCATACCCCAGCTTTTTTTTTTTTTTTTTTTTTTAATGTGGGTTCTTGGGATCAAACTCCGGTCCTGTGCTTATTGGCCTGAGCTATCTCCCCCCAGCTCCCTTTCTCCTCTTTCAAAACTCCTCAGTCCCCCCAGCCCTTCTTATTAGGTGGCTGTGGTGGTTAATCATTTTAAGAACACATAGGACATTGGCAAGGCACTCCTTTGCACGGGTCTGGGAGGGTGTTTCCAGAGGGGATTAAGCAAGGCAGGAAGGCTCACCTTGAACACAGGCAGCACCATTCTGTGGCTATGGGCCTGGACTGGATTAAAGGGAATGAGGAATGCCAGCCGGAGGATGCCAGCTGGGCCCCAGCATCCATCTCTCTCCTGACTGTGGACACGTGCTTCCTGCGGCCACGCTGGACTGTATCCACCCTGCCACCCCCAGATCGTGAACCAAACTAAACCCTTCCTCCTGGAACTCGCTTCTTGCCAGGTATTTGGACAGAGTTAATACAGCGGTCAACTTTTAGATGGGGTGTGTTTGCTAGAGAGCCACAGAGGAAGAGGCTAGAGTGGCTTCAAGGTGGAGGATTGGAAAGACTGGAAAAAGCTTTCTCCAGGCCAACCTTAACCTCAGCTGGTTAGACCAAGCAGATTCTTGTGCGTAAAGTTCATGTTAGGCTGGTGCTGTAGTACAGTTAGTAGAGTGCTTGCCTGGCGCACGTAGCCCTAAGCTCCGCCCCCAGCACCCCGTGTGAATGCTTGCAATCTAAGCGCATGAGGGAGGAGGAGGGAGGATTAGAAGCCTTTGTCATCCTTTGCTACATAGTGAGTTCAAGGCCAACCTAGGCAACATAAATAATAAATAAATAAATAAATAAATAAATAAATAAATGTTCATTTGCTTACCAGCTCACATTAAATCATATGAAGACTGGAGAAATTAAAAGCATTAATCCCATGGGCTAGAGAGATGGTTCTGTGCTTAGAAACACTTGCTGCTCTTGCAGAAGACCAAGTTCAGTTCCCAGCACCTACAAGGCAGCTCACAACCATCTGTAACTCCAGTTCCAGGAGAGCTGATGCCTTCTCCTGGCCTCTGAAGATACTACATGCACGTAGCACATATACACATACATTAGGCAAAATACTCGTACACATTAATCCCAAAAGTCCAGAGCCTGACTGGAACACCTTGCAAACACAGGTCCTTAAAAAAATATCTTCGGTGACTCAAGTATTTTTGCCATTCTGACACAGAGAGAAGATACACATTTAGGTTCATTCTCCTCTTTTCTTGTTTTGACTTTTATGCAGCAAGCAGAGAGCAGGGTGGGGAAGGGCAGGCAGTCCCAATCTGGCCATTCAGAAGTGACAGCTGGCTGAACTCAGTCGTCTGCTGCTTGGGAGACCTGAGGGGAACTGTGCAACTCTGTGCTGGTTCGCGCTGCGTTTGGATTCTCTGTTATACCACTGATCCTGGCGCTGTGATTCTGTCACAGCGCAAGCCTGGTTGGATTTGGAGGAACCGGCTGTCCCTGCAGCACTCCCAGGTGGGGACACTCAGTGGATGCCGACTGCAGAGCGTGGGGGAACTGTGTCCACCCTCCGGTGGAGCGCTGCCCTTATCGGGTGATGGGGGTTTGTCTGGGCACTGCGGACGAGAGCTCTGTTGTTGGGAGTCTCTCGCCCTGGCCACAGCAAGGTGAGGGGCCTGAAGCGCTTCGTCCTCCGAGGAGAGGTGCAGGCTGAGGGGAACCACAGCACCCCTCTGTGGTGTGCAGACCTGGCCCCGTCAACACTGCTGGTCAGAGATCGGGGCAGTAGGAACCTCAAAGGAGTTGAGGCAGAAGGACCGTGGTGTCCCGGGGTGCCCAGCCAGGAGCGGGACCCCAGCCGCCCCCTTGCCGCGCATGCCTGGGGATGACCTTTCCTCACAGCTGCAGTGCCCACAGGGAGGGAGGGGGAGAGTGAGAACAAGTCCAGGCTGGGCAAAGCCTCTCAGGACCCCCCTTGTGACTTCTCAGGGGCAGGGTGACAGCCACAGCCTTTTCTCCTCCGATTCCTTCAAGTGAGGTGCCCACGGTGACAACTGGCTCTATTTATTGTTTGATCAGTTTTCTGGAATAGCACCTTGCTATGCAGCCAGCCCTGGCTGCTTGGAACTCACTGTGTAGACCAGGCTGGCCTCACACTTGCAGCTGTTCTCCTGCCTCAACCTCTTGGCTGCTTGGATTGCAGGTGTCATTCCTCTGATGGGGTGTGCTGACAGACCTTATTACCAGGCCCAACACAACCTTTCCATCCACGTTGCTATTCACCAGAAAGAGGGGTGCTGGCAGGTGGAGCAAAACTTTACATGACCCACAGCATCTCTGGGTCATAGCCTCGGGCTTGGGAACGGTCCTGCCCACCCCCGAGTGCCTAGTCCCTTTGCTTTGCTTTCTTTCCAGCTGCTGTCCTCTGTCTCACTCACGGGGGGTGGGGGGAGCACCCTTCCTGGGCACTAAAGGCCTGTAGTGCTGGAGTTCTCTTTGGAGAGAGGCCGGAGGGTGTTAAGCCTGGGGAGGGAACTGAGCCCAGAGAAGGTACAGGATGGCCTCGCTGGCCAGCCCACCGGGTGGGGGTGGGGGCAGAAAGAACATGATCCTGGTGAGCTAGTGGGGAGGACTGCGGGCAACCAGAGGGGCCTGAGTTTCAGTGAAGATAAAGGACAGAAGGGTGTGGTTTCTTTCACGCCCCACTCCCTGTTTAACAAAATAGTAAAATCTCTAGAACAGTGGTTCTTGGTTTGGGGTAGGGGTGACTTTTGAGCCCCATCCCTCGCAACCTTGGGTAAAATCGATAATTTTTGGTGATCATGCTGAATTACTAGTGGCCAACATCAGAGATGCTCCCAGGCCAGACTTCTACAGCAGGATTGTCCCAACTGCCAAGAGGACCCCAGAGAAACCCGGGGAGGGGGTCATGGTGACCTCAACACTGAGCAGTGCCCCCCGTGGGAACCTTCCCCAGGGGTTTATAAACATGCCTGCACAGTTCACGTTCTACGCACTGCACACTCAGGTATAGAAGGAGGAGGTGGCTGAACCTCAGGAGAGAATGCAAGGTAGTGGTGGAGACTGGCACAGGCCACCCCCTCGGGACCTGGTACCAGCCCTGTGTGGCAGGCTTCCTCCTACAGATGCCCCAGGGGCATCTGCCCCAGAGTGTGCGACATTGCCACTGGTCTGAGCCGAGGCCGCCCCAATCACTACGAAGGCCTCTTTCTCAAGTCTGAACAGCGTCCTAGCTCACTCCATTAGAAATCCCTTTAAAGCACCACAGTCATCAGTCGACACTGGAGCTCAGTTCTTATCCTGCTATGGTTTTCTTGTTATTTATAGACTAAGTATCTAATTCTAGAGATAAAAGAGGATGCATTTTAACTGGGTTTGTTTTCCTGAAAATGCTAGCAAACTTTTTGTTCTAAAAAGACAGATAATTTGCACACTGGGTTCTGCTATAGACAGGCATTAATGGCTCACTTGATGTATATTTGGAAAGCCATTCCCACATTCCAGTCCTCAAATTGTGGAGAATTTTATGATTTTATGATTAAACCTTTATTTTATACTTTATTTTTGTTTTATGAGTCTGTTGCATGCATGTGTATGTAAGCGGACCCATGTCATGCAATGTCCATGGAGGTCAGAAGAGGGCGTTAGATCTCCTGGAACTGAAGTTGCAGACAGTTGTTAGCTGCCATGTGGGTGCTGGGAACAGAACCCCAGGTCCTCTGCAGGAGCAGCCAGTGCTCTGAAACCTCGAGTCCTCGCTCCAGCCCTATTTATTTATTTATTTTTGAGAGAGGGTGTTGCTATGTAGCCCAGGCTGACCTTGAACTCACAATCCTCTTCCTCATCCTCCCAAGTGCTAGAATTGAGGGCATGGCTTACCACACCCCACTGGGAACTGTTATTACCATCAGGCGGAGGCCTGTTCAGAGAGGCCGCCTATCTGAATGCCAGCATCTGCATGCCCTGGAGGGAATGACCAGCCCTGACTGTGGGAGCCCTCACGTGTGCGTTGCTGATGTGATCCCAGCAGGTGAGGATGGCTCAATCCTGGAGTCACAGATAGATTTACATCCCTCCCTCCCAATGCCAGGGTCTCCAGATGTGGCCGAGGTTGGCTTCAGTCTTGAAATCCTCCTGCCTCAGTCTCTGGAATAGTGGGAAGAGATATGCTCATGCGGGTTTCACATCTCATGTTGATGAACTGTGTTTGAGACTGCACTTTGTATCTCATGTACACAGCATGTTCTATAAAGACAGACCAGCCAGGCGTGGGCATGTATGCCTATGATCCTAGTGCTTGTGGGTGGAGGCAGGAAGACCAGCAGTTCAAGGTCATCTTCAGCTATGTGGTGAGTTAGACATCATCCTACACCTCATGAGACCGTCTCAGCAACGACAAAATAATAAAAGGCTAGACTAACATTTACTAGTCATGTCTATAAACCTGTCTGAGTGAAAAGCCCAAAGATGTTTTCCTCTGGGGCTGGAGAGATGGCTCAGTGCCTAAGAGCACTGGCTGCTCCTGCAGAGGTCAGTTTGGCTCCTAGCCCCCACCTTTGGTGGCTCACAACCACTGTAATTCCAGTTCCAGGAGATCTGATGCTCTCTTCTGGCACCTCTGGGCACTAACGCTCATGTGCACACACCCATACACAGATACACACATGTGCAAATAACTTAAAAATAAAACTAAATATTTTGAAAGAGCACTTGTCTGGAATGCTTGGGTCGGGGTTCTCACCATAGTGCCCGTGAGTTGGGTAGCCCTGGAGCTACTTAATACTCTGAGCTTCTGTTTCCACTTGGGTAAAATGGACAAAACACCAGCATTTGCCTTTAGGGTGATTAGGAATGCACCTGCCACAAGAAACTCTAATGAGGGTTAACTCCCTCAGAGCGCTGACGACCGAAGGTCATGTCCGAAGCAGCATTGGCACGCTAAAAGCAGACTTGTGCATAGTATAGATGCTTTGACAGAGTGCTAAACACACTGAAACTGTTCCTAGGTTTGATGTGGTGTCAGTCATTTACTTAAGTACCATCCGAATATCCATATGCACCTGTATATGCACCTTGAAAAGGAAATGAAGTCAGAAAAAAACACTACCCTCTTCTCTTTACATTTCATAAATGAGTAGATAGAAGTAAATTTCATATTTTACACTTTCCAGAAAAATAAGAGGAAGAGAAGTGCTCTGACCTGGTGGGAAACTCCAAGTCAAATTCTAATCTAAATGGCTGGACACTGATCAGCACCTGAACGTAGACAGTCACTGTTCACTGTTCTGAAGAGATGTGAACTCAGGACCCTTTTCTTAATCTGTGTTTCTACATTAGAAACTAGTTCACAGCATACTGGCTTTTTAGGAGGAAGTTTATTTTTAAAATTCATAGACTAGTTATTACAAAAAATATAATTTATTTCACTCTTTTCAATATTGACCATAAAATTTGAAACATACCAATATATACAGACAAGAGCAAGAGAGGTGGAAAGACCTGGAAACATCGTAGGAGGCAAATCTTCACTCAGGAAGTCTGGGTGATGAGGCCTTGGGGTCAGAGGGCACCCCAGTCCACCAGGCTCTCTGAGCTCAGCACTTACTGGCACATCTGGAAAGTTCCCTCTCCAGCATGAGAAGAATCTTCCCAGATTCCTGCCTCAAACATCTCTCACCCAGCAGCCCACACCAAAGATGTCACTGCACTCCTGCCCAGAAGGTGGCAGTGGCTCTCCAGGCCGCAGGGGTACAGGAAACTGACGGGAAAGCAAAGCCTCTGGAATGAGGAATCCCCTGAAGCACTTCCTCCAACAGCCGTGCTCTGCCTAGGGGCAGCTCTGAGCTAGACAAACCCATGTCTCCAGTCCCGGGGTGCACTGTTGGCCTAGCTGGGGAAGGTGTCTCTTAACCCGGATCTGACACAGCCCAGATGGACACAGGATGATCAGGAGACCTCGGCTGTGCCCAGAGTCTAGAGATCTCAAAGACTGAGACTGACAGTCTAATTATTTACTTTGGTTCTGTAAGCCAGCAACTCACTGTGTAGCCCAGGCTGGCCTCAAACTCACAGTGATCCACCTGCTTCTGCCTCCTGAATGCTAGGATTGCTGGGGTAGCTTTTCTCTGGGTCACTATAAACAACACCCCTGTCCGGTCCACGTTCCACTGGCTCCTGTTTCTTCTGCACTGTCCCAGTGTCTGCTTCTCAATAGATTTCTAAATTTCATAACTATATGGTGCCAATATATAAGTCAACTGTTATTTGACTTCAGGCTGTCATCATGTAATAAAATATCTGGCAACTTCAGAGTTTCACTCTGTAGCCCAGGCTGGCCTCAGCCTCCCAAGGATTGTGATTACAGCCTACAAATGAAAAACAGGCACACAGTCTCTGAAATGACTTGCTCAAGGTCACACAACCAATTCAGGCTGAGCAGAAGCTTCTGACTGCAGAATCTTCCCACTCTGTTATGTTCCTGTAGTGGTAATTCTTAGTGCTGAAAAACCCAAAACCTGAGCCATTGCACGCTGGTGCCGTCCTGTGATCCTAGCACTTGATAGGCTGAGGCAGAGGGAATGTAGCAAGTTTGGAGTCAGCCTGGGCTACAAAGTGAGTTCAAGGCTAGTCTGAAATACCCAGAAAGACACTGACTCAAACACACACACACACACACACAGACTTATACGTACACATATACACACACACACATACACACACACACATACACACACACACATACACAAGTACACACACACACCAAAAAAGCTAGAGTGCCATTTTATGATGCTTTGGTGCAATTTGTAGATAATTATTTCTTGCTAAAATCTGAGAAGTTGGGGCTGGAAAGATGGTTCAGTAGTTAAGAGCACTGGCTGCTCTTACCGAGGACCTGGGTTCAAATCCCAGCACCCACATGGCAGCTAACAACCATCTCTGTAACTCCAGTTTCAGGGGATCTGACGCCCTCTTCTGATCTACTCAGGCATCACATGACACAGTTGCAAATGCAGGCAATAACCTCATACACATAAAATATCCAAAAAAGTAATATGATATAAACCATTAAAATCTGTCCCTCAAACACAATGAACTCAGTAAGACCGTCAGGATGCACTTGGAAGAACTCACTACTCACGGGAGAACAGAGTGTCGAAAAAGCATACAGAATGGAGGTTCCGAGTCCAAGACAGCAGGGTCTGCAGAGAAATATATGAGTACACCGAAAAAGGTTGCAGCCCTCCACGGAGCATCAAGTGGCCATCTGCCCAGGGTCTCCGGGATGGCCCCTCCCATTTCCAAGACCAAAAACTCACACTAAGCAAGGTGGCGATGGGTCTCACAGATCAGGAGGGTTTATTTGCCTGCTCTTGGTTTAAGACAGGCACTTACACTGTAGCCCAGGCTGGCCCAGAACTCCCTGTGTAGTCCATGCTAACCTCAAATTCACATCAGTCCTCCTGCGTCAGCTTCCTGAGTGCTGGCATTACAGGTATGAGGCACCGTGGTCTGTGGCTCTGGAGGCCACCTCACCATAATGACTCATCCTAATGCTGGCCCAAGTGGGTTTTCTGTAAACCTGACCTACTTGTCAGGCTGTCCCCGAAGAAGTTTGGTGGGTGAGAAGCCCCTCTGCCCAAATGCTCAGGTGGTACCCTTCGTACCTCCATCAGGCAGAATTCCTTCCGCTTTTGCCTAACCTGGATGCAAGGCTGGAGAGATGGCTCGGCAGTTAAGAGCACTGGCTGCTCTTGCTGAGGACCAATGTTCCGTTCCCAGCATCTCCATGGCAGCTAACAACCACCTGAAAGTCCCGTTCCAGTCTCTGACACCTTTTTCTGGCCTCCACAGGAAGTGCACAACACTAGTGTACTTATATACATGCAGGCAAAACATTCGTACATGCAAAATAAAAATAATAAATAAAAATTTAAAATGAAGCCCTGGATATCTCTCAAGTCCTCAAGGGAAGGGTGCGCAGGAAGGATACCAGACCCCCACAGCTGGACTGTCAGCGACAGGGTACCAATACAGCCTTACATGCACAGTCGCTGTGAACGTCACCAGAATCAGCTGCAGGCTGGCGATATTCACAACTCACATGCCTGACAAAAGTTCTAATGGACCAGCTCCAAACGAAACAGATTGTCACGTGGGGTCACGGTGACACACTGAGGTGAGGGGCTCAGAGGGTCATTTTCTGCAAAGGCACAGCACCACGTAGAGAAAGAAAAGTGGGGCTCCCACCACGTTCCCGGCCTGACTGACTTACATCTGTAAAGCCGAAGGACAACACATGGTGTTAATACAAGGCCTGATGGTGTGATCTCCTCAGTCAGGTGGATAAATAGAACTTGTAAATATTTTTATTCTTTAAAACAGATGCTTATGTAACCCAGGTGAATCTCTAACTTGCCACATGATCAACTTCTGATCCTCCTGCCTCTGCCTCCTGAGTGCTGGGATTACAACCATGAAGACCACTGCTTTCTCAAACGTGTGTAAAGAAATTGTCTCAGGAGCAGAGAGATGGCTCAGAGGTTAAGAGCCCTTGACTCTCAAAGACAGCACCCACATGGTGGCTAACAATCCCCCAAAACTCCAGTTCCAGGGGATCCAACACCCTCTTCTGGCCTCCTTGGGCCTTGCATGTACAAGGCACACTACATACATGGAGACAAAACACTCATACACATAAATTTTACAAAAGAAAAGGAAACTGCCTTAGCCAGATGCGATGGTGCACATCTTTAATCCCAGCACTCCGGAAGAAGAGGAAGGTGGGCTTCTGTGAGTTTGACACTAGCCTGGTCATGATCCATAGTGAGTTTCAGGCCAGCCTGAGCTAAGTGAGACCCCATCTCAAAAACAAAATTAAAAAAAAAAAAAAACCCAAACCTAAAAACCAGACTCTATGTGGGGCTCTCCACGGGACACTGAGTTCTATGTGGGGCTCTCCATGGGACAGTTTGCCTGAACATATTTCTTTCCTTTATGACTATCACCGAGCATGTTTTCAACAGTGAAAACCAGTAGATTCTTGTTCTCATGAAAATCTTGAGTGGTTATGGTAAGTCTTGCAAAGATTCACTGCCAAGATCATGGCTCGAGCTCCTTCCTTTTCTGCAGACAAAGCTGGAACTCTTTTGGCTTTTCTGCTTTGTTCTATTGTTCTACAGGGTCTCCCTGTAGCCCTGGCTGGCCTAGAACTCTCTATGTAGACCAGGATGGCCTAGAACTCACAGAGATCCATCTGCCTCTGCCTCCCAAGTGCTGGGGTTAAAGGTGTTCACTCAGGGCAGTCTGCTTTTTCCGAGTTTTAAGAAGTTATCTCATGGGACTGGAGAGATAGCTCAGGGATCAAGAGCACTGGCTGTTCTTGTAGAACTCCAGTTCCAGGGGATCTGACTCCCTGTTCTGACCTCTGTGGGCACTGCACAACACGGGTGCACTTACATACATGCAGGCAATACACTCCTACACAGAAAATAAAATAAAAATAATAAATAAATAAAATATTAAAAAAAGAAGTCATCGCACTTGAAATCCATCTGCAAGAGCTCAAGTGAACCTCAATAGAGTAGTGGCTTTTGCCAAGTTCTACAAAAATTGAATGTACAATATTCATCATAATTATAACTATAAATTGTACTGTTCCTTTGAATGTTTAAGGACTCACATGCTGGTGAAGTGCCAAGGTCTTTCCTCAATAAAGGAAAGGCAAAGCCTGGGAAACTCCACATTACACAACCCACGTCATAAGGCTATTGGACATCAATCACAGATAAGGAAAATGTTGCTATATTAAATTTCCAAAACAACTAAAGGAAAAATAAAAACAAAATCTTAAACAATAGTTAGTGGCATTTGGGGCCAGAAAAATGATAGCAAAAACAGGGCAGGTAGATTGTTCCAAGCCATTTCACATGTAAAGGGGACTTTGATAAACTCTGGTTGATTCTCCTTGAAGGAAAGATCTTCTCCACAGTCCTGTGAGAAAAGATGTATAGAAATTGGGAGATCATTAAAAAAAGATTTAAAAGTATCAATACAGTACTGAAGAATAGACAGCATTTTTTAAATGAAATGCCTTAACGTGATTCTCATTTGTAGTTCAAGATCAAAATGTCAGAGTGTGCACTGGATGTCGCTGAAGTCCCCGGGGTCCCCCAGACCCCCGTCTGCTTCTAGGTAGTTCATGAAGGAAGCCACGGCTGTGTCATCATTGTCACATAGCTCGTCTAAATCTAGCTGGGTGCCACC
Organism: Eospalax fontanierii; assembly: GCA_035773235.1. Lineage (NCBI taxonomy): Eukaryota > Metazoa > Chordata > Mammalia > Rodentia > Spalacidae > Eospalax > Eospalax fontanierii. The sequence goes on from CM069551.1 coordinate 15,066,354, forward strand.
ACCTGTGGGTTAAAACGCAGGCCTGCGTACGTACAGGGAACTATACAGTCATTAAAGATAAACACAGTCCAAAGCAGGGGTGGGGGCAGGGCTGAAGAGAGTGCGCGCCTAGCAGGGTTCAGTCCCCAGTGCTGCGTAAACCAGGCACGGTGGTGCATATTCGTAATCCCAACAGGAGGCCAGGGGACCAGAAGTTCAAAGCGACCCTTAGCTACACAGCAAGTTTGAGCCCAACCTGGGACACAAGGGACTGTGTGACGGCTAGTTTTGTCAACTCCGACACAATCTGGGATCACTTGGGAAGAGCATCTCGAGGGATTGCCTAGGGTGGCCTGGTCTGTGAACACAACCGAGAGGAACCTTTCTTAACGGGAGAACTGCAGTGGGTACTCCACCCCGAACGTGGATGGGCTCCAACCTCATTGCGTAAAATGAGCGAGTGGCCATGTGTGCGTTCATTTCTCTACTGTGGACTGTAGATGTGACCAGTTGCTTCCAGTTTCTGCCTTGGTTTCCCTGCTAGGATGGACTGGAACCCGGAGTGGTGAGCTAAAATAAATCCTTTCTGGTCACGGCTTGACATATTCTTTAACGACTCACTCTGTTTCTGTGCCAGTCTGCTGTCGCATAATCTGCATGCAATCTGTGATGCAGAAGTGAGCCGCTCTGTTTCCTGTTAGGAAACGACACTCCTGAGTGGCTGGCACACTCCCAGATTGCTCTAAGTCAGGGCTCTGCGTGTGGGGAGCCTGAGATTTAACTCACCTGCCTCATGAAAAAAGTTCTTTAGTTTAATGCTAAAATGAACAGGGTTGAGACAAAGCATCACCTCCCCAATGATGACGTTTTCTTACAAGAAGCAGGATGGGAAAGTGAGGCGGAAGCTGGAGGTTCCAGGTCAGGACGGAATTGGGGTCTGGAAATCAAGGGTTAAAATGCGGGTAAAGAGACGGAAGCTCTCTGGGTGTCAGAAGAACCCATGATGGGGAGTTTGTGGCTCGACGCTGCGAGCCCTCCGAGCCTTAACATTTGCTTTCAGGAGAGCGGTGTTGGTCAGAGGCAGCGAATCCATGCCATTTGCATGCCGTTCGGACTTTGCATAAACATCATTAGAATGAACGATTAAATCTTATACTTTCTGTAGCACGAGTTAAAACTCTTGGTTTTCTAGATAGAAATACTTCTTAAATTTTTAATTTATTTATGTTTATTATGTGAATGTTTTGCCTGCATGGATGTAACTGTGCCTGTGCGAGAATAACTGTGGAAGACAGAAGAGGGCTTCAGATTGCCTGGAACTGGAGTTCTGGATGGTTGTTAGGCACCGTGTAGGTGTGGGACATTGTGTGTATTTAACAAAAGCCACAACTGACAACTTGATAACTTGATTCCTTCAGTTCAGTGAGTGAATATGTACTTTTAAAATTAAATTAAATTTTATTTATTTACTGTGTATGAATGTTATGCCTACATGTATGTAAGTGTACCTATGTCATGCAATGCCCACAGAGGTCAGAAGAGGGCATTGGATGCCCTGGAAGTGAGGTTATGGGTGCTTGTTAGCCTCCATATGGGTGCTGGGATTCAAACCCAGGTCCTCTGCAAGAGCAGTCAGTGCTCTTAACTGCTGAACCATCTCCAGCCCTGAGTGACATACATTTAGTATCAAGAATAATTGATGATTACTCTGTTAGACTTCTCAACAGAGAAATCTTGAGGGTCTTTTGAAAAGAGGAATTTTGGGGGCGCTTTTTGAAACAAAGTCTTTCCCTATACCTCTGTATACCTCTGTATACCTCATGTAGCCCAGGATAGCCTCAAACTGGTGGCGACCCTCCTGTTTCAATCTCCCAAGTGCTGAGATCACAGATGTGCACCATCACCATGAGCGGGAGAAAGCTTTTAAAGCTTCTTTCTTCGTCAGAAATCTCTTGTGTCTGAACACACAGTGATGAAAAGGGAGACTCTGGAAAGTTCATGTGGCAGATGGCAGAGACAACTTACTGAGGGGTGGCCCGTGGCCGTGGGCAGCGTTGGGGCTCTCCTTTTGCCTGGCAGTCTCCAGGTCCCTTGCTTCAGAGGAACTCAATGAAAAGAGCTCCTTGTTGGACATCTGAAAAGACAGCACAGGGAGTGGCCCCTACCCGAGGGCAGCGGGAACTGCCCGTGGTTCAGACGAGCCCCGCGCCAGCACTGCCCCCTCCGGCGGTATGGCGTGGACTCGGGTGCTGCACATCACACGCCCACCGCATCTCCTCACCTCATCGTCCACACGTCGGGCAGTAGCTGTGACACAGGGGAAGCTTAAAGATCGTGACTGCAAATGAAGACTGTCGGACTCCGAAGCCTAGACGCTTTTATTTACAAAAAGATGTATTTATGTGTATGTGTGTTGTGCACATGCGCATGTGTGTGCTGGGGGTGTCACACCTATGCATGTATGGAGGCCGGAAGATGGGCACAGCATGTCCTACTTGGAGACTTTAATTACAGGGACTTAAATCTGCTGTATCATACTGCCTTATTTGCTAAATTATGAGTAAATGAAGAGGTACCAGGCCAGAGGACTCGTCACATCCCCGCGCGCCCCGTGTGAGAGCTGTGCTTCCGAGCTCCTGTATTTTCACCCCTGTGCAGACACACCTACCTTAGCCTGTCTGTTCCAGGCCACAGGAGGATTATGCTGTATTTTACGCTTCCAAAAACCCTGGGTTTAGCTCTCTTTTCTTTCTACACTGGGGATCGTAGAAGGCCTCCATGCTAGGCAAACGTAAGCTACACCCCCAACTCTTTTGAAAAATTAATTTTCGCCTTTTGAGACACTAAGTTTCCTGGCTAGTTTCAGGCTCTCTCTGTAGCCCCAGCAGGCCTTGAATTTACTATTCTCTGCCTCGGCCTCTCGTGTAGCTGGACAGCAGTCCTGCATGACCTACAAGTCTAGTTTGTACACGCAGCATGCATTTCAGCTAGCTAGTGTTTGCAGTCGCACTCAGCAGAGTCCAGTTCTATTTTGTGGCTGATTTTAAATCTCTCTCTTTTAAAAAATGTTTTGTTTTTACTTTTTATGTTATATTTTATTTGTATTTTAGGTTATGAGTGATTGCCTGCATGTGTGTAAGTGCACTCATGTCATGCAGAGCCCACGGAGGTCAGAAGAGGGCACTGGCTTCCTGGAACTGGAGTTACGGTGAGTGTTAGCCTCCATGTGGGTGCCGGGAATGAACCCAGGTCCTCTGTGAGAGCAGTCAGTGCTCTTAAGCACTGAGCCATCTCTTCAGCCCCTTATTTATTTAAATCTCGTTCAAGCTACTGGAGTATGCTTAAGGGTCTGAGTTAAGACTCTGTTCCAATAACAGTAAGAAGAACTCACAGAGCACTTAGCGGGTGTGACAAGCACCATTTTGAGAGCTCTTGGTTTTATCTGGTGTGGTGATGCACACCTGTAATCCCAGCATTTGGGAGGTAGAGGCAAGAAAATCAGGAGTTTAAGGCTATCCTCAGATACATGGTGGGTTTGGGGTCAGCCTGGGCTACATGAAACTCTGTATTCAGTCACCTCTCATACTGATCCAGGATATGTTTTCATCACTCCTTACAAGGAGGAAAGTGAATCACACAGTTTAACTTCCAGGCCCAAGAGCTGAGTCAGAACCTAGAGATCTTCAGTCGACCAGATGACGCCCCTGTCATACTGTCCCCCGCAACCACCGAGTCTCCAGAAGACCCATCTGCTTTCGCAGGGGTTTCTTTCTCCAAGGAGCTCCAACCATGATAAATGGTTCATTTCTCTATCACGCACACTCACATTCCTGCAGTTCACAGCGTGGCTGTTGGTCCTCATGTCTGAAGGACTTGACTCTTCCTGGGACGGAGACTGTGACCTAAAAAAGGGAGATATAGAACATGTTTCTCTGGTAGACGTTTTTTAAATGCTACCTATTATTTTCATTTTTATTATGCGTATGAGTGTATTGCTTTCATGTGTATAAGTGCATCTGTGTCTGGAGATCAGAATAGGGTGTCAGGTTCTCTGGAACTGGAGTTATGGATGGTTGTTAGCTGCCATGTGGGTTCTGGGATTTGAATCCAGGTCCTCTGCAAGAACAGCCAGGGCTCTTAACTGCTGAGCCATCTCTTCAGCCTCTCCCTCTAGCAGACTTTTCATTTTTAAAAAATTTATTCTTATTTTATGTGTATGAGTGTTGTGCCTGCATGTATGTAATTACCCAAACAAAAAGCCCGACTTAAATGTGGAGGCTCTTGAACCGGGAGGACACTCATTTCCCATAGCGATCTCTCGGAACTGGCTGTCTCCTGGAACTGTGCTGTGGAACTGTCTCTGGGACTCTGTTTCTGGAACTGTGTCCCCCAGTCAGGCCCCACCCATCATTTTACTCAAACTGGCTTCTTTAGCATCAATGGCTGAAGTACAAGCTGGTCTCCACCCTAATCTTAACAGGCCTTCAGGCTTCTCATCCCGAGTTCTAGAACATCTCCTTCACCCGAGATCAATGTCTCTCCCGATCTTCCCTCTGTGCAGTGGACCAAGATCAACGTCTCTCCCGATCTTCCCTCTGTGCAGTGGAGATGCAACACCGCCTCTCAGTGCTTTGCTGAGTTAATTCTCAAGCATACCCACATTCACTATCTTTTTGGGTGGAATTACCAAGCTGAGGTTGCCAAGGAAACTGACCCACAAGACACATGGCTTTGTTTGCTTGGGGTTTTTCTGACAGGGTCTCCCTAGTCCCAGCCCACCTGAAAGTCACTCTGCTGACCAGGCTGGCCTTGAACTCATAGAGATCTGCTTGCCCCTGCCTCCCAAGGGCTGGAATGAAACACGTGCACCACTGGGCCAGAGCACACGGTTTTGATGGGGTTAATTAAAAGTCATCAGTCCAGATTAGATCCATTTATGAGTCATTCCTGTAGCTGTATGATGCCTGAGGCCATCAGATCCCCTGGAACTGGAGTTACAGATGGTTGTGAGGTGCCATGTGGGTGCTGGGAACTGAACCTGGGTCTTCTGTAAGAGCAGACAGTGCTATTAACTGCTGATAGACTTTTAGAAGGAAATTTTCTCCTCTGAATACATCAGAAGTGACTGATACAAAGAGATCAAGGAACTTGGGACAATATGCTAACAGTCCTCCCAGCCAGGCTGACTTGCCACAGCTATATTTCACTCTGGAGTGCGAAAAACATTCTAAGTAAACAGAAGGGAGAAAGTGGCTGCAGGGAGAAGAGAAGAGGGTGGGGAGAGTCTGCAAGGGAAGAAGCCTCTAGAGAGGATGGTGACGCCAGCATCACTGAGGATGTATTGAGAACTGCTGAACGTGTTTTTAAAGATTTTATGTTAATTTTTATATGTGTGTGTATGTGTGTGCGTGTGCATGCTGGTGCTTACAGAGGCTGGAAGAGGGCACTAGATCCCCTGAGCTGGAGTTACAGGCAATCGTGAGCCACCTGATGTGGGTGCTGGAACCAACCTCAGGTCCTCTGCCAAAGGAAGAAGTGCTCTTAACCACGGAGCCATCTCTCCAGCCCCTGCATATTTTAAAATAGCAAATGCTATTATGTACATTTTAAAATCATGATTATGAAGTAAAATACAGGCCAGTGAGATGGCTCAGTGGGTGGTAAGGGCCGCTGAGCCTGCTTTCAACCTCTAGGACCCGCATGGTGGAAGGAGAGAGCCGACTCCTGCAAGGTGTCCTCTGACCTCTATACAGGTGCTATCTTTTTCTCTTTGTCTCTGTCTCTGTCTCACTAAATAAAATATAGTTTAAAAATTTAAATAAAATGTGTGCGCAGATTCCCGGATACTGTTTTTCTATTGCCTAGATGCCTGGGTTACAAACCTTAAAACTGCAGGAGCTGAGGCCAGAGGGAGAGCTCCGCAGTCAAGAGCACTTGCTGTTCTTGTGGAAAACTGAGGTTTGGTTCCCAGCACCCAACGGGGTGGTTAACAACAGCCCATACCTCCATGTCCGCGGGATCCAACGCCCTCTTCTGGCCTCTGTGGACACTGCACTTAATACAATGGTGCACTTAATACATGCAAAAGACTCATACACATAAAATTTTAAAACAATCTTTACAAACTGAAGGAGATTTGGATCCCGTAATGACGTCTGTCTAGACTCAGGCACCAAACAAGCAGGTCAGGGGCTGCTCCATGTGCTAGTCATTTCTCATTATTTCTTTATTTCTGCACCTTTCTCTAAATACCATAGATTCTAAAGTCTTTTTTCACATTAGTATAAATATTTTTTATTTAAAAAAATATATTTTACTTAAAAATATTTTATTTATTATTTTTATTTTATGTGTATGAGTGTCTTGCCTGCATGTGTGTAAATGCACCCATGTCGTGCAGTGCTCTTGGAGGTCAGAAGAGAGTGTTTGATCTCTTGGAACTGGAGTTGTGGCTGACTGTTAGCCTCCGTGTGGGTGCTAGGAATCAAACCTGGTCCTCTGCAGGAGCAGCCAGTGCTCTTAACCACTGAGCATCTCTGCAGGCCCATAAATGTACTTCTGGTTTTTTGGAGACAGGTCTCCAAGGGATCTGACGCCCTCTTCTGACCTCCATGGGCATTGTATGACACAGGTGCAGTTACATACATGCAGGCAAAACACTCATCCATGTTTAAAAAAATAAAGATAGTCTCTCCTATCATACAAAATGTTCATTTTCCAGCTTATATTTTTAAACTTTGTTGTAATGGTAGTTTATGCTTAAGTTTTGAACTTTAATGCAATTAAATTTACCAGTTTTTCTTCCTGAATTCTGGATTTTGTGTGATGTTTAGAAACAACTTGACAAGTTAATCTGACCGAGGCGTGGTGGTGCATACCTTTAATCCCAGCAGAGGTGGGTCTATGTGAGAATGAGGCCAGCCTGGTCTACACATCGGGGGCCTGTAGAGGGATCCTGTCTCAAACAAAATGAAACAAAAATAAATAAATACAATAAAAGTCCCTGAAATATTTTTCAAGGTTCTTGAAATATCTTTACAATTTTAGTTTTACTTTGAACTCTGATTTGTCTGGAATTTATTTTAGTCTAAAGACTAAAGTGGGAGCCTAGCTCTCCTTTCTCCCAAATGGGTCTAGCCTCATCTCTTCTTTCTGAGTTATTTCCCAACAACTGCCCTTTGTTGTTTGGGACATTTCCATTTACTGAGTTAAAATGCCATCTCACTATACCATAGATTTCCACACAACTCTGATTTTGCAATCTTTCACACTTATACACCCATGAATTGTACCAGAATGTTTTCACAGCTGTAACTTTGTGATTTATTTTAATCTTTGATAGGATTAGTTTTTACCTCACTTCTTTCTTTTTCAGAAGTTTACTGGCTATTTTAATTTGGTTTATATAATTCTTCAGGTTCCAAAACACAAATTCACAGTGGCATTCTGACAGGATTCACATTGAGTTCACACATTAGCTTAAGGGACACTGATATCCTCACAAGATGGAGTCTTCCCACTAGAAAATGGGAAGTTATGCCATTTGTACCAGTAAAGTTATCAGCGTTATCTTTTTGTGTGTTTGTGTGCACGTTAGCATGTGTGTGGATGCACACGTGGGTCAGGTGCATGTTCGTGTGCACATGCATATAGAGGGAGGCCCCAGGCTGATGCCCACAGTCTGGTCTCCCCTCATCTTATTCAGCTATGCAGGTCTCTCAGTTGAACCCAGAGCTAACTGATACGGGCTGCTCAAAGTAAGGAGTCCTGTGTCTGCCTCTTGAGCTCTGGAATTACAGGTGGGCATGTCTGGACATGTGTATCCCTAGCTGGCCTGGAACTCACTACATAGACCAAGTTGGACTCAAACCCACAGAGATCCACCTTATGACAACTATTTTATCTTTCTGGTTGCTACTATAGAAATGATGGGGACTGGGTACCTAAGTTCAGGTCCCAGCATCGACACTGGGCAGCTCAGAACTGTAACTCCAGTTCCAGGAGATCTGGTGCCTCTGGTCTCTCTCACGTGCACATACATCTCCACACACACCCACACAAATAATTAAAAATGAGAATTTTTAAAATTAACAAGTGACCATCGATCTTTTTCCTTATGGTTTTGTACTGAGCGCTGTTTCCATAAAGGGAAGCTACCTGTCTTTGCGTATGGGTTTTGTAAATACAACATTGCTTTCCTCGTGAAATACTTACTACAGTCATGCAACATTACCTCTGGGAACTCAGAACTTCATTTGCAGTATCTGTCCTGAGACTACAGCCACCGAGCACCTTCCCAGTGAACGTGTCAGGCACACTGATTCAGAACTGTCTAGACAAGTCTAGACACAAGACAAAACTCAGGGTTGTTAGAGCGCACACAGCCCTAGTTAGAGGCTTTCTTTGGATTCGAGTAACTTCCCAGTTCTCTTCTGAAAGCGTCTAACATCTCATCACATGGCTCACAAAGCTCAGAGACCCTGTGAGCAGAGATCACAGCCTGACTGTGTCGCATACAGTCACGACCCGGATCTCTCTCCTTTCTTCTTGAGAGCAGAGTCAGGGATACCCCACTTTATTTTTTCATGTTTCCTAATTTTTGGTTGTTTTTGTTCAAAGTCAGGGTCTCAAGTTGCTGAGGCTTGCCTTGAACTTCTGACCCTCCTTCCTCTACGTCCCAAGCACTAGGATTACAAGTATGTGTGCCATCACACTCAGGTACTTAAAAAAGAATTTATGCATGTAATATCCAGACACATCCCTGCAGCTAAAAAGCAAACAACAGAGATGCCAAAGCTCCCCCTGCATGTCTCTAATTTACCCAGTGGTGTGTCATGAGCGCACTGGATGAAGAAGCGTGCCAGCCGTGGAAACGTGCTGCAGAAGCACCATTCCTGCTCATGAACAACTCAGTCTAGTGGGAAACTCAGCAAGTGAGCCGACACCCACGCCCGGAACTGTGTTGTGTTACAACGGAAGGAGAGATCCCAGGGCTGTGCCACGCTCAAGGGAACACTGGGTAGACATGCCTGGGGTTTTCTATAGGATCCAGGCCCCCTTTAAACTAGTCTCCTATTTATTTATTATTGTGTATGTTCATGATGTGGGGGGACATGCGTGCCATGGTGCATATATAGAAGTCAGAAGACAACTTGTGGGATGTCGCTCGCTCTCTCGTGGCAGAGCGACAGGCACCTGTCGGTGTACCCCCTCACCAAGTTCCCTGTCTCCCGCCCAGCAGGAGAAGGGCGAGGGGGATCAGGAACACAGCTCGTGTCCCACTTCTCTTGGATTGCCCTGGCCCCCTCCTTGTGGTAGGAGAGGGCTTTTGAGGGGAGCAAAGAGAGGTCGGGTGTGACAGCCTGCCCGTTCCCAGCTTCCTGGCTCGCTCCAGGAAACAATCAGACACGACTGGGGCCCCCATCTGACCAAAGAAGCGTGCAGCTAGCCAGCTCTTATGATGATATAGCTTTAATGATGTGACTTCTTCAATGGTGCTGCAGGGAGCCGTTTACTGAACTTATCAGACACATTATAAAGGTTTAGAGTTACAGGTATTAGCATACAGCGGGAAGTTTCTACCAATAACTTTACTGGTCACTCTGATCATGTCTTCACTTTACATAGAGGCTGCTACTGTCCTCGCGCTGTTCACGAGGGAGGAAGTAATTCTCCTCCAATGGCACTTAAGTCCCTAGTTCACCTAATTACCATGGTATGTGTGGTATGTGCCTATCTCTTCTGGCTGGTCTTTGTTTAGCTCTTCTCAGCGCCATCTTGCCCAGGCCACAAGGTGCCAGCCAGTCAATTAGGATTTCTTAAAGCCCAACAGTGGGAGTCCGTTCTCTCCCACTACATGGGTCCCAGAGATGGAACTCAGGTCGTCAGACTTGGTAGCAAGCACCTTTTCCTGCTGAGTCATCTCACTGCTCTTATCTATCAATGCATGTGTATGTGTATGTGTATGTGTATGCACATGTGTGTCCGGTGTGTGATGTGTGATGTGTGTGTGTGTGGTGGTGGCGGTCAGGACAACTTTGTGGAGTTGCTTCACCTTTTTACGGGTTCCAGGGCTTGAACTCTGATCACAGCAAGTGGCTATACCCACTGAGCCACCTCACTCAACCCTCGTCTCTTACATCTGTAACCAAACGCTTGATGCATATCAACCTAACACGTCTTCTCATGACCCTGGAACTTTTCCCTCTAAGACAGATGACAGCTGTAACAGTGTTCTTGATGGCGGATCTGAGGACTAAATCTTCCACCATCTGAAACTCAAGCTTACCTGGGGAGGACTGAGAGCTGGTGTGGGGTGAGGATGCCTCTCCTGCCTCGGTGCACCCACTGTGAGTCAGAAACAGCACAAGTCATCACGTTCCCCTAAGGCGCAGGGAAGGGTTACTCATCTCCACTGCTCCTAGTGTTTGATTGATCGGTTCTCAGCTTTGGGCATTATCTGGTTCTATCATCAGTAGAGATTGGGATACTGATATGTGAAGCATGAGGTCTGGGCCAGACTCCCAGAAGTTCCCACCGTGAGGATGCCCAGCTCCCAGCCCAGTGTTAAGAAGGTAAGGTGTAAGGGGAAGGCTGGCAGGGCACAGGGAGGCACTACCTGTCAGCACCTTTAAACTGAATTTTACAAATAAGAAACCTGAACTGGAGCCTTACACCCCAGCCAAGCCGTAAAGCTTAGCACAGAGCAGTGCCAGTATGCAGAGTCAGTCAGGAGACGCCGCTCTTCCTTCTGTAAACACTCGGCTGGATTTCTGCTCACTCTTGCTGTGCTGGGCACCATCCCAGGTTGTACACCGGCTTAGAAGATATTTTTTTTGTTGCGTTTGTTTTGTTTTGTGGAATCGGGTCTCACTATGTGGTCCTGGAACTACACAGAGATCCATCTGCCTCTTCCTCCTGAGTGCTGTGATCAAAGGCATGCACTACCACACATGGCCTTTCTCTCTCTCCCCCTGACCACACCCCCACACTGGGATTTACCTTTCTTTTTCACAATGCTGGGGATTGAACCAAGGGTCTTGTACACATTGGGCCAGACCACTGAGCCACACATCCTACTTAGAATTAATAACTATTCTTTTTCGTTCTTTTCAGAGATAGGGTCATGTGTAGGCCAGGCTAGTCTCTAATCCTCTAGGTAGCCAGGGATAATCTTGATCTGCTCACGCTCCTGTCTCTATTAACAAGAGCTGGGATCCTGGGTGTGCTGTTACTACCACGGCCGGTGTTATCAGATATTAGGCGACGCGAGCACAGTACAGAAGGACGAACATTCAGCCTAATCGGGAGAGCTAATGCCAATACAGAGCACGGCAGCTTCTAACCGAGCTGGCCCCACAGCCTCAAGTTCTAGGTCTGTGGATTCCTCCAATTGTGGACTGAGAATGTTTGGGAAAAAAAAGCTGCATCTTTCCCGAACACGTACAGGCTTTTTTCTTGTCATTTCGTTACTGATGATTCAGTGTAACAAGTACCTCCACAGCTTTCCATTTCTCTAGGTGTTGTAACAGGTAGACATGACCCTGGGAACGTGGGCACTGCAGGGGTTGTACGAAAATGGCACGTTGTCTTATATTAGAGGCTGCGCACACAAAGATTCTGGATCAGTGTGGGGTCCTGGCACCCATCCCCTGAGGGTACTGAACTGCCATGCTGCTAGAGGATCATGAAGTTTTAGTAGTTTGTTAAGAAAAGAAAATCAGGGCTGAAGAGGTGGCTCAGCGGTTACGAGCAGCGGCTGCTCTGGCAGAGAACTGGGTTCAGCTAAAAACCATCCTTAACTCCAGTTCCAGGGGATCTGATGTCCGCTTTTAGTCTCTGCAGACATTGTACACATGTAATGTATTTCATACACGTGGGCAAAATACTCACACACATACCAATCAATCAATTCAAAAAGAAAAGCAAAGCAGAGATACTCATTTAAAATTGATATAAAGTCTTAAGGACATAGAAAGTGACTTACAAAACCAGAGTGTTGACAGACACGATGTACTCCAGTTCTTTGGTCCACGGATTGGTGAAACTGAACCACTGGCTTTTCAGAGTCACAAAGGAGCCATCCTTTACTCTGAATTTGTAGGAGTCTGTAAAGATTTTCTCCTTACTCTGCAGAACTTAACAAGAAGAGATGTGATCAGCACCTCTGCCAGAGAAGTCAGGGCCTCGAGCCGGTGTGTTGGCTCACGCTTGTAACCCCAGCACTCGGGAGGCTGAGGCAAGAGGACTGCTGCAGGTTCAAGGCCAGCCTGGGCTCCACAGTGAGACCATGACTTGAAAACAAACACCAAACCAAAAATCAGTGCCTTGAGCATTAATTCAAGTTGTGGATTTCACAGGAGTGAGAAACTGAGAGTTGAGGCTTTAATTTCAATTAATTAATTATAGACTAATTAAGACAGTATCTTATTACAAAAGGGCAAACTTTCAGCTTAATTGGGACAGATAATGTCAATAAAGGATACATGCAATTTTCAAATATGCCTGGCCTTCCAGACTGTTCTGGAACCTTCAGATCTTTCTGCCTCTGCCTCCCGTGTGCTGAGATTTCAGGACTAACTTCCACACTGCGCAGAAGCTATAATTTCAGATTACCCCCAAAGCACCTCACTCAGTGAGTCATCCACCTGCCTTGTGCTTGTCAGTTAAATTACCATGGTCATCTTGATGAAAATATTCATAACACGAAGTTCCCAAAAGTTCCTGAGGCAGGTATCCTAAAATTGCTGTGGCCCTAGTTTAAAATGGAAAATAAACATGAGAATCAGTGAATGTTCTGCTCCCTAAATACCGTAGGTCCATCTCAGCCCAAATTTCAGGGCAGTGGCCTGCGCGGAGTTACTTACGTAGATCAATGGCTGCCCTCGTCTTTGCTAGGCCCAGACTAACTAGAGTTGCGAAACAGGCTCCACCCCATCCAGGAGATGCCTTTACATCGTCACCACCAGCGCCGCACCACTGGCTAAGAAATACTTTTCCAAGTTTGCCTCTGGCTTGGCCAAATTTACTGCTACAACCATACCCTAGTTTCACTTGAAGTTGACACTCACCTCTGATCGACATAGACGAACTTCCCATTCAGGGCAAGGCGGGTTATGAACTCAGTGGGTCTCACTCTGACCTCTTCGCTCTTCTGAGGGGCAGCAAAGGGTTGTGATCAACCCATGGCGACAAGGCAAGTAAAGTGACCGCTGTCTCTCCTACTGTCCCTCTCTTCGTCCATGCCAACAACATCTGGAGGCCAGCTTCTCAAGTAACCGGTGCAGTGGATGGTACAGAATTTTCTGTGGTCTAATCAAAAAATGTCGACACACATTGGATTATTATGAATACATTCTTTATTCTTCTTTTGGCTCAGGTTCTCATGCTACAGTCCAGGCTAGCCTCCAACTCACTGTGTGGACCAAGCTGTCCTCAAACTCCTGATCTCCTCCTCAGCCTCCCAAGTGCTAGGATTAGAGTCCTGTACCACCATATCTAGCTAGTATGAAGAAATGTGAAATCTCTCACTGTAGGTAGTGATGGGTTAATGGAGCCATATGCTCATAGCAGACCACAGAAACTTTTCAGGAACATTTGGAAACATAATAAAAGGTATAAAAATACTGACTCAAAACTTCACTTTTCAGAAAGCAATGAATTGCTATGAAAGAGCTTATCAAACTGGCCCGTCAGAGTGAGGAACTAGAAAAAACCTGTATGCTCAGCTCTCAGACAAGGCTGTGCACACAATGAGAGACGGCACAGCTAAGAAGAGGAGGTCATGCACACATTATACACGCCTTGGAAAGAGTGATTTTAAGGTCAAAAAGCAGAGGAAAACCCTAATGAAAATGAGTTAAAACATTTGCTTGTAATTGAACTCATAGAGGACCAGGACAACCACTGCTTTAAATTGGTGCTATTGGGGAAGACTGATTCTATATTATTATTGTTATTGTTATTACTATTATTATTATTGTGTGTGTGTGTGCATTATATGTGTGTGTGTGAGCACATGTGCCATCATGGGCATGTGGAGGTCAGAGGACAACGGTGTAGCACTGGCTCTCTCATTGCACCTCTACATGGGATTGAACTGGGGATTGAAAGGTCACTAGGACTGCACCACAGACTCCTTTACCCACCGAGTTGACTCGCTGGTCCCCCACAATAAATCTTAAAATAAAATGCTTAACAGAAGATGATATGGGTTGTCCTAGAGATAAGAGTTGATACCAGGAGTAGAGACAAACAGAACATGTTGTATGCAGACTGTCTTAAGTGCTTTAAATGTGTTGTAACTCATCTAATCTCCTTAACAGTCCTGTGAGATGTTCCAAGAGCCTCCAACTATCATAGGAATCAGGGCAAAGGCCCAGGTCATAGCAGGTTCAGGGTGGAGCAGAAGGCTAAGCGCAGACAGGCTGTCTCCAGAGCTCAGCTTCTGAGCGACTGTGACATAGACAGTCTTTTCATCAGCCCATGGAATTCTCTAGAATAGATCATGTATTTTGGCCACAAAATGAGTCTTAACAAATTCATTTGAAATGAAATCACATCCTGTATCTTTTCTGTCACAATGGAATGAACTCAAATCCAGTACAGAGAGAAGGATTTAAAGCTATGCCTATCAGCTGGATGCGGTGGAGCACACCTTTAATCCCAGCACTCTGGAGGCAGAGTCAGGTGGCTCTCTGTGAGTTCAAGGCCAGCCTGATCTACATAGTGAGTTCCAGGCCAGCTGGGGTTGCAGGGAGACCCTGACTCATATACGTGAAATGCAATGGTCCAAAACCTCCAGGACAGAGCAAGATGTACTAGGGCGGACACTCACCACAATGAGCGCAGGCTTCAAACTAATCTAGGGAACAGAGGATTCAAGCACACAACCCCATGGTGCGTCCCATGACTTAGGTGCACAGGAACACAACAAACCCGGGTCAGAAACCCCCAGCTTCGTTCTGTTGGCTACCTGCATTCATTTGTGCTTCCATGTGACTTTAAGGTTTTTCTCTCCAGTTTTATTAAGGAACCTGACAGAGTTTATAGATTCAATGCCATCCTCATCAAAATACCAATGACAGGGGCTGGAGAGGTGGCTCGGTGATTTAGAGCACTGGTTGCTCTTGCAGAGGACCTAGGTTCAAGTCCCAGCACCACGTCTATACCAGTTCCAGGGGATCTAACACCCTCTTCTGACCTCCACAGGCATTGCACAGCACAAGTGTACTTACACACATGCAGGCAATACACTCACACATAAAATAAGAAAATAGATAAAAACATTAAAAGAAATATCAATGGCAACATTAATAGAACTGGAAAAACATTCTCAAATTCATAGAAAGCACAAAAGAGTCCAAAGAGCCAAGCGGGGTGCGTGATTCCAAGCGGGGTACGTGATTCCAGAGTATGCTCCCGAGCCAAGATCACAAAGCCAGAGACACACAGACCAACAGAACAGAACGGGGGACCCAGAAATAAACCCACATGACTACAGCCACTGAGTCTTTGTTTTCTTAGTTGCAGATGAGGGTGTTCTGCCTGTGTCCATGTATCGTGCAATGCCTACGGAGGTCAGAAGAGGGTGTTGGACTCTCTTGAACTGGATTTAGGGAGAACTGTCAGCCATCACTTGGGTGCTGGAATTCGAACCTGGGTCTTCTGCAAGAGCAGCCAGTGTGCTTAACTGCTGAGCCATCTCTCCAGTCCCAGCCAACTGAGTCTTAACACAGGTGCCTGTCACAGTGAACTTCAGCTGTCAGCTTGACACAAACCTAGAGTCGCCTGGGAAGAGGGACCCTCAAATGCAGTCTCGGTCTGTATAGCATGCCTGTGAGGCATTTTCCTAATCGCTAATTGTAGGAGGGCCCAGCCCAGTGTGGGTGAGGTGCGGGGGGTGGGGGGAGGCTGTTTATCAAAGCAGACTGAACATGAGCCAGAGAGCGAGATGGTCTGTTTCAGTTTCTGCTTCGAGTTCCTGCCCCGACTTGCCTCTGGGATGGATGGTGACCTGAGAATTGTACAGAGATACGTCCTTTCCTCCCCAAGTTTCTTTTGATCCTGATTTTTATCACAGCAACAGAAAGCCCACTAGAACAAAAACATACACTGGAGAAATGACAGCTTCTTCAACAAACAGTGGTGGGGAGACTCGACAGCCCACGCAGAAGACAGAAAAAACCCTTATCTCTCACCCAGCCCCAAAGTCAGCCGACAGCAAGGGAGACCCTGACGTAGGACTCGAAACTCTGAAACACCTAGTCGCAAACTTCTCAGGGACTGACGCAGGCAGTGTTTCTGGACAGGATTTCAAAGCAGGTATCACAAAGGTGAACACCGATAGATGGGTTACATAGCAACCAGCAGGGGCAGACGCGGCCACAGACAGGGAGAGACCATTTGCCGACAGCTTATCTAACAGAGTTAACACCCAGCGTACATAAAGAAAGTGAAGCAGGCTTAGTGGTTAGGAGCACTGGCTGCTCTTGCAGAGGACCTGGGTTCGATTTCCAGCACCCACATGGTGGCTAACAACTGTCTGCAATTCCCATTCCAGGGGATCCGACGCCCTCGTCTGACCTCCATGGGCACTGCACGACATGCATGACTTACTTACATCATGCAGGCAGGACATTCATACACATAAAATAGAAATAAAATATTTTTAAAAGTGAACCAAAAGGAAATAATCTAAAAGTGGAGAATTGATCTAAAATGTCTTTTCTCAAAAGAAAAACAATTGGCCAATAAATGTACTAAATTCTGCTCAGTACCATTAGCGGTCAGGGTGATGGAAATCAAAGCTACAATGAGATCCCATCTCACTCCAGGCAGAAAAGCTGTCACCGAAAGGAAGGAACAGAGGTTGGCGAGGTAAACTGCTGCGGCTGCTATGGCGTGGAAGTCCTTCAGGGAATTTAAGCACATGTGCCTTGTGACCCAGCCACTCCACTCCCGGATGTGTGTCCAAAGGAAACGAGGTCAACACATGACAGAGGTCCTGATGGGCCCGTGCCACACTGGCTGAGACGAGGTGCCCATCAACAGAGCGGGTGAAGGAGAGAACACAACGCAGAAATGAAGCCGCATTAGGGTCAGAGCAGAGGATACCACGTGATGAGAAATCAGACCTAGAAAAGCTAGTATCACGTGTTCTTCCTTAAATGTGGGACACGAAATAATTTGTCTACCTAAAGCAAAAACAGCGGCTTCTAGGTACAGTCCCGCACCACGGAGCCGAGGGCAGGGGAGGGGCGACTGAAGGCTCACACACATTTTGCTTCAGACTGTTTGCACTGTGGGCAAGACAGGTTTGAGGGTGACCTTTGTCCTTTTGACTTTCTACAAGTTTTCTACCCCCCCACCCCGTGTCTCCCCCTTGAAAACGTTTTCATAGGGACTAAAAGCACTCAGCCACAGGAAGAGGCTTCCTGGGTGAGCTTGAGTGATTTTCTTCCCAGGTGATTGTAAGGCGGATTTGGACCAATTTGTAGATTTGTAATTAAATGGAATCCCACAGCACTATATAAGTCCTTTAAGCTGGATGAGGTGGTCCACACCTGTACTCCCAGGACTCTGGAAACTGAGGCAGGACAACAGAGCTCTGGGTCAGCCTGGACCACATACTAACATCCTGTCTCAAAAAACAGACAAGGGCCTAGAGACATGGCTCTGCAGCTGAGTCTGGTTCCCAGCACCCACCGTCGGGCAGCTCCAGGAGAGATGACGCCCTCTTCTGGCCTCTTCAGGCACCAGCACACGTGAGCCCAACCCACACACAGATACATAACTAAAAGAAATCTTTAAAAACAAACCAAATAAAGGCCCGTGTGTTGGTGCACACCTTTAATCCCAACACTGGGGAGGCAGAGGCAGGTGACTGTCTGTGAGGTTGAAGCCAGCCTGGGCTACATAGCAAGTTTCAGGCTAGCCAGGGCTACATAGGAAGACCCTATCTCAAGAAAAATATGTAAATAAAATAAAATAACAAAATCCCTAAAGTTGTCCAATAAATAAAGTAAATAAATATCCTTCATGATCAAGGTGACTGGGTTCAGGGGCACCTAGAAGACACACCTTTCAGTGTTGTCTGTGAGAGTGTTTCCTGAGAGGACTGATTAACTCAGGAGGGGAGACCCACCCTGAACATGGGGGCCATCTCAGTCTCTGGAGTGAATAAAAAGGAAGGCACCAACCAGCTGGGCACCAGCCTTCTGGTCTCTGCCTTCCGGTCTGCCTAGACGTGAGCAGCCAGCTCTCAGTCCTGCTGCCACACCGGCCCGGCCCTGATGGAGGAGCCAAAGTGACCCTCCTTCCCGGTCTCCTTTAATCGGCTCCTGCCAAGCATTCTGTCACAGTGTGGAGAAAAGTAACAGATTAAGATAAAGTCTGCATAAGCGAAGCTCCTCAGAGCTGCCGTGAGTCTCGGCTGAGTCCGCCAGCTTCCCCGAGGCCCGAGTCAGAAACATAATTTTTCATTTTCTTTCTGATGCTGTCCGGAACCCAAGTCTGTTTTTTCTGGTACTTTGAGGTTTTCTTTTAGACTGTAATGAAGTTATCCTTGAGCCTCCAATTTTTTTTTTTTTTTATTTTATAAGGAATCCTGTAGAGCTTGTATGTTCCTAGGCCCCAAAACATTGAGACACTTTCTAGTCTCTAAAATTCCCCCACTACATTAAATAGATGAGAGTTAAATCAATTAGAAAACTAAATGTCTGCCAAACTACCACAGCAAAGATCCACCAGAAAGTAAATATTTATGAAAAAAGTCACAATTAAAGCCACACCTAAAACATTTTATGGAACTTCCACCAGAGTTCATCAGATCAGGCTCTTGAACTACTGAGATGTTAAAAGAGATCTGACTTTTTTATTGTTGTTTTTCATTTTGTTTTTTGAGACAGGGTCTCACTGTGTAGCCACAGTTGGCCTGGAACTCGCTACCTAGACCAGGCTGGCCTCAAACTCAGAAGAGATCCACCTGCTTCTGGCTCCCAAGTGCTGGGACTAAACCTGTACACCATCACACCTGGTCAGAGAACTAACTTTTTTTTTTACCTATTTTATGTGTATGTTATGCCTGCGTGTATGTAAGTTCACCCATGTTGTGCAATGCCTGCAGAGGTCAGAAGAGAGTGTCAGATCCCCTGGAACTCAAATTACTGGTGGTTGGTAGCAACCATGTGGGTGCTCGGATTTGAACCCGCGTCCTCTGTAAGAACAGTCAGGGTTCTGAAATGCTAAGCCCTTTCTCCAGCCCCATCATTAGTTTTTAAAATATAAAAGCTAGATCTCTGGGGGTTGGAGAGATGGCTCATCGGTTAAGAGCACTGACTGCTCTCGTAAAGGACCCAGGTTCAAATCCTAGCACCCACCTGCCAGCTAACAACCATCCGTAACTCCAGCTCCAGGGGGTCCCATGCCCTCTTCTGGCCTCCACGAGCATTGCATGGCACAGGTGCATTTATATACACACAGGCAAAACACACACATACAAAGAAAATTTTTTAATTGATTGAGCTTTATAAAAATGTTATTTTCCTCTGTTCCTCATTTCCGTCTGAGTCCCCACTACGATTTCTACAGCACCATGAACATCTTGGTCAACAAAGCGTGCGCCTGACGAGATGCCATATGAGCGAATCTGTTTCAAAAGCCATCTTACTTAGACACCTTGGGCCCCATTTACTGCCCCATTTACATCTCACTGTGTAGAAACTGCTTAGGACGTTGCCTTTACACCCAGGCTCCGGATCACCAGGCACTTCCCAGAGTCTACCGTTTTTTGTGCATGGTGAGTGACTCTGTTCTTCTTTGATGGAGGTTTTACAGCTCTTCATTTTGAAGAAGAAAGTTGCGCAGGCAGTCTCCCGGCGTGGCAAAGGCTGTGAACCTGCAGACCAGCTTCACAGCGGGAGGAAAGAGGACAGGAAAAGAATATTTTCAGATGCTCTTAAGTTCACCTCCTAATGTTTTCTTTTCTTTCTCTCTTTCTAAAAAAGATGTCTTTTTCCTTTTGTAGATATCTGTCTGTGTTTATGCTACAGGCATGTGGGTATCCAGGCAGGCCAGAAGAAGGCATTGGCGCCCCTGGAGCTGAAGTTAAAGATGGCTGTGAACTGACCAGTGTGGGTGCTGGGAAGAACTGAACTCTGGTTCTCTGGAAGAGCAGCCAGTGCTCTTAACTGCTGAGCCATCTCTCCAGCCCCTACAGGAACTTTTAATCTCACCTAATACTTTTTATAAAAATTTCATTCGCATTTGAAAAAATATAAGCAATCATATTTCCCCACACGCCACCATCATGGGAATATGTGTGCTTTATACGTCTACATGAGTAAGGGAATTCCCCGTATAGCTGTATATATTTTAAATCTGAGCTTGATAAATGTAAAGTTTTCTAAATGTTTCTCTTGACAAAACCTTATTAGTTGGTTTAAAATACTGTACAGGGCCCAGGGTGTGGCTCAGAGGGAGAGCCGTTGGCCTCCGTACATGAGGTCCTGGCCCAAAGCCCAGACCTGCATCAAAACATTGCCTCGCTGTACTTCTGGGCAGGGATTGCATTTGCAGACTGTGGTAGCTTAAACGAGAACCGTCTCTAATGCCTCATATACCCGGCACAGCACACGGCTGTGCTGGGGGGTAGGTTATGGAATTAGTAGAACACTGGACCTTGCTGGTGGAAGTATGTCACTGGGGGTTGGCTTTGAGGGCTCATAACCTCACCCAGCTTCCTGTGCTCTCTCTTCCTGTGCATAGATGAAAACGTGAGCCAGTTCCCGCTGCCATCACCATGGCCAGCTTTCTGCACCATCGTGGCTCTGTCCTTCCGGAAGGACTAAAGCAAAGCATTTCCCCTAAGGTTGCTTTTGGCCAAGGTATCTTATCACACAACAGAAAAGCCACCAAAGTTACCAACACACACAGGGGAGACACACTGGAACGAGAACTCACTTTTGGAATCCACGAGTTTCTCTCTTGGTGAAACATCACAGGAAAGCTGTTCCTTCACTTTGGCCACATCTTTAGGATGTAAGAAATCAAACAGGTTCTGTCCCATCAGGCCGGCTTATTCAGAAGCAGAGGCACAGATCCGTCATTTCTGCACAGTTCTCCACGCGTGTATGATATATACCCTCTCCTTGTTAAAGGTGAACTGTTTTTTCAGTGCTGAGGATCAAACCCAGGACCTTGTGGGTGCTAGACCAGCACTCTTCCACTGAGCCACAGCCCAGCTGCCAAGAGAAGATTCTTCTTAAGCTCAAAACTATGACCATTATACTACATGACATTAACTTGGGTTCTGGGTGACATTTGTAAATAGAAACAAAGATACATTTAGAGCTAAAACTCTGTATGTGTGCATATGTATATTTTATGTATATATGTGTGTATATATGTACATATATGTATATATGTGTATACATGTATATATGTATATATATGTATATGCATGTATATATGTGTATATATGAATATATACATATCTCATTGTCACATACAAACACCAATTGCTGATGTTCCTTTAAATTTTGCCATTGTTCTTATCTTACTATCCTTTAATTCTCAAGTTATTTCTAAGCAATTAAGATGTAAACTCCACTATCCTTTGTATGTGTATATGTGTCTCTATGTGTGAGTGTGCATGTGTGTGTGTGTGTGTATATGTGTAGGCCAGAGGCCAATGTTAGTGTCTCCTTCAATTGTTTTATCTTTCTTTTGGTCTTTTTGAGACAGGGTCTCCCAGTAGCCCCAACTGGCCCAGAACTTGCTATGTAGACCAGGCTGGCCTTAATCTCACAAAAATCCACCTACCTCTGCCTCTTGAGTGCTGGGATCAAAGGCACACACCATCGGCCAGGCATTCTAATTTATTTTCAAAATGTTTATTTTTTTATGTGTATGAGTGTATTGCTTACATGTAGGTAAGTGCATCCATGTCATGCAATGCCCACAGAGGTCAGAAGAGGATGTCAGATCCCCTGGAACTGGAGTTACGGATAGTTATTAGCCACCATGTGGGTGCTGGGAATTGAACCTGGGGAACTGAACCCCAGTAGTGCTTTTAACTGCTGAGCCATCTCTCAAGCCCCCTCTAACTTACTTTTTTGAAACAAGGTCTCTTGATGAACCAATGGTTATGTCGGACTGGCTGGCAGTAAGCCTCTGGTTCCTCCTGTCTCTGCCTCCGTAGCACTGGATAAACACACACTGCCACCCCCAGCCTCGTGGGTGCTGGGGTCCAAACTCAGGGCCTCATGCTTACACACTTTACTGACTGAGCCATCTCTCTAGCCCCATACACTTTATCATCTTTGACACAAGGGAAGAGATTATATCTTAGTAGACAATGGAGCTTCCGAATATCTGTCATGTTATGACTTAGCGTTGTCGGAATCAGCCTAGAATCCCTCCAACTTCCCAGCCCGAGACTCCCAACGGGAGGCAGTCCTCCTCTATGATTCGCTCAGTCTCTCCACCCAAAATTCATCGCCCTTCCCTCTAAACTCAACTCAGGGTCTGTTTTAGCCTTCCCTCCATCCCTCCTCCTGTTTCATTGTTTTTTTTTTTTTGTTTGGGTCTCACTGTGTAGCCTAGGCTGAACTCAGACTCAGGATCCTTCTGCCTCAGGCTCCTGAGCACTAGGATCTCGGGTGGCCACCACATCTCTCACTAAGCCGTGACCACTTGCCTACTCTCTAGACTCCCTGACTCCCAGCCTGAAGTTCCTCTCCTCGGTTCATCTTAAGTTCCCCGGGAGGGCCTACAGACATTACACATCCCACATGAAGCCCAACATTTCCCACAAGGTCTCTGTATCCCCAGCAGACACTGAACAAGAGACCAAACAGGTGGTCCAGCCGTTAGACAGCTCATGCTAGAAACCTAGTGATCTGACTTGTATGTCAGTCTGTTGTGTGTTTGGTTAGTAGACATCCATATCAGAACTCTGTGTATTTTGCAGTATTGGGTTCTGAATCAGAAAAGCCATGCGCTAGACCCAACATCCTCCTCCTGAGCGAGCAGGGAGTGTCTTAAACGGCTTCGGATACCAAGTCAGTGCCCAGGAAACCTGAACCCCATGTCACTGACTTAGAACTTAAGATTATCTTGCATTGTTAGTTATCTTGTATGTGTGTGCATGTGCGTGGTCATGAATGTGTATATGTACATATGTGCCATGTGTGTTTGTGGTGTTCTCAATTAGATGGGTCATCTGGTCTGACACCATTTGCGTCCTCTGCAATGTCCAGCTTTGGCTTTTCTCGGTCTCAGGCCTGCCACATACAGGCTCAACTTCCTCTCCTGTCATATGTCTTATTACCTGAATGCCCGCTGACTCCCAAACCTGAAAACGGCAGAAAGCAGCGGGAGTTGTTCCCACCAAAGCTGCGCTCTGCCCAGGGTCTGGGGCTGCTTCCTAAAGGGCAAGCGGTGTTCAGCATGGAGGAATGTGGTTCACCAGGGGAGGGATGTGGCCAGTGGTTGGATCAGAAGCCCTTATGTACTGTGTATAACTTAGCAATAAGCGATAACGTAGCTGTCGACGGGATGGAGAAGGGTGACTGACACTTTTCAGAAACTCAAGCACTGTCTTATTCAGTCATGACACCCTGACCACATGTCATCTCCACTTCTGACAGAGAGGAAGCTGGGCCTGGGAAAATGAAGTCTGCGGCTGAATGTCAGGGAGGAAGCACCAGCGTGGGGCACAAAGTTCACTCTCCGCTATCTTACGTCACTCTCTGGGCTCTAACTCAGCAGACACTCCCCATTTCCCAAAGGGAAGAAAGGGACAGAAACAAAGCTTCAGAGCAGACATTTGTTCAAAAGATTCAGCACCGTGTGGGCAGCACCCTCAGTGTGGGTACCTGATCATAAGGAAGCGCTTTGGAGACAGATTTAGACACGAAGAGAATCCTTCCTCTTTCACATCCAACCACAAACAGGAAGCCTTCTGCAGTCTAGGGTGTAAAAGAACAAAAGCCAGTCATTTAAAGGATCCTGTCTCTGGTCCTCTTCAGCTTTTGAGGAAATTACTGTGGTAATAAAACGAAGAGGATAAGTGAAGGGCTGGAAACGCTAATTTCAAAATGTTGTAAGAGGTAAAAGACGTCTAAGAATGTTAAACTGAATTCCACTCTAAGAATTTTAGCTTTTAAAAAATACTTTATTTTTTTTTATTTTATGCATATGAGTATGTTGCCTGCATGTATGTAAGTGCACCTGTGTTGCGCAATGCCCACGGAGGTCAGGAGAGGGCATGGATCCCCTGGAACTGGAGTTATAGATGGTTGTTAGCCACCATGTGGGTGCTGGAAATCAAACCGAGGTCTTCTACAAGAGCAGCCAGTATCTTAACCGCTGAACCATCTCTCTACCCCGCTAAACAAAAGTTTTTGACATGAAAATTTCAGCTATAGAATATTTAGTTGGGGTAGCTCCTGCTATAAAAACCACTTTATATGTGTGTGTAGGCCATGAAACTAAAAATTAGAAGACGGGTTCCGAAGGTGGGGAGGAAGAAGAGAGAGGATAATGGATACTTATGACATGAAAACAGAAGGGGGCTTTCAGGGAGGAAGCGGGCGGCGGGGGCAGTGGAGGGACTAAACAGAAACAAGGAGCGATGCCACACGTATATATGAAAATGTCACAGTGAAACCCATCACTCTGTACGCCAACATTTAAAAATAAAGTCACCCAGATCAGTCCAGTAAGCTGTACAGAGAAGACCCGTAAAGATTTCAAAACACATGACTGGCGGCGGCAGCTGCGGCGGCCTCTGGCCGTGCTGAGCGAGGGGTGGACTCAAACTTACTAGAGAGTCTAGGGTGACTTTGAACCCTGACCCTCCGCCTCCGTCTCCCCGTGCTACGATTTCAGATACTTCACCATTACCCCTGGTTAACGCAGAACTGAGGACTGAGCCCAGGGCTTTCTGCATGCTAGGCAGGTACTCTGCCAACTGAGCTACATCCCCAGTGCTGAGTTATCGAAACGGAAGAGCCAGGCAGGCCTGCGCTGGGGGAAGAGCCGGAGTGGCGACATCGGAGGTAAGGAAAGCACTTAATGACTGATGAGCAGGCTCCACAGCGAGCTGTCTGACGACCCATGCTGAAAATAGCCTTTATCTACAAAATCTCCTGTTTATTCCTATCAAAAACTCAGTTTAAAAACGAACTGTTCAGCTGGGTGTGATGGCACATATCTTTAATCCCAGCACTCAGGAGGCAGAGGCAGACGGATCTCTGAGAGATCAAGGCCAGCCTGGTCTAAAGGGTGAGTTCTAGGCCAGCTGGGACTACAGGGGGACCCTATCTCAACAACAACCACAAAATTAACTATTCAAATAAAAAAAAAACAAAGAAAGATGACCAAAGACATGCGTGCAAATTCTATTTGGTGAGAAGCTTCAAGGGCACATCACAGACTAACGAGTCAGTCAATCAAAAGTCATGTTTTCACATTAAGGAGTGCAAAGCCCTGCCCCTGAGGGAAGGGGGACCGGACGCCCAAACATCCTAACAACTCAGGCCTCGTTTTCAGACACCAGGATTCTGAAAGACTGGACACCATGTGGGTGGCTCTGAGGAGATGGGGACAGCGGCTGTCCTGTGCGGGAAAGGAGCTGTCCGAGGTGAGGGGTCGGCAGCCGAGACACACTCCGCTCCTCCTTTGGGGAAGTGTCTGCCTTCCTTCTCGAGAAGTTTTCATGAACCAAAACTAATAAGGCATGAACTAATACTCCATTTCTTTATCCTCGTTGCCTGCATTAGGGAGTCCTGTGTGTTTACAACGGAAGCAAACGCAAGAGACTCTGCCTTCCATCCTAACACGAACATGACTCCACTTACCTTGAGGATCAAATGTCTGAGCTCGTTATCCTGAATAAATGAAGGTCTGTAATTATCTCCTAAGAAAGAGTCTGTCACGCCTAAAAGCAAACAGGTCAAAATTACTAAAAAGACAGAGACAGAAATAGTCAGTGTTCAATGAACACTAGCCATGTTGCTGCAGTTGTTACTGATGACAGTGGTGTTTTACCGTGGTGTGGAACTATGTTAGCCATCTCTCCACCCCTCCCTCCTTCCCTCCCTCCCTCCCTCCTCTCTTTCAAAAAATTCTTTTTATTTTATGTGCATGAGTGTTTTGCCTGCATGTATGTGTACGCAGTGCCATAGAGGTCAGAAACGGGCATTGAATCCCCTGGAACTGGAGTTACAGATGGTTGTAGTTGCCGTGTGGATGCTAGAAACTGAACCCAGGTCCTAAGAGCCTGGCATAAGAGGATAAGCTCTTCTTGGTGAAAATCTGCCCATATTTAGGACTTCCAGAATCTTCCACAATGGTTTCCCCTGATTAAGACCCAGCAGCCTGGGGAACTGAGGATGGGGAGCTGTGAGAGAGAAGGATGCAACCCTGGGGGCAGGCCAGGGTCTGCGCAGGCTGTGACGTGGACCATGTTCATGTGGGGCTTGGAAGAAGGCTGGCAGCACACACGTGCAGGAGTGAGCTAAGGATGCCAGGATGGTGCCCTGAGCAGGTGAAAAGGGGACCATGCAAAGGAGGGCGATGGGCATGAAATGGCATGTGGGTCCACCTGAAGCTACTCGGGCAGATGGCCAAGCACATGCATGCTGGGAACTTAAGAATAAGCACTGAGAGCTGGGTGTGGGGTGTATGCTTATTAACACAGCTCTTGGGCAAAAGAGGCAGGAGAGGCAGGAGTTCCAGGCAAGCCTGGGCTACATAGTGAGTTCCAGGCCCTCCTGGGCCACGGGAAACCCTGTCTCAAAATCAGCTGGGCATGGTGGCACACACCTTTAATCCCAGCACTTGAGAGGCAGAGGTAGGCGAATCTCTGTGAGTTCCAGGCCAGCCTGGTCTACACAGCGAGTTCCAGGCCAGTTGGGGCTACAGGGACACCCTGTCTCAAAAAGACCAAAAAAAAATTTTTAACCCACAGAAATGGACAAAGGAGCATTCAGAACTTTTTGGACATGAACATCTTTTCATGCCATCAAGCCTTGGTCATACTTCTAGTGGTCAGATGTGTTTTTGTGCTGAGGGCGGCAGGGGCTGAGGGTCCTCTTGTTCCTCACCCAGTTTGAAAACAACTGTTAGAGCGGTAGGGGCAAAAAAACCTTGATCATCTTTACAGTCATTCTGCTGAGAGCCAAAACAGCACAGTCCACACGCCGTCTGGGGTAGAAGCTTCCGCTGAGCGAGTCGGGTGCGCTGGCCCAGGCACACTGGCACACAGCGCCTCATTAACGTGAGGCGGTGCCGACTCAGGCCTGGTCAGACGTGTGGATGAGCACTTTCACACATCACTGTTAAGAAGAGGCCCCGCTGAGGTCTCCATCTGCTCCTGTGCATTTAGACAGGCTCCCCGAGGAGTTACAGCCCTCTCTGCACACACCTCTGCTGGGACGTTCGCACACGGGTTGCTAATTTTTTTAAGATTTATTTGTGTGTGCATGCAACTGCCAAAGAGGTCAGAGGACATCTTGTGAGAATCAGTCCCTCCTCCCACCATGTAGGTCCCAGGGATTGAACTCAGGTTGTCAGGTCTGGGAGCAAGACTTTTTTATATTGTTTCTGTTTCATGTGTGTAAGCATATTGCTTGCATCGATGTAAGTGCATCCATGTCATGCAATGCCCATGGAGGCCAGAAGAGGGCATTGGATTCCCTGGGACTGGAGTTGTAAAAGACTGTTAGCTGCCATGTGGGTGCTGGGAATCAAACCTGGGTCTTCTGCAAGAGCAGCCAGTGCTCTTAACTGAAGAACCATCTCTCCAGTCCCACACTAGGTTTTAATAACCTTACTGTGGGTCTGGCCCCCTTGTCAGACATCCCAGAAGGCAGAGACCACGCCTCATTTCATGTTTTTTGTTTTAATCCCAGCACAGAACAGGCGTGCAGAGGATGCTCACTTCACATGCGCTGAATTAGCTTGGCTCCTCCTCCCCTGGGACACTGCTAATTGGGCAATCCTACAGGTGCAATCAGATGACCTCCGTGGAGCATGCAAGTTTTCGTGGGTAAAGATTGAAGTGTTCAAGTGATAGAGTGAAGGAGTCATTTCTCGACAGACCCACGAAGACCAGACCTCTAAACACACTCTGAAAAGAACTCCACAGCCCCAGAGAACACAGCTCTCTCCAGTCATTCCATGCGGCTGGCAAGGCTGCTGCAGGCGGCCCAGGGAATTTTCCCATCCCTGAAACCTTTGTTTTACTCCTGGCTTCTAAGCAGGGCGAAGATCCAAACTGAGATCATGAGTCAGACATCGCTCACTCCTTTTTTTATACTGCTGTTTGCTGTGAGACAAGGTCTCACACAGCCCAGGCTGGATGTACACTCGCTATGTAGCCAAGGATGACCTCAAACTCCTAAAGCACCAGCCTCCACCTCTGAGTGCTCGGATTAACAGCCATACACCAGTATTCCCAGCTAGACCCAAGTTTGGGAGCATGTAACATCTCACACACAAACAAGGGGCATACATCAACACTGACACACGGACACGGGCGAGGTAGGCAGACCCAACGTGTGGAATCTCCCCACCAGCGCGGACTACGGAGCAATGAAGACCTCAGGTCCCAGAGTGGTGTCTCTGAACTCACCTCTCAGGGACCTCAAGTGCCGCACCGCCCTTCTCAAGACACTGAGCTTGTCTAGTTTCCGAGCTGCCGGCTGTGCTGAGGGATCATGGCAGACAACTCCTCGATCAGGCGGTTCATCTTGTCCCTCCTCCGCTTTTCTGTTTGGCTGTGAGCTTCCCTGAGTGAAGGGAGAAC
This sequence comes from Eospalax fontanierii, assembly GCA_035773235.1. Taxonomy (NCBI): domain Eukaryota; kingdom Metazoa; phylum Chordata; class Mammalia; order Rodentia; family Spalacidae; genus Eospalax; species Eospalax fontanierii. The sequence continues at coordinate 15,095,149 of CM069551.1, forward strand.
CTCTTTTAGAGTTAATGCTCAAAAGTCCACTTGTCGTCCAGAGATGCGTGGTGCTGAAGTGCACAGCCCACTGCACCCACATGGGTCTTCCCCGAAGTTGCTTTTGAAGGAGGAGCCGGATCGGCTGGAAACAGGAGAAGCATCTGTAAGTCATGCTGCCTGTAGCACCTGCAGCGGCCTTGACAGTGAGCTCTTCGACTGAGGCATCTGTGCTGTGACGACCTGGCTTTCCTCCCTGCCTCTTGTCACAGAGGCCCATGGCCTCCTCTTTAGAGCTTGCCTGGCACGGCATCGGCAGAGCAGTCCTCAGTAGATTCGATTCGTTCTTGTCCCAGATCCCGATATCAGGTGAGAAAGTGTGTGAGCGCCTCCCTCCCTCAACGCCGCTGTCCCAACTCTCCCTTGTGGCTGCTGTGGTTTTTGCCCATGTATTGCATTTCCTGCTGGTTCTCTGAAAACTGTCTCCACTGAACCTTTCATTTCCCGGGAACTACTCCATGTTTAAAGTCACAGTGGCTCAAGCCTATAATCCCAGCCTCTGGGAGACAGATGCAAGAGGATGGCTGCAAGTTCAAGTCAGCCTGAATTACAGAGTGAGATCCTGTCTCAAAAAACTGGGAAAAAAACATTCGTTTAGCTGAGTATGGTGGTACATGCCTATAATCCCAGCACTTGGGAGGCTGAGACAGGTGGATCACTGCCAGGTGAAGCTCAGTCTGGTCTCCACAGTGAGTTCTAGACCATCCAAGGCTACACAGTGAGACGCCATCTCAAAAAGAACAAACCAGTGACAAATCCACACCTCTGCTCGAGTCCCAGCAAGGGCCACCTTCTCAAGCTGCCTCCGGCTGCCCCTTGAGCCCTGTCCTTACCGCCACGTTTTGCCAGTCTTCATGGTGGCTTCCGCCCTCAGACCCCTCCAGCTCCTCAATGTCCACATGGTTCCCCTGCTTATCTCAGACCCTTAGACCACTCCTCAGCACCTCTCCTTAAATACTAGTGTCACAGGACGCCCTGCTTGCTGCTGCCTCCCACTACCAAGCACCCGAGGAGACCGCGCTCCCTCCTAAGGCTCCCATGGTCCTCTGCAGGAGCAGCCAGTGCTCTTAACTGCAGAGCCATCCCTCCAGCCCCAACTTCTGTTCTTTTTAATTTTTTAAAATTACATTCCTTTACTTGTTTGTGCATGCGCATGGACACACGATGCCACAGCACATGTGGAGGTAAGAGGACAACTTGCAGGAGTCAGTTTTCTCCTTCTACCGTGTGGGTCCTGGGGAAGGAACTCAGATGATCAGGGTTGGAGGCAAATGCCTTCACCTCTGAGCCATCTTGCTGGCTCCTGTTATTTAAAAAAATACTTTAAAAAATTTTTTTTACATTTTTTCCTTCATGTTATTATTCTGCATAAAGTGCTTCTCCATCCTATAACCCCTAGTTTTAAACACAGGTTTTTTTGTTCATTTGTTTGGTTTTGTTTGTTTGTTTGTTTGTTTGTTTTTGTCTTATCTGCCTCTCAACTTCTTACTCCTGGGTATCACACAGTAGGTTCTTGATAAATGTTTAATGACTACATGCACAGAATCTTCATCAAAGCCCTTTTGAGAGTCGGCTCCACCCAAAGCTGATCGCACCACAGGAGGGTGGGCGTTCTAACATGGTCTTTTCTGTTTACAAGGATCCTGGGGTTATAACACTGGAATCAGCCAGCTTTCTACTGACTTTCTGACCCTGAGTCTCTGGGAAGGATACTGTATTCAGTACTTGGAAAAAAATCTGTGCTTTTAAGTGTATTATAAAAATGTGTGGAAGACAGAAAGACCGGGTCGGGAGGACTCTGAAGAGCACGGTGACCATTCCCTCCCAGGCCACATCCTCTTCAAGGAGTGGGAGACTCACCACGTGACAATCTAGGACTTACCTGCTGCCACTGGGCGTGGATATCTCTATTCTTGTCGAGAGGAGGTAGGTAAAGGGATTCTGGGAAAGTTTTTCCACTATTTTTTCTGTCATGATTTCTGACCTGAAAGGAAGGAGGCCGTGATGGTGAGTCTCCATCATCAACCTGGCAGGATGTGGAGTCACCTAGGGGACACATCTGGGCATGTCCACAGGTCTGTTCAAAGGTTTGACCTGGCCGGAAGCCTCACTCTGAATGTGGACGGCACCACCCCCTGGCTGGGGCCGGGACCAAACCGAAGGAGAAAGCGGGCTGAGCCACAGCCTTCATCAGTTCTAGTGCTGACTGTAGACCCAACGTGACCCCCTCGCCCTCCTGCTGAGGTGCCGTCTGTCCCATGACAGACTGCACCCTCAAACCACCGTGAGTCCAAAAGCCCCTTCTTCTCTAAGGTTGTTTTTGCCAGGGATTTTCCGGCAGCAACAAAAAGAAAAACTAACACAGCCCCGTAGCCAGACACGTTGGGGGCGCATGGCTGCCCTCATCCAGGCGTCTGCCCCTGCCTCATTTCAGAGACAAAAAATTGAATGCAAAGAAGAAAGTGCACCAAGAATCGGCTGCTCCCCGGTGCGAGTGTGGAGGGACACTGTGGCCCCAGCTTCACACTCTCTAAGAAATGGGCAGCCGTGGAAGCCCTCGATAGTGCGACAACCAGAAAGGCATCTGTCACCTGCTGTATTCTCCCCCCTGGACCAGCTCCAGTTTCCAATTCACCGCAAACCCTTGCTGTATCTCAGCCGTCGAGCCTCTGTTATCCTCACCTCAGGAGCTGCAGTCTCATGCAGATCATAAAAAAGAACAGGGAGATTCAGGATTCTGAAGACCAAGGGAAAAACAAAAAGGACAAACAGTCAGCACTCACTCAAGACCCATGGGGAGCTGAGCCTGTGACACAAGAGAAGCTGAGACGGGGGGATTTCTATAAGTTCAAGACCACCAATGGAGTAGGGTTTCCCTTTGTCATCAGCTGACAACTCGGGATGAGAACAGCCAAGGCTCTGGGCTGACCATCCTTTGGACAGCTGCCATTTTCCTGAGCATCTTGTTAACAGAGATGTGGCGAATACACAGTCAAAACAGGAGACAATCTTCCGATCACTTAGAGGTGGTGTGGGAATTGCTTTGGGACACGCTGTTGTCCAGGTGAAAAGATAAAGGGTGTCATGGGTGAAACTGAGTTAAAAAGAGTCAGGACGTGTCTCCATCACTCCTTCCTCTCTGACTTAGAGTGTTCCCTTCACATACGATGGGAAACTCTCTTCCAACTTTCCCACTTACACACAGTGCCAGTCTAAGATGGATGGTCACTTCGATTTTTCCTGAGGTTTTTACTGTATAAATCTAGCTTTGAGGAGACAAAGAATATCCCAGGCTACAAGCTGCAGTAGATTAAAAAGAAGGAGAAATCAAGCAAGGAGCTGGAGTATGGCTGTGACAGAGGGCTACAGAATCCCCCAGGGAGGGGCTGGAGACGTGGCTCCATGGGAGAGCATTTGCCTAGAATCCCTCAGTGAGATGTAGGAATATGGGTCGGCAGCAAAAAGTTAGTCTAGGCTCCCCCAGTGATCCCAGTAATGGGGGGAGCTGGCTCGTGGTGGATCACTCGCCTAGAATCCCCTAATGAGGAGCTGGGAGTGTGGCTCTGCAGGAGAATGCTGGCCTAGAATCCCCCCATAAAAGGCTAGCGTCGTGTCTCTCTGGGACAGAACTCTTGCCTGGCATGTGTGAGGTCTGGGTCTCATCCCAGCAACACAAAAACAAGCAGACAAATAAATAAGAAGGGGACAGGATTCTCATGGTATTCTTTATTAGTAAATATGGAAACAAAGATTTATATGCTTCACCTGACCGCAGGCCACCAAGGCCTAGTTCCCTTGTAAATGATGAGTCAGATGGTAACTGAAGCGGTAATTATTATTTTTAAGCCAATCATGAAAGTGTTTTGCTCTTCGCTAAGTATTTTGATAAGGAAGACAGGAATTAGCTGTGACCATGAATATAAAGCATTAATTAGGCACCAACATCCCCTTCGGACTCTAGCTGACTGTCCTGGACACCATCATCATCAGCACCGGATGGAAGGGCTCCAGATGGGCCAACAACACAGGCAGTGGCTAGTCACCATGTTGCCATGGACTTAGAAATAAGGATTTGGGTTGTGTCCTCCCTTCCCGATGAAAAGATGGGACTGAGAGCAGCGTGCACTTACTTCGGGGCCTCGGAACCACTTCCTTTGCGTTTCCTTGGAAACTCCCTCCCAGAATTGCTGATGGCTCCAGAAGCCGGTAGCTTTGTCCCTGGCCTCCCACGACTGGAAATCATAGGAGCAAAGCTCTGGCTCTTCCTCAGCCCTTTACCTGTGAGTGAGAAAGCACAGGAAGATGCGTTTCAGACATTGCCTCTCGCCGTGTGTGTCAGCACCCCACACAATTTAAAAGGCTCCTCTGTCCTGGTACCTAAAACAATCTTTTAAAAAATTAGTCAAGAATGAGGCAGATGTGACAGAATGAGACTATTTAGGGACTTCAAATATTTGAAATGTGTCTGTTCATCTGTTCACCCATCTTTGAAAGTTTATGATTTTCATCTAACTGTAAAGGATGGTAGAACACAGGAGAATCACAGTCCAGTCTTATGAGCAAAGACCCAGCAACCGTAACAAATATCAGCAAACAAAGTTCAGACACGTGAGGAAGGAGCAATCCATCCCCACCAACAGTTTAGCCCAGGAATTATGAGAGTGCTTTAATATGAATAAAATCAATGAAAATAATTATCGAAACAGAAAAGCGTCAATGGACATTTTGATCATCAGAATAGACACAGACACGTTCATGAAGAGATTTTAAAAGTGGGGGACACTCTCTTCTGGCCTTTGCAGGCACCTGCACACATGTACTCCCGTCAGCATGTATATACACATAGATCTATAAGACTTTTAAAGATAAAAAAGAGATATTAAAAGTGCTTTCCTTAGCATATCTGTGTGAGATCCAGGCCAGCCTGGTCTACAGAGTGAGTTCTAGGCCAGCTGGGGCTGAGGGGAAACCATCTCAAAAAACAAAAATGAAACAAAAGTGTTTTCATTAAGATGAGAAACAGTTGCGTGAGGCCCTGGCTTCTATCCCCAGCACGACCCTACACTGTATATCAGACTTGCCAATGGGATGAAGAAGAGAGACGTGAGGCCTAAGAATGGGAAAGAAAGAAACTAACATTTTTATTATTGGGCAATAATAAGATTGCACAGAAAATCCTAGTCAACCAGCAGCTCATTATGACTGGAGGGCACAACACTGAGTCACTGGTATGCGAAATGGGTACATGAAGTCCAGTCTTCTTAAACTCAGTAGCAACCCACCCCCTCAAGGTTACAAGAGTTTACACGTAACAGCCTCTACGAGAATGAGCATGGTGTGCAGGCCTTTAATCCCAGCACTCGGATGCAGAGGCAGGCGGGGGTGCCACATTCTCCAGCTTGACTGAGGTTGGCAGGCCTTCCCTGTGTAATATAAACTACAGTTTACCTCTGGTCACCAAAGAGCCAGAGGCAACCTCCATTTGTATACTGACAACTGCACATTTTCTGTGACGTGCACATCTGGGTTGTTTTTCCAGCTTTCTGTAGGGTTGTTGGTCTTCTCATTCCAAGGCATTCTTTAGAGGATCTAGCCAGGAACGCTTTGCAGTTTGTACATTAACAAATACCTGCTCTTGGTTTGTGGCTCGTGGCTTTGGTTTTCTCTTTAGTGTCTTTTGATTGATGTCAACTTGAGGATGCTCAAATGTTTTGATCTTTTATTTTTACTGTGGATGCCCTGAGATTTTCTTTTTTTTAAATTTTATTTTCTTAAACAATCTAAGTTTTATTTAGTTTTGTTTTACATATATGACTGTTTTACCTGCATATATACAGGTATACTACATGTGTGAAGTGCCTGCGGAGGCCAGATGAGGGAGTCGGATTCCCTAGCACTGGAGTTATGAAGGGTTGTTAGCCATCATGTGGGTGCTGGGAACCGAACCCGGGTTCTCTGCAAGAGCAGCCAGTGCTCTTAACTGCTGAGCCATTTCTTCAGCCCCTACAGCACTGTGATAAGTGCACTAATTCCTTAATCATTTCTTAAAGGGCCATCTCTTTACACTATTTCTTTGAGGATTAAATTTGAACATGAAGTTTGGAAAGACAAACATTCAAACATAAAAAAAAATGAAAACAAAGCAGTTGGCCAGGACCGTTGGTTAGAAATCTGTTTTTCCTCACGTGCACCACGCGTGACTGAGCGTGTGGCCGGGGCTCTGCTGCCCTCACACCAGTCTTCCTGGGCTGTTCAGACCAGTGCATGTCCATATACAGTATGTGTTCAGTGTGTGAAATCCCACCCAAATTACAAAGTTTGTGGGAATTATATATGTATTTCAGGAAAATTGATATCTTTATTATACTGAGGCCTCTAATCTATAGCCTGACATGTATTTCCATTTATTTGGATTTTTAAAAATGCTTTCAATAAATTTTTACAATTTTCTACATAGGCATACACTTTATTAGATTCGTTTATTTGTCTGTTATTCATTTACTTGGTGCTCAGACGAACCTAGACCTTCACTCATGTCAGGCAATTTCTCTGAGCTGAGCTCTACCCCTACCTTAAGGGGATATAGCTTATATATTCTTTAGATAAATGACATTTTCTGTTTGTTTGAGACAGGGACTCCCTATAGCCCCAGATCCCATCATACTTCCTGTGTAGACCAGACTGGCCTCAAACTCACAAAGATCCTCCTGCTTGAGTACTGGGATTAAAAGCGTGCACCACCACGCTCATCCGAGATAAACGACAATTTTGAGGCTCTTATAAACTCTATGCCTTGTTGTGGTCTTTTTCTGAGGTTAAGAAGGCGGTGGATTTTAAGTACCAGTTTCACATACAGGTGACATGGTGCCACGCCCACTAGTCGTAATGACTTGCTTGCTGGATGACTGAGATTTCCTGCACAATCATATTATTGCCCAACCATAGGAAGCCTTTTTAGGGAGACATTTTAGGCTTAGAGAACACCATGTGTGGGAGGGAGCAAATGCATCAGTAAGATCCTAGCCTGGAGTGAAAACGACTTTTATGATGAGCTTTATAAGTGTAGAAAATGCGTGTGTAATGTTTAGTGAAAAAGCAGAGTGAAAGGTACGGAGGATGGCTAACAAGAAGTAAAGTGCTCTCAGGGAGAAAACAAGCACACACAACACACATGTACACACAACACACCCGCACACAACATACACACATGTGTACACACAACACACATGCCATACCATACACATAACATGCACACTCATCTAACATTCATGCACATGCATGCATATATGTATACAAATGCACAGTTATGAACTCACAAACATGCATACATATATACATGCAGACACATTGATATATGCATACAAACTCACACATGTACATACATATGCGTGCATGTAACAAAGATATACACACATGCATGAATTCGCGTGTACTCTTACATGCATGTAAACATGCGTGTGCGTATGCAGGTGCATGCACTCATATATCACACATGTTTACCCAGTACATGTGTGGACATATAAACACACATGCTTGCATGTGTCCATAAACACACAGTCAAGCATATATATACATACAAACACGCATGCACACACGTGCACAGCATGGGTTCCAGGCCTCCTTCTGGGTGTCCCAGTGATGTTTTTCTTCCTCCTACTCATTTCACTCTGACTCTCTAAGTCGTGTGTCTTAACACCCAAAGCACTGGGGACCAGCAGGGTCATGCGGCCAAAGTGTAAACCATGCCAGTCTGTCGATCGGACGAAGTTCGGGGGGGCCTCGGATATCACAGCGAGGGCTCTGAGCGTTCCTTCCAGGTGGCAAGGAGCGAGGCTGCCACCCAGGGCAGCATCTCAGCCCCACTCCCGCCAGGCCACTTCTTACCAAGACCGAGGGAAGGTCGGCAGATGAGTTCTGGGATGGGCTGTCCGGGGAAGGTACCACGCGGCAGCGCACCCCCGTCTGCCTGCCCCAGCCTGCCATCTTCCCCAGGAAAGAGACTGACCCAGTGCTGCACTCGGACCTTCCAGCGTGGTGGGAAACGAGTTTGCTGCTATCACAGGAGGCAGAGCCCAAACCCTCTGCAGCAGCGCGGAGGCCCCTGCACCCCGCAGAGCAAGCACTGACGCACACAGGAGACCCAGCTCTTCTACAGGGAGGAAATCTGACTCTCTTGGCCTCGACCAACAGCTAGATGTCGAAAGGAGTCCTAAGACACTCTGTGCTTTTCCGTTAGCACACAGTCAAGGGTTTCAGCACACATCTTCAGACACATGTGACCCTGTCTCAAAAAGAAATGACTTGATGTACCATGAGCTGGAGGAGAACCTCTGCCCGCGTCCACACCCTCTGCCCGCCCCACGCCCTCTGCCCGCCCCACGCCCTCTGCCCGCCTCCTGCTGATCCCTTCCTCCCGCAGCGCTTCCCTCTGCTTCAGGTCAGTGTACTCCATCACTCCCCCGCCCTCATCCTCCCCTCTCACGATCCTCTTTGTACTTCCATAACCTACATACACACAAACACACATTCACATTCACATACACATATGCACGCGTACACACAGGTACATGTGCACATATATAGTACTGATGAACAAACACACATGTGCACACATACACATGTGGACACATGTACACAGACATAGGCAAACACACAATACACATACACATTCATATACGATGGCACATGCATGCATACACAAACACAGACATATATATATATAAACACATGCATACATACATGCACCTACACACAGACCCACGTGGACACACACATACACATCTAGACTCTGCATATGAGAGCCCACAGCCTCATCATCACTGGCTTACATCACTCTGCATGATGATCTCCACATGTACCCATTTTCCTGACACATCATAAGTTCACTTTCCCTCATGGATGAATAAAATTCCATTGCATAGTTGTGGCTCTTAAAAAAAAAAAGCCAGGTGTGATGGTGCATGCCTTTAATCCCAGTATTTGGAAGGCTGAGGCAGGCGGATCTCTGAGTTCAAGGCCAGCCTGGTCTACATATTGACTTCCAGGCCAGCTGAGGCTACAGGGAGATAAAAACACACACACAAAAAGAAAAAAGAGAGATGAGAAATGACTTGCTGTACAAGGCAGTGAGCTAGGGACACAGGGAGAGAGAAACCGGGGTGGGGCCTGAGACACGGTGGAACCTCTCAGACCACAGTCTGGTCTTATTTTGCTGGTTGTGGTGACGCGTCAGTAGGGTGTGTTGAAGAGGTGGAGGCAGGAAGACCACAAGTTAGCTTTATTTTGTCAATTATTTTAAAATATTTTTATGGGGCTGGAGAGAAGGCTCAGTGGTTAAGAGTACTGGCTGCTCTTACCGAAGACCTGGGTTCAAGTTCCAGCACCCATGTAGCGGCTAACAACCATCTGTAACTGCAGTTCCAGGGTATCCGATTCCTTCTGAACTCCAAGGGCATTGCATGACACGGGTGCACTTACACACATGGAGGCAGTACACTCAAACACATGAAACTCATAAATTAAAAAAGGGTTTTATGTGCCTGTATGTATGTGAAACATGTACATGCGCAGTGCCCACGGGGACCAGAAGATGGTGTCGGATCCCCTGGAAATGGAGCTGTCAGCCACCACGTGGAACCGAACCCAGGTCCTCTGCAAGGGCAGCCAGTGCTCTTAACCACGGAGCATCTCTCCAGCCCCATCTGTTAATTTTCATTTTTAAAACATTCACCCCTGTGAGTTCCAAGTGACACAGAGGAATCTGCACACTTCTAGATTCTGGAGACATGGGACTTTTCCTGCATGTGGCTGTCCATGGTGTGGGACAGCTGGAGAAGCCAGCAGAGAATACAGGTCTTTGGCTAACCCAAGGCCAGCCTAGGGCCAGTGAAGCAGGTGCTGCCCACATCACAGCAATAAAACGTGAAGCCAGGGTGCAGGCTGTGTGGGAGGGGGAGCCCAGGAAGGAGGCGAACCAAGAACCAGGAGGTGGACGAATGCTCAGAAACAGGCTTTGGGTGAAAAACAGAGTGTGTGCCAGTGGGATACCATAAAAGCGTGCACCCAGGTCAGGAGGGACAAGTTCCAGCTCAGGGATTCAGAGGTGAAGCATGCCAGCTGATCGGGTCCATGCAGAAGGGGCTGTCATGTGAATGCGGAAGGTCCCCCACAGGCTCACGTGTCTGAACCCTTGGTCCTCAGTGGGCGTGCTGTCTTGCTGGAGGAAGTGGCTCACTAGGGGCAGGCCTTGAGCTCTGATAGCCTGGCACAATGTACTGTCTGCTCTTTGCCCAGTGACTGGGCACGGTGTGACCAGCAACCTCATCCTCCTTCCTCACCTTTCCCACCAAGATGATAGACAGTATTCTCTCCGACTACTGGCCAAAATAAGCCCTTCCCTCAGGGTTCTCCTTGTCATGTCCTGAGGCGCAGCCACAGGAATCTACGGCCCCAGTAGGGGGCAGAGTGCAAGGAGAGAGAAGACCAAAGTTCCCCAGGCTGGCATCCGACCTGGAGAAGAGGAAATACAGGACCGCAGGGGACTGAAACAAGAGTTGGCAGGGTGTACAAGAGAGACCCGAACGAGAGCAAGAAGATGACCGCAAGGAACAGCCACGAGGGCAGACACACCCCGGCATCACTGTCACATGACTGGCTCTCCTAAGACCTTCGAGGCCAACCGTGGCCATCCACACGATAAATGACCTTTGGTTTACTGAATTCACAAACAAGACACTGGGCCGCAGGTATAGCTCGGTGGCCCAGCTTAGTGTGCCTGAGGCCTGGGTTCCACCTCTAGTACCACATAACCCAGCAACAAAAACAGACACAGCATGCGTGTGTGTGTGTGTGTGTGTGTGTGTGTGTGTGCACCTATCAAATTGATTAATACCGAAAATTCATCACATGAAGTGCTTTGGGGAAGGGGCGGAGAAAAGGAGCCAACGTCATCACCCCACACCTCTGACAGGAATGAGCACTAGTGTGAGCTTTCCTCAAGGCAGCCTAGAGAACTGTAAAAGGGACACGATGCATGCCGCCCTTCGGTCTAGCACTCTCTCTTTAAACTTAGCCTCAAATTATTACAGAGATACAGAAGACTCTCCTCTTAGAAATCCACCAAAATCTCTCAACAAAGGCCTAGTGTGTGGTGTGCATGCCTGTAATCCCAGCCAGTGGAAGGCAGGAGCAGGAGGATGGCAAGTTTGAGGCCAGCCTGGGCTATGTAAGGAGCCATCTCTAAAAACAAGACCAAAGAAAACAAACAAAAATCAACAATGTAAACCTGAAAACTAAACCAAAACACACAAGAATGGTTTAAAAGTTAGCAGAGGAGGCTGGAGAGACAGCTCAGCGGTTAGGATCACCGGCTGCTCTTGCAGAGGACCCAGGTTCAGTTCCCAGCACCCACATGGCGGCTAACAACCATCTGTAACTCCAGTTCCAGGGGATCCAACATCCTCTTCTGTCCTCCACGGGCAATGCATGACGTAATGAATGTACTTACATACATGCAGGCAATAGACTCATATATATAAAATAAAATAAGACATTTAAAAAAGTTAAATAGAAGCAAATGATAGACAACTGTGTACCTTGAAATTAAGTTTTTCAGTTCCTTAGGAAAAACAGTAAATCCACACCAAATATGACATTTCATATGTGATTATCCTCGTTTTGAAGAACATGGTACATACAGTGATGGAAAGCTGTGCGGCAGTAGACCCCTTCCCGGGGCCTCACTTTCACAGTTTCAGTTCCCTTGGTCCACCAAGGTCTGAAAATATCACTGTCTGGGGAGGGAGGGAGGGAGGGAGGGAGGGAGGGAGGGGGAGAGAGAGAGAGACCGAGACAGAGACTGAGAGAGAACTTTCTCAAAGAATTTATAGTGTAGAAATACTGTTACATTTCTTCTGTTATTGTTGATTCTCACTGTGCTGTGACAGTTCATCTTCACTGTCAACGTAACAGGAGTTGGAATCACCTAGGACAGGTGGAGCGCCAGCACCCTCTACTTCCTGTCTGTGGATGCGAGGCAACCGCCTCAGCCTCCTGCAGCCACGTCACCTGTACCACGAGGGCTGGAGCCAGACAAACCCTCCCTCCCGTGAGCGGCCTTCTTCAGGCATTCTGACGCAACAAGAGAGTAACCAGGGCCCACGTCCAGGTGGTAAGTGACGCTGTGGATGTGGGTGTTGGCTCGCTGGGCTATGCCCTAAGGACGGCCCTGGATGGGCAGGCACTCTGAGTCTCTTGCCAGTCTATACTGAGGCTCTCTCTGGCTGGTTGTGAGGGGAAGGTGATCAGGACAAAAGAAACCAACTACACAGGTAAGGAAAGCTGGCGGCGGACGGAGAAGACGCCTGTCACTTTCCAATGGTAGAAGGGAATAAAAACCAGTTTGCCACACAACACCAGGGAAGGCTATGAGAGTGGTCTGTCCTCTCATCTGGACACCTGGTGAGCGGCTGTCAGCTGTGTTCCATCATGTCCTACAGATCAGCCACTCAGTCAGGTCCGCATCAGGGACCAGAGAGCAGTCCTGTGTGGGGTGGAAGCAGGACGGTACTACCCTTCGGGAACTCTGAAACCCGGTGGTCTCTCTGGTGTGTGCTCCAGGACCGGGGGTCTCAGCACTCAGGGCCAGCCCGAGGGGACCGAGGGGAACTCCGCCATGTGGGGGAAGGGATGAGTAGACACAGAGTTAAGACACAAACTCTGGAAGCTGGACGGGAAGTAGGCCAAGCAGGTGGCAAGCTCTTCTAGGCCTGGATAGCCAATGACCTTACGGGGTGGGGGCCCAAATACAGCCAATAGTAAGTCTGTCCCCAGGTGGGCAGGTTCTTTCCAGGTGTTGGTCTCATGACTAGCCGGAGCACAACTCCACACCCACAGGAGCCGTTCCTCTATTCCTCCTGGCTAGGCCCATCCTGCATCATGCCCAACACTCCAGCCTCTGCCCGTACACACAAAGGCTTGCATACTGCACTGCTTCTGGGGCAGAGTAGGCAGATTCAGTTTTTTTTTTTGTTTTTTTTTTAAAAAAGGTTTTATTACGCGGGGCATGGTGGTGTGCACCTTTAATCCCAGCCCTCGGGAGGCTGAAGCTGGTGGATCTCTGTGAGACTGAGGCCAGCCTGATTCACAATGTGACTCCCAGGTGGGCTCTGATTAAGGAGACCGTGTCAAAGAAAAACAATCAACAAAAACCCCCAAATTATTTTTATTTATGTGTATGAGTGTATTGCCTGTGTGTATGTAAGTGCACCCATGTCATACAATGCCCCTGGGGGTCAGAAGAGGGAGGTGGATTCCCCTGGAACTGGAGTTGTGGACAGTTGTTAGCTGGGAACTGAACTGAGGTTCTCTGAAAGAGCAGCCAGAACTTAACCGCTGAGCCATCCCTCCAGCCCTCGGTTCTGTTTTAAAGATATGAATTACTATAAATCATCTGAAGACAAGCCTAAGATGCCCGTTTTTCTGAACTAGCAACAGAAGGTTGACAGGAGTGGAAAGATATCACGGTGTTCTGTTGATTCATTTTACAGCCATGCTCGGAGTCGGGAGGCGCCGTGTCGAGTAAATGTCAGGTCAAGAGAGACCGAGGTAGGACATGACAGCTCCTTGCGAGTTGTGTCGGGGCTGTGGGACAGCAGACCCCACCACTGATCCGTGAGACACAGGCAGTAAAGAACCTTGTCCGGAAAGCTGAATCTAGCGAGATTCGGCAGGCCCGGCTCCAGAGTCACAAAGGTGGAAGCAGACTCGACCGTCAGCTGAGAGAGCTCGGCTGCCTGGGGGTGCAGGGCTCCAGGCTGGAGTTTCTGCAGCCGCCACCCGTGTGGCCGTGGGCTTTTCCGTGACGCCGCTGCCTCCGAGCAGTCCTGCTCCTGTAGGCAACCTCTTGTCCACACTCCTGTTAGGAGCCACGGGAGCTCTCACTGGTTCATCAAAGTGGACTTCGGCCCAATCGTGGCTCTGCTCTGCGGTGGATTCTCTCTCTAGGGTGCTGCATCTCCCTTCAAGTCTCTCACACAACAGAGGCTTAGAGATCTTTAATTCTCCCCCTAAAATGAACTGATTATTGATCATATGTTTGGGTTTTGGCTGTGTTAGTTTATGTGAACCATGTGCATGCAAGAGTCCGTGGAGACCAGAAGATTCTGGCAGATCCCCTGAAACTGGAGGTACGGACAGTTGTTAACCTCCACATGCGTGTCAGTGCTGTCTCTCCAGCCCTAATTGCAGGGTCTTAAACCTAGGGCTTCCTGCCTGTCAGGCAAGCACCCCTGACCCGCCCCAGAGTCCCACCCTTAATCACTCAGAAACAGAAGAGAAGCAAACTGCTGGGAAGAAATTTTTGGGATCCACATAGTCCCCTCTCTGACCAGCTTTCTGGAGGTGCTACACATATATGTGTCTGAGTCTCAGCAAGGTGATTTTCAAGGGTGCAAAGAAGTGGGCCACTTTACAGCTCTCTCTCAATAGCCTTGGGGGGAAATGGAGATGGATCAGAAGAGATTTGAGACAAGAATACCAGTTAGACAACTGACACATGGGATGACAGAGTGACGGAGGATGGCCAGAGAAACAGGACTGGGAGCAGCTGAGTGTAGCCTTCAGTTCCCTCTGCCATCACCAACCCACCCAGCACAGCCTCAATAAAATAAAATACTTTTTTAAGACAAAAAAGTTGCACTGTGCTTCCCAGGTTGGTTTTGAACTCATGGTGATCCTTCTGCCTCATCCTCCTGAGTGCTGGGATTAAAGGCATGAGCCTCCACACCCCATTTGTTAAATTATCCTTTACTGCATTTCAACATGCTGGCTGCTGAACCCTTTATTATCTTACCTTACAAAAATCCTGATGACCTCAGAGCTGGAGAGACGGCTCAGGGGGCTGGAAAGGCAGCTCAGTGGTTAGGAGCCCTGGCTGGCCTTGCAGAGGACCTGGGTTTGGTTCCCAGCACCTACATGGCAGCTGACAACCATCTGTAACTCCAGTTCCTGGGGATTTGGTGCCCTCTTCTGACTGCCCCAGGCATTGCATGACCCAAGTGCACTTACAGGCAGGCAACATACAATCACATTTAATCCCGATGATCACCTAAGAGTTTTCACTGCTTCTGGCACATGAGGAAACTGAGTCTAAGAGAAATTATGGTCTTTTTTGCTGTGTCACCTGAACTTGGCTTGGCCACCCAGGCAAACATTAACCTTTGTAGATGGCACTAATTCCCACTGTTTATAAGGAAATGCTCCCTGATAGACTGGAAGGGCCTGGTGTAATCTGGTGAAGGGCCAGAGACACACAGCTGTGGCTATGCTAGAGAAGAAAGCGCCCAGGTCAGGAGCTTCAGAGAACTTCATCCGGCCTTGTTGACAGTCTGTCCTGAGGCGCCAGGCCTCCTGCTGAGTATTCAGCTCCCGGTGACCATCTCTTAATAAAGACCTTCCACAGCTCTGATCCTCCGGCTGAGCGCTGATTCATGCACCTGTCCTGCGTCATTCAGTTATTAGGTGGAAGAGTTCAGATTCTCTTCAAGTTACAGAGACCAGCACTCCACACCGCCCCCAACAGCAGCTTCAGTTTCAGACTTGAGCACTTCACAGAAATGGCACCCATTTCTGCGGGCATCAAAGGAATGCACTCCAAGGCCAAGCCAAGGGTTATATGAGCTGGAGGCGGGGGTTCAAGCTCTTATCTGTACCTTCGCCACAGGCAACAAGCTTGTTTTCCAACACCTCATCTGTGCAAACGGAACATGGAAGACTGAAATAGCTCCCTCCTTCAGAGCGGCTGTGGCCTCAGGGTACACCAAGTACTGCGTTCCGAACACCAGGCACACAGCAGTGATAAAGGGTAAGAACTGGTAAGTCTTCATCAGCACCAAACAGAGAGACGGACACACACTCGGCATCTGCAAGGGGACGACACGGGAACAAACACCCACAATGACTAAAAGGAAACCGAGTCACGAGAAACCACTCATTGTGACATGGGATGGAGCTGGAGTGACTGAAGAATGCCTGAAGAATGCCTCCCTGACATGACTCTTTCAGGAAAAGCATCCCACCTAATCCCGGGACGGACAAAAACAAGAAACAGCAGTTTCTCAGAACTTCAGAAATGCCCTAGAACTCGTTCCAGACCTGATGAGGAATAGAGACTGTGGCGCGTTCAGGCTCAGCACGCAAGCCCTGAAAGGCCCACAGGGCTCTTTGGGTTAAGAGACCTTCCTCCCATCATTGTTCCCCATGAGAAGACCCAGCCGAACAAATGCAGTTCCTGCAGGTTCTCTGTCAAGAGAGGAGCTACGTCGGCCACTGTGATAACTACAGTTAGCAAGCCAGGCACCAGCAGCTCTGCCAAGCTCAGCCCAGAGCCCAAGAAAAACCCTGCACCTGATATGTCAGCTAAACCTGGAGACGGGAGAGACTCATCAGTGTTTGTAAAGATATCTGCATTGCCTTTTCAGTAAGTGGCATACGAACGGGTCAACCAAGAAGAAAAAGGAAATTTCCACCGTCTCTCACACACAGTATGAATTTTTTTGTGTTTTTTCTTTTGAGACAGGACCTGGTTTTATAGCAAAGGGTGGGCTTGGCCTTGGCCTCACAGTCCCCTCGCTCAGTTTTCTGAGTGCTGTGACTACAGGTGTGTACATGCAGGTGTGTGCCAACACACCCAGTACAGTAAGAGTTTTTAAAGCAATTAAAAAAAAAATTGTCATTTAAGCCTTTAATACCACTGTAACCGGAGCAACAACGATGGTCAGAATTTAAAGGTGCTCTCAGTTCCTAGAGAATCCAATAACAAATTACTTCTAAATCTCTCTCAACAGGTTACTCTAGAAGCATTTAAAATTTTGAGATGTGGATTTGACAGGACCCTGTCAACCAGCCATTTTGCCTACAGTCATATGTCTCAGAGGTAACAGGGTGATTGTTTAAAAAAGTAACAGGCAGAGCTGGAGCGACTGCTCAAAGGTCAAGAGCACTGGCTGCTCTCGCAAGGGACTCATGTTCAGCTCCCAGAATCCACATGGTAGATAATAACTTCCTAAAACTCCAGTTCAGGGGACCCAAGACCCTCATCTGGTTTCCACAGGCATTGCATACACAAGTATACTTGCATACATGCAGGCAAAACATTCACATCCTAACAACTTTTAAAGTGATAAGGGCAGGCCTGATGGTTCAGGGGTAAAAGTGCTGCTGTATAAGCCTGATGAACTGCGTCCAATCCCCTGAACCCTGGGGGAAGGGGAGGACTGACTCCCAAAAGGTGTCCTGACTTCACCATGTGCCATGGCGTGTGCCTGGACTTCAACACACACACATCACACCTCACACATACATCACACACACATCACACCTCACATACATCTCACACACATCACACATCTCACACACCTCACACATATCACACCTCACACACACCTCACACACACACATCATACACAAATATCATACACACATATCACACACATCATAACTCACACACACGCTCATCACACACACCTCTCACAGACACATATCATACACATCACACACATCTCACACACATCTCACACACATCTCACACACACACCTCTCTCTCTCACACATCACACACACACACACCAGAAATTAAATAAGTTGAAATTTTAAAGAGAATCCAGAAGTGCCGATGTTTCATGCCGGAGACTAAGGAAGAAACACAGTGACATGCGGCAAGTTGCTCTGGTCCCTTGTCTAGGTGGGTGTGGTTGCCTGGGAGACCTGGGATGGAAGTGGTGGCCTGCTGGCGTGCAGGGCTGTTGGTCCCCACGATACTGTAAGTACAGTTGGTCTCTGAGTGCCTGGCCAACTCAGAGTGGAAGCTGAACTCTCCAGCCAGACGAAAGCCGGGCTGGGAGTCATGTTCTGCCTTTCATCAGAACTAGGGCTTCGTTAAAACAGTTACTGTCCTGACAATCTTTCATTCTTCTAGACACCTACAAAGCAGTCAATCAAATTCAATCCCATCTACTGTACACTAGCTTGAAAAAATCTGTACGTCTATCAGGTGTGATGGGGAACACCTGTAATCTCAGCAATTGGGAGGCTGGGTCAGAGGCATCTAGAGTTCAAGGCCAACCTGGGCTATGAAGACAGTTCCAGAACAGCCTGAGATGAACCCCGCTGAAGGAGGAGGAAGAGAAGGAGGAAGAGGAGGAAGAGGAGGAGGAAGAGGAAGAGGAGGAGGAGGAGGAGGAGGGGGGAGGAGGAGGAGGAGGAGGAGGGGGAGGAGGAGGAGGCCATTTCTTTAGTCTGTGTATATGTGTGCTCAAATGCACATATGTGTAAAGGCATGTGAACATTCCTGTGGCTTGCTTATGAAGGCCAGAGGACAACTTCAGGTACCATTTGGGGTTTTTGCCTTGTTTCTTTGAGATGGGATCTTTCTGCGTGGCCTAGGGTGGCCTCTGAACTCAGGAGGTAGCCTAGCCTGGACTCAACCATAGCCATCCCTCTGCCTCTCAAGTGCTAGGATTAGAGATGTGTACAACCACACCCACTGCCCCTATGAGGAGCTGGTGAGCCACAGAGCCTCTGGCCTGCATCTGACACAGCATCTGAAGTCAGAGGTGGGGTTCCATGTGTCCTCCCACAGTGGGAGAATACTCTGACTGCCCCACCTTCCTCATCATTAAGCCTCCATTAAGCATTTGTGTTAGAAGTGAAGGCTAAGGAGCTTCAGCTCCATCCCATGGATCTTTTCCTGGTGCATGCTGGGACCACAGAACCACATGGAAAGGTAGGTATGATGTAGACGGATGAACATGGCCCACGGTATGAGACACAGGGAGGACAGGGACCGGCTTCTAGAAAGGCCGTGGTGGGAAGAAACGAAATAACTCTTCAACGCTTTTCAAATGAAGGAGTGTGACACAGATTTCAAGACATAAACAGCTGTAAGTTGAGGAAACAAAAGAGGATGAAAGGAGGACGGAGGCGGAGCCCAGAGCGAAGCCAGACGGCCGTGCCAGCCCTGTGGCCAGATCCAGGCCTCCCGCCTCTCCCTCAGCAGATTCACCGTTCCTCCTCTACAGCAGTGAAAAAGCTTTTGCCCCCCAGGAACCAAAAATTTCAAAAGCAATGTATGCATCTTTCCTTCTAGAAGAGTTCCAGCCTCTCAGACGGCCCTTCTGGCCTAACTGTCCACGTCTCTCCCTGACCCAGCACCACACAGCAAGGCAACCTCAGCAAGGCAAATTCCCTTTCCAGGTCCCTCCAAACCAGACTGCTGCATTTCCGATGTGGTTTGCATGTGGAATGTTCTCTATGGCTCGTGTGTCTGAACAGTTGATCCCTAGTTCGTGGTGCTGTTTGGGAAGATTGTGGAACCTTCAGGAGGTGAAGCCTTGCTGGAGGAAGTGGTCGCTAGGGGTGGGCTTTCAAGTTTTATAGCTCAGCCCTGCTTCCTATCTGCTTCCCTCGGACACACTGGCCAGCGGCCTCTTCTCCACCAGGGCAGATTGTATCCCCTTGATTATGAGCCAAAATACTCCCCTGCACCCTGAATTGCTTCTAACTTCACTGCTGTTAGGAGAAAGGTAACTAACCGTCTCTCACCCAGCCTGTCCTTACAGAACTCTTTAACCAGACCTCTCCCTCTCCATCTGTTTGCCTGGTCAACAAACAGTATGTACTTAATGGACCTCGATGAATGAACCAGCTCTGTCCACACCTTAAGCAAAGGTCATTTGTCATTCAAAACCTACAATCTCGACTAAGCACTTAATAGGAGCAAGGAATCAGACAGCAGAGCTGAGTGAGAGTCAGCTGGGCCCTCCTGGGACTGCACCAGCTAAAGGCAGAGCCAGGAAGCCTGAACAACTTGTGACAGACAGACAGGAGTGCTACAACAGACACACGGAAACACTACAGTGTGAACACAGGAGCAGAGACGGGCTCCAGGTTGGAGGTGTCCGGGGAAAGGGTCGCGAGGAAAGCACTGTTAAAGTCAGACTGTGCCACAGTTTTCACTAACCTTATGGTTTAGTGAAAACGGCCACAGCCATCTTCCCGGCTAGGGTTTGCAGTCCCACTTTACAAGACAGGAACCAGAGCTCAGAGAAGCTGGAAAATCAAACTGGAAAGCACACTCAGAACACAGCAGGCAGATTTTCCTACACCAGATCTCCTCCTCCACAGGCACAGACAAAAGAAATGCCCAGTGGGCATGACTGGTAAGACCCATGACTGGTAAGCCTGGTGGAATGGACCTTGGCATGCACAAGGCCACAGCTTCAACCCCCAGCATCTCCAAAAGGGAACAGAGTCACACTGGACAAAGGCAGGGCCCTTCACAACATTGGGGATAAACTCTTTTGGAAGACAAGACTAGATAATTCTGGTGTGGTGGACATACCTGAAACCCCAGTACTTGGGAGGCTGAGGCAGGAAGAGGCTGCCGAGAGTGTAAGGCCAGCCTGAGCTATGTAGCAAGACTCTGTCTCAAGGGACTGGGGGAAAGGCTAGATAATTCTCTACTTTTTCTACAATATGTTTAGAAAATATTATAAAATACATTCTTACTGATTAAAGGCATGGGCTCACGCATTTTGAATGTCTTGGAAGTTATTGGATTACAACAATAATCGTAACCTCTATCTTAAGCCTTCTGCACTGCAGATGGGACCGATGTTCTCGACACACCAGTTCCCTTCTGTCTGTTTTCAGTGTCTCTGAAGAAACAGTCTGGGGCCGGAGGAATGTCTCAGAGGTTAAGAGCACTTTATTGTTCTTCCAGAGGACTGAAACTGGGCTCCCCAAACCCAAGTCGAGTGGCTCACAACCATTTGTAACTCCTCCAGGGGACCCATCACCCTCTTCTGGTCTGTGTAGGTACTTGCATGCAGGCAGAATATACACACATATACATAAATAAAAAGAAAAACAGATCTTAAACATACTATCTAGATTCTAAAGATTTAAGCAATAAGATTAAATACTATATAAATACTGTACTAAATAACAATTTACTTAAATGTCCAGTTTCTTATCACATCAGCCAACACTGAGGAATTTCAGATGAGAATTTTAATGTTGTATAACTGGACTGATTTTTAAATTTTGAAACGCTAAGTTAAAAAATTGGGTAGCTAATTGGGATATTACAACTGAGACTGATTTAATATAAACAGTACGTATCAAGCTGGGCATGGTGGTGCACACCCATAATCCCAGAAGCACTCAGGAATCACTGGAGCAGGGGGACTGTCTGGACCACAGTAATTAATTAATAGTACATATCAGTCACCAGTATAAATGGGACAGCACCCAAGGAAAAGAAAAAACCATGGTTGGACCTGTGCATGGCCAAGTATTTCATAAAAGACTGGCAAGTACCTAGAAATACTCAATTCTACAGAGAACATATTCCACTTGGGTCCCACCTCCCACAGGGGCTCGTACTTGGACTCTGCCACTAGGAAAGGTGGGGACATAGGGCTAGACAGGGACTACAGAGGGCTGGGCTAAGCACTGTCTTTCTTTCTTTTAAGATGTATTTATCATATCTGTATAAGTGTTTTGCCTGCTTGTATGTAAGTGTACCATGTGCATGTGGCCAAAAGAGGGTCCTGGTGGAGTTACAGGTGGTTGTGAGCTGCCATGTGGGTGCTGGGAACTGAACCCTGGTCATCTGCAAGAGCAGCCAGTGCTCTTAACGTCTGAGCCATCTCTCCAGCTCCTAAATATGTGTTTGTATCTGGCCTAATCCTGGCCATCTCACAGGGCACATTTTACAGATGTGACTGGAGATGCTGGGAGCTGGGGAGGAGCCTGGGGAGTGGGGTTGGGGAGACAGACAGGCAAACACCAGGACAGAGAAGAGCATGTCGTAGGCCAGCAAGATGTCTCAGGGTCCCTTGAGCCCTGCCAGGTTACACCTGAGTCCCTGACAATGCTAAGCAGGTACTGACGCTGCTGATCTCACACACCCATGGAACTCCAGGGGTAAGGCACGCCTGGCTGTAGACGCTGGAGGACCCAGGCCAGGAACAGTGGTTTATGCAAAGCAGATTGGGACATCACAAACTTTAAGCCACTATAGTTGCGAAATGACCGGTCAAATGAGCTGGGTCTGATAACATCGATGGCAAAAAAAAAACAAGGCAGAAAGAAAAGAGAAAGCGAGATGGCTGAGCACTGAGGCCTTGGATCAACCAATGGCTGGGAGTCAGTCCTGGAACCTGCTGTCTACCATACTGGCCTTGATCTCACAGAGATCCACAGGCCTCTGCCTCCTGGGCGCTGAGATGAAAGACGAGTGCCATCACAGCCTGCAAGGACAGAACCTTTGAAAGGTCTCCAGTGGGAATTCCCACCACTGCATTCAAATGACACCAGGCTGTTGGTATACGCCTGCAATTCCAGCACTCAGGATGCAGAGGCAGGAGAATCACTAACTCAAGGCCAGCTTGGTTTACACAGCAAGTTCCAAGTCAGATTGGTCTACATAGCAAGTTCAAGGCCAGCCAGAGACACATAGTGAGCGTCCATAATCAGTCAATTAGTCAATCAATGAATCAATCATTCAAAATGAACTGCTTCCCTGACGTGGTGCCTGTGTTCCTTTAGGTGCGGTGTTGTCTCTCCTGGCTCCCAGCTGCCTTAAACAACAGCTTCTAACAATTATTCTACAATCGTGAGGTTACGGTCGCAGTGTCCCACTAAAGTCGCCTCGGGGTTTACCAGTGAGAGAGGGCGCGAGGAAAGGCTGCAAAACTCCTCAAAACTAAAAACCCAAACAAACCAGGTTGCGGTTAGGGCGCGGGCCCGCAGTCCGGGTTCGATCCCTGCCCCCCAGGATGGGGGCGGGCAGACCCGGAGTCCACTGCTCGCTCGCAGAGGCTCGGGTGGCGAGCCGGGCTGCCAGGGGCGTCAGGCTCAGGCCCCGGCCACGCTCCCCAGGCCCGGGCTCGGCCCGCAGCACCGCGGCGCGGGGTTCCAGTGCCCGGCGGGGGCCCGCTGCTTCCTCCAGAGCCGGGCAAACCCAAGCCTGGCGGGCTGCCGGGCGCGCAGACCCCGCGAGGCCCGGTGCCCCGCCGCTCGCCCTCGGCAGAGCCGCCGCCCCGCTCGGTCCCCGGAGGCGTGCACCTGCGCCGGGTGCGCCGGGGTCCCGCGGAGATGCCCGGCTGCAGGGACCCGCGGCCTCGACGCGCTGCCCCCAGAGGGGAGCCTGGCGTCGGCATCCCCGGACCCCGGCATCCCCACCATCCCCGCACCCCGGCATCCCCACCATCCCCGCACCCCGGCATCCCCACCATCCCCGGACCCCGGCATCCCCACCATCCCCGGACCCCGGCATCCCCACCACCCCCGCACCCCGGCATCCCCACCATCCCCGGACCCCGGCATCCCCACCATCCCCGCACCCCGGCATCCCCACCACCCCCGCACCCCGGCATCCCCACCACCCCCGCACCCCGGCATCCCCACCACCCCCGGACCCCGGCATCCCCACCATCCCCGGACCCCGGCATCCCCACCATCCCCGGACCCCGGCATCCCCACCATCCCCGCCCCCCGGCACCCCCACCCTCCCCGGACCCCGGCATCCCCGGACCCGCCATCCCCCGCATCCCCACCACCCCCGGACCCCGGCATCCCCACCATCCCCGCACCCCGGCATCCCCACCATCCCCGCATCCCCACCATCCCCGGACCCCGGCATCCCCACCATCCCCACCATCCCCGGACCCGCCATCCCCGCACCCCAGTACCCTCCGCACCCCAGCCCCCCAGCATGGGACCCCGCAAGCCGCTCACCTCACGCCGCAGCCCCGGCCGCCGCCATCGCACGCGGCCTGTGCGCACCCGGAGCACGCGCGAGCTCTGCTGGGTCTGGGAGGGGCGCAGCCGCAGACTTGGGGCGTGCGCGGCACGGGTAGTCACCGAACTTCTGCAACAGTTGGGCAGATCCTAAGCTGGATCCCGCGCAGCTCTGATGGAGACGCCTCTAGAACCCTCGGATGGTCCCCGGCCACTGGTCCCCGGCCACTGGTCCCCCGGGCGGATTCCTCGGGTAACAGGAGCCCTTGGCACCCACCGGCAGATCTCTAATGGATCGCTCTTCCCGCTGCGGGGTTTCCAGGGCATTGCGCAGGGTCTGTCAGTGTGGCAAATGCACTCGCAAGCCGAAGTAAGTCCTGGGACAAAACAGGGCTGTCCGCTCGCACACAGACGCGGCCTCATCAAGCCACACTCAAAGCGCCTCAGTCCTGGCTTCGCTCTGCCCTTTGCCTAAACCCCAAAGATCACTAACACCGCTTAGAAGGAATGCAGGGTCGCGCTGAGAGCCATTAGGTCAACCCAGAACCTGTCCAGGCGTTGGCCTGTCAAGTGTTAGCTGTTTGGGGGTATGGACGAGAGCCAAATCTCCTAACTTGGTTGAAGTGCCACCCGAATAAAGAGGCAGAATTTCCTGGACCCTGGTAACAGAGAAGAGTCAAATAATGGACACAACTGGAGATTATCATATCACATGAATCAAGTCAAACTTAGAAAAAGACCACACATTGTCTCTCATTTGTGAATCCTAGATTTACACAGATACATGAATAAGACCATGCATGTACACATATACGTATATCATGAAAGCAGTATCAAGGATGTCTAGAGGAACAAGGGACTAAGGGTGTCAACTAAGGGGAGGGGAGAAGGGAGAGAGGGAAGACAGGGTACGGTCAAAGTATATTACAGTAGAAAATATATAAAATGTATGTACATTGTATGAAAATGTCCTTATGAAACCCAGTAAGTTCAATGAATACACTTCAATTAAAAAAAAAAATGAGATTGGAGAGATGGCTCAGTGGTTTAGAGCACTGGCTCTTCTTAGAGAGGACCCAGGCTCAATTCCCAGCAACCACATGGTGGCTAACAACCTTCTGTAACTCCAGTTCCAAAGGGGATCTGACACTCTGTAGGCATTGCACAACATGGGTGCATTTACATACATACAGGCAATACATATGTAAACTTATACATATAAAAAAATTAAAAGTTTTAGATGAGAATTTTGTCAGGGTCTCTCAGTAGATAAGAAAGATGAGATCATAAGAAAGATCTCCACAAGAGTCATACTCAGCACAGTGTCCAATAAGCTGGCCTGTGAATCACTGCAGGCCTTGTTTCTTTGAAATGATGTTTCATTTCCTGACAAGCCTGAGGAGGCACGTAGCAGGAAGCATGGGCTGGAGCCTGGGATGGCGGGGAATGGACGGATGGGACAGATGGATGGATGGATGACTCTTGGGCAACCACTTTCTACTATCTCTTACTGATGAGGCTTAAATCCTTCCTGTGTTTTCTGCTTGCAACTTTACTTTCAAGACAGAGTTGCCTTTTTGTGGTGTGCATACCTGTACTGCCAACACTTGGGAGGTTAGAAGGGTCACGAGGAATTCAAGGTTATCCTTTGCCACTGCTGACGGAATAATTTACAATATGAACATACTCTGGACAAATGGCTTTTACCTAACCTTGTAACCAACAATTATATCTTATCTTAGCTTGTTTATAATGCAGACAAGCTCTCGGAGCCTTGAGATTCTCTTGTACCTGGGCATATGGTCTTAATCCCTCATGAACCTTCCTTGCCCTGGACCCAAAAACAACATATAAATGTGTGGATGGTTCAAGAAAGGGTGGCTAACAGCAGAGAATAAGGGAGGCTGTGAAGATTATCCACTCGTGTCGTAGACAACGGATGAGATGTGACGGACACTGTCTGTGGTTGCGTGTGGCAGTCTAGGTCAATAGAGGTCAGAAGGGACCTAATTTTTGTCTTCTCCTTCCTCATTTCATGCTGGGTATACCGCTAACGCGTCAGTAAGTGTGAGCAAGGCCTTGTTTGAGAGATCAGTTGAGAGAATTCTGGAGGAACATGTTCTTAGAAGCTCAGGTCCACTCACAGCTTAAAAAATAATGCCGAGTCAAACTGGTATTTTAAAAATAATTTCATGTGTATGAGTATATTCTCTGCACCTATGTAAGTGTTGGAAGCCATAAGCCAGAGAACAGCCAGCTCTCAGCCTGACTCCATCTTAGAGAAACCAGCTCTGGGAAAAACCCTCCCTGCAACCACCTGCATGTATGATAAGCATATTCAACCTTGGTAACAGGAACTGAGCTGCACTGGAATGTCCTCACCCACCTCCTTATCTCACCTGAGACGAGCTAGGAAGGCCTGAGAGGTGCCACCTTTATCATCCCTGCCCGGTTCAAAGCCCCTGCTTCTTAGTGCCATCTCCCCTGACAAACATATAGCTATTTATGGTGGGCTCTGAAGGTTAGAGATAGTGTCTCCTAAGCAACGGTTCTGGCTCTGCTAATTACCACATTCCCGTGTAAGTGCATGTTCACCCCACCTCCCCAAGCTTGTGCATAAAAATCCAGCAGAAAAAATTAAGTTTTGCGGTTAGATGAGAGATCTCTCTTGCCGGTCCGTGTGTTTGTTTGTCTCAATTCATTCTAGGTATTTCGGAGTCCTTGCTCTTGGTGAAAACCCCGCCGGCCAGGGCATGTAAGGGCACCTGTGCTGAGCAATGTCTGCGCAGGTCAGGAGAGGGTTTTGGGTTCCCTGGAACTGGAGTTACAGATGACTATTAGCTGCCATGTGGGTGCTGGGAATGAAACCCCAGTCCTCTGCAAAAACACCCAGTGCTCTTAATGCTGAGCCATCTCTCCAGCCCCAAGAGTCAGGTTGTTTTTTATTTAGGGTTACTCCATAATGTGGCTTCAATTTGTAAATGCTTGTCCATTTGAAGGCCAGCCTGTACTACCTGAGTTTGTCTCAAACCAACAAACCACTACCACCAAACTAAAGAAAGTTGGGGTAGGAGCACTAGAGCATGGCTCAGTTGGTAGAGCACTTGCCTGGCATGAATAAGGCCCTGGGTTCAATCCCCAGCACCCTATAAACTGGGCGTGGTGGTGCATGTCTGTGATCCTATCACTGGGGAGGACTACTAGGAGTTCAGAGTCAAGAACACAGTGAGTTCTAGGCCAGCCTGGGCTACATGAAATAATGTCTCAAGGAAACACACAACATTATACCTCAGAGGGTAAGGAAAAGGTAGTACAGAACAGACGGCACTATTCTGTCCCCACCATCCTAGAACGGACGGTAATTCTGTCTCACTGCGAAGCATCCTCATCAAAACAGTAGCTTTCAAGGCCAAGCTTGTCCTCCACTACTCACCTGGAACGAGCCACCGCTTCATAAGCTGTGAGCAGAGCCTTTCCAACACGTTGAGTCCATCTCCAGTGTAAACTACAGCTATTCCCAGCAATCCATAGCAGCTATCTATTTCTGATTGGTCAAGGGACTGAAGAGAAATAATACATGAGGAGGTGGCGAGGAAATGTGAGGAAATGCGAGGCCTTTGCTGGGTAACTGAATGCACATGTTTTCCTAGAAAACAACTTCAGTGAAGCTTCATTCTTTCCTCTATGTTTTGGAGTTATGTTTTTATTAAAAGCCAAAACATTTTGAGATGGGTCTTAGTTCCCACGCAGGACCACCCACAGAGTGTGGCTATTCAGTTCCTGTGATACAAATATTTACTGAGCTCTGACCACGTGATACACTGTGAGGTAAGCACCTTGTTCTAGATGCTGGCGTTACTTTGTATAGTTGTCACGGTAACCAATGAGGACATAGGAGGTGCCTAAGGAGAAGCCCACCAGGGCTATTCCAGAGCTCAGTGCTCCCCATATCTGATGAGAATAAGAACTTGGGCCTCAGACCCTCCCCACAGATGCTGGTCTTTGGGGTAAGACACACCTTTCAAATAAGCCCCAACTGCTTCAGAACTCTGCTCCAGGACACATGACTTCAACTGCTAAAAGATGTGCTTCCTAGGTCCAGGTTGTGGGTGGAAGAGAGATCCTTTCTCCAAATCAGAGGACAACAATGGCCATGTACTAAAATTCTGAGAATACCACAGGCAGTGATATTTAGGACAAGAATCGGAAATGAGGCCACCTACAGCCCCACAGCTCCCTTGAAAATATTTTATGATCTTTATTCTATGTGTGAGTGTACTGCCTGCATGTGGGTAAGTGCACCCATGTGGCACAATGCCCACGGAGGTCAGAAGAGAGTGTTGGATGCCCTGGAACTGGAATTACACAGACAGTTGTGAGATGCCAGGTAAGTGTTGGCAACCAAACCCGAGTCCTCTGCAAGAGTAGCCAGTGCTCTTCACCGCTGAGCCATCTCTCCAGCTCACTCATGGCTTCTTTTAAAACCTTAGGTCTTGAGTGATACCCTTAGGAGTTTCTGCAGTTGCCTAGCTTAGACCAAGAACAGAGAACAGGACAGAGAAGAAAACAAGAAGGAACTTGTGTCCTGAGATGTTGATGACCCGGGAAGAGATCTTGTGACTGTGTGCAACACGAGGATCAGTTTTCTTACTGGTGAAGCCATCTCACCTGCCTGGTGTCACCTGCACTCACTACTCTCAAGTGACAACTGCCTCACCCACATATTCTGAGACTCTAGAAGCAGTCTGCCAATGAATGGTGCTCCGGGATGTGGAGGTGGGGATCCCGGGCAACGTGTCACCTGTATTCTGTGATTACAGTTATTTACAGAATAGTTATAAAAGCTCAAGCATGTGGGCGAAAGTAGGTGCGTGTGGATTCAAGTTCTTAGTTTCACAAGATGCTTCTGAGAGCTGAATCTGCAGTCCGCTGGCTGGCTCTCTTAAGAGCCGAATCTGCAGTTAGCTGTGATCCGCTCTCCCTGGGCTCAGCAGAAAAGCCCTGGGCTGTGACTTCCATGGGAAGGGACATGAGCGGTACCTGACTCCACTGTCTCCACATCCTTTTGAATGTTTTCAGTTTCCTGCTGCACTTGGAACTCGCTGGGTGACAGTGGGGAGTGCCACACAGAAGCTCTACACCCAGTAAGTACCTAAAATTACAACTTATAATTTGTGGCCGTACGTTTTTTAGTTACAGATTTGAGCCATTTTAAGCTTAGATTTGTTCCACTGTCTTTATTGTTTATATTGTAACACAACTGGAATTTCAAATATTTTAATTTTTTTCTAGATGTGATCCTCAGGTGTAATAGTTATTTGGTGATTTTCATTCACAAAATCATCCTTCAGTTTTGGACGACAGCAATGTCAAAACTCAAAAACAAAAGCAAAAAACACCCCTCACCAACAGAAATGCTGTAAAGTTGGTTTTATTCTTGTCTTGCCTTCAGTGAGAAAGCCCTCACTGTCAAAACAGTCAACGCAGAACAGCATCTGATGCTTGCTTTTCTAGACAACTGCTGGGTTATATTGTTTTAAAAAAATAGCCAAGATATACTCTCATCCCTTTACCCTTTAAAGTAACAGGTCTCCACTTACATTTTGTCATAGAAATCTAAAATAATGCCAAATGTTTTATATTTATTGTTTCCTTCATTAAAATTTTTCAGAAATAAGTGCACTTCTACAGAGTAAACAAATTTTAAATAAAACAGGGAAATGCATGATTATTATTTTTGAATATTCTAAGTTTTCACAATTCAAAGAAAGAATGTGTCAGATAACCAGAGACCCATCTGATCCTAAAGTAATTTATCTTTACCACAAAAGGATAGTTAGCTATTTCTCCGACTAATAGAGACTGACAGGCGAATTTAAAGGTTCTCTACACCAAAACACCAAAAATAAATATGATTAAAATATTTTTAAATGTACAGATTTGCACAAAGTTATGCATGTGTTTAAAAAAAAAAAGCATACACTGTTATGGGACTAAATTAACCCTACCTTGAGCCTTAGCAACCTGGTATTTTTCATTAACCTAGCTGGTGGATCAAACCATCTATGCACTCCTTCTACAAGTGGCTGGTTGTCATCTTCAGACAGCCCAGTGCTTTAATACAGCTGAAGATTTAAAGCTATGTTAATCATAAGTGCATAAACAAAAAAAAACTTGCTTTAATACAAAGGTTTTTAATGAAAAGTCGAAGTCTACATTAAATCAGGAAACCAATAAATGTGAATTGTACAGGCTTTCTATATACTTAGAAAAACAAAAATCACATAATTTATAATAAAACTCTCTTGATTCAAAATAGAGACTCATTTACAGAAGAGGCCGCCATGCCTGGCTGATAGACAGGGCTTTGTTACCTCGTGACATGCTTCACCTGAAACATAAGGAAGAGGGACGGAGAAGAAGGCAGTCTCCAGGAATCGGTTAATTTGCAGGGTTCTTAGTCTCCAGCAGCCAGTCTCTGAATTGCTTTACGATAGGCACTTAAGAAATGCTTTAGAAAAGTGAGTCTCTTTAAAGGCGGTGAGTCTCATTAAACAGGGAAGAAGGAAAGAGCCCTCTCCAAGCATCCCTCCCCACCAGGAAGTCCACCTCCCAGTGCTTCCTGAGGATCACAAGAGGAGCAGAAAACTAACGTGCTCTGCTCTTATGCAACTGCAAAATAAGCTGGGGTACTCACCTCCTTTGTGTCAATCCACTCAACCACCAATTTGAATTAATGGGGTGTTTCAACGCAGTGGGTACCACAGCGGAACTAGAGAGTGTGGGGCGTCTCAGATCTATCCAAGTCACTGTTACACTAACCGTCCTTTTTAAAAAATACATAAAATGTCTAATAACCAGGGACTCCTGCTCACTAAAATCTCTTTAAAACAGGAAGAGCCAGAGACCTCATAGCTCTCAGCAGAAATGAGAGAAATCATTTGAAATCAAAGCAGCTGTAAGTGAACTAGTCAGAGAAACGAGCTTTCAAGTTCTCTTTCTAAATACTCAGCCGTGGTCAGATTCCACAATGGGAATGAGCTCTACATGAACAGGTGGTAACTACTCACTGGGTGGCCTTCGTGAGTACTCACCAGATACCTCAAGAGACAAAACAGGGGACCCGCTGGATTGCCTTGCTAGGGAGGGAAGGTCACCCCAAAACAACCGTATAAAAACGTTCAGAGATTTGTAGAGCATACTGTTCAGTCCCGGTTAGAAAGGACACAGTCAGTTGGGCTTCCATCACAGTCCCCATCAGGAAGGACACCATCGCTTGGGCCTCCATCACAGATGACAGCTATCAGGCCGCTCTCTGGTCAAGTGCTATTTCTCAACTAGAACTTATGAAACCAACACTCCTAAGAAAATTGCTTTAGAATCAAAATGCTGAGCAAGAAAAGATGACTTCATCCTTAAGGAAACACCCCAAGCACTGGATGCTGATGGCATCTTCTCAAGAACACCCTCCTGGCCTGCACCCACCTCCTCAATTCTGCTGTAGGTGGTAAGCTAGCCAGGCAGGGCTGGCCTCTGTCATAGGGCCAACCTCTGTCACAGGGCCGCAGGAAAGCAGAATTCCACTCATGGTCAACAGCCACTGAGCAGGATCTTTGGTACATTTGGAACATGAGAAAGTAATGGCATAATAATAAGCACTAAAGGAAATGCTTTCTCAAAAGACATACAATACCAGCCATGACGTATAAGGACTTTCTAGAAAACCAAATAGCTCTTTGTTTGCTACAAGTCCACTGACATGATCAGAAATTTTAAAAAATAGTTTAATAAAAATACACTAGGTTCAACAAGCAGCTTTCATGGTCATTTCTAAAATCCAATTCATCATAATCAAATTAAAATATTGCTATGTTTTCTTGTTAAAATAAAAAAATCCTGTCACAAGAAAAGCAACTTGACCCTCTTGATCTGATACAGTCTGCCTCCCTGTGCGTTACAGAGTACTATATAAAGAAAGGTCGCCAGTGTTTCTCAGCGCAGCGAGCATTGAACTTCCTAGCCTGAGGAGAAGCTTGCTCCTCCCTAGCATGGGGTCTGCATGGTAACCTGATGACACATGTGTTGATAAGTCAGTGTATTTCTTCATAAATTTCTTAGAACCATTACAGAAATTATCTTCACATACTCCATAGGTGTCCAAACCAAGTCATGAATGTTCTACCTCCAATGATGGAGGATGGCGTTTACAGATCTGATCCACGGGCTCTGCAGGGAAGCTGCAGCACAGCAGCCACCGCAGGCCGGCCCACGGTGCCCCGTGACCTGTGGCTCTTCTGGCTGATTAGAGGGTTGCAGTTCAAAGCGCAGCACAACAGGCAGGCTGCGATGGACCTCGGCACGCGTGTGGGCAAAGCAGTTAGAAAGGGGCGTCTGCTTTCATTCTAGTACCTTCATATGATAAAGTTAACAAAAAATACTTTTAAAAAAAGCCAGCTGGCATTGCCAACCAATTTCTGTAATAGTCTCAGAAATTCCAACCCTGAGAACTTCCTCTGTCGTCTGTGAGCACCACCATCTGGGGAGTGTCTGAGTGTCTGGTACCGACGCCAAGCCAGCCTGGGGAGGTGGCTACCTGAGCTCTCGGGGTCGTGGGTGACCGTGACCTTCGTTCATAACTTCCCGGCTTTCATGTAGGTAGGGATGGTGCCACGCTGGGTGAGTCCTTCAAATCTTTTGTAGGTGTAATTGAGGAAAACCCAGTCTTTGGATTTGTAGTCTGGTTCTGTGGTATTTGGCACTAGAAAAATAGAAAGATTAACTGAGAGCAAAGGAATTTTCCTTGGTGAAATGTCACCATCCCCACGGAGTACTGTGTGCCAGTCATCTTATGAAAGCGTCTTACCCTTACCTGGCTGTAAGATGTCAGATTCCGGGAAGTCGTCAAAGTTCGAGGTGTCATCGATGCTCTTGATCTCTATGGGGATGGCTGCCGGCCTCTCCCTGTGGACAGAAATTCATCGCCATTGAATGTTCTCAAACTCTTTACAACAAATGACTTCTCTCCTTCCACCAAATGGGTCCTGGGACCAGAACTCAGGCTTTTATTGGGAAATGCCTTTACCTGCTGAGCTAGCTCAACAGCCCCTTAAAAATTCCTAACAGACTGACAGATGTAGCCCTGGATCTCTGTGATTCAACTGCTCTTGTCTGTAACTAGCAGTATGAACGTGGGCAGACAAGCCCCCGCCCTGTGACTGCTTCCAGAATCAGAATGTCTGGGTCTGACGTGCCTGGGTCCAGTTCACCCATTTATGAGCTGTGCCGCTGTGGGTGAGGTACTGGAACAGTTCCGCAGACAGGATGGGAAATGTACCCTAAGTACCAATGGACAAGCCAGCACACAGAACACATGGACGGGGTGGCCTCAGTCACTGTCACAGGTAGAGGTCTAGCATGGTCTATCTCTGTCACAGGAAGCGTCCTTACAGAGGAGACAGTGTACTTCCTGTGCTTAATCCAGCAGAGGCAGAAGCAGACTGCTCAACCAATCCACAGTTCATTTTTCGGAGCCCAGGCCTAGGAACATACCTGACATGCCCCCAGTCCACACCTTCAAAGAAGGGATGGCCTTTGATTTCTTCTACGCCTCCATTCCCAATTCTGTTTTCGGAATCAGTACAAAATCTAGAAAAGGAAACAGAAATTATCACCTGCAGGCTAGCTCCGGTTGCAGTACGTCAAACGTTACAATCTGCTTGTTGAAGTTAACCTTGTTTACCAGGGAAGCACAGATTGCTTGCAACCCTGCTACCTAGAGATAGCTATGTAAGTATTATGAAGCCATTTCCTTCTAATCCATAGAGTCATGTTGACAAAAAGTGATTGTTTTAAGACCTCTTTGCTCACCTAATATCCTGAGAGAATTTCCCAAAGTCACTGAACGTTCTCTGTAAACCAATTTTCTGAGGTGTGCATCTGGACTCATTACTCATTCTGTCCTGTGCTAAAGATTTCTGTGATTTTCCATGGCTCACAACCAAACACGTGAGAAACACGCTGAGCCCCTTCCCATACCTCACCGCCTGCATAACTACAGTCTTAGAGTTGCTGGGTCAAAAGTTGGTACAGTTTGAGGCTGGCTGTTCACCTGGGTGTCATGCATCCAGAAGTCACGGCCTCTTCTATTCAGGTTTACTGCAGACTTCCCTGGTCCGAACTCCTGTGGCTTACAAATCATTCTCCTTCCTGTGACTCTGGGCTTCACTGTTCTTAACCCCAGTTCCAAAATGTCTTCTGAAGAGGTTATGCTCTGTTAACCCTTTCCCGAGCTGTCCTCCACTGTCCGTCAGTGACGCTCTCACCACCCCAACCCCCACCCCACCTCAAGACTTGTGTTAACAGCATGCTGAGCAAGCTGCTCCAGGACTATAACCACCAACCTGAGAATTAAGTCCTTGGCTTTCTCAGAGATAGGTACTTCTGGAGGGAATACTAGTGTCTCCTTCCAGTTCATGACTTTTCTGTATGTCTCCTGAGGTGTCTCAGAGCAGAAAGGTGGATACCCTACACACCAAGGAAGAGTTTTATCAGTTTGGGGGATCAATTCGGTCAGACTTACTCAATATATACCACAAGAAACAAAACAACCTGAATGTCCTATTTAACAATAAAATAATGGCAGCATGTATCAATTTAGAGGCAACTCGCTTATATGGTTCACAAAGATTTAGAGGCCCCCACCTCCGGTTTTACCTGAAATCTATGTTGATAGAATCTGAAAAAGGGGTCCAGCTAGTTAAAGATCTCCCTTCCTGCCACAGGGTCCCCAGACAGCTCACTGCATGTTACTACTATGTCTTTTACACTGAGGAATGGGAGAAACAGGTTCAAAATGGCCCAGCTGCTTTTGCCCCTGACACACTCAGACAAAGGCACCAAAGACGTGTGTATCATGCACATAAACGGATGGTAGAACATACCTATGAGCATTTCATACATGATCACTCCCAATGACCACCAGTCACACAATTTGTTGTAACCAGTCTGCATGAACACTTCTGGAGCAATGTAGTCTGGTGTCCCAACAGTGGAATACGCCTACAAAGGAGCAGCTTGTCACAACCGGCATTCTGAATGCCCGTTACAGAGAACTGACCAGGCCTATGACAGAAAGGAGCAGGGGACGTGGAGGCTGCGTTGTCATTATGCTTCTACGTAAAGCTTGTCACAGACACCCAGTCAGATGCTATGTGATAGACTAGAAGAGTCTGGCCCCAAGAAGGGGCCCTTGGTCCATCTCAAAAGGAAAGCAAAGGTGGAGTCCACAGGCCTGACCTCCCCACTCACTGCTCATGTGTTCTTGGCCCTCTGAGTCTCGACTTCTCCTTACCAAGCAGTGCAATCTGACAAGCCAAGACAAGGCTGGTGCTTTCCATCGGCACCACTTAGTTCTAGGGCATTCTGTGAGCAGCTCTGTGGTTTTCACTCTCAGTCCCCAAACCCTGCCAAAACAATTCCTGTCAGGCTCTCAGCAAGGTCACCACTCCAGAGGCCACTGAAATGTATGACAGCAGGTTCTGTTCTCTCATCCTGGTAAAGACAGGACTGACAGTTATTGGGCTCAAGAAATTTCCTACTCCAAACACCAACGAACTTATCTGGGTTGGGGACCCACTGGCCAAAGAAGGTATCTGCTGGTTGTGCAAAGAGCAGTCCACGGGCCTGAACTGCTGCGTATGCACGAACACTGTGAAAGGAAGAGGAAGGTCTGCCACATTTTTATTTATTTATGTTTATGTATACGAGTGTTTTACATGCATGTAGGTAAGTAGACTCGTATCGTGCAGTGTCCATGCAGGCCAGAAGTCAGTGTCTGATTTCCTGGAACTGGAATTACAGCTGTTAGCCACCATGTGGGTGCTGGGGACTAGACCCAGGTCCTCTGTAAGAGTAGCCACTGCTTTTAACCACTGAGCCATCTCTCAAGACCCCTATTTTTTTTTTTTTCATTTTGAGAGAGTGTCTCACTATGAAGCCCAGGCTGGTCTCAAAACTCAAGATTCCCCACCTCAGCCTCTTAAGTACTTGGACTATAGCACCCATCTCCTGACCCTCAGTCAAGTTTTTAAGCAAAGCTTTTCCCTCTTTAAAAACAGGAAGAATGCAATATTTTTTCTCAATAGTGAAATGTGATCTAAAAGTAATACGTTTAGAAATGGAATGAAGGTTTTTCTCTTTAATGCATAGCTGAAAGCATTTTCAAGACACTGAAAAGTTCTATTAGAAAGTCGAAATTCCTTGGGCTAAGGAGAAAATGAGCTCTGCGATGTCAAAGGTCATCCATCTGGTTTTACAGAGGCCAGACCATTTACATCCCCATGGAACGGTAAGCTGGTATCCACAGGAATGACTTTTACAGCAGAGACATCACCTGGTCTACAGACCTGCCATGTGTTCCTCTTGCAGCTGGGTCTGCAGCCTCAACCCCTCAAGGCCCTCCCCAAACAGCAGAAGACGTGTATGGAGTACATACCAAGGCACCCGGCACACTTATCTCCTCACCATGAGAGAAACTGACTGTGATATTCTCGGCCCAGAGAGCAAAGGGCAGGAGTCTCTGACAAGATAAAGCTGGCCCTGATGTCTGCTTCCCCATTTCATGCTGGAGTTTCCTTTCAGGAAAGAATGAGCAAAGCCCTGACTTGGGAGCACAGTTCCCGGTGACCGAAGGAACGGCCTGGAAGTTCAGGTCCACTCCTGGCCTCATGAATGCTAAGAGTCAGGCTGTCTCCTCGTCCAGGCACACCGTAATGTGGCTAAGAAATGCTGTAGGTACCTTTCATCACTTAGGTGAACTGACAGAGCGTCTCTGTGCTGGGGACTATATAAGAACCTGGGAAAACAAAGTCAAAAGGCATGCATCTAATCTTAAATGTTCATAACCTCAGTTATCAGGGTGATTGAGAGGAAGCAGTTACTACACTTACTAAGTAATAGAGAGAAACATCAGGGCATTAAAAGGCCAAGGAAATTCAACACTGTAGGACTCAGTTCATCTGTGCTAAAGTTTGGTATCTCTTTCACTGTGACATTGCTGACATGCAAGCTACCTGTTTGCTTAGTTAACCATAAAGATGGAATCAGGTGTAAGACGTTACATGTTATACCACAGCATGGGCACTAGAAACACAAGCTATCCCTACAGTCATTACCATCAGGCTGATTACCCACAGGAATGTTTCAAAAGGGACTCTAAATCCTAAATGAGACCAGTACACTGCTTTACAGACAAGGGAACTGGACAGAAACCAAGGAAAACTGAATGATCCCAGATGCACGCACTGTGGTATGTGAGCAAACTGCTCACGGCTCACACAGGACTGTACAAACTGGCACTGGAGTTTAAAGGAGAGTTAGGGTTAAAACAGCCATATCAGAGTCAGTAGAGATGAGAAACAGAGAGCCTGCAGCTCGTGATGACAGCCACGAAGCCCTATGGAGACTCAGCTCTGAAAGTAAGGTCCATTTGGTAGCTAGACAGTTCTCAAGAGACATCCTCCCTGGGTGTGTGTGAGCACTAGATCTCCCTGGGTGTGTGTGAGCACCAGATCTCCTCCTGGGTGTGAGCACCAGATCTCCCCCCTGGGTGTGAGCACCAGATCTCCCCCCTGGGTGTGTGTGAGCACCAGATCTCCCCCCTGGGTATGTGTGAGCACTAGCTCTCCCTGGGTGTTTGCAAGCACGGGATCGGAGCCCACACAAACCCCTTACAAAGCGGAGGACTCACCAGCTGTCTCCGGTTCTTCTTCCATGTCTCTGCCTTCCTCTTCGAGTTCATGTTCTGAAACGCTAATTTCAATGAGAGAGGGCTGTAATTGTGAGGGGAACTGACAGATGAAACCACTCACCTATGTCTAAAAC
This sequence comes from Eospalax fontanierii, assembly GCA_035773235.1. Taxonomy (NCBI): domain Eukaryota; kingdom Metazoa; phylum Chordata; class Mammalia; order Rodentia; family Spalacidae; genus Eospalax; species Eospalax fontanierii. The sequence continues at coordinate 15,132,874 of CM069551.1, forward strand.
TCATGGAAACCTTAAGGAGAAGAAGGCACAGAATCTTCCTGTCCTTCGAGTCCTACAGTAAACCAGCCACCACATTTTAACCAGAGGAGAAGATCACTTACAGAAATCACTTGGTGGGTTGTGTGTGAGGTTTCTATAGAATTCAGTCCTGTGAGCTTTCTTTAACCCGGTGCATAAACCAAAGTCAGATAATTTTACATGCCCCTAAAACAAAACAGAACAAAACACTATTTCCAGCAAAGGCACACTGAAAAAGAACCTTATGATACAGTCCTCCCTTAAAGGCAATTACTATAAAAATTCTTAGTTGGGAATTCATACAACTGAAAATGCAAAAATCAGACTTATTTGAAGGTGATTCTGAAAGAGAGAAAACAGACTTTTAAAGCCATTTCTTCCATGACGCCCTCTCACCCCAGTCTCCTCCTGCACCATCTATGAACAAGTATAGTTTACCAAAGAGCAACCTAACTGCAGTTGCCTGTCTCCATTGGGAATCCCCTGTAACACTAAGACATGATTGGCAGCCTGGGGACTCTGTCTCCTCACGTACCTTGGCATCCAGTAAGAGGTTGTCGGGCTTGATGTCCCGGTGGATGAAACCCAGCTGGTGGATGGCATCTATGGCCAGAACAGTCTCCGAGATGTAGAACTGGGTCTCCTCCTCTGTTAAGGTGTCTTTCTTCATAAGCAGTGTCATCATGTCACCTGAGCAAGGCACAGCAAGGCATCATGTCACTGAAAGGGGTGTGTGCAGATAATAGTTTTGTTTTGTTTTTAGACAGGGCCTCAGGTGGCCAGGCTGGCCTAGAACTTTCTATGTGGCTGAGGATGACCCCCAATTCCTCATCCTCCTCATCCATCTTCCCAGTGCCGGGCTTAGGTCATCACACCCAGTTCGAAAGGGGGAGTTCTCTGCCAGAGCTTCCCTTATGTGTGCGGACTTGTTGAGTCAGCAGGCACCCCGACCACCGGGGGCCCCAGGAACACACCAGGCATAAGCAAAGCAGCAAGGTCTGCAGTGGCACAGGGTGGGGGGCAGTCTGTGCCTCACAGAGCAGCGCCGACGGGGAAAAGCAGAAACAAGTCACTGTGCAGAATTATGACTAAGCACAGCTGGAAACCAGGTTTTTGTACATTGGCTTATTCTCCTTAACTCTACACACATATCGGCACAGCTGGTTCCAGTGAACACACATCAGTAGAATTTAAAATGCGCCAGCCTAATCAAACCTTTGATTACACAATTTGTGTTAAAACCAAGCTGCTTTATGATAGAAATAAGCGCTAAAAACACAATGACCATAATAAAATACATTGTGAATCTAACTGACATCAGTACAAAGCAGGATGAGCCTGTTCAGTCCACTCTGCTACCCACCTCCAGGGAGAAACTCCATGATCAGATACAGGTTCCTCTTGTCCTGAAAACTATAGAACATCTTCACCACCCAGGCGCCGTCCGCCTCCACCAAGATGTCTCTTTCTGCTCGGATGTGAGCCACCTAGGTGAGGGTGCTTTAGAGAATCACCGCAGCTCCTTCCCAGGCTAACCTCTCCCATTTCCCATCCCTGACAGCCACGAAGAAACCTGGAGTTTTAGAAAACACTGAAACACACGTGTGTTCACGTTCGCATTAACTGTGGAGAACCACAAGGAACAGTTCACTTTGACTTCTCTCCTTAAGCCTCAAAGGGTGAAGGGACTCTTACAGCCATGTGGATCCTATGACTGAGAACGCCCTATGCCGTCCCGCCTTCCCAGTGTGACTTCAGCTTCTGAAAGCTGACTGGGGCCGGACAAGGTCACGAGGGTGGGGACTCCAGGAGTCCTGCAGGTGTGTCTGCACTTCCTCACACGCACCACAGAAAGTCTGGGTGGTGGTTTCATGGGAAGCAGTGAGCCAGGAAGAATGCTCATCAGAACCAAAACCTACCAGAGCCTTGACCTTGGCCAGAACACGAGAAGAGATGTTTCTGCTGGGTAAGCCACCCAACCTGTGTTCTTTTCTAACAGGAGTCCAAGCTATAAACTTGGAGAAAATTTAAACCTAAGACTGAACAACACTGAGGTAGACTATCAAAATCAAGAGCTTACACAGTAAGATTTGTTCTTTAGACTCCCAGCGCAGACACTCATGTGCCTGTCATGGTGACCCTTGGCTCTGCACGCTGAGAGACATACCTGCTCCTTTTCAAGCATGTCAGCTTTTCTCAGTATCTTCATGGCATAGATATGCCCCGTGTCCTTCTTCTGGACCAGACGCACCTAGAGCGCAAATATAAACATTGAAACAGTCACAGCTCTTTATTTATTCAAGGGTGAAAGGCAGGTTCCTTTGAAGAGATTTCACCGGTGGTAGCAATCCCACAAATTATACACATGCACACACAGTCTTTGGGGAGAGAAGGTCTCATGTATCCCAGCCCAGCCTCACACTTGCTATGCATCTGAGGGTGACCTTGAACTTCAGATCCTCTTGTCTCCATCTCCCAAGTACTAGAATTACAGACTCGAGTCACCACACCTGATCCTACAGTGCTGGAGAGGGAACACAGGGCTTCGTGCACACCAGCCCAGCAAGCACACTACCAACTGAGCTGCCTCCTTGGTGACCAGGAAATCTATTTTAAACAACTTAAAAAATATATTTTTTCAAGAGCGGAGACCTCACCTCTCCGAAGGCCCCTCTTCCTATAACTTTCAGAGACTCAAAGTCATCCAGGCCAAGTCGGGTCCTCTTGAGCCGTAAGAACTCTGTTTCTTTGCGAGCGTGCTGTGATCTGCGCAGCTTTTTCTATTGGAAAAAGACAATTCAAAAGGCTGATTTTAGAATGAGGTCAGTTCAAGGGCATTTATAACATTAAAAGATGATACTCAAAAGCAGACGAGTTTTATAGACTACATACTAGTATGATGATCTATTTACCAAACCAAGTATTCAGTCAGCAAGGAAAATATAAACAATACTAGCACTTCTTAAACACCCGTGAAGTCTGTGCTCTTCACGTGAACTCTGAGCTGGGTCAAATAATTCACTCTTTCATTTGAACAGTAACTTAGTTCCTAAGAACAAATCTTAGAAAATGCAAATGCTTGTAGTATTTTGATATTTACTTGTTAAATTTTGAGACAAGGTCCCACTGTTTGCTCAGGCTTGTCTTGAACTCATGACAATCCTCCTGCCTCAGCCTTCAGAGTACTGGGATTATAGGCATCAGCCACCAGGCTCTGCCTCCTCCGACACGGATTTTTACTTTGTCGTGAAATCTACTTTGTCATAACTACTGAAATCTGTGACACAAAAGCCACACACAATGTTTCCATAAAGATGCACATATAGCAGATTGATTCTTAGGTAAACTTCAGGAAACTGCTTGAAATTTCACACCTTTCTGAAAATATGAAATTGTACAAAAAATGACAGTCAATAAAATATGAAAGTCAGTACTCTTACAGTTATATTTAGATTCTCTAAAGATCACAGAACTAGCAACTTCTCATAAGCAACGTTCTGAAAGGCCTGAAGACTGCATTTGGAAGAGGTATTGATTCACTGTTCTGACCTCGCTTTGCCCCTCACCCAGTAATTCAAGCTCACAGACAGTTTCAAGGAGAGGTTACACAGTGGGAAGAGAAAACATTCACCCCCTACTCATGTTCCACAGACCCCCACCAAGCTTTCAAGGCTCAGCGGAGACAAGTCACCCGGCGGATAAGAGCTCAGAAACACTGCTCCCAGATGCAGCTCAAGGCATAACCCCGATCTGCCTGTTCCGGCACTCCTGTCTTAAAAGATGAACAGTTCATCAGAGGTGTGCATGTGATAAATACAGAATTCTAACACCTCTATTAAAATTAAGAGGAAATCAAGAAATTATGTCTCCCGTTCAAGCAGCTCAATGAAGCTATTACATTTTTACTTCCTTCGTGTGTTTGTACGTGCATGTGGAGGTCAGAGGATGACTTACAGGGAGTGCGTTGCTTCCCGCTGTCTAGCTCGGGAGGTCAGGGTTGGTGCTGTTACCCACTGGCCTGGGGGTAACATATACAGACATGTCAACGGTGGAAATTATGACGGTGTGAAAACAAAAGTCAAAAGTGCAAACTAAAATGCTTTGCACAATTCTGTTTTCACCTAATACTGAGATACAGAGCCTTGTCATACTCACATGGTGGTGCTGTGGGTCAGCAGACAACAGTGAAGGGGAAGGGCCAAGTTCTGGTGCATGTGTGTGTGTATGCGCGCGCATGTGTCTAGAAACCAGACAATAAAGGAAATAAAGCTTTAACGACCATTACTTCATCGAAACGCTGTGCAGATCTAGTAGTGTTTTAAAGGACTGCACTCATCTTGGGGTTTGGGAGATGTTCTTTTCGCGCCCCTCAGACTGTGTTCTCTCTCTCTAACTCCTCCAGAGACAGAGAGAACCATCGTCAAAGGGAAGACGCGGCTGCCACTGGCGGCGGAGCCAGCGCCACACTCGGGAGGGAGTGTGCAGCCCTCCTCCCGGTTCCTGGTACTCGACGCAATCAGAGACACCTCTCCAATAGCAAACTATAGAAATGATCCCCGAAAGTATAGTCTTGAGATTTTAACCTTTTAAATGGTTTAATGTAGCTAAAATTAATTCCTGTAATTGTAAAAGCAGAGATGGATTCACAGTACCAGTAAGGCTGGGCTTCCTTCCACTCCAAGAAGCAACGTTTAACGTTCTGGACTGTGGTTTTTCTCCTTTGATGACCACTTGGTGGCACAATAGCATCATGTCCCTCACCTCATGAAAAAGGTTGGTTCAATTTGTAGTAATTATATGATAAATGAAAAGAAGGATTTGGAAGATGATTCTGAACTCTCCTTTCTGCGGGTTATAAGACAGTGCACAGGGCTTAGCTACAGAAGGCTGTCTGCTCTGAACAGAAAAGACCTGATTATGCAGTTTTGTAAAATGTGCTTACAATCTATAAACAAGAGACAGGTACACAGTGCAGCCAGCAGAGACGGCTCACTGTCTGGCAGCACACAGCCCGTCAACACAGGGGATCCTGGGGGGAGCCACCCACAGCACTATTCCATCCCTGGGCAAAGTCCACTCTGCACTGGTCTTTCAGTCAGCGCTGTGTTCCCGAGGGAGCTGGTGAAAAGCATGATGTGTACCGTGCAGGGTGTGAACTGAGTAACCTTCCCATGTGAGCACATCTCAGTGCTAATCAGTCCTTTCCTCTCCTAACCAAACTTTATGGCCAATGATCACTTCGAAGCTCCAGTGCAGCTTGAACTGCTTACGTGGTTTCTCCCCAAGTAAATAATCACCCATGCCTGATGATTCTTACTTTCTTTTTTGTTTTTTTGAGACAGGGCCTCACTCTGCAGCTGGCCTGGGACTTGTGGCGATTCTCCTGCCTCAGCTTCCCTAGTGCCGGGATGGGATTCCATTTCTTTTCAAACGGGTGGTCCTCAGATTCTTCCTCTGTGAGACCTCAGCTTCCTATGAAGCACACAGTGTGTTCAAAGTTCTGAGGCACAGGTAGCAACCTCATCTCAGCACACTAATTTACAGAACCACGCTCTACGGTGTGAAGTTTATTCATGGCTCATCCATAACTATCCATGGACTCTTTTCTAGTACAAAATGAATAAAGGTGGTGACTTTGATGAAAGAACTACATTTTTATTTTTAAAACAATCTTGACTAAAACCCCACTGGGGCTGGGAGACAACTCAGTTGGTAACAAGCCTGCCTTGCAACGACAAGAACCCACACAAAGCTGTCAAGGGCGGCGGACACACATAATCAACATACCAGGGAGGCAGAGATAGATACCTGGGCCAGCTGGCCAGGCAGCTGCAGAGCTCCAGGCCAATGAGAGACCCCGTATCAAAGGAAGTAGACAGTGTTCCCGAGAAATGACAACCTGGACTATTATCTGGTCTCCACATGCACATCTCCGCCCCCTCATCTTTAAAAGAAAAAAAAAAAAAACCCCAACCCCACACAATGACAGAAGAATAAAACATGATTTATCTGTTTTATACACAATTTGACATAATCAAGGACCCAGCACAGGACCAAACTATATGCACTTGTGGAATTAAAAATATCTGTACAGAAAAAAAAAAAAACCTGGAGTTTTAAAAACAAGTATTAGGAGCCACAGGCGCTTTAGAGACAAAAGGAGTGGACATTTTCACAAGGCACTTACAAGAACTGAAGGAGACCGCGGGAGCCCACCGACGGGGACCAAGGGGAAGCAAAGAACTATGTTCAGCTTCAGGATTTCACCAGGACTGCGAGCTGGTTTTAGAACGTCTAATCAATTACTTTCTGTGTCTTAAAAAGCAGAAGATTTTGTATAAGGGTCCAAGCTCCCAGGTCTTGAACACCAAGAATTTGGCCGTACTGGGCTAGTGGAAGGGCAAATGCTCTCTGACTTGTCAGTGCCCCTACCCACTTTTGAGGCAGGCTGAGCATCTTGCTCTGTAGTACAGACTGGTCTTGACTGTGGAGATTCTCCCGCCTCAGCCTTCTGCGTGCTGAATCACAGGCACCATTGCGGTGCTGGGCACAGGCCTGTCCCTGTAACCTCTCCTCTAGACTTCAAATTAAGATCCTGTGTTTCACATATGTGAGTTACAGAACACACGCGGAGAATCAAGCTGGTATTGACCTCTCTACGGGATAGCTCTCACAGTGCTGGAAGGTGCTATGCCGGCTATCAGAAGAGAGAAGCAATCATCATTCCTACCCAGCTGTGAACCCTGCCAGCCACAGTAACAACTGGCTTGGCCAGATGTGCCAAGGTGTCACCAGCGCTGTGGAAGTGAACCACCACGATCCGACCGGACGCAAGGCCTGCTTCGCAAGAGGCCAGGCGCGTTATCGGGACCAAGAACTGCGGTAGCCAGGTCTCGGGCTACTGCTGCTAACCTGGTAAACATCATCACATTAACCCACTTCCAAGGACTCGCCGATACGCCCGCAGATTCATGTATCTCCCCATGCTCACCAGAGAAGCTTCCTGCAGCAACTGACGGTGAACACAGAGACCCACAGCTGGTCAATGTGAAGAGGACCAAAGACTGAGGAGCGCCCCTCCCTAAACAGGACGCCTGTATCACACCCTCTCCTCCCAGGGCTCGGAGCTTATACAGAAGAGGAGGTAGAAAGATTTTAAGAGCCAGAGGTGGTGGGTGACTTCCAGGACATGGTATCTTCCAGACACAGCAGGGTAGCTGCACATATGAATTCAACAGCGGTTGTGACAGTGGGCCCAAGACCCTGGCAAGTCCAAGCCAGACAAAATCTCAGCTTGGAGGGGGGGAGTGAGCATAGAGCCCCACCCCAAGCTGAGGAACTTAAGCTGTGGGGAAAGGGAGAGTCAAGTTTTTTATTAAAGGTATGATACTGGTTAGGCTGACCACACTCCAGGGGGTAGAACTACAGCCAAGACTGTTTTTGGAACACAAATTAGATTTGATAGGCCTTAAGGAAAAAGAATAGTGCACATGACGTGAAGGGACTGATGGGGAGGGTGGACCTGAGAGGATTTGGGGAGGGGTTCTGAATGTGATTAAAAATTATACAAAATTCTCAAAGAAGCAATAAAAAATGACTTGTATTCAGGATTTCTGTATCAGTACATTATTATTAGTTATAACAAGGTTACAATATTAAGCAGAAAAATGCGGAAAGACATGCTCATTTTTATTTTTTACTATGGATTAGAATACAGTCTTAAATTATTACCTCCCTCACTAAAATGTACAGATACAATGAGTTTCTGAAATACTAACTTGATGTAAATGATAATTTGAAATGTAAAAATGTTTGCCTTTTCTGCCTTCCATAAAACACTCTGGTATTTAATAAATGTTGCAACTGAAAGCTGGAGCGACAGGCTGAGAGAGCTAAGGGATGAGCTCCCTTGATCTCCAGTCCTCATGTGGTGCTCTACTTTTCACAGCTCTCTGTCACCGAGCACTGTGACTCACCAGCACTTGCAGCCGCGGTGCTGAGGCTGGCCCCCCGCTGCGGTGACTCTCCTACTTTTGCCTTCCTCCCACTTGACAGCACAAATTCATCATCCTCCCCGACCATCGCTACTCTGCACAGGTCTCTGGTTTGCCATTCGAAGCAGTTGCTACCTCATCCATAAACCCTTCTCTGACTACCTGTGGGGTATTTTCAGTTTGCCGCCTTCTATAATGTACACATGCTTTTCACTTACTTCGGGGGAAGGCACTACTGGGGATCTAACCCAGGACTTTGTGAGCACTCCGCCCTGAGCTTTACCCCCAGCCCCTAGAAAGCATATCTGTGCATTCAAGTGTGCGGGCACCCCCAGCAAATACATGCACGCTCCGTCCTTCAACTCTTTACTCCTTATGGGTAAGGAGGCCACTCCGTCCATTCGCGCCCTCTGGGAAGTGAGCTTCCTAGTCTCTGGGAAAATGACACTTTCAGCTACCACAGGCACAGAACACTGTCAGAGCAGGACAGGCACCTGGGCACGAAGCCAGTGGAGAGACGCACACTGACCTAAACTCCTGAAGAACAGCTAGGGTCAGGGAGGAGGAACGGAGCTCCATGTGGATGAGTGAGGGAGAATCAGGAATTTGGAGTGGGTCAGGGTGTGGACAGGTGACAAGAGCTAAGGCTAGAAAGGACAGAGGCCTCCACTCAAGAGGCCTGTATTGCGGTGAAGAGCTGGAAGCCAGTCTGGCTTCCGGTGTGCAGAAAACTAGAGACAGGAGGAAGAAAGACCATCTCAAGGCCGTCACTCAGCAACATGCAAAGTGGCCCAAAGCGGGAGTAACACGGATCTGCAGAAGCAATTGCTTTAAAAGCACTGAGGAGAACGCTGAGAGGAGGTGCGAACGGGCAGACTCCCACTCCAGACCCAGCTACACATCCACAACACTGCAGGCAGTACTCAGAAGATATGTGCCCTGGAAGGAAAAAAACAAAACCACCTCCTCCTAAGGTGGCTGTCCCTTGTCAGCTCTCCATCCCCATGATAAAACACCCTGACCAAACCCAACTTAAAAGACAGGGTTTATTCGACTTATAAGTCTTGATCACAGTTTATCCTAAGGGAAGCCAGGGCCACAGCTCAGGGCAGCAACTGGAAGCAGGAACTGGAGCACAGGCCATGGAGGAACCCTGCTTCCTGGCTTGCTCCTCTGACCTGTGCTCAACCTGCTTTCTTATATAATACAGAACCACCTGCCCAGGGCTGGCACCGCCCAAAGTGGGCTGGGCCCTCCCACATTGCTCAACAATCAAGAAAATGCCTCACAGACATGGCCACAGGCCAATCTGATAGAGGAAATACCCCAACTGAAGTTCCATCTTCCCAGGTATGACAGGTTGACAACCTAAGCCAACCATGTCAGCAGCTCCAAGTACAACACAGCAGGACAGCACACAGAGAAATGCCCCCACCCGGCCGACTGAGCCTGACAGGGAGTGAGTGGCCTTACCTCCTCATCTGCTAGCCCCTCCTCCTCCATGGCCACTTCCAATTTCTTCTGCCTTTTCAAAACAAAAAATAATTAGAATTCAAAATATGTTCCAACTATTTCCATTTAAGAATATGTGTTTATTTATTCAAGTCAGCCACTCGGACACGCTATGCTATGGTAATCTCTCACGCTGCATCACCATGAAGAGTTTTCTTTCTCAAAACCCAAACCAAGATTCAGCCCCGCACACTGGCCAAAGCATCACATTTTTCATCCAGTACAAAGTGAATGTCTCCTACCTGAAGCTTAATCTGCCAAATGAAGGAAAGACTGAGTGTGACTGCGGGCACTTTATCAAAATCCTTTCCATGCTGGAAACTCATTCTCCAACCCAAACCCTGGCTTTTCTAGGTGTGGCCAAATTCAGCTATCCAGTTTTTCTTTTTTAACAAATAGTTAAGCATTTCTGACAGGGGCTGACAATAAAGTACAAAGAGAGAGGGCTGTGGAACATATTCTGCAACTCATTTTTAAGAAATAGTATTTGATTTCTATAGTGCTGGTTTTTCCTAAATATGAATCTGGACAAGTCATCCTAATTGGCTTTGGTCCCAGAAGACTAATGGATATATCCAATGAGATGGTTCAAAATAATATATTCAAAGATAAGCTCCTTTTTAAAAAATATTTTTATTATTTTTAAATTATTTTGTAGGTATGTGTGCCTGTGTGGGGATGTGCCCAGAGGCACTGGAGCCCTCGGGGGTAGAGGTGATTATAAACCATCCAATGTGGGTGTTGGGAACTGAATTCGAGTCCTCTTTAAGAGCTGCAAGTATTTTTAACTATTGAACCATCTCTCCAGACCTTATAAGTTCTTTCTTAAAGCAGTATTAAAGATCAATTCCTTTTCTTTCCTATGCAAAATTCATTATAATAGCGTCTGAGGCCTGTTGGTAACAGCAGCCCAACAAGGATGAAGTCCAGAGACTTCATCCAGCATTTTCTCAGCACTTACAGCAGGGTCTGCCATTGGCTTTCCCTTGCTTACGCATCATTCTTCAGGCCCAGGCCTCAGGGTGGAAGAGGTGCTCAACACCTGCTCTGTGCCCACCCTGTGCAAAGTCCTTTAGGACTGCTTGGTGGGTCTGTCCCAGTTTTTTCCACAGAATGAATCCCAGGAGCAGGAGGCCACCTTCCAGGAGGGACTATCAACACAGGCAGATTGACTGCCTGTCAAATCCCATCTTTGCCAAAACCAATACCTCATGAAATCACCCCTCACCCTGGCACCAATCTTTATCCATTCATGTTCGAACAGGAAAATCCATCCATGACCTCTCTAGTGCCACCACTGAAAATACAACTTTTCCTGCTGGGTGGGGTCTAGTGAACCAGGCCACGATTTACTACCTACCGGCCCCCCATTGGCAGGATAATGGACCTGGCTCTAACGTGCAGACGGGCCTTGAACTCACACCTGTAATCCCTCTGCCTCTGCTCCCTGGTCAGGACAGGCATGCACCACCACGCCTGTCAACACGCTACATTAACGTGACCTAAATGTGAAATACCGTACGTTGACCCCTCCTAAGTCAGAGCATCTGAACAGCTTCTGTTAAGATTTATCCACACACTTGCCATCTTGGCCTCCTTTGGCTTTCTGCTGGTGGTGAGCTCTTGGCTCTGGGTTGTCTCTGCCCCAGTCTTGTTCCTTTCCACACTCGGGAGTTTTAGCGACATCAGCTCTTGTCCATTACTGGTGTCTGAGCCCTCACAAGGTCCTGCTCTGCCTGAGAATCAACTTCCGAGTAACTTCTGGTTCTCTAACGCTCTCCTCACCTGGGGCTGATCTGTGGCCTGTCGTCTTTAGTCCACAGGGAGACACGCTCGCCGTGTCTCACACTGCTGCCTTGCTCTGCCCAGCTTTCCCGACCCGCAGCTCGCCCCTTCCCTTCAGGCCTGCATGGCATTGCCAGCCTTCCTGCTACTGCCCATGGCTCCCGCTACTTGCGCCTGCCACCCTGAAGCTGCCTTCAAGAGAGACTCTGTGGTCATGTAATTCTATTCTAAAGAGTCCTGCAGCTCCTCCGCTGCCAGGTGGCGCCGAGGGCTGTGTCCTGTGCCTGAGCTGAAGGGACCTTCCTCTCATGAAGGGGACTTCCTCTCAGCCTCTTTCCACTCCCCACCTCCTTCTCCTTCCTTCTGCCATGCAGGAAAAGCAATCTTCCTTTACAGGAAGAGTTCCTGTGGGGGTCTGGGTATTGAGCAAGGCAAGCAACCTTGGATAACATGAAGGGACGGCAGGTGTCTGGCCCACTCTGCCCCACGTGATAACCTGGCCCCAGGAAATCACTGTAAATATGAATCTTCTTTTCCCCCACTACAGATCAGAACCAGGTTTTTGGGTTTCGTTTCCTGTTCCTGAACTTCCACGTCAGCCCTACAACCTTCCTGCCTTTACCCCAAAGACCCCACCTTTAACTTTCCCGTCTTCTGTAACGGTCAGAAAGGCCTCCCTATGTAAACCCCTGCCTTTTGATAACCGAACTACCCACCGACGTAGTATCCCAGGAGCTCCTCCTCCCGACGCACTCTGAGCCACCTGAGGCCCTGTTCGATCGTCTTCCATTCTCTGGCATGGCTGAAGCACAACAGCCATGCTGGAGATGGAGACCCACCCACAAATGGCACTCAATGTGGATGGATAGAGACCAAGAATGGCGATTGAACAAGGGACATTCCAGAACGTGCTGGAGAAGATGGGTGCTCCCCATGAGGGACATTGGCTTCAGCCCCACCATCCCACTCTGAGGACAGACATGGTTTCTTTCTAACTTCCGTCTTTTTCCTTTGGTCTGAGCCCTTGCAAGGGACTGGTTATGTCATGAGGTAATTGAAGCTTTCTGACCAGGGCTACTCTCTGGTGTTAGCCAAAAGCCTGTATGTCCTCTGACCAACCTGGACTGCCAGACTGGGTGGGGGCAACAATCTTCTATCTTACTCTCTTCTGATCAAAAACCTGGTAACGCAATGACCAGTTAAAGACTCTTAGAGTGGTTGCCAGTCTCTTAAACTTGTGGTGAGGCTTATGTGTGTATTCTGGACTGAATTCCCCCGGGACCACGGACCAGGGAATGTTCTTCCTGTATCACATGATTCTCTCCTTTTCTATCATGGGCTATGTACCAGCTCCATCAAGCTGCAGGTGAGGGACTGAGCTCCATTAGTTAGAGCTTGTTTTTGCCTCAGAGCAGGTTAAAGCTGAAAATACCTTGTCTCCTAGAGTTAAAAAAAAAAAAAAAAAAAAACAGTGAGAAAGACATTTCGTTCCTGCGGCTTCTCGCCACCGTGGGTCCCCTACACAGGTATGGAAAAGAACAGTTGGATTGACCTGAGATTCAAACCTCAGTCACCTGTAATCACCAAACATATGTAAAAATGGCTAGCCTAGAGTTTTTGTGTCTGTCTTTGGTTCTTGTCTCAGATCCTGTCTCTGTGACTTGGCAACAATCCGGCTTGTGTTCCTTGTCCGTGTCTGTTTTGGTTTTGCCTTAAGTGTTGTGATTGCTTCGTCGTAGGCAGATGTGAGTCCAAAAATGTCAAAATGTCACTATTTTTAAATGTATACTGACCAACTTTTCTAAATGCCTTTATCTAGCTTGGTATCTGAAAATGTAATTACCTCTCTACAGAGAAAAAAAAGGTTTTAAAAGTTATTTCCTTAGACTTTTTCTCCACCATGGTTCTCTTCATGGATGGGGGAAAAGAGCCGTTAGAGGGCCTGAACTTTGGACCTCAGTCACCATGGTCCCAAGACGGCTGCCTTTCTAACTAGATCTAAGCATTTTAAGTTTTCATGAACACGAGAGTCATATACCATGCTGTATATAACATTTAACTGGGTGCCTTTTAAAAGTAAAAAGAGGTTTCTATTACATACCATGTGCTTGTTCACGATCATGGCTGGTGTCCTTACTAGGAGAGAGACAACCATGTGGTCTGGTCTCCATATCTTACGTGTGTAATTTCATCAATATGGTGGCAGTCACATGGCCTTACTGCCACCTTGGACAAAAATTTTCAAAATGGGGTTGACCTGTTTGACCTTGCTACCATCTTAATCCAGCCACATGGCATAGTCCAAAATCGCCACACCCAGGAATTTACTGGTTCTATAGAACTCCAAGCGATCATGATAATCTAGGAATTCCCTGGACCACAGGCACTTAATCACATGTCCTAATCCTATTGCAATCTATGTTTTTATTTTGGTTTTCATTTTAGATTCTTGATGGGATCATAGAAAAGCAAGTGATTCTCACACGGTCTTTTGTCACAAGGTATTAACCTTGACATTTCTATGTCAAATTAAAGAGACAATATCAGCATTTTAATATCATTTTGATCTGTTTCTAATGAAAAGTATTTTAAATTTTGTTGGGCCTCATGGGTCAGACATGTGGCCTGGTGCAGCTTTCTGAGCCTCACTCGAGTTTTGCAGCCTGTCTCTGACACTCCACTTCCAAATAGGAGTGACTCAGCAAGGCATAACAAAATGGCCTCTACCTGGCTACAGCCTACGTGGTGAAAAATGATTGGTCCTTTACTTCCCATGTTTTTACCCCTACCCTATATAAGACTGTGCCTGACACAATAAAACAAGATCTTGCTGGACAGTTCTCCTGGCTCGCTGTGGTAATTTTCTCCGGAGTGGAGAGGGGTTCTGGGCCGTCTGACACTTACCTTCTCGCTCAGTCCCCAGGAGGAAACCAGCTGGACCGGCTCCTCCATCGCCCTACCTGCCGGTGAGAACCCGGCAGACTGGTGCCCCATGTGAGGAATCCTGTGTGAGGAACAGCTGCTAGCTAGAAGAACGCTGACGAGTCAATTGGTCTGCGGGTAAGTGTACCCCCATAAATTATGGGGTAGTCTTTAAGCCCACGTCCCAAAAACCCCGAGACAAGTCATCAGATAGAGACCTAATGAGGCCCCCATGGCACCTGTGTCTCAGATGCCCCAGCCCACACCCGACCCTTTACCTGTCTCGGGGAGGAGTGTTTACCCTAATTTGGATTACCTTATGAACCGCACTGCTGGCTCAAGAAGGTGAGCCAGGCTCCATCGGCCCCCCCACCTTATGGTTGGGAGGTGCCTCCCCCCTCAGTAACCCTGCTAACCTTTTTCCCATCAACGTGGCAACCACCCAGCGGCCTGGTATCCCTGGGAGGCCCAGGAGATAGTGGCCTCTAGGGACGTAGGGTCCTTGTCCCACCAAACCCGAGCCATGGTGGCCACCCTACAGTTGAACAGACAGGAGGAGATGACTACCCTGGTAAATGCCCTCCAACAGGTCTCAGTAGGCAAGGGACAAACATGTTTCAGTTGTGGCAGAGAAGGGAACTTTAAGGGAAAATGCCCCAGCCTTCTAAAAAGAGCTCCACCTGTGCCTAGTGATACATCTCCACCCCATGCCCTCGGTGCAACAAGGGATTCATTGGGCCAAAGACTGCCATTCCTCGTCAGACACTACTCCTTTAAACGGGAGACGGGACACTCCTCAGCCCAAAAGTAAGAGGAGATCCCAAACCATCACAGGCTTTTTGGACTCTGCCTGTATTTCAGCATTCCCATATAATGACCATAATTTTAGATGGGCAGAAGGTCTAGGGGCTTGTTGATACTGAGGCAGATGCTACCATATTAACTGAAACGGAGGCACTCCGTTTTACGATTACCCTCCGGCCAGTTCTACGGAAAGCTTTAAATGGGAATAAGCGGTATTTTGGGGTTTGATAAGGTTTACTTGGTGCCCCAGTATATAGTCATTTTGGAAAAAGTTCCAACAGATACTAATAAAATGTGTACTCTTTGGTATTTGGATAAGATATTCAGTAGATGTCTGTTAGGTTCATTCAACAGATGGTATTCTTTAGCTAAGATGTCTCTCTGTTTATTCCCTTTCCTGTTGAACTGGCTAATGGAGCTTAAATGTCTGGTGGAATTCTGCTGGGAATTCATCTGGGCCTCAGTTTTTATCATTTGGAAATTTTTTGTATTATTGTTTCAATTTCCTTACATTATGGGTTGTCAGGAATCATCTCTTTTTATTTATGTTTTGAGGTAAAACTTTCCAACCTGCAGGGAAGCTCCTTCAAGCGGTGGGTGAGGGAGTGAGCTCCGTCAGAGCTTGTTGCCCCAGGGCAGGTTGAAACTGCAAATACCTTGCCTCTAGAGTTAAGGGGAAAAAAACGTTCAAAAGACATTCTATTCCTTCAGCTTCTCGCCACCAGTGTTCCCCTAGTTGTAAAGATGGCTAGCCCAAGAGCTTTCATGTCTGTCTTTCGTTCCGTCTCTTGTGATTTGGCAACATCTGGATTTTGTCATTTGTCTGTGTCTCTTTTGTCTTAAATGTTGTGATTGTTTCGTTTAAAAAAAATGTATATGTAAATCATTAATAACGCTGAGAGATTGACTCTGGAGCTGGACTGGCCATCAGGCTTCAGACTCAGTCCTGTTTCAGAACGTTCTTCAAGACTTGTTATGGACTAAGGCTGGCCACCTAACACTATAACAAGTAAAAAGAAGAACAATACAGCCTCAATGTAAGGACATTATACTGTTGAGGATACTAAGGGATAAACTAATTTCAATCTATTTTCAAAAAAAAAAAAGTACCCTAAATGGTCTGAAAAAAAATATGTTTAGTTTTTATATTAAAAGTACAATCCTACTTTTTCTAATACTTTTCCACATTAGGCTTGCCCCCCCAAAAATAAAAACCTCACAACCCACAGGGACAAGCTATCATGGAGCACAATTACAAAAACAAAAAGGGGGAATAGAGAGCCTGTGACCCCACATTCAGCTCCAACTAGCATTGTTTAAAATTTTCAAAAATCCTAAATGGAAACTAAATTTGTCAGACATTGGAGTAAACAAGAACAGAGACCAGAGTTACATGGCTCTGTGCTCCCTATGGATGAGCCACAGCCTTTGTTAGATCCTGGCAAAAAAAAATTTTAAATATTACAAGACTAGAGACCAAATAAAACTAGGAAAAGAAAAGAAAGAAATTTAACCCCTTAGCCCAGGAGGTAGAACCCCCTGAGGCCGATGTCTCCTTTCACAGGTTGCCATGACTGCCAAAGACCTACTATGGATAATGATGGAGTTCAACTTGCAATTAGACAGGACAAACCTCCAACACCCACCAACAGGCTGCGGTCCAACAGAGAGTCAAGTCTGGCACCACTTCATGGACAGCCAACATGACTACCACCTTCAACACCAGACACTTGATGGCCTGACCTACTTGGCCAGAGGGAACTGGGACATTAAAGGCTGGACAGATATGGGGGAGGGGGACAAATGCCTAAACCCCCTGGGAAGCTAAGGCAAAGCATGCCATTAGCCACCAATTTTCTATAATTTTCTGTGGGCTAGCTTTAATGCCCTTTGCTTGACCCCTTCCTTGTTCTCCTTTTCCTCCTGACTAAAAGACCTTATATTTTAAAAAAATTAATACAATTTATTCACCAACGTCTTGAGGCAATTAAACCAGGTCGAGGTCTGGTACCGGAGGCTTGCTACTCAGAGTGATTGGCTATCCTCTAATGAACAGCCCTCCCCTGCCCTCCATTTGGCCAATGACGGGTAAGATCTCAGATGAACTGAGATGACCTAAGACAGGTCATGGAGTGGATCCATCATAAGCATGATGCATGACACCCAATGATGGGTAAGATCTCCGTGTGGGAGACAACCCAAGACAGGGGTCATGCGCCTCTGCTATAATAAGCATGCTGCGTGACACCCAATGATGGGTAAGGTCTCCAAGTAGGGGACCACCTAAGACAGGGGTCATGTGCCTTAAACAGAAGGGGGAGATGTTGGGCCTCATGGGTCCAGACATGTGGCCTGGTACAGCTTTCTGAGCCTCACTCAAGTTTTGCAGCCTGTCTCTGACATTCCACTTCTGCACAGGAGTGACTCAGCAAGGCATAACAAAATGGCCTCTACCTGGCTATAGCCTACGTGGTGAAAAATGATTGGTCCTTTACTTCCCATGTTTTTAGCCCCACCCCTGCCCTATATAAGACTGTGCCTGACACAATAAAATGAGATCTTGCTGGACAGTTCTCCTGGCTCGGTGTGGTGATTTTCTCCGGAGTGGAGAGGGGTTCTGGGCTGTCCGACACTTACCTTCTCGCTAAGCCCCCTGGAGGAGACCGGCTGTACTGGCCCCTCCCCCGCCCTACATGCCAGTGAGAACCTGGCAAAATTTTAACTTTTAGTATGGTATTTACTGGTTTTTAAAATAACTATTTTTATATTGTCTTACGCATTTACTGGTTTTTGCAAGGAACTATTTTAAATTCTGATATTTGTTTATATAACATTTTTATCTGTTTTTAAAGGAAATTATTTTGGATTTTAACATCTTTATATGGCATATTTGCTGGTTTCTAAATGTAACTATTTAAAATCTTACATTGTTTTGCATAATGTATTTGAAGACTAGCTAGGTACAAAGTGAGCCGATGTTTTGTAGTGGCTAACCCTAGGACTAAAAGAGGAAAACTTTTTTTTTTTTTTAAATCAACCCTTTCCAGGTTCCTTTAGGTATCATTGTTTTCTATGTTCCTTATTTAGTTCAAATTTTGCATGGTAAATTATAATATGGTTTTTCTGATCCAGACAAAATGAAAGCTCTCTTTAAAAGAAACTACCCTGTGAATTCATAGTCTTGACTTCTGTTTAGTTAAGAAAAATGTTTGTACAAATAAATCATAACTTTAAAAAAGGTGTTAAAAATATTTAAAGAGTACTTATTAAATCTTTCAGGTTGTGATTAACATAAACAGACTAATTATTTATGGGTATAAGCTTTTCACGCCTCCGGTCACATCAAGTATAGCCAGAGAGGATCTCAGGTCTGACAATGGTAAGGCAAAAACTTCTGTCAGCCTAGTCATGCTTGATCTTGGGTGCTCACCAAACACCCATGGCTTTATAAAGTTAAAAATATTAAGTAAAATAATTTCTTAATAGTAAATGTTCTGTTTTAATTAATCAAACCCTGTTCTAGATAAAGGACCCAGCAGATGAAAAGACTCTCCAGCCTAGATAAATGTATGCAAGTTATAAGAAGGACAGTTGTTTTCATTTATGCTAGTAATGACTAAACTTAACATCTTTCCTGTGCAATGACTTTTGTCCATTTTCAGGCTGGCCCCCTGACTCTGTGACAAGAGAAAAGGAGAACAATACAGCCTCTGAATAAAGCCATTGTGCTATTGAGATTAACTAAGGGATAAACTAATTTCAATAAAGGTATGATTATTCATCTTATGATTTAAAATGTCTATAGCAAAAGTAACTCATGAAATTCTCTATTTTTTCACAACAATAAAGGTCACTAACACAGACTAATGCAAATGTATATAGTAAAGGGGACAATTCACAGTCCTTGGAAAAGATAGACAGCACCCTCTGTCTAAAATTCCTCAGTTAGTGATTTATGTTGGAAATTCTAAACTTCAATTTGATAATGTATTACCATGTACCAGTTGCTTCTCTCTATCTAGTATCTACACTCTCAAGACCTAAAGCAAGGTTTTGGTAGACCAACTCTCTAAAATAGATAAAGTAAAAAGGATTTTAATGGTTCTTATGTTTTCTATAAGGTTTTAGTACGAACTTATAAAGTAAAATGTACATTATCTTATGTGTGTAATTTATATCCCATGTTCTTTATTAAAATGATGCTGCACAGCACTCCTGAGTAGAGTAACTGCCATGCTCGTGACTTCAGCTGTGCCTACTTACAGACATTCATCAGAGTTGGGTTTACTAATGGTTGTATTCTTCCACTGAAGGAGGAGTAAGCTAGACCCTTGCCTGAGTATCCAGCAACTCTTCCCAGCCAGCTGTATGTAATTTTGCTCTAATCACAAATGGTCTCCTGCATTTGGGGAGGAAATTTGGGAAAGGCTAAAAGAAAGGACTTGATCCATGAGGTTATAGAAAAGTCAACATCCATGCTAGATAAAGACTTTACAGTGTATCTGCTCTCAGGTCACCTATATACCTGTTAGTAATACCTCATCCATCTGTATGAGTGAAGTCATTCATTCCCCAGGGTGAACTTTAATATGATCAAACATTGGTTTGATACTAGAGCCCTAGAAAGGGAATAAACATTGCTTAATGCACCCAGGAAAAGAATTTTCTTGATGTTATTATGTCTCATGATCTTATGAAAAGGTGAAAAAAAAATATATATATATTATTAAAAAGGGGTTTTGAATAAGAACGTCTATACAAGTGATTAAAAGATCTGAGTTTATATTTTATATCATAGGAAGCATTAGATAAATAATGTCTAAATAGTCTTAAAGTTTCTAAAGTAATAGTTCAGTCAAATACTTTAAGGAACAATATATACGTCTAGTCAAGGCTTATTAAAAAATGTTTGGCTTTTGCCCAAGCTTTAGCTACATAACAGACAGTAATTAATAGTTCAGTATTGGTGGAACTAACCTTCTTGGGTGTCTAACAACCATATTCAGAGGCCTCTAATCTGGTCAGAGGAACTTAAAGGGACAATTTTTTATCTCTTGCCCTCCAAGGTCAACTAAGTTCCAGGGGACTATGGGGCATCTCTCAAAATGTCCTGTAACTGTGATGAGTCACCTGTCTTCCTGTTCAGGGAGGTCGTGGAGACCCCACTAGAAGGACTTGAACCAGTGTCCACTCTGCAAAGAAGAGAGTGAGCACAGGAAAATGTTTCCTCGATGCTTCTCAGTGAAGCTACAGTCTAGCAAGACCTTCTGACTTATCTTCACATAGATGGAACTGGTAAAACAAAGGCCTATGGAGCCAGGGGCTCCTCAAGCCCATGTGATCCCCCCGAGGAACAGATACTCAACTGACTTTAAGGGTAAAATTAAGTTGGTTTATTCGGACAAATTGCATGATCTTAAACACCCAAAAGGAAAGTCTAACCAAAAAAAAAAAATAAATAAAGTGATTAGTATACTTCTTCAAGAGTACAGGAAATCATACTTCCCAGGCATTAGGTTTAAGTAAATATAAACACTAATATTTTGTTCTTAATAAGAAAATGTCACTCAGATGTAAGACTTCAATTCTTGGCCTACCTCCACACTGCAGTGCATACCTGTGGTCAAGAAAGGCAAGCCCACCATTGTTCTAACGCCCAAATTAAATTATTTCTTTTCTCTCCCTGTCTAGAAGCCATTTGGGAGGGAACTCACCCTGATTCTAGCCACTCCAGCTATGAAGGTGCCTGAAAACAAATCCTGACTTCAAGGGTCTCAAGTTCAGCCTTGGCAGTCAAAAAGAAAAACAAAGAGGAACCCAAAAGATGGAAGCCTTTGAAAGTCCTTAAGCAAGAAATTCTAATGGACTTTGAATTGGACATTTAAACTCTTCCCTGTTATGACTATTTTAATTTCATCTTCCAGGCACCAGTCAAGGACTTTCTTTTCTCCTTTACAACTAACAGATATGCAATTCAGGAGTCTTTTAGATAGACTCACTGAAGAGGTACCCCAATTGCCACAACCTATGTCCCTGTTCAGCCTGAAGCAGCCAAGAGTGGTCAGCACCCCAATTCCCTACTGGCAATTAAGGTGACCTCTTCAGAGGGTGGTGTGATGAGAATAGGAGGTAGAACTTGGCTAGGCAGTTCAGGGTAAAAAGACCCCAAAGACCAAAAACTGTCCTTATGCCCTTTAGCAGCCTACTCTGTATCAAAGGCCAAATATGACCAAAGTATTTGTGAGCTCCTATCTAATTCCAAAAGATTTTAGGGTTACCTCTTCAAAAGGGGAATGTTAAAGAACAAATAGCTAACTGAGAGACTATAAATTCCCTCATTTATACCTTTCATAAACTCAAGAATGAACTTAAAACCCATTATCCCCCCTGGTTTGCCAATCCCCTCATGCCCTGGCTCCTCCCTTTACTGGGCCCTTATATACCTCCCCATTATATATAAAAAAAAGGGGAGATGTGGGGATCTGGGTATTGAGCAAGGCAAGCAACCCTGGATACCCTGAAGGGACAGCAGGTGTCTGGCCCACTCTGCCTGATGTGATAACCTGGCCCCAGGAAATCACTGTAAATATGAATCTTCTTTCCCCCACTCTAGATCAGAACCAGGTTTTCGGGTTTCATTTCCTTGTTCCTGAACTTCCACGTCAGCCCTACAACCTTCCCACCTTTACCCCAAAGACCCCACCTTCAACTTTCCCACCTTCTGTAACGGTCAGAAAGGCCTCCCTATATAAACCCCTGCCTTGGTTTTGATAACCAAACTACCCACCAATGTAGTATCCAGGGAGCTCCTCCTCTTGCCACACTCTGAGCCACCTGAGGCCCTGTTCGATTGTCCTCCATTCTCTGGCATGGCTGGAGCACAACAGCCATGCTGGAGATGGAGACCCACCCACAAGTTCCCACTGCCACAGTCAAAAGCAGTGGCTCCTCCCCCTGGTCGTCTTCCTCCCCTGGCCCTCCTCCACCAGAGTGTTCACGCATACCGCACTGTAAGTGTTACAGAGGCAAAGTGACAGCTGCTCTTTTTTTTTTTTTTTTTTTTTTTTTTTTTAAATTCTTTGATTCCCATTGATCCACAGCACCATGAATGTTATGGACTAAAGTCACTTCTAAAACAGCCCTTTAAAGGAAACCATGAAGATATACCATGCTGCCACAGCTAGAAAGTTTATTCAAATCACTGTTTGATACGTGTTACAAATATATGTACACAAGACTTTGGGAACCCAGGAAACTGTTCTGTGGAGATAAATCAAGCAACTAGGTGCATCTCAGGGCAGGAAACTCAGAAATGGGAAGCAGAGATCCACGAAACGGAGATTATCAGTGAAAACCCTTTCTCCAGCCTTCACGGCGAAAGCTCATTTTACTAACCAAGCCTCTAGGCAGCCTTATCTGTACCTGGTTTCTCGCTCTTCATGCTGCAGAATCAGGTTGCTGTAAAAATTCTCCAGGGTGAGCTTCGCCACGGTCACTCTTTCTCGGGTGTGGTTGCTCATAGGAAAGGTGGCTGTCGTCCCTGCCGTCATTGCCATAGTAACAGGAACTGAAATGACACAGTAAAACCAAGTGCTTCAGTAGGAAACAAACCTTCCTATTTTACAAACCTTAAATTTCTCCTGAGAATAATTCTATTATTGGTAAACAATCCAAGGTTTTCATATTATAAATAATGCAAAGCTATTAATAAAAAGTTTCAAGCCAGGTGGGGTGGCTCACTCCTGTGACTCTAGCACCAACCACCCCAAGACGCACTGCTCCCAAAGTCAAACGTATTATCATAGTCCTGGCAAACAGAAGATAATCTAGCGAAGAAGCACGTGTGGCCATCCACATGTTAACACAAACACACTAACAAACGCAGGGTAGCATTCAAAACAAGAAAGCTTCAGTCCATTTTGCTGACTTATGGACAACTAATCAAAATTTGTAAGTGTTTGCTAATAGTTACATTCCCGATAAATGTTTCCTAAGATGTAACACGGTTCAGATAGTAAGAGGAGCTTTCCCAGGTGAATCCTGAGACATAAGCATGTCCCATCCACAGTGCATGCAGGCAGAGGGCAACCTACAAAGGTGTGTGTCTCAGGGCTTAGGGTCACTTAGACTGCATTACAACAGGGGCCAGGGCACTTTCTAGAGGATCATTTCATTTTCAAACTAAACTCCAACAGCTGAAAGAACCAGGCAGGAGACATGAACATGTATGAATTAGGCCAGGCAGCAGGAAGCCCTGGACAATGTGCATCTGCCCAATGGCATCCAGGTACTGTCTGTTAGAAGCCCTTGGGCCGGCCTAGCAAAGCACTAGTTTGAGGATGATGGTTTCACCAGTTATGGAAGGTGAGGAATGTGGCAAAGCGGCTGTTCCCAGCTGCTGAACGCTGCTGCTGCTGCTAGCAGAACCACTTCTGAGGGTTTGCTACCACAGGCTTTGTCTAGGCCAAAAGGACAAAGATGTTCATATATATAGGAGCTTTTCTATCTCTTAAAAATGTCTATTATTTTTGTTTTACTTGTATGACTATATTGCCTGCATGTATGTAAGTGCACCTGTGTCGTGTAATGCCCAAGGAGGTCAGAAGAGGGAGTCCAATCCCCAAGAACTGGAGTTACAGACGACTGTTAGGCACCATGTGGATGCTGGGATTCAAACTCAGGTCCTCTGCAAGAGTAGTCAGAGCTCTTAGCCATTGAGTCACCTCTCCAGTCCAGAGTTTCTGTAGCTTTAAGAGGATCATAACAGACCATTGTGGACAAAAGTCAGCTTACCAAATAGCTATCACAAGCAAACAAGCACTCCCTCCAAACCTGCTGCCACCCCAGTACCCACCAATCTTACTTAGCTATGAAGACCCAGGGCTCTGCATGAAAACCCGACCAGAGCTAGATTCGGGGTGGTGGGACGAAACAAAGGACTCTTGCCCGTCAACGTCCAGTGAGTCAAGCACAGTGATCGGCCACCTCCACGGCTATCTTACAGTTCATATGCAGTGCACTACCTGAGCTCAAACTTACCCCACCTGAAACTGAATCTACTGTTTCACATGATTAACCTGCTCTTCTGAATCTTGAATCTTTTCATAACAAGTTGACCCTGCCCCTTTACCGTGCTTCACAGTGCCTCCTGCAGACACATCATATCAGCCTACCATTGCACCAGAGTGTGACTATCTCAGAAAATCTGCTTTATTCACTGACTGTCTTCTACTATCTGGTCCCCAGGACCTGGAGTACCAGCACTCCACCTCATCCTTAGGATGGGGGCCTGAAGCTTGGGAAGCAATGGACTGTGGAGTCAGGACTCCAGCTCCAACCTACTTTTCAAGTCTTGTCTGCTGTCTCCCAGCATGCCCAGGGCTCCTTCCCAACTGCAGTCCCTTACATGACTGCAGCTCCTTACATGACCTACCAAGAAACCAGTGAGATGTGCAAGAATCTGAGCCTTTATAGTCCTCGCTCCAACCTCCCGTTGTGACTCCTCTATCTTCTACCACAGACATACACGTTGCTCTTTTGTTGGCAGTCCCTGACATTTATATGCACACTGCAGGCACTGGCGTCCTGTCACTGCCATCCATTTGCCCATCACTCTAAACTAGAGACAAGAATTTTCGATTCCTTTCTGAACATGTACCACAACATCATATCTGACACAGAGCAGAATTAATGAATGACTGAGGCTTTACAAATGCAGGCGGTAGGAAGATGTGGAAGGGCATGGAAGGGCTGGGAAGAGGCAAAGGCCCCTGTAAAGGTTGGAGTCAGAAATTCAGGTCTAATCCCACCTAGATCACAAGGCCTGATTCCAGTCATCAGAACATTGTTCCAGCCACATTTCCCCAGAGGAATGATAAGCTGTGCTCTGCCCAGCTCCTCACAGGCCTACTCTGAGGCCATCTGAGATAAGGTCCAGAGAATCTACAGAGAAGACATGACCCTTACCCAAATCTAAGCTATTTCCAAATGCACTAAGTTTCATTTTAAAAAAACACACAATTGTCTCAACAGAATCATTTCTTTAAATAGTTAAAAAAAGTCAGGAATTGTGATGGCCATGTGTTTTGTAAGGACCATACTCTCTACTGAAAGCTACACAAAAACATGTCTAAAAAAATCTTACAATCACTGGGCTTAAGTTCTGGTTCAGAGTTAGACACCAAAAAGGTAAAAAGAGGAACAGAGGTGCTATACAGAGAGTGTTCCCCAAATCATGCTTGCGGTCTGAACTGAGAGATAAGAAAAGCATGGAACAAAATCTAAAGCATTTAAGTCGACTTCAGAAACCTAGCTTAGGGCTGGAGAGGGCTCGGCGGTTATGAGCACTGGCTGCTCTTACAGAGGACACGGGTTTAGTTCCCAGCAAACACGTGGCCGCTAACAACTGCCTGCAGCTCCAGTTCTGGGGGATCCAATGCCCTCTTCTCTCCTCCATGGGCATTGCACATGTGATGCACTTACATGCATGCAGGCAAAGCAGTCATACTCATTAAATTTAAAGTTTTTAATTAAAAAAAAATTTTTTAAAGAAGCTTAAATTCCACAGAATTAAGCAACCTGCTCAGGTCAGGGCTTGCTAGCTCCCCACGTCAGCTACATGCTCGCCCTCAAAGGGGCAGGCAAGGTGTCTGCAGGCGCAGAGACACTTCTAACACAAGAAGCAGTTCCTGCTGCTCTTCTCAACAAACACTACTCTGGGGACAACGGTCCTTAACATCTCCAACCAAGAGCAATTCTGAAGGACTTCAGGATGCCATCCTTCTTCAGGCCACATGCATCCACGAGCAGGGAGATGTCCGGAAGATCTGCAGCCACCAAGACAATGCCCGAGTGCTTTGCCTCCAGGAGGAACCACAGTTGCTCCAGGTCTAGACAGTCTTTTCACAGATTTCAGGAGAAAGAAGCAAACACTTCTTTTCATGCTGCCTCTTTAAAAGATGCTAAAGAGGCGTTAATCACAGTACGGGTCTTATAAATAATGCTGGCACAGGTCAGAAAGAAAGATGGGAAAAGGGAGAGGAAGAAAGGAGGGAGAGACGGAGGGAATACACAGCCTTCTAGCAGCTGACTGGCTGTCTCGGGACCTTGCAGAATGTACTCCCTGCTCAATTTGCCCAGGGGCAAGATCTGGGGGTCAGTAATTAAACTGTGGAAGCTGCTGCACCCTAACCAAGCTCACAACAGGTTGATAAGCAAGCAAAGAGCAATGGACTGATTTACGCTGTAAGAGCTGGAAGGACACGGATCAGGAGCCGGCACCTGGCGGCAAAGGACGCTAGGAGAGTGGAGGTCAAGTCTGAATCAGGATGGGGCGGCTGCTTGTGGAGGACTGCTTGGTGAACACAGCAACCAGAGAGGACAGTTATTCAACACAAACATTTAATGACGTCAGGATCTCCCTGGGCCCCTGGCCACCATCAGGGGGCCGAGGAAATGACAGCCTAAGCTCAGAGGCTGATTAAACTTCCCAAGACAGGGAAGTCAGAGGTAGGAAGAAGCGTCTGGGAAAGCCATTGAAGACTTTGTTTGAGACAAACAGGTCAGGGGAGGCTAAAGCAACAAACTCGTGCTGTTCTTGCAGAGGACCCGAGTTCTGGTCCCAGACCCACGTCCAGCAGCTTACAACTGCTGTGACTCTGGCTTCAAGGGATCCAAAGCTCTCTTCTGTCCCCCTGTCCCCGCTGGGGAACGTACCTGATGTGCAAGTGCACACACATCAATTTTAAAAATTCAAAAATAAGTCTGTTTTTTTTTTTTTTGAGACAGGGTCTCCCTGTAGCCCCAGCTTGTCTGGAACTCACTATATAGACCAGGCTGGCCTGGATCTCACAGAGACCCACATGCCTCTGCTCTCAGTGCTGGGATTATGTGCCACCACGCCCGGCCTTGGTCTTTGTCTTTTATTAAAGTCCTTTCTTAGCCAGAAGGACAGGATATAACATGTAAGTCTAGAATTCCTGGACTAAGAAAAGCAGCACTAGCCTTGAATTTCCTGCTCACGTGTTTTCTGTAGACTCCTCTATTCATCAGTGGAGATACTGCCAACACTGAAATCCAACCTTCCTCAGCTGATCAAGCCTGGGGAAAGAAGACAAGGAGTCTGGCACTGAGGCCACCATGAAGAGAAGTATGTACCTAACCTGCAGCAAACTTCAAACGCAAAGAGGAGCTGTTTCACCTGACTGGTGAAATGAGCTCCATACCCTCCCTTGCAGTGCAAAGTCCTCAATCTATCATCACCTGCAACAACCGTGCCCGAAGCTACAGCTCCCCAGCTGCACTGTGTGTCCCAGGCCTCTTCCCACACAGAACCTGGCCCGCAGGATCTGGAGTTCCCAATGCAGGAGGAGTCACAGCCGAGAAAGCCAGAAATTCCGTCAGTCCCCGTTCATTGGTAACTTCACTCACTGCTGAAATCCAGGTTTACAGCTGGCACCCCACCCATGCCAGCACCCTAAGAATGTGAAGACAGGAAAGATCCATCCTGCTCTGAGGAGAAGGTGACCAAGAGATCTTGGAGTGAAGGTGGCAGTCAAAGATTTAAGAGGAAGAAGGAATAACTGACGAGGCTTTTGTGGGAGGAGCCAGCCAGCAGACGCAGGTACTGGGGTAGGACACGAAACCACACTGACGGACCAGCAGTACTGAATGGACCCTCTGGTTAAAAGCAGATATGGAGTAGAAATCCAGCTAAGGCCACGGTCCCCTCCCTTGTGCTGCCTGAGTGAGCCCCTGCCCACACAGACTACTAATTCAGTCTCCACCCATATTCCCACTGTCCTGTTCTTAAAGCCTACTTGATTTGACAAGCCAGACTGCTGTAAAGGAAACATCACCGCTGCTGGTTTCTAAGACAAGCACTTGAAAACAAATAAATAAATAAAAGCGAAATCAAAAGATTCTTGGTTGGAAGCCTTAATCAAGCTGAGGGTGGAGCCAAGGGTAGAAGAAAGTGTTCCAGGGAAGGGATGGAATGCAGAGCACTGGGTTTGCTCTCCAACACAGGAAAAAGGAAGAAGGAAAAAGGTTATGACAATAACCCAGATCAATGGTTGCAGTCTCAAGGCCTGGCCACAGTAATGCTATTAATAAACTACCTACACTGATTCTAGTAATTACTAAAAATTCCTCTGAACTTTATAGTTTTCTAAACTTAAAAGTGTTTATGAACCAAACATACACAATTAAAACAACAACAACAACAGATTTCTCAGGCTGGAGAGATCCTCAGCAGTTAAGAGCACCGGCTGCTCTTGTGGAGAACTGGGTTTAGCTTCCAGAACCTACATGTGGCTACCAACCATCTTTAACTCCAGTTCCAGGGGAATCTGGTGCCCTCTTCTGGCCTCCACAGGTATTATGGAACACTGCTGCACACAAGCAGGCAATACACTCATATACATAAAATAAAAATAATAAAATATTTAGAAAAGACAGTAATTTTGGAGAAAAGACTAAAATACCCATAACCTATTGAAAACCCAAAATACATGTATATTTAAAGCTCATATATGGCTTTTCACATAAATGGATAGCCTAATAAATTGCTTAAAATATATAAATGTTCAGTTTCACTAATAACTCAAAGGCACAGAAACTTTAATACAAGATGTCCTGAAGCTGAGCCTGCACAGACCCTCTCTCAGCAGAGCCCAGACTGTCCGAGATGCCTTCCTCAGACAGTAACAATCCCTGCAGGCGTATGACAATTTTCATCAAGAATTCTTAAGATATGTTTTATCTTAATCATTCTACCTTAAGAATCTACCCCCAAAGACATAACTGCAGCCAAGATTTGTATAACTGTTTTCCCCCCATTAAAGTATCATTTAAAACAACAGATAGGCAGCCACTTGGGCCAAATGCTTAAAATTAGGCAAACCAACTGATGAACTGACAAGAGGGTGAAATACCAGGGGCACTAAAGAGAAGACCCCTTCCCGACAAACATGAAAGGCAACGTTAAAGAGACAAGTAGGTCCCATACAATGTGAGCTCAACTACATAGAAAAGTAGAGGGCGGAGGTGTGAAATTACAGGCTGTTTAACTTGCCCCTTACAATGTTCTGGATTTTCCCAGTTTCCATAACAAGAAAACAATCAAAGTACATTAGTACCTTGGAGTACTCTTCCAAGTGTGGGCCTGGGGCGGAGAGAAGGAATCGGAGCTCCTGGGCACGACCGGACCTGGATTTTGTCCCATGAACCAAATTCTTAGTCGTGGTTTGGTAAAGAGTTATGATGAACAACAGAGTTGGACACCATAAAATTAAAGTCAAACAAGAATAATGAGGAAGATTTTGAAGTAAGGCTTCCAGTCCTATTGTTAGAGAGCAAATAGCTATCTAACTGAGGTAGACAATAAATTCTCTAGCTTATCTGTGGAAAGACCGACATTTCCAGTTTCACTGGTGTCTCATGAAATTTATTCTCCACGCCTCAGCGGGTGGGATCCGGTTAATCCAGCTGGATGAAATGAAACTGATCTTCCATTTAGAGAGATTTATTTTAGCGAAGTTTACTAAGTTGCCGGGTATCAGCGGCCCGCCCCACAAAGTTTGCCACGGCGCGCAGGTCTTTTAGTCCGTGCCCGGCCAGCATTTCACTTCCACTCACATGATCCTTAGGACAGCAGGGACTTGGGACGTGGCCTCCTGGGTTTGGCCTTCTGCGTGGGCCTGGGACCGGGGCATTTTTCTCCCCGCGTGGATTTTAGCAATCCCAGCGTCGCTCTCCGGCTCGCCGCCATGCTCCTTCCTCCCTTTCTCCCCGCCTTCCTTCCCCCTTATTGATCCCAGGGTGGGACTTGCCGCAGAATGAACCAATAGGAACAAAAAACCTCAGAGAGAATCCCAAATTCCCCATATAACTGGTTAGTCACCTGATCATAGGATCACCCTTAGGAAGGTGGGTTCACCTTAAGTTATACTAAAGAGATGGGCTGAATACGAAGTTTGTTAATGAGGCCATGAACTTTCCCTGCCTAGAATCCCACCTCCCAGGGCAGTTCTTCTGGACCCAGCCACAGACATGTAGCTCTCTATAAGTCTGCCCATTTTTCTGAATTCTTTAGAAAAACGTGATCTTTCCTTCTCTTCCTCATATCCTTTTTCTAAACATGCTTTCTCTACGGCTTTGGGCTGCCCTAGCATCTTGTATTTCTCTATTTTTTCTCTAAAGCTTCTTCTCCCAGCCATGTGGCTGCCAGTCCGCCACGTGTCTGACCTCCATGCAGACTCTAAACCTGTATGACTGTTTGGCTTCTTTTCTTCTCCCCCCTCCATTCTACTCTTCCAGGCAGCTGCTGAGATCCCCAGCTTGCCTGCCTTGAGGATTTTTCTTTAGATTTCTTAAAATTGTCCTAAAGCTTCCGATTGGGTCCATTCTTAAATTCTTTTATGAATGAGACTAAGAACCCATTAGGGGACGCTCTCTTTCACCGCGTTTCATAATCTCAGACTCCCTTTAAGGGAAACAATTTCAAGCCAGGATACACATGTACGTGTGCACAGGGTCTCAAACTGGCAGTGTCTTCCCAAGCACCTTTCCTCCTGCTGACTCAAAAGGCCTACATCCAAGTCAAAAACAAGGACGGCACAACTCTGAGCTCCACCGCTCTCAGGCAGCACTGAGGCCAGGAGAGATCTCTAGACCATGCAGGAGAGGAGCTGCCCTCTGGATGCTGCATGGAAGACAGAGAGTGCCGTAGCCACACAGCCCAGGATGCAGACACCAGGCTAACCTGGGAAGGTGTGCTGTGACCGAGAACAACCAATGAGTGCACTGGCAGGGCAGAGAAATGGGCTGAGTGGAGAGAGGTGGGGAGCCAGCCTGGTGTAGGGAGGCGCCAGCACTCACTGAGCTGGGCAGCTGGGAACACTTGCTGTTCATCAGCCTGAAAGTAAACCTCTAGCAGGAGTGCACACATACACGCATGTACCGTATATAGTTCTCGTAGAAACACGTGACATCAATTTCAAATATGAAGACACACTTTAATTTGTCATTCATTCAAGATATCCAAATCCACATTGCTAAATAACTTTGGAAGAAACTTAGATACGTTTTTCGATTCTAACAATTCCTGAATATTTTACTTTAAGAATTACCGTTTGGGGACTAGAAACATGGATCAGTAAAGAAGACAGTGTTTGCCGTGCATCATGAGGGCCCGAGTTTGATCCCCAGAACCCATATATAAAAGCCAGACACAGTACTACATCCCTGGTAATCCCAGTGTCTGTGAGGACTCCTGGGACTCATTAGCCATTCAGCCTAGCCTGCTTGGGAGATCGTGTTTCAAAAACAAGGTAAAGACCATGTTACCTGTCATTCAGAGACAGGAGCCAGCACCACCTCCCTCACCTCAGCCCACAGACATGGGGGTGAGGTAGGGGAGAGTGGGCTATGCAGTCCTCCCATGAGTTCCTATGGCTGGTGTGTGGCAATCCCAGGACCTGAGGCACCCCTGCAGAAAGGCTGAATGTCAGCACCGATCCCAGGACCGCATGGTCCGGTCAGCTCTAGCACCGGATGTCCACATCTAACCCTGAGTTGCTATCCTTCTGACATTTTCTTTTCCATCTGCCTAGCTCAGATGGTCAAAGAATGGAAATACAACCATGGGGATTCTGAAAGCTACAAAGATCTCCACCTCAGAAGAATCTTGGTTCTTTTCACACATTTTTTTGATTAAAATGAAATAAGCATACTTTTAAAGAATGACTTCTTTTATAAGCATGCTGATGTCAATTTTTACGTCCCACTGTCTTATGGAAAAGCTCACTCACTCTTAAGACTCAGTCCATATTTGGACACTGTCATAGCCATTTTAAGTGGCTGAAATCATACCATGATGCTAAGCTAATTAACTCTAATTTCATACTATACGACCTGCAGTATGTTTTAACTCACAGAACTTAGTTACTATGTTAGAAAGGACACTCCTATAAATCCATAGGACCAAATGAAAACAACTGTCACATAATTCAAGGGTTGAAGGTTTAGGTAAAAACACTTTTTTTTTTAAGTATTTTATTTATTATTTTTATTTTATGTGTATGATTGTATTGCCTGCATGTATAAGTACACCCATGTCATACAATACCCATGGAGGTCAGAAGAGGGCATTGGATCCCCGGAACTAGTCACAGATGGTTGTTAGCCACCTAGGAACTTAAGGCTCCACAAGAACAGCCAGTGCTTGTAACCACTAAGTAGTCTCTCTAGCCCCCAAATACTTTTCAAACTAATATGTTCTATGATTCAGATGTGACATTAAAACCCTGTTGTTCATTTATGTGAGCCAAGACATACAGTTTTTTTAATCATTTGTGTGTGTATGTGTTTGTGTGGTTGTGGGTGTGTGTGGCAGCCACAAGAGAGCCTCAGGGCTCAGTCCTTCCCTTCAGCCTCGAGGTGGGGTCTCTTGGCTAGTTACTCCTGCAGATGCCAGGCTAGCTGGCCCCAAGCTGCCGAGGACCCTCTGGCCTCTGCATCTCTCTACGTGTAGTAGTGCTAGGATCACAGATGCTCAAGCACAGTATCAAGCTTTACAGGGATGCTGGGGATCTGGATTCGGGTCTTCAAGCTTGTGGGGCAAGAGCTTCACCCACAGAGCTGTCTCTCCAGCCCCCTTTTCTTCTAAAGTGACAACAACCCCCAGCTTAGATGGTGGTCTGCTGGCATCAGCCAAGCACCGCCTGCCACTGTCATCACTTCCAGCAGCTCAGAATCTGAATGCTCAGAATCTCTATAACCATTTCAGGTTTTAAAAGTAGGCATTATCTATGCTATACCGTCCAGGTTCATTTACAAAAACAAGGAAGAAGTTTCAGAATACTTTGCTACCTGAGCAGGAAGATTAGCCACCACTGATGAGCAGGCAGAATTCTGACAAAGGCGCCATGGCCAGGCAGCTGGGGACTAAGCTGCCTGCATATGCTCCTGTGGCAGTGAGTCTCAGGAGGCCCCAAGACTGTCAGACAGGCACTTTCTCCCAGGACAAAGCAGACCCTCTTACCTGTCTGGCAGTCTTGCGGTTATGAAGCTCTTCCTGCAGCTAAGCTACTTCCCTTCCACTGAACTCAAGCTCACCTACTCTTCTCACATGGTCATAAAATGAAAACACTCACCGCAGCAAAGACCCTGCCCGAATAAGTCTGCACTGGATTTCTCTGACTCTCTTTCACTGCATAATCAAAAGCACTAATTTTCAGTCCGTCTTGCTCAGGGCAGAGATGCTTATCGCCTCGAGAAAACCATGACACTAATTTGTAAATTAAGTTGGCTTTCTGAAGCCTTTAAATATCCAAAATTCGCTATCTGAGAATTTAAAAGGAGCCCTTTCCAGTGCTTGTAAAGGTCTTAGGATGAAAAAGTAATCAGTGTAAGGAGGCCTTTGTGTCAGGTGCGGTGCTAAGCATGGTGATGTTCCTATCTTTACGTCACGTGTGAAGTAGGTGCCTTCCATACTCAGGGATGAAGAAATGGGCTGTTGCCTTGATAGTTACAGGACAGTAAAAGGAACCAGAGTCGAGTCCACGCTCTTAATGCTTCCAATCATGTGATCTTCTTCCCAGAAGATAGTTCCAGCTTTCACTTTAACAAGTCTTTGGGGCTGAGGCCTACACCCAGAGCCTCAGGCAGGCTAAGCAGGCTAGTCACCAACCATAGTGAAGCTGCAGCAAGCCTCCCTTACTGAACAGAGTATATTATTCTTTGTTGGTTTTGTTTTGAGACAGGGTCTCCCTATAGCCCCAGCTGGCCTAGAACTCACTGTGAGGACCAGGCTGGCCTCAATGTCACAGAGATCTGCTACCTCTGTCTCCCGAATGCTGGGATTAAAGGTGGGCACCACCACGTTCCATGAATTGTTCTTAATACCAAGTTCTTTATAACCAATTCTATTTTTCTTACCCCTTTCCATTATAAAACTGGTGGGGGGAAAAAAAACCCAAACCCCAAGCTTTCCGCACTGCAATGTTGCACCTAAGAAGCTAACAACCAATATTCCTAAGAGTTAGAAGGAAGATGTGTGTAAGGTAAGACTCAGAAGCACCAGCTGAGCAACTGTAGAACTGTTGAGTCTGTGTCCCACCAACACAGCCTTCCCGATTCGTGCAGTGAACCAAGCTTTCACTTTGACGGCTGTGTGACCTAACTAGAGTCCTGGTTGGGAATCCCCTCCCCTCCTCCCCACCTGCTCCCAGCTGCACCTTCTGAACTGCAAACTCCGCCCCCTGGGGTCTTTACAGGGTCACCAAGTCAGTCTCAGCCACCAGCTGACTTTGGCTTGGAGACAAAGAACCAAACGGAAGGTTGTAGTTTTCCAAAGCTCTTTCTAAAAGCTGCACCCAAACTAATTACTAATTACAGAAAGCATAACAGGATCTTTTAAAAATCCGCTGCCAAGCAGGGTGTGCTGATGCACACCAGCAATCCTAACCCTCCAGGAGGACAGGGTTCTTGAAGCCGGCCTTAGCCTCACAGTGAGACAGAAACCAACCACTCTGTTAGCATGTGCAAGCCAGCACAAGGTCAGTTAACAATTCCAGTGGCTTTAGCAAGGCTGATCAAATAAGCACACCACTGATACCATCCAAGCACACTCTACACTGATAGGGAGAGACTGAGAGTAAGGGATTTGAAATGAACACACAGTGATGGTAAGCCTCCAACACTCCTGAAATAAAGTGGGACTGACCCATAACAACAGCTAATGCAAAACCAAACAGCCACGGCAGGCCTTTCTTCTCAAAGGGGGATTCGGAATACAGGCAGATGAGGGCAGGTTACAGTGCCGGGTACAGAGCGGAAGATCAGGTAGTGCTGGCCTGACTCAACACATGTGGCAATCCAGACTCACTGGCAACTGTTTTAGATGCTCAGAGGAAAAGAAACCGTGATGATCCCAACTAGCTTTGCATGAAGGCCAGGCTACACGAAGGGCACTCTGATCAAGGGCAGTGATCGATACGGCAGTGAGGGCTGTTATCAAGGACAGTGGGATATAAGCAAGCACCTCTCGCTCGCCATAGACTGTGGCCCCCAAAGATGAATCCCAACTAATTCCATGGCAGTCCATGGCCCGTCAGGCCTGACCCTGCCTACATGACAGGAAAATCGAAAGGCCCCTCTTCCATAGGACCCTCGTCCACCCAGTTTCCTGATGTGATGGAAATTTACTAATTCACTCGGAAGACCCAGGATGTGGGTGCATCTATTTCTGGAAAGAAGTAGTTCTTTCCAAATTACTGAGTCAGAAATTTTTACCAGCTCTAGGTTTGGCTTAAAAAGAATGCAAAAAGTCATTTTTAGTTGAATAAACAGGATGATATTCTCTCTCCTTCCAAGGAGTAAAACCTGAAGCTAAAATAGGTGGGGAAATTCCGGAAGAACTAGGTCAGAGACTGGCTTTTAAAAAGCTGAAATATACGCAAATTCTATAGTTGTTTCAACTTTCAAAACTTTATTCTTTTAGCTGACATAAGAATTATGCCTGTTTATGGGGTATCACATGACGCTGGACATATGCATATACCATGCCATGTTCCAATCAAGATGGGTATTTGATTTTTTTTCCCTTTGGTTTCCTGAGAGGGTCTCTGTAGCCACAGCTGGCTTGGAACCTACTATGCAGACCAGGCGGGCCTCAATCTCACAGAGATCCGCCTGCCTCTGCCTCCACAACCAACTTGAGTTTTAAAAAGATTCATTTATTTTTAATGTGTATGTGTTCTGTCTACATGTATGTATGTACATCGAATACATGTAGCACAATGCCTGTGGAGGCCAGAAGAGGGCAATGGATCCTTGGAACTGGAGTTATGGATGGTTGTGAGCCACCATATGGGTGCTGGGAACAGAAGCTAGGTCTCCTGCAAGAGCAGCTGGTGCTCTTAACTGCTGAGCATCTCTCCAGTCCAGTTGTTTGATTTTTAAAGCACTGTGAGATAAAGCACAGGAAGTCTTCTCTGCCTGTCAGCCTTTCAGGGTGTCACTTGAGTGGGGGCACTGCCCCCTCTTTCAAGCAATTTCTTTGCAAACAGAAAATTTACCTTTAAATTGCTTTTAAGGCAATTTCACTAAAGCAAGTTGAAACTATTGAGCTCTTTGAGTTTCTTCCCTCTTCTGTTATTTCATTTTTATTTTTTAAAGATTTTATTTTTATTTTATGTGTGTGACATCTTGTCTGCATATGTGTAAATGCTGGGGCTCGTCTGTAACTTTTAGAGGCACCTGCTGGTGCTTTAAACTAAACAGGAACAAAAACAGCAGGACTGCGGGGCTCACAGAAAGGACTCGGAGGGGTTTCCTAGTAAAATCCACTGGGCGTCCTGGGCTCTTCACCTCACGCCCCACCCTCTCCACCATACGTTTTTTTAAAGTAAAATAAGTAGGGGCTGGAGAGGTGGAGAGGTGGCTGAGCGGTTAAGGGCACCTCCTGCTCTTCCAGAAGACCCAGGTTCAGTTCCCAGCACCTACACGGCAGCTGACAACCACCTGTAACTCCAGTTCCAGAGGATCTGACACCTTCTTCTGACCTCCTCAGGGATTCCATACTCATGGTTCACTTACACACATGCAGGCAAATCACTCATACACAAAATAAAAAATTTTAAAGTTCCTAATAACAAAGAAAAATAAATATTGTCTACAGTTCCCTACAATCTTCAAGAGAGACTGAGGTCAAACGAGAGATAAGTGAAGAACAGGGTACCAAGGTGTAATTAGGAGAAGGCAGTTGTGCTTACAGTGTGGCTCTGAAGGATGGTACACAGACATGAAGGCAGACATGTCAGTGAGTCTTTGGCTACAACAAACACCCGAGGGAAGCAGCCCACTGCTGCCGGCCTGCAGTGACGATCGCAGGGTGGGAGGCTGCACAAGAGCAGAGTTGCTTACACGGAGAAAACAGACAGGCAAAGCGGCC
Organism: Eospalax fontanierii; assembly: GCA_035773235.1. Lineage (NCBI taxonomy): Eukaryota > Metazoa > Chordata > Mammalia > Rodentia > Spalacidae > Eospalax > Eospalax fontanierii. The sequence continues at coordinate 15,169,864 of CM069551.1, forward strand.
TGGGACCAGGCACCATCCCCAAGAGCATGGCCCCAGTGGTCTACTGCTGCCTGCTGGGCCACGTCTCCCAAGTTTCCAAGTCTTTCCAACAATGCCAGCAGATTGGTTTGGTCAGTGGACTGATCCAGACTAGATCAACACCTTCATGATCCAGCTACCTCCCAGTGGGTCAACTGATCCACTAGTTGGGGACCAAACCTTCCACAAATGAGCCTTTTGGGGAGACGACTCATATCCAAACCACAACAGCAGAAGAACAGAACAATCATCATGAGTGTGAGGTCAGCTTGGGCTTGTAAGCTCCAGGCCAGCCCAGGGGACATCGCTGCCATTTCAAAACATGGGGGAAGCGGGATGTGAAGAAGGAAAGAGCAGGAAGCATGGGTCAATGAAACGAGATCAGTCGTGGCTTCATGTGTTTGTGCAGGTGACAGGCACACGGGATGCGCTGTGTTCCCCATTTACTTTTGTGTAGGTAAAATGTTTTCCATTTAAAAAAAGTTTTGGTGGGTCTTAGAGAAAAGGCTCAGTGATTAAGAACACTTGCTGTTCTTCCAGAGGACCCAGGTTCGATTCCCAGCACTCAACTGTATGTAACTCCAATTCCAGGGGATCTGACACTCTTTTCTGGTCTCTGTGGGCATTGCACACACATGGTACACTTACATACATGCAGGCAAAACACTCATACACATAAAAAAATGGGGGAAAAATCCTAGATGGGTGTGATTATTAAATATCAGTATCAACTTGACAGAACCTAGAATCACCTAGGAGATGCGTCTGGGGGAGTGTCTGGACCGGGTGACGTTAGGAGATGCGTCTAGGGGAGTGTCTGGACCGGGTGATGTTAGGAGATGGGTTGAGGGAGTGTCTGGACTGGGTGATGTGTGGGCAGCACTATCCCATGGGCTAACGCCCTGGAGACAGTGAACGGCATTTATCTCCTCTGCTTCCTGGCTACAAATGCAACATGGCCAAATACTGTAAGCTCCTGCCATAGTGACTTCCGCACCCCAATGGCTGGCACCTCAAACTGCGAGCCAGAATAAACATGGTCTCCCTGAAGCCACTTCGACTTGGCATTCTGCAGCTATGGGAACAGTAACTAACACGGTGGGTGCAGTGACATGCCTCTAGTCCTAGCACTCAGGAGGCCAAGGCGGGAAGACCTGAGATCAAGGTGAGCTTGGAGTACAAAGTGAGATCCTGGGGGTGGGGGGATCCAAAAAGCTAAGATAAAGATGTAATCCTCATCACCTTAGATGTCTTGCTCACACTGTGGTGTGCTTGGCCAGCAGTGGTGGGGGACCAGGCAGGCTAGTCCAGGTGCTGCCTGCGCTGGGCGGCTGCAGGCCCTGTGTAAGTTACTCTGCAGATGAAAGGGGTGGTGAGATATTTCAGTTCACTTTTTGTTACAATGTCATTATTGGGATTATAATTGATGAAACAGTGAAGAACCCCCAGGTGCCATCAGTATACACTGTGACCAGACCGGAGCATCTGGAATCCGCCATTTATTTAATTTCTCATGAGTTTCGAGATGTACTTCATGTACTAACAGGACATGTGGCTCGGATACACGGTTACATCCAGGCAACACTGCCACAATGGAGGATGGTACCAGGCCTAGAATACCAAAGGCCACTGTGACAGAAGACAGCAGGAGTCATCAACAATCCTGCATGCAAGAGAACAGGCAGGGCAGGGGCCGACAGGCCAGCACGGACCCGACTAAGACCATGAGCATGAAGTCGAGAGTCTGGACACTGACAAGTGGCAAGAGACGCAGCACGAGCGACTTTGAGCCTGGAAACAGAGCAGTTCGGTTACACTGTAAACGAGCTCCAGGAGCAGGAAACCTGATGTGGTGGCTAACAGATGTTTGAAGGACAGAGAAAGGGAGAGGAAGAGAGGTTTACCTAGTGGTTAGGAGACAGTCAAGACAGTCCAGGAGGGTGTGCCGGCCTGAGCCCAGCAGAGTCGGTGGGGGCTGAGATCTTGTCAAAGTGCTTCCTTGCGTTTGGGAGGAAAGAAAAGAGACCGGATGTAAGCAATGGTCAGTCTACAGCAGTAGTAAGCCCTTCCCAGGCGTCAAAGAAGATGTTAGAGCAGCCGAGGCACTCTCACAGTGTCCCGTCCCCACCTTTTAGGGAACTGCAGCAGGCAAGGTAGCCACCATTTACAAGATGGGGCTCATCAACTCCAGGTTGCAGCTTCGCAGCAACAGCTAGGAGACAGTAGACCCGAATGGCTGGGCGGGGTCTGGTCGGTGAATTTTAAGCACACAGAAAGCACAACCTGCTTTGTCTGGCCATTGCTGGGTGGCACAGGTGACCACCCCCTGCTTTCGGGAAGCTCTCAGTGAAGTGACACACCCCCCACACACAAAGGAAGGAAACGCACTTTGAGGACTTCCCCGTCCTTCTGTCATCCTCACAGCCTCAACCATCACACGGACTGCTCCCCACATGGATGTGACACAGAACCAAAGGTGTTACCAATCAGTGCCTCTTTACCTGAGCCTCAGAAAAAAAGGCATTTCTGAAACAAGCATCGGAAAGAAGCAGTCAGCTGGGGCGCCACAAACGATACGGACTTCTGTTGCAATTTTTACAATACAACAGCAATTTTTTTCCTCAAAATCTGTAATTTGGGCCTCATGTGGTGGCACACGCCTTTAGTCCCAGCACTTGGGAGGCAGATGCAGGTGGATCTCTGTGAGATCAAGGCCAGCCTGGTCTACATGGTGAGTTCCAGGAAAGTTGGGGCTACAGGGAGACCCTGTCTCAAAAAGAACAACAAAAAAAAAACCCACTACAATTTGGGGCCAAACATGTCAGTGTACAGCCTAACCCCAGCACTTGGAAGGGGAGGCAAAAACATCAGGAGCTCAAGGTCATTTTTCGCTACAGAGTGAATTTGAGGTCAACCTTGGCTACATGAGACCCTGTCATAGACTACTTGTCTGACAGGCAGGAAGACCCACGTTGGATTTCTAGCACTGAAAAATGAGCAGCGAATAGCTTAAAAAGCCATAAGAATGCAGGCCATCTATTCTAGACAAGTCCACTGTCTATGGTCTTGCTCTGAAGTTCGAAATTTCTCTCTTTAATTATTTCCTCTCCCTCTGTCTATTGCGTCAAGGTCTTGCTAGATAGCCTAGGCTGGCTTTAACTCTTGTCCACCTGCTTCAGTTCTCATGAGTGAGAATGACAGGTGCCTGCCACCAGGACTACCTATTGTATCTTGTACTTACAGGCTGTTTCAGGTGAGCTTGTGGTATAATCAAACAGCAAAGCCTGAAATCTGATTATTCTATTCCCTGACCCCAGGTTTGTAAAGTGTTAATATGACTCCAAATGCTACCAATGGGAATAACAAAAAATTCATAGCAATCCACTGAGCTTTGCGAGCCAGGTAACAAGACTAACACATGGTAAGCACTCTCCTTAGACAGGGCGCGAACACGCCACTTCCCTTCTGTAGTAGACACTGGGATTCCAGATGCCTCTTACCTGCACAGCCCAACCAAAGCCATCCTGACTCATTAGCCTCGGAGTCTCCCCACTGTGCAAGCCTGTCCCTCCTAAGCCCCGTGGGATATGTGAATAAGCACTTATTGTCCCTGTTTTAAAGGTTAAGAAGTTTGAGGTTTGGGGAGTTGACAACACTTAGAAACACATTTTAAAATGAAGCCACCATGAGGCGTCCGGCCCTCCTACCTCACATCCAGGACTGAGCTATTCTCCCGTGAAGCAAACCAATTGCTTCACGGGATCAGAGCAGATAATCCCTTCCCTTGCTTAAAGAAAAAAGATAAACACAAAATAAGATGAATCAGTAAATCACACGCAAATACCTCTGTCAACATGGCATAAAGGTTATGAAGATTTTTAAAAACAAGGCCGTTGCTTTTTTGTACTCCAGGGCTCCCTTTAACTACTGTTAGCATATAAAAAAATACACTCCTTCCTCAAAGTATAAATATTTTACTTCTGTTTTTCAAATGGAGACAGGGCCTTACTCTGCAGCCCAAACTGGCCTCGTCCTCCTCTACATCTTCCGTCTCTGCCTCCCCAAGGGCTGGGCCCACAGCTCCAGGTTCAACTTCCTAATCATGAAGTTTGGCTTTCTGGTCTGCAGCTGGTTTCTGGTTTCCTAGCATTTCTTCACAAGTTTCCTTTTCAGTCTACATAACAGTCAAAGATTTTGGTAAATCAGAGAACCAAGGAAAGGGTATGGGATCATTTTCTGTGCCCAGCCAACAGAAAACAATGTCTACAATCAATCCCTATAGAACTTCTTGTCAAGGAGCAGGTGCCACAGCTCTGATGGGGGTGGGGGGGGCTATGAGAGAGCCATGAAAACAAACTGCCTTCAAGGGGCTAATGTCTAAGGGCATTCCGTCTCTCAAGACATGGCATGGAATTTGGGAATACATGGAAGCCCAAAATACATGGAAGTTGCACCCAAGCTCACAAAGCACCGTTTCAGTCACTCCATACAGAAATCTAGACTTCCTTCCCAGGCAAATATGGAATTCAATCTGTGTGATAGCTTCTATGCAGCTGACTAATTTTTAAGCCTTTTTTTGATGGGACAGAGGAGGGAGAAGAGCAGTTTTCCCGGTCCTCCCTTGGGAGGAAGAACAAGGGGGAAATGTGGTATTTAAAGTCTGCAGAACAACTTGAAAACTTTTCCACTAATATACACACCCAGCTGAGTCATGTGCCCGACGCCCTCAGCAGGTCACCTCGGTCCCAGCCTTCCTCTCCGTGGTCATCCAGCTCTATCCATCCTCCTTGAAACCCAAGGCTGGGAAGCAGAAATCTCTGCTTGGTCATGTCATCCTACAATCTTTACAGTAAGTATACTGACTTTATTCATGGAGGTCTTTATCACTGAATTAAATCACAGTGAGTGGAACTGATCTGAAAGCAGCCAAGAGCCAAAGCAGTAATGGCAGCCCAAGGAAACTGTTTCACAAACCAATGAGAACGCTCCAATCCAAAACAAAGATGCAGAGGGAGAAGACAAGTGTAACCCAAGGCCAAAAGAACAGACTTCCCAAACAGCTGTGTAAGAATTCTCACATTTCGAGGACATGAGGTTGATGCCCAGAACCTACCTTTTTCAAAACAAAACATAACAAGAAACCATCAACAACAACAACAAAAAACAAGCCCCTGTGCTTGTAACCCAGCATGCCAAAGAGGCAGAGACAGGTGATCCCTGGGATTCGCTGAGCCTGGCCTCCTTGGTATGCACAAGATCAGTGAGACCATGCCTCCGAACACAAGGGATGTGGTGCCTGAGCCATCCCCCTCCCCCCTCAGTGTCTTAGGATGGCTCTATCCAAAAGGGCAGTAACTGCTCAAGCCTGAGAACCGCTGTAGGCCTCTGTGGTGCTTTTAAAACCATCACCCACTGACTCTCCCCATAGGCACATGGTCTATGGATTGAGTTAAAGGCATGGGCTTCCCGAAATCTTCCAGACCACTCACTGAGACCCAGGAGCTGTTCTTAAGGAAGCCTCTAGCAACTGCAGCTCTACCCAAGCCTTGCTCCCGTTTTGACTGTGCATGGTCCTACATAGCACAACAGGATGCATTCTCTCCCCGTCTCTTGACTCTTTCTTTAAAAAATATTTATTGTTTCTATTTTTGCATGTGTATTGCCTGCATGTATGTAAGTGTACCCATGTTATGCAATGCCCATGGAGGTCAGAAGAGGGTGTCAGATCCCTTGGAATTGTAGTTATGGATGGTTGTTAGCCACCATGTAGGTGCTGGGAACTGAACCTAGGTCCTCTCCAAGAATAGCCAGGGCTCTTAACTGCAGAGCACTCCAGTCCCTCCCTCTTTTAACTCTCTTACCACCACAGTTTAGAGTTTTAGGTGGAATCTCTTAAAACTAAAAATGAGTATTACTTCAGAGTCCAAGGGGATAAATGCATCTCCTTCCAAGACTTGGCTTCAGCCTGCTGAGTCAGTCTCTGATTCATCCAGCCAGCTCTGCTGCTGGCTCTGGTTTGCTCTAAATAGAAAGGACGCATGAAGGACCTTGGACCCAGGGTAAATGGCCAGTCTGATGAAATACTGCTGAGAGTCAGTGTCTTTCGTCACACTATGAACATGCCTGTTTGCATCCTTCTAATGAAGAATGTCCACAGGAGACAATAAGGGTCTCTGAACTACCAAAGGAATAATAAATACCCTGACAGTCTGGTTGACAAGGAATCTCAGATTTTGCTCTAAGATTTAACACTGGGAGACCTAAGCAGATTAAGTTAAGAATCATCTGGACTGGTTGTCTTCCTAGCATTCAGGAAATGGGGGCAGGAAGATCAGAAGTTTGAGGTCAGCCTTGGCTAAGGGAGTTTAAGGCCAGTCTGAGTAACCTGAAACCCTGTTTCATAAAACAAAAACACAAGCGGGGTGTGGGACACAGACCTTTAATCCCAGCACTGGGGAGGCGGAAGCAGGTGGATCTCTGTGAGTTCAAGGCCAGCCTGGTCTACATAGTGAGTTCCAGAACAGCTGAGGTACAGGGAGACCCTGTCGTAAAATACAGGCTCATAAACATAAGGAAAGAATCTCAATTACTATTCTACTGGGAGATGCTGACTGCGGAGGAAGATCAGCATGAGTGTGTCTGCTGCTGGGGAGGGTCTATGTGAGTCCAGCGACTTTGGAAAACAGTTTGCTGACACCAAGAGAGCTGAACGGGCTCATACCAACCACCAAGTACTTCCACTCTGAGTAGAGACTACAGAAATGCCCTGTCTTAGCAGTGTTGGCTGGAACACTGCTCGCAGAGAAAAGAAGAGCCTGTGGCATATCCAGGAAGTAAACGCTACCCAGCAGTAAAGTGAACAAAATATCACTACGCAGAAGAATCCCAGAAACCATGCCAGAAAACGCAGCAAGCTGGGACCGAAGAGACGGCTCAGTGGTTACGAGCACTGGCTGCTCTTGCAGAGGACCTGGGTTCAGTTCCCAGCACCCGCATGGTGGTTAACACCCAACTGTAACTCCAGTTCTATGGCATCCAACACCCTCTTCTGACCTTCTCAGACACTGCACAACATGGCTATATTTACATACATGCAGGCAGTAAACTCATACACACAAAATTTTAAAAATAAAATAAAAAAGTAGCAAGTCATCCCAAGAAAAACACTGTTCCCATTCCATGGAGTTCAAGCACCATGCAAACTTCAACGGTGACACCGACTCATTGTGGTTGATTGAAAGGCCCAAGAAACGGAAGGTGTCAAGACGGCCTGGAAAAGAGCTTGACATGAAGCTTGATGATCTAAATTGGATCCCATAACCAACATAGAGGCGGAAGGAGAGAACCGACTTCACAAAGTTACCCTCTCACCTCCAGTAGCCTGTGCGTGCGTGCATGCACACACCGTGTCTCACACACATATAATAAATAGTTTTTAAAGCAAAAGAATACTGATAATACAATCCAAGCCCACCGCTCCTCCTGGAGGGAACACAGATACTCTAGAGAAGGCTCCGGGAGCTTCTGGGATGTGAGGCGTCACGTGCAATGTCTCGGTGCAGGTGGTAGACAGTACGAGGGCTAGCTTCATCATCTTTCTCCACACTGTACAAATACATTTTATAGTCCTATATATGGCACACCTTAATTTAGGACAACAGTTCAGTATTTACTTCCTTTACATAAACTGTGAGCAATGAATTCATCCTCAAAACAGTGTCCAGGTTTCAGATTAGGAAAGTTAACTACTCCAGAATAAAGGACGCAGAAAAGGCTTAAAGCCTGTCACAGAAACAAAATGCAAAGTAATTCACAAGTAGGAAACCAGCAAGGACCCAGCACCATTTTACTAGGGTCCATTCCACAAACATTTTTTTTTTGTATGTTAAAGTCAGGGGCTTACTATGCAGCCCAGACTGGCTTTGAACTAATTCTCCTGTCTCTACCTCTGGAATGCCAAGATCATGCACCACCATGTCAAGAGAAACTTTTTTCCCCTTTAAATATGCCTGAATTAAAATGAGTCTGAGGAGTTAAGTAAGCATGAGAAATCCTAGCACACACCTGAAACTTCTAGAAGAAACATGAAGATGTAGAGATTCTGCTAGAGTCTGTGCGTCGTCAGACATCATTTGGGAAGCATTTTATACCACAGAGCCATGCCAGACGGACTGAGTGAGAACAGTCAGGACCACAGGAGGTGGTTCAGATATCCTGGCCCTCTGTTGCTACCATGCAGCCTGAGCACTGACCTGCAGATATGGACACACATAGTCACACATACAACTCTTAGGAGCTACAAAGGTACTTTCTATGTTTTATGAACACAGATATGCTTGCGGTTTTTCTTTTTTCCCTTTTTGATAGGAAAATAGGAAAAAAAATAGGAAAAAAATTCACATAGATGGAGAAAAGGTCTGAAGAGAACGTAAGAATTCTGAAACTCTCAGGATTATGGCTAAGAGACAAGGGTTATACTATAATAAGCAGAGTTCAAGAGAAGTTCCAGTACAGAGATTCATATTTCAAATCAAATCTCTCAATTAAAAGGTTTCTTTCACTAGCTGCCCACTAATAAAATTAGTTATATTCAAGGTGGCTCTGTGGCATAATAAATAGCACACTGGACAAAAAAATTAGTTATTCTCTAGTTGTTTTCAACTAGAAATTTCCCCTGGTACAAGACATACATATCTCACAGCGTTATGAAAATGACAATGCCCTCAGAAAGATGCAGACTGCACACCGCTTCATAATTCTCTAGATTGTTTTCCAAAACCTTCTGCAACAGAATTCTTCATCTAGGAGACTAACTCGGTTTTCAAGATTTATTTTTAATTGTGTGTGTGCATGCATATGTGCAGATAACCTCACAAGCCAGAGCATCAGATCCCTTGGAGTTACAGGCAGTTAGTTGTGAGCTGTCCAATGTGGGTGATGGAAAGTGACTCAGGTCCTCTGCAAGAGCAAGGTGCACTAGTAACTGCTGAGCCATCTCTCCAGCCCTGACACTAACTTTTAAGTGGCAACAAAATACATTTTCAAAGACACCTGCTTTTGTCACCTCAAAAGTTACAAAGTCATCAGCTCTAAGAGTTAACCATCTTCATCTTTCCAAAGCGCTGCAGGGCTCCAAACTGCGCACAGTGCGGCCATGCTCTCACCCGGCAGAGGCCTGGAATTCCTTTCTTTAAAGGGCACCTGTTAGCTTGGCTGTTTTTCACAACACCCAGCCCCATCCTCAACCTTACAACCTTACAGATCAGAAAGATGATTTTTGCAGCATCAATGAGGCAGATCTTTTAGAAACAAATAAAATTAACCAAGATTGGGCAGAAATCAGAATACAAGTTCAATAACAGAGGATGACAAATAAAACCATGTCAGAAACAGGAAGGTCGGTACACAGCCAGACACAGTCAAGGCTTTCATTACAGCCAGACACATCACAACCAGAAACCTAGGTCTGCAGGGCTGGGAAAAGAGCTTTCACGGCTCTTTCATTCAATCAATTTCCAAAATGTAAACTGCCGTGTCTAGGAAACCATCTGGGAACAGGGATGCAAAGGTCCCTGTGTTCAGGAGCTCATGTCCACAAAGCAGGTAAGGACCACACTGCTCATAGATGCTTATGTAAAGTTAAGAACAGAACTAGGTTCACAATACCCTGTCATTAAATAAAGACAAATCAAACAGCGAGAGAACAGAACAGCAGAATATATCTTTAGAATGGTACTTTCAAGCAGTAATAATTCACATCAAGGAAAAGGTACCGTGATACGGTGTCAAATGAAAAAGCAAGCTAAAAAAGGGATGAAGCCGGGTGTGGGGAAGCTCAGGCAGGACAGCAGGAGGTTCCAGGTCAGACTATACAAGGAAATCTTGTCTTAATAAAAAACAAAACTGGAAAAGGAAGGCACGCCTCACATGATCTCACACACACACACGCATTTCCTAACCATCTCTCAGAAGAAAGTCACACCTCACATGATCTCACACACACACGCGTGCGTTTCCTAACCACTTCTCAGAAGAGAGCATTTAAGTGCCGTGAATCATCATCTTCCTCTCTCATCTTTTTGAATTTTCCAATTTCCTGAAGAGCACTGAGTGCCTCATACTCCAGCAATCAGCATGTTTAAGAACCACCTCCCTCTAGGAGCTGTCGTGAATGCCACTGCCCTGCCCGGTGTCTCGACTCTGGCTCGTCCCTTCCCTGGGGTGAGTCCTCTCCACATGGCAGAGGAACACACCTCGATTCCCCAGCTGCCTTTTCAGGTAAAAACCAAGTCTCGCATTTCTACTACCTGTGGCCACCAGCTTAAACTCCTATGTCTGTACCTGTGCTCAGAGCGATGCCTCTCTCCCACAGTCGGCCCTCCAGCTCCTGTATCTGGGCAGGAAGCAGGGAGGCAGCTGGGCCCATCTCTCCTTTACCCACTTCAAGTTCATCCATAAACTGCCTAAACCTCTCGTCCGCCTTGGTCTTCATCCCCACCTCCATCCTGCCCCAATCACACTGCTAGGGGCCCGGCTGGAGCCGCACGGGGTGGCTTACAGATACCATCCTCTTCATCTGTAAGTCGGTACTCCTAATTTAGACTTGGGACAGCGCCACTGCTTGGCCCAGAAACTTTTAAGATCATGCCGATCTAAACTTCTGTGTCTGGTTTTCATTAGAATACAAAAATTGTTGTGGGGAGACAGCTCAGTCCATAACGTGTGTGCCATGCCAGCAAGGGGACCCAAGTTCAAGCCTGAAAACTCACATAAAAAAGCACAGGCAGAATAGTAATTCCAGCCCTGGGGAGGCGCAGACAGGTGCATTTCTGGACTTGCTGGCTGGCCAGCCAAGCCCAGTTATCAAACCCTAAGCTAATAAGCACCCCCACGCACACGCACACACACACATACACACACACATGCACATATACACATACACATGCATGCGTACACATGTATGCACATGCACATACACACATACATACACATGTGCGTGCACATACACACATGCACATGCTCGCACACACGGATACGCACTCATACAGCAACAAGAACACAAGGTGGACTATTAAGGAACAACATCCAAGGTTCAGTACACAAGTGTTCAGTGTCCCTTCTTGTTTCTGTATACAAGAAATTAACGAGGCTCTCCTCCTCTGCAAAGACTGTCATGTCTCCAACTCCATTCATGTCCCACTTTTCAGTTTTAGAACTTGTGTGGCACTTATTACAAATCTCACCTATGTGTCTAATCATACAAGCTCACGCAGGCAGATGCAGAGTCAGGTATGTTTTAAGCATGTGTAAATTGCATACTCTTTGATGCCAGGAGCCATCCTGAGAACATTCCCCATGGCCTTAGAATGATGGTACAGGGACATGCTCAGATCCTGCTGTCAGTCTCTTTTTATCATATGCATAGCAATCTGGGAAGGTCAAGCAACATCCTGAGGAACATAACAAAAGGCTCTTCAGCTGCATTATTGTAAGGGGTCCTTCAGGTGTAGTTAACAGTGGCGGTAGGGTTTCCAAGCCCTACACAAGGGGTGACAGGGTTCTTTGAGCAACAACTGGGCTTCCCTGAGTGTCTTCCAAGAGGAGAATAACAGAAAGTCTCAAACACCTTCCCATCTCCAGGAGAAAGGCATGAGGTTTTTGAAAGGGTGCTCAGGCTGGAGTGAAAGTCAGAACTGTCTCCATAAAGCCCCACTTAACTTGAGGCTGGAGAAACCACGAGCTCTCAGCCTCCCTCACAAGCGCTGCTGCGGGCTGCTGGGGAGAGGCGGTGACTGTCTAACAAGGAGCCTTCACATGTGCAGCAGCACTGACCTGTGTCCACGGCGTGTGTTAGTCCCCAGGTTTCCTGTGTGATCTTTTACTTTTCCCAAGCACAGGGTGAAAAGGAGGGAAGAACCCGACTAAAGCAGAGACTACACAGCAATGCCCGCTTCATTCTGAGTACACATAATGCTCACCAGCGCGGAATACTCTACAACTAAGAGCCACTTCAGAAAACAGGTGCTCAGGGATCTAAGAGTTTTCTCCCACGGAAAATGCAATGTTTTAAGCCAAAGGTGGTAGTGGTTGTAATACCACTTGGGGCGCTGAGGCAGAAGGATCTTGAGTTTGAGTTTAGCCTATCTCAAGAAAGAAGCAAATGTATGAATAAATTTTAAATGTAGTTTTAGTTAACTTATCAACATTTAGCAAAAATATAGTGCTTTCTCCTTTCTCAAAAAGGTATTTTGATTTGCCTACTTCACATTGAATCAATTAAAATATATGGAACTTACCAAACTATAAAAACCATTTTACTTATTTTACAGTGCTGGAGTTCAAATCAAGGCCCTCAAACATGCTAGGCAAGCACTACACTGAGATACAGTGTTACTGGACATCATCATCTCCTCCTCCTCCTGTTATTCTTCTTGTTTTTTTGAGACAAGGTCTCCCTGTAGCCACAGTGGCCTAAAACTTGCTATGTAGACCAGGCTGGTCTCAATCTGACAGAGGTCCACCTGCCTCTGCCTCCCAGGTACTGGGATTAAAGGAGGGTGCCACCATGCCTGGTGACACTTTTTTTTTTTTAATTTAAAACTGCGATTTAAATTCAATCTCTTTTTAATTTTTTTAAAACAATTTTATGTGTATGAGTGTATTATCTGCATACAGGTAGGTACACCTGTGTCATACAATGCCCGAGGAGGCCAGAAGAGAGCATTGGATCCCCTGGAACTGGAGTTACAGATGGTTATTAGTTGCCATGTGGACACTGGGAATCAAACCCAGGTCCCCTGCAAGAGCAGCCAGTGCTCTTAATGCTGAGCCATCTCTCCAGCCCCTTAAATTCAATTTCAGTGTGCAATGACTAGGTTCTCAATAGAGGCAATATTATTACCTGGGCTCCTGTACGTTTCAGAAACTCACTGTTGTGGGTTTTCTTCTACCAAGTGGGCAGCACTAAAGAATGGTATGACTGGAGCCTGATCGTCGGGTTCATAAGTTAGTTTTCAGCGATCTAAACAGCCTCTTTGCTGGTAAGTATATTTACAGAACAGGAAAAGAGCATGTATGTTTATACAGAGATTGGCTTGTGATTCTGATTAAAAACACCAACTACTGACTGTTTCCATGTGCAAAGCACAGGCAAGTAAACGTGCTGCAAATCATACTTGCTGTGTCTAACATATGCGAGGCTTTAAAAATAATTTATCATCATCTCCCTCCATCACTTAATTCCAAGAAGAGGATCAGTACCTAAGGAAGCATCAGGCACTACTTCAACTAGTCAGTAAACTACCTGCTGTGTAAAAACCAATGGGAAGGGTATAAGCAACAATGTGGGCCAGAAGACAAAGAAAGGACTGAACACTTTCCAGGCAAGTTTCCAGGACCGCCGAGCATCACCAAGACCCTATGACCAGAACAGGCACTGCTCTCACAGGGAGCCACAGCAGAAAAACAGACACGTAAGAGGAGCTGCTTCTAGAGAGGAGCTGATGCCGAGGTGCACTGGGTGTGGGGGGACTTCAACTGCGAGGCTACCAGCTAGAATCCTCTCACAGGTAAAGTCAAGATATACTATATGCCTTGCTAAAACAACACTTCTACCATGTCTCAAATAGCGGAAGAAATATTCTGGACACCAGCATGGCCACTGGGAGGAAATGAGCTGATTGAGCGGAAGCACAGAAAACCTGAGGGCCATCAGGCACAGCGTCTTGAAGTCTGTTATGCCAGCTGGAAGTGGGAATGTGGGACACAACAGGGAACACAAATTACACAATGTTCAGAGCAAAGAAAAGCAAATCCTGCCTGAGACTTTAAAGGGAGGGTGATTCATGTGTTTAGGAAACACTCAAGAATAGAATTCCAGTGAAATTAGCTTTGATCAATTCCACAAATACCAAGCATCACTGTGTGTCAGGTACTGCTTCTGGACACAGGTGATACAAGGACCATTACAGTTCAGTGGACCAGGAGTGGCTCGAAAGCACAGGTGCGCAGTCATTGGAATTTTCTATACGGTCATCAGGGACAGTTTCATTTAAAGGAGGTGGAGAGAATGAGTGAGTGTCCCGGAAGCGCAGCTGACACACACTGCTCTCCACTCCTTTCTCAGCAGAGCCATGGGATGGATCTTTGTGACTGAATGGACCTCATAAGCTATACTCTACTGGGGGAGAATCCGGCTAAGAGTCTGATATATCTGTAAATCAGTTAAATCACTAAACTCAGAATGCAAGCTGTAACCCCAGTGCCTGGAAGGCTGAGATGCAAAGAGCCCAGCCAAATGCTGCACAGGGAAAGCCTTCAAAAAGGAAAACCACCAGCAAACCTAAGAACATCTATTAATTCTGCAAAACTCACTGGGCTTAGGCCATATTGCTACCAACCATCTGGAATTTCTTTGACAACATCCTTATCAAAATGTAGAGCTCTCAACCAAAATCTAGGGAGAATAATCCAAAATGGAACACCACAGTCCAAATCAAAAACAATTTAATAGAAGATTGACTTAAATGAAATTTAATACAGAAAAAGGAAATTAAAGTTGAATAAAGAAAGAAATCAAACATGGAGCTGGGGAGACAGATCCGCCTATAAAATGTTTGCTGCATAAGTGTGAGGCCTGAGCAGCAGCACATACCTGTAACTCTACTTCCCAGGAGGTAAGACAAGCAGATTCCTAGAGCTCCCAAGCCAGCCAGGATGGCCCAACAGGTGAGCTCCAGGTTCAGTGAGATTCCACATCTCCATACAACAAGGTAGAAAACAATAGATACCCAACATCAACCTGTGGCTTCCACATGCACATGGATACACACGTACCTGCACAAACACATGTGCACACACACAATGAAGAAAGTGTGCGCGTTGTTAAAAAGAACAAGATGGCCACCCTACCTGTTGGATCAGGAACAAGGAAAGTAAGTACTATACCCTCTCAGGTGAGTTCAACCGTTTTCACCCTGCAACATCCACAAAGTTCAGGCTTGAGAACTGGGCAACTGAGTCGCACACAAAAGAGTTTATGACTTTGTGTCGGCCGCATCTGTAGCTATTCTGGGGGCACACCTGCCTCCTGCATGGTTAATTAACATATGGAGATGTTCCACACTGGCCAGGCACTGAAGTCAGTCAGTCTACACGGGGAAGATGGCTCCCTAAGACATGAAAGTCTAGCAGAGCAGGATATGTCAAAGGAGCTGAAGGAACAGTCACCAGAGTGAGCACTCTGAGACGTGGAGTGGAGCCTCCACTACTTCCTTCTCGCTGAGGACTGTCAACCAGAGAGCTGTAGGTCCAGGGTGGGGAAGCGGGAGTTTAACAGGCAGCATTTTGACTTCTAGTCTGTCTGAGGTCAGACTGGGGCTGAGCAGAGCATAAGGAAGAGGCCAGTCGCGTTATCTTGGCTTAGTAACACTCATGTTAAAATAATCCATTTGATTAGAAGGCTGCCTCCTGGGTGGCATCCCCCACAGGGAGGCGAACAAAGTCACTCACTAATCAGCGTTCTTGTTTTTACATCAGGCTTTCGGGCACAAGGTAAATTAAATAAGTTCCATAATCCTGGCAATTTCTCAGGCACAGACACGGAAAGGTGAGGGCTGAGGGCTATGTCTTACATGTGGGACCCACAGCCAGGCTCTTAACAGCTCCAAAGCCCCGCCTTCCTCAGGACAACTCCAATCAAAACTTGACAATAAAGACACAGAGGGGCGTGGCCAGGGGTAAAAGGTGCAGAACCCACATCTGAGCAAAGGAAATAAAGATGTTTAGCCCGAAACAGGGAGGCCCTAAGACAGCCACCCTGAAATGCCACTCCTGCCTCCTAAGAAATGATCTCTAATTCTGTGATATGAACAGTCAGGGTATCCAGGAAGAACTTTCCGATAAACACTGCTCCATGTCTAACACAGTGTAAGTAATGTTATCTACCACTATGTCTCAGGATGTTTAAAAAAAAAAACAAGACAGGGGCTGGAGAGATGGCTCAGCAGTCATGAGCACTGGCTGCTCTCGCAGAGGACCTGTTCTGGTTCCCAGCACCCACGTGACAGCTATCCACCATCTATAACTCCAGTTCCAGGGGATCCATGCCCTCTTCTGACCTCTGTGGGCATTGTACAACATGGGCGCACATACATACATGCAGGCAATACATTCATACAGATAAAATAAAATAAAAAGAAATTAAAAAGAAAAACATGAAAGAGACACTGCAAGAAAGCCCAAGAGAGGCCCTAACTGCCAGAAAGAACAGAGAGGGGAGGCCTCCTTCAAAGGGCGATGCCGAGCAGAGAACTCAGAAGTATGGGAAAGAGTATCCAGAAAACAGAGTGTGTGGCCCAGTACAGGACAGAGCCAGCAGCTCAGCAGCTGCAGAGGGAATCAGGCATGACAAAAGGCCGAGTGAGAAAGTGGCATCTCACCGCGTCCCTCGCCATGCCAAGGAGGGCCAACATCATGCTCCACAGCCCCGTGGGCCTACACTCAGAAGGGTTTGGTATACGGTCCCACCCTGGGTCACACAAAGGGAAAGTGAGTGCCTGTGTCCTGGACCTAGCTCACTCTGTAGAAGTAACACCAGTACGAATTAAATGGAGAGGGAGAAAACAGCCACCAACACAGGTAACAGGAAAACGTGGCTGTCAAGGTCTAGAGGTCCCTGGGCTAAGCAGAGAGAGGGTGGCTGCAGAGGCTACAGAAATCCCCAGAAATTACACTGTGCGTATGTGTGTGCCTTTGTAGACGCACCCCACTGCATGCATGTGGAGATCAGAGAACAGCTTGTGGGAGTTGGGTCTCTCCTTCTACTATGTGAGTCCCAGGGATGGACGGGGTGTCAGGCTCAGGGGCAGATACCCTTACCCACTGAGACATCTCATCAGCTCCTCACTAAAAATCTTAAGTGCAGGAATTATATAATCAGAACTGTATGGCGGCCAAAAGGAGACTGCGGTATGGCAAGACACACAGTGGGACCCGATGTACACAGTGGGACTGGGACAGTGGGACGACTGCCTCAGTGCGTGGGGCCCACGCACACAGTGCACTGCGAAAGCAGTGCAGGTGGAGATGAACGGAAGGTCAGAAGGAAAACCCAGTAAACGGCCTGAGTGACCAACAGGGAGGAGCAAGGTGGTGTGCAGGATTAGGGTTTAGATCACCTCACCTTGGAAGGCTGAGGCTGGCAGACATGAGTTCAAGGCCAGCCTGGGCTATATGGTAAGATCTTGTCTCAAAAAAAAAAAAGAAGAATGCCACATACTTAAATAAGGCCATGAGAAAGGTTCTGGGAAAGACAAAGATGAAGTCAACTCTGGGCAGGCAAGGGGGAGCCGTGTTATCCATGGAGCATACTGAGACAGTGATATTCGGGAGGCCAAGGGATGACGGA
The DNA here is from genome assembly GCA_035773235.1 of Eospalax fontanierii. Classification (NCBI taxonomy): domain Eukaryota; kingdom Metazoa; phylum Chordata; class Mammalia; order Rodentia; family Spalacidae; genus Eospalax; species Eospalax fontanierii. The sequence continues at coordinate 15,187,289 of CM069551.1, forward strand.
ATCCCACGTTCAGGAGAGGTCTGCGCAAGAAGACAAGGCTGATGGACCTGCAGTGGTGGCTCAGCTGTTTGATACTGCACATACTGCTCTTGCAGAGGACCCCAAGTTCAGTTCCCAGCACCCACAACCGGGCAGCTCACAACCGCTGATGCCTCTGGCCTCCAGGGGACTACACACATGTGCACATACCCACATGCAAACACACACACATAATAATTAAAAACAAGCATTTTTTAAGGCATATATGTTTGGAGCGGTCATTAAAGATAACAGACCACATTAGATCATCCACCCCAGAGCACAACAAGAGTGACAGGAAACCGAGCAGAAAGCTGGAGATCGCCAATGACCTAAAGGGATGAAAAGTGAGCTGCCTGACGGTCTGAAGGCAGAGATTGGAATCCACTTGCTGGCAGTGCTAGAGAGGGACTTCCTATGACAGAACGGGGCTTGATGATCTCTGGAGTACCTTTCAATCCCAAGGATGGATCACAATGCTCCATATGGCATTTCTGAGAAATAACTTTTTGCCACAGCCACAGAAAAGCTAAAGTTGTTAAGTTGCAAGTGTTTTAATTCTTGAGCTCTGTCACTGATGGTAGACGTGCTCTGTCTGTCACTGACGGCAAACGCTCTGTCTGTTCATGCTGTTGTTTTCTAAGGAGCAGTGCACTTGGACAGGACAGTCCACACTGCAGATGGTACCTTACCTCGATTTTCCTCCTGTGGAGCCAGTTACATTGTCAGTTACCTAGAGAACTCAAGTTTCTACTAGCAAAAACATATTCTTAACCCGCCCCCCTCCCCACTTTCTGGCTGACCGGGGAAAAGACAGAAGGAAATTATACACAGGAATTATCGACAAAGTGTGGGGATGGGCATTCCAGACAAGTGTATGAGGCCCAGTGTCAGAGAATCTATAGATTTGGATCCTAAATCTTTCTTCTCATTTCAGAGATATGCCTACAATCTTCACTAATGTTTAAAATACTGGTTTGTTTTCCTATCTGCTCAATTCTAGAAAGTCTCTACTATACATACGTTTAAGGCTGAGTTTAAACACACTGCATTTTTGCCCTAATAATCTGCCCAAGGCAATGTAAGGCAAGACGTCCCGCAGTTGAACCTACCTGAGGCACAGGCCCCACCACCGGCTCCCGACACAGGTGTCAGGGGCACCTGGATGCTTCACCCAGGCCGTCTTTGTTTCCCTTCTCTTGTCTTTCGCTTTCCCCAGCAGTGCCCAGGGCTCATAAACTTTTATGACTGCCAGTAATGACACTCAGCTAACACAAATGCCAATCCCTGGCCTGGAAACAAAGCGCTGTACTCCTAACTACAGTCTACCATTAACTTCTCAGTTGCCCGCAGAGAACTATATAACTGCGTTGTTTCAGGGGCCCAGTCCATAGGATGGCTGTAGAACAGAGACTGGTGTGCTTTCAGCTCGGTCAGAGGGATGTAGGTTAGAGTTCAAGACTGCTATCTGCAGGAGCATGTCTCTGCACGACCAGAGTCGGGGAAAGGTGAGGTCCAGAAAGTCTGACACCACTGGACATTTGAAGTCATGAGTTATTAGACTGAGACTGTTTTTGTTGTTGTTTTGATTTGTTTCATTTTCTGAGACAGGGTCTGCCTGTAGTCCCAGTTGGCCTGGAACTTGCTATGAAGGCCAGGCTGGTCTCAATCTCGCAGAGTTCTGCTTGCCTCTTTCTCCAGAGTGCTGAGATTAAAGGCATGTGCCACCGTGCCCATCCCTGTATGTTTTTAAATGTAAGCAGGATGAGGGTAGAGAAGGTTTTGTTGTTTGTTCTTTTGAAAAATCAAAGCTAGAGCCAGACTGAAAGGTCTACAGGGGTTACAGGTATTTCTGAGAATGGTTTAGAGTTCTGTAAACCTTATGGTAAAGGAAATGGTTATGTTCTTACCACAGCCCCTCCTCCAAGACAACTGATCTTGTAGCTGTGCTTTGCTGAAGCTCTCGTAAGACAGGAACCCAAGGAGGTCTGTGCCTCTGTTAAACGCATCTAGTGCCTGTGTTTTTTCTTCTCTCCAGCTGAAGAACCACCACTTTCTATAATTTCACAGAAGAGGAGCAAAAGACAGTTCTCTGCTGGCATTCACCTGCAGGTGAAGATGGAGGGCTCAGTGGAGATGCCTCCCCAGGCCTGAAAGAGGGAACAAAAAACCTTCCTTTCAAAAGATCAGAGTGTTCGAGCCAGATAAAATAAACACCAAAAAAGGCACTGCAAATAAAAGGCTTGTTTACCCTGAGCAGTCTCAAGTCCCAACACTACAATCCAGGTGCTCTCACCTCGTTATGTGATCTCTTCCTGGGGATAGGGGGACTCCTACTCCTCCCTCAAGTCTAGGCTCAAAGGCCACCACCTCCAGGGAAAGCCGCACTCCGTTCCTGCACACGTGCTGTCTCCTCATCCCCTCCCTGCCCTACAACGTAACACCGTGTCCTGCTGCCCTCTGAGTCAGTGTCCACCTGTGTGGCAAGGGAGTACCACCACTTCCCACCCACGTCACCTGAAGCGCAGACAGGCAACTCAGTGGAACCGAGGACTCAACACAGGGACTCTCCACGTCCATCATCCCAGTCTCTCCAATCTCATCCTGCTCAAAGCGTCACCGCCTCCTTGTATGTGCTATCGCTGTAATCTTCCTACCACACAGCTCTCATTCAATGTGCCAGGCTGAGCAGCTGGCAAAGCCGAGAATGAGAAGCTAGAAACACCTTTCTCCATGTCCAGTGGGCTCAAATGTGACTGGGCAGAAGTAAATAACTAACATGGAATTTGTCATGTGCTATACGGTGACACCTGAACTGTGCTAATCCCTCTGCCTGTTGCGTCCTTCCTGGACTGGATTGGTCAATTCACAATCCAGTTCACATAGGAAGGAGGTTTCCTATCTGCTCACCCGGTGCCAATCACTCCTTCCTCCACTCCTACCCTGGCACTCATTACTCAGTTCTGTTTGTACTGCAGGCATTTGTACCCATACATTACACCACTGACAAGACTGAACCTTCCACAATGGAAGGACAACACATAGTACTGTCTGTTTAGTCAGGTATCTAACACAGTACTCTGCAAGGAGTTGATAAATGTTAAATTATGATTACCCTCACTAAAACATGAGAAACTGGGGCTGAAGAGATGGCTCAGCCATTAAGAGCACTGGCTGTTCTTGCAGAAGACCCGGGTTCAAATCCCAGCACCTATATGGCAGCTAACAACCATCCATAACTCCAGTTCCTGGGACTCTAAAGCCCTCCTCTGATCTCTGCATTGAGCAACACAGGTGCACTCACACATGTACAGGCAATACACTCATACACATAAAATAAAAATAATAAGTATTCTTAAGAAAACATGAGAAACCTGAGATTCCTTGGGGGCTAACCAGTATTAAGACATCAGCTGGGCAATACACACAACTCAGTACTAAAATTTTTCCACTCCAGCCATGAAAACAGAAAGGTCTATTCTGTCTGGCTAGATCATAGTTGACATATGGAGAGTATCCTCAACCAGATTTGAAAGCTGTGTCCAAACAAACGAAACAGATCTTTATTGCAAAAACACAGTGAAAGGCAACTCCCTGGTTCTGTAAACAGTAATGAGACCCTGGTAATATATACCAGTCACACGAGCAAGCACTGCATGGTGCTTCCATGGGGCCTTTCTACAGGCAAATGCTTAACTAGTAAAACTACCCAAGGCTAGCAAAAAGTAAATAAAATTAAACAAGATACCAATACAAGATAATACTTCAGAAATGGATCAAGTGAGTTCTCCGACGTCAAAGAAGCCCGCTTTCCTGATGTGAACACTTATCCATACTATGAAGCCAATATTCAGTTCTTCAACAGGCCACCGTAGGGGTCCTCATCAAGTCCTGCTTACTGGGATCCTCATGCTTCCAGTTCATTGTTTCTAGCTGTCCTACCCCATCCCATCCTTCAGCATAATCACTTCAGTCAGGAAGCAAGAGGTGGGGCACAGGGCCAGGTAGACAGCAACTCAACTAAGGACTGAAGTCATTTCCTGGTTAAGAATGAGGAACTAAAATCCAGTCTTACCACTTGACAACCAAAGCAACACTCAAGGCTGAAACTGTGCCACTGTTTAAAAAAACACTGTGTTGTAACATTGGTTTGAATTAAGTCAGACAGTTGATTGCTTCGTTTATTTTGGATAATTGCTGAGGGCAAGAACCCCATCTCATCAACTAATTTTGTAGAGTTCTCAGCAAACACTCTGCTTACAGTGTCTTCTGATGGATTAAAAAGACCAGCATGCCACGGGGTTCTGTTTCAATCAAACAGCCACATTTAAGGGCTGCTCTCTCTGCTGTGAGGTTTCAGACCAGTCACTTAAATCCGAGCCCCTCTCTCTTCTCCTATAAATGGATATAACAGTCCTCACAGTGTGCATGCAACTGCTATCAGAAATAAGAAAACATATTAAAGTGCTTCACAAAACCACATACAAGGTGCTACTAGACGTTTTCACATAAGACTTATGTTTGACATGTAAAACTGTAACTAGCTCCTAGGCGAAACTATCCTGAAGGGGTTGGAGGGAAGGGGAAAGTCAGGTAAGACTAGAAGAGGGAAACAAACAGAAGACAGGAAACTTTTAAAATAAAAACAAGAGAAAGCAAACTTGGATCTTTGGGGTCACTAACTCTACCTGGATCTTCCCCTCTGTTCCCAGCCAAGTGACCGCATCTCTCTAAGGCCCAATTTCCTCATTTGCAAGTATAGATAATAACCCATATGGCTTCCCTGGGTATTCAAGTAGATTATCTATATACTTTCTGTTATGCCTGGTTCATACTAAGTAAATATCTGCTGTTGTTGTTGTTGATAAAATTAACAGACTTGTACATGACACTCAGGAAAAGAAGGAGCTGAGAATATGTAAGAGAAGATGATGCTCAGACAACTAAATCTCTGAATCACACTAGAAGACAAAGTTTGGGAAATACAGTTTCCACGCTAACTATAAAAAATATTGACCATGGGGCTGGAGAATGGCTCAGAAGTTAAGAGCACTGTCTGCTCTTACAGAGGACCTGGGTTCAATTCCCAGCACCCACATGGCAGCTAACAACCATCCATAACTCCAGTTCCAGGGGATTCGACGCCCCCTTCTGACTTTGAGGGCACTGCATAACATGCATGCACTTACACACATGCAGACTCACACACATAAAATTTTTAAAAATCTTTTAAAGTACTTACCATGTCAAGTAAGGAATCAAGAACCACAATAAAAGTCTCTAAGTCACAGAAACAGGAGCAATGGCAGTTTTTATAAAAGCAGAACAGCAGCATCAGAACCTGAACCCTTAAAGTGCTTATTTATGTCCACAGATACTTCTCTGTCCCACATTTTCACAGACAAGTTCAGAACTGGCCCCACAGCAGAGGCCCAGCAATTTGGCACCCACCAAAAATAGATGGTATCAGCAATCACAGTTGTGATTACTGTATCCTCTTCACTGCAGGTGTACTGTGGCTGATCTGAGGTGTTGAACAGTATTAACTCTGTCCTTTGCAGGAACTGCAGTGAAAGTACTGCAGAAACCAGAAAGGGGGGAACTCAATGCCCCTCTCAAATAAGATGAGATTGGGTGCGTTCAGGGTGGTAAGTGCTATAGACTCCCCTCCCAAATCAAATGATATAAGGGTAAGAAAACAACGAAGGCTACATGCACCATCTGTGATCAGAGACCCATACGACACGTAAAAACTACAAGTGTGAGATCAAGAATGGACAAAGATGGGAAAACAGGAAACCTTCTGTGTGAGGCCAGAGAATCAACATCAATTTGGGTTGCCAAACGGTCTAGTGTTAAGTTCAGGGAAGGCAAAGCACTGCTTGGGAGGTGGGGGCAAGAAGCAATAGGAGAGTCAGTATGATCAAAGTACAGTATATGCATGTACGTCACAATGAGACTTACTTTGTACTGTTAATATATACAATAGATTTTAAACTAAGCTTAGTACAAGTACTCTGACTGTGCCTCAGGCAACTGGCAAGGCTTGAGGTCTGTTTGGATTTATACAGCAACAATATGAAGGTCAGAGCACCACATGACCTCTAATCCCTAAGATCTTCCCTAAGATCTGTGCAGAGATCACCTAGGAGGAAAGTTATGTGTCTCAGTGCACATAAACAAAACTACTAAACTGTGGGGAAAGACGTCCTCAAACTCCTATACACCAAGGAGAGTCTGACTGCTTTTCCTTTGATAGAACGAGCGATGTCCCTTTTTTTCTAAGCAGAACCCTTCAAAACCAAAGCTGTACTTAGAGAACCCTGCAAATAAATAAATAGCTGAGTTGACTTAAAAGCATCTCTGTGAAAGTATGGGCTGCAGATGTGAAAGACACTGCCAATCAGGAGGGTGAGCGGAGGCAGTGGCACCAGCACTGAAGGTGGGCCAGCAGCTCATTTTTGCTACCTTTGTCTTATTTTATGGGCTTTAAATACTGGCAGTCCTTCTATTTTTCCCATTTAAATTCATCAAGCATCAACTATCTACAGGGGTGGGGAGGTGCTGGAACTTACCCCACTCGGCTAAAAAAGAACCCTTTCTATACCGGTTCAGAGACCAGTCTCTGGGTCTCCTTAGTAAGTATGGTCGATGGGGCATGGGCAAAGAAGACAGAGTCTCCATCTCACCGGAGCCTTACCACCTTCCCTCAACACACATCTTTATGTTCAATTGCACCTACTGTAATTCAAAGTTTCAGTTAACAAACATTAAACCTGAAACTTAAATAAAATCAGCCACACCACTCTTTGAAGAACCACTTATCCAGCAGGCCAATTACAAAGCGGGTACCCACCTACATCACCTTTCACTTCACAACCCCAGAGAAGCTTCGGTGTCTCATCAGCATAAGTACCACTGGCTGAACTCTGATTTTATATGTGGACAACACGATATTCAAAGCTTTTTTTCAGATATTATCAAAACAGCTATTTGTGGAAATAACTGAAAAGACGGAGACTGACATTCATTAACTCAATTCCAACTTCATAATTCAATCCAAAAAATATTTAATGCCAAGCAGCTTTTAAAAACACAATACAAAATACACAATGATTCAAACGTTCCACTGGGCAAAGGAGCTAAGTAGTTATAATTCCTTCCCATTGTGAATCCACATGTATCCTGAATGGCAGCAAGTCAGAAATTATCCAAACATCTGAAGTCCTGTGCGATGGCTCCATTTAATTGGCAACCGAAGGCAACTTTCAAGGTGTACTAAAAGACTTGCACACACCCAAAATAATTTACTTACCTAAGTCTCATCATTTGGGACCTTATTTCAGAAAAATGATTCCAAACTTTAGATGCCAGAGGAATGTGTTTTCTCAAATCAATTATGTAAAACTGTAAACCTGAGAAGGACCATCCTGATTGGGGGAGAGGACAGGAATTGTGGGTGAGGACACTGGTACCAGTCCAGGCTGATTCTAGCACCTTACCATCTGAACCCCACACCCCAATCTGTTCAAATGCTTTTTCCTCCTCAAATTCTTCTGCACTTGGGTCCAGTGGGATTTAGCCCCTCCATCCTTGGCTGCAGCATAGTTTATATTCCAGTTATTGGAGAAGAAGGCAACTTCTCCCCACAAGACTGCACATTCTGGAAGACACAGACCACAGCTCATCTGTGGGTTTTGGGATTCAACATGGTTCACTGCCTCCTTTTCATTCCCTCGGGCCAAAGGTTGTAAGCAGTAAAACCCTGTGGGTTTATCAAAATCTCCACCTGGAGGCAGAAGGATTATGTGATGGGTACACCAGTGTATTGGTCACAGCTCTGTAATACTCCCCTTAAGACTTGAACAAAGACTGGGACGACACGAGGAAGAAAGGAGGCTGTATATTTTTTGTTTGTTTTGTATTAAAAATTCTTTGGTTTGCTTTGTTTTGGGAGTTTTGTTTTTGAGACAGGGTCTTACCGTGTAGCCCCAGCTAGCCTGGAACTTTCTATGCAAACCATCCCAGGCTGGCCTCAAACTCTCACCATCTACCTGACTCTGCCTCCCAAGTCCTGGGATTAAAGGCATGCACCAACCACGCCCAGCTGGTGAAACTTATACCTTAAGCTGATTTTCACCGAATCACTGAAAAAGCCCAGTGTTCATCTTATAAAAATTCGGGAGCACTCTTTCAGCATATGTCAAATCTAACCTAGTCATGACTCTGGTCTGCTAAATGCCTAAATAACAATATGCTTACTGAAATCTCCCTACACTGATTTATGTAAAATAAAATCATTTTAACACTACAGAGAGATGCCAATCATTCTTTTCACTCTTTTGAAACTGCCATGGAGGAAAAAAAAAAAAGGTCTCCAACCTTTCCCAGCCTTGGAGAAAGCACTTTCTAAAGTGTGTTACTAACATACTAACATAATGGGGTTACCTTTCCTTTGAGAGAACATAACTTTTCTAAAGAAAAATGACCAAATCGAGGACAATGCCTTAATGTTCCATCTTTTGAAATCAAATCTTTGACAGTAAGCCTGCAGAGAACATCTTTCTATGTGTTCTTAGTTTCTAAAAGCCTTTGACTTACTTTTAAGCAACCTTGAAAACAAACGCCAGAACTTGAAGGGTTGCACTCGTTTTCTGTGGGTTTTCTGAGTCTAATTTTTTTCATTCCTCGGCAGCAGGGCCATTCAAAAGAATACAAAAACTACACCCAACTACATTTCGCATTCTAAACACATCCAACCAAATGGAAACCCTAATGGGTCCTTGGATCTGGGAGTGAAACACTAGGCAAAGCGAGGTCAAACCCCGTTTATATTCACTGCACCTCTTGAGACTAGAACTAGCACTTTTCCAAAGAGAAGTGCTTTTATGAATGTATTCAATGAACATCATAATTTAACATATCTTGGAGTAACGTCTCTCCCCAAGCAGACATAGGAGTGGCGAATTCACAAACAACACGGCCCAGTCACTAGGGAGGGAGTATAATAAACTTAATTGTTTTATATATCCTGAGGCAGAGAAGAAGGCCAGTGCCAAAGAGGCTTCCAATACCGTGTGTGCGCGTGTGTGCGTGCCAGACAACTTGCAAAAATCTGCATTAGCTATGCAAATATCTATATTTGGTATGCAAAAATATGTATTAGGCATGCAAAAATAAGGCCAAAACAACAGACCTGGACTCAAAGTGGGGAGATGTATCAGATTCAAGCCACCAGAAGGGCAAGACTTCAGTTGCAAATCCCAGCTCCCGCCTTAAAAGCACTTAAAGCTGCGTCTCTGGAATGCTGGCAGTCACTGGGCCTTGGGGCGTCCATGCACATGCACAGGACCATGTCCCCGGCAGCGGCGTTCATGCACATGCACAGCACCATGGCCCCGGCAGGGCTATCCATGCACACGCACGGGGCCACGGGCCATCCATGCACACGCAGACCATGACCCCGGCAGCGGCGTCCATGCACACGCACAGCGCCATGACCCCGGCAGGGGTTTCCATGCACAGGACCACGGGGCATCATGCACACGCCTGACAAGGGGCACGGAGCAGAGCGCCCGGTTGGTACCGACCCTAGGGGCACCGCAGGGCGCGCCTCCGAGCAGCCACCTCCCGCCTCCTCCGGCCGGTCTCGGTGCCGGAGGACCCCACGGCGAGCCCATGACACGAAAAGTGCGAGGGGAGCGGGGGCAGCCGGCTCCGACCGCGGCCCGGCCCTCCGCGGTCCGCTCCCGGAGGTGAAGCGTGCCGTGCGCACCACGCAGCGTCCTCTCCGCACGGCGGGCACCGAGGGCAGGGGGGGAGGGAGGACGCTCGGGGTCCCGGAGGTGCGCAGCCCGGGAGCGGCCTCGGGTGATTGACAGGAGGCGCCGGGGGCAGCCTGGCGCTCCCGGGGACAGCCAAGCGTTCGGAGCCGCCCCGGACCCGGCTCCAGGGCCGAGGGGCCGCCCGACATCCCGACCGCGACAAGCCGCGCGTTCCCCGGGTTCCGAAGCCCGCCAGGACCGGCCCGTGCGGACCGCACCGGGGAGCCGCCCCGCGCCGCCCCGCGTCGACTCTCACCTGCCGGCCCACGGCCGCCCAGCTCCGCCGCCGCTCCCGCTCTGCCGCCTGCCGCGCGCCCCGCCCCGCCCTCAGCCCGGCTCGCCCCGCCCACCGCGCGCCTCGTCACGCCCACCGCGCCTCGTCACGCCCCTGAAGGCGGGGCCAACGCCGCCGGGCCGGAATCTCGGGGGGCGGGGAACACTTGTCTTCTCGCGAGACTTGATTCCTGCCTACTGTTTTGTCTTCTCAGTGTCTGGCTCGGAGCGACGCATCCAGACGCCACACGCACTCGGGGCGGAAGTAGTCTTCTGGCGTTAGTGCTGGCGAAAGTCCTGGCTGGTCCTCGACCTGTGTTTGAGTCCCTGTCTCAGCATCCTGACAGTCACTTCAGTCAGATGGCCTGCCGTGTCCCCACAGTGCTTAGTCCTCCACAGGCAGTATTCAGTCCTCCGCGGGGCAGTGCCCAGTCCTCCACAGGGCAGTGCTCAGTACTCCTCCACGGGACAGTACTCAGTCCTCCACGGGGCCCAGGAAGGGACAGGGTCCGAGATCAGCACCGTCCACGCACTCTGCGACCAGGAGCTGCTCTACACTGGCGCCGGCTCTGGAGGCTCCGGAGTCGGGACGTGCAGTGAGGGGGAGCCGTGCTTGGTTACCTGGAACATCCACACTCGCGGGTCGCACCAGAAGTCGTGCTCGTCCCCGCTCCACCGCACCTAAGAGAGCCCGGCGTCGGGCGGTGCGCTCAGCCTGAAGCTAGACCCGGGTCCGGTAGTGGTGAACTGGAAGGGTTAGGGTCCAGGCAGCCTCCTGGAAGGAGTTCTTCCTCTCCCCAAATCGAGAACTTGGGACTGCACAGACGTCTCGTGGTTGAGGAGCACCGGCTGCCTGGCCGAGGACCTGCGTGGCAGCTCAGTCTGTGACTCCCATCCGGGAGCCGAGGCCCTCTCCGCACCTCCGGGGCACTGCCCATCACGAGTGCACTGAGCAGGCAAAGCACATGCACACAAAATAAAAGTACATTTCAAGTCCAGGACTTTGGAAGCCGTGCGCCGGGGCTCACCCTGTAACCCCAGAACTCTGGAGGCTGTGGCAGGATTGGAGTTTAAGGCCAGCCTGGGCTACATAGTGAATTCAAATGGAGCTTGGGCTATAAGGGAGACTCTGTCTCAGAAAAACAAGAGCACTTTGCAGCTTCTCGTTGGCGTGCACACACTGCCAGCTACTCTGCACTTTGGGGCTAGTACTACATGAAAGGAGGGTCACTTGAACACGAGCACTTTCCCGGGAGCCCACGCGGCACTGATGCTCAGGCACCGGCGCTCTGGGTGCAGCAGAGGGGGATGGCCGGAGAGTCCACCTGACTCCTTTATTTCAGGCATTCCCACCTGGTGTCTTTAGAACGCAGCTGACGGAGTGGCTGAGACCTGGGAGAGGGAGAGAGACTGTGGCCAAGAGGAGACGGCTGTGGGGTTCAGAGATCGCCTCCCTGTAGGTCACACAGATGGCTTTGGGAGATGATGCGGTCTTGCTTTGGGGGACAAAGCTGACCTCTGAGGAGAGCAGGGTAGGAGAATCTCTCTCCATTTTGGTGTCCTTAAGCTAAACACTGGAGTTTTTATAAACCGCCCTTCACTTTTACACCCCCAAAGCAATATGTGAAACAAAATTATCACTCAAAAATGCTGGCGGAGAGACTGGAGAGACGGCTCAGTGCCTAAGAGCCCTGGCTGCCCTTGCGGAGGACCCAGGTTCAATTCCAAGCACCCACATGGCAGCTAACTACCATCCGTTAACTCCAGTTCCAGGGGATCTGGTGCCCTCTTCTGACCTTCATGGGCATTGCACACATGAGGTGCATTTCCATACATGCACACAAAACATACACTTAAAAACTGATCTATTCATTAATACTTTTTAAAAATTTAAATCAACGACCAAGGAGATGGATCAGTCTGTAAAGAGCTTGTCCCCCTGGCGTGAGGACTTGAGTTTGGATCAACAGCACTCACTTAAATAGCCACATCTGTAACCCCAGCACTGAAGAGGAGGTCAGGAAGAGGGCAGATCCTCGCAGTCCATGACCAGCCAGACCAGCCAAACCAGCCAGTCAGTCTGCACTGCAGACTTACTGGAAGACCCTGTCCCAAAACACAGATGGAAGGGCTGGGCACAGCTCGGTGTAGAGCACTTACCTTGCATTGTGCCAGGCCCTGATTTTAATCCCCAGTACCAGAAAAACTAAACAAAACAGATTTCCTTTGGGGGCTAGAGAGAGGCCTCAGTGGTTGCATCTATACTGCTGTTGAGTTCAGTTCCCAGGACCCACAATATGCAACTTGTAGCTCTAGTGCCAGGGGCTCCCAGGACACCTACACTCACAAGCACATGCTCCCACACAGGCACACAATTAAAGAGTAGAATATATCTTTAAAAATAAGCTAGAGAGTTGTTGAGAAAGTTGCTTCCACACACATGTGCACATACACTCAACACACACAGAAACCACACATGCCGATCAATACCTTTAAGTTTGCCAAGACCCAACGACATGTGCAAAATACTTGAGAAAGAATCAGAGAGTCATCTCTGTATCTTTAATTATACTTTTTCACACATGGCTTGAAAAAGTAAAGAGTTTAGTAATCAGCGCACTCATGAGGCAAGTGGTTCCATTTATATAGTCATTGCAAGGCTCAAATGACATATACAAAATAGGTTTAACAGTGATCAAACAAGCTTGACAGAGGCCTACACACCCCACTCCTTGTACCATATCCGTACACATACTTATCCAAGTGTATGGAATCAAGAAGCTTTGTGGCTTGTTGGATGGCAAATTTGTGTTTTTAAATATGCTATGGCTTTTCACAATGTCAGGGTGAACCAATCTAGAACAGTAGCATAGATTCTTGGGGCTCAACCTCTAGTGCCCAGCTAAAGATCACCCTAAACAGCTTTGCTGAGAAGATCACTGATGTTATCTGAACTGAAATAGTTTAGAGCTACATACCTTCATGCAAATTTGGTGAAGTCTCTCTACAGATACCCTTTCAAATTAATGTTCTGAAATGCATAAAACAAACTACCTAAGGCTATGAAGAAAATTAATTATTCCAATATACAATTATCAAAGTACTAAAAAGTGAATTTGTGTCATTGCTATTTGGGAGGTGGCTCTTGGCATGAAGCCCAGTGACCCTTATCTTCCGATTCTCCTGCTTTGGATAATGCCCTTCTCTGAAGTGCTGGCTGGACCTTGTCGCTTGGTTCTAAAAGAGCAACACAGTGAATGTGACAGTTTGTATTTTCATGGTTAGGTTACAAAGAGCTCCGGCTTCTTCTCACCTGACTGTTCTCGCTCTTGCTCACTTTGATGGACACCAGCCACTATGTTGGGACCTGCTTTATAGAAACACCCACAATGATGGCCAGTTGAAACCCACCAAGGCCAGGGCGGTGGCACACAACTTTAGTCCCAGAACTCGGGAGGCAGAGGCAGAGAGATCTCTGTGAGATCGAGGCCAGCCTGGTCTACATGGAAAATTCCAGGCCAGCTAGGACTACAGGGAGTAGTCCTATTGAGACCCTATCTCAATTCCCCCACTCAAAAAAGCCACCAAGAATTTAAGGCCCTCAGTCTAATAATCCATGAGCAACTGAACCATTGGGGTTGAACCAAAAGCAGATTCCTTCTCCAGGGAACCTTGTGATAACAGCAGCCCCTCCTGACATCTGGAGTCCAGCCTTAGCACACTAGCCCCAGCTGAACCAAGCCAGGTTCCTGGCTCACAGAATTCTGAGATAAGAAATGGTTGTTGTTTTAAACTACCAACTTTAGGGGTAATTTGTTGCATAACTATAGCTAATAAAAGCAATTCTATGTCAAGCTCTTTATTAATGTATTAAATAGCAAAATCAAGACCTACGAAATTTTTCAGACATCATACAGACATACAAATCAACAGTATTTTGAGATACTTGAAGTGATTTCACTAGGATAGGTTATGTGTATCATTTTCATTGGGAAAAAAGTCACAGATATGCTAATAACACTGTAATTCCTTTCTCTATTTAAGGTGGAAAAAACAACAATTTTTAGTTAGTAACTAGTGAAAAATAAAAACATACATATATTAAACATATTTAATTGAATATAATTATATAATATTCCATAAAATTTATTCTCAAGTTAAGAAAACCTTTGGTTAAAATCACAGATCATTTATGGGGAGTTCTAAAAATTCTCTCTCTTGTTTGCTCACTCTTTTTCAAGTTACTGTAATAACCTTAGGTAATAGATATATTACTAATCTTATTAGCATATGGTTTAATGTGGAATTTATTCTCTGCCTCTACTTTTTCCTACTGTCCAAGTTCATGCAAAATTAATGTGGAATATGTAAAAATTTTTTTAATAAGTGAATATGACTCAGCTTCAAAGTCCATTTGAATTGTTAAAATTAGCTCTTTAGAGATGGTGTCAGTTCTTTTAAAAATCTATTCACTGGGCTGGGCATGGTGGTGCACACCTTTAAGCCCAGCACTTGAGAGGCAGAAGCAGGCAGATCTCTGTGAGTTCAAGGCCAGCCTGGTCTACACAGCGAGTTCCAGGACAGCTGGGGCTACAGGGAGACTCTGTTTCAAAAAAGACACACACACAAAAATCTACCCACTAAGAAAGTTAAGAAGGATGTTTCCTCTTCTCACGGTCACCCCATTCGGTGATCCTAGCACAGGTTCACCCTTCCTGCTTATCTCATTTTCTAGCTGATGAAACTCTTGAGACTGGAGAAAGAAGCCGATGGAAATCTGTAGGGGCCAGCAAGATGGCTTAACGGGTAAAAACGCCTGCCACTGAGTCTGACAACCTATGCTTGATCGCCAGTATAAGATGTGACTGAAAGAAAACTCCCCAGCAGTTCCAGGACTCAGGAGGAGTGACAGAAACCTGGAACCAGAATTTACAAACATCCATGAGAAGAGGCTGACTTTTATAATCTCTCCCCAGATGAACCCAGGGTCCACAAATATCTGCAAAAGGAACCGACTTTTACAGCTTCTTCGTCAGATAAAATTCCTGACCAAGGCTCTCCTTGGAGTCCACTGAGAAGCAGAGGCTGGATCCCTGTTTTCAGGCACTGCTAGAAGCATCAAAGTGAAGAGTTTCCCTGAGAACTGGTTCCCTGGCTGGTGGCATTCTTTTGAGAGGTTATAAACTCTTTAGGACATGGGGCGAGCTGGTGGATCTGGGTCACTGGGGGCAGGCTTTGAAATTCACGTTCTCTTCATGGTCCAAGGTCCACTGAGATGTGACAAGTCTCAGCCTCACCCTTCCTCTCCCCCACCTTGGTGAACTGCACCTTCTCAGACTTGGACCAAAATAGACCCCTCCCCCATGTTCCTTCTGGTGGGTCTTCTGTCACAACAGGAAGAAAAGTCACTAACACAGTCTCATTTCTTCAGCCCTCTAAAGCTTAGCTCTCTCATCCACGTGGGGACAATTCAGGAGTTCCTCGTTATTGGAGAATAGTTGTTACCAGGGGAAAAAGAAAACAATTAAAATATTAGAAGAACCAATATTTCATTGTAGATATAAAGAGAATGAGAGTTGGGAGAAGATTCCATCTTGAAAATAAAATGTAAAATGAAAGATTTTTAAGTTTAAGTTTCAGTTAAGCCAGGCAGACAACAAATTTTTAGACTGGAGAGAGAAAGGAAGGAAGGGTGGGCAGGAGGGAAAGGCTCTGCCGGGCTGGAGGTGTGCGGTGTTCTTTTCCGCCCACAATTGTGCACTGCCTGCTGGCCTCTTATCATATTTGACATTTCATGAATGACATTCTCAGAAGATGTCCCTCTGAAATCTGACACTCATGTTTTTCTGTTTTAAGCCATTTCTTGCATCAGCCCTCACTGTGTGTAAACTGTTGAACTCCCTTCTCACATCTCGGTCCCCAGCGTAGAATATGAACTTCAGGGCAAGTTCCTAGAACTGAGTCAAAGGAGTGTCATTGCACATTTCCCAACAGTCGTCAGATGTCCACTCCCAGGCTGGATGCATTTCCAGGCTCCTTGCAAACTACGGGAAAGCTCCCTTCCTCCATCTGAGCCCTCATACCAGCTTTTGTCTATACTTTTAATCGTGCCACAGAAGAAGAGACTAAGATCTTGTCACCAGAGTTAGGGAAAAAACCTGTGTGGAACAGAAGAGAAGCGTGCATGAAGGTTCATCCCAACAGGTCAACTACTGACGACCATTCTCATGTTCCGATGACTCTTGCACGGCAGTCTTAGAACAACTGAGGTTTCAAGTAATAAACATCAAAGCAGAAAGTCTCTTGTGTGCTCCTGATAGAATGATCATTGAACCCAAGGAGATAAGTGTAAAAGGACTTCCTTTTCACATTTTCCTCTTTCAGCTCTGGGGCTAAGGTTGGGGACAAGGCTAGAAGGGAAACCACAGAACCTGTGGTTTCTATAATTTAAGGCACTCTAGAAGGGTCTGGGGCAGGTAAGATCATTTCTAGGGTGGTTTGTTGCTGTGTTGACGATTTTCTTTTTGCTGAGTGTTTTATAAAACTAGAGATAGGGTCCCAGCGGGTCTAGTCACAGAATGCACCACAGGACCTCTCAGTCTTCAGCCTCTCCAAGGTGGGGCTCCTGTTGTCAGAGAGGGACCTTCTGGATTTTATGCTGACGTGGCTTCCTGGAGTCACTAACTCCAACTGCGCTTTAAAAGAATTGACTTTTTTTTTTCTTCTCGATCAGACCACATTTGGCCTGTGGAGAAGGTTAAGGTTTATCTGCACATAGAGCAAAGAGGTAGCTATTGAGGGTTAGTCAAAGGTAACAGAGTGGAGAACTGCTCTGAGGAGACACCGTGGATATTACCCAACCACTGGACGTCTGAGCTTTATAAGCATAAAGTTGTATGCTGTAAAGTGTCTGGGGCCAAAGTACTGTGGTAAGCAGAAATGCATATCTGGTCTACTGTAAGTGTGTCTCAGCAGGACTGAGTGCTTCAAAGGTTGTGAAACAGGAAGATTAACTTAGTTTTTGTTAAGAAGTATATAGGTAAACTAACACAAACAGGATTGTGAATTGTTCCTAGTTTCTCTGAGCCAGTCAGGTTTTATGACTTGAAGCTTCGTTATAAAAAAAGTTAGGACTATAGAGATAGCTCAGTGGTTAGAGCACTGGCTACTCTTGCAAGAGGACTTGGGTTCAGTTCCCAGCACCTGCATGACAGCTAACAAACATCTGTAACTCCAGTTCCAGGGATCAAGCACCCTCTTCTGACCTCTTCGGGCATTGTAGGACACAGGTGCACTTAGAAACATGCAGGCAATACACCCATACACATAAATGAAAATAAGTAAACAAAATATTCTTCAAAAATAAAAAAGTTAACTAGAAAATGTAAAATGTTTTTTTAAAAAAAAAAAACACATCAATAGGGGCCAGAGAGATGGCTCAGTGGTCAAACTGCTCGCTGAGCAAATGTGGGGCCTTCGGTTCAGTCCCCACAAAGCCACACAAAAAGCCAGGCATGGTGGCACATGCTGGTAATCCCAGAAGTAGGGAGGCAGAGACAGGAGAATCAGGGGGTGGGGTCTTACTAGCCAGCCAGCGTAGCCAACGCGGTGAGTCCCAAACCAGTGAGAGATTCTGTCTAGAAACAAGGTTGAGGCTCCTAAGGAACGATGGCCAAGGTTATCCCCTGGCCTCCATAAATGTGCATATGTACCCTCCTAGAAGTACACCGTACACACACAAACAGACATGCAAATGCACACACCCCCACACACTCCCCATATAGACACCAAAAAGTAAAAAATAACAAATCCCATCAAGGGAGTAAGGAGAACTACCTTACCAGCACAAGGATCCAAGTTCAAATCCCAGGTGCCCACGTAAAGCCAGGTCTGGTGGCATCTGTAACCCTAGTGCTGGGGCTGGGGCTCGGGGCAGAGACAGGTGGATCTCTGGACCACACCAGTCAGCCTAGCCTGTGAGTTAAATTAGGGTTACTGATAGGAGTGTGAGTAAAGGGCCTGTGACCAGCCTCTCCCTCCGGCAGCTACCAACCATCAACGCCCATAGGTCCTCAGGGGTGGTCCTCTCTCTGAGAAGTGCCCTGCAGCATCGCCCTTCCTACAATTTCTGTTCAGGCAAATTCTTCTACCCTGCTCCTTTGGCTTATCTTGGTCATTTGCCCCAAGCCTATTTGAATGGTCCACATCCTTTCCAGACTTGATCCTGTGCTGCACACAGGCACTCAAGATTGGGGAGCTGAGACAGGGAGGGGCTGGCTTTCCGGGGGAGGAGAAAGCTTCCAGAAGGAGTGGAGAAGAAAGTTCAAATGGGGATCTAAGGAGGAAGACTGACACAGACAATGTAGACAAAACCTAGACCTTGAGGAGAACAGCCTGGCTCCTGTTCCTGTCCCCTCTGCCATAGGGTTTCTATGCCTGGAGCTCACGTTTAAGCAGGATGGACCAGAGGCTGGCCCAGGCCTGGGTTATTTATTACCACACTGAAACAATCCATGCTGATTCTGGGACTACCATGGAGTCGATGCCAGGCACCCCTCCCCGCGACACACACACACACACACACACACACACACACACACACACTTAATATTGTTCAAATGCTGCTGCTCATGCAGTGACTGGAATCCCCGAACCAGAATAGATTCAAGGTTTGGGAGGGGCTATTTTTCAGGCAGGAAACAGTTCACAGTCTGCTTTGGGGAGTGGTTGCCCTGGGCGACTTTCACCACTCCTTGAGCCTGAGGCTGCTGGCCTCTTCCCTTGGTTCCAAGTGCCTTAGTTGGAGTGGAAAGATGACATGTACCAGTTCAGACTTTCCCTGCTGCAAGAAGAGAGTTTGTGATCCTTGGACCGGCTGCCTTGGGTGGGGATGAATCAGGACAGGCAGCCTCTTCGAGCTTTAGGGTTTCACTTTGAGAGATGGTAACAGCAGGAACTGGGATGCCTTAAACAGCCAATCTGTATTTGCTTTTAAGATACAGCAACTGGTGCTGGAGAGATGCCCAGCTGTTAAGAGCACTGGCTGCTCTTGCAGAGGATCCAACTTTGATTCCCAGCACTCATCGGGCAGCTAATAACCTTCTATAACTGCAGTTCTCGGGGAATCTGATGCCCTCTTCTGACCTCCACAGGCACTGCACTACATGGGTATACTTACACACATACAGACGATATATTCACACATAAAAATAAAAATACATAGATATATGTATTTTAAAGCTATAGTAACCATGCTAGGTGTGATAGCACACACCTCTAATCCTAGTACTGGGGAGGCAGAGGCAGGAGGATCTGTGAGTTCCAGACCAGCCTGGTCTACATAAAGAGTTTCAGGCTAGCCAGGCCTACATAGTGAGACCTTTCTCAAAAAATAAAATAAAAAATACAGTAACCTTAACATGTCAAAGCTGGCTCTCAGCTCAGCATCCAGTCCCCTCCTCTGAATTGCTCTTTGTTTCCTGAGACAGGGTCTCACTGCAGTCGTCCCAGCCGGCCTCCAACTGGCAATCTTCCTGGCTCCCTCTTTCTTTTTCTTCTAAAAAAAAAATGTATTGCATTTATTTGTTGTGTATGTGTCTATATGTGTGTGTCTGTGTCTACACTTGTGCTATGGAGATCAGAGGACAACTTGTGGGAATCTTGTGCTTCCTTCCCACATGTGGGTCCTGGGATTGAACCCAGGTCGCAAGGCTTGGTTGGCATCAGGCAGCTTTACTCAGTGAGCCATATCACTGGCCATTCCTTACTTCCATTTGTAGGAAACTACATTCTGAAGAATTTCTGTAACTTAAATAACCTCACGCACTTGTCTACTGAGTAACTGAGGTTAAACTCGGGCGTGGTGACTGCCAGAGCACTCACTGATTGCAAAGAGCATTTGGAGGAGACTCTACAAGGCTTGGTGAAAACATATTGTCTTTGCATGATATTATTATCTATACAAATACAAAATATTCAAACACTACAGTTTTAGTAAAACTGTGTGTGTATGTGTGTGTGTGATGTGTGATGTGTGTGTGTGTGTCTGCAGGTGTGCCCATGTCATCGTGCCTATGTGGAGGACAGAGGACAACTTTGGGCAGTCAGTTCTCCCCTTCTCCCTTCTTGAGGCAGGGTCTCTTTTGTTGCTTCTGCACAGTTGTACTACAGGCTAGCCCACAAGCTTCTGGCGGCTTCTCTTAGCTCCACCTCCTCTTTTGGCAGCAGGACTATGGAGATTACAGATGTGTGCCACCTCATCCAGCAAGCACGTCAGCCCCACTGAGCCATTTCCCTGGCCCCAGTTAGAAAATTTTTAAGTATGTAAATGTTTTTGTTGGGTTGTATTGTTTTGAAACATGTCCATGTAGCCTAGGCTAGCCTCAACCTTGATATATAGCTGAGGCTGGCTTTGAACTCCTGATCTTCCGGCCTCCACTTCCCTAGGTCTGGGATTACAGGTGTGTGTCAATATGTCAGGCAAATCTGTAAAGATCGAAAGTCAGCTTGTCTCGTCGACAATTGCAAAGGTTTATGATGGGCTTATGACACGCACCTAGAAAGCTGCAGAAGCAGCACAGCCCTCTGAAGTAAGAACGGAGGTATGACTCGGCAATAGGGTGCTTGCCTAGTGTGTGCAAGGAACTGGATTCCACCCCTGACACTCTGTCCCTCCCAAACAAAATCCCTCTGCGATGGTTAGTTCTGGTTGTCAAGCCGATAGGTGATAAGATTGAGACTGGCCTGGGAGAAAAGCCTGCTGACGTGCCTGGGAGGGATTACCTTAGGTTAAATAAGGTGAGAAGACCCAGCTTGCTGCCTTCCCGTGGGCTAGAGTCCAGGACTGAATCAAAGGGAGAAAGTGAGCTCAGTGGAAGGATTTATCCCTCTCTCCCGGACTTGGGATGCAGTGTGAGGTCCCCGGACTTCTTTGACTTGATGGGCTCTATGCACCCTCAAACTGGGAGCCCTAATAAACCCTTCTTCCTTTAAATTCTTTTATTGGGGTGTTTTATCACAGCCACAGAAAAATAACTAATGTATCCCATGAAGTACGCCACTGCTGCTGGGGGAAGGAGGCGTTCTCCCCAAGCCCAGGCTTTGATGCTTCGGACTAGGTGAAGGCTTGAGAGGCTTGACATTGTCTACCCCATTGTGAGCCCACAGGCTCCACAGCCAGAGCCACTGGGGACAAAATGGAGGGAGGGAAGGATCTAGAATGCTGGCCAGCAGACAGATAGACAAGAACCATCACAGGACTGTGATTGGGTGTAACTAACTCCATGTCAGCAAGATAGCCCACAGTCTAGCTAAGTGAACCAACCCCAAACATGGAGCTACCACGCTAAACTCAGACGTTGACCTGAGCACCGAGAAAATGAAGAGGCTGAGTGCTTGCAGGAGTGGGGAGTGCTTGCAGGAGTGAGGGGGACGGAGCGGGGAAGGGGCGCGGTGAGGCCAGCCACCACCGCTTCTCACCTCATGCTGACTCGTTGGGCCTGGTTTTACGCTGATGCATTCCTAATAGACATTAATTTTTTAGAGCAGTTTTAGGTTCGGAGCAAATCTGACTGAGACCAAGAATTCCCACGTAGCGCTTTCCCACTCCAGGCACACCCTCCTCCATCACCCACACCAGAGTACCACAGTCATTAGAGCTGGCGAGGCGGAAAGCCCAGAGTTTACATGAGGGCTCACTGCTGGGGTGCGGTGTAGTCAAGAGGTTTCTGAACGATGCATACAATGACGTGTCTATATGATTGTAGCAGAGTCACCGTGGCTCCTCCGTGCTCATCTCCTCACCCTGCCTGCCCTTGATCCCTGCCACCCACTGAGCCACTTGCTACCTGCATCCATCTTGCTTTCCCACCTCCTCATGTTGGAATCACACAACCTTTCACAGGGCCACGTTTCCACAGGGCCACGTTTCCACAGTGCCACGTTTCCACGGTGCCACATCTTCATACAGTACCACGTTTCCACAGTGCAGTCTTCACGCAGTGCCATGTCTTCACACAGTGCCACATTTCCAGTGTCGTGTTTTCACAGTGCCACACTTTCACACGGTGCCACATCTTCACACAGTGTCAATTCTTCATACAGTGCCACATCTTCATACGGTGCCACGTCTTCACACAGTGCCACATTTCCAGTGTCGTGTTTTCACAGTGCCATACTTTCACACGGTGCCACATCTTCACACAGTGTCAATTCTTCATACAGTGCCACGTCTTCACACAGTGCCACATCTTCACACAGTGCCACATTTCCAGTGTCATGTTTTCACAGTGCCACACTTTCACACGGTGCCACATCTTCACACAGTGTCGATTCTTCATACAGTGCCACATCTTCATACAGTACCACGTTTCCACAGTGCAAAGTCTTCACACAGTGCCACATCTTCACACAGTGCCACGTCTTCACACAGTGCCACATTTCCAGTGTCGTGTTTTCACAGTGCCACACTTTCACACGGTGCCACATCTTCACACAGTGTCAATTCTTCATACAGTGCCACGTCTTCACACAGTGCCACATTTCCAGTGTCGTGTTTTCACAGTGCCACACTTTCACACGGTGCCACATCTTCACACAGTGTCAATTCTTCATACAGTGCCACATCTTCATACGGTGCCACGTCTTCACACAGTGCCAGTGTTCTGTGGCCATTTCCTCCAGAGCTCAGTAGGACTTAGGAAATTCTAGAGCAGGCTCACTTGTTAAGACTCAGAGAAGAAACAAAACAACCAGATGCCAAGGCCCACCTTCGCCACCGTCAGGTAGACAGTAAGGACTGCTGAGTAGATGGACCAGCCACTGCCTGGAAGAGGCTGCAGAATGGCCTGCTGCCTGGAAACGAGCTCCGAATCATCCAGCTGCCCACAAATGCAGTGGGCTCCGGGGTTCCAGCTTCCATGAGCCGTCTCCAGTGCGGGTAGACTTTGAGATGCAGCTGCCTTTGTGCCATCCTCAGTCACACTCCTGTAAGTAAGTAACCCCAGTAAAACTTGCCGGTTCACCAAGGCGGCTTTGCTGACACCCTTGCTTGGATCTGTCTTAGGTTTCCTATTTGGGGAGAGTAGACGTTTGTTCACTTCTCCCTGGAGGAGTGTCACACAACAGCTAGTCATCTCACTTTCTTTTATCATAACCATGACAAAATGCCTCACAGGGCAACTTCAAGAAGGAAGGGTCTGGTTTGAGGGTGCAATCTATCACAGCAGAACAGCCAGGGCAGCAGGAGCGTGAGGCCGAGGGTCGCATCGCACCTTTATCAAGAAGCAGAGACACTCGCTGGTGCTCAGCGCACTTTCTCCCTTTCACTCGGTTCAGGACCCCAGCCCTGTGGGATGGTACTGCCACATCTTTTGGTTTTGTTTTGTGTTCTGAGACAGAGTCTCTCTGTAGCCCCAACTGGCCTGGAACTCACTGTGGAGACCAGGCTGGCCGCAATCTCACAGAGGTCCACCTGTTTCTGCCTCGGGAGTGCTGGGATTAAAGGCCACCACACCCTGATTTGCTGCCCACATCTTAATCAACTCAGTCCCAGACAAGCTCAGAGACTTGTCTCCTAGGTGATTCTAGTTCCCGTCAAGCTGACAAAATTAACCATCACTTCTGCTTTGCATTACAGTGATAAAGCATCTGGAAAGTGGACTTGGAGAGAAGACAGATGTTGAGTGGCCATTCTCTCCTAACTGAAGCATTCCTCCCTGGAGAGAAGTGGAGGCTCCCGAGGGAAGCTAAGGAAATGCCAAGTTCCGGAAGATAAAGTTACAAGATTCACAGGCCCCTCTCCAAGATTGTGAAAGCAGTAAGCTGCCACTGGGAAGTGGAGCTGACTGTAAGCTGGGCTGCATGAGCTTTTTTTAAGAAATTCATTTTTGTTTCATGTGTATCCGTGTACCGACTGCATGTATGCATGTGCACCCATGTTTCGAAATGCCTACAGAGGCCAGAAGAGAGCATCGGATCCCGGGGAACTGGAGTTACAGACAGTTGTCAGCCACCATGTAGGTGCTGGGAATCCAACTGAGGTCCTCTGCAAGAGCAGCCAGTGCTCTTAACCACTGAGCATCTCTCCGGCACCTGGAATGTGCTTTTTTATGATACAGCTGCCCCAAGTGACTTATGGTCCTGAAAGTACCATAAACTTACTCGTTTGGTTTATTGTTAGCTCACTATCTGAGCGAAGAGACATTTGTTTCTGTCCCCCAAGAAAGTCATGTGCCCCAGATTTGTCTTGGTTCTGTTTCTGAAGTTTCAGTCCACCGCCCCATCCTTGTGGGCTTGGGAAGGTTGGTGTGTCTCACTGGGAGTGCATGGTGAAGAAGGGCTATTCACTTCCTGCTCGCCGTAAAGTAGAGAGAGACAGCCTCAGTGTGGAGACAACAACGTGCCATAGGCCTGGACGGAGAGTGAAAGAAAGAGCACGGGTACAACACGGCCGCGTACAACACGGCCACGAGCCCGCTAAGCCGCTTTGATCAATCAATGCCTAGAGACATGCCATGAATAATAGCAGGGCTGGGCAAGGTGTACATAACCCTGAAAAAAATGAATACAAGGCCAGTTGGAACAGATGCTGTGATGGACGGAAGGAAGCATTCTGGGAACCGGAGAGGAGGTGCGGTTAACTCCAGCAGGACGGAGCCCGGGTTCTCTGTGGGGTGGGTTCATGTTAACCTAGCTCAGCTTCTTAGATATTTTATTATGCTTATTTTATGTGTATTGCCTGCCTGTATGTAAGTGCACTAGTGTCGAGCAATGTGCATGGAGTTGTCAGATCTGAATGGGGCAGTGAAAGAGAAATGAAACTGACCTCAGAGTGCATCATTCTTTTTTTTTTTTTTTTTTTGGGACAGGGTCTCCCTGTAGCCCCCCCCCCCCCCGCCCCAGCTGGCCTGGAACTTACTACGTAGACCAGGCTGGCCTTGAACTTACAGAGATCCACCTGCCACCACACCCAGCTATTAGAACAATGCAGGTGGCAACAGTTTCTCCTTGGGACTTAAAACCGTGCCCTGAGGCACAGTTGGTGTGTGGCTTATTGGGTTTAAAGGAAGATTTGTTGCTGTTTTATATGGTCTGGCGGGTGAGGGCAATGCAAGTGCTGGTGACACGACACAGGTCAGAGGTTTGAGACAATAGGAGCTAAATTTGTTTTCCTGGATAACACGGTCTCAGGTTGGGGTTTTATCCAGTACCTGGGTTGGAAAGTAGCTTGGGTGTGTAGTTAGCTTAACCCATTTTGGGGCCCTTTAAGTCCAGACACTTATCCTTCAGATGTCAGAAGAAGGCACCAGCTCTCCTGGAACTGGAGTTACTGACAGTTGCTAGCCATCATGTGGGTGCTGGGAATTGAACCTGGGTCCTCCGTAAGAGCAGCCACAGCTCTTAACTGCTGAGCTATCTCTCCAGCCCCCTTACCATTTTTTTAATAACTTTCTGATAAGGGTCTTGGCAGGTCCCTGGTTGCACATGAGCTTATCATAGGAGCAGTGAACTAATGTCTGACCCTCCCAGACTGAGAACATACTTATTTGCTTACTTGTTTGAGACAGTCTCCTGTATCCTGAGCAGGCTTCAGTCTCTGCGTAGCTGCATATGACCATGAGAAATTGAAAAATGAATTTACGATGCGTATTTCTCAAGATACAGTTATATGCCTATACATTTCAAAAGGAAAAAGACAATAAGCTGGGCTTGGGGGAGAGTGTTACCATTTAGGGGTCTTGATCAGGTTCATTTCTCCACCTATTAAAGAATTAAAAGGCATGAAGAATCTCAGACACAGCAGGCAACAAACTTTATCAAAATTAACACATACAAGCACACATTCACACAGACTCAGGACAAGAGGAGGAGGATTCAGAAACCAGAAAATCCAAAGGCCCAGTGGGGCCTGGGTGGTCTCAACATTCTTGGTGATCTAGGGCAATCCCCCTCCCCTAACTGTGGATTGGTCACCTTAAAGAAAAGACAGCTGATAGGCCACAGCTCCAAGATGAGATACGTCCAGGACCAGCCTTGGACTTATCTAAATTGGTCTGGACCGGTCAGGCAGAAGAGCAGCCTGCTGGCAGGAGAAAAAGCCCCCAGGCCTCTGCTATGTCTCAGGTAAACAAGTCTGAAGCTGGAGAGAGAGAGAGAGAGAGAGAGAGAGAGAGAGAGGGATTGAGATTCAAGTCTAAAGTCCATACAGTTCAGGAATCTGTTCGCAAACAATCAGAGTACAAGGCAAGGTGAAGCAGAGGCCTTCTTCTTCTTGTTTGTTTCTTGCGTTAGGTCCTTGCTGTGTAGTGATCTTCCGCCCTCAGTCTCCCGAATGCTGGGATTACAGGTGTGCCACCGTATCTGCCCAGCCAAGTTCCCAGTAAGGAGCTGACACTTTTGACTTACAAAGGCCTGAAGGCATAAGATCTACTCACCTGGAGAAAAGAGACCAAATCGTAGGAAAGGAAAGCTGTGGAAGTGAAGGAAGACAAGGAGGGCTTGAGAGACAGTCAAAGGAAAGAGGGTGAACACTGCAGGCCTCATCTCCTGACTTTGCTGTCCATGATCCCCAAGCTCCTGAACAGTGCCATAAGAAGATTCTCCTGAGACTGAGACCCTGCGGAAGGCCACTGGCAATATTCTCAAATAAGCCTGTTAAGATTGCAGCGAGCCATGCTTAAGGTCTGAGTGTATCTGACCCTAACATATGGCCTGACTCCTTTACCACACGTAAACCTGCAGTTTTCTTGGACTCTGACACACAATACTATAAGTCTTGCTCACAGTGAAAACACCATAACTTTCTGTGTAGCCCACATGACCAGGGTTCTACCTTTTCAGCTGCAGTCTTATCCAAGCCCCTCAGGAACCACCATATATACAAGTATATATGTATACATGTATATATATATATATATATATATATATACACACATTCATTTACATTTATATATACATTTATTTGAACTGGGGTGTACCCTTAGCCACCAAGCCATCTTGCAGGCCTGTGGCTCTTTCGAGACCCACCCTTGGCTGTGCCCACGCCTTCCCTGGGCACCTCTCTGTTTTGAACCCTGCGGTTACAGGTTATAGTCTCTTCCCAATGAACTCCAACTGGGCTTCACACCAGCTCATCCTGAAATTCTTTGCTCCAGTAACAGGAACGCTACAGTCATCTGAATGAAGGTCTCTGAAAAGGTCTCTCGGCTTTCGATTAACTCACTCAGTTGGAGTAGTCAGCCAGTCCCCAAACACCTGGGGGAAACCCACTAGAAATGTGCTGCTGCTAAGCTTACATTTTATATGCATCTCCTTTACATAAGAGGAGAAATTAAAATTAGCCCAATGCATTTGAAATTAGCCCATTTTAGTGTCTATAATTATTTTGAGCATGTGAGAGGAGAATTTAGTATGAATAATCCTCCACTGACTCCCAAGGACTGAATCTAATATAAACAGAGGTTAGACCTGAGGGCTTTTGGCCTAAGAAGTAACCAACGGTCACCATGCAAGTTTAGGACCAGAGACTGAGGCAGAGCCAGTGTTAGCATCAGAGAGAGTTTGGAAATGAGGAGAGGAGATATCTGAAAAGTCTGTGGTGTGCCTTTTCGTAGCAATTCTATTTTTATCACTTCAGAAAGAGAAGGCACCAGCAGACTAAAACAACATGTATCCCCAGGTCCAGCTTGAACCTATGAGTTATTGAACCTGTGGCTATTTACAGCAACATGGGCAGCTAACAGGTACTCCACCCAGGGACTCCAACAACCATTTACTTAGTTCTTTTAATCATTTAAAAAATTGTATGCGTATGAGTGTTTTGCTGGCTTCTATGTATGTGTACCACGTGTGTGCCCAGTGTCTGTGGAGGCCAAAAGGGGCATTAGACCCCCTGGAACTGGAGTTACAGATGACCGTGAGCTGTTATGTGGGTCCTGGGAACCACACATGGATCCTCTGCAAGAGCAGTAAGTGCTCTTAACTGCAAAGCCATCTCTCCAGCCCAGGAACAGGTTTATAATAACATTCGTCTATTAAATCTGCCCTTAATGTGTGTACGGAAAGGAAGTTGTCTCAAGAATGCCATACAATAGACCTCTGTGCTTAAAAAACAAAACAATTCCCTTAAGAAAATTTTAAAAAAGAGAGGGAGAAAAAAGTCCTTATCTGGGGTCAAGCAATTCTCTCACGAAGCCAACAATACTGTGAGCAGACTTTTCCGGACTTGTTTCCCAACTATTCACTTTACTGTAAACCGTCAGCAGGTAATAAATTCTCCCTGGCAATCCAAATGACAGATGACCATGCACCTCTGACTTTCACCTATGTGGAGAAACAGTTATAATCAGGTTCCCAGAAGTCTCACCAGGAAAAGCAGGCACCCCTGAAGGGCTTCACTTACCTCTGTATAAAGTAGAGCTGTTGGGGCTGGAGGGATGGCTCTGGGGTTTAGAGCACCGGCTGCTCTTGCAGAGGACTCGGGTTTGATTCCCAACACCCACATGGCAGCTAACAGCTGTCTGTACTCCCAGTTCCAGGAGACTCTCATGCCCTCTTCTGACCTCTGAGGGCATTACACAGGATAGGTGCACTTCCACATGCACGCAATATGCTCATGCACATAGCATATAAAAAATATATTAAAAAAATAAAATAGAGCTGTTGATGAGAAGGGATGCAAGTAGCTTTAATTAGCCTTTAAAGGGGAGCGCTCTGGAGGGTGCTGGTTCCCAAAGTCCTCGGAGGCTGTCACGCTTTGCAGTGTCTCCCACAGGTGCACACATTCGAATCCTTGGTCTCTAGCTGCAGGGTCTGTTTTGGAGGGTTGTGGAAACTGTTGGAGATGGGGCTAGCCGGCAGACGCAAGGCCATAGGGATGGGGATTGAGGGCTAAGCTGGCTGTTGCTTCTAGCCTTAGTCTCTCCTTCCTGATCCTGTAACAAGCCCAACCACAGGCTCCTGCCGCCTTGAGCTCCTCCAGGCCGCTCCCACCATGAGGGACATCCAATCCATGAGCCAAAACAAGTCCTTCCTCCCCTAAGCTGGCTGTCAGGCATTCTGTCCCAGGAATAAGAAAAATAACTAAACATAACAGGGGGAACTGGCATCTGCTGGGCCTCAGAGGCCAAGGGAACCGGGCAGGGACTTGAAGGCTGCCACAACCCTCTCTGTCTGGAGTCTCTGCTTCTCTCCACCTGCAATCTTGCTCTTCTCCACAGACCGCCGTTCTCTACCAAGAAGGCAACCCAACCACACTCAACTGTTTTCCTTTTTGAAATCGTAACTCTCGTCTCTAGAGAGGAACAAATCTCTCTTAGTTAGAAAAATCCCAGGGAAAAATAGCAGGTCCAGTTGGATCCAACCTTTGAGGAGATGTGGTTGTGTATGAACATCATGGCCTCTGCACAGCCATTGGGGGTAAGAGCAATGGACCAGGGTGGAGGAGGCAGAGTCCTGGGAAAAGGCAGCTGGACGGCATTGCACCCACGTTCTCGGCTCTCTGTTCTAAGACACGGGATATCTTATTTGGAAATCCCCAGGCTTCTAGAAAGCATGAGGAGCCATCTCCTTCACCTCAGAGAACGGGTTTGTCCCAGGAGCCTCTTAGCCAAAGGCAAGAGTGAGAGTGAGAGGCTCACACTCGCTTGAATGACCAGCAGTCCGTGACAAGGGCTTCCGTGTAGAGCACTGATTGAAACTCATAAGCAGGACCTAAAGCATGTCACACCTGAAATGGGCCGTCTAGTAAAGCCCACGAGGGCCTGGCTGGCTTCCTAGTTCGGAAGACTAAAGCTCTCACCGACTCTGTGGCGTCCCCAGGTCCCACCCCAGGACTGCTGCCAGCCTCAGCGGGGTCTTTGAGCAAACTGGAGCAGCACGTTTGGGTCTGAGGCTGGGCTCGGGCGGAACGTTGATCTAGCAGGCAGGGAGGCCGGACTTCCATCCGCAACCCTGCACAGACCGGGTGTGGTAGCGCATGCTCGTAACCCCAGCACTTGAAGGCGGAGGCCAGGCAAGAGCTCAGAAGGGTAAGGTCATCCTCAGCCCACACGAGTTTGAGATCAGCCTGAGCTAAATGAGGCCCCGCCTCCAAAAACACATAAAAATAGCTCTCCCCGGAACTCCTGCTGGCGGGGACCTAACCTCCCTACCACTGTGTCAGGACTCAAGAGTCATAACTGGGCTTCAGCCTCTCTCTGCCCTATAGCCAAACACTCTGAACAAAGTCCTCACAGCACCTGCATCTACGCCAACCTCGGAGGAGAGAGGGAGGCAGCCTGATTCTTCCTCAAAAGCCAGTACCTGCAATGACACTGAGGCTCGGCTCTGGCGGAGTTTACTCTCAGTGACTTAAAGACAGCCTTGGAAGCACAGGGCCCTGAGTGCTAAGGACTGTGGGGAAGGACAACCCACACCTGGTTAAGGAGCAAGGGCGGGGCCCCTGGGCCCGAGAGGCAGCAGGATAAGACGCAGGCTGGCCTAGCCAAGGGCCTTGGAATGGCAAGGACCCAAGAGCACTAGTGATGGGGTCCAGAGGCGGCCCTTCCAAGCCAGGCTGGGCTACAGAGTGAGGAAAGAAAGAAAGAAAGAAAGAAAGAAAGAAAGAAAGAAAGAGAGAAAGAGAGAAAGGAAGGAAGGAAGGAAGGAAGGAAGGAAGGAAGGAAGGAAGGAAGGAAGGAAGGAAAGAAAGAAGAAAGAAAGAAAAAGAAAGAAAGAAAGAAAGAAAGAAAGAAAGAAAGAAAGAAAGAAAGAGAGAGAAAGAGAGAGAGAGAGAGAAAGGAAGGGAGGGAGGAAGGGAGGGAGGAAGAAGAAGAGAGAGAAAGGAAAAGAAAGAAAAAAATTGTTTTGCTCAAGAAGTTAGTATAGCAGAATGCCTTTCTCAAACAGATGAATATTGTTTCATTTCTTTTAAATTTTTTTAGGTTGTTTGTGTTTTTAAAAATATTTTTTAAATTCTTATGTGTATGAGTGTATTGCCTGCATGTGTGTAAGTGCACCTGTGTCACCCAATTCAAGAGGAGGTCAGAAGAGGGAGTTGGAGCCCCTGGAACTGGAGTTATACTCAGTTGTTAGCTTCCATGTGGGTGCTGGGAATTGAACCCTGGTCCTCTGCAAGAACAGCTATTGCTCTTAATCGCTGAGTCATCTCTCCTGTCCTTCCTTTAATCTTTGTAACATGAAAAATAATATATTTGGAAGAGTCTGGTTATAGAGTTTTCAAGAAAACTTAAGGTTTGGTATGGTGGCACAAGGCCTTTAATCCCAGTATTCAGGAAGCAGAGGCAGGCAAATCCCTGTGGGTCTGAGGTCAGTCTAGTCTACATTGTAATGAGTTCCAAGTCAGCCAGAGTTACACAGTGATACCACATCAAAGAATTGGGGGAGAGGAGGGAGGGAGGGGGAGGAGGGAGGGGGGAGAAAAAGGAAAGGAAACAAAAATAAATGTGAGGGCTTGGTGAGGTGGCTCAGAGCCTGCTTAATGGATACCTCATGACCTGAGTTCAATTCCCAGTACCCACATGGTAGAAGGAGAGACTGAGTCCTGCAAGTTGTCCCCCAACCTCTGCACATGCACCATACCCCTACAACACTAAATAAATGTTGTTATTAAAGAGAAAGAAAAATGAAGGTGAGAACTTAGAAAGGCTACCTGAGGCCAACCACAATCAGAAGACAAGCCACACATCCATTGTCCCCAAAGAGGAATCGTGCATTTGGGGTGAGAGCCCCAGAGGCCCCAGAGGAAGGCAGGGACAAGGGATTTTAGGGCAGGGAGGGGGACTGTGAGATAGGCTCTGTGGGAACCCCAGAATCTGACTGCCTATGGATTCCAGGTGGAGACAGTGTTCACCCAGGCCGATGCTGGGTGTGGTCAGGGGACAGCGTGTGGTGAGGAGCTGTCATGCCAGTCCATCAATTGCCAGAAGACAGGAGCTTCTGTCCCGATGTAGAGTGAGGGATCACAGTCAGGTCTGCTGCCTTGCTGGACCGGCATAGAAGGAGCTGCTCCCGAATGTTCCAGTCACCATGAGTCAGATCTCTTTCGCACTCCCCACACCGGCTGAGCCTGAGCCTTTCCCAGGCCGCTGTCTGAATTAGGGGCTGGGTGGGGCTGGGTGGGTCCTCCTATTCTGAGCCAGCTAGAGCTGCAGGATCTCAGTAGTGCGGGAAACAGGAAAGATCTGAGCGCCAGACAGTGCAATGTGTGGATGTGTGGCAGAGAGTGACACAGAAGCATAGATCATGCAGAAGTAGTCACTAGTTACCAGGGGACCACACCGCATCTCAGTAAGTCACGGGTGAGTCCCAGATCTAAAGAAAACACCTCTAAATACAGAAGCAAAAGTATAGGAGAAAAATAAATAATGTGTGAATAACCAATTAACTTCTGTGTGGCAACACATGCATACACACGTACACACGTACAAATGCACACACACATATACAAAAGTGCACATACATACACACACATGCACGCACATATATACATATGTGCACATTATCTGTACACATGCACACGCATATATACAAATGCACACATACAGAGACACACATGTGCATGTACATATACACAAATTGCGCTTATATATACACAGACACATGCACGCACATGCATACATATATGTAAAGATGCACACATATAGGCACAAATGCATACACATATATACACATACACACAAAGATACACAGACACACACATATATACACAAATGCACATACATATACACACAGACATGCACACGCACACAAATGCACATACATATACACAGACATACACACATGCATGCACATATATACAAACACATACATACATATATATATCTTTGTACGCATGCACACACATCCATTTATGCATGACTATTTTCATAGCTGTGCTATGTGCGAACTACCGCATCTCTTATTTGATTAAATCAGGCACTCCTTGCCCAACTCACGGTCTCTCTATGTGTACACAAGGTTGAAAGACAAGCTGAGAAAATTATTTTAGGATTTACTATTTTTATCAGTTTTTTATTTTGTGTGTATGAGTGTGTTATCTGCATGTGTGTAAGTGCACCCCTGGCGTGACATACCGGAGGAGGTCAGAAGAGGGTGCCAGATTCCCTGGAACTGGACTCGCAGATAGCTGTTAGCTGACATGTGGGTGCTAGGAATCTAACCCAGGTCCTCTGCAAGAGCGGCCAGTGCTCTTAACCACTGAACATTCTCTCTGGCTCCCAAGATTTACTTTTTAAAAATTATGTGATGGGTATGTGTTTGTGTGTGGGCATGCACCTGAGTGCAGGTGCCCTCAGAGCCAGAAGGCGGCATCAGATGGCGCTGGAGTCACAGGCAGCTGTGAGTCGGCTGCCCAGTTCAGACGCTGAGAACTGAAGTCAGGTCCTCCGCTACAGCTGTATTCCTTCTTAACTGCTGAGCCACCTGTTCAGCCCCTGAGAAAAATCTATTAACAATATTAGGCAAGGCAAAGAGCTAAGAGCCACCATAATAAAAGCACTTCTCCGGACGTGGCTTAGTGGCAGAGCACCTGCCAATGATGCACTGGGTTCAATCCCCAGTATGACACGCAAAAAAGCTTATATAAACATTGGAAAATTTGGTCAAAGGTCACAAATAGATAAGTTAAAAATACAAATATACAAATGATTGGTAAACGGGCTGGAGAGATGGGTCAGTGATTAAGAGCACTGGCTTCTCTTGCAGAGGACCTAGGTTGGATTCTGAGCACCCACATGGCGGCTAACAACTGTAATGTAACTCTAGTTCCAGGGGAATCTAATGTACCCTCTCTGACCTCAGCGAGCATTGTACAACATGGATGCACTTACATACATACAGGCAATACGCTCATACGCATAAAATAAAAATAATAAAATATTTTCTAAAAATCAAATGATTGGTAAACAACTGGGAAAGCTTCAGTTCACTAATGACAAAGAAGACAAGTTAAGACTAGAATGAAGTAGCTTTCACCTATTGTACTGACCCACTGGCTGGCTGGCAGAAGTAGGCAGCCCATATTTTCTCTGTGGATGTGTGAAATGCAGAATATCTCCCCAAAGCCACTTGACAGGAAATCCCAGGACAGCGCAGCCCATGCCCTTCTGCTTGATGGCTCTGCTGGTAGGTCTTGACGCCAAGGAGATAGAACAGACCCTGGAAAGCAGGTCCCATGCTTTGCTTTTAACGGGAATGATTTAATATGAAGCCTTGAGTGCCTCTCAGGAGGTCTGGCAGCTCACTGGTGGGACTGCATCCCCGGATACTTCACAGCCTTTACAGCTATGCCAGCATGGATGACTTCGTCCAAGATGACTGAAGATATCTGAGTGGACAAACCATTCCATTACCAGCCTCAGGACTTCTCTGTCCCTCCCTCCTGCCCTCCCCAGACAGGGTCGCATGTGTCCCTATATCCCAAGCTGGCCTGGAACTCACTAAGTATTCAAGGCTGGCCTGGAACACTAAGTCTCCTGCTTCTGCCTCCCATGTGCTGACAGGACAGGCATGGGCTAGCACATCTGGCTTATGCAGTACTGGGGATCGAACCCAGGGCTTCTTGCAGGCTAGGCAAGCTTACTCCAACTGAGCTACATTCCTGCTCCCCAGCCCTACCCTAGGTCTTTTAAAATTCTCTGCATATGGTGAAATGCAGTATGGTGGCACTCAAATCACCTTCTCCCAGCCACACCATGTGCACACAGTCCCATCTGCTCGGAGATGGAATGCGGAAGCCTGGTTTGCTTCTCACGCCCTTGTCTGCTCCTCACCAGCTCAGCTCCCATAATGCACCCTGCTCATCATAGACTTCCTGATCAACCTTTGCAGATGTTCATCCTCCTGTCAATTCGTTGTTTTGTTTTTTGAGACAGGTTCTCCCTGTAAACCCAGGCTGGCCTGGAACTTGCTACGGCCTCAGTCTCACAGAGCTCCACCTGCGTCTGCCTCCCAAGTACGGGGGTTAAAGGCATGCACTAGCACTCGCTGCTTCCTGTCAATATTTTAAGCATCAGCCTCACTGATCCCACTGGATGAGCTGCAGAATCCCCCAACCCCACGCTTCTTTGCCACCCAGTCAGCAAGCACTGTTCCAGCGTACACCCTGGCAGACAGCTACCGTAGCAGTCTGTATTCACTAATTTCTACCTGGATCTTGTCTTGGGTTCAGTTCCCACAAAGGCAGGGCCGGAGGCGAGGATCTGAATGAGAATGGGTGATTTTGAGACAATCCTTGGGAAGAAAACAGGGGAAAGAATGTGAGAAAATGCTGAAGCAAAAGGGGGCGAGGAAGAGAGAGAGAAATGGGGGGCAGGAGCACCCCTAATAAAGGGTGTACTAACACTGATTACCCCTTTGGGGAGCTCAAACTAAGTTCCACTGGGGAGGGGACCTCCGAATCACTGCCCAGAGCCTAGCTGTGAGTTATCCCACCCATACCTCTGCCCTTAGCCCAGGACTGACCACAGAGCATTAATACCAGGCTGCCTGGTGCATAGGACACAGCAAATGCTGTCTGGCACCTTTATCCCCCTCCCTCAACTAGGTCAACACCCTTCCAGTCGGCCGAGTCTTTGACAGTCTTCACTGATCCCTCAGTTCTAACAACGACCTGGCCTCCTCATTCACACGGAAACAGTGACGATCTCCGACCGGAACTCACAGCCATCACAGTTCCTTCTCCCCCTGTGGTAGAGATGTCTGTGTCCCTCTCCTCACTCAGGCCAAACTTCTCTGGCTGGCCTCCACCTGTCCTCTCCTTGGTTGAATGCTTTGTACTTTATGAGTCTTGAAACTGTCTCTCTGGCCTCCTCTCTTCTATCTTAAGACATCCGAACAGGGATGGCTCAGTGGTTAAGAGCACTGGTGTCTCTTGCAGAAGACTCAGATTCGGTTCCCAGCACTCACATGGCAGCTAGCATCCATCAATAACTCCAGTTCCATAGGAACCAGCGCCCTTGCCTGGCCGTTGTGGGCACCAGCCATACACACAAGTACACATATATCATCCAGGCAAAACATGTGCATGAAAACTAAAAATAATAAATCTTGCTGGGCGTGGCAGTGCATCGCCTTAAATCCAGCACTTGGGATCAAGGTCAGCCTGGTTCCCACAGTAAGCTCTAGACTTGCTGGGGCTACAAGGAGACCCCTGTCTCAAAAAGGCAAAATAATAACAACAAAAATAAATCGTTAAAAAATCTAAACAACCTCCCTCCCGCCCAGCTCCCATCCCACGCACATCCTGGTCCTCTCCTGGCCACACTAGATTTATTGGAAGATTTATTGGAAGAATCGTACCCACGTGGCCTCCAATGTCTCTCATGCTCCTCTAAGCGCCGTGGTGACCGCTGTCCTCTGGGTCATAAATGAGTCGCTGGGGCAGTTGCTGAATCAGAGGACAGCAGGGATGAGAGGCGAGCAGACCTTGCTAGTTACAAGTTAGTCTCTTCCCTGGGCTTGCAGTTTGGTTTCCCACCTTCCCTCTGGCCACGGCCCCTCCGTCTCTTTTCATCTCTTCAATGATGCTGCTCTTGGCTCTCTGGTTCCAATGATCACGTCTCCTTCTGTGATTATAACTTCCAGGCCAAAGCTGACAATTTCTAGACCCACAAAAGCAACCCAGATTTTGCCCCAGAGCTTCGGACTTAAACACATTTGTTTACCTCACACTGCGACAAAGTCACCCGACTTCCTTTGTGTTCTTAATGAGAACCTTCCTCTTCGGTCTGTTTAAAACTCATTTCATCTTGAATGATCCTCCAATCTGGAAATT
Source organism: Eospalax fontanierii (assembly GCA_035773235.1). NCBI lineage: Eukaryota > Metazoa > Chordata > Mammalia > Rodentia > Spalacidae > Eospalax > Eospalax fontanierii. The sequence continues at coordinate 15,224,177 of CM069551.1, forward strand.
TACAAAGAGAGTAGGGCCCGCTCCCTTCCACCCAGTTTCCCCCAGTGGTCACATTTCCCATGACTATTGCCACGCATAACCCACAGGCTGACATTGACGGTATCTGCAGGCCTCACCGTCTTACCACCCACGCAGAGCCAGGAACTGCCCTCGAAATCAAAGCATAGAACCCAAGCCAGTAGGGGCTCAGGTCTATAATCCCAGCCCTCAAGAGGCTGAGACAGGAGGATTGCCTCAAGTCTGAGGCCAGCCTGAGCTACAGGGGGCTGGGGATGAGGAGGGAGAAAGAGAGGGAGGGAGGGAGGGAAGGAGAGAGAGAGAGTTTTATGTCCATCATAACCAAGATCCCCTAATTTGCATTTGGGGGTGGGATTGAGATAGGATCTGTCTGTAGCCCCTGCTAACCTAGAACTTACTATGTATAGACCACGCTGGCCTCGATCTCACCTCCGTTCCCTGAATGTTCAGATTAAAGTTATGTGCCACCATGCCTGGCAGCATATATTTTATAAAATGCATTTATTCACTGTGTGTGTGTGTATGTGTGTGTGTGTGTGTGTGTGTGTGTGTACAAATACATGTGAAGTTCAGAGGAGGACTCTCACAAGTTGATTCTCTCCTTCCACCTTGTGGGTCCTGGGATTAACCTCAGGTTGTCAGGCTTGGCAGCAAATGCCTTGACCTGCTGAGCCATCTAGCCATCATGTGCATATCTTTTAAACATTTTATATTTCCATCAGGTCCTTGAGTTTGTGCTGTCAGTGTTGAACACAGTGCCCTGCTCTTAGAAGTCACCTCTAAATGTTTGGGGAAAGCAAGGGCAGAAAGAGAGAAGGTAGACTCCTTCTGTGGATGTTGGTGATATCAGCCTGGGATCCAAGACAGACCAGGTGCCACTCAGTTCCCCTCTAGGCCCCAGGGCCCCTCCCTGGATTTCCATCCTGTAGCCATGAGACAAGACCCAGACTAGGACCAGAGTGGTGACTGACCACACTAGAATCCAATAACCACAGTCCCAGCCTCAGCAGAGACTTTCTGTCTAGTTCCTTTTTTGGGAATCCATCAGATCATGACACATGGCCAGTTACCTCCCGGCCTGTCTGACATCTGGTCTGCTCTGTCTTACATCACTGGCACATTCCTGAGCTTGCCTCAGGAAGCCATCCTGACTTCAGCCTTTCTGTCCCTCAACTAGCCTGCAGGTCAGTGTTTAACTGGAGGCTAGTGGAAATTGCTCAGACCCAGGGCACGAGTTTAATGTTGCTTAACATTAATTTCTTTGTTTTGAGACAGGATCTTGTTGTGTAACCCAGGTTGGCCTCAAAACTCACGGTCTTCCTGCTTCAGATTCTGTAGTGCTGGGATTACCGGCATGCATCACCACACCTGGCTAGTACCTGCTTTTCACAGCTAACTTCTGTTTGGTCAGTAATTGGCTCCATCAGTAGCAGAACCTTGAGATGGAATGGGCTCCGTCAATACCAGAACTCTGAGATGGAATGAGGGGCAGATGTGAGAGAGCGCAGGTGTGGTGGCCCATGCCTGTGACACAGAATTCAGGAAGCTGAGCGCATGCAGCCAAGGCCACACCGTGAGATCCTCTCTCAGAAAGAAAAGGGAAAGGAAAAGTAGAAAAAAGAAAAGAACCAATAAAAGAAAAACCAAAGGAAGAAACTGTAGACCACTCACCACATATGTGTCCAGGGCTATAGGCCCCACACTGAACTTGTGTGTGTGTATCTTACACAAAAATGCAATGACTATTAGGAGAAATAAAGGAGGGTTTATCCAGCAGAGATCCATGTTATTATAACAAGTTTCCATCCGACTAAAAGTCATATTTGTGTTTCCATAAATAGCCTGGCTAATGTTTCTGAAAAGGGGAACCTTAGCTTGGAATCTTTGCGTCAGCGTTGAGCAATCCATGTGGTCTCGTCTACACGTCTCCAGGAGCAAGGATTTGATTTCCAGTCTGCAACTCACTTATCAGCTCTGAGTCGAGAACTGGGTGCAGTTGCTGTGGAGTGCCGACATGCTCTCAGCAGGGCAGGGCGACTTGGAAATGGTCCAGGAGGGGATTTCTTTTTGTGGAGTCGGTGAGCCTGGGTGGAAGGCAGTGTGCAGGCAGGGGTTTGTGTCTACTGGGCAGAGGGCACACTGCTGCTTCATGGTTCACCTCCTGGTCAAGCTGGATGTTTGCAGAGAGTCCGTGCAGAACAGAAGGGCCAGGAGCCAGGGTCCACTGTTTTGTTTGTTGTCTGTTCACCACTCCACGGTGTCCGGCCCATGGTGGGCTCTTGGGAAATGTTGAGTGAATAGGAAACTCTTAAACTATGAGCAAAGAAGAACAAATGTGTCCAATTGCCAATAAGCCCAGGGCATTCTGGGTAACAATGGCACAAGTCAGACTTAGTCATAAGTCCGTCAGGTCCCACAGCAAAATGAAATAGAGGGAGAGAGAAGTCCAGGAGTCGGAAGAACAAACAGGGCCAACCCAAGAAGCTGCAAAACTCTGCATTGTCTTGAACCAACTTAGGCTTGGCTTGCCCATTTGGTCCACTCTGGAGGACTGCATACAACAGCAAGGGTCTGGTAACGGGCTAGAATCAAAGCTAGAGGGAACGGAGAGCGACCCAGGCCTAGCAGGACCCTGACAGTCATGAGAAGAGGGAAAAGAGGATTTGGTCTCTTAGAGAACAGACCTGGCGGGAGTTAGGGCAGAAGGGCCCAGTGCCAGCCAAGACCCAGAGTGTGGCCTGGGGAACTGAGGCCAAAGCCCAGACCTGGCTAACATGGTAAGTAGCTCGGGGAGGCTGAGTCTACGTGGACACGGAAGGCTTTCTAGGTCAGTGTTGGCATTGTCTGATTCCAAGGTCACCAGCTCGGGGAGGGCTGAGAGTGTACACAGGGCTGAGGCTGCAGGACAGGGATTGGGTCCATCTCGCTGTGGGCTTCCTGGCCGCTGTAGTTATTTGTCTAAAAGCAACTTGAGGAAGATGTGGTTTGTTCTGGAAGTCCTTCCTGGAGGGCAGTCACGCACTGGTTAGCGTGGAGGCTGGAGCCCAGGCAGCTGGTGTCAGGAAGCAGAGAGGGACAGACCACGGCTGGTTCTCTGCTCTCTGTCTCCTTTTCATTCAGTCTCGGACCCTAGCCCGTGACATGCTACATTCACAATTTCTGGGGTCCAAAGGGGTTCAGCAGCTCCACAACTCTGACTCTGCTGTCCACAGCACACACAGCTCGTCTCACAAGCCCAGGCCAGTTCCATTCCACACCTGCTACTGGCCTTGGTGGTTGTCCCATGGTCCTGGCATCTCCAAAAAGCTCAAGTCTCTCTGAAACTGAGGCTGCACCTTCACCATTGGACTGTTTTGGCCTCTCCTGGTGCAACACCTCAGATTCTCTCCATGACCCCTGCATCCTGGGGTCTTCACTGCAACCGAGGCTGCGCTTTCACCAGTGGTCTCTCCTGGCCTCTCACAGTGCCAAGCCTCAGCTGTTCTCTGTGACCCCTTCACACTTTCAACACCAGAACATGCAGGAGACTCTTACACATACCAAGTCTGGCTTACACCCTGAGATGGAGGCCAAAGCCTCCCCTGGACCACAGCTTCTGTGTGCTGACCCTGAGGAAATACCTCCCAGAAGATTTCACCTTGATGACGCTGGTCTCTTGTTACTCACAGCTGTTTCTTCAGCTCCAGCTGACCAGAGCCCACAGATTCTCAATTCAAAATATCGCACAAAGAGCCAATAGTCTCTGTTTCCCTTTGAGCTTCACAAGCCAGGCCTCCATCGTCCATCACTCTTTCAGCATAACTGTTCTAAGCTCTACATCAACAAACTCTAAGCACTCAATGGCTTTTCTATCCCAAAGTTCCAAACACTTCCACAATCCTCCCAAAAACAACTGGGTCAGGTCTGTCACAGCAATACCTCACGATCTTGATACCAATTTCTGTCCTATTTTGAATTCAACCACTGTAACAAAACACTCTGACCAAAACCACATTGAGGAGGAAACGTGTTGGGGGTCGCTGTTCTAGGGGCCATCCCAAAGGGACGAAGGGTCTCCACCCAGAGGGGGTGAGTAGTCATGGAATCAAAACACACAGACTCTGGGGGCTGAGTGAGAAGCATGTGGAGGGCAAGTCACTGCAAGCTCGTTTATTCAAGGATATGTAAGGGGTCATAGGTCTGATTATCCAATGGCCTTATGGGGTGGGGTCCCGACTGCAGCCATAGTAGTCTATCCCCAGGTAGATCATCTCGGTGCAGGTTCTTTCCAGATGCTGGGCAGAAGCTGGTCTCACAACTAGCCAGAGCAGAGCACCACGCCTTGGCTAAGGTCCATCCTGTGTTGTGCCATACATATCCTACCTTTTGTTTTTATTAATTGAGTGACCCTGGAAGGCATGATTCTTCACCATGCCATTGTTGGCCCCAGGCCCTTAGGGATCACCTTAGGTGACGGTGCCTGTCTTAGGTCACCCTGGCTGTAAGTGTGTTACCCGTCATTGACTACCCACCATCTGGTGAAATAACCCAAGGGGTTCATCTTTGTCAGCAGTGCCTGTCTTATGTTGCCCCAGCTGTCAGGGTCTTACCTGTCATTGGCTACCCGCCGTTCTGGTGAAAGAATCCAATGGGTGCTGCTTGTTGCTCTGGAGGGTAATTAGGATGGCATGGGAGGTTTAAGGAAGGCTCCTGTGGAGTGCACGAGGGTCCTTGTCAAAGAATGCTTCTGTGCCCTGTAGAAGACTCAGGAAGAATCAGGAATAGTTAAGCATTGCAAAGAAGGTGGTGTTATTAAGCGGACAGTTAAATGGAATTTGTGGCGTCAATGTCTGAGAAGCTCTGTTTTGATGCAGTGCTTTCCAAAGGCCACGAAAGGTCAGCAGCACTATCAAGAAGGCCACAGCAAAAATTCCCCAGATAACCAAATTGAGGACTGAAAAAATGGCTGAGATCCTATTTTGTCTCTGCAGATGGCACTCAAGTCCCGTATGTTAAAAGGGTCAGTTCTGCCTGCATTGTTCCGGCATCAAAGTTGGAAAAAGTAGTCTTTTTCAAAGCTATGCATGGGGGTGGGGGAGACGTCTGCCAAGTGAAAGACAGAGGGAACCATTAAGAAGCCATTTCCTTATTCCTCATGGCAGGTGGCCTGGCTAAGGCCCAAGAGCCAGGTCCCATTAATTCCCTGAACCTGCAATTCCGTGGTGGTGGGGGCATCTGCTGTGCCGGCAGGCGCATCTGTAGCAGGCTTGACATTTCTGGCAGGTGTCCAGATGGGGGAAGATGAGGTTTCTGGAAAGATACAAGCGTACCCTCGACCCTGTGTTAAGAGTGGGTGAGGTCCCTTCCATTCATTTGTGAGAGGGTCTCTCCAGCAGACAAGGGGCAAGGGGGCAGTGGCCAGCTGAGATCTCCAGTGTTTATAGGCTGGAGAGAGGCCCGCTTCATCAAAAGTAAGAAAATTAAGGGTGAAAAGAGCTTCCACCAAGGTCAAATGGGGATCCCTGGGTGTCATTGCAGTTTTCTGCTTCATAATGAGTTCCTTGAGGGTTCTATTGGTCCGCTCCACTATGGCTTGGCCCTGAGGGTTATAGGGAATGCCTGTGGAGTGTTTAATCCCCCAGAACTCTATGAAAGACTTGAATTGGGAAGATGTATATTCTGGGCCATTGTTTGTCTTAACCAGGGTACACCCATGACCAGCATAGCGGTTTTTGTTGCCTTAATGGCATGGGATGCCTTCTCACCTGAAAGGGCAATAGCAAAGACAAATTTGGAGTAAGTATCCATGATGACATGGATATATTAAAGGATGCCAAACGAGGGTATGTGGGTGACATCCATCATTTGCCAGATGGCATTTGGGGTAAGACCTCTAGGGTTAATTCCCTTCGGCTACAGTAGGTCTAACGGGGCTAAAGAAGCACAGACTTTACATGTACAGAGTAGGTGCTTACACTGGGTAAGAGAAAGCTCAGGATACAGGACCTGTAGGTTAGAGGGGGAGATGAAATCTTTGGTGTAAGTGTCTAGCTTGTTCTAGGAGTGACAATGAAGTGACAGCAATAAATTTATCTACCTGTGCATTCCCATCAGCGATGAAGCCAGGCAGACCTGTGTGTGAGCATATGTGCTCAATGAGCCAGGGATGCTGTCTATTTTCCATCAGCATTTTTAAGGCACTAAGGGCAATATCTATTGGTTTATGAGAGGACCTGGGGTTGGCTAAGGGAAGCATTCTTGACATTTGGACCATGTAACTACTGTCAGAGAAAATATTGACAGGTTCTTGTTGACAGAGCTTTCAGACTCTGAAAATAGCATAAAGTTAACCTAATTGAACTGAACGAGGGTTAGCAAACTTAAGAGCCTTGTCTGGCTTGTTGGCTTTCTTAACAATTTCTTAATAATTAATAATAATTTCTTAATAATTAATCCATAGGTATGTTTATTGGCATCTGTAAAAGCTGAGGCTGCCAGGGGGATAGGCTGAGTGGAAGGTGTGGAGAAAATAGAGAATTCCATGAGCTACTTTTGTTATAGACATTTTATACCATAAGATGAATAATAACCTCTGTTGAAATTAGTTTATCCCTTAGTTATTCTCAATAGTACAATGTCCTTACCCTGAGGGATTGATTGACAAGAGATAGAACATCTGATAAAGAGATTACCTCACTTGATATTCCTTATGAAACCATGAAACCATGGGTTCTTGGCAGAGAGTACCCAAGATCAAGAATGACCAGGCTGACAAAAGTTTCTGCCTTCACCAAGGTCAAAACTGAGATCCTCTCTGGCTATACTTGATGTGACCAGAGGCATGAAAGTTTATACCCATAATCAGTTCGTCTATTCACGGCAACATGACAAGTTTAATAAGTACCCTCCCTCCTTTATATTTTCCATTACGGGTTAAGTTTTGTCATCTACCGTATATCTAGACCAGGTATGAAGGCAGAAAGACATCAGTTTTTCTTTCTTAAGGTCTATGGACAAGGAGATCCAATTGCATAAGGATACAGCCAAGGTGAGCCTCTGCTGAAGACAAATGGCTACCTATTTGTAAGGCAAAAGAAGACATTTTGGAACGTCTTCCAAACTGTTCTTTGCCTCCTTCTCCAGAGCGTCCTCCAGAGATTCTCTGATCCTTTGCATGAGCAACCATGACAAAAGGCAACCCTACTGACTTAGTCACTATCCCTCATCATCGGCGTGGGCTGGGTACCTGTATCCTCTCCTTCTTTATTAGTGACTCTAAAGAAAGCCGAGTCTGTTCAGAATTATTCGCTCTTACCGATGTGACTCTCTACTGCCCTGACCTTAATGGATTCTTCCTGCCTTTTGCCCGGTTACTCTCCTGCCTGTGCAGGACCCACCAGACATGAAACCTCTAGAGCAAATGCTGGCCCTGATGCATTACGGAAGTTAGCCGTAACTTCTAATGATCATATAAGTTAGGGTAGGTTTTCTGATCTGGCTTTCCTGTGGGCTGAATCTCCATATTTCTTTAAATGTTCCCTGACCCTTTTCCTAAAAGTTATAACTTGTCTATTCAAATTTTATTTTCTAAACTATATGAGAGGCAAGACTACTAGCTCTTTTAAAGAGGGCTCTGAGTCTGTCTGAATTAGAAAAAAAAATTATAATTTACCATACATAATTTTGAATTAAGTACCCATCTCTGAGATGATAAAGATGGGGGATATGGGTGAGAACTGAACTCAGAGCTTTACATATGCTAGGCAAGCACTCTACCACTGAGCTGTACTCTCAGCCCTCCAAATTAAGGAGCAAAAAAAAAAAGCTGAAATCCTATTAAGTTGCCCAAACCTCAGAGAAGTTATTGGGTCAACTCACGTGACATTTATATTATCAACCTGGTAATTAAGGGACAAGGAGTAATTAAGAAAAGCCTGTGACTATGGGCCTTTGATGTAACAGGTGAGGTGTGATTAAGCTTCAATGATGCTGGAGACTTTATAGCCTGAGGACTGCGAGGCCCAGCTGCGAGGCCTGGCTGTGGAAGGAAGTGCTGCTGAGCACCCAGCCAGAGCCCTGGCTCTACCTGTCAGCCTCCGCCCCGCTCACACGTGACACGCCACTCCTGGACTCCCGGAGGCAGCTGGAGGAGATACGGGAGGCGGGGTGGGGGTGTGCTGCTGCAACCCAACCGGCCCAGAAGCACCGGTAGGAGAGGCTCTCTCCAAGCAAAGTGGCGCAGAGGCCAAAGCACCAGCATCTCCACCTGCGCCTCCAGCACCTGCGCACTCAGCCGCTGGGGCCAAGATGCTACTGTGCTCACCGAAGTAAAGCTCCGCCCACTGCAAGGACGCCAACCTGCTTCGTTTGGTGGCAGAAGCAAACACTCAAACGCCATGTCCACAGAAATGCCCATGGCGGGGAGGGAGGAACAGGTGGCAGGGTGTGCCCAAGGCAGGGCGGGCAAGGTGGGTGAAGCTCTACCCAAGGGCTAAGAAAAGCCTGCACCTGTAAGAGCTGTGCTAGCTCCCCAGCCCACATTAGGGGAGGGGCGGGTGTCGTTTTCTCCTTTTTTTTTTTTTTCTTAAAGCTATAGGGGAAAAGCCCCGAGTGCTTGAAGCTGCGGAGCTTCCTGGTGGGAGGGGAGATCGGCCATCACCACACAAGCCAAAATGGCCAACGTTGGGGAGCCACTGAGACTTGCAGCCAGAATGCTGGGGGCCAAACTGCCCGGTGCCCCAGTGGGAACTACGAGGGTCTCCACCCAGCCTCTGCGGGAGTCCTGCAGGCGGCACCCAAGAAGCCTCGCAGCTTCCCAGCCACCGCTACAAACAGGGAACCCAGCGGCTGGCTGGGCTGCAGTCCCTAAGGCACTCTGCGTGGTGCAGCCAGCTTTTAAAAGTCCCGCAGTTGTACAGGAACTTGGTTTGGCGTCAGAATGCTCGCTGAAACGTTAGCGTTGCAGAGCAGGGCAATTAAAACTTAAGGAGGTCTGAGCCTGCTCGCTGGGCAGGAAGGAGGTTTATAAATCAAAGATGGGAAAATCAGCCTTCCACATGGCCAATTGCCCACACAGTGTCTTCGGAAAGGCTTAGCTGATAGCCTGCTGCGGTTCCGAAATTGGGAGAGGGTCAGGCCCTCATATGATTTTGTGGGGATGAACCAAGTAGGGAGGGGCAGCACGAATCTCAGGGACCATGTGACAACGTGTGCTTCCTTTGGGGTAGAAAGACGAACACAGAAAAGGGGGAAAGGGAGGGGGTTGCTCGTCAGCACACAGAACACAGAGGAGCCAACACACCGGCAGTCAGACTGGGGGCATCTTGCCAATGCTGGGGGTATCAGGCGCTGGATGTTGGGGGTCCCTGTGCTCGGGGCCAGCCCGAGGGGACGAAGGGTCTCCACCCAAAGGGAGTGAGTAGTCATGGAATCAAAACACACAGACTCTAGGGGCTGAGTGAGAACCATGTGGAGGGCAAGCCACTGCAAGCTCATTTATTCAAGGAAGTGCAAGGGGTCTTATAGGTTTCGTTAGCCAATAGCCTTATGGGGTGGGGTTCCGACTGCAGCCGATAGAAGTCTGTCCCCAGGTAGATCATCTTGGTGCAGGTTCTTTCCAGATGCTGGGCAGAAGATGGTCTCATGACTAGCCAGAGCACATCGCCATGCCCATGGGAGTCATTCCTCTATTCCTCACAGCAGGTGACCTGGCTAAGGTCCATTCTGCATTGTGCCCTACAGAAAAGGTTTATTTGGCTTACATCTCCTGAGTCACAATTCATCACTAAGGGAGCCCAAGGTAGGAACTCGTCAGGAACCTGGAGGCAGGAGCTGGAGCACAGGGCATGAAGGAACGCTGCTTATTGACTTGCTCCTCTGGCCGGTGCTCAACCTGCTTTCTTATACAATAGACAACAACCCCTATGCCCAGGGATGGCACCATCCACAGTGGGCTGGTGGGCCCTCCCACATCACTCAACAATCAAGAAAATACCCCTCAGACATGGCTACAGGCCCAGTCCAATGTTGGCAATTCCCCAGCTGATGCTCCCTCAACCCAGGTGGTGTCAAGTTGACCAGCACACATATACATAAATAAATAAATAAATAAATAAATAAATAAATAAATCAAACTTTTAAGACTCAAGTAAGACACCGGCGTGCCTTCCCTTGTTGGCTTCGTGCATTAGGCAGATGCTTTCCCCTCCTATTCTCGCCTTCTTCTTTCTTGCCATGTAGGTGCTGGGACTTGAACCCAGGTCCTCTGGAAGAGCAGTCAGTGCTCCTAACCACTGAGCCATCTCTCTAGCCCTTACTGGGTCTTTTTGAAACATTCCAGTACACAGAGTTTCAGGAGCTGATAAGATTTTTCCAAGCTCTAAAATCCTCCTAATGGGGTACAAACTCCCCTCTGTTCAGATTTCTTTAAAATTCTGACCTTAAAGCAATTTTCAGCCAGAGTTAGCAAGCTGAGCTTTCCATCCTATCATACTCCATCTTAGTACATCAGTTGACAGCTCACATGTGTGTGCTACGGTGAATGCCAATGCTGAGCCATGGGAATATGCACGTCTGTGGCCTACTGCTCTTCACTATGAGCAAGGAGATTCCTCAACATCATCTCTGTACATGTTTGGACTAAGCCATCTGTGAACTGGAATTCTGAACACATATGCTCTCATATGAATTAATTCTTGAACATGGGACATCATCTATGTGCCTTACATTCAGTTCAAGTCTATTAACGCCCAGAGTTAGCACAGATTCCGTAGACTAAGTTCTTAGTGTGTGCAGTTAGTCCCTTCACACACTAACTGCAAGTCCAAGACAACCACACCTGTGGCCACCCAGCTCTAACGTGCATTTGTGGGGCGAGAGTCACAGAAGTATCCTCCTCAGCCCTCATAATTTGCTAGAACAGCCCACGAAATGTAGGAAATGACTTTGCCCAGTACTTTTTAAAATAAAGGGACAATTTAAGGACATCCAAGCGAATGCTCTGCACAGAGCAATGTGTGGGGTAAAGAGTCTCCACATCCCTTGGGTGCAGCACTCCCCAGTGGCCGTGGATGACCAAACTCAACCTCCCGCCCTGCTCTTCTCCAGGAAGGTTGTGGGGCTGGGAGCTCCAATCATGCATTCATTGGTGCCTATGGCACCCCCATTCACACATCCATCTTCAGCCTATCTTGGGGTCCATACACCCCCTTACCCAAGCTATCTCGGGGCTCACCAGGAGTCAACCAACCCAGTTATGGTTGAAAGGGACTTGCTATGAATAACAAAGATACTCCATCACCCCCCCCTTCTCTTCCCTCGCCCCCCTCTCTCAGGAATTTCCAAGGGCTTTAACAGACCAGTATCGGGAACCACCAACAGACCCCAAATGTCTGCTACTTACTAGCTCACCACAGCTGAGTGTTCTTTCTATAGTCTGTTAACATAAACACCCACCGTTTCCACACTGTTTCCTCCTTCAAGGAAGATGCAGAATTTATTTCTGGGTAAAGAGCTCCACTTTAAAGCAGAATTCACATTAGCATGTTTCGGTAACAACAGTTCAGTCATTCAGACAGTGGGTACATTTCTTTTTCCCTGTATTTCAGGCACCACCATTGGCTTTTCAGAGGTATAACCAGCGACAAAGTCTGCTTGAAATTGTGCAGGGTTGCCTCAGTCAGCAAAGAAAAGAGTAAACAAGAGGATTCCAGACGCTGCTAAGAAGGGGCTCTGGCCCAGTCATGCACCCTGCATCAGGGGGAGACTGCATGCACCCCGAGTGGCGGGGAGAAGGCCTCTGCTTTGGTGCAGGGAAGGCTCTAGAGCAGAGGCCTGCAGAGTCGTCCACCTGCCTCACTCCGCCCGACAAGACTAGTGGGAGCAGAACCTGGCTATGGAATCTGCTAGTGCCTTCTTCAGGAGTCAGCCGGGGGCACTGCTTTGGTATGAACATGTCTCCCTGCCCCCCAACTTTTCCTGGGAGGATGCCAAAGAAGCTGAAGAAGCAGGCAAGTGTATTTAAAGACTGTCAGAACAAATGACCACAAACTCATGGTGTAAACCAACAAACGCATTCTCGTGGCTCTGAAGGTCGGGAGTCCCATCAGGGTGCTGTCAGGGCTGCGCTCCCTTTCGCGGCTCCAAGAAGGATTCTTTTTTGCCTCCACATCTGGTGTTGGCCAGCAATTCCCAGTGTTCCTTGGTCTGTGGACACATAACTTAACCTCTGCCTCAGTCACCCACGCGTCTTCCCTCACCTCCCACCCCTCCCTCCCCTCTGTCCTCTCCCCTCTCCCCTCTCCCTGTTTGTTTCCTTCTCAGCTGTGCTGGGATCAAACCCAAGACCTCACACATGCTGAGCAGGTGCTATTCCACAAGCTATACCCTCAGCCTCCTCCCTCTTTTGACAGACACGTCACTGTGGAGTATCTACCTTTTCCAGTACGACCTCTTCTTAACTTGCTTAGACCCACAAAGACCCTGCATAAACAATGCCGTGATCCCATTTCCTGTGCAGATAGGAGGTTTGGGAGACACTATTGAACCCAGAATAGATGGGCTCAACTGAAACTCTTATTAGGGAAAAACGCACTCTAGCAACGTGGTGCCGCCTAGAGTGCGGAAGAGAAAGGCAAAGTGGGGTTTTGCTGGGGCGCAGGCTATAGGTTTGAGGAGTCATGATCTTTCCTTACACAGTTTCAATTCTGCTGATGATGTCATCCCTAGTGTTGTCTTCAACTGCCAAGTCTTTTTTAATATCTTATTTAATTTTATGTCTATGACTGCACTGCCTGCATGTATGTAAGTGTACCTGTGTCATACAATACCTGAGGGTCAGAAGAGGGTGTCGGATCCCCTGGAATTGGAGTCATAGACAGTTGTTAGCCACCATGTAGGTGCTGGGAATTGAACCTGGGTCCTCTGCAAGAGCAGTCAGTGTTCTTAACCACCGAGCCATCTCCCTGGACTCCAAGAGCTGAATCTTCTAAATCTCTAAAGCCTCCTGTGGGAGCTGAAGGGGAGAGTTTGGGTCCATGACTGAGGGAAGCCTTATGAAAAGATTACAGCAGCCCCAAATAGCACTGGCCGCACAGAAAGGTTGATCTGCATCCCCGCCTGGGACAGCACTGGGAGCCAGGACCACCAGAGTGTCCTCAGAACTGCTCGGAGACAGAATCTGGAGGGACAATAGGTTCATTCACTCACCTGACAGACCTTCATCTAGTACCTTCCACAGGCCTACTAGTCAGTGTTAGGACTCGAACTCAGAGCAAAGGGAGGCGGCCACCTGTTCTTGAGAGTTCCAGTCAAGCAGGTGAACCCTGGGCTACCACTGCTGTTAGCCGTCCAGCCAACGACGCCCCGAGCAAGTGTTTCAGTGTCCCTCTCCTCGGCTTCTTCTTGAGGTCCTAGGCCAGTCTGTAATACCATTCTGAACAAATGGCCTGGAGCTGCTGGAGTTAGTCATGTTCAGTAATCTCTGTGAACTCTGGATCTGCTTATGGGTGCTTCTGATATTTCTAATTTTGTCTTAACTTTCTGGTTGTGTGTGTGTGTGTGTGTGTGTGTGTGTGTGTCTACAGAGTAGACACTAACTTATTCAAACTTACTGAGAAGTACTGTGTACCAGCCATGGGCCAAATGCCAATTTCCTTTTCTTTCCTAAGTCTTGTACATGTGTCTCTGGCCATAGAATGAGTTTGAGAGTAAAATTCCAGTAACAGTTCTTATTTTAATTTAAACAAGGGAAGGACTACTACAATTCAAAAAAAGTTGGGAATTGAGAAGACTCGATGTCCAGGTCTGTGGGAACCTGGCCTTTCCTTTTAGGCTTATCCCCTTTCTTGACTTCTTTTCTGATGGAAGGTTTAAAGTCATCCACTGCTCAGTTTGGTCAATAACATAAGTTTGAGAACATTTAGCGCCAAATCAAAGACTAATTTACATTCAACAAGAAAGAGCATCTACAGATCACTGTGACAGCCATTGCTTGTGAACATACTGACATGACTGTTCACTTTTGTATGTGTGTTCATGTGTGTGTGTAGGTGCATGTATGTGTGGGCTCATGTGCATGTGGGTGTATGGATGTGCGTAGTGTATGTGTAGGTCAGAGATCAATCTCAGAGGCCGTTCCTCAGAAGCTGTCCACTTTGGTTTTTGAGACAGGGTCCCTCGCTGGCCTAGAAATCATTGATTCTGTTAGGCTGCTTATCTAGGGAGCCCCAGGGACTCACCCAACTGAGGGACCTTCAGGGGCACATCACCGCTCCCAGCTTTTTACATGGGTGCTGGGGACTGAGCTCGGGTTTTTATGGCAAGGACTGAGCCATCCCCCAACACCTCGTTTCACTTCTGGTTGTAGTCATGGGTCCTGTGAGTCTCTGAAGAAGGGAACACTGTGCTGGAGGGCCGCAGGCACTGGGGCCCTCTGTCTCAGTCCTGACTCCTCCATTTGCTGTCAGAGTGAACACATTCAAGCTGAAACTTTCCCAGCTGGGAACCATAACTAGGTGTTAGAGCCACAGTGAGGAACAGCTGCTTTCTGTGAAAACCATCCGGCAAACCTCAAGCACTGGATTGACGGACGCTATGGCGGTGCATTGGTCTAGGCATTCCCAAGAATCTGCAGAAGCTCTTGGGTCTATGGCTGCTCCTTGTATTACACTTTGCCTTTTGAGAAGCTGTTCTGAACGTCCTTGTGAAAATAGTGCTAGTCCTTCCAAAGACAAAAGGGAACAAACCAATGAAGGCTGCATTTCACCAGCACGAGCGTGCTGGGAGCCAGGCTATGAGACATAAAACACACTAGGACTGTTGATGAAGTCATAGCCTAAAATAATTCAGCAGAGCTAAACCAGACTGGCACAGACTTCTGAACTGGCACCCAGCACAGAAGGTGCTTCTCCTTTTACCCAAATATAGATGTTGACTCAGGCAGTCTGGGTTGACATCTGAAGGGCAAAATGATATCATCCAAGTGGGCACGATGACATCACTCTACAAACATTTCTTGTCTGTCTGGTTGGTGGGAATTAAACCATTTCAGTTCCTATTTCTCAGGACCTCCATTGCTTTCTCTTAAACGCTCCCCTCCTGGAAGAGAGGCCACCAGCTACTGCTGATCTCTAAATTCCCTGCATGCTACAAATATTTTTCCATGTCTGACTGGGCAACTGGTTCCCACCCTATTCATTCTGCTGAAACTTGTCTCAAAGGAGCCACTAGAATAGTCAATGTGCTCAATCCAATTTGTTTTGTTGCTTCTGGACCCACGTACAGTTGTTGAAACTGCTGACCAACTCCCTTGTCCTGTCTTCCTTTGTCTTACTGAGATCACCTCATGACTCCCTGGATTCTGAAGGTCATGTCTTAGGAGGCTTCTTTTTGTATTTTTTCCAGAAGCTTCTGTAAGGCTACATTTCCACCCTCTGCTCTGCTCACAAGTCTTATCTCACAGCCTCCACACATCCGCTCTTTGTACGGTGTCTATGCAGTGTTGGAACACTTGGTCCCAGGTAATGGCATAGCTTAGAACGTTGTGGAAGCTTCAGGAAGTGGGGAACAGCTGGAGGAAGTGGGTCACTGTGGTGAGGCTTGAGATTTTATCCCCTGGCCCCATTTTATGTCCACTCTCTGCTTCTGCTTCCTGTTCCTCCAAGACATACGGTAGCCAGGAGACCCAGCCACTAAGGTGCCATCAGTCACCATGCCATCCTCTCATGATGACCATATCCTTTCAAACTGTGAGCCTCAAGTTCCTAAGCAACTAATCCACCAATTCTCACACTAAACCAGTTCGGATCCCCACCCCAACCAAGCACCTTCCTTTTTCTCTTGCTGCTTTCAGGAAAATACCCACAACCTAGTAAAAGACTGCTCAACGCTTTATCACCTGATCTCAACAAATCCATAGAGCTCATCTCCT
Source organism: Eospalax fontanierii (assembly GCA_035773235.1). Lineage (NCBI taxonomy): Eukaryota > Metazoa > Chordata > Mammalia > Rodentia > Spalacidae > Eospalax > Eospalax fontanierii. The sequence continues at coordinate 15,240,102 of CM069551.1, forward strand.
ACGCACGGAGGGTCATCCTCACCCCTGTTCCTGTGCCTCTTACCTCTTGGTTCTCTTCCTCCTACACAAATCTTGCAAATCTGGCAGATCTGTCTCAAACATCCCCTGGCCTGCCTTCCTCTGACCTCCCGCCCAGCCACGTGTGGAAGCCATAGCTTCTCCAGTTTCTAGTCACCTTTATCCATCTGACGAAGGTGATACTTCCCATATCTTCTTTCAGCCTTGTACCTGTTGTGGCCTTAAATGGTGACTTCCGCAGAGCAATGACACCATCTTTGTCTGTTCCCATCTCTCCCTGCCTCCAGCCCAGCACCTTCAGATCTTTGTGTCCTCAATAAAGGTTTCTCTCTTGAATGGAACTTATTTTTCAATCAGCCTTCTAATCGGGCACAATTTCTTTCATACCTAAAGAGAGTGTGTGTGTGTCTGTGTCTCTGTGTGTCTATGTATGTAAGTGTGTAAGAGAGAAATTGAGATAATGACATAGAAATTAAGAGATTGAAAGAGGTTAAAAGGGGAAAAAAAGAGTTTGAGAGAGATAAATTGACAGAGATTGAGAAAGAGGTTTGAGCAAGTGAGATGGCATTTGTCAGGGTCATTGCGTCTTAGGCCATGTTTAGGCTCTTGGGCAAAGCTGTTTTCTCTCCCTCCACATAATTAAACTGGAGGCAAAAGTGTTCCAGGGTTCTTCTTGACATTTGGCTCCCAAGTCAGGTAACTCCAGTGCAGAATCATCAGAAAATCAGACTGAGGCTCCGTGTGCACACGGGGCTTGCTTGAGTGAGTAGTCAGCACTTGTAAGACACAAGGGTGTCATTTAGTAAATTTCTTCTCCTAGGAGATTAGCCAGAGCCTGGATATATGTTATCATGGATGCCTATAAGCTTTCATCTTTTCAGTAAAATAAATGGTTATTGAAAACAAGCCTGGATGGACTCAAGGGCATCTTGTAGCCAAACCTGAGGGAACAGGTCTCTTTCCAGTGCTGGAGGCGTCAGCTTTGTCTGTCCTTCACCCCTGGCCTCTGCTCAGGATGACACAGTTCAGGTCTCTAGCTCAAGACTTCAAAAAGACTTCTGCTTTTCAAAGGATAAAGTTTTGTGTCTTTGGAATTTTTGGTCATTTTTGCAGTGCTGGGGATGGAGCTCTCTGTCCCTTATGCAGGCTAGGCAAGGACTGGGACATCCTCAGCCCCCTTTTGAATTTTTGTTTGCTTGTACTTTTGAAATAGGATTTCAACTTGTAGCCCACTGTGTATACTAGGCTAGCCCTAAATTCATAGCAATTCTCCTGCCTCAGCCTCCCTAGTGCTAGGTTATAGCCATGCTTCACTGAGGCAGGGAGGGGGACGGAAAGTGAGGTTCAAAAGACATTAAGGTTAGCATGTGAGGGCTTCGGAGATAGCTCAGAATGTGAAGCACTTGTCAAGCGAGCATGACAACCTGAATTCAGATCTGCAGAATTCATAGAAAGCAGAGCACAGCATCACATATCTGGAATCCTCGTCCTCCTACAACCAAGATGGGAGACACCAGAGAGTTCCTGAAAGCTCACAGGCCAGCTAGCCTGGCTATGTCATGAATAAGACAGCCTGCCTCAAACCAGGTGGAAGGTGAGGATGGACTCCCTCTGACCTCCACATGCACACCTGCACTCACAAACACACAGCATTCACTGATTTTTTTAAGATTAGCATTTGAAGGAAACTGATGACAGACTGTCCCCCATCTAAGGGCTACGTGTAATGAGACAGAACATGTGCCACCTGCTGGCCCCACCCCCACAGCTGCAGTTAGCTACTGGAGAGAATCAACTGTCTCACCTACAGCTACGTCATAGACAAGAGCCCCCAAGCCAGCTGGTTGGCAACTGGGCTCATTATAAATATTTGGCAGAATCAGATTGTACACACTGTGCTGATAGTTTTGAACAGCCTTTAGAACGGGGCCCTATAACTGGAACAGTAAAGAGGCACTATGGTAGAATTCCCCATAGGACAGACTCTGGAGGACAAGAACAGCCTTTGTTCCTCAGAACAACTGATCCCTCTGGCTGCCGATGCCCATCATGTGACACGGGGGACATCTAAAGCGACTCTATCCAGTTCCTCCTGGCTGGCCTCTCACTGTGGATCTTCCCCCGAGAATAACTGCCTTTCCAGGCTACCTTTGAATTCATTCTTATGTTCACCAACTTCGACGGACAACAAGCAGCGTTATTTTGATCTCTTAGGATTAATTACACAGCAAAGTTTGGGCAGACAGCTAAAAGAACACATCACTGCCAGCTTAAAAATTTGTAGCTTGTTAAACAAATCATAATAACCAGATTTATGTCACAGGAAAAGGGTGAAAGAATAAGGAATATATTTTAGAAAACTGTGTTTTAAAATCACAGGGGTGGGGGCAGTTGTTAGCCCCTGGAGAGATGGCTCAGTGGTTAAGAGCACTGGCTGCTCTTGTAGAAGACCCAGGCTTGGTTCCCAGCACCGACATTTTGGCTAACAACCATCTGTAGCTCCAGTTGCAAGAGATCTGATGCCCTCTTCTGGCCACTGGGGGGCACTGCACACACATGGTGCACCAACATACATGCAGGCAAAACACTAATACACATAAAAAATAAATTTTAAAAAATTACCTTAAAAATATCACAGTGGGTCTGAATGGAGGATCTTTCCAATTTCTTTGCATGAGTCTATTTTTTATTTTTAAAAACTTTTAAAATATTTTGTTTTTATTTTATGTGTATAATTATAATATCTGCATGTGTGGGTGCACTAATATTGTGCAATGCCCACAGAGGTTAGACAAGGGCATTGGATCCCTTGGAGATATGAACCATTGTTAGCCACTGTCTCATGAAATTTATTCTCCACGCCTTAGCGGGCGGAGTCTGGTTAATCTGGCTGGATAAAACGGAAACTGATCTTCCATTTAGAGAGATTGATTTAGTTAGGGAAATTTACAAAGTTACTGGTTACCTGCGGCCCGCCCACAAAGTCCGAGACAGCCGGGCGCAGCGCTCTTAGTCCATTCCCCGCCAGAATTTCGGTTCCACTCACATGGTTCTTAGGACTGCGGGAACTTGGAACGCTGCCTCCTGAGTCTTGGCCTTCCACGTGGGCCTGGGGCCGGGGCATTTTACTTCCCGCGTGGCTTCAATCCATGCCCCTCCCCAGGACTCACTGCCATGTTGTCTCTGCTTTCTCCCCACCTTCCTGCCCCCTTATTGGTCAGAGGGCGGGACTTGCCACCGAATGAACCAATAGGAAAAAAAAACTCAGAAAGAACTCCGTATTTACCATACAGCCACCATGTGGGTACTGGGAATCGAACCCAGGTCTTCTGCAAGAGCAGCCAGTGCTGTTAACCACTGAGTCATCTCTCCAGCCCCTCTATTTTTTATTGTAAAACAGAATGCATGACATTGTATTCCTATATATGGAACTGGTCTAGCCTGCTTTTCCAAGGCCCATCAATTTATCTTCCTGAGTCTCCCCCATGTGTGCAACCAATACCACCAACTCCTACTCTCAGATGAACCTGAAATGGTCAAGAGGAAGAACTCAGATCCAAGACGGGCTCTGCCCCTTTCATTTGAAAAACACTGGGCAAATGGCCTAAACCAACAGCCTCATTTTTCTCATCTGCAAAATGGAAGTACAGCCTCGTGTACTTCACAGTTATTGGACGGACCGATGGCTTACCGTTTCTAAGAACGAGAGTAGCACTGTGGTGAGAGTGTGGGAATAACATTTCATCCAAATCTAACCTTGACTGACACTTTCTCTGGCAAATCAGAACTATTTCTATCTTGTAGATGCAGTGAAAGAACCTGTTAGTCATTTAAATGTCTCTTATATAACATATGTATTAAGTGATGTCATCACATGTTGTAAACAAACTAGACGTCCTACAATATATGATTGTTAAAATATCAACACTTAACGTTAAGGATAAAACATAATTTATTTTCAATATGTGTTTAAGTGAAAAAAAAAACCAAGTTCCATAAAATAATGTGTATTATGAGTTCACTTCTTGTTGAAATAATAAGCACTATATAAAAGGGCCAAAACATTTTGGAACAGAAACCAAAATGCTTGTGGTAGTTATTCTGGGGTGGCAAACTGATGGTTTCTATTTTCTTCTTTTCCTAAAATAACAATGTGATCTTTAAATTTATCTCCAAGAATATTTGCTACAAAGGAAAAATTTAATTGTTAATGAAAGCATGGCTTTGTGGTTAGAGAAGCTTTTCTTTCCATGGGAACCTCTAAGGAAAATTTGGTTTGTTTTGTTTTTTGGAGACAGTCTACCTGTAGCTTCAGATAGTTTAGAACTATGTAAACCAGGCTGGCCTCTATCTCACAGAGATCTGCCGGCCTCTACCTCCTGAATGCTGGAATTAAAGGCATACATCACCACTCAGCCTCTAAGGAAATTTTTAAAAGCCAGATTCCTGGGGCTAGAGAGATGGCTCAGCAGTTAAGAGCACTGGCTGCTCTTGCAGAGGACCCGGGTTCAAGTCGAAGCACCCACATGATGGCTGACAGGGGCACTTACATGCATGCAGGCAAAACACTCATACCTATAAAATAAACATAAATTAAAATGTTTTAAAGCTGATTTCTCTAATTAATCACAACTCTCAGAGTTAGCCAGACTGTATTTGTGTATGTATGTATGTATGTATGTATGTATGTTTGTTTGTTTGGATGCTGGAGATGGAAGTCAGGACGGTACCCAGGCCAGCAAAGCACTCTATCACTGAGTTACTCCCCATCCAAGAAGATATTGTGTAACTCATTGCCTTAAATATCCTAAGACATTTAGGTTTATTTTATTTTATTTTATTTTATTTTAGAGACAGGGTCTCATGTGAGATGGTCTGGCCTCAGACTTGCCATATAACTAAGGAAAGCCTTGAACTTCTTTTGACACTCCTCTACCTCTTAGCACGAGGATCACAGGTGTGGGTCACCGCACTCTGTTTATATGGGGTTGGGGATCCAACCCAGGGTTTCGTGCTAGGAGAGCATTCTACCAATGGACCAGCCCTAAAAGGTACATTACTAGCTCACATTTATCAGCTTGTATTTAATCGTTTGCTCTCGGTTTTTTATGGGTGATGAGGAACTAGTTTAACACTGGTTTATGTCACACAACTGTAGCAGTTACTCTCCTGGCTATTATGACAGAATTCCCGGCCTAAGCCACTCACAGGGGAAAGGGCTTATTTTGGCTCATGTGGGGGGGGGGGGTCATCATGGCGAGTACGAATGGCTGAGCCACTAGACCTATGGAGCTGAGTATTCACACTCAGCTGACCCTGAAGAGTGCTTTCAGAACCAGAGATGAATACGTCCTCCCGCAGCAACCAGGCAGGGCACCAAGGTTCTACACCCCTAAACAATGCTACTAGTGAGGACCAGTTTTCAAACATACAGGGGATGTTTCACATCCAAACCATAAGCACAGACATACTTTAGAAAAAAAGATTTTATTTATATTTACTTGTATGTGTGTGTGTCTGTGCACACATGTGTGGGTGCCCTTGCAGGCCAGAAGAGTATAGATCCCTCCAGAGCTGGAATTACAGGTGGTTGTGAGCCAATCCAGTGTAGTTGCTGGGAATCAAAATTGGGTCCACTGGAAGAGCAGAAAGCCATCTCTCCAGCCCCAACAATGATCATACTTGAAAACATATTTTTACATTTATTTATTTTGTGTGTATGACATATGTAGGTGTTAGGAGCAGGTCAGAGGGCAACCCACAGGAGTCCGTTCTCTCCTTCCACCCTGTGGCTCCCGGGGATCAAACTTGGGTTGTCAGGCTGGACAAAAGCATCTCTTCCCGCCCAGCCACCTCAGCGCCCCTTCCCTCCAGCCCCCTCTAAAAACATATTTTATTTTATGCATATGAGTGTATTGCCTCTATGTACGTAAGTGCACCCATGTCCTGCAGTGCCCTTGGAGGTCAGAAGAGGGTGTCGGATCCCCTGGAACTGGAGTTACAGATAGTTGTTAGCGGTTGTCCTCTGCAAGAACATCTAGCTCTAACTGCTGAGCGGCTATCTTTCCAGCCCAATGCCTTTATTGCCCCGTCCTAGGTTAGTCTCCACCCGCTTCCAGCCTCAGCCTCCTGAGCAGTACCATTCGAGAGGGAGTCCTCCACACCTAGCACCTAGTTAAACTAAACCTTTAAAACAACTCATTACACTAAGTCTGAGAACTGGGTAGATAGTGGGCAGATAACAATAACCTTTAATTTAGTTCTTTGAATCTAGCAAATAACAGAAACAAAAACTTGGTTAAAGAAGTATTCATGAAAAAAAATTACTCATGAGGCAAGACTGACCACTGCTCAGATGGGATGTGTTTCTTAAGAGCTGGCAAGATGTGCAGGCTGTCATCTCCCACGGCCAGCGCCAGGGAGGGTTTACAACGGCAGCCGTTTCTTTGGTATGCCCGAATGCTCAGCTCCTTCCGGGCTCAGCTGTGGCTTATGGGAAATTCTTGGGGGAAATCCTGGACGCTACCTTTTTACTTTCGTTTTGGCACCGTGGGATGGGCTTTCCTCTCTACACTGAAAGCCAGAAGCCCAGAAGCCGAAGCAGCACTGAGGGGTGAAGACTGCTAAGCAGGTCAGGCTGAACTCTCAGGTCGGAGCGGGCTCAGGGCACTGGGGCTAGTCCCCAGAGCTGAGAAACCAATCCCTGCCTCTTGAGTCAGGTGCTAGCCCACTTTGCTCAGAGCTAAAAATATCAGCCCTGCTAAACCTGACTGACTAGCTTGATTGTTTTGTTCTGCATAATTCCCCACAGAACCGTAGAAAACTTTCCTAGGATGTGGCCTCAGATTTAAGAGAAAAGGTTTAAAGTAAAGAAAACCCAGCTCTCCAGTGTGAATACAAATTTGTTCCTCTACAGTAGAAATTGTACAATATTTTTTTCCAAAGCTGTGACAAAAGGAGAAGAGGGTTCCTTAGAATAAAACATGGTACAGAAGATGTCAAGGACTTCACTTAAAATATCTACCGACTGAAAAGCTATAGAGATCCCGGAAAACTAACAGAGGTTGGTTGTTTTTTGGTTTTGTTTTCCAGTCGGACTGGGGCTGGAGATATGGCTCAGTAGTTAAGAGCAATGGCTGTTCTTGCAGAAGAGCTGAGTTCAAATCCCAGCACCCACATGGTGGTTAACAACTGTCCATAACTCCAGTTCCTGGGGATTTGATACCCTCTTATGTCCTCTGTGAGCATGGCACGGCAGGGGTACACTCACATACATGCATGCAATATACACATACACATAAAGCAAAAAAAAATAAAGTGGGAGTGGAGAGATGGCTTAGTGGTTAAGATCACTTTCTGTTCTTCCAGAGGACCCAGGTTCAATTCCCAGCACCCACATGGCAGCTATCAACTGTCTGTAACTCCAGGGGACCCAACACCCTCTTCTGGCCTCTGCAGGCATTGCACCACATGGGTGCACTTACAAACATGCAGGCAATACACCCATAGACATAAAAAAAAATAATAATAATAATAATAATAAATAAAACATGAAAAAGAGAAAGGATCAGTGTGGCTTTCTACAAGACATTTTGTTAACCTATGATGCTAGGCTACAAAGTTTACTCAAGAAAGCAGATTGCACTTTTATACCTCGTGAAATAGTGTGGTATTTTAGAGAACTACTATTATCACGGTGGCAAAAAAGAAACTCAAACATACACACCACACAGTCAAATCTCTGGTTTGGGAGTATTCCAGTAAAGGATTAACAAAATCTAGAACTTGACAGTCAGTTTTCCAAGTCAGTTATTCACCAACATCTCCTGCCACTGAAATGATCTCTTGGGCTTGAGAGATGGCTCAATGGTTAAGACCACTTTTGCTCTTTCAGAGGACCCGTGTTTGACCCCCAGCCCCCAGAGGGCCACTCACAACAGTTCTTGAGGATCTGACACCCTCTTCTGGCCTCTGAAGGCTCCTGCATGCATGCTGTTCTAGTTTGCTTTCGATTGCTGTGAGAAAGCACCAAAAATAATCTGGGAATGAAAGAGTTTATTTTTGCTTACAACTCCCAGGTCACAAGCCAACATTCCCTGAAGTCTGGGCAGGAACCTGGAGGACAGATCACAGAGGAGCACTACTTACTGGCTTCTCTGGCTTAGTCCCAGCCAGCTTTCTTATACCACCTAGGGCCTCGTGCCCTGGGGTGGAGGTGGGGATGCACCCTCCCACATTACTCAACAATCGAGAAAATACCTCATAGATGTGCCCACTGGCCAATCTGATGAAGGAAATTGCCCCATTGAGGTTTCCGATTCCCAGGTGTGTGGACTCCCCGCTGACTCTGTCCAGCACACACGGTGCCCATAAACTCACACAGGTTCACAAACCTACACACAAATTAAGAAAAATAATAAATCTTTGAAAGGGGGCTGGAGAGTTATCGCAGAGGTTAAGAGTACCAGCTACTCTTGCAGAGGACCTGGTTTTGGTTCTCAGCACCCACATGGCAACTGACAACCACCAGTAATCCAGTTCTGGGAGATCTGACACCCTCTTCTGGCTGCTGCAGGCATTGCATGCATGTGATGCACTTACATGCATGCAGGCAAAACACTCTTACACATAAAATAAAAATAAAATTTTTAAATGTTAAATATTAAAAAAAAAATTCAGTTTAAAATAATGATCTCAGGGATGGGGAGATGGTACAGTGGTTAAGAGCACTGGCTGCTCTCACAGAGGACCTGGATTCAGTTCCCAGACACATGGTAGCTAACAACCATCCATAACTCCAGTTCCAGGGGGTCTGATGCCCTCATCTGAGCATCCTCAGACACTGCATGACATAGTGCACTTACATACATGCAAACATAACACTCATACACATAAAATCAAAAATTAAAAAAAAATTATCTCTTGTTGGGCATGGGGCTGTGCATCTTTGATCTCAGCACTCAGGAGTCAGAGGCAGGCAGATCTCTGTGAGCTTGAGGCTAGCCTGGTCTCCACAGCGAGTTCCAGGCCAGTTGGGGAAATAGGAAGACCCTGTCTCAAAAAGACAAAAAATAAAATAAGATCTCTGACCAGAGACTACATCTGGACCAGAAAACCATAAGGCATTATGAATAGCCAATGGAGACCCAACAGCTGTTCCCTCCCCTGAGGGTGATGACTACTTCAACTGTGCACGCCCTATGGTGATGTCAGAAGCTGGGACTCAGAGGTCATCACAGGAGATGCTGGATTCTGGGAAATGAGACTAAGTCCTTGCGGGCCCACAGCTGCCCTGAGAGCATGTGTCCTTTCACTGGAGCTGTCCTAGAAGCCATGAGACTTGACGTCCCACGGAAGGCCGACACACAAAAGTCGTACCCTATGTTTTTCTGAACGTGTGCTGGTGTCACCCCAAGATATGTGGCAGGGGAGTTTCCACAAGGGTGTGCTGGGATGGAGCCAGTGGGAATCCAAAGAAAGGAGTGCTGAACACCAGGAGAGAGCCTAGAGTATTCCTTAACACCGTGCTTCAGTGTGTCCTCCAGACAGTCGGCAGGGGGGATTCTACCAAGGCCTATCCACAGTGGGGGTCGGGGATGGAGTTTACACAGAGTAACATGAGGTTACCATACATGACAAACCCACTTCAGGAAGGAAAGATGATTTTGACTTGTGGTTTGAAGAGGTACAATCCATGGCCGGGGCTGCATGGAGACCCTGTCTCAAAAAAACCCCCAAGAGCTAAACATATAAACCATCTTCATATATATACATGAATGAGATGTTTGGGGATAGGGTCTCTTTATGCAGCTGGCCTGGAACTTGCTATGTAGGCCAGGCTAATTTCACACTTGTAGCAATCCTCCTGCCTTAGCATCCCTCGTGGAGGCAGATGCCGTCACTAGTCATCTCAGTCATGTGTTTCTTTGACATTATGCTAAGACACAAAGGTGGGGATTTATTAAAGGTTGGTTGCAATATGGAATTCAAATCCTTTGTCAATAAGCTCTCTGTGTCCTGCTGAATCCACAGATTCGAATGGATGTGTGACCAGGAACAGTTCTGTATGTCAGGCACTGGCGTTCCCTGAGTTACTCAGATCTTCAGTGTTACGACATTCCATTTACAGCGCTTTTCAGTTCTAGCCTATTCTCACTGTGTAGGGCAGGCTGACCTCCAACCCCTGATCCCCCTGCCTCAGCCTCCCCGGGGCTAAGATGACAGGCCTGCACCACCACACCCAGATGTTTTAAACAATATTGTATACATTGTAATAGTTATTACTGGACTCCATATCAGAAAAGGAAATGGTCAAACTCATAGGCAGAATACATGTTTTCTAATATTCTCATTTCCGGTGTTGGAGAGATGCCTCAGCAGTTCAGAGCACTGTAGAGGACCTGGGTTCAGTTCCTAGCACCCACATGGTGACCTAACAACTGTCCTTGAGTCTAGTTCCAGGTGATCCGACATCCCCTTCTGACTTCTATGGGTACTGCATGACACAGGTGCAGTTACATACATGCAGGCAGTACACTCATACACATAAAAAAAATTAAACATTTTTTTTCAAAACAAAATAAATAAACAAGATGGAGAAGCAATCAAAGAAGATACCTAAAGTCAACGTTTGACCTCTGTTTGCACACATATATGCATTCATCACAGTCTATGCATGCACACAAGATTTGTACTGAAAGTTAAGTAGCAAATTTCCATCTGCCTAGATAACAATAAATCCTTCTTTTAAAATGTCAGGCTGGAGAGATGGCTCAGCTGCTCTAACAGAGGACCTGGAGTTTGGTTCCCAGCACCCACATGGCACCTAATAACCGTTCATAACTCCCATTTTAGGGGATCCAATGCCCTCTTCTGACCCTCTGGGCACTGCATGCATACGGTACACTTACATACATTTAGGGAAAACACACATACATATAAAATTTTTACAAAGTGTTTGTATGTTCATATTTCAAATGAAAGGGTTCAAGACTAATGCTTTGAAAGACTTAAAAATAGATTAGATTGACTGGGTTTAGAGTATTTTAAATGTTCACACAGAGTTTTATAGATGGCATACAACATTTCCAAAGTGATGAAAATATTCCCAAACATCTGCTGCTTTGAAGCATCAGAAAGGCCTTCCTTCAAAACACAGGTGTACATTTCACACTAGCTGTCTCTTCCCCTGGCTGTCACAGATCAAAGGCGGGTATGTGTCTGAGGCGGCTTTGTGTTGGTCGCTGTGCTTTTGACCTCTTTGGTGGGCCTAAAATTCCTTACCAGGAAGATGAGTCTGTGTACTTTTACTTACAGATTAAAACACAATATTTAGTCATCATACTTACATTACTGGCCCCAGTAAGATCCAAGTTCAAATTGGAATCGAAACACTAGTTTTCCACTAAGGCTGCCAAAACACTAGCTAATCCCCAGGGCTGCTCTGCATCCTGAAACCTCTCTGTAATCATGGCCTGTATAGGGCCAAATCCGAAGTCAAACTGCCCTCTTGTGGTCTCTTAAGATATCTGCTCCTTGCCGGGAGCCAGCCTAAAACTTTAATTAAAATAAACCTAAGTGAAGCCATCTTGGCCCTTTCCTTGAACTTAAGTTTCTGTTTACCCCCTATAGAGCCATTTTTCAAAAATCAGGTAATTGCTTACGGTTAGCCCAGGAGCTACAAATAATATATCTCTTAGCAACAGTTTCTACCTGACTGCACAGTTCATTATTGCTGCCCCTGCCCTGGAACTTCCTTTCAACTCTATTACTATAAAAACCCTGCCTTGTTCAATAAAGTTGGAGCTTGATCAGTCTTCCTTTTGACTTGCTCTCCGTCTTCGTGTCTCCTGTCCCCCATTTGTCTCCCCTACCAGGTTTACCCACATTGATAGTGACCCGGGTCGGGGCAGCTCCTGACAAGTTTTGAATGCATATGGCACAGATATCATGAGTATCTAGATAGACAGATGCATGGATTTCATTTCTAGACCTGAGACTCTAACCGGGGCCCTGCGCATTCTCAGTAATCACTGTACCAATGACCTATACATCTAGCCTGAGTTTTAAATACTTTATTTTTTATTGAATTTTTGTGTACTTCATGAAGAACATCTTAATCATCTTTACACCCCGTCCCCACCAGCACCCCCACTGGTCCATACATTCTGTCATTTGTGTCAAGTTAGTGTCCCCAGACGTCCCTCAGTGTCAGTTCATCCACTGGGGGCTAGCCAGCCTATCCAGAGTCCCTCTCTTTAAGATCAGCCCTTCTTCACCTAGCAGTGATCATCTGCCAATAGTTCTTCGATTAAGGCTGGGGCCCACATTTCTGTGCTGGGTCTTTTCCTGCTTGAGTTTGCATGGGTCTTGTTCATGCTGACACAATTGCTATAGGTTCATATCAACAGGGTCCCAAGAGCCTGTAGGATTCTATTTTCATACAGTCGTGCACCTCCCTGGCTCCTACAATCTTTCTGCCCTCTCTTCTGCAATGGTCCCTGAGCCCCGGGTGGGTGGATTTCAATATAAGTCCTGTCCAAGGACCCACACTCTCCAGACTCTTATTCTCTGTGCTTTGGTCATTTGTGACCTTTTGTGTTCCTGCCCTCTATTGTTATTGATGAGCTTCATTAACGAGAACCGAGAGATTCATTAGTGTTCTCTTTACCCCTTGTTCTAGGTTCTATGAGCCTTAGATGTACATGTTGCATTGTAGATGTGCCACTTAGGCTTGGGCAACTCACAGACAATCTGTGTGTAACCAGTTGTGGAATTCTATAATAATCTGTCTGTTGAAAAAGAAACTTCTTTGACAGGTGGTGACTGGGATGCCTGTCTATAAATGTAAGGATCTATATTTTGCACATAGTAATAAATTACATTTGTCTAGGGATGTGACGGCCTTGGGATTTCTCTAAGATCTATGACAGCTCTGGCCATGTGTATTTGGCTAGGTTTACAGTACCACACATGCGCTTCCTCCCACTGAGTGGGCCTTAAGTCCAATTAGGTAGCTTAGAATTTTAAATATTTTTATGTTTTATTGATATATTATTTACATAGCATAAAATTCACTCTTTAAAAAAATACAGTTAGGGGTTGGAGAGATGGCTCAGAGGTTAAGAGCACTGACTGCTCCTGCAGAGGACTAGGGTTCGACTCCTAGCACTCACAAGGCAACTAATGACCATCCGTAACCCCAGTTCCAAGGGATCCAACCCCTTCTTCTGACCTCTGCAGGCATTGCATGACAGGGTGTTTTTATTCCTGAATTCTCTTGCATTGACCTATTTACCTAAGCTTGCATAATTGTGGGGTGGGGGTGCTGGGCATCGAACTCAGGGCTGTGAACACAGTTTGCAGTCACTACCACTGAGCTGCACAAATTATTAAAGTGAGTCCGTCACCCTGCTGCCATTCCCTATGGGGCTCGTGGTTATTCTTGGCCCTTCCTATTTCCGCATAAAATTTGGAAATAGCTTCACAAGTTACACAGAAATCCTAGTTGGAAACTTAATGAAATCGTTAAATCTGAGCTTGCTGAAGAACACTGCCATACAAGGTTATAGTACAACCCTGGTGTTATATAATGATGTAATTACTCTCCATTTATTTAGGTTGAAAAACTGTTTTAGTGTTTTGTATTTTCTTTTTGTCACATTTATCTCAATGTTACATTTACGTTTTATTTAGCCCTTGAATTGTTTCTTATTGTTGATGATACTGAAAATGTTGGGGTTTTGTTCCCCTACCACTTGTTGGCAGTGTGTTACACAGTCTCTATGTCTAACAAACTTCTCCGAACCTACCTATGAACTGTCCTTTATTTTCTCTACGTAATTATGCCATAGCTATTTATTTACTTAATGTTTGTTTGTTTTTTGAAATAAAGTCCTGCTATGTAGCCCAGGTGGCATATTTTTCTCTGTGTAACTCGGAGGACCTCATATTTTCTCTGTGGTGCGGTTACTTTATCCTCTGCTCTAACCTTTATTATCTCCTTCCTTCTCTTTCTCTAACTTGGCTCTTTTAGCACTTCTCCAGCTGAGGATCCCTCAACCCAAATGCGTCAGGTTGACACTAAAGCCATCCAGCACAGGGAGATCTCCAGAGGCACGGGGCTGCCAGTTTTCCTACTTAAACCTTCATCATCCAAGACTACGGACTTGTCAAATCCTTAATGCTATTTATTGATATAAAAGGCAACCCTAGCTGGGTGTAGTTCTGTAATCCCAGAACTCCGGAGGGAGAGATAGGAGAATCAAGAGTTTGAGGCCATCTGGGCTATACTGAGTTCCAAGGCAGCCTGGATTGTAGAGAAAAAAAGTCAGCCTCAAATAAACAAAAAGCAGAGCCTGGGAGTGTAGATCGTGTCTATAATTCTACGTGGGAGGCTAGAGGCAGGGAGATGGCCATAAGCTTGAAACCAGCCTGGGCTACATAAATTTCAGGTCAGCTTGGGACACAGAATAAGATGCTGTCTCAAAAATCAAACCATGAGCCTTAGGTGTAGAGTTTCCACTACAGATGTGTCACTTAGGGCTGGGCATCTCTCAGACATATATTCTGTGTGTGACCAGTTGTGAAACTCTGTACTAGGCTCCATCTGTTGCAGAAAGAAGCTTCTTTCATGAGTTGAATACAGTATACTTGTCTGTAAATGTAAGGATCCATATTTATCACACAGCAAGACATTTCATTTGTCTAGAGATATGACAGATATGTCCCTTACCTCTCACCAGTGACTCGTCCTCATATAACTAAGTGTGATGCACACAGAAGGCCAAAACTGGCTAAGTTTTGGAGAATAAGAGACTGCAGAATCCATGCTCCTAGAAAGAACTCTTATATTAAACTTTACCCACCCACAGCTCAGGGACCATTGCAGAAGAAGGGGTGGAAAGACTGTGAAGCCAGAGTTGGTGCATGAACATAAGGAAACAGAGGCTTTCAGACCTCTGGGAACTTGTTTATATGAACTTAATGGTGTCAGTATGCACAGGACTGAATCAGATAAAAACCCAGTATAGAACTGGGGAAATGGGCAGCAGACCCCAATCTTAGCTGAAGAACTATTGGCAACCACTTACTGCTGGTGAGGGAGAATAGATCTTTGAGGGAGGGATTCTAGACAGGTTGACTAGACTCCAATGGATGAACTTACACTGAGGGACGTCTGGGTACAAATGCTTGACCAGAAAGGACTTAATATATTAAACAGAATACCTGAAATCTGGGGGGAGAGATGGGGAAGGGGATCTCAAATTTGATTAAGATCTGTTACATGAAATGCACAAAAACTCAATAAAACATTTTTTAAAAATTAAACCAACCTGGATGACTGTCCTAGTTACTTTCTATTACTGTGATAAAAACACTGACCAAATCAACTTGGGAGGAAAAGGTTTGTTTGACCTGCAGCTCACAGTTCTTCATCATGGGAAGCCCATGCAGGAATGCAGGACAGGACCTGGAGCACAGGCCACGGGTGACATTGCTCACTGGCCTGCTCCCCTGGCCCAGGCTCAGCCTGCTTATACAATAAACAACAACCTTGCCCAGGGCTGGCACCACCCACAGTGGGCTGAGCCCTCCCACATCACCCAACACTCAAGAAAATGCCCCACAGACATGGCCACAGGCCAGTCCAATGGAGGCAATTCTTCAGTTGAAGTTCCCTCCACCCAGGTGTGTCAAGGTGACAACTGAAACTATCCAGCACAGTGTCAGTCAGCTGATGAATGGACAAGGAAAGTCCGGTCCATTTACACAATGGAATATTATTAGGAAAATTGAAATTATGTTGAGATATAAATTATGCATGCTGTTAAGAAAAACGAAATTCTGAAATTCACAGGTAAGTGGATAGAACAAAATCATCCTAGGTGAGCTAATCCAGACCCAGAACAAGAAATACAACATACTGTCTCTCAGAAGTGGATGCTAGCTTTGTTACATTTGGAAGATCCATAGAGGTCAGGAAGCTAGTAAATGGCCATGGGAATGGGGAGGCTTAATAGGAGGGAGACAGAATGCCGTGAGGTAAGGGGCAAAGGGAATAATGGAGTAGGAAGGGTTAGACGGGTGAGGAACGGGAGGGGGGGACACAGGAGCATCGACTGCAGAGGGATAGGTAACCCTAGAGGTCTTTAGGAAAGCCATATGGAAACCTAACTGCTATAGAAGCTTCTTAAAGTGCAGACGTGTACATTATAAAGAGAGATTAGAAGGAGTCACCCTGTAACAAGGACACTGCCCCACCGTACACCATAGGCTATCAAAACAAGCTCGACGCCAGGAATGACTCTGTCTCTAGAAGCTGTGACCAGGGTCCCGCAGACCTCAGTACTGCCAATCACCCCTGCTCTTCCTTCCCCACCAGAACTTGATGGGAAAACCTTACTGCTGAAGACACTACACACATGAGTTACAGCGGCAATGAGGAGACACCAGGTTGGTGCTGAGCCTGGCCTCATCTCCACTCCTTGGTGTTCACAGAGCTGGAAGGTGCCGTGCGCGCTCTCGGGAAAGAGATGTAATCATCAGTTTTGCCCAGCTGCAAGCTTGTCAACTACAATAACAACTGGTCTGGCAGGATATGCTCACTGGTGCCATAGTGGCACGCATGTTCTGGGAGCACTCAACCACTTCTGCTTGAATTTAAGGCCTGCTTACAAGATGGAGCTCATACCTGACACTGATATCAGGCCTGGGAACGTGTGGTCTTACACCATATGGAAGAACCTATTACTGCTATTCTGCTAAATGGACATGGTGTTCAACCAACTCCTAATGACTTATGGCTATACCCTTAGATTAATGCATCTCTCAACTCCCACCAAGGAAGCTTCCTTATACAGCAAACGGTGATTAACAGACACCCACAACTGGACAACATGTAGAGATTAGGAGGCTGTAGAGTGCTTATTCCCGAATGGGACACCTATATTAACTTGTGCCTCCCATGGCTCAGGGATCATTGCAGAACCCCTCTTCTCAGATGGGGAGATTGTAAGAGTCACAGGTGGTGGATGACCACAAGGAAACAGTTTTCCAGACAGCTGGGCTGTCATATGAACTGACAGTACTGGTGACAGCATGCACAAGTCCCACATAAGCTCAAGCCAGACAAAATCCCAGCATAGACGTGAGGAAGTGGGAAAGAAGGCCCAGCCTTAGACGAGGAACACTGGCAGCTGAGAGCTTCTGGGAGGGAAGAGTCAGTTTCCTTTAAGGGTGTGATGCTGGGTGGATTAACCAGGTCCCTGCAGATGGACCCATACCAAAGGGCATTTGGGGATACAAATTTGACTTGCTAGATACATGAAACTGGGCAGGGGTATTAAGTACAGGCAGATAGGGGTCTAAATATGATCACAATGCATTGTCTGAAACTTGCCAAAATTCAATTAGAGATGAAAAAAATACATCAAGCAGAACAAAACAAATTTTTAAGGAAGGAAGGGTTTCTTTAGTTCACAGCTACAGGGTATAGTACACCTCATCAGAGAAAGCCTGGTTGCAGCTAACCATACTGAATCTAGAGTCAGGAGCAGAGAGCCCTCCCCCCGATTGAAAACCTTTTAGCGTGTCAGTCATTTTGGGCTAATGTAGTAACTATTCTTGTTCCCTTACTAAGAGCACTATTTGATTATAATATATATTATATATGTAATTATGTATAATATATATTATTTTCAAAATGTTTTATTATTTCTATTTTATGTGTATGAGTGTATTGCCTACATGCTGGTAAGTGCACCCAGGCCATGCAATTCCTTCAGAGTCAGAAGAGGTCATTGGATCCTCTGGAACTGGAGTTAGGACGGTTATTAGCCACCGTGTGGGTGCTGGGAATCAAATCCAGGTCCTCTGTAAGAGCAGCCAGTGCTCTTAACCACTGGAGCCATCTCTCCAGCCTCATAATATATAATTATTTTAATAGAAGTTAAAAAATAATTTTACACCTAGGCCTGGCGGGACATAACTATCCCATCACTCTGGAGACAGAGGCAGGTGGATCTCTGTGAGTTCCAGGCCAGCCAGGGTTGCACAGCAAGATCCTATCTCAAAAATATTTTTAAATTTTATTCATTTTGCTGTGTGTTGGTACACCCACGCATGTAATGCTCATGGAGGCCAGGAGAGGGCATTAGATCCTCTGGAACTGGAGTTACAGATGATTTGTGGGCCTCCAGGTTGGTGCTGGGAACCAAACCCAGATCCTTTCCAAGACTAGCCAGTACTCTTAATGACTGAGCCACCTGAGAAACTAAAACATACTAGTTAGTGGAACCTGGTTAACCTTGAAATCTCTTTTAGGGCTTAATTACTGAAGCAAGTATTTGGCAGCCTACTTTCTATCAGGCTCTGCTCTAGGAACTGAGAACACAGCAAGAGCCATGTAGGAAAACAGACAGGTGGACAGGTAGACTGGAAACAGCCAACAAAACAAGGACGGGAAAGGGTACACAGTCGGAGGAGTGCCTGCTCAGGAAGGGGTGGTCTCTCTGAGGTTCCTTCTGTATAAACATGTGAAGGAAGCAAGGAAGTGGATGGAAGACGACCGCAGATGAGCAGCAAACAGGACGCCCAGGACAGAGGCCTTGGATGGGTGCTTGTTCTGATTCAATGTGTGGAACAGTCAACTAAGGGAGAATATTTCCAGAAACAATTTGTCAGATTACATGAGACACTGTAAGATATCTTTAAGAACTCTGAAGAGCTGACTGGATCTTGCTTTGAGACAGGGCCTCCTTATGTAGTCCTGGAACTCCCTCTGTAGCCCAAGCTGGCCTTGAACTCATGGTAGTCCTCCTGTCTACCTCTCCAGGGCTGGTACTACAGAATCAAACCGTAAGACCCAGCTACTATTTGATTCTGCAGCAGAGAATCGTTTGCTCTGAAGTCGTGAAATTCTGTCCTGTGAGCTCTACTGGCCTGGCTGTGAATGGAACCAGGGCCGTGGAAGTTCAAAGAACACTCCCCTAGAATCAAAACTGGCAAAAGAAATCTACAACTGACCCTGGTAGTACGGCCTGAAATACTAGCTACTCTGCATGTGTTACCATGCCTGGCTTAAAATCAGGAGGCTCCGCAGTGTAGGAGCCCAGACTCAGGGTCCTGGGGGGAACTGAGGCAAGTGCTATCCACTGAGCACCTGCTCTAGAGTTATCACTTGTGTAAACCACTGACTCTCATCTGTCAATGCTCCCTGTCCTGTGTTTCCTGTGCTATAGGAACCTTTACTGATAATGCTTTTGATAAAAATTTATTTATTTATTATGTGTATGAGTGCATTGCCTGCAAGTAAGTACACCTGTGTGGTGCAATGCCTGCACAGGACAGAAGAGGGCCTCAGACCGCTGGAACTGGAGTTAAACGATGGTTGTTAACCACCATGTGAGTGCTGGGATTTGAACCCAGATCTTCCACAAGAGTAACCAGTGCTCTTAACCGCTGAGCCGTCTCTCCAGTCCCTGACGATGCTTTTGAAATACCTATTCTTTTATTCATTGCCCTAGGGATAACTGACATTAACACATTATGGTCCATCAGTATTATTATTATTATTATTATTATTATTATTTAAAGTGGAATGAAGCCAGTGAAGCCAGTTGTGGTGGCACACACCTTTAACCCCCGCACATAGTGAGACCCTGTCTCAAAATTAAAATAAATAAAATAAAATTATATTTATATTTATATTTATATTTATATATATGGCTGGAGAGATGGCTCAATGGTTAAGAGGACTGCTGTTGCAGAGAACCCGGGTTCAGTTCCAGCACCTCATGGCACTAATGGCTGTTTATAACTAGTTCTAGGGCATCCAAAGCCCTTTTCTGGCCCGTGAGGGCATTACACACACCTGGTACACTTACACATGTACAGTCAAAACACTCACAGACATAAACAAAGAACTAAAGTGGAATGCAGGCAGAGTGAAGGTCAGTGGTAGAGCATGCTTAAGGTCCAGATGCAATCCCAGAGGCTACCACCAAAAATAAAGTAGAATGTGAAAACCCTACCATTAATTCTCCTGCCTTAATGACTTAAATATTACCCAATACATACACTGAGATTCATATGAAACAATTTTTTTTTTCCCAAGCATCACATGTAATTTAAGTGGCTGGAGAGATGGCTCAGCAGCTAAGAGCACTGGCTGCTCTTGCAGAGGACCTGACATGGTGGCTAACAACTGTCCTAATTCTAGTTCCAGGGGGTCTGATGCCTTCTTTTGACTTCCGAGGGCATTGCACAACATGGTGCACTTACATACACGCAAGCAATACACTCGTACCCATAAAATAAAAATAAAAACGTAATTGTAAAACCTCGGTCAGCCTTTCTCTGGCCCTTCCTGTGCTTTTCCCTGCTCCACCCTTCTCAGTTCTCTCCTCCCTTCTGGAAAGCTTCCATTAACAATTCTCGAACAGGTCTGCCGGGGACAAATTGTTGCTCTTTCATGTGACAAATGTCTCCGTTTCTTCATTCCCAAAGCGATTTCCCACCATGTAATACTGGGATTCTTCCTGTGACCCTCACAGCTGCTAGTGAGAAACAGCCTTTGTTCTGCTCTGTTTTTTGAGACCATCTCCCTGTAGTCCCAGCTGGCCTGGAACTATGTGGACCAGGCTGGCCTTGGTCTCAGAGATCCATCTGCCTCTGCCTCCCCAGTGCTGGGATTAAAGGCGTGCGACTCCATGCCCAGCTCAAGTATCCTTTTTAAATGTTTTCATTTATTTATGTGTATCCACAGATGTGAGGACAACCTGTAGGAGCTGGCTCTCTTTCCACCATGCGGGTGCTGGGGGAGGAACTCGGGTCCATCCAGCTTCCCAGGAAGCACCTTTGCCTGCTGAGCCTCCTGCGGGCCTGAAGCTCCCATTTTTCGTCACTTTTTCCCTGTGGAACTCAAGCACCCTACCCTTCCATCTTCAGAGACTTGATCAGGAAATGTGTCACTGTGGACAGGCGTGGGATTTTTCTGCTAGCGGTTTGCTGAGCTCTGTAAGGCAGCCTTTCCTTTGTGTGTGTCAGCTATTTTTAGTTCTCTAATTCCTCTTCTATTAGACGTTTTCTTATTGTGGGTCACCGAGGCTTTGCTCACCTCAGTTTGGGCTTTTCTGCTTGACTGGGTAATTCTAGTCACCGGCTTCCACTTTCCTTACGTTTAACTCCTGGACTGACTTAAGTTTGCAACTGTGTATTTGAGCTCTAAATTTCAATGTATCTACTCCCCTGGCCCCAGTTCTGAGGACTGATAGGGCCAAGGGCATGCTAGGCCAGTACTTACCACTGAGCTATAATCCACCTACCGTGTACTTAGCTGAGGCTTTCTGCTCTTCATTTCCAGAGTACTCATTGTTCTTAGACATGTTTCATGGTTCC
Source organism: Eospalax fontanierii (assembly GCA_035773235.1). Taxonomy (NCBI): domain Eukaryota; kingdom Metazoa; phylum Chordata; class Mammalia; order Rodentia; family Spalacidae; genus Eospalax; species Eospalax fontanierii. The sequence continues at coordinate 15,261,519 of CM069551.1, forward strand.
TACTTTGGGTTCTTTGTCAGATAATCTGTGTCTGTTTGGTACTGGCTAATTGTCTTTACCTCCACAAATCAATGTATCAGGCTGCTCGTGATTATATTCTCGACAGTGAACATATATGGATTTCAGCCCCACTGGACTTAGGTCACAAGGACCCACTGGCACACAGCCAGCTCATTTCAATCCAGCATCTTTACAGCACTGCTAGCCTGGTCCACTGTGCACACCAGAGAGGCCAGTGTGGGCCTTGGCTGGTTGTAGTTCGTTTGTATGTGCTGCTGCTTACAGCCAGAACCACACATACGCAGTGTAGGGGTGACTAGTCACCCTCATTCTTCCAGCATCCCCTGGTCCCTGATGTCTCAGCCTTGCAGTCCCTCCAGCTAAAGTGCTGGGTTGAGTTACTCTGCTGGGCTGAGTTACTCTGCTGGGCTGTACACGTCTAATGACTACAGCTACACTCTTACCAAGCGGAGGGTGGGGAGTCAAACAAGCAACAGAAGTTTGTCTTATTCTGCTGGGAGCACACACTCTACTGGAAAGGCTCCTTGTCCTCACATACTCCACTGGAGAGAAAGCTCCTTGTCGTTTTCTTTATAGTGCCCATTCCTTTAATGAAAAATGACTTTCTTATCATTAGTATCTTCTTGGCGCTCTGGAATACCTCATATACTTCTTCAGCCCTGGCTGGCCTGAACACTCTATATAGACTCGACTGGCCTCCAAACTGAGGTACTCCTCTCTCCTGCCTCTACTTCCTATGAGCTGGGCTTACAATAGTGCATCATCCTATTATGTGACTTAAAGACAATTTTCTGTCCAAATCTTCTCTCCCCCCAGTACAACTCTGGTGACAGATAAAATAAATGTCTACGATAGAAATATATTAACTTCAGTAAAACACATACAAAAATTAAAAGTTCAAAAATGTCCACGACAGAATCAGTTATAGTGTGGAACACATTTCTTGAAGGATGTTCTAATTTGATGAAATAAAAAGGAAGATCAGAACTTGGGGATGAGGGTGCAGCTCGATGACAAAGCCTTGACCCAGCAAACACACATATGCCAAGGTCTGAGTACCAGCTCCAGCATGGCACAGAGAACAAAGAACAAACTCAAACATGACACACACACACACGAAAAGACTTTATAGCATATCTGTTTAATTATATCATGAACATGACTACAGTATCTGCCTTGACAGTCTCAGCCATATACACAGAGGCATAACGATGTTCAAAGACAACTCAACTGCAATTTTAAAGCTTATTTCACCACAAGTGAAAACAGAGAACAATTAAATAGTTTAAAAGGAACATGTATCAAAGTGTAGCACAGCTTGGGGGTGCTTTCATCCGTATCCCACACAGGACTCTTAATGGAACCCAAACAGTTCTTGTGGGGTCACGTGTCACTCATTGATCGGGAGTCGGAAGGAGGCTGGCTATGGACGCCTCTTCTTGTCTTCAGCTGGGACTGTGCAATGTCAGCAAGGGCACTTTGGATCTTTTCCAGAAGCAAGTCTCCCCGATAAACAACATCCTCCAGACACGTGGCAGCTTCATGATTTTCTTCTTCTAGCTTATATAAGCTGGCAGCCTGTGCAAGACACAGATTTTAAAGTACCACAGACGGCCTAGTCAGAACCTAGAGTCCTGGCACTAACTGTAGGATGTGAGCGGCTTCTCAGCTGCCGTGCTTTCCCTCCAGTAACAGGAACTTAATCCTCAGACACTTTCATTTTTCCTGCATGAATCACTAAAAGCCTGGGTTTTTCAATCAGAAACATCTAGGTTTCTACAATGACCTGCCCCACACAGCTTGAGGGCATCACTTTGCTCCACAGACTGCCATCTCCACTCACTACGCTTTGCTAGGGAAAATACAGTGAACACAGGCAATGGCTATTAAATGTTCAATGTCTACACTGCCTTTAATTATCTCGTAGGTCAAAAGCAGACAATTGCTCAGCGCAACCTTTAATAAGGCTATGCTAGCTCAGAATAAAACTCCCAAGTGGGTAGGGTGTATAGCTCAGGGATACAAGTGAGGCCCTGGGATCTAATCACTAACATCAACAAAAAAACAAAAGCATCTCCCACTTAAAATTCCGACTGATATCAAAACTACCTCCTTTCATCCTTTCTGCTCCTAGCAGCATTCTAAAGGAAGAGGCTTTTACCTGTAAAGCAGCCGTAGACTCTTCACTAGGTAAGGAATCTATCAAAACATCAATATCTTTTGCTGTTCTTGCAATCAGTGCTGCAAAAAGCTGGGCATATTCTAGAAAAAAAAATCACTAGGTTAAAGTCACAGAGAATTTAAAGTTGATAATACAGAAATATTCAGTTACCTTTTTTGTGTTATACATCTGATCATAAAGTATAATTCAGCACATCAATCCTATCATGCATTCACCAGAACTTCCAACTGGGAATTAGCATATCGTATCACTGTTATTAGGGCAACGTGCTGGTCCTCTGAGCAAACACACGTAAATGAGAGGTCTTCCTTCTTGAGGCTGTGCAGGTGAAACTCAGTTCCACTATACAAGTTCTCCTCTAAAGGAATATCAACACTTTATTTAATATGAACAGAATTATAAACTGAGTTCATTCCTGGGTCATGAAGATGGCTCAGCAGATAAAGGCACAGACAGGTGCCATCAAATCTGATGACCTGAATTCAACCCTGGCGCCCATGTGGTAGGAGATTATCAACTCCTAAAGTTGTCCTTTGACCTCCACTTGGCATGTACACACCCACTGAATACATGTAAAGAAAATCACTTATGGCAAAACATACAGTATACTCAAACCATAATAACATTTTTACAAATAAGCTATAAATAAGTAGAATTCTTCAATATTATGAAGAAGCATAAGAAAAGCCAGTCAAACTAATAAAAGAAAACCTACCTTCTGTTGGATTAGCTGGTTGGTCTTTATTAATTGCTGTTTGAATGTTACTAAAAGAAGCAGGCGGACCGCACTGCTGCAGCACTCCAATGGCATTACAAAACTGATCTGCAAGCTTGAGTCAAAGGAAAAAAGGTCAAGATTAGAAAAGAGCTAGCAATTTTAAGAGATGTGGTAACAATAATTTTTTCATAATAATGATCTCTAAGCATGAGTATAAAATTCCTCAAACAAAAGAATCATTTTGTATAAAATGAGCCAGTTTTTTATTAACAACAATTCATTTTTCTTTAGTGCTGGAGACCAAACCCAGGACTCTGCATGTCAAACATGAACTCTACTAGTGATCTACATCTAGCCTAGATTACACAGTTTAATCATATAAAGAAACCTCTTTTGGTATCAAACTAGCTTAAAGAATGAATAAAGAGGAAACTGAAGTCTTAGTGGACTATCTCTTCTCTCTGAGTGGTTCCAGGGACGGAGCTATCAAAGGAAGGCTGAGAAGTAAGACCGGATGTGGCACCATCCCAGCAGATGTACAACTTGCAACACAGAAAGACGACAGACACTGAACTTGAATGCCTCCTCAAAAGGATCAGAGCCTCAGCATCCAAAGATGCTGAAATGCTTGATCTGCTAGACAAAGAATTCAAACCTAACTGCAAGAATGATCCATTACCTCAAGGACACAAATAGCTGAACGGGGTAAACTCAGGATGTGAAGTGAGTCAGTTAGCATCGTGAACTAGAGCCTCAGTTACATGTCAGTGTTCCTGACATGTGGAAATCAAAGGCAAGAGGGCTATACAGCAAGCCTGTTTCTAAAAAGTTAAATAACTAAGAATTAAACATCTTTGCCAGATACACACATAAACACACACTAACTAAAAATAAATAAATAAATAAAAACAAGGAGATTCTTTTTCACCCCAGTCAGAATGAGAATCATTAAAAACAAGTGTTGAGGGTCTGGGGAGATTGCTCAGTGGTTAGAGCACTGGCTGCTCCTGTAAGAGGATCAGGGTTTGATTCCCAGCACTGACATGGTAGCTAACAACTCTCCAGATTTACAGTTCCAGGGGATCTAACTCCCTCTTCTGGCCTCCTGGGTATTGCATAACACAGGTGTGCTTAAATACATGCAGGCAATGCATTCATACACATAAAATAAATAAAAATAATAAAAGACATATGCTGACAAGGATGGGTAGAGGTGCCGACTTAGAAAAAAAACACCACCTATGCATCTATTACACTGCTGGTGTGGTAAATCTGTGCAGCCACATCAGTATGGGGATTCTTCAGAAAGCTTAAACAACAGAACTGCCTTATGATTCAGGTATACCACTCCTGGATATGTACCAGGACACACATATGTAGTACGACTATGCACAGCATGCAGAAGAGACCAGGGCATGTGTACTTTGGATTACCACAGCAGACACTGGAACACGTGTACTAAGCATGACTACGAACAGCACATAGCAGACACTGGGACATGTGTACGTAGTATTATTATTCACAACAGCCAAGATGTGGAGCCCACCAGATGTCGGCAGCAGAGGAATGGATAAGGAAATGTACTGCAGGGAATCCGATGGAACTGGAAATTATGAGAACTGAAACAAGCCAGACTGAGACAAATGGCAGACATGTTCTTACACAAGGACTCTACATTTCAAATATTTTATACTTTTATGTGTATGAGTGTTCTGCCTGCATGTGTGTTAAATGCACCCGTGTCATGCAATGCCAGGGGAGGACAGAAAAGGGCGCCGGATCTCCTGGAACTGGAGTTACAGATGGTTGGTTGTTGGCTACCATGTGGGTGCTGGGGACCGAACCCGGGTCCTCTGCAAGAGCAGCAGGACAGCTGAGCCATCTCTCCAGCCCCATTTTCATGCTATGCAGGCAGAAGAGGGCTATTCTGGAGGGAGGAAGAGGACCAGAATGAAGCAGTGGGTGAGCGGGAGTTAGAGGTTGACAGGGAATAGGTATATAAGCAAATACTGAAAACATTTACTGTGTGTGAACATGCATGCAAGGGCATGTCAGTGGAGGTCAGAATGCAAGTGGCTGGGGTCTGTTTTCTCCCTCCATCACGTGGGTCCCAATTTCAAACTCCGGTTGTCATGCTTGGTGGCAAGTGCCTTTACCCAAAGAGCCACCTCACGGCCCACAAATCCATGATTTTGGAAGCTAATCTTTTAAAATTAAAAATAGGGGCCAGGAAGATGGCTCAGTGTGTAAAGTGCTTCCTGCAGAAGCATTAGGCCTCGAGTTTGGATCCCCTGCACCCACATAAAAAGCCAGATGTGGAAGTGGTGCCGTGTACCTCGCTGTGGGCACGAATACAGACAGGGTCTCACTGGCCAAGCCTAACCCAAGAAGGCGAGTTTCCAGACGGCGCAACCGACGTTCAGCGCTACCGCTCCAAGGTCCAACCTGCTTCAGCACTATCGGCTGCAGACAGCGCACCCGGCCTCCGTCACCGAAGGACTTAGCCCGGTGAACCCATCACCATCCCGGGGAGCCCCCAACGACCGCAGGGGCAGGCCCGCGAGTGCCGCGGGCGGCACCGGGTCCCGGCCAGCGGGGGTCGGGACAGGGTACCACCCTGGAGCTCAGGCTGGCCCCTGGCTCGCAAGCATCCTCCCGCCAGAAGCCCCCGGGCAGAGGAAGACCGCGCGGCCGGAACGCGACCCGCCCCTCCTCCGACAGGCCGCGGGTGCCCTCGGGAGAAGCCGCTCCGAAGGGCCGACACCGAAACCGCTCGGGCGGAGCCGAAGCCGCTCGGTCCCTCACGAGCAGCCCTCAGGTCCCCTCCGCTCCGCCCCATTCCGTTCCGCCCCGCCCCGTCCCGCCCGGCCTCCGTGAGGCGCCGGCCCCACCGAAGCGTCGCGGGTTCCTCACTCGGCGCGCTCCCCACAGCCGAGTCTCTCCCTCCCTTCGCTTCACGGAAGACAAACACGAAGAACCGAGCGCAGTGCCTCACCGAGTTCACAGCGTCCTGAAGCTGCGTGAGCCGGTCCGCCATGTTGCCCCCGCACCAGAGAGACGCCGAGCTCTGCTCGCGCGCGATTGGGCGGCGCGGGACGCTCTCGGCCAATGGCAGGGCTCCGCCCCAGGGGGCGGGACCAGATGGGGATGGGACATCCGAGGCTCACATCCATCAGCCCGGGGCGGCAGTGCGCATGCGTACGGAGAGCTGGGCGTGGCGGGGATCAGGATCCACTCAGCTAGCCCTGCCCCGCTGTGGTCGCTGGCAGGTTCGGTAACCGTCGGCATCCGCCTGGTGTCCGGTCGGAGGAGTTCCCTGTTCTGTTGATCTTGGAACCCTTCGGCCCTCGTCCTATACAGTGGCTGAGCTGGCCCAGTCGTCTAGGAGACACATGGGCACAGCAGTGAGGGCCGTTCCAGGGAGGGCAGCCCGGGAGGGAGGGAGACCGGGGAGGGAGGAGGGTGACCCCGGAGGGAGGGAGGAGGGCGGCCCGTGAGGGAGGGCATGGCGTTACCCCGTAGGCCGGTAGCCCAGCCTGGACAAAAGCGGGAGAAGAGAGAGACAGATGCGTGCATGCCAGCGTTTGCCAGTCTTCGCCTGGTTAGCTGCCGCCCACCCCGTCTCCGCCTTCCACGGTGGACCGAGTCCCCTCAGCTGTGAGCCACAGCACCCCTTGGTCTACAGGTGACAGGGACTGGGTCCCTTTCTGCATTTCTGCACTTGGAACCGAGCCCAGGCTTTCCCTGCTGCAAGCGCGCGCCTTGCTCCCTGTTCCTGTTGCGGTGGTCTTAAGGGCTTCCTTGCCAGGTCTTACTGAGTAGCTTTTTCTTGCACATGAACACAGTCTCGGGTCTGTCATTTCTAATCGCTCCAGAGACTTTAGCTCGATGCCTTGTTATCTCTCTTCCTGCTTTCCAGGGATCTCTGTCATCTGACTCCAACAAATAGATCCAACTTCAGCTCCTCTGAAAAATTTTCCGAGTGGCCCAGCACTCGGGAGGCAGAGGCAGAGGCAGGTGGATCTCTGTGAGTTCAAGGCCAGCCTGGACTACATAGTGAGTTCCAGGACGGTTGGGGCCACAGGGAGACTCTGTCTCAAAAAGACCAAAAAAAAAAAAAAAATCTGAGTGAAATCACCCTCTGCTCTGGGCTTTCCTGCCTTCCCCAGCTTACTGTGGATCCCTGCTAGTCAGGGGAAGGCTGCGGGTCTACGTAACCTTTTTGATACTGTAATGTAATTTGAGATCATCAAACTCCTCAAAGAGGTCTTACCTCATGTTTCTTGAGGTTTCAGGCCATTCGTGGTTGGCTTTGTCAGCTTGGGCCAGTGGCAGCACATCTGAATAGAAGTGTGGTGGGAAAGCTATCTGCCTTATAGCCAGGACACAGAGACAAGAGACCGAGGGCTGCATAATCCCCTTCAAGGGCCACCCCGGTTACATAAAGTAACCTCTCCTAGAACCACCCTCTTAAAGTTTTTACCACCTCCAGTAGCAACATTCTGGGGAACAAGTCTTCAGCATGTGGACTTTCAGGGTTTCTAACATCCAAGCTATAGCCAGGCCCTCTGCCCAGAAAAAAACTCAAATGTTTGCATATTTTTGAAACTGAAATTATGCCTTTCCTGAAGCTGTGGACTTCAGAAACAACTCATCGGCCAGACGCAGTCTTACATGTCTGACTCAAGGTTAGTCAACAGCAGCATGAGTGACGGTTCAGCACAGACTACCCTTCCTTATGAGGCGCCCTTCTGTACTTTGCAGGGCATTTGACAGCAGCTTCCTCTTCCAGCTTTTGTCAGTACCAACTCCCTCACCCCCACTGTAACTACACAGATCATCTCCAGATGTCCCCAGATATCTCTTTGAGTGGCAGGTGAAAACTACTAGTCTAATTCTTTGCTCATTCTGTTCCTTGCAGAAAGCATTTTAGGGCAACCTTTTGAGGTTCATTCCTGTCTTTGTCCTGGGTCTCTGCTCCAGTCTGAATTTGGGGATGTCTTGAGTCTTATAGAAAACTCTAGGTTAGGAGTGAGGGAGGCAGCTTAGTTGGTGGAGTACTTGCCTAGCAAGAAGCCCTGAGTTTGATTCCCAACACTGAATAAACTAGGGAGGTGGGGGCAGGAGGAACAGAAGTTCAAGGTCATCCTTGTCTTTATAGCAAGTTCAAGACTAGCCTAGGCTACATGAGACTCTCAGAAAATATCTATGCTGGGTTTTCTCCTTTCACCTCCTTCCTCACTTCTCTTCCTCCTTGTCTAAGCTTTAAATAGACTTTCAGGCTCTAGTTTTGCATAATGAGAATCTGGGGATCTTTAGTTTCTGTATATTCTCATGCGTAGAAAAGGTTTGTTTTTGTTTCAGGTCTCTATGAATATCTGACATGCACAAGACTTCCCAGGCAGCCATTCTCCTAAAATCATGATTTCAGAGCAAAGGGAACGATTTGTGATTGCTGACACATTTGTCATCTGCCATGCAGGCACAAGGAGCTGCAGCCGGGAATGAGGGAGCAAATGGGATCCTTCAGGAGCTAGAGTTCAGTGATAACAGGAAACTGGAGATAGGCAAAAGCCACACTGAAAATCGTGTATTTAGGAAGATGGAATTTGCTTTGGAATGTTGTGAAAGAAATGTCTGAGTTGCCAGAATCAAAATGGAGTCACTTGGGTCAATCCTAACAACAAAGACCTAAGCAGGGGATCAGGACGGGAGGGTCTTAAGCTTGAGTGCCCAATAGTAACTCAAAAAAGACCGTCAGAACCAGAGGCTTGCAAAGAGGGCCCCTCAACCTTATGCAAATACACTGTGGGCTGGGTAGATGGTTCAGTCTGTAAAGTGCTCAGAACTGAGTTCAATCCCCGGAACCCAGCATGTGGTGCACTTGTAATCCCAGGGCAGTGGAGCACTGCGATCCCCGATCCCCAAGACTGACTGGCCGGCCAGCCCAGACAAATGGGTGACCCCTGGGCCTGTGGGAGACTCCATCTCAAAAACCAGGATGGAGGACTCCTGAGGAACAGCACCCCTGGTTCCCCTTTAGCCTCCACACACACTTGCACACACACGCACATCTGCACATCCACGTGCACACACATGAATTTGAAGTATGCTGCGACACATGACCAGAAACTGTGTTCTACCTCAGAAGGACACTTTAAACTGACACTGCTCTTTATTAACCGTTGGGGTCAAGGACTGTTGTTTCAAAATACCTGATGTAATAATCCTACTTTTATCTTTAGTAACTTCCTCTTCCCCCAGGCCCTTTGACACTAATTAAAAATGATCCCTTTTTAAAATGATCACATTTAATTTTTAAAATTTACTTTGTGTGTTGTGTGGATTCATATTGAAATTTTGTATTCATCTTGTGTATATGTGTGGGTTTCCACAAGCCGTGGAAGAAGTTAGAGAACAGCCTTCCTCCACCATGGGAATCCTGGGGATCAAACTCAGGTCTGTAGGGTTGGCAATAAGTGCCTTTAATGACTGAGCCTTCTCTCTGGTCCAGTTTTTGACAGTAATTTTTATAGCTACATGTGTATATCTAGTTATATACTTAAAAGTGAAATTATTGAACCAAAGTTATATAAATAAGATTTTGTTTTGTTTTGTTCAAGGCAAGGTCTCACTTTGTAGTCCAGGCTGGCCTGGATCTGCCTGGATCTGCCTACCTCTGCCTCCCCAGTATGGGATCAAAGGAGTGCACCACCACACCCATCTCAATAAGATCTCTAAATATGTCTAAATAAAATTTCTAAATAAAAATTCTAAGTATTTTAATGTAATTTATTTGAAGTTAGGGTTGGTGCCCTGTGTTAGAACTCTGCCTTCTCTTTAAAAAGGTATTTGGCTGACTGTGTGGCACATACCTTTAGTCCCAGCACCTAGAAGACAGGCAGGTGAATGTTGCTGGGATCCAGGCCAGCCTGGTCTCCGTAGTAATTCCAGTCCTGCTGGGGTTAGAGGGAGGCCCTGTCTCAAAATTATGTATCTTAGCTTGTTGTTTGTTTTGGTTTCTGAGATACAGTCTCATTATTTGACCGAGGCTAGCCTGGAGCTCACTATGTAACCCAGGCTGGCCTTGAGTTGATGTAAATCCTCCTGCCTCACTCTTACAAGTGCTGGAATTATAGGCATGAACCACAAGATCTGGCTTGTTAATTTGATATTTTTTTTTAGTACGATTTTGGCTTTCACGTTTTTGCGGGTCAGCTGTGTGTGTCGTTGTTGTTCTTTTTTGGTAAAGTCACCCTCGTGTTCCTCATTAATTTTCACTTTTTGGTTTTCACTTGTCTTTTCATATTTTGATGCTGTTTTCATTTGTTTGGTAACTGTTGTGAAATTTGAGCATTTATGGAGTCGATTCCATCAATCTTTTCCTTTACTTCCTTTTTTTCCTTAGAGAGTGCCTTCCATTCAGAGGTCAGTTTCTTTTTTAGTTTTACTTCTTACGTGTATCTGTGTATACATGTTTGTGTGTGTCACATGTGTTCTTACATGTATGCACATGCACATGGAAGCCAGAAGTAGATATTAGGTGTCTTCCTCCATTGCTCTCCACTTAATTTTTTATTTGTTTACTTTTTATTATTTTTAGTGTATGAATGCACTGCCTGCACATATGTAAATGCACTCATGTCCTGCAATGCCAGAGGAGGTCAGAAGAGGGTGTTGGATATCCTGGAACAGGAGTTACAGCTGGTTGTTAACCGCTATGTGGGTGCTGGTATTTGAACCTGGGTCCTCTGCAAGAGCAGCCAGTGCTCTTAACCTCCGAGCCATCTCTCCAGCCCCTGCTTTAATTTTATGTGTTATGAGTGTTTGCCTGTAAGTGCACCCATGTCACGCAATGCCTGTGGAGGCCAGAAGAGGGCATTGTGTCCCCTGGAACTGGAGTTAGGACCATTTGTTAGCTACCATGTGTGAGCTGGGAACTGAACCCAGGTCCAGAGCAATCGGTGCTGTTGACTGTGAGCCATCTCTCCAGTCCCCTCCTCCTTAATTTTCGAGAACGGGTCTCTTCCTGAACCAGGAGCTCAATCATCATCAATACAATTGCACTGGCTGGTCAGCAAGGTTGTCTGTCGCCCCTTTGCCAGCACTGGGATTCCCAGTATACACAGCTACACCCTGCTTTTTACATGAGTTGTGGGGATCAAACTCAGATTCTCACCACTTTCCTGACTGAGCTATCTCCCTATCTCTCCCCACCCTGCCTCTGACTTTTTGTTTTGAGACAGGCTCTCACATAGCCCAGGCTGGCCTCAAACTCACTAAGTTGCTGAGAATGACCTTGAACTTGTGATCATCCTGCTGCCACCTCCTGAGTGAGGAATTGCAAGTGGCGTGGATGGTACCATGCCATCCAGAGCGCTAATCCACCTGTTTTGCAAGAAATAGTTGTTCATTAAAATATATCAATGAAACATTTGATAAAGCAGGAAGAGGATACAGGTGATCAACCCCAGTCAGTCCCTGAGTGTCTTCTGAGCCATACACCCCATGGAGACAGGTCTGAGATTTCAGAAAGGCATTTCAGATTCAAGGATGTTTTGCTTAGAGAAAACAAAACTTTATTTTTCTGAGGTGATGCTCAGGGGTAACTCAGCAAGCACTATAAAAACAGTCTCTCGGGGCTGGAGAGACAACCTCAGCAGTAAAGAGCACTGGCTGCTCTTGCAGAGGACCTGAGTTTTAATCCAAGCATCTACATGGCAGCTAACAAGTGTTTCAGTTCCAAGAGATCCAGCACCTTCTGTCTTCCCAGAGTACTGCACAACATGGGTGCACTTACACACATGCAGGCAATACACTCATACTCATGAAACAAGCTAAACCAAGTTTCCCCAGCACGATCACACCAGCATCAGCGCTAGGAGTTAAATGGGTTGCTACTTGGAGAAGTGGTCTTCCAGTGTTGCAAGAAAACCCAAGCACCAGATTCCTCTTTTTTCTTCTTTTTAATTTGCAAAGGGCTGTTAAACACCAAGAGACTGTCGTTGGGCCATAACAGAAAGTCATTTTGCTGTGCTTGGGAAGTTGAGGCAGAAAGATTAACTCTTGAGGCCGGTCTGGTTTTACTTAGTGAAACTGGGCCAGCCTGAGCTACCAGTGCAAGACTTGGTCACACAAAACCAAAAGTAGGAAAAAAATAGACGATATAATTGATATTTGAAAGAAACCCCACATATGTTTAATCCACACATGGGATGATTTTGGACATTTTCACATCCTCTGTTACTTTCACCAGAACGTGATAAACGTCTTCCTGTTCAAGCGCTCAGGGCGCACTGAGGAACTCAAGAATGCGTCTGGTAGCTTCGGTGTGATTGAGTCCATTGCTGCTTTTTTTATTATTTTTGTTTTCTTGAGACAGTCTTCCTTCAGGGCCAGCTGGCCTAGAACTCACTGTGTAGATCAGGCTGGCCCTGAACTCCTAAAGATCTGCTTGCCTCTGCCTCGCCAGTGGTGGGATGCTGGGATTAAAGGGATGCACCACCATGCCTGGCTTATTACTGCTGTAAAAAAAAAAAAAAGTAATTTACTTTACTTTTATTTTTGAGGCAGGGCTCAGTTTGTTCCTTTCGACTCTTGGCAACCCTCTGCCTCAGCCTCCCAAGTGCTAGGATTACAGGAATGAGCCACACTACTTTATTACTGTATTTTTTTTCCATTTTCAAAAAACAATTGTTTGATTTCAAAATAGTTTTAGGCTTACAGGGATACAATAATTCTCATATACTTTACCTCCAGTTTCTGTTAATTGTGGTCATCGATACTGTGCAGCAGTATACTTCTGCCACAATTAATGATAAATAACAGTGTATCTGTTGGCACGAGTTAAGTCTTTTGTTTTCTTAGCTTTTTCCAATACTCTTTTACATCACTACTTTTTAGAAATGTTTATCTTTTTGTGTATAACCGATTTGCTTATATGTTGTATGTAAATGCTTCTCTGCGGGCAATGCCCACATAAGTCAGAAGAGGACGTCAGAGTTAGTTGTTAGCTGCCATGTGGGTAGCCACATGTCGACTTTCTCGGGTGCTAAGCAGTGTATTGGGGGCTCAGTTCCGAACCGTGATTAAAAATCCTTTTCATAATTGCTGCACCGAGGGGACAGAGACAGGATGATTGCCAAGAGTTTCAGGCCAATCTGGGCTACAAAGCAAAAAACCCTGTCTCACAAAAACAAAACGCAAATCAGCGGCTGCGGAGATGGCTCAGTGGTTAGGCGTCCTGGCAGCCCTTGCGGAGGGCCCAGTTCGGATCCTGGTGCCCTCTTTTGGCCCTCATGGGCATTGGCCTCGGGGATGCACGTAGACACGCGCAGGGAATACGTCCAGAGATGTAAAAATAAGAACCAAAACCCCAAGTAGGGCAGGTGCACGAGCTTATCCGAGGACTTCGGAGGCTGAGGCAGGAGCATTGCTGAGAGTTCGAAGACAACTGAACTACACAGCGGCCCGCGGCTCTCGGGGGAGTGTCTACTGGGCTTCGCTTTGCTAAGTAAATGCTCAGACCGTCTAAAGGAAAGGAAAAGCCCGGTATGGCGGCTCCTGGGAGGAGGAGGTCCGAGGGTCAGAAGCTCAGGGTCATCCTGTGAGTTCAAGTGCGATGCTCAAAGTGGAAAAAGACTCTTTCTGCACATAGACTGCGGTAGAGGCACTGGAAAGAAGAGGGCTCCCCGACCCCGGTCCCCGGGGAAGGAGAGGGAGGAGGGGGAGGAGGGGGAGAGGGAGGAAGGGAGAACAGGAGGAGGGGGAAGGGAGGAGGGAGGAGGGAGTAGAAGGAGAGGAGGAGCGCGGGGAGGCACAGGGAAGGAGGGGAGTAGGCGAGGAGGGGAGGAGGCGGAGCAAGGGGAGGCGGGGGCGGAGGCGGAGGCCGAGGGGCGCAGCTGCAGGTGCGCGCCGTGCCCACCCGGAGCACCCGGCCGGTCGGGCGCCGTCCGCCGCCCGCCCGCTGCCATGGGGCCGCTGCGGGGCCCGGAGCTCGCGGGGCCGGTGCTCGCGGTGCTGGTGCTCGCGGGGCCCGCGTCGGCCCGCGCGGAGGGCGGCGGCTCCAGCCCGGGTAAGCTCCCCAGGGGCCCCGCGCGGCCCGGGAGGGGGCGGGGCGCCGGCCGGGGGTGGGGTCCGACCCGGGTGGGGTCCGACCCCGGGTCCCGCGGGCGCGGCCGCTCCCGGCCCAGGCGGGACCCGAGACGGTCGCCGCTTTCAGACCGGCTCTCCGAGGCAGCCATGTTTGCGGCGCTGATGCCGCGCTGGGCGCCGGCCGGGGCCGCGGCGGGAGCATCCGGGGTTCGAGACCCGCCTGCCCAGGGAGAGGCTGCGGGTCCCCAAAGCGGGTCCAGACCCGCCAAACCCGACGGCGTCCGGCGGGTGCCGGGAGGGACTCCGCGCCACGCGCCCCGAGCTCCGCGGCCCTCCCCGGTCCCGGCGGCCGTCTGCAGTTTGAGGGGAGCTGAGCCGGGGCCCTGGGAATCCGGGTCACGTGCGGGGCGCAGGGGCCTAGCCCGTCCGGTGCCCGTGCCCGTGCGCGTGGGGGGCACGAAGCGGGAAAGGCTCAGACTGTGCCAGGCGGAGGTCACGTGCTGATCCTGGAGGGCGGCGTGCGCTCCTCCGGGTGCTCGGAGCTGGGCCGAGCTGCCGCTCCGGGGTCGCGTTTTCCCAGCGGTGGATCCCGGCCGGTGCTGGTCTCTGACGGCCTTCCCCGGCGGAGTCGCGCATCTCGGCCGCTCTGTGGAAGGTGCCAGTGCAGATGTGTGCAGTTTGCTCTTGCGGGAAACCCTGGTCTTCGTGGAGCAGGAGCTTTGCCGCCTGCTGTGTCCGTCAGGTGCCTTTCAGAGCTCTCGGATTCTGCAGCCCCAGGACAGCTGACGCTCCGCTCTGGGGCCCAAAACGCAGACGACAGGAAGCGGCGTGGCAGACCGCGTGCTTCCACCTGCACAACGCCACTTTCTGAAAAGAGTATCTTGTTAGGGGGACCTGGGGGTGTGGCATCGTGCTAGAGTACTTGCCTAGGATGTACCTCAGTGGCTGGAGTACTTGCCTAGCATATAGGAAGTCCTGGGTTCCATCTCCAGTATTGCCTCCGTGGGATACAGCAGTGTACGTCTAGAATCCCAGCACTCAGGAGGGGTGGGGGTGGGGGGGTCAAGAATTCAGGAGGACTGGAAAGGTGGCCCAGCAGTTAAGAGCACCGGCTGCTCTTGCAGAGGACCCGGGTCTAATCCCCAGCTAACAACCATCTGTAACTAGTTCCAGGGGATCCAATGCCCTCTTTTGACCTCCTTCCGCATTGTACGACTTGGGTGCACTTACATACAGGCAATAAAATCATATATACAAAATAAAATTAATTTTTAAAAAGAGTTCAGAGGGGCTGGACAGATGTCTCAGCAGTCAAGAGCACCCAGGTTCAGTTCCCAGGACCTACATGGCACCAGTTCTTGAGGATCCATTGCCCTCTTCTGACCTCTGTGGGCATTGCATCACAGGACTGGCACTACACATGCAGGCAATATACTCATACACGTAAAAATTAAAATCAGGTTTTTTTTTAAAGAGTTCAAGGTCAACCTCTGTTTCTTACAGAGTTGAAACTAGTCTGAGCAACATGAGACCCTCTCTTAAAAAAAGAAACCTTTCACAGCCTGGGGTCTTACATTTAACTTTTCTATGAATCTTCATTTTCATATATCCTTCTGAGGAAGGTGGGAGAGAGTGAGAGTTGAGTTTGGAGTTGATCTAGAACAGCCCTGAGTCAGGAGGACGGTGAGTCAGATTTTGTTTCTTGCTTGGTGCTTTAGTATTATCTAGAAAATGTTACACAGAAGTTGAGAACTCAGAGTAATGACTTGAGAATTGCCGATTTTAGATGCTCGAACCTCTTGATTGCCTCAGTATGTTGTTCTTTTGAGCTTCCATTAGCATTTTGTGCAGGAGAGGGACAATCCGTGTGAATTTAACTGAGTGCTGGTAACAGCTGATACTCTACATCTGACCTTAAAAATCAGCGTAGAAATGAAGGGAGACGAAGTCGAAGACTTGCGTGGCCTCCTGTGAAGTGACAGACTTGCTGCTGAGGACTCTGACTATAATATAACTAATCAACCTCCATAATCCAGAAGGGTCCTGCGGTCCTCAGCAGGATGAGCTGCCTGGCACAGCCTGAGCAGTGGTGAGAGGCTGAGTGATGCTTAGGAGACAGAAGGTGCACCTGGGATGACTGGGGCACTGGAGCTGATCTGCAGATCGCAATAGTATCTGATAGTTGTGGCTGTCCTAGGAGGTGCTTCTCTGCTGCCCCAAGTGTCTTTCTTCCTGTTTTCCGCGCCTTACAAGCGTTTGTACTTTTGAAAAGTGCTTTAAGGCCGGCCCCAGGCCCCTTTTGTCAACTATGCCTTTTCCCTAAAGTATTTGAGGGGTTTTAATTTCAGTGTTGTGTTTCTTTTTTGTTTGCTTATTTGTTTTTTGAGACAGGGTCTCCCTGCAGCCCCAGCTAGCCAGGAACTCACTATGTAGACCAGGCTGACCTTGAACTCACAGTGATCCGCCTCCCGAGTGCTGAAATTAAAGGCCTGTGCCACCACAGCCAGCCTGTGTTTTTTTTTCTTTCAACGTTGTGTAAAGCTTATGCTTGAACCCAGGTCCTTGTACATACTAGGCAAGCTTCACTCCAGAATCCTTGTCTTTTAATTTTTTGGGCAAATGGCAGTTCATCAGAAGATAAAAAAATGAGGACTGGAGAAATGGCTCAGTGGTTTAGAGCATTGGCTGCTCTTATAGAGGACCCGGGTTTGAGTCCCAGAACCCACATGGCGGCTAACACCTGTCTATAACTCCAGTTCCAGGGGATTCCATACCCTCTTATGGGCATTGTACAACACAGGTGCATTTACATACACATAAAAATAATTTTAAAATATTAAAAAAAAGAAGCTAAAAATGAGATCTTGGTAACCAAGGCAGGACACAGGGGCAGGAGTTGCTTCTAGTTGGAGGCCAGCCTGGATGGCAGAACAAGACCCCGTCTCAAAAACAAAGTGAAACAACACAAAAGTGTTGTTTGAAGGGGCATTTGAAGGCCAGCCTGCTCCCCGAGGAGCTGGGCTGATTTGCTTTGAGAATTCCGACTGGGGAGAATTAGGAAGATTAAGCTTAGCCAGCTCTCCTCAGGCTCGCTGTTACCTAGAGGCAGGAATGGTGCATGGAGCTGGGGTACATTTCTGTACCATAGTGAAAAGAGTTGGGAGGTTTTAAGATGCTAAAATTAGTGTCCGATCAGGAAAGAAAGAATGGTTTTTGAGGAGGAATGGAAAGGTCTTCAGGGGCATGAACTCAGTAGAAGGAAAAGCTGACTGGTTAAGAGTAGAAATGGGATGGACTAGAAGCGGGCCCTTTTCTGCAGATGCATTTTAGTCTAAGTGTCAAAGGAGAGCCCCAGTCCTCCAGAGTACAGTGTGAGTAAGCTGCAATCAGACTGTCTGACTTCCTCTCACTCCCCCAGTCATCAGATCTAATTACCCTCATAAAAGGGTTTCCAGGAGCCAGAGGGCTTCCAGGTAAAGTTAGGTGCCTGCTGACTTCTGCAGGATGTATGTGCATATGTCCTCTTTTGCCAAGTCTCTTTGTGAATACAAACTAAATGCAGTTTCCAGCTGGACCTGGTGGCACAGGCTTGTTATCCCAGCTTGTTGTTCGGGAGGCTGAGGCAGGAAGACTGCAAGTTCAAAGGCTATCTGGCCTCTAGAGTTAAATTCAAGGCCAATGTGAGCAGCTTAAACCTGTCTCGAAATAAAAGCATAAAATGCCGGAAATGCAGCTTCCTGGTAGACTGCTTGCCCGGGTTTCAGGAGGTCCTGGGTTCATTTCCCAGTACCGAGAGGGAAAGACAAAGAAATCAAACACTGTTTCTGTTCTGTGTGTTATAAAACTTTCAGTTTTAATTTTAGGTGTCATGGCTTGTCCCTGCCCCCACTGGAACCCCAGATCAGGGCTTCATACATGCGAGGCAAACACTCTACTCCTCAGTGCATGGAGAGTCCTCCCCTACACACTCACACACACACACACGTGCACACACACACTCACTCCCCTTCTCTCTGTTCTTTTTGGGCGGTGCTGGGGATTGAACCCCAGCCCGGTGCAGATTCTCTACCTTTATGTCCCCAGGCCCGATCTGAGTATCTTTCAGGGTCACCCTGTGGAAGTCTCTTGTTTCTGCTTTTGATCTACTGAGCATTTCTGTGAACGAATGCCCCGGGCATGTTGGCCTCTTTCCACTAGTTTATTTGTAGGACCAAGCTGAGGGTGCCTGGATTCTTCAACACAAGGAGGTATGAAGCACTGGCCAGTTCAGGGAGCGCATGACATTTATTATCTAGCATCCAGTGGTTTAAAAACAATTTCTAATTTGTTTGGCACTTTCAGCAGCCCAGTGCTGTGTGTAGTATGATTGTCTCCATTTTACTGTGAGAGGACAGAGGCCCAGAAGAAATGAATAACTTGCCCAAGGCCACATAGTTCAGCCACCTTTGAACAAGTATTTGCTGCTAGGTGACTGGTAGTGTGCCAGGCACTGGGTATGACAAAGACCTGTGTGGCCAGGGGGGAAACCACAAGAACTTGCGTTAAAACGAAATCTTCTGTAAAAGTTATGCAACGCTTCCTGCACTGCCCATTATTTTTATACAGAAAGGGTTCAGAGACCGTTTAGAGACGTGCTCTCCTCTGTTCACAGATGACGGTTTTTGCAATTCTCAAACCTGACTGGATGTTAGAATCACCTGGAGAAGCATTTGTTCTGTTGTTTTGAGACAGAGCGTCATGTAGCCCAGGCTGTCTACCAGTGACCACATAACTGAGGGTGACTTGAACTTCTGATCCTCCTGCCTCCATTTACCACCTCAGTGCTGGGTAATCTGACACCACGTCCTGCTTTGAAGGGCTGTGAATTGAACCCAAGGCTTCATGTATGCTGGACAAGCATACGCCCACTGAGTTTTATTCCCAGTCCCTCTCCAGGTTGCCTTAATGAATATTTGTTTTTAAATTCATATCTAGAGCTTACTGCTAGAGATTTTTACTTAAGTGATGTGGGAGAGTTCTTGCCAAAATTTTACCTTTACACGATTGTCACAACCAGGATATATTACCATTTCTTTATGAAAAGAACACGATCATTATGGAAAACGTGATAAATAAGGAACTGTGTTCAGAAGATTAAACATAATTTAAGATGCCTGCTCTTGATGTCACTAATGTATTGTCAAGGGACTGGGTTTTAGATGCCGTGGAGTGCCCTCTCTGTCTGTCTTCTGCTGGTTTCTGATGCAGATGTGTGGGCAGAGCTTTGGTGAAGCATCCTCTGAGAGGTCTGAAACAGATGAGCATTCTTAGTATTCCTGGAGTGCTAAGTGGAGTTCTTCCTCTTTTTTTTTTTTTTTTTTTTAACCAGAGATGTACTTATTTTTATGTGTGTTTTGTCTGCATGCCCGCAGTGCCTGTGGAGGCCAGGCGAGGGCGTTGGATCCCCTGGAACTGGCGTTGCAGGTGATTGTGAGCCATCCATCATGTGGGTGCTGGGAACCAAACCCTATTCCTCTGCAGCAGCAAGAACTCTTAGCTGCTGAGCCTCTCTCCTGCCTGCCAGGTGAAGTTCCTGAAGTCAGAAGCAGAGACTGCAGCTTAAACTTTTGACCTAGATGATTAGGTATTCTCGCAGGTTTATTGTTTTCATTTATGGTGTTTTTAGACAGGAATACATCTTAGGTACAGTTTAACCATTTAAGGGCAAAGTTCAGCTGTTCCCTGTCACAGCAAAATCCTCACATATGTTAATTGCCTGACCTGCCGGAGAATACTCTTCTACAAAATAGAATTGTGTTTTGTTTTTTTTTTTTTTTAATTTAAAAAATGGTTCTATGTGTATAAGTGTTTTACTTGCATGTATGTATGTTCATCACATGCATGCTTGGTACCTGAGGAGGCAGAAGAGGGGGTTGGATCCTCTGGAACTGGAGTTACAGGTGGTTGTGAGCTGTTGTATGGGTGCTGGGAACTGAACCTGGGTCCTCTGAAAGACCAAGTCCTCTTAATTGCCGATCCACGTCTCCAGCCGTGTATGTTAATTTTTTTGAGACACAGTCTCATGTAGTATGAGAATCAAATCGTGTTGGTTCAAACTCAGTGTCTAGCCAAGGATGGCCTTGAACTCCCTCTTGTCTCCATTCCCCGAGGGCTGCGATTGCAGGCGTGCACCACCACACGTGGCAGCTTTTCCTAATTTGTTTTTCATACTGGAGGATACTGATTATGCTCATCAGTAGTAGGTAGGTTGAATGATTCTGGTATGCACAAAGAACAGAATACTGAATGGCTTTTAAGATGGTCAAGCTACAGTTACTTTTCCCCTCCTAGTACTGGGCTGGAACCTGGGTCTGGCACATGCGAGACAGACCTCTTACCACTGAACTTAGCCTCAGTCCCTGAACTATCAGTATTAATGTGGACAGACACCTAAGACCGGTTGAATGGGCTGTGCTGAACATATCTTTCTCGTTCCACGTATGTACACACTTGATAATGCAAGTCCTCAAGAACAGTCAGCCTCATGTTCACCATCTCTGTGTCTTGTAGATTGCGGATTGAAAATAATTTTTACAATGTATCTGCACTAAACATGTACAGACATCTTTCTTGTCATTGTTCTTTAAACGATGCAAGTATACAGAATTATTTTAGATGTGCAAGTCATCCACAGACAAGTACACAGTGGATGTTGTGTTGGTTGCTACAGCAGTTTTTACTTATTTTCAGTATATTTTACTGAATTTTTGTGCATTCATACAATATATCTTGATCATCTTTAGACCCTCTCCTCTACCTGCACACCCCCATCGTCCTCCCCACCACTAGAGTTCATTCGTTCTTTCAAATATGTTTAGGTTTATCATGTCAAGTTTGTGTCCCCAGATGTCCCTCTGTGAGTTCATGCATTGGAGCCAGGTCAGCCTGTCTGGCATTATTCTCTTAAAGAAGATCAATTCACCCTCACCCAGCAGTGCTCAGCTGCCAATCGTTCCTCAGCTAAGGTTGGAGCCCCTTTCCATTTCCCCAGCTCTATGCTAGTTTTTTGTCTGGTTTGAGTTTGATGGGTTTTGTTCCTGCTGTCACCCTTGCTGTAAGTCCATAGGAGAACTCTGCTTCGTTGGTGACACTGGTTTTTAAATACATATATAACATTTGTTTTGTGCGTATGTGTATATGTGTGTGTGAGTGTGATATGTGTGTGCAGGTGTATGTGGAGGCCAAAGGGAGGCACCATGTGCCCCACTCTAACACCGTCTGCCTTAGTCCTTTGAGACAGGTTCTCTCTTATCCTATGGATTCTGAGGAATGACTGTGTATGTACCAGAGTGTCCGTTGTGACTGCTGTGCTAGGGGGAGACGTGGACAGGTGTTGACAGTGGCCTAAGATCGTGTAGCCTCCCCCACACTGTGCTGGGTCCTGAACCCTGTTTTTTCTTTAAAGTTTTTTCATTTTTAAAAAAATATTTAATTATTTTTATTGTATGTCTATGAGTGTATTGCCTTCATGTAAGAGGACCCTTACCATAAATGACCCTCAGAAGTCAGAAGAGGGCATTGGATCCCTGAAACTGGAGTTATTGACAGTTGTTAGCTGCTATGTACGTTCTGGGAATCAACCTGAGTCCTTTGCAAGAGCAGCTAGTGCTCTTAACTGCTGAGCCATCTCTCTAGCCCCTTATTTTATTTTTATGTGTATGCGTGTTTTGCCTCCATGTGTGAAAGCATACCTCATGTGTACAATACCTGCAGAGGCCAGAGTTGAATCCCCTGGAACTGGAGCTACAGATAGTTGTTAGCCACTGTTCAGGTGCTGGGAACTGAACCTGGTCCTCTGCAAGAGCAGCCAGTTCTCTTAACCTCTGAGCCATCTCTCCAGCCCCCAAAATAAATAATTCAACAACAACAACAACAAACCTGACTCTTCCAGGCCTTCCAAAGGATCTGTGTACTGTTCTGATTCAATCTGTGTCATGGAAAGTAGCAAGAATCTGACCAGAACATTTTCTAGAATTAGAAGTGTGTTGGAGGACCAGCCTAAGAGATGATAACCTGCAATTGACTTTGCTTGCACCCGTTTTGGTCACATGCAGAATGATTATTTTATAATCACTTCCTAATATTTTCTAAATGGAAAAAATGAAAAAACAATTGATGGGGATATGGTGAGGGCACCAAAAATGAAACCAGAAAAGGCAGGCGGGGCATGAGTGGGGCGGGGCATGAACGGGGCGGGGCATGAACAGGGCGGGGGCTGCCTTTCACGAGAAAAAGATGGAGATCCTTAGTGCCTGGAAAACAGACTAATCCCACTGCGTCTCTCAGAGTAGAAGGAATATTTGTTGTTTTTGAGACATGGTTTTTTGAAAAATTAAATAAGTATGTTCTTTGACATTTCCTACGTGTATAAAATGTATTCTGGTTACTCTCGGCACCCCTCATCTTCCTCCGACTCCTGTCCCCTCTCCTCTATTTCCACCATTATGTCTTCTGTTATGTGTCCCGCTGAGATTAAGCAGGACGATCTGTGTGACATGGGTTTGGAACTAGTCATTGGAGCCTGATGGGCTCAACAGTGGGTACACTGAAGACAGCAGGTCCCCGGCCCCCAGAATCTGTCCGTAGCCAGCGGCGTCGCGGGGTGGGGGTGTAGGGCCTTTTGAACCCCTCCATCGTTCATATCCGATTGTGGGCAGGCCCAGCCTGTGCAAGCCCAGTGCAGGTAACCACAGCTGCTGTCAGTTCAAGATTGCAATGGCCCAGATGACTCTCGCACACCTTCTCCCTGTTTTCTAGCCCCCTCTTTCTGTGATGTTCCCTGAGCCTTAGAGGGGGTGGTGTAAATGTTACCTTTCGGGTTGAGCATTCAGCGGTGAGACAGTGTCTTTACATAGCCCAGGCTAGCCTCCAACTTACAAGTACCAGAGGATGGCTTTGAACTCTTGGTCCTACTCTCTCCACCTTCCTAGTGCTAAGATTATAGGCGTGCACCAGCATGACCAGCTACAACTGTATTAAACTTAAATCCCACTCTGTCCCCATTTCTAAATTTGAAACTCCTTCCCAGATTGCTTATGTAACACTTGGGAGGGCCTCAGCTCTGTATACACAGATACACTGACTAACAGGGTTGGGGTGAGGAGGGAGTTCAAGACCACACAGAAGTAAAAGCCTAATTCAGTGGGTTCTTTGATAATTAGATTGGAAAAAGAAAGAACTGGGTGCAGCAAGGTGAAAAGCCACCTCAGAAAACCATGAGCCAGTGTGCTTAGTGTGGCCGGTGGAGACAGGCCAGGCAGGCAACCTCTGCGCTTGTCCAAGGCCCATCTTATCTCTGGACTCTGAGCTGGGTCCGTATAGATTCTTACAAAATATCTCCCTTTCTGTGAATGCTCGTGGGTCATAGTTGGATGTGAGTGTCCGGCTTGGGCACTCAGCGGACTTGTCAACGCTGATGGTACCTGCTTTTGCAAATTAGGTAGTCCAGTCCCCACTTGACACCCAAGGAAACTGAAGTTTAAGGGAGTACCAGCTCGCATAAAATCATACCACTAATAACTCTGGGGCCAAGCAGAGGACCTCAGAATTCACTAGATGGTACTGTTCTTTTGTTGGTTTGGGGGTTTTTGTTGTTTGTTTTTTTTCAAGACAGGGTCTCTATGTAGCCCAGGCTTGCCCCATTTCAAGGAGGACTTTGGACTTCTGATCTTCCTACCTTTTCAGCACTGGGATTTCAGGCCTGACTAGATCTTTACTTTTGATTCCAACAAATTCATGGTGGTTGCTCCAGCAGGTTAAATTCAGGGACTCTGTTCCAAGGAGAGTTGTTACTCTCCTGCGGGGGGACAGCAGTTCTGGCATCTGGGAGGCCATCCTCAGCACTTTGGGCCGTGTTTACGTCTTGATGCATTTCTGTTCCTGACTCTACCGTTTACTGGCTGAATGCTCATGGCTGGGCTACATTTTTCCTTTTGAGAAAGGTTTTCCTAAAGCCCAGGTTGGCCACCAGCTCAGTATGTCGATAAAGATGGTGTTGAACTCTTGATTGTCCTGCCTCCACCTCCCTAGTGCAGGATAACAGACATGTGCCACCACATGTGGTTTACCTTTGTGTGTGTGTGTGTACGTGCACGTGTGTACATGCACATAGGAAACTAGAGGTCAGCCTTGTATATCCACCTTGTGTTTTGAAACAGTTTCTCATTGGCTTAGAATTTACTGGAGTAAGCTAGGCCGAGTGGCCAGCGAGCCCCAGGGAGTAAACCCAAGTCCTCACACTGGCCTGGCAAGTTCTTCACTGATGGTGCAGATGGAGCCCAGGGCCTTTCATGTGCCGGGCATGTGTTCTGCCAGCCCGTGTGTCTGTTTAATGTCTCACTGTGCCCAGGTTCATGCACATCCTCTACCCCCAACAGGATCTCAGTATGTAGCCCAGGCTGGCCTGTACCTAGATCCTTTCTGCTTCAGCGTATTGAGTGCTGAGATTACAGGCATGCGTGCACCACCACATCTAGGTCTCGAGTTTTTCTCAGGGTTAAATTAGCATTATGTATTTGTTTATGAATGAGATTTCTGTAAATTGATACTAGAGGTATAATATTAAAATGAGAATTTTTTCCCATTGTAGGTTTTTTTGAATTTTCTATGGGAAAATTTACATACTTTGAGCTCAGTAGGCCCTTTCCCGAGGAAGCCATTCTGCATCAGATTTCAAGCAATGTGACCTTCTTTACTTTCCAAACACACTCACAGTATCAGAACACAACTGTTTCATTCACTAAGGTAAGTACAAAGAACCATTTCAGTAAAAAAAAAAAAAAAAATCATCTCCGTGATTTTGAATCTTACAAGTATTAGAATTTAATGTCTCTTTATAAAAATTAAGATTGGGTTTTGCCAAGCAGATGGGAGAGGTGATGGAGAACTGCGGTGATGGTGTAGCTGATGGAGATGGAGATGGAGGGCTGAGGTGATGGAGGAGGTGATGGTGGTAGAGAACTGAGGTGATGGTGGAGGTGATGGAGATGGTGGAGGTGATGGAGATGTTAGAGGTGATGCAGATGGTGGAGGTGATGGAGGAGATGGAGATGGTGGAGGAGATGGAGATGGAGATGGTGGAGGTGATGGAGAAGGTGGAGGTGATGGTGGAGGTGATGGAGATGGGGAGGTGATGGAGATGGAGGAGGAGATGGTGGAGGTGATGGAGATGGAGGAGGTGATAGAGATGGAGTAGGAGATAGTGGAGGTGATGGAGATGGTGGAGGTGATGGAGATGGTGGAGGTGATGGCGATGGAGGAGGAGATGGAGATGGAGGAGGAGATGGAGATGGAGGAGGAGATGGTGGAGGTGATGGAGATGGAGGAGGAGATGGTGGAGGTGATGGAGATGGAGGAGGAGATGGAGGAGGTGATGGAGATGGAGGAGCAGATGGTGGAGGTGATGGAGATGGTGGAGTTGATGAAGATGGTGGAGGTGATGGAGGAGGTGATGGTGATGGAGATGGTGGAGGAGATGGAGATGGAGGAGGAGATGGAGATGGAGGAGGTGATGGAGATGGAGGAGCAGATGGTGGAGGTGATAGAGATGGTGGAGGTGATGGTGGAGGTGATGGAGATGGTGGAGTTGATGAAGATGGTGGAGGTGATGGAGGAGGTGATGGAGATGGTGGAGGAGATGGAGATGGAGGAGGAGATGGAGATGGTAATGGAGATGGAGATGGTGGAGTTGATGGAGATGGTGGAGTTGATGAAGATGGTGGAGGTGATGGAGATGGTGGAGGAGATGGAGATGGAGGAGAAGATGGAGATCGTAATGGAGATGGAGATGGTGGGGGAGATGGAGATGGTGGAGGAGATGGAGATGGTGGGGGAGATGGAGATGGTGGAGGTGATGGAGATGGAGGAGGAGATAGTGGGGGTGATGGAGATGGAGATGGTGGAGGAGATGGAGATGGTGGGGGAGATGGAGATGGAGGAGATGGAGGTGGAAGAGGTGATGCTGATGGAGGGCTGAGCTGATGGTGGAGAGGGACCTCTGCCCACAGTTTCTTCTCACACTTGGGTTTTCCTCCTGGTTTCCTCCTTTTCTTTGTCTTCCTGTAGAACACATTTTGCTGTGCTCCCATTATTATTGAACTGGCCGAGTGCTGTAGTTTACTGAGAGCTCCAGGATTAGCTCTGTTTTGGAGTCTTTCCTGCAGTTGGGGGAACCACTCCACTAGGCCCCAGCTCATCCAAGCGAGCTTCAGCAGGAGTCAGGACTCTTCAGGCGTCATCACCTTAACCTGCAGGTGCAACCTCAGCTGGAGAGGTGTTTTGTTTTGTTTTTTTTTGGGGGGGAGGGGTCTCACTGTAGCTCTACATCTTGACTCACAGAGATCTGCCTGACTCCGCCTCCCGGGTGCTGGGGAGTTTTTAAATGCCTTGGATTGGTGTAGCTGAGGAGGATCACTGTAAATAATCTTTAGTTCCTCTGCAAGAACAAGCACTCTTAAATGCTGAGCCAGCTCTCCAGCCACCATTCCTATTTCTTGAATGACTCTGACTCTGTGTGCCAGGCCGGTTAAGGTCTTGAGCCCAGAGACTCCTCTAGGTCTAGGGTCTCTCAGGCAAAACATGAAGTTTTCTGGGGTTTGTCTAACAGAGTCTCATGACCTCTGGGAAGTCACGGGTTAGGGACTCCCGTTTGACTTTGTGTGTCGCTAGTTTTCATAACTACTCAATAGAGTGGTCGCCATGCTCATGTGTGTCCGAAGAAACAGCTTGAATTGAGACCTGTCAGCATTATTAATTCTTGACAGAAGAGGCTTGAGTGGCTCTGCCTTGGCCCTTGATTTCCATGTAGGAAAGTCTCAGTTACAATACCTTAGTCGTCCTGAGTCCTGTTTCCTTTGGGTTGCCCTCAGTCCCCTCTCTTCATACTACTGAGAGGACCACATAGGGTTAGGGGTGAAGGTGTGAAGACCAGTATTTGTTTCTGTGTCTCTTCCTATGATGTCAGGCCCTCCTGGCCCATTGGGTTGTTATGGCGATGGGTTCTCTGAAGCTGTTGACTCTGCAGTGTCTCGCATTCTCCTCCAGCTGGTACATGTTTCCTTCCCTTCCCATTCTCATCTTTCAGAGAACAGTATGACTCTGCTTCTTAGCATTTTATCGAAGCACTTTCCTAACCACAGGGAGGGGTTTGCAAGGAGGGTTTGGAATCAGCACTAGGAGACTTTTAGTGTGTTGCGCCTGCTCAGTACCCTAGTTCCGTGATGGAGCCCTAACATCTGTGTGTATCAAAACACACAAAACATACCGTATGTACTTTTTAATCAAGTTATCTATTCGAAAAGGTTCTCATCCCATAGTACAGGCTGCTCTGGAGCTCACTGTGTAGCTCAGGTGGACCTTCCACTTGTGTGATCCTCCTGCCGTGGCTTCCTGAGTAAAGTTCTCTGGGCTGGAGATGTGGCTCAATTGGTAGAGCATTTACCTAACAGGCACAAAAATCCCTGGTTCAATTTTCCACATCATATAAACTGCACCTAATGGTGCACACACGTGATCTCAGTGTTTGGGAAGTGAAGGCAGGAAGAACTGGAGTTGGAGACCAGTTTCCACTACATAGTGAGTCTGAGCCACCTGTCGACATGAGCCCCTTTCTCAAAGAATGAAGCTTTCCACAGACCGAACCCTCTGGGGCAGGATTCCTGCTTTTCCTTGTTCGCCTCAGCACGGGCACAGGAAATCTCGACTCTGTCCAACTGTAGTCCCTGAGAGACTCAGTGTGCAGTTCCTACAGTTTTTGCTTATTTTTCTCTCATGCGGCTGGGTATGAAACCCAGGCCATCATATATTGGGCAAGTACTCTACCACTGTCCTATACCCTAAATCCCACCCGTCCCCCAGTGCCTTGGTATCGAGAAGTAGAGACTGAGGGCAAACACAAGGACATGAGTTCGAGCCCCAGAACCTCCTTAAAAAATAAGAAAGCCTGGCCTGGTGATATGGGTTTATAATGCCAGCACTGGGGAGGCAGAGGCAGGAGGGTCTCTGGGGCTTGTCAGAGCCAGTGAAGCCAGTCTTCACGCTCCAGATTCAGTGAGAGACCTTGTCTCAGAAAATGAATGGATTGGACTGGAGAGATGCTCAGCAGTTAAGAGCACTGGCTGTTCTTGCAGAGGACGGGGTTTGATTCCCAGCACCCACATGGCAGCTGACAACCATCCATAACTCCAGTTCCACTGCTCTCTCCTGTCCTCTGCAGGCATTGCTCAACACGGGTGCACTTACATCCCTGCAGGCAAGACACTCATACACATGAAAATAAAAATAAATATTTTTGAAAAGGTGGAAAGCAATTGAGGAAGACAGTGGTGTTAACCTGTGGCCTCCGCATGCATGTTTGCATACTTACACATGTGTGCACACAAACGAACACAGAACACAAACATCATATTATTGACACACCAAGTGGAAACTGTAGGAGTGGAAGGTCAGAAACAGAAGCTTTAGGAGTAAGATTTGTCCCGTATAAGGGCACCCTCTCCTACTGCCACTTGATGGCGTGGTCAGAAAAGTGGTCTGTAGCTCGGAAGAGGTTCCTGGCTTGACCCTGACCACGTGGCACTCTCCATCCCAGACCTCCAGCCTCCAGAACTGTCAGAAGTAACTTCCTGTTGTTTTCTAGAGCATTGCAAACTGACGTGAGACCAGGGTGTGTTTTGAAGAGTCCTTCTCCTGTGTGTGGGTGTTGAGCACAGAGGTGGATGGAATCCTGAATGTATTTTTTTCCGTTATTGTTCTGAGATGTGACGTCTTTGCATACTAGATCAGCTCTACGACGCCTGTTTTCTCAATTTCATTTTCATAACGACTTTGCTTTGCAATTGCAGACTCTCCTTCCCAATGCCTCGGGAACAGGCCACGACAATGGACTGGTTTTCATTCTTAAACCCGAGCAGACTGTATGCACGTGGTACTTGGGGACTGAGGATGCCAAACCTGTCAGAAATGTAGCCATTCCACTCCCCTACTCAGAAGGAGGTAACTTTTCTGTCCCTGTCGATCTGTGGAATCTGTTCTGTGTTTGTGAAAACTTCCGGAAGGTTATCTTGTCAGGATTGTTGATAATAAGGACAATTTATTTAATCAAAAATGTTTTAGTGCAGAGAATTACCATAACAACTGAAAGCTCAACAGGACAGTTTATTCGTTTTTCACTAAAGTCATCTAAGTGACCCGTACCAGTGCCCTTAAGAAAAGGCAGGTGTCCAAGTGTGGCAGCACACACCTTTATCCCCAGCACTCAGGAGGCAGAAGCAGGTGGATCTCTGGGAGTTTTAGGCCAACCTGGTCTACATGACAAGTTCCAGACCAGTCAGGGCTCCAGAGTGAGACTTGTCTCAAAAAAACAAAACAAAAAAGAAGATACAAGTTTCAGAGAAGGGTGAGCAGTGGATGAGTGTAGAGACAGGGTGGGAGGGCCTTGAGCACAGTTTGCACGCCGTCTGGAGGACTCCTAAAGGTTTCGAGCAGAGGAATGGTGTGGTTCATTTCTTCTCTTAGAAAGCTGACACTAGAACGGGCTGGGATGCAGCTTGGTTGGCAGAGTGCTTGCTCAGCATTCATAATGCCCTGGGTTCAGTCCCAGCACCACATAAAACTGGATGGGTAGCAGATGCCTGTAATCCCAGCACTCAGGAGGTAGAGCACAGAATCAACAGTTCAGAGTCATCCTTAGCTACATAGAAGTTTAAGGTCAACCTGGGCTACATGGAGAAACAATCGTCAGGACTGGGCACAGCTGTGAGGACTCAGAATGAAAAAATGAGAATCTGAACATAGGCCATGAGCTATGGTTGGTGGTGAAGGGCCGCTGGAAGGCGGAACCAGTTAGGCACGGTGGCCAGTGGCTATGTGCTATTGGAGCGGACCCTAGAGGCCTCTTATTTGGACAGCATGGAGGCTGTGATACAAATAAGTTTAGGAAGAGGGCTGCTGTGGTGCCAGGGGTGAGGTCAGTCATGGCTTTCACTTGAGACACAGGGAATGTGAGATGCTTGTAGGAAGTGCCTATCGGGCAGTCACGATACCCGCCTGCCATGGAGGAGTGGGATTAGATACTCGGATAGCTGGCAGTGAAGCCAAGACCACGCATGAGTGTTCAGGCATGAACTTAGAGGTCCGTGGAGGGATTAGATTCTTTCTAGTGCTGACCACATTGTGGACACAGTATCCGGGGATGCCTGCTGCGGAGGAGTAAGCACAAGGCTGAGGAGTTGATTGGAGGCAGGAGAAAATCCCGGGGGCCTTCCTTAGGTGAATAGCGGTGAATTGTACGCTGCCAGAGAAGTGTCCGGAACTGTCCAGAAGACAGGGAAGTGGAAATCAGGGTATCCTTCAGTGGGAGTTACTTCAGGCATGGTAGGGATGAGAGCCAGACTGTAGTGACTGAGAAGCAAAGGTGAGGGGGCTGAGACTGTTAGGATTTGGGGTCGAACTGGAGATGTAGCCTCAGTGGTGGCCGTTTACCTAGTATAGATACAGTCCTGTGTTCAAAAAAGAAAGTTTAGGGTTACATGAGAACAGTGGTTACTGAAGGGGGTAGAATCCAGATGCCCATCAGAACTGCAGGAAGAAAATGTCGTTCAGTTACCCGATGGCAAGACATGAACTTCAAGTCCATCAAAGACAGTATAAAAAAAAAGGCCATTGGCTGGAGAGAGCTCAGCAGGTCAGAGCACTGGCTGCTCTTGCAGAGGACCCAAGTTCATTCCAGCACCCATATTGGGTGGCTCAGAATCTCCAGTAACTCCAGGTCCAGGGCATCTGTTGCCCTCTTTTGGCTTCTGCAGGCATTGCACACACACACACACACTCACACTCACGCTCACAAATAAAATAGATCTTAAAAAATTATAAACAGAGCTGGGTGTGGTAGTGTATGCCTTTAATCCAAGCACTTTGGAGTCAGAGGCAGGAGGATCTCTGTCATTTCAAGCCCAGCCTGGTCTACATAGTGACCTTGTCTCAAGAAGGAAGGAAAAAAATTATATATACAATATATATATATATATATATATATATATATATATATACTATATACTATATATATAAACAGTGGGCTGGAGGGAGAGATGGCGCAGCAGGTGAGTGTGCTGGCTGCTCTTGCAGAGGACCTGGGATCCACTCCCAGCACCTGCAAGGCTGCTGACAACCACTTATAACTCCAGGTTCAGGGAATCTGATGCTTTCTTCTGGCCTGCTTCATGTGGAACAGAGCTGTCAAGTGACTTCAAGTGGGGAACATACCTAAAGCTCTTGAGTAGGATCCTTAATAGGAAAGAGGGACTGTGTTTAATGTAAATTAAAAGCCAATGTTGACCTTGTGTTTAGCTAGATGCTCCTTTTCCCCATAAACGGCCCCAGGTTCTTTTGCTTTTAGTCTTACACACACACAAAGACTGTTCCAGGAGAGAACACCTTTCCTTCACTCCCCTAGGTCTCATTGGTGCCGCAGGCTGAGAATTGCACAGCGGGTGCACAGACTCAGATCTGTGAGTGTAGTGACTTTTCTCACTGTTGCCTCACTCCTGACAGAAGCACCCAGTGAGGGACTATGGTTCTGGGTGCATCCATCCTTGTGAGGAAGGCTCGGGCATCTCGTCACATGTTCACACTCAGAAAGCAGAGAGCCGAGTGCTGGTGCTCAGTCAGCTCACTTTCTCTATTTTCACTTAGTCTTCTAGGATCACAGGCTGTGGGAGGGTGCCTCCCGCATTTCATTAGTCAGTCTAGAAACCCCCTTCTCGACATATCCAGACGTGTCCTCTGCTTTACCATCCTGCCACATTGACAACACAGTTTACCATCACACCACCAAGACTAGTTACTCATGTCTGGCAGTCTTCTGCTCTGGGACCCTTCATCTCTTAAACACTCCCCTTCCTAACCTCAGTTCATGGTATATCAGGGATGTTGGAGCTCTTCCGTAGGTCTCTACAGGAAGTTCTCCTTAATGATGTTTTCTGGAGCGTGAGAAGAATGCTTTGTTCAATGACCTCCCTATTTTTCATCCAGATCCTATTCCCGGAGGCTGTAATTTGGAGTTTGATTTAGATATTGATCCCAACATTTACTTGGACTATAATTTTTTTGAAACAACTATCAAGTTTGCCCCAGCAAACCTAGGCTGTGCAAGGTATGACGGGCCCTCTGCGCCTGCTGACACTGCTCGCCCTCTCATGACTCCCGGGTGGGTTCAACAAGCTGTTTCCTGTCCGTGGTGTTCTACATAAAGGTGAATTACTTTTCTTTCTTTGGTGTGGGGGAATCTGTGTAGTTTAAACCTCATTATTAATATTCGAGCTACGATTTAATACCCAACTTCCATTCTTACAAATTCTGTATTTGAAGAGACATGTGGACCTTCTGTGCGCTGGAAGTGTGCTTAGTTTTCTTAAAGCATTTAAATATAGACATCATTCCACGGCTGTAAAACATCCTTTTTTCAGCTGGGCCTCTAGTTCACAACTTTCATCCCAGTACTCTGGAGTCAGAGGCAGACTGATCTCTGTGAGATTAAGGCCAGCCTGGTCTACATAGCAAGTTTAAAGGCCATCTGGGGCTACAAGAAGACTGTCTCAAAAAACCTAAACCAAAAAATCCCCAAATCCTTGCATATTGAAATGACTTAATTTTTCAGAACTCTGCTTCCATTTCTACTTTAATAGCAGTGATAATGTTGGTAACATTTGAAAGCTCCCAGCCTGCCTGTCCCCCACAGAACAGGTGCTGTGTGCTCTTTGTTAAAATCTTTATAATTTTATGAAGAAGGAGCAGTTCCTGTTTTCCAGAAGGATTTTCTGAGGTATTTGAGGTTAAATGACCTGACCACAGGCACACAGCCCCAGACTTTAAAGGTGTTGATTGCTCTGGGCCTGACGCATGTCAGAATCTGGTTATTTAATCACAGCAGCCTCTCTTGGTACACCTTAGTCAGCCTGTGCTGCTGTAGTAAAGTACAGGCTAA
The DNA here is from genome assembly GCA_035773235.1 of Eospalax fontanierii. Taxonomy (NCBI): domain Eukaryota; kingdom Metazoa; phylum Chordata; class Mammalia; order Rodentia; family Spalacidae; genus Eospalax; species Eospalax fontanierii. The sequence goes on from CM069551.1 coordinate 15,294,552, forward strand.
ATGTCCCTTATCTGATATGTTTGGAGCCAGAAGTGTTTGAAATTTCAGAGAATTTGAAGTATTTGCATAGACTTTAATGCTTGAACATCCCTAATCTGAAAATGCAAAATGTTTCCAAATCTGAAACTTTTCATGTATCATGTTAGTGTCCCCAAAAGTTTCAGGTTTCAGAACATTTCAAATTTCAGAATTTTAGATTAAGGATGGTCAGCTTGTATCAAAGACTGAATGGCTAGATTATAAACAACAGAAATAAATAAATAAATAAATAAATAAATTATTTATTTATTTATTTATTTATTTATTGACAAGGGCTCACAAAGTAGCCCTGGCTGGCTGGAGGTCACTGTGTAGAACACGCTGGTCTTGAATGTGCAGTGATCCTCCTCCGGCTTCTCAAGTGCTAGGATTTCAGGCATGCAGCAGCACACCCAGAAATTTATTTCTTCTGCTTCTGAGGCTGGATAAAGGTCAGGGAACTAATCAAGTGTGGTGGCACATGACTTTAATCCCAGCACTCAGGAAGCAGAGGCGGATCTCTGTGAGTTCAAGGTCAGCCTGGTCTACATAGCCAGTTCTAGGCCAGCTGGGACTACAGGGAAACCCTATCTCAAAAAGAGCGAAAAACAAAGAAAGGTCATGGAGCCAGCACTTTGGGCCCTGGTGAGGACTGTCGGTCCTTCAGGTTGCAGACTTCCCAATGAATTCTTTCCTTGTGAGAGAGCCATCTGGGGCCTCTTCTATAAGGGCGTCAATCCCCTTCAGAAGGCCTCCACCCTCACCACGTGATTGATTATCTTCCCAAAGCCTGACCTTTAAAACAGTCTTGTTGCCTGGGGTTTCATGATAGGATTTTTGGGCAACACTGAATCCAGCCCGTAGCAGGATGCTACTTTTCTCTAGAATCCCGGCTGTGCTTCGGAACTGTTAAACCGGAACCACACCTGCAGAAGTGTGAAATCTCCACAATGGCAGAAGTGTGAACTTGCCTCTGGTTCCTTTCTATCAGTGGGACTTGCACCACAAGAGTCTGATGTTGTTTTGTTGGTTGACTTTAGAGGCGAGGAGCCTCCGCCATGCGATGTGAGCACGGGCAAGGACTTCAGGTGGAGGCTGCAGTATGATGTGTACCAGTATTTTCTGCCTGAGAATGACCTCACTGAGGCCATGTTGCTCCAGCATATGCAGAGGATGGCCCAGGTGTCCCAGGTGAAGGCCAGTGCTGTCAAGGTGAGTCTGGGTCTCAGGGCTTATGTAGCTGGGTGGTGACAGCTGGGTACTGTAGATGATGCTGGCCTTAGGGGAGAGGCAGGCAAATTATGTGTTTACTGCAGCCATATCTACAACCTTGTAATCCTGAGCTAGGAAGAACATAGTTGATAATTTCCTTGTATTCCAGTAAGTATTAGGTAGGAGCTTCTGGCAAGTGGATAGGGTATAGTTTGAAAAATAATGAGAAACTGTTTAAGGGCGCACACATTGACATTAAATAGTTTAAAGTATAATTTTATTCTCTGAGAATTTCATGCATGCATACAAGTTTTTAAATTTTATTTTTATGTTACGTGTGTAAGTGTTGTGTCTGCGGGTGTATAAATGCACTGTGTCATACAGTGCCCAAGGAGGACAGAAGAGGATGTCAGATCCCCTGGGACTGACGCTAAGTATGGCTGTGAGCCGCCATGTGGGTGCTGGGACTGGAACCCATGTCCTCTGCAGGAACAACCATTGCTCTCAACTGCTGGTCCAGTTCTCCAGCCCCAAATATAATGGTGGTTTTTGTTTTTGTTGTTGTTTTTAGACAGGGTCTCTCTACCCCAGATGGCCTGGAACTCACTATGTAGAACAGCCTGCCCTTGACTTTACAGCAATCTACCTGCCTCTGTCTCTCCAGTGCTGGATTAAGATGTGTGCCACTGTGCTCAGCTCACACAGTGTATTTTGATTATATGCACTCCCTGCTTCTCCTCCCGCTTCCCCCGGGCCCCCCCCCCCCCCCCCCCCCGCAACCACACTCCCTCCAGCTCCCAACTTCACGCCTCTTTTTTTTTTTTTTTTTTTTTAAATAACCTACCGTCATGAGTGTGGGGCTATTCACTGGAGAGTGGTTAACATACCAGGAGACACCCTTAAAGAAAACTGTCTTGGGCCTAAAGAGATGGCTCAACAGTTAAGAGCATTGGCTGCTCTTGCAGAGGACCCAGGTTCTGTTCCCAGCACCCACATGGTGGCTAACAACCATCTGGAACTCCAGTTCCAGGGGATCTGACACCCCCTTCTGACTTCGGGCACCGCATGATACGTGTGCACTTGTATACATGCAGGCATATGCTCATACACATTAAATAAAGTTCTCTGCACTCTGACTGGTTTTGAGTTTCTGTGTTGGCCACCACGTTGGCCACCATTCACTGCACAAGGAAACTGCTCTGGTGAGGTTTGAGAGCCACAGTAATCTATGGGTGCTTAGAATGTGGAATGCTATGTCCACTTAACAAAATCATAGTAGGTTCACCCTGGGGGCCTATGAGCTCCCCAGCCATGGGTCTTTGTCAGAGTTACAGTACCAGAAATACATTCCCTCCTGTGGAGCCAGCCTAAAATCCATCAGAAAGTGGTCCAGAACATTCTTGCCACTGGCAAAACCCTGGGCACACTTTGCTGCCATTAACAGTTAAGCTTAAACGTAAGGTCTGAAACGCCGAGCAGACATTTCTGGTGTTTTGGGATCCTTGTAAACCCTCGTTACAATAGGTGTTGACTACAACAAGTCAGACTGACGTCACCTGGGCTCTTGTTAAACCTGAAACCTGTTGTTCGGAGCCAACCCAGAACTACTGGACCATAACTTGTGCTTCATTTGCGTTTTTTAACCTCCACATAGTTCTTGTGCATATTGAAATTTGAGATTTGCTGCTGCAGACCATTTACATGGAAGGCATAATTTTATCTGTACATCTGAAGAGGTCTGTAATAGCCACACAGTGTGCAAGGTCATCCTTCGGTGTAATGGTTGAAAGGCAGTTTTCCAAAGTCACGTGACTCTTCCTAGTAAGTAGGTCACCAGATTATGTAGAGAGGAGGATTGAAATAGGGCATGTGTGAGTAGCCCAGAGACAGTCTGTTGAGGAGCCAGACCTCATTTTTGGCATTGTCTTCCAGGGTGTCATTAGCTCACTCTGAGAAGCCTCAGTACAAGAAGACAGCATTGTGTTAGATGTGCCCTGTGGGGCTGCGAGTGGTAGACCAGTTACCTAGCATGACCTAGGTCCTGGGTTCTAACCCCTTCAGATAAAAATGGGGGACGATGGGAGAAGTACTTGAATAATGGGCTACTTTTTAAAGCATCAGTGATTTTTAAAAAAACATGTATTTAGTGTGTTTGTGTGTACATGTACATATATGCCATGGCGTGTGTGCTGAGGAGTTGGTTCTGTCCTTCTCCCATGTATGTCTGGGGATTGAATTCAAATTGTTTGGTGAATGGAAACTCTTTACAACAGAATGCCAGTTCTATACATAATAGGATCAGAATAATGAAATTATCAAATGACCATGTTACCAACCCCAATGAAATTCAGGCAAGGGTTATTAAGGGCAAGGTTTGTGGGTGACAAGGTATTTCTGGGATGACTGAGTAGCACTCCCAGATTAATTCTGATTTTGAAAGGAGAACCATTTTTAGGTTTGGGTGATTTATGATCTCTACCTTTTGCAGTGGCTAAAGCCGGCTTCCCTGGTAATGGAGTCCCTGCATCCTGTGTTATCTTAATCACCACTGTAGCTGTCCGGTGGGATATGTTCAACCTGACGTCAGTCCATTTGGGTCTCTGTTCATGGGAAACAGGGGCTAAAGAACCAGCCGGACCTTGAGCACTGATAAATCCAGACTGTGGGCTATTCTGTCAGGCGACAGACAGATTTGGTCTCTTTCAAAGCCTGAGTGGCCAGTAATGGGTTAGGGTGTCAGGAAGACAGCTCGAGGCTTCTAACATTGAGAGCTGAACACGGGCGGTACTTCTCTGGATCTTGGGAAGAAGGAGAGAAACTAATAAAAGGCATCAGGGGAATCAGAATATGCACTGGTATTAGAAAATAAATGAATTTTCTTAGGCGAGCCCAGGCCTGGCGTGGATAGAGGGGGACCCTGATACGCGGCCTGCTGTTCTGTGTGGCTGGATGCACAGCATGGCGCCCCAGAGCTGTTAGGAAAGTAGAACCTCCATGCAGTTCTGATGTGTAGTCAGAGCCTGCGCTTTGACAGGTTCCTCAGTCACAGGCTCTTAGTTCCCTGTGAGGAGCGCTGGGAGGGGTCTGCTCACTGACTTACCTTAAAACAGGGAAATGAAGTAGAGAGGGTGAAAAAACCAACCGTGAGGGCGGGAGAGACAGCTGAGCAGGTAAGAACGCTGCTGCTCTTGGAGAAGACCTGAGTGTGGTTCCCAGAACTGCCTGGAACTTCAGCTCCGGGTGGTCTGATGCCCTCTCTGACCTCCACGGGCACCTACACACACACACACACACACACACACACTCTCTCTCTCTCTCTCTCTCTCTCTGCCATTTAAATAAAAAATAAAAATAAATTAAATCAATTATGGTGCTCTGGGTGTATGCAGCTTTGTGTAGAGAACAGCCCAGAGTGGATGAGGCTTTGGGTTCAATCCCCAGCACTACCCCCAAAGTAGAAAACTGATAAAGCATTGTGACTATGATGTGTACAGTTCATTCTTTCAACTTTTCTGCTTGGTTTAAATGAAATAAAACTTAAGAGCATAGCTGGCAAGGTTGGCATTGTCTTGAACTTGGTAGAAGTTACAACACCAACTAGCATTTTTTTGTCTTTTAAAAACTATTTATTTTTATTTTTAAAAAATTATGTGCCGATGGATCTCTGTGAGTTCAAGGCCAGGCTGGTCTACATAATAAGTTCCAGGCCAGCTGGAGCTACAAGGAGGCCCTGTCTCAAGAAAGACTAAAACATACAAATACATAAAAATTATATGTATGAGGGGCTAGAGAGACAGCTCAGAATTTATGAGCACTGGCTGCTCTTACAGAGGACCTGGGTTTCCTTCCCAACACCCACTCAGCAGCTCACAACTGACTGTCACTCCAGTTCCAGAGGCTCTGATGCCCTTTTCTGGCCTCTGTGAACACGACATGACCCTTACCATCCATGCAGGCAAAACACATACATAAAATAAAAACGAATCAATCAAAAAAATTAAAATTATATGGAGAGGATATGTGCACACCAGCGCAGTGCCTGCAGAGGCCAGAGGGGGGCACTGGAGCCCCAGATCCGGATTTACAGGCGGTTGTTGACTGCCATGTGGATGCTGGGAACCATGAACTGGGGTGCTCTGCAGGAGCAGTACAGTCTTTTAACTGCGTCCATCCCCGCAGCCTCTGTCTGGGTCTGTAACTCACTATGTAACTCTGTCTCCCCAGCTGCCTTGAACCCAGATGTTGGGATTACACGACCACCACCAGTGGTTACAAGTAGTGTTTTTAGATCATCGTACCCTCTAAGAAGCGCATAGTGTTTACTTCTGAAATTTCTAATTTTCTTACATTAGTAGGAACGTTTACATGAGTTACGGTTGTATAGGATGGTTTTTTTCCCATCATATAATATTCTGTATCTAAAGATAAACCTTTAGGAGGGAAATTTTGAAATTATGACTGAGTAATAAAACTATGCGGTTTCTTATTTGAGAGTTCTTCTGAAAAAATTGAGTGAGCACTGTGTGGGACATTAGCAGAGTCTGTCCAGGTCGGCAGTGTTGCCATAGCAACAGCCACTGTGTGTCAGGCACTCTGTGCTGGATATGGTGCTTAGTACTAAAGGGAGTACCAAGCATGCTGGTGATAATAGTTGCTGTCACTCAGTACTCATTCTGTGCCAAATTCAGTGCTCAGAGGAAAAAGTACTGAGAAAGTTAAAGGTGGCTCCTGCCCATGGGTGTTTAAGGTCTAGCAAATGAAAAAAGTATCTTTAAGCTTGTTGTTTTAGTTATTTTTCTGTTGCTGTGATAAAACACTAGGACCCAGGTAACTTATAGAAGAGTTTATCTGAGGGACAGGAGTCCATTGTGGTGAGGAGAGGTGGTGGGAGGCAGGTGGAACAGAAAGCTGAGTCCTTCAAGCAGGCCCAGGAAGCAGAGAGATAGAAACTGGAAATAGGGTAAGGCTGTGAGACCTCTCAAAGCCCGCCCCAGTGACGTACTTCCTCCAGCAAGGCCGCAGCTCCTAAACCTCGCAACCAGCACCACTAGCCGGGGACAAAGTACTCAAATACTTGGAGGCTGGGGGGACATCCCAAGCCAGCACTTACTAGTATTTTACTTAAATTTCCCATATCGGATACCTTGTGCAAAAACTTGGCAGTAATTTTGTATGAGAAAATTGTATTACCTCATGGAAACTCTTTGGATGGTGTTGTTGACAAAGGTAGATGTTTGTGTATTCTTTCTCTCTCTCTTTCTTTTTTTTTGAGACAAGGCTTTAGTCTGTAGCCCAGGCTGGCTTCGAACTTGAGATGATTCCCTTGCCTCTGCTTCCCAAGTGCTGGGATATTAGATGTGTGTCACCATGCTCAGCCTACAGATTGTACACCATTTATTTATGTATGGATTGAACCCAGGGTCTCACACATACTAAGCACATATCCTAATCCCTGGTTGGTGTGTATTTTAAACAGGAATTATAATTTCATGTTTTATGTAGGGGATTGTAATACAGTGACTAAAAAAGAGTCTAAACCGACTTGTCCTTTTTGGCCCTAGGTAGCCACTCTAACAGCTAACGATAAGACGACTGTTTCCTTCTCTACCCTCCCGGGACAAGGAGTCATTTATAACGTCATTGTTCGGGACCCGTCCCTCAATACATCTGCCGCATACATTCCTGTCCACACGTACGCCTGTCACTTTGGGTCAGCAGAGGGTAACTGTGCTTCTCTTGGTAAGTTTGTGGATTTAACTCTTCCTGGACTTTGCAGATGAATTCTGTTAATAAGGAGTTAAGAATGTTCATGGTTGTTTCATTTGTTACTCACTCAGTAGGTGGTGTCGTGTTTGTGTGTTTGAGACAGGGTCTTCCGGTAGCCTCAGCTGTTCTGGAACTCGAGATGTAGACCAGGCTGGCCTTGATCTCACAGAGATCTGCTGAGATTAAAGGCACGTGCCTTCACGCCTGACTCCGTTAGATGGTTTTGAAAGAGTCGACATTTCTGCACTCTGTTCAAGGCATAGAATGTATCAATGAACAAAACCAGAGATGAAACTGACTCCTCAGTTAGTTCTTCCTGTCGGCTTTCCCAGCACATGGAATGCACATATATGCAGCATGTGTGTTTAGTGAAGGCTGTGAGATTTATAATTAGAAAATGCTTAGCATTTGGGAAGCTAATGGCCATGGAGGCTGGGAAAGCTAGCGATGAATCTGGGAGTGCGGAAGTCCCAGGCAGCTGGCAGGGAAAGCCTTACAGGCAGGAGCCACGTGCCCATGTGGGCACGGCGCAGGCTGAGCAGAGGGGACAGCCGTGCCGCATCCTCTTCTGGAAGTGTGCCTGAGGGTTTGAAGCAGGGTGGTGAGACCAGAGGTGCGGGGGCAGGTGGCTTGGGTCAGCCTTGAGGTCACAGGGCCACGTCAGAAGGCGAAGAGCAGAAACCGCAGGGTGAGCGAGGGGACCGCTGAGGTCACACGGGTGAGGGGTGACAGTGGTTTAGGGAGACTACGTCAGTGAACATGTGAGACCTGTGATGTGTCTGAGTGCATGTGTGCATGCCGTGTGTTGTGTATGTGACTGCTATGTGTGAGTGGGCATGTGTGTTTGTGTGGACACACATACTTGATTAACAGTTTATCTTGAGGTAATTTCACAGAAAAGATGCACAATCCTGTGAAGAATTTCTGCACACACTTCAGCCAGTTCCCGTAGTGTTAGTTACTGTGCTGTGCTGTTTGTTTTCAGGTTTTTTTCTCTGTATGCACACATGTATCCACATACTGCTTTCTCTGTATACATACAAATGTATACACACGTGCCTCTCTTTTCTCTGGACAATTTGAGAGTAAGTTACAAATGTAGACCTTGTAACCCTTAAATACCTCTGTGTTTATTTCTTTACATAACTGTAGTGAAAGGATCAAAATCACAAAATTGACAGAGAATACTGTCGTTTAATCTATAGTCACCTTTAAAAAATATTTTATTATTTGTGTATTATTTATGTGTATGAGTACATTGCCTGCATGTATGTAAGTCCACCTGTGTTGTGCAGTGCCCATGGAGGTCAGAAGAAGGCATCAGATCCCTTGGAACTGAAGTTTTGGACAGTTATTAGCCACCATGTGGGTGCTGGGAATCGAACCCCGTCCTCTGCAACAGCAGCCAATACTCTTAACCGCTGAGCCATCTCTCCAGCTCCACAGTCATCTTTTATCACTAATGTCTTTGATAGAAAAGAAACTCTCCAATTCTGGTCCAGTTCCAGGTCCCATGTCTCCTTCATCTCTGTATGCTGTGATCTGGAACTAGTTATCAGTCTTCTGGTTTTCTCCTTTTGGGGGCTTTCAAGACTTTGACCTTTGTGAGGAGTGCAGGAGGTTCATTTTCTTAAAACGTCCTCTGCTCGAGTGCTGTTTTCTCGTGGTTAAATTCAGATCGTGTGTCTTTGACAGGAAGACAGACCAAGCACTGCCGTGCTGTTTCCCCCCGGCCGTCCAGTTCCCGGTGGTGAGAGTGCTGCTCACCTGGCCAGATGTGGCAGCCGGTTCCTACCACAGAGTCACTGCCCATCCCCCCATCCTTGTCCTTCCCATGGCTGTGATAAACACCTTGACAGAAGTGACTTGGGAAGGTAGCGCTTACTTCAGCTCCCAGGTTGTTGGTTCTGCAGTTTGCGTCTCTGTTGCTGTGATCAAATACTGACCCAATCCCTCATCATCATTGATGGAAGCAAAGGCAGGAACTCAAGGCAAGAGCTTGAATCAGAGGCCCCAGAGGAAGGTCACTGATGGCCTGCTTCCCCTGGCTAGCTCAGGCCCAGGCGTGGCACCACCCAGTTAGTAACCAAGAAAATGAGTCACAGACATGGCCACTGGCCATGTGCTGGGGAAGTTCCTCATGTGAGGTTCCCTTTTCCCAGTGACTCTGGCTAGTGTCTTGTAGACTCAGACCCGCTGTGTCTTCTGGGAGATATGAGTGTTCCTAGCTGTCCCCTGAAACATTTATTACCAGGAATTTGTGCTCTCTGATTTCATGGCAGATAGTCACAGATTCAGCCAATGAGCTGCTGGACGTATTTGGAAATAGAGTGTGACGATGACTTGGATGGGGTAAAGGAGGAAGTACAGAAAGGATGTGTGATCACTACGATGCCAGCTTAACAGATTCTGAAATCACCTGGGATCAGGCCTCTGGGCACAGTTGTGGGATTGTCTTGACTGTTAGTGGATGTGGGAAAACCGTTTTAATTGTGGGTGAGACTGTTTCCTAGACTGTGGGAGGTGGAGAAAGCAAGCTGAACCCCAGCATGCTGGTCTCCCTTTGCTGCTTGTCTGCAGTTTGCAGCTCGACCTGCTCTTTAAGCTCCAGCTGCTGTGACGTCACCACCATGACGCCCGGACTATGCCTTGGAACTGTGACTCAGCTTCTCCTTTAAGTGGCTTTTGTCATGGTGTTTTACCCAGCAACAGGAAAAGAAACACAGATAGATGGCATTGTAGTTTGGCAGTGGGCCAGAGCTCATGTCGGACCTGAGCTGTTTGGTCTGCAGTTGCTAGGTGTATCAGCTGCAGTGTAGGGGGAGGCCGGGGCTGGAGAACATCTGGTTAAAGATGGGGCACGTAGCCAGAGCCTGGCTGGCTTCTTGTGTGGAGTGAGCATGTGGAAGAGCAGGGGTCTGGAGCATCCTAGCGTATGGAGCTCAGGAAACAAAAAGATCCTCCTGAAGCGGCTGAGAAAGAGCAGCCGGGAAGGGAGGCAGGACGTCTCAAGAACAGGGTGAGAAGCGTTTCTGAAGAAGGAAGAGAGTGGCCAGTTGTGTGAGATGCTGAGGATGTTGGAAAATGACCCCTCGTTTCCACAGCGTGGACATCATTGGTTATCTGTGTGAGCACAGGACAAGGACCTGTAGCTCTTTCAAGGAGTGATACTTTAAAGAAGTTTGGTAGTTTTGGTTAGAGCCATGGCTTCGGGTTCTGTCCCTCTGCCAGAAGTGTTCCCTGCTGTTAAAGAAAACACTTCATGGCCTGGCCTGGTAGCACAGGCCTGTGTTCCCTGTACTTGGGAGTTGCAGGTGGAAGGATCGGGAATTCAAGGTTATCTTCAACTACATTAGTGAGCTTGAGGCCAGCCTGTCTCATCTCTTCCCCTCCTAGAAAATTCATTTTGCAGTACTGAGGGTTGAACCTAGGGCCTCATGCATGCTAGGCAAGTTCTCCACCACTGAGCTCTGTTAGCCCCTCACTAGCTACCTAGCCCCTCAATGACCCATGTTAGGGCACAGTGAGGAGGACTGTCCAAAGGAAGAGGATCTTGCAACAGGGTCGGGATATACTGCAGAGAGTTTGCACTGGGGGACAGTGAATATACCCAGCTCTGAGACAGCATGGGCAAGATAAAGTAATGATAGCCGAGTAGCAGGACGAGGTGGAGGAAGGAAAATTACCAAGAGGCAACCTCAAGGTTGTGGTGTTCTGTGTAAAGTGCAGTGTCAGGAATTTTGCTGAAGAGGGGTCAGGGTGATCAGACATCGCCTGGGGTGTGGTAGAGGATAAGGGAGCCCTTCAGATGTTGAGGGAGATAACAGAGGCAGATTCTTGCTAATCAGAGTTATCAGAGATCTTGCTGAAACTGAATTTTGTAAGGATGTGCACAGAAGGCCCAGGAGAGGGTTCCAGAGCCTAACTAACATGTGGTCACACAAAGACTCTGTCGACTGCCTCATGCTGACCACCCATGCTCAAGATCATTGGGAGTAAGTGCAGAATTCCCAGGCAGGTGTGAGTACTTATTATTTAGTTAGTTAGTGACCCTGTATTCCCAGTTAGCCTAGAACTTGCTATGTAGACCAGGCTGGCGTACATCTCATAGATCCTCCTACCTCTGCTGGGATTAGAGGCATGCAATACCATGTCTGGTGTGAGTTTGTGTTTTAAGCTGATAGATGGGATCCCTCATTCCCTTAGAAGGGTTCCTCCATTCCCTTCCCCCTGAACCCTTCACAGCAGAGCCCCTGCTGCTCAGAAAGTCCCCAGGCCTGCTGTGTTCATGCCTTGTTTGTTCTTCAAGTCCTCTTGGTGATGTTGGTCTTGTTACTTTAAGCTTAACCTGTAACAATAGGCTCTTCCTGTACGTGCAACAGTGGGGTGTGTCCCCAGTGCCTGTTAAAGAGAGCCATGGCCCGTCTGCTAGACCTCTAGTCACTGTGAGGGCTGGAGACACCAAGCGTCGACTCCTGTCCTCCGGTGTTAGTTACCCTTCCGTCCTCACTGCCTCCAAGTGTTTCCTGTCTGTTATCTCTAGATTCTACCTGTGTAATTTCAATCAAGTAAATATGTTTTTCTAATTTTTTATTAAAAGTATTTTATGTGTTTATATGCCTGAATGTATGTATATACACCACATTTGTGCCTGAAGAAGGCATTGGATCCCCTGGAACTGGAGTTACAGATGGTTGTTAGCCTCCATGTGGTGCTGGGAACCAAACCCAGCTCCTCTGCAAGAGCAGCCAGTGCTCTTAGCCGTCTTTTGAGCGCCTTAAATTAAGTTTTTTGTCTGTTTTGAGGTAGGTTCTAATGCAGGCCAGGCTGACATCAGACTTATTGTGTAGCCTAGGATGACCTTGAGCACCTGGTTCTCCTGCCTCCACTTCCCAGTCTCTGGCGTTACCACCCTGTATCACCATATGTGGCTGAGACTGTACTCCTGAAACCTTCCTTATCCCAGGACCTATTTGGGTAATTCTTCTCTGTTCCTTTTCGGGCCTGTGATGGGGAGAGTTCCTCTCAGATATCAAGAAGCAATGGGTAGCTATAGGCAAGTTTTAAAAATATATTTTTAATTTTATATTGGTGAGTGTATTGTATATAAGTACACCGGATGCATACAGTACCTGAGGAGGCCAGAAGAGGGCATCATATCTCCTGGAACTGGAGTTACTAATGGTTGATAACCACCATGTGGATGCTGAGAACTGAACCCCGGTTCCCCGCAGGGACAGCCAGTGCTCTGTTTTGCTGAGCCGTCTCTCCAGGCCCCCATTGGAGCACTGAAGCATTTGGTGTGTTAGAATGCTTGCGGGCTTGTTCTTAGTTCCAGGATCATTTCCTTATGTTTATCTCAAAGGGGTTCCTAAGACAGTGACATCAGTGGGTGTGGTTTTCCCTTGAGAAGGGAGTGTCTTTTGTGCCACTATGGCATTGATATTGCTTGTCCTTCCTAAGGATCATGGGATTGAAGGACTTTAATTAAAGTACGTGGCAATTTATTGGTTTTTCTTTTGTTTTTCCGTGTGCTTGGGACAGAGTCTCACACTGTACCCCAGAGTGGTCTGGAACTCAAGCAGTCCTCTTGCCTCAGTCTCTTGAATGCTGGGATTATAGGCATAAGCCATCATGCCTGGCTTATTGATTTTTTTCTGTTGTTGTTTTTAAAATATTTTCTTTCTTTTTTTTGTGTGTGTGTGTGTGTATGAGTGTATTGACTGCCTGTATATAAGTGCACCTGTGTCATGCAGTGCCCTCAGAGGCCAGAAGAGGGCATTAGATCCCCTGAAACTGAAGTTACAGATGGTTGTTAGCTGCCATGTGGATGCTGGGAACTGAACTGGGGTCCTGTGCAAGAGCAGCCAGTGCTCTTAACCTCAGAGCCATCTCTCCAGCCCCTGTTGGGGTCTCACATACAAACCTGGCTGGCCTGGAACTCTCTATGTGGTCCAGGCTGGCCTCAGACTCACAGAGAGCCACCTGCCTCTGCTTTCCAAGTGCTGGAACTAAAGACGCATGCCACCATGCCAGGCTTGATGGAACGTTTTTTTTCCCCACAGCACTGTATATTAAGATTGAAAGTGATTTGTACATGTATGACACATATAGTATGATACATGTTCTATTAATGTTTCCTTCTGCTTATGTGTCCTTTTTTTTTTTTTTTTTGAGACAGGGTCTCCTTCTACCTGTAGACTCAACTGGCCTGGAACTCTTATGTAGACCAGGCTGGCCTTGATTTCACAGAGATCCACCTGCCTCTGCCTCCCAAATGCTGGGATTAAAGGTCTGGGTCACCATGCCCAGCTCCTCCTCCCTCCTCTCTTTTTAAGACAGGGTTTACTGCTGTACAGTCAACCTTGCCATCCTCCTGCCTTAGCCTCCAGAGGGCTGGGATCACAGGTGCACATAGCCTTCTGTAGTTTCCTGGTCTCCTTCATCACCATCGTCATTGGAGTATTTTAATTCATGGTTAATATTCTGCTCCCAAGTACTCTAGTGTATGTACACACATGTAGGTATACGTATATATGTATGTGTATATATGCATGTATATGTATATCTGAATGTATATCTGTGTCTATGTATATATGTGTATGTGTATGTGTACATATATATGTATAGAAGGTAAGCAGTGTTTTAAAAGATAGAACCACAGTAACATTAACACAATTTTCAGTTAAAATACTGAATAATTCCTTAATCAAATTGAGAGACTGAGTTGTATTTTTCTGTCATTGCAGTTGTTTTCCAGAGTATATCAAATCAACTTATTTATTTTTGTTTTTCAGTTTTTTCTGTACGTGCGTGTGTGTGTGTGTGTGTGTGTGTGTGTGTATGTGTGTGTGTGTGACTGTACATACATAGACAGGAGTGTGTGTAGAGGCTGGAAAAGCACACTGAAGCCCTACTCTACCACTCTCTGCCTTATTCCCTTGAGACAAGCTCTCTCACCAAACCTGGAGCCTGGCTTGCAGCCGGCAAGCCCCAAGGATCCTCCTGTGTCCCCCTCGCCCCAGAATTCAGGTTATAGATGCACAGGACCATGCCCAGCCTTTTACGTGGGGCTATGTTAGAACTCGGGTCGTCATGTTTGTTTAGCAAACCCTGCTGTCACAGAGCTGTCTCTCCAGCCCGTGTTGTTCAGGGTTTGTTTTTTGTTGTTGTTGTTGTTTTAAGACAAAATCTTACTCTTTGTCTTAGGCTACCCTGGAACTCACTGTGTAGCACAGGTTGGTTTCAAATGTGGGGTGATCCTCCTGCCTTAGCCTTCCAGTGTCAGGATCACAGGCACATGCTGCCACGGCTGGCTGAGTTGGGTGGTGGAGGAGATCTGCCTTTAGTCCGTGTCTCACAAGTTTTCTCTAAGCCAGCTGCCCCATTCTTTCTCCTTGAGTTTATTTGTGGAAGAAACAGAGACTGCCCCACATGCTTCCCACTACAGCGTGGCCCACCCTGGTCACGCCGCGCCATAGGCAGTGTGGCTCACCTCGGTCAGGAGCACTGGCTCTGATTTCTTGTTGTGAAGGCAGCATTGATATCATTCTTGCATCCCTGAACCCATTAGGGAAGGATATTTTTAAGAGAAATGATGGCTTTGCCTACTGATTAAATACAAATGTTCTTTGTTTTTAGGAAGAATATCTACCAAAGTGTTCTCCACTCTGCTCGGCCTGCTTGGCCTCTTCATTTGTTTCTTTGGACACAGATTCTGGAAAACAGGTATCTTCTCTGACAGAGATTCTAGTTCAGGGTCCTGTGATAGTCTGTGCTGCATGCTTCAGCTTGAATGTGTGAGTCTATACCGTTTCTAGCTTTCCAGCTGGGCTCTGTGGGTGATCCCCTCTGTAAGCTGGGCTCTGTGGGTGCCCCCCAAGCTGGGCTCTGTGGGTAGTCCCCCCCAGCTGGGCTCTGTGGGTGATCCCCCCCCCTCCCCGCAGCTGGGCTCTGTGGGTGCCCCCCAAGCTGGGCTCTGTGGGTGATCCCCCCCCAGCTGGTTTCTGTGGGTGATCCCCCCCAGCTGGGCTCTGTGGGTGTTCCCCCCCAGCTGGGATCTGTGGGTGATCCCCCCCCCCAGCTAGGCTCTGTGGGTGATCCCCCCCAGCTGGGTTCTGTGGGTGCCCCCCCAGCTGGGCTCTGTGGGTGATCCCCCCCCCAGCTGGGCTCTGTGGGTGATCCCTGCCCAGCTGGGCTCTGTGGGTGTTCCCCCCCCAGCTGGGTTCTGTGGGTGATCCCCCCAGCTGGGCTCTGTGGGTGCCCCCCAACTGCTCTGCATTTTATTTTCCTTCTCTAAATAACAGAGTACAACTTCCTCTTAAGGGGAGACTAAAACTGGGCTTTAGAGCAGACTTACTAGATTCTTTGATCTGCTAGTTGACTGGAGATGACTGAGATTAGAAATGAGGGTGACTGCAAAAACTCATGTGGCCTTAGAGACAGTGATGGGTTTGATTTCATCAGGCTCCGGGGCTGTGGTGAGACTGAAATACATCTGCTCAGCTTTGGGGGCTTCGGCCGCAGAAGGGAACACGTGACAGTCAGGGCAGTCTGCGGGACATAAACGATGCTCACCATGTACCCTTTCCATCACAACAATCCGTATTTGATGAGCAAGCGTCGAGGGCAGAGTGAACATGACCCCGATGCAGCAGAGCCCAGGAGCCTGCTCTCATGCTGTGCTCCACACTGTCTGCGACACTCCCCTCCGAAGGGTGCCGGCAGAAGAGCACACCTAGACTGTTGCAGAGCTTCTCTCATTATGACTCGTTCTTTTTTCTTGACTAATAAGAGTTGTGAGGAGGATTCGATCTCTCAAGATGTAGTGATTGCAAACAAAGAATATAATTGTTGTCCTGTGGTGGAAATCCAAAGATTGTACCAGGTTGTTTTTTCAGATTTATTTTTCTTTACGTGTATGTCTCCCCAAGTGTGTATACCACTTTGTAGCCATGCCCATGGAGGCCAGAATTGGGCATCAGATCCCCAGGAGCTGGAGTCACAGGTGGTTGTGAGCTGCCTGACATGGGTGCTGGGAACTGAACTCCAGTCTGCAAGCTGCGAGGGCTCTCACCTGCTGAGCTGTCTCTCCAGGCCCAGTTTTATCAGTCTTGTTTCTTTAGGTTGCCATTTGATTTCATACCTAGTGAAATCAAGGTACAGTATACACGTGCTCAGTAGCAACTGGGAGGAATTTAAGAACCAAGTAGAGCTGTGTCCCCAGAACCAAGATTTGATTTACTTGGGGGGACAAAGTTATCCATATACTTATTTTTCACATGTTAATTGATGGAGTTAGAAGGGTTTCAGGTGTATGTGCTTATCTCACATACACCTCGTGCTTATCTTTTGTGTTGTTTTTGCTTATGTAACTGTTAATGTGTAATGTATACTCTGATTACACGTGTTTTAATTGGGAATGTAGTTCAGTAGTAGAGTGCTTGCCTGGTGTGTGCAGGTCTCTGGGGAGAAGGCTTAGTGGGTAAAGGAACTTTCAGTATGAATGTGAGGACCTGAGTTCAAATGCCCAGAACCCGCGCCACACTGGGTGCAATTGTGCATGTTTGTCGTCCTACAGCAAGGTGAGAGGCGAGGAAAGGCCAGTCCCGGGCAGCTCAGGCTGGTCCTCTGCCTTTTAGTAACTTTTTCTTTTGTGAATTGCTATAATGTGTGAATAAGCATCTATCTGCGTATCAGATGTCTGCATTGCCAAGACAGCACCTGACCACTGACTTCTGCTTTTCCTGGTTCCTGCTGGTTTGCTCCCAGAATTGTTCTTCATTGGCTTCGTCTTCCTGGGATTCTTCTTTTATATCCTGGTTACTAGACTGACATCCCTCAAGTACGATGGTGAGTGAGGAAGCTGTGTAACCGTGTGTGCAGAGGGGAAGCTGCCCTTTGCACCCTGCCCTCTGCTGTGGGACCTGCGCTGGGTGTTGTATGCGAAGTGGGTGAGCGGATGAGTCACCTGTGCCCTGAACCCCGTTCCCAGCCTCCTCCTTCAGACATGCTCTTCTGGGCTTTTCATATGTGTGATGAGCTTCTGGGAACTTAGAGAAATGGGCTTAGGTTCCAGCTAGGCTATGTGGGCGATTCAGGCTCCAGAATCAAAATGTTGAGATTGTCTTTACCTTGAAACAGTTTGACTCACACCTGTAATTGCAGCACTCAGAAGTCAGTTCCAAGCCAGTGTGTGCTTTAGAGTGAGTTCTGGGCTAGCCTAGGCTACAGAGTGGGACACTGTTCCAACAAAAGAAAACAAATGGGAAAAGAAAAAGAAAAAAGAGGTGAGGCTGGGGTTGATGGCACATACATGCCTGTAATTCAAGCTCTGAGGAAGTTAGGGCAGGATGATGGCATGTCTGAGGGCAGCCTGTGCTACATAGTGAGACCTTGCCTCAACTAACAAAACCTGAAGGAAACAGCGAGACAGCAGGTTGAATGTGTGGCTCCGCTGTAAAGCGCCTGCCCAGGGTTAGATACTAGCCCATAAAAACAGACACATGGCGTGTGATGGCGCATGCTTGTTACTGGACTATGTGGGAGGCTGAGGCAGGAGGACTACCATGAATTTAAGGTCAGTCTGGGCTACACAAAGTAAGACCCTACCTCAAAATACTAGTGGCTTCCTAACAATAAAACAACCCCAGCACTCTGCTCTCCCTAACCTCATTTTCTGTCCTTTGAGACAGGGTCTCATGTAACTCAGGCTGGCCTAGAACTTGTTATATGGCAGAGGTTGACCCTGACCAGATCTTTCCTGATTTATGCAGTGCTGGGGATGGAACCCAGAGCTGCGTGCCAGGCAAGCACTCTATCGACTGAGCCGCATCCTCAGCCTCCCTGTCACGGCTTCACTCCATCCCTTTTAACAGGGCAGACGCCTGGTACCATTTCCTTCTCGGTCCCAACTTATAAAAGCCTAGCCTGTGCAAGCCCCGGGGAGTTAGCTCCTTCGGGACCTGGGGGCTGGCCCCTGGCTGCCACATCTGAAGCTCAGGTTGACGCCTACTGATCCCCTGCCTCTTCTTCCCATGCAGTTCGTCTGGTGCTCACGGCTGTGGCCGGTGGCGTCGGTGGAATCCTCCTGGTGGCTGCTTGGTGGCGTTTTGGGATCCTCATGGCCTGCATGCTGTGCGTTGGGCTTGTGCTGGGCTTCCTCGTCTCCTCAGGGACTTTCTTCACTCCGCTGGGTATGAGATGCTGACTCTGGCCATGTGCCGGGTGCCGTTTGGGAGGCTTTATTTGGGTTCTCTGATGCTGGTGAGGAATTTGGACCCCGGAGCATGTTGCAGTCTCCTCCTTCTGGAGTCATGATGCTTGCAGAGATGATACTGCACTTTTGGAAAGGATGGCTCAGATGACTCTGTTAGTGGGTCTTAGAATATTCTGGGCATCAGCTTTCTTTGGGCTTCTGTTAGAGTTAACACAGGTAAACCGGGCTCTATGGCAAAACAGGTAGTTGGCTTTTTAAACTTTACTTTTAAATCAATTTTCATTATTTTTTTTAACTATGTATAGAGGTGTTTATGTGTGTGTGCATGTGTGTGCAGTGCCTGCAGAGGCAAGGGTGTCATGCATTGCCCTGAGACCAGAAGAGGACATCAGATCCCCTGGAACTGGAGTTACAGATGGTTGTTAGCCACCATGTGGGTGCTGGGAACAGAATCCAGACCTTCTGCAAGAGCAACCAGTGCTGTTGACCCTAAGTCATCTCTCCAGCCCCTTAAAATTTATTTTATGTGTTTGAGTGTTTTGCTTGCAAGTATGTTAAGTGCACCCATGTCACACAGTGCCCGCAGAAGCTAGAAAAGGGCGTCGGATCCCCAGGTACTGAAGTTAAGGAGGGTTGTTAGCCTTGGTGTGGTGGTATGGTGCTTGAAACTGAAGCCAGGTCCTCTCAGGAACAGCCAGTGAGTGCCCTTAAGCACTAAGCCGTCTCTCCAGCCCCTGTTGATGCTTTCAGACAGGATCTAATTATGTAGCTCTGGCTGGACAGGAATACACAGAGATCCACCACCCTCTGCCTCTCCAGTGCTGGGATTAAAGGTGTGCACCACCCAAACTTAATTTATGAAGTTGAAGTTCATGTATTATTTCTGGGTCACCCATTGGATGGTGAGGACTCAGGGAGCAGTAAGTGGCCAGCTCGCTGTCTTGGAGTTGGTTCCTCATGGGCAGGGCATGGGCTTACGGTATACATCTGGGATTTTCCCCCTCATGCTGAACTCACCGCTGATCTCTGAATAGCTTTTATGGGGACTTTCCCGTATTACAGAATAGGGTCATACAGTTCAGAGCTAGGAGGGCTGATGGTTGCCTCACCACAATACAATTCAATCTTCTCATTTTGTGGGTTAGAAATCAGGCCCAGGGATAGAGGGCTGGTGAACCGGAGAGCAAGCATCGAGCACTGTGGAGTGAATACTATGTAAACCTCTTCCAAATCATTCTGCTAGATAGATTCCCTCACCTTTGAGAACACACCCTTCAAATGGGGTTGTACTGATGAAGAAAGGCAGCTCATCTCTGGCTGCCAGCACCGTCCCTGGCTGCTGTGTCCAGATACCAAGAAAATGCAATTTAACTCTGGGGACCTGTTTAGCCCTGATATCTCTCTCTCTCTGTCTCTCTCTCTCTCTGCTTTCCCAGGAAACCTCCATGTCTTTCGCGACGACGGAGTGTTCTGGGTAACTTTCTCCTGCATAGCTCTGCTCATCCCAGTAGCGTTCCTGGGCTGCCTCCGAATAGTAAGTGTGGCAGAGCGCTCGCCTCCTCCCCGAACCCTGTTATTTGCCTGTTTCATTCATGAGGAGGGAGGGGGTGTGATGACCCTAACTGAGTGCTTCCAGAGCGCCTTGTTCCTACGAAGGAAGTGGCAGCTTTGTCTATCACAGCCAGAGTTTGTTTTTGTTTTTCTCTCCAAATGACACCCACTGTCAGCGCATCCTGACGCTGAGGTGGGTAGAAGCCCTGCGGCAGCCCCCGAAGGAATGGGCTCTGTACAGTGGCTCCTCTCAGTAGACTGTGCTGCTGGGATTCATTTCCAGTCTAGTTGTGCTCTACACATCCACAGAGCTGTATTCTGAGGACACCATTGGGTGGCTCTCATGGTTCAAACCTCGGGCTTACTTACACAGTCTGGGAGATGGGCAGTGTTACCACCTCCTAGAATCTTAGGGGGCTGCTGCCATGGACTGCAACTCTGAACAGTGTTTTCATAACCTAAGCTGTGTTGTAAGACCCCACGATGGCTGTCCATGGGTCCTGTCCGTTGAGTGTCGCCCTTTTCTTGAGTCCTTTCTCTAGACAGGCCCGAGGTGGGAGCTGGACGCCGGGCACGTGACACCTGCTGCTTCCTCTCTTTACAGCTGAACATCCTGACTTGTGGGGTCGTGGGCTCCTACGCGGTGGTCTTGGCTGTCAGCAGTTACATGTTCACGAGCCTCTCCTACATTACTCTGAACGTCCTCAGGAGAGCTCTCAACACTGACTTCCGAGGGGCTTTCCTCAGTGTACCTTTTCAAACCAGTGGTAAGACTCAAGTCCAGAACCGGATAGGTTCTATAGGAGTGTCCTGTAACCCTAACCCTAACCCATGCCAACGGGAGCACTTGGAAACATCAGTCAGGCTGAAAGAAGAAATGCCCGGTTGGTTCGCACCAGGGAAGATGTTTGCTACCCGCGGGGGGAGGGCGCTGAGAGAGGGTGGAAATGACATCCTAATTTAATTTTATTCCTCCACTTCCTTCCTTTAATAAAGTTGCAGTTTGCTAGCAGAAATCGAAAGTGATTTTCAACTATTGACTGTTATTTCCTCAATTATAAGACTGTCTGTTACAGATTTTCCTTTAAAAAAAATTTTTTTTTGAGACAGGGTCTCATTACATAGCCAGGGCTGGCCTCAAACTCAGTGATCCTCCAGCCGCAAGCCTCTTTGGGGAGACAGGTGTGAGCTGCCCCGCCTAGTTTTCATTGTTTGAAAGAAAAGGAATGTCCACCACATGACAAGTATACAGAGTCAAACTTTGTTGACTTCAGGAATGTTCAAATACGCTACACAGAAAGCGTGTCTTAGAATTGAGGAATACAGGCACAGCCGGGATGGTTGTGAGTTTTTAGGGCAAATCATTACCTCTCCTGGAGACCACTATCCGGATCTCTCTACCTGGATAAGGGGTCAGTGGAGGAGCCTATGAAATCGAGCCAAGAAGCAAAGCATTGTCTGGAAACATGGCGGGATCTGGGGCATCTTCTCTAGAGGGGCGTCCTCTCTGGCGCGGCGTCCTCGCGGAGTGGACCCCCTCTCCTCCCGTCCCCTTCTGCAGCACTGACCGGCTTTGCCTGTGGCACTGCCTGTGATGCTGGAGCTCCAGGGAGCCACACAGCCGCTCCCCTCACCACCTGATTCAGCTTTTGGGATGCCCGCAATAGGAAGCTCCTAGTCAAGCGCACCTACTCCCTGGTTTGAGGAAGGTCGTACTATTTGGACTCCCTAATAAGTCTGCTCCTAGAGAGGAAGACACTTACACATTAAGTTTTACACTATGCGCGTTCAGAGTCAGGCATGGTGGCATGTGTCTGTACTTCAGCACTTGGGAAGAGACAGGAGGAGTGCCATGAGTCTGAGGCCAGCCTGGGTCTACAGTGAGTTCTAGGCCAGCCCTGGCTACAGAATTAAGACTCCATCTCAAAAAACCCAGAAAAGAGGAGCTGGAGAGATGGCTCAGCAGTTAAGAGCACTGGCTGTTCTTACAGAGAACCAGGGTTTGGTTCTCAGCACCTAGTGGTGGCTAATAACTGTGTGTAACTCCAGTTCTCAGGGATCTGACACTGACATCCTCTTCTGACTTATGTGCATGACACGTGTACCTACCCACATGTAGGCAGTATACTCTTATACACACACTAAAAGTAAATAAGTAAACAAAAAACCTGGGAGAGATCGGGGAGGGGAGGAAGGGAGAGAGGAAAGGCAGGCTAGAGGAGGGACATGGGGGGGGCAGTTAGTGGGTGAGGTGCTTGCTCTGCAAGCTTGAGCACCTGAGTTCGGAGTCCTCAGATCCCATTACAAAGCCAGGCATGACAGTGCGTTTGTAAACGCCGCACTGAGGGGTGGGGACACTGGAGGACCCCTGAGGCTTCCTGGTTAGTCGGTCCAGCTAGGAAGCACAGTCCAGGCCTAGACCGACCCTGTCAAAAAGCAGAGTGGAGAGATAGAAACACCCACGCCCACCTCTGGTGGTCAGCACCACTTTCTACATTTTCTACGCAAATGTAGAAAATGTTAAATTAAAAATTAAAACCAAAATGTAAAAAAGGACATTGGAAATACCAGCTCATGCCTATAACCCAGCTCTAGGGAGGCCAACTGAGGACTGCCACGCTTCTCAAGGCTAGCCTGCACTACAGATTCAGAATCATTTGCAAAAAAATAAAAAAACCCAAAATAACCCCCGAGAGTTTAAAGGATGCCTCTTTCCTTTTTTCATCCCTAGACTTCATCGTCCTGGCGGTGTGGGGGATGCTGGCTGTCAGCGGAGTTACACTGCAGATCCGGAGAGAAAGGGGACAGCCCCTGTTCCCTCCCCACCCGTACAAGCTCTGGAAGCAGGAGAGAGAGCGCAGAGTGACGAACATTCTGGACCCCAGCCATCACACCCCTCCCCTGAGAGAGCGGATCTATGGCCGGCTCACCCAGGTCAGAGAGCTCTTCCGGAGGGGGCAGCCGGCTGGAGAGAGGACACCCCTCCTTCTGTAGGTGGCCATGGGCTTGCTCAGTGTGTCCTGGAGTTCATGGCCAGATTGCCCAGCTCTCCTGAGTGGGGTCAGGCTCCGCGGGATAGGATGGTGGCCTTGTTGACGCACAGGGAGGTGGCACCAGGGACTGAGTCACGGGTAACAACAAACGACCACAGAATTGGTGGTAGAAAGGCTGTCCTTATCTCCGCGGCTGAGAAGTTAACCTTTGGTTTACAAATTTATGCTCACTGTGTTTGTAAAATGAAAATAAAAGCAGTGGTTCTCCTAAACAGCCGTTTTGTTTCTTTTTGTAACTCCTTGAACGGTTCAGTCTGAACTGTGGCGGAGAGTTAAATACTGTGCTGGCTTCATATCTGCTGTGTGGAGATTTAGGGATTTGATATGAGACCCTTGAATGTCAGAGTAGAAGGAAGGTATCCCTTTACTGAAGCAGTCTAGCGCTCTCTCGCTCTCTGTCATCTCTAAGATACTCAATTTTTACAATATTTACACAATTTAAAAAAATTGTGGTGAAATACATTCAAAATTTCTCAGCTTACTTTTAATACACAATTCAGTAATTACCTTTGGTTTTGTTTTGCCGGTAGGGAGTGATTTAAACAGGTCACTTCTGTTACTTGGCCTATTTTGTGTTGTGGGCTTAGTAAAAGTCGTGTTGACAGGTGATCCCGATTTTAAGCTCCATGGGATGGTACGTGGACTGTGTGTTGCTGGAGATAAGCTGATCGCTATCCCTGTAGTGTCACTGACATCAGACTTGCTGCTCCATAGCTGTGTGCTCAAGCAGCTGTGTGAAGAGTGTGAAGTGAAGTTCTCAGAAACTGCTATCTCCGTGTCCCTTGTTTGGACGCCCTGAGGAAGCGCACTGGGATGAGGCACTTGGTGGGAAGCTTTCCTTAGGACCACTTTGGGTTCTCTAAGAAGTGTCCCCTTAGTCCTTGTGCCTCTGCAGGAAAGCCCTGGATGCCCTGGGATGCCTTTCCTTCACTGGTCAGAGCACTGTGTATGAGCTCTGGGACAGTGAGCGGGCCTCCGACACGTGAAGCCTGGGCTGGTTGTGGTGTGGTCTATTCCTTTGTGAGGTCATCACAGTTTAACTGGTGCTGCTTTTTAAAGTTTCTTCAAAGTTCAACAGGTTACTGAGATTTCAGGTCACTGGAGTTGTCTTTAGCTTTTGCTTTTAAAAAAGTTTTGAGGATAAAACAATGAAAAATCACAAAGTCAACCATTTTGTCCTGAAAAATTCTCATTGTTATTACTTACTTCAACAACAAACTTGACATGTCTTTTTAAAAAATTGTTGCAAGGACTCCAGCTTCTACCACATTCTTCTATGTTCTGACAGAGTTGTGTGGGATGTTGATGAGTTATTCTCTGTACTGTCAGAAAATTGCCAGTTAGAGCTGCAAAAGAACGTATTTTCTTGAAGGGAAAATACAAATTATTCTTAAAATTTCGTAATTTTAATAAACCAGTGTGTATAATTTTTATAATTAAAAACCTATTTTTAAAAAAATGCTTAAAACCTCATTATTATAATGTTCCTAGGAAGGTATTTCCTAATTACATTTGTCTCACAGTAACAAGATGGGAGAATAGTTTTGTCTGTTGCTGTGCTAGAAATACCATGACCACGGGAAAAAGTCTATTTAGCTTACAGTTGCAAAGGGACACGAGTCCATCATGATGGGAGGGATGGCGGCAGACGTGACCGGAGCAGGAGAAGCCAAGTGCTCACGTCTTCAAGTGGGCAGCGGAAACAGTGACTGGAGATCCCGCAAGGCTTAAGAACTCTCAAAGCCCGCCCTCAGTGACATGCTTCCTCCAGCAAGGCCACACCTTCTAAGACCTCCCAGAACAGCGCCAGCAACTGGGGACAATATGCTCAGATACTTGGAGCCATTGGGGGACATGCTCATTTAAACCACCACAGCATATAACAAAACTACTCTGAAAAAATCTAGTATTTTGCTGTAGAAGTTCGGTTTACAGATAATATTAAGTGAAAGAAACCCAGGGTGATGTGTTATGGTTTGTGTGTGTGTGTGTGTGCATTTAAATTTATCTATTTGGTCTTTTTGAGACAGGGTCTTCTTGTAGACCTAGAGGTCTACTTGAAGGTCTACCTACAAGGTCTTCTTGCTAGCCTGGAACTCACCATGTAGACCAGGCTGGTCTCAATCTCTGCCTGCCTCTGACTCCTGAGTGCTGGGATTAAAGACATGCACCATCACACCTGGCTTATTTATTTTTGAGACAAGATCTCATGTGGCCCAGGCTGGCTTTAGATGTGTTACGAAGCCCAGGATGAGCAAGTTGTTTTTCTTGAGGCTATGTTTGTATAAGGCACCATAGCTTACTAGGGGTCAGACTCCAAATGCTCATGGCCTGAATGCCAGTGTGGGCATTTTGCATTTATTTGCTTATTTGGGGCTTTAAACTTTTAAAAAACATGTGTATGTTTTGCTTACATGTATGGAAAGTGCACCTATGTCATGCAAAGACTGCGGACAACGGTTGTTAGACATCATGTGGGGCTGGGAATTGAACCTGGGTCCTCTGTAAGAACAGCCAATGCTCCCAACTACTGTGCCATCCCTCCAGCCCCTAATTTTTGTCTGTGTAGTAGATCTTAAAATATACCTTGTTGATATCTGAGAAACTCTTGGGAGAACACTGAGCACCAAGAAGCTGACATCTGAGACCTGGATCCTACCAAATACTTCCATTAGAAAGGAGCCAAGAGCAATCCAGCTCATCTTCCACTGTGTGCAAGAACAAGTGCTGAGGTCTAGGGTTCTGTGCGGCCACAAGGACTGATGTTTGGGAGCCTAGATTCTGATCAGCTGTATGTCTATGTGTGAGTTTCTTGTGTGAGCTGCTTGAGAAATGAATCTTGTTTCAGGGATTGGTGATTCTATCATTGTTACAGGCTTAACCACTGACATTTTCTGAAGGGTTTGGTTGTTTGAAAAAGTGGGCTAATTGCTTTCCTTTGCTGATACTGAAAAAGAATGCAAGGGATAGCATCAACCTGAGAATCCAAAGAAACCAGGGGCTTAGTGGGAAAGGCACAAGTTAGGCAAGCCCCCAAACCTGAGCTCCACCCCAGAACCCGTATAAAGCTAGAAGGAGAGAACAGACTCCACCAATTTCCCCTGACCTCCCTCCACACGCATGATATGGTGCATACACATTATTTTTTTAATGACAGATTAAAAATATTTTTATTTGCGTGTGTCTGTTAGTGTATGCTACTCGTGTTCCGGTGCCTGTGGAGGCCAGAGGAGGGTGTGGGATCCCTTGGAGCTGGAATTAAAGGTGGTTGTGAACTGCCTGACATGGGTGCTGGGAACCAAACTTGAGTCCTACGGAAGAACTAAGTAAACACTCTTAACCACTGAGCCAGCTCTTCAGACCAATGATACATTTAAAAAATAACAGTGTACAGGGGTCAGGAGAGATGTCCCCGAGGTTAAAGCACTTAGCCGCTCCTGCCACAGACCGGGGTTCAGTTCCTAGCACCCTCACGGCAGTCTGCCTCTGGGGGAGCTGATGCCCTCTTTTGGCCTCCATCAGCAGCAGGTACACAGGCACACTTACACACACACAATCAGCAGCAGGTACACAGACACACACACACACAATCAGCAGCAGGTACACAGACACACTTACACACACACAATCAGCAGCAGGTACACAGACACACACACACAATCAGCAGCAGGTACACAGACACGCACACACACACACAATCAGCAGCAGGTACACAGACACACTTACACACACACAATCAGCAGCAGGTACACAGACACACACACACACAATCAGCAGCAGGTACACAGACACTTACACACACACAATCAGCAGCAGGTACACAGGCACACTTACACACAATCAAAATTTTAAAAAATACCAGTGTAAAATGAAATTTCAGTTGTTTGTTAAAACTATTTATAGGTAGGCTTTTTTCCTACACAGGAACAAATCTCTCAGAGGATGAGGTTGTAGGACGAGGATGAGTATTTATATTTGTATTTGTGTGTTGGTAGACATTTACTTTTCTTAAAAGCCAAAGAATAAAAACCAACATGGCTTGGGCTGAGGACGCCAGCTGGGTGTCTGGCGCACGTGCAGTCCTCGGCTCAGTCCTTCTCCCTCAGAACACAAGGTGGAAACACGCTGGCGTAAGCCTCCAGTGACTCAGATACAAGTCACAGTCCACTGTCTACTGCAGCAGTATTTTCCTTAAAAACCTGTCCTCTGAGCATCCACACAGAAGGAACTAGATCATCAAGTTCTAAGCTCCCCGGCTGCAGCTACAAAATGCTCGGTTTACAGGCCACGGACTGACTGTTACGCATCTCATTTTTACCCAGCTGTACCTTAACTCTGTGCCTGGTCTGTGTTGTATACGTTTTTGTGTGTACGTGTGCATATGTGCCTGTGTGTGTGGGTCTGAGGAAGATGTTGGGTGTCTTCCTCAGTCGCCCTCCACCTTATTTTCAGACAGGTCCCTCCCTGAACCTGAGGCTTGTAGCTGGCTGAACTGGAAGTCCTAGGGCTCCTTGTCTCTGCCTACCCAGTGCTGGGAGGGCAGGGTGCACCATGGTACCATTCTTACCTAGTTTTCTAGGGATCTGAACTTAGGTCTCCAGGCTTGTGTGGCAAACACTTTACCAACTGAGCCATCTCCCCAGGCCCGGAACTGTTAGCTGGCAGCAAGCTTTTATTATGCACGCGTGGTGTTTTTCTGTTGCCTGACTCGAAGTCACAGTATATAATAAACTGCTCCAGTGGATACTGACAACTGACTTCCTACTGTAAATACTCAGGTTGAATTCCATTTATCCATTTCACTGTAGTCTAAGATAGCACCAGTATCTGTGGCTTTGGGTTTGATCAAGCTGTTAGGAGAGGATCTGGGAGGTTCTGTAGGTTGGAAAAGGCTTTGGACAGCTTCGGTTCGGAATGCTTCTTTGACAGCCACAGGTGGATGAATCTGGAGGTTATGAGAACTGGAGTCCCTGGGCAGACAGTAGGCGAGCCCTCCAAGGAAGTGAGGAGAGTTACAGCACTGAAAGGGAGTAAGGACTGAGTGTGGTCTTTCTCTAAAGCTGGGGGACAAAGACAAGGGGACAAAGACAGGAGCAGTCGGCGAGGTTAATGTTCCCTCAAATACTAGTCAAGTTATTTTGGCTGTGTGTGTTGGGTCTGTAATCCCAGGACACAGGAGGCTAAGTCACAGGTTCAAGGCCAGCCTGGGCTATAGAGTAAGCCCCAAGTTGGCCTGGGTATATGAGACTATCTCAACTCTATCCCCACCTGCCCAAAAGATAAACAATTGCTATAAAACACGTCCTGCTTCATGCTGGCAACCAAAACAGGTAACAGCAGTCAGCAAAACTGAGTTGTGGATCTCTGATCTTCCACTTTTCTCATTGAAGCCTGTTAAAAATACAAAAACTGGGTCATCTTAATACTAAAGCATACAGAATGAAGGCTGGAGAGATGGCTCAAGGGTTAAGAGTGAACACTGCTTTTGCAGAAGACCTGGGTTTCGTCCCAGCACCCACATGGCAGCACACAACTCCTGTTAACTGCAGCTTAGGGGATCTGACAATCTCACATGTGAGGGTACCTGCACATAATGCATGGCACATACAGACTACATGTACAGAAATTAAGAAATCTTAAGAGAAGCTGCTGGTCAATTCCTAAGAAATACCTGTAAAAACTGTCACTAAGTACTACTGCTGTGGTCAGAAAAGGACAGGCCTGGGCTAGGGAGGCAGGCACAGGAAAGATGCAGGAACTGTTCAGCTAGCCAGCACGGCTCTTGACCAGTATGAGACCCAGTGTCAGAAACACAAGGTAGCCAGCACCTAAAGACTGAGCTTGTCCTCTGGCCTCCACACACGTACAGGTGAACCCACACATCCACACACATAGATACACAAAAGGAAACAGAGATGCCTGCAGCTTGGTGAGAGGGCAGTTGCCTAGTACACACAAGGCTCTGCAATCAAGCCTCAGCACCACTAGGAAGAGAGAGAAAATAAGCTTTAAATGAACTGTAATACTGTACTTAGGAAAAATAACAGGCTAGGGGACGGCTCAGAGCACTGACTGCTCCTGCAGAGGAATTAGCGGAACCCCGGCACCCACACGGCGGCTACAGACTTCTGTAACTTCCAGTTCCAGGGAATCCAATGCCCTCCTCTGACTTCTTCAGACACTGCACGACACAGGTGCACTCCCACACACACACAAGCAATACACTCACACGAAATGATTGAAAAACGTAAGCTTTGCTTTCAAATTCAACTACAGACATGCCAATTTTCAGCACTAATCTTTATTGATAAAACAGGCTGCTGTCCAGTGCATACTCACAGATATAAGCTTAATATTCTGTTTGGAAAAACAAACAAAAAAGATGGGGATGGAGAACTGTTGCTGAAACAGTGTAAATGGCTTTCGACACCCATGACCTCAGAATTATATTCAAAAAGGAAGACAAAGATAAATGATATTTTTAAGAATAATTACGTATCAAGTAATGTTTTATAACAGAGCTGCCTCAATGAACTGTCTCAGGCTTCATCTCAACTGTGGAGTTTGGTCTTTTTGTTGTTAATTTAAAATTCTTACCTGGGATAAACCTGTATGAATGGACACAAGATTAAACTGAAGGATAGTCTTCAAGAAAACCAATAAAAAAATCTTAAAAATAAGCTCAGTTACAATCTAATAAGGCCTCTGAATGCAAAGGAGGTTCACTGTCCGGGCCAGTGGCCCTTTCCTAAGCAGTTCTGTATCCACTCATGTATCCCAAACTTAAGCTAGAAAACTTCTGAAGTGAAAACTAGTTTGAATCTTACCAATATACAAAATTTACATAAAATTATAAAGCAAAGTAGTATTTTGTCTAACAAATTAAACACTGAGGAGCAGAACTCTCTCCGTGCTCACGTCCATACATGACTCATCACAGCATTATTTAACTGCATTTGATGGTCTTTTACCTTTTTATTCTAATCACTACAAAATATGAAAACACTGGGCTTCAGTTGGTATTCAAGGACATTTCTGTATCTGTGGCCTTAAAAAAATTATATACTATAAAGATAATCCTTAAATACAAAAGAAAGTATTTTCCAAATGAAAGGTTGTGGTGATAGAACCTTATGGTGATAGAACTAAATGAACTTAAAAACAGACCCAGAACATTTAAAAAATTTGCATTGATGTTTTTATGTATTACAAGAATAATTTAGGTAAATAAGAAGGATTCCAAGAGTCAGAGAGTCAGAATTCCAAATTTACTCGGAGAGGAACATGCCTATTTTGCTGCACTGAACACTTCAAATCCGTCAGTTAAGTAAACCAGATTGTATTCTTTAACATCAACCAAAGAGGAAAACTTATTTTCATTATTAACTGAGAACCCAAACTTATTCTTTCAAAGTAGTTTAACCTACTAAATGTTGTCTACTGTAAGACTGTCTTTCTCAGAAAGTAATATTCCTTCTCTTTCATTCCTGAAATGGTATTTCATATACAGGCCAGCCATGGATAACTATCAGCTAAACATGAGCTCTGGTATTCTAGCTGTAATCAGTCACCTTCTGTTTCTGTGGCACACAACACATTCCTATTACCTTCAAATGCGAATTGCTTTGACAAAGAAACTAATGCGAAAGCAGGCAGGCAGTCACTAAAGCTCAAGCCTCATGGTACAGAAGCAGTTTGTTAACAGACACCAAACGGGAAGTATATGATTCAGAATGAAGACCTTCCATTCACAAAACCCGGGAAAACTTTAACATTTTTAAATTGGGATAATTCCTGAATTTTCAAACTTACTGGGAGTATTCAAGTTTATCTATGCATCATTCAGAAAGCCGACAGCCTTGCTGAAAGCTTTGCTGTGCTCGGCTGTCATGGGAACAGCTTTCACTGTTTGCCCATTAACATGGGCTCAGTCTCCACCTTCCCTGTTATGTGTGGAATCCAGGTTATGACATTACCATGCACCTGTCTGTTGCTCTGTCAGCGCACCTGTGCACACCGGAGGAGAGGTTGGCATTCGCATGTCCATTCTCTTCTGGGTCAATCCTGGGGACCACTGGAGCTGTGCAGGAGCTCCACCAGAAAGCCTCTCAGCTCTTCCTCAGACTCAGGTCACTACTGGTCACCAATGCTGACAAAGACGCACTCTCTGACGCATCATCCTTTCTAAGGTTCAGAAACGACTCTCGAGTTATTTGAAGGATCTCTCTCAAGCCTTTGTTTTCTTGCTGTAAGGAGACAAACAAAAACATGTGGCTCTCAGAGGGTAAACAGATTTTAAAAAACCCAACATATGAACAAGTAAAAACCAGCTTCTGTAACTGACATAAATGTACTGAGTGCGATGTACAACTGATAGCCTAAGAAAACACATGTGCAACACCTTTGAAGAGGCAGTGCCATGTACGCGATCTCTTTCTCTGCGAGTCTCATGTATGCAGATGTAACTGAGATGAAGGCTCAGAGATCACCTCAGAGGATGAGGGAGCAACCTGTGCTTGCATGAACTCAGAGCCAGCAAACACTACCCTAGCTGGAGCTCACAGGTGTAGTCTTTCCTTACCTTTGCCAATGGGTCCCTTACTGAGCCTCGGGCTCACTGTTTCAGCTAGACTGATCAGGCAGCCCATGCCTGCTTTTATGTAGTGCTGGAGATCAAACTCAGGTCCTCATGGTTGTCAAGCCCTTCACCCACTGAGACATCTCCCATGCTCTCAAATGAAACTCTCCAAAGTATGAAAATCCACTCACCTGACTAGGGTTATTTAACAATGGCTTACACTTTTGCTACCATGAAGTAAATGATAGAAAAAACAGACTTTTACAGTCCACAGAAAAAGCCAAAAGTATTTGTGGCACTTGGAGTGGGAGGATACCACTATGATCCCAGAACTCAAGAGGGTACAGGCAGGAGGGTCAGAAGTTAAAGGCCAGCCTAGGCTATATTGCAGCCTGTCAAAAAAACCCCAAAACTCTCTAGCCACACACATACACATACACACACACACACACACACACACACGTGTGCGCGCGCACATGCACACACACGCATGCTGTGAGGGTTTTTTCGGGGGGGGGTATTTTTTGATTTTTTTTTATTTTATGTGTATGACTGCCCACATTATGCACATGTACCCCATGTGGCTGGGGTCTGAGAAAGCCAGAAGGATGTCAGATCCCCTGGAACTGGAGTTACAGGCAGTTGTGAGCTACACCATGTGGGTGCTGGGAACCCAGGACCTCTCTAAGGGCAGCTAGTGCTCGTAATTCCCAAGCCATCTCCCCAGCCCCACTGTTCTGACCTGAGTCACATATGGCTCCATCGGGCCTAGAACTCACACATGCTGTGCGTAACACACATTCTGGACCCTTCTGCCTCCACCTCCCAATCAGATTCGAATCAGAGGATTTGTAGATTATTATAGAAACACTTCTCTGGATCATCATGATCTCAAACAGGAAGAACTGCTTTAAAAGTTATGAAACTGAAAAAATTACACATGTATCTAGTAAGGAAAACAATTCAGAATCAAAATCAACTTTCTCAACTACTGGAGTGCTCATCTATCACTGATGAGCCTAGAAGTGGTCTGCTTCATACACTCGGGACCACATCCAGATTCGGAAAACTATTAACTATTCCCATGTACTCCGGGGAAGAGCGTGTTAAGTGAGGTGTGTTTTCTGGCCTGTCTTGACATGAGCACCTTTCACCTACACTTGTACTTTAAAACTTACTTCGAGCTGCAGTATCCGCTCCTGCTCCCTGCAGCCCCGCTGCTCATCGATTTCGATGGCCTTCTTCATCACTGCTGCCATCTCAGTGATCTGGTCCACGTGCGCTTGCAGCTCCTGGGAAAGGGATGGTAGCTGAAAACCACAGGAAGACTTCCCACCTTTTGTTCCTGGGTTCTTTGTACAGAACTGCAGTGCCACCTAAACAAACCCTACTGAACATGAATGCATTGCTAGCTCATGACAAAGCTGGCTGGCCACAAATATGTTTCTGCAATCAGGCATGTTAGGACTAGGATGAAGAACAATCCACACAGTGTAACTAAACCAGCGGAGGACATTGACTCATGGCATATTCATCACAATGGTCAGGAAAATGTTCTTTTTCACACCTACATAAACTTATTGGTCAAAGCATGGAAAAAGATAAAATCTGTTGACACAGTACAGTCCACCTCTTTTCTTCCCTTAAGTCTTCATGACTCACAAATTTTTTTCTATATAATAATCTATGCATATTAATTGATGAGCCTTTCTAGACCATAATCCTTAAGAGCAGAACTACACACTGTTTACATCTGCCTGGAGTTCAGTAGGTATGAGTAACATGAACAGAACTCTGCTATGAAGAATTCAAACATCAAGTGGCTGTTTTTGCTACTGCTGAAAATAAAACGAATCTCAATGTAGTACAGACATCCATATTTACCAATTTTACAAGTTCTTTCAATCTCACTGTTTTTTGTATGACCGTGAACTGCCAAGCAACAGGTCTGTCAAAAGGCAGGCAAAAGGATTACGATGCCTGTAAGGTATCTTCCCCGACCTGGGGAAGCTTATGGTCTGGTGAAAGACAGACCAAAAGGTTAAAAAAACAAAAACAAAAACCCCAGAAACCTGAGAATAGTCATTATCAGTACACAGTTCCTAGAGATCATTCTTTACTGGCAATGGAGGTTACCTTATTATATTAAGACAAAATTAAATATTAAAGTAAATAAAAATCCTGAAACAAACACCAAGTCTTTTAAACAGTGACACAATTCTACTTGCACAAAGATTTTGATCAAGACCTTAGGCATGGTGTGGTGGCATATGCCTTTAATAATGGGCATTCAGGAGTCAGAGGCAGGCAGATCTCTGAGACTGAGGCCAGCCTGGTCTACATAGTGAGTTCCAGGGTAGCTGGGGTTACAGGGAGATTCTGTCAGAAAAAATAGTAATAATTCTGTCTCTCAGTTGTACTAGTGACATTTTTAAGTACTAAATGATCACACGTGGCGAAGTGCCTTCCATATTGGATTGTACAGAGGAAGAACATTCCTATCAACTCAGGATGAGACTAGTAAACCGTGGATTAGCTGACCGTAGCTAAAGTGGTATCAAGGTGATGACTTGCCATATTCTGTAACACTGAAAAATCATTAGGATTTCTCCCACCACAATGGACATGTGCTGTCTGAAGCCAAGTAAGCACATAACTGAACAACTGCAGTAAAACTGAACACCAACAGCATTCTCAATTTATTATCAATCAGTCTTGTGGCACTGGCCTAGGTTTAAAAAACACACAGAAAGCCAGTAATTTTTTGTCTTTAAAATGGAATACGAGCAGCTATTAACTTCTCAGTAGTCTGTTCTAACAAGATCAGTAGAAGGAAAAACCAAAGGGAACAGCATTCTCTGGGCCCAATGACACATTGTAACAAGAATCACAGCAGGCACAAGGGTAAGAACTGTGATTCCAAACTGCCCCGACAAGTGAGCAGCACAGCCTCAGAGCTGTCGGGAAGTGCTTTCATTGAGGTCTGTCTATGCTATGCTAATTTCTACTCTATACTGAAAGACCTGCCACGGCGGAGTTCTGATCATAAAGACAAGGGAGAGAAAGCACTACCTCGTCCGACTGTCATGCTGGAGTAAAAGGTGCTTTGTTTTACTTGCGAACTCAAACTAAAGGACTACTAACTAAAAATCTAAATTACAACCTTTAGGTTTAATGGACCAGGATTTTTAGATCAGGCTAAAATTAATATCAAGAAATTATCTTTACTGTCTAGAAAATATAGTGTTTTATGGCCACAGACATTATAGTGACATGTAATAAGAGTGAATAAATGATGGGCTGGAAAGCGCCCTTTAAAATAGCCCGTCAGGTACGGATGGCCTTGATTCCCTGGGCACGACACACAGAGAACGAACGACCGATTTAGTGTCTCTACACTCAACAGCGTGGCTATGAAAAGCACACTGCTTTAACTGATTTCATTTATTTGCTGATCTAATCTGGAAGGGAAACTCAGAACGTTTTAAATGATGCCCCACTTCCATCCTCCCCCAAAGATGACTGTTTGATGTAGTGTACATTCTGATTTGCTTCCAAGTGCCTCCTCTCCAGTCCATGCTGAGGTGCTTCAAGGATGCGTCGAGATGCATCAAGGAAGATTCCTCCGCAGCTGTTACGATGCACCATGTCAATCTGTAGTACAGAGTCGTTATAATGTTAACACGGATTCCATCCGTAACTTAAAACTGAATGAGTGTTAGTTCATGCGTGTTAGCCGACTGTTTGAATGTTTGTTTTTTTAAAATTTCCAAAAAGGCATCTTTTCAAACAGTAAGTATTTGGATGAACCTGAGTTCTCAAACTTTCTACTGACTTTTAAGCATTTACTCAGAGTTCTAGGTGAGTGAAAAATTCTGTATTAGTCTAGTCTCTAAGGAGTCTCTTGCTCCAAAGTGCTACATGTAACTCTGTCTGTGACTGCTAAGTATGCTACAAACTTATTTATGGTTAGGCATATCAGACCACCAGCGCCTAAACAATCCCAGAATCCCACACTTCTGTGCTTTCCTGTTTCTCTGTTTTTACATCTGCTTATGGAGCCTTCACTCCTGTAATTAATGTAAGGTTACATTTAAAAGATTTTTTTCAGATTTTGTTTATGAAAATGAACACAGGGCCCACTAGTATAATAATGACTCCCATTTTCCCACACTCTGTCTTACATTCTAGTTGTCTGTCTCTCCTTCTGTCACACTGCGCCCTCAGGCAGTGATGGAGCTTGTTCTCCGTTCGTCCTGCTATTACCCATAACAACCAGTCCAATGTGACATATTAACAAGTGTTTGCCTAACTATCTCCTTTTTGGGAAAAATCAAAATCACAAACATTAATATGTATTAGTTAGAATTAATAGCAAATAACTGAACAGCCATTTTATGGAAGGATCAGCATTTAGATGAATTCAATCTACATAATGAAAACACAAGGTTTTAAGCTATTTTAGGAAATGTTTCACTTTGCTAATTAATAGAATAGCACCAATGGATGGTGAAATCTAATATATTTTGTTCATTTTAGGTGGTGGGGATTGAACCCAGGGACGCATGCATGCTAAGCACATGCTCTACCGCTGAGCTACACTCCTACCCCTCCAGTGTCTTAGAAAATCTTTGCTAAGACGAGACTAACAAGCTGCCATGTCTTACTCTAAGCACACTTTATCATGCTCATCATTCTTCCCTTTAGATCGTTAAAATTTTCTTTTGGAGATTATAAAACACAGAGCCTTTTGGAATTCCTCAAGATTGCATTTCTGTTATCAACTTTCAATTGAATTCTTCTTTATACTTGAAGAGCTCTTAGTTTTATATTTACTTATTAATTTTTAGGAGGATGGGGGATTGAGACACAGAGTCTCATGTAGTCCAGGTAGGCCTTGAACTTGTATGTAGACAAGGTTGGCCTTCAACTCTTGATCTTCCTGCCTCCACCTCACAAGTGCTGGGATTACAGGTATGTGTGACCACCCTCACCTTAGATATACATATAAATGCTTTGTAAAAATATTATCATAACAATATATAGATTTTTACATTCAAGAGATTGTCAGTTAAATACCCAAGAACTTCTATTTGGTTAGGGGATATTATGAACTGAATTTTATTAATATATTATTCTACTAATTAACACAAGAAGTAACTATTAAGTTCTCTAATATGTAAAAATCAAAGAGTTATTAACAGTTATTTCCGATAGAATAATTTTAAAACGCTTACAAATACCAAAACAGAATATTTAAAAGAATGTAAAATGTCAACAATTAAGATAATATATTTTAGAGTGTCATTATCCCTTAAATCACATCAACAAGAAGTACCTTCACCATTGCCCAATACAAACAAAGGGCCTAGTTATCACAGTCTAGTCTAATACTTTTATTTCACACCGGCAATTAAAATTCATTTCAATGTAAATGGGAAAGATCACTCCACTCCTCGTCATGACAGCTGCCAGCAAAACAGAACTCATCAAAGGGAACAGACACGGGCAACAGCAGAAACCACTCAGAGCCCCTCATCTCTGTCCACAGACGACGTCACTGTGCACAGCGCCGGCGTGCCTCCTTCCCAACGCCACGCCTTTCATAATTAGGGTCACTCACTGTCTGGATAAACTGGCCTCACTCCGACTTTCAAGGAAAATAAATCTACACTCTGCTGCTTTCACACTTCAAAACATTTCAGTGTTTGTTGTTGCAACAGGTATCACTGCAAACATTTAATTGAAGAAACACTTCTAAAACAGAGACTTTTATAAAAATAATTTAAAATTGAACACTTACCTTTATTTCCAAAATAGTTTGTTTTTGAATACATATATAGTCACATAAACAAGCATTTTCAATCTGATAAGGCGGGTTGGGGTTAGAAGAACAAACCAAGCAGAAGATGATGTACGATAGGAAATGAAACAAAGGCAGAAGCGGAAAATGTCAGTTAAAATCGTGAGGTATTCTGCATCCTATTAAAAAGGCAGTATTAAATTATTGTGATTTTTGAAAAAAAATCTGAACACAAGTTAACTGGTTGTTCTGTTTTCATTTCAGTCAAATTCACAACACGGATTACCTTGGAGTGCCGCTCTTTTAACTTCATTATGACACCTGGGTCATCTTTTTTGCTAGCCATTAGCAGTCTAAACATTTGCTCTCGATACTTGCTCATTATTAGTTCCAGGGCAGACTGGTGTTCTTCCAAGGATGTACGCAGTTCTATCAAGAATAAGTACATATTTCATTCAAATCGAGTTCAGGTTCTGTAAACTATTTTCTTCCATATTACATTTATCAAAACATTAATGACAAGATACAAGGTGTATCAAAGACTATCCACTTAACACTAAAGGATACCACAGGTCCCTCATTTTTAATATATTATATATATAAACTTTTACACTTATTTATTGTGTGAGTGTATGTGCTCACACATACCACAGCACAGAGTTGAAGGCCAGAAAACTTGCAAGAGTCAGTTCTCTCCTTCCATTATGTGTGGCTTCTGGGGACTTAAGTCAGGTCATCAGGATTCACAGCAAGTGCCTTTACCCCCAGAGTCATCTTGCTGGCCAACCTCATTCGTTTTTTAAAGTGGCCACTTTAAACTTATTTCTTAAAAAAAAAAAAAATTCCCAGGACTATGAAGCTAGACTGGGAAAAGTTCCACAAAGGAACCAAGACGACCTTGAGTCCTTGGGCTGAATGATGAAGGCATCTGTATCACACGTAGAGTCATGAAAGGTGAAGGATGCACTGAGAAACCAGTTTGTATTGGCAAGAGCACACAGCATGTGGAGGATAGACAAAGGAGGCCAGGAGTTGACTATGGCCGTCCCCTAGAGTATTATGATTAGA
This sequence comes from Eospalax fontanierii, assembly GCA_035773235.1. Lineage (NCBI taxonomy): Eukaryota > Metazoa > Chordata > Mammalia > Rodentia > Spalacidae > Eospalax > Eospalax fontanierii. The sequence continues at coordinate 15,332,819 of CM069551.1, forward strand.
TCTACTCTGGAAAGATCAGTCAGATGCTTGAGTGGAAGGCTGGAGGGGAAGAGACTAGAATCTGGAGACTAGTGAGGACAGGACAGGCAGGAGACCACAAGCACCTCCACCAGCACTAGAGAGTGAAGCAGAGTGATTTCATAGATGACAAAGTGGTGCAAACTGGATGTTGTGGGTAAGAAGCTAAGATAATGCCAAGCAGGGCAGACACTCACACACAGCACTAGATAAGCAGCAGTAAACAACCTGTAGTCTAAAGACCAGAAAAGCAGTGAGTATTAAAAAGGTGACTTTATGTGGCTTTTTCATTTCTGAAAAATACTAATTAGTTCCAAACCAGCATCACAATCGCAGATGAAAGTTCTCTCCAGTGACAACATCTTGCCTTTGTTCTCCTGCTGCAAGTCTCTGATCTGTCTGTTTTCTTGCTGGATCCCCATGACCAGTGTGGACCGAGGCCGATGTCTGGCAACTTCATTAAGTTCTTGAATTTCTTCCTGATACTAATGAAAAGATTAAAGAACAACATGTAGGAAGGAAATGTTTACAAATTTATATCTGATATACCAACAGAAACAAACAGATTCTCAAATAGTTAAGCACCGGCTAGGTATGGCGGTGCATGCCTTCAAACTCCCCGCTCAGAAGGTAAAAGAAGGTGATGTCCTGAGTTCGAGGCCAGTCTGATTGGTCTACATAGTGAGACCCTGCCGCAAAAAAACAAACAGGCTGAAGGGATGGCTTAGTGGCTTCTCTTGCAGAGAACTTTGGTTCCCAGTACCCACATGGTAGCTAACAATCACCCATAAATCCAGTTCCAGGGGATCCGACACACACTTCTGACCTCCATGGGCATTATACAACATGGATGCACTACCTACATGCCAGCATAACATTCATATGCATATAATAACAGAACTAGCCAGGCATGGTGGCTCATGCTTTTAATCGGGAGGCAGAGGCAGGAGGATCTCTGTGAGTTCAAGGCCAGCCTGGTCTACATAGCAAGCTCCAGAACAGCTGGGCCACAGGGAGACCCTGCCTCAAAAATAAGTAAGTAAATTAATTAATTAATAAATTAAATTAAAACAAAAACAAGTAAGTTAAACATAGATACATTTTGTGACCCAAGAAGTCTATTCCTAAGGAGGGGTGAAGATGTTCATAATAGGATTGTTCATAATGGGAAATCAGAGCAGTCTAAATGTCTACCAACTGAGGGTTGGGTAAATAGAGATGCCGTATCTTTAAAACACAGTGTTACTGGGGAATAAACAGGAAAAAGACCTGACATGCACTATAACACAGACGAATTTAAAAACATCATGCAAGGTGGCTAATCACAGAAAGCCACACATCTTACCATTCCACTCAAATGCAATGTCTAGAACAAGTAAATCCTCTGAGATAGAAGATAGGTGCCAGGACTGGGAGAATGGCAGCTAGGGAGAGACCACTAGTGGGTACAGTTTTGTGTAGCATGATCAAGGCCCTAGTTTAATCCCCATGACAGCAGAAAAGGGAGACCTTTATAGTATAATACTAATGATCAAAGAACCTGTGTCAAAGAAATAGAAAGAGATTTCGCATCTTCAAAGGAGTGAGGCTCTGACTTTGAAGTCTGCTTTCTTGGAGGCATTCTTACTAGACTGTTAGCAGTGAGCTCATTGTCACACTCCTGGTTCTTAGCTTGAACAAGTCACACCCCAGGATATGCTTACTGGGTGCCTGAGACACGCTGGGCAGCTATGGAAGCAGGGACTCTGTGTAGGGCAAGGCAGCTGCAAATCAGTGCGTGCACCTGCTCCATTATTTCCAGTAACTTTGTTAAGAATACTGCTTTAAGATTTTTCTGAAAAGTTAAAAAATTCTTATCAAAGGTAGCTTAAAATGGCAGCTGGAAGTCTGTTACACACAGTAAATAGAGCAAGAAGCAAAGCCTATTTAATTTCCTTGGTAAACGACAGTGTTTAAGTATGTGGGGAAGTACAATTTGTAATACTGCAGAGTGAAAAGTAGTGGGTCCCTTGTATCATTTTCAAAAACTATTTGGTTGTTAACTAACATCATCCAAGTACTTTTATAAAGAAAACTGTAAATATCCTGACATTATTTAAGATAGATAAATGTCTGCTGTGTGTCAACATTAATAAAATGTGTTACTTGGTCTTTATCAAATGTTTAGACTTATAATTTCACTTATTTTAAACTGAGGTATACACCTCTGTGAGAAGCGGGATGAAATCTATAAGTTGTAGAACATATCTACACATACGTGCCACACATATAAAAAATATCCTAGTCCAAAGCAAAACAAGCACACATCAAGCAAAGTTAGAAACAGCTGATTAAGTATTAGTTTATGACCCAAATGTGTCCTACACAAATGTGTAATACACAAACATCAATGTGCTTTAGTTAAATCAACGAGAAAGAAATATCAAACCTGCTTCATGGCTTCCACCCGCTTGTTGAGAGCCGTGGTCTGCTCAATAAGGGCCTCAGCAGCATCGTCATGGTCTCTCAGTCTCTCCACAAGGGCTTTAGCATCTGCAAGAGCCTTCTCAACTGTGCAACTCATTTCTAGAGGGAAACCAGTGCTTAATCAGGGCTCAGAGTCCTTTCAGTTTCTCATCAGCACAGACAAGCTTCTCCAGCTTCATCAAAGACCGTCAGAGAGGAGACACTTACAGACCCTGTGGTAGTGCTTATTGAAACGACACAAGTTTACCTGCGAATCTGACGGAGAGAACTCTCCCTAGCTCTGCTTACTCTGTGGTGAGTTGCTTATACCATTAACCAGCTGAGGGGGCTTCTATGTATTCTGCCAAAGTCTCGACCTCCTCTAGGAGGAGCTTGTGCTTCTTATAGCTGCATTCTGATCCTAACTCTTGCACTTAGTAGAGAGGAAACACCGCTGTTCATTATGGGAAATTTTCCATATGTTGAAGAGGAGCTAAAAGGGATTTCAAGAGCTGAATGGAGAGGTACCTAATATTCAGTTTTTTTCCTCCACAAAGAACCCAAAGTAGACAGTGTACAGCTGCATTTTAAGACAAGTCACCAAGGGACAACAATGGAAAGCAGTGTAAGAGCCTTGTAAGAGTCACTGACCTAGGACAACAGCGTAGTAACTAAACCAATGCTTGGACATCTGCTACACGGGCTCCACAGCCAGGAGAGGAAAGGTCTCCTCTCGACAAGGTAGGGGCAAAAAAGAGATCCAGCAAATTATAAGTACAGATCCTTACAATCATAGCTGTCAGTGGGTATAAAGCACCCTCAGGGTAGCTTCAACAAGTTCCGAAATCCAGTTCCAGGGAATTTGGTGCCCTCTTTTGGCCTCTGAGGGCACTGCACACATGTGGTACATTTACATACACACAGGCAAAACACTCATATATCTAAAATAAAAATAATAAAATTGTTTTTAAAAAGAAATGGAATAATGTATTCCAAGTCCTAAGGGGGGAAAAAAACCCAGTAGCTAAGATTATTATACCCTTTAGAAAAGAAGGAATAAAGATCTCTCAAGATAAGCAAAACTGAGCCTCAGAAAAGATGCATAACAGAGTCTTCCATTCACAAGTGAAAGATAACTACCACTGTAACAGAAGATAAAAGTATAAACCTCACTAGAAGAGTTAATAAACAGAACAGAGAAAAGAATCAAAGACCAATACAATAAACCAACCAAACCATAGAGATAAACAAACCAAGAATATTCAAAACAACTAGAAGAAAGTAAACAAAAAGATGGATACCAGTCTATCACTTTCATTAATAAAGCTGAAAGATCCTAATTCTCTAATTCAAAGAAAAAGACTGCCTGGATCAAAACCCCTTCATAGTATAGAGGCATAGGAAGACAGATGACAGAGTCAGAGGGGACTTAAAAGGATGAAAAATGATATTCCAAGCAAGCTAAATGCAAAGGAAGCAGGAGTCATGACATCAACAAACAGACATGAAAGCCACTATATATAATGATGAGGAATCAAGTCACCAAGAAGTTTTGACTGTAAAAACAATATATGCCTGAGGGGAGAATTCCCAACATGATGAAATAGATACTAGTATACCTAAAGGGAGAAACAAGTTCCCATATAATCATACTGGAGGATTTTAGCACCATTCTCACTGATGGGCAGATTACTCAGACCCTCCAAACCAACAAAGAAGCATCAGTTAAAGTATACTGCAGGCCAAATGACTTAATGGAAAGCTACAGTGCCCACCTAGCTATAGGCCCTTCTACTAGCTCACAGCATTTTCTCTAGAACAGATCATATACTAGAACACAGTCTTAACAATTTAAAAAACACCCTGTTTCTTTTCTGATCATAACATAATGAAACTAGAAGCCAACAGGAGACACTTTAGGAACAATCCAGTTCATGGTGAGAGCAGCACTTTCGAGTGAATCGGCCACTGAAAAGTCACTGGGAAACAAATTTCTTGAAATGAAAGTGGAAACAACCTACCAAACTTGAGAAAAGCAGTAAACAGCACTAAGAGAGTAGCTGACGGCAACGAGTGTTTACATCGATGAAAGGGAGAATTTTAAGATAACCTAACTTTACACTGGAAGAATGTAGAAAAGCAAGACCAAAACAAAACCCAGTATCATAGGAGAAAAGAAATAAAGATCAGAGTAGAAATAAAATACAGTCTTAAAGAGATAAGGGCTGGGAATACACTCAATGGTGGAGCACTTTCCTAGCACGTATGCATCCAACTCTGGGCTTAATCCCTAGCACCAGAAACATTTGTAGAATAAAATCTAACAGCTGATTCTTTGAAAAGACAAAAACAACATACCATTAGATAGACTAAACGAGGAGAAGACCCACATAAATAAAAAGAAGACATGAAAAGCAAGGGCGATGACCACAAATATTACTGAATATACAAAGGATCATTAAGAATTATTTTGAGGGGCTGGAGAAATGGCTCAACAGTTAAAAGCACTTGATGCTCTTTTGTTCCCAGCACCCACATGGCAGCTAACAACCATTTATATTTCCAGTTCCAGGGAATCCAACACCTGGCATCCACAACACTGCATGCAACGTAGTGCACTTAAATGCAGGCAAACACTCATACACATAAGATAAAAATAAATCTTTAAAAAAATTATTTTGAGGACCGTTAAACAGTTCAGTAGGGTAAGGTGCTTGCTACCAATCCTGACGAGGTCTTCAATCCCTGGGAACACATGGTAGAAGGAGAGCTGACTCCTACTAGCTGTCATTTGATCCCCCACCCTCACTATGGCATACATGCCTGCACATCATACACACATTGTTAGTAAACTCAACAGTACTAAAAAACAACTATTTGAAAAACTATACGCTATTAAATTATACATCTCAAAGAAAGGGACAAATTTATGGGGATATGTGACCTGAATTGAATCAAAAGGACAAAAGCAGCTCAGGACACCAATAACAAGTAATGAGATTACAGCAGTAATAAGAATACTCCCAACAAAGGAAAGTCCATGACAAGATGGCCTAACTGCCTAATTTTACCACACTTTGTTAAAGAACAGACACCAAGTGACTCAGCTTGCCTCATACCACCGGAAAGAGTGAAAGCAGATATACAGACCAACAGAACCAAAGATCCCAGAAATAACCCTATGCATCTACAGCTAAGGTACTCTTGACAAAGGTACCAAAAACATACACAGAGGAAAAACCACCTCCTCAATGAATGGTGCTGGGGAAACCGGACAGCCCCATGCAAACTGACACTTACCCTTATTCTTACTCTGTACAAACGTCAACCCAAAATGTGTCAGAGCCTGAAACTCCAAAAGTACTAGAAGAAAACAGTGGAAACACTTCAAATATTAGTATAGGAAATGGTCCTCTGGGTAGGACCCCAAAGCAAAGTGGATTACACTAAATAAACTGGAAAATTTCTGCCCAGTAAGGAACAATCTACAAAGTAGTCAACAGCATACAGAATGGGAGAAAAGACCTGCCAGCTATCCAGAGGGTTAATATCCACAAGTTACAATGAACTCAAATTCTTAATAAAAAACAAAGTATCCAAGATTGGTGGTACACATTTAATCCAAGCACTCAGGAGGCAGGTATGGATCTCCATGAGATCAAGGCCAGTCTGGTCTACATAGCGAGTTCCAGACCAAGTGGGGATAAAGGGAGAACCCTCCCCCTAAAGTAATCTAATTTTAAAAAATGGGAAAACAGACTTTTTTTTTTCAAAAGAAAACAATATGAATTGCCAATGAATTTGGAAGCAAATATTCAATATCAATAGTCACTATAAAAACATAAATCAAAACAATAATGAGATACCATGTCACCCGAGTTGTAATGACTGTTACAAAAGCAAACAAAACAACAAAAAAAACACCCCAAACTAAACTCAGAACTGCTGATCGAGGATGTGGACAAAAAGGACTTCTGACACAGTTGCTGAGCATGTAAATTAGTACAACCTCTACAGAGAACAGAATGAGGGTTCCACAAGAATCAGAGAAAAGAGGCTGGTCTGGGCTATACAGAAAGCCTGTACCTACCAACCTACCACCCACCCACTCACCCACCAACCAAACCAACCAGCAACCTACATAAACAACCAACCAACCAACTACCCCACCCCACCAACCAAAACAACCCAATCAACCAATCCAACCAGTCAAACAAATCCAACCAACTAACCTACCAACCAACCAACTAAACAACCAACAACCAACCAAACCAGGAAACAGTACATCAGGAATAATGAATAACAGAAATTAAAAATATTGAAAAATATTCTCTTTAATGCCTTTAAGCTATTTGAAAATCAGAAATGTATCTTCGGTTTGGTGGGATTTTTGTTCACGCAGCGCTAATGTATAAAACATGATGGATGGAGGATAGGGGGGCTACACAGTGATAAAGTTTCTAACATTCCCTTGAAGTTGCAAAAATGCAATTTAAATACACTAAAAATTTAAAAACATTTATTATTTTTACTTTGTGCGCCCGCTCTGCCTGCGTGTGTGTAGGTGCGCCCGCGCTGTCAATGCCCAAGAGAGCTGCACGTGTGTGAGTGCGCCCGTGCTGTCAGTGCCCGAGAGAGCTGCACGTGTGTGAGTGCGCCCGCGCTGTCAATGGCCGAGAGACCTGCACGTGTGTGAGTGCGCCCGTGCTGTCAGTGCCTGAGAGAGCTGAGGGCACTGGATGCCTTGGAACCGGAGCTGCAGATGGTTGTTAGCCGCCATGTAAGTTCTGTGAATCAAACTTGGGCCCTCTGCAAGAGCACTCAGTGCTCCTAACTGCTGAGTCATCTCTCCAGCCCCAAGTACACTAAAAAATTTACATCTATTATACAGAAACTCCTGAAAGAACTATGCAGAAATAATCAAAACCCACAATAAACAGGTTAAAATTAATTAAAAAGTATTCAAAAGGGGCTGGCGAGATGGCTCAGAGCTCTTATCCAGAGGACCTAGGTTCAGTTCCTAACGTCCACATGGTGGCTAACAACTGTCCGTTAACTCCAGTTCCAAGGGATCCAACATCCTCTTCTAGTCTACATGGGTACTGCACACATGTGGTGCACTTGCACACATGCAGGCAAAACAGTTATATACATAAAAACAAATAATAAATAAAAGTATCCAACAACCCCAAAGCAGGAAAAGTGAAAGGAGCAGGAAAGGAAAGAGGAGACATGGGCTATAAGGTGGAGAACCAAGGTCAAACCTTCCAGTTATGCCAAACACAAATGTTCTCCCGAAGCTGCATCTCTACAAGAGGAGCCACTTCCCCTGAGGATGCCACATGCCCCTCCAGCACCTGCAGTCAGCTTACCTGCCAGGGCTGACAGCCCAAATGCCAACAACTGCACCTGGTGTGTCTGTGGGCCCAGAGTAGGTACACACAGCTATCACAGGGGCTTCAGTGTTCTAATGTTGACTTCTCAAAGCCCAACATCGCTTACTAGGAACCTAAGGGAACCTGGCAGTCCTAGGGCAGTGTCTGATAGCCCTTGCTTTTATGACAAAACATTTCTGGAGTCTGCCCAGAATCAGGGCAACCTTAAGCCCTGGGAAGGTTTCACATAGGTGAACAGTGCGGACTTGCAAATGGATTAGTGCCAGCAAGATGTTCAAGATGCAGAAACGGATAACCAACTCTGATGACCACCATAAAAATGTAACGATAAAAGTAACTGTAAGCTGCACTCCATGCTAGCTTTGTTTCACTGAAGTTGTGCAGCATTTAGGGGTGTGCAAATGTATGCCTGGCCTCATTAAGTTATTAAGCTACAATGATATTTGTAGTTAATTTGAACAAAGTGATATTCTTCTAAAAGCACTGTAAGATGAAAACGGCAGCTGTGGGTGTAGCTCAGGGTAGGCTGCATGCTCTGCAGGTGTGAGGCCCTGGAGTGATTCCCAGCACCACCACCAAAAAGAAGTTGAAGGAAGACTTCCTTATCAATCACCAGAAATTTGGATGCAAAGGATTCTCTGAAACATGTGAAACAACAACCCATTCATTATATACAAACTCAGGAACAGGTTGGATTGAAATTACTGGAGGCTGTGTCTGATGAGGACACTGCAGCTACATTTCCAACAGAACTCAAGAGGCTGGTTAAGGAAAAAGGATCCGTCTGATCCAAGTCTTCAACTACAATGAAACTGAGCTCTTCTGGAAAAATATGCCCAATAAAATCCAGCTGTAAAGGTACAAACAGGGCATCAGGCTCAGACATGGAAGGATGGATTAAATCCAGCACATGAGGCCACACTCTAAGATCAGGTGTGGGGCATCCAGCAAACAACCTGCCTGTACTCAGAAAAAATTAAGAGAGCTCATATTCATATAGATAAATTTACAATGTATTTTACAACTGTTTTATTAACAGGATTACTGTTAACCTTTCACTGTGGAATAATGTATGTTAAACTTTATCATAGTTGTGTATGTACACACAAGGTCTAATCTTATCCATGGTTTTAGGAATCACTGATAATCTTAGAACAAACACATGACTCACATAAGATGGGACTGCTGTACAAGTTTTTAAAAATATTCTTCTAAATTACGTGTGTGTGTGTCTATGTGCGTGTGTGCTCAAGAGTGCAGGTGCCCTCAGAGACCAGAGGCATCGGATCCCTTGGCGTGGGAGTTACAGGCAGTTATGAGCAGCTACATGAGGGTGCTAGGAACAAACCCTGACTCATCTGCAAGTGCAGCAACTGCTCTTCATCACTGAGCCATCTCTTTGGATGTGTACGTGTGACATTCACTAGGAGAGACCGCAGAACAAAACAAATGTGAAACGACTGTAGTTGTGTAAATCATATGCTCTGTACTGGAATTTACACAAAAGAAATAACGGAAAACAAGACAATCTCTAAATGTCTGGAAGCTAAACAAAACATTCTAAACAATCCACATGTCACAATGGGAGTTTCTGAAAACTTGAAGATATATTGATCCACGTAAACATAAAAATACAAGATATCAAAAAATTAGCCAAGCCTGGTGGCACACATCTATAATTCTAGCACTTGAGAGGTGGAGGAGGATCAAGACCAACCTTTCCAGCTGGGCCACACGAGATCCTGTTTCAAACAGGCATGCATATAAAACAGAACTTTAAAAGCAATTTATAACAACATAAAATGTTTATTCTGGAATATTATATCTCAAATCTATTAGGAAAACCTTTAGAACCTAACAAAAGAGCCAAAGAAATCCAAAGTAAATAGAAGGAAATAACAGACTCAAGATAAAAATCAACAAACTGAAATTGCACACTGAAAAGCAACACAAGCCAGTTTTTAAAAACAATCAATAGAGTTGGTACACCTCCAGCAAAGTGCATGTGTGTCTGTGTGCATCTAAGGGTGAAGGTGGGCATCAAGAGATGGAGTCTAGCCTGGGGTTGCATAGTAAAACCGTATCTCAACACCTACTTCCCCAGAAAATGAGCAAAGAAAATCTTTTCAAACCCAATTCATTTTAAGCCAAAGTGATTAGGAAAAAAATCCCTTCATGAATTAGATTAAGTGAATTAATTCCTCAAAAACCGCAAATGACACAGCCATGCAAAAAAACCCACTAGTGATTCTGTATCTGTTAGTTATAGCTACTGGAGTTACATAACTAAACTCTTACAGCTAATTCTATAAGTCTTACAACTAGTAAAGAAACTGCAGTTAAAGACATCTTGGGAAAGAAAAAACCCCACACCCAGAGAGCTTCAAAGGCCAATTCTAAAACAGTCAATGGAGAAAAAACAGTCTCCGTTCAGCATAGTAGCTCATATCTTTAAAAACGTAGGGGGCCATGACACAGGAACTGTAGCAAGTTCACAGGTCAAGCCTGGTCTCAAAAAACAAACAAAGCCAAAAGAGTATTACACAATCTGTTTAGGAAAACAGGGATACTTTGAGTCTCATAAAGCGAATTCTGCATTAAAATGGCATCAGTGTTACTCTGACACCAAAACCATAAGAAAGAAAAGGATGGAAAATGAAACACACCACAGGACAACATAAAGACTGCGCACTTTCCCACTGAATTTAGAACAAGGAAAGGACGTCCCAATGATGAGTCCAGTGCAATAAGGCTAGGGAACAACACTGACTGGGATACGTACAAGAAAACTGCCCTACTGGTGGTCAATGCTATGTACTAAGAAAATCTCAAAGAATCAAACAATTTCTAATGTGCAATTTTAGCATTTCCACAGGATACAGGTCCAAGAAGCAGCTGCTTCTCCAAAGGCTAGCAATAACAATTTGCAAAGAGAATGAAGTACACATTACATCATTTTTATTAAGTAGACTAATTCCTCAAAATCCACAATGACACCGGAGAAATGAATAATGGTCTTGTGACTATGTACAAAAGCTACATTTCTAACAATAATATATCAAACGAAATTCTTGGGCATACATGAAACAAAACGAGAAGAATCTGTATGCTGCTAAGTACAAAATGCTAATGAAAGAGCCAAATGGGATCTAAAGTGAGAAACACTGTTCAAGGGCTACAGACTCAGCACACTGAAGACAGACAACAGCTTTTCATAGCTGACGGATTAAATGGAGTATCCAATCAAAACAGCACCAGCATGGGTTTTCTTTTTTCAGAAATTGACAAGATAATTCCAAAATTAGAACAGAAAGCAAAGAAACTAGAATAGCTGAAACAATGCTGAAAACCAAGTTGGAGAATCATACTGCCCAATTTAAGACTCACTATATAAAGCCGCAATAATCAAGACTGTTCTGACACTGGCAGAGAGAACAGAGATCCAGAAATAGGCCCACAGAAATGTGACCAACTGATTTTTGAAAATGTGCAAAAGCAGCAGGGTTTGGTGCCACATGCCTGTAATCCAGTCCTGGAGAGACTGAGCCAGGAGGGTCACAGCAAGTTTGGGGCCAGCCTGGGTTACACAGTGAGTTCAAGACTAGCTTAGGCTATCTATTTGGGGAGATGGCTTAACAGTTAAAAGAGTGTTTGTTGTTCAGTAATGAGGATGGGAATTCAGATCCCAGGACTCATGTCAGGCGACACACAAATGCCTCGAGCTGCAGCTCCAGGGGATCTGCAGCTGCCTGTGGGAACCACCGCACAGGTGTGCACACACTCAGGACACATAAGTAAAGGACAAAGGGGAAAGTTCAGTTTCAGTCAACAAATGGTACTGAAGAACTAGACATCTGTATACTGAAAACTAATCTCCACACAATTATTAACAGTTCATATAAACTTATCTCAAAATGGAGCACAAATTTAAAGATAAATGAAAAATGTTAACACTTTTATAGGAAAAAAAAAAAAAGAATATCTTTGTAACCTGGAGCTAGGTAAAGATTTTTTAGCATGACACCAAAAGCACAAAACATTAAAACAAAATGCCGATGAACTGGGCTTCATCCAAATTATAAACAGGCTCTGGGAAGGGTACTGTTAGAACAGCCTTGAAAAGACAAACTATAGACTGGGAGAAATATTTCTAAATTATTTATCTGACCAAGAATGTATCTTAAAAAAAAAAAAAAACTGTCAAAAAGAAAATAATCTAATTTTTTAAAATGACCAAAGACTTTAATACTGAGAAGATGCACAAATGGCAAAAAGCACACAAAAGCTGTTTACTATTATTAACAAAATGTAACTGGGGGGCTGGAGATGGCTTGGCAGGTAAGAGGACCTGGGTTTGGTTCCCAACACCCACATGGCAGCTAACAACCATGTGTCATTCCAGTTCCAGGGGACCTGACACCCTCTTCTGATCTCTATGGGCACTGCACAACACGGGTGTATTTACACACATGAGGGCAAAACACTCATACACATGAAATTAAAGAAATGTAATTAAATCATTGATGGTGTCCAGGAGAACCTGTACTAAAATGGCTATTTATTTCTACATCAACCCCACATTGCCTCCGTTCTAACAGTTGTAAAATATTCTTACTATGTGGTACAGAAATCTGTTTTCTTCTTCAGAATTGCTTTTCCTGTCTTTACCCTTCTTTCCCATCTAATTCACCCCCCAAACCTCTTGAATATTCTAGAGTAAAACACAAACTACTAGGTAATTAAGAAAAATTAGGGTGGGGGCAGCAGTGAGTGCATGGGGTGGTACAACGGTGGAGATAAGCAGTCAGCTTGCATTAGTTGGTTCTGTCCTTCTACCATGCAGGTTCCAAGGGTCAAACTCAGATCACCAGGCTAGCAGCAAGCGTCTTTACCTGCTGAGCCATCTTAACAGCCCAATAATTTTACTTAATTCAAAGTGGTAGCTCTCTAATTCTAGCAGTACTGCCTTATGAGTCCATACAGACAACAGGACAAGCCACCAGTCCTTTTTCCCAATGAAAATAGACTCAAAGATTCCAATACAGGAGCCAAATGACATGGCCACGTTCATACAAATCCCACTCTAGCTTTCAGTCTGCAGCCAAGCTGGATCTCCTAGGACCCTACTTGCTTCTTCCAATATAAAAACTACCTTGATCTCCTGAGACAGAAAAACAAAGTCCCTGACACTACACAGACAAGTGGAACTTCCAAGAGATTTAAAATGTCTTCCCACTTCATGCGTACGAGGAACAATTTTTAAAAGCAATAAAATTTTAAACTTTTTTTTTTCACAAAATGATAAAAGACTAGCAACCATTTAAGTACACACCAGAATGAAGCAGTAACTATGTATGATAGGCTTTTGAAAATTTTAACTACTTTAAAAACATTCTCTTGGTTGTACAAGGAAACACTGCCAAAATGTACTACAAGTATAAAAGCCTACATACATAGAAGGAATTACAAATAGGTAATACATAAAGGTATTAGCATTTCAGAAAGTGATACAGTTTCTAAGAATCTGTATACTCATTTCCTGTCTGCAAAAACCACAAAAAGCTCAAAATATTTTTATAACCTCCATTTGTTTTGCTGTTCTTTTTGGAAGATGCTTTCCTCCTTTTGTGGCTAGTAAGTAAAGGGGACAAGGACTATTTTTCAAACTCTCTAATAAGGTTCAAAGTTTTAGAAATCTCCAGAAAAAAAGGAGTAATTTCAAATTATCTGCCCCTTTTCATAGTGCCTGTCTTAACTAGTCATAATACACTTACATTGCTGTATGTAGGCACTCAGATTACCGGGAAATGTTCTGAAGAAACAAGCTGGCTTTCTTTCTGGCTTCCTGCATTAGCCACATTCTTAACTTCTTCCACTAAGATTTGGCAGTCCAACTCTGCAGAGGTTCAGGACATTCTGCTGTTATAAAAGGGAAACCACCACCCACCTAGAACAGCAATTGACAGCAGCTCACTTTTCGTTAGGAAAAATCTAAAGCAATTCAAGCCACTCTTGTGTCTGTTAAAAATCCAGTTATCCTATGGCAGGAGCTACACAAACATACTGTAATACACCTCAGAGGTGTCTAAATTTAGTTTACAGGTAAAACACACGTATGGGTATGTCTTTCAGAGAAATGTTTTAAGAGATTGAGAATGTATGTAAATGGGTAAAAATCAGCACCTTATGTAGACATGCCACTATTCGAAAAAACAGAAAATTTTTACTTTTCTTGAAAATGAACATACTTGGGAGTCTTATGAAGAAAGTGAATTTTTTGAAGTTGAAAGGCACACAATTTGGGGAGGGGAGACATTGGTGAATCAAAAATGATTATACGTTTCCTCAGAATGGTGCCTAAGAGATTATAAATATACATATATTCAAATTAATAATCCAAAAAAGAACTAACCTAATATAAACCAGTTATTTCTAACCTAGGGCCAAGGACTTGGGAAATTTTGCATGAATGCATATAGCTGAGCACCATGGAAAACAGTCCTAACACATAGAATCTCACTTTTCAAGTATAAAGACACTAGTAAAATACAAAGCCACCTGAAAGCGGTGTTTGGGTTTTCATTTATTTTTTCCCACTGTACACAATGTCCATCAATAAATACCCAAAGTAGAAATTACAGGTGCTAGGAGTGCAGTTTGCTCAAAGTCAAGGCAGGTTGAGGGCCTTTTAAGCTAACATAAAAAAAAGTCTTCTTCAGGCTCTAAAATTCTAATTTTTAAGGGACTAAGAACTATAGTAAGTTCTTCAGCATCATTACATGACAAATACTTGCTTGCTATGGACTGTCCACAGTGGACTAGCTTTTGTTTCAAAGATGAACATGATCTGATTCCAGATTCAAGTTCAAGTTGGCAGGGGAGGCATAAATGAACAATCCACCCTAATAAATACTGCAGGACTAAGTCAGGCCCTTTGGGAACACAGCGGCATTTGCAATGTCATGGGGAAGGGAGGCCTAAAAAGAGCCATCTGTGAACTGAGTTTTGATAGATGGCAAAACAGAAGGCACAGTAAGCCTCCTAGACAACAGCACAGCACCGACAAAGGCACAGACCTTGGGAAACCGAGGTTTGTTTGGGGAAACACTCCGTAGTCTGGCATGGCTGGATATAAACGAACTGGAAACAAGAAGATGACACTAAGCAGGTAAAATACGATTTGAGACAGA
The DNA here is from genome assembly GCA_035773235.1 of Eospalax fontanierii. NCBI lineage: Eukaryota > Metazoa > Chordata > Mammalia > Rodentia > Spalacidae > Eospalax > Eospalax fontanierii. The sequence continues at coordinate 15,347,868 of CM069551.1, forward strand.
CTGCAAAAGATCCTGGACGACATGCTCAAGTTAAAACTTGTTTGCCCTGACAGCACTACTCTTGGAAAAGTTGAAGGACACGGACCAGTAGATATGCATTTCAGAGCAACTCTGTGGGGGGGCTAGGAAGGTGGTAGCCAGTTTGGGGTGCAAAAAGGCAACCGTAATAATCCTCGTCGAAGAAATTAACAGTGCAGAGAAGCCCGTGGTAGGGACCGGAGGGCAGGCACCGGGATTGTGGTCCGGGATGTCCAGAAGGAAACAGGGAGGTCCTACTTGCTGAAGAGCAGATCACAGAGGATGATAACCAGGTAATATTAACGGACACTTGGAAGCAGCAAAATTAAACCGTGTAGGTTTGTCTTTAAAGAAACGGATCCTGAGATCAAGAATTATCATAAGGGGCGGGAGAGACGGCTCAGTGTTAAGAGCTGGCTACTCTTGTAGAGGACTCAGGTTCGGTTTCCAGCACCCGCATGATGACTCACAACCGTCCATAACTCCAGTTCCAGGGGAACCGACGGCCTCTTCTGACCTCCATTGACAATGCACACATGGGGTGCACTTAATGCAAGCAACACACTCGTACACATAAAGATAATAAAGTACATATGAAAAAGAATTCCATGTCAAAACAAAATCCAAACAGGCATCTTTGTTTTGAAGCAAGCGTCTGGTCGAGCTATCTCACTGTCTGCGATGGAGGGATGCACGCACAGACGCGGGGCCTCGGGAACTGACTTTCAGGTTGGAGGACAGTTCTGAAAAGCTTCACCGACGACAGTGCCCCGGCACTGGGCTAAGTCCACCCGCACATCAGTCCAGGACGGAGTACTGGAACCAGGTCCGTGCCACGGTCCACAGCGGGGTCCCGACCCCGCACCCCGACTCCCGTACCCACTCACTGCACGCCCCGGCTCCGGGGCGGACTTCCGTGCCCCGGTCCCGCACCCCACACCACACCTCCGGGACTTCCCGGTCCCGCACCCCACGCCCCGGGACTTCCATACCCCGCTCCCGAGGCGGCCCAACTCCGGGACTCGCCCGCACGTCCTCTCTCGGCTTGGGGTCCGCAGCGGCGGTGGCGCGGAGGCACAGCCCGAGTCAGGCAGGGACGGTCCCCCCGCCTTCGCTCCGCCGGCCCAGCGAGCGGAAAGCGCGCCAGCCACAGCCACTCCGAGGTTCAGGCACCCGCACCACGCCGCCCCACGGCCGCCGGACCTCCGCTCTCTGCCGCGGACCAGTGTGCTCCCCGCCCCCGGCAGCGCCACGTCTCGCGAGACTTCACGCGATCCTGTGGGACCAGCAGCCGCTCGTCGCTGATTAGCCGGAGAACTGGGGGCGGGGCTTTCTTGGCCCCCGCCCTCCTGACCGACCTCTCGCCAAGTCTCGCGTGGTTTCGAGGAACTCCCGGGCCGGGAGGAAAACTCAGACGGGGGGTGGGCGGGGCTCTGCTCCAGTGGGGCCTGGGCCAGTCGCTCGCCGATGATTGGCGGAACCGGCGAAGGCGTGGCCTTCCGGACTCTTCCTCCTTGCGGGCTTCTGTCCAAGTCTCGCGTGGTTTCGAGGAACTCCCGGCCGGGGAGGAAGACCGAGACGGGAAGTGGTCGGCGGGTCGTGCTCAGTACCGCGCTCCGGGGATTCTCTCAGCAAGTCTGCCCAGGGGGTGGTGGGGTACACTGACAGGCGACAGCCTCCAAGTGTTTTTCCTCACTAGCTCCGCCCTCTTCCTGTTCGGCCGTGCGCGGGGCAAGGGAAGATGGCGGGGTTGGGGAAGAGCGGCCTGCGCCTGCGCGGGAGCCTGGGCGCCCGTGTGCGTGCCCGCGCATGCGCGCTCTCCTGCGTCTAGGAAGCCGGGGTGCTGGGCGATGAGCGGGGCCGGGATCCGCCGGTGGTACCCGACGCGGACTGTGCGCCGAGCCCCAGGCCTTCAACATTCTCGGTCCACTGCCGGACCAGGCGCCAAAGTAAGCGAGCCCCGTGCAGCGGGCTCCCCTGTGCCCGTCCCTTGCACGCCTTGCACACCTCTTCCCCAGAGGGTGTCCCGAAGGCTGCCCGGAGGGACTGCGCCGGGAGGGGAAGGCTTAGCTTGCACCGAGGAGCGGGGTCCTTAGTGCCCCTGCGTGCTGGTAGAGTCTGCAGCTAGGCAGGGACTGCACCCCAATCTGTCTAAGAAAAGTTGTGCAAGTTCCTGCTCGCCAGCCTAGGGCTGGCATCTTTGTGTTCTACTCGACGTGATAAGTTACGGGGGATACTGAAAGCTGGAAAGCAGGGTGAGAGGTTGGGCCCCATGGAGAGACCCAGTGTGCATGGACTTTAAGATGGGTTATTATGTTTGGGCTTGTATTTTTGCGGTCCGATCTTCTTTCCTGTGAATTTTTTCTCAGCCCCTAACAAGAATCAGCAAAAGTGTATTTGAAGAATTGATGTGTGATCTGTGTAAGGAAATCAAATACAAATATATACGCACATATTTCCTTTGCCATAAGTTCTATGAAAAAGAAAACAGTATGGACTCGCTTTGTCCGCTGAGCTGACGGCATAGCGTGACGGAGCTCATCCCTTGAAGGGACAGTTACCTTGTCTTGAGAAAAACACACAAATGGAAATCATTTAAGGTATTAAATGTTGTGTGCCGGCTTCTGACTGCTGTTTGTCCTTTTACAGGCTAAAAGAAAATGAAGATTTTTTCGGAGTCTCACAAAACGGTGTTTGTTGTGGATCACTGCCCGTACATGGCAGAGTCCTGCAGGCAGCATGTCGAGTTTGATATGCTGGTGAAGAATAGAACCCAAGGGATCATCCCTCTGGCTCCCATCTCCAAATCCTTGTGGACTTGTTCTGTAGAATCTTCCATGGAGTATTGTAGAATAATGTATGACATATTTCCTTTCAGAAAGCTGGTGAGTATTAATTGTGCACAAAATTGTCATTTTGGAGGGATGCACTTGCCTATGTAAATACATGAATTTCTGTATAGATTTGACTTATAACTGCTTAAAAGTGTATGTAGAAATGCCCTTTAGGATTAATATGTTATGGATATTGAATTGGGGCCAGTCGTAACAATTACTAGTAATTATTAAAAGCTTGCAAGTTCTTGGCCTGTTCCAAAGTGCTTTATAGTCGCTGGCTTCTCTGATTCTAACAGTTTCTTGAGGTGAGGACTGTAGCAAGCAGTGTGGAACAGGCACTGACCATTGAGGACAGCTCACAGAGAATGTACGTAAGGTGCTGAGTGACTGGGGTGTGGCTCAGCGGTAGAGACCATGCTGAGCATGGGTGAAGGCCTGGATTCTTCCCCAGGACCACGCCACATACACAGAAGTCAAGTTTATTAGGCCTGGATTCAGTCTCCAGGACCACTCACATGCACAGAAGCTAAGTTTTTTGTTAGTAAGAAGAGAAGTTGATGATTGACAGAAATTCCAGGTATTAGTTATCTTTAGGTTTCAGTGTCTTGGATGTTGTAGATCAGAGAAGTCAGTTGATTAATTATCACCTTACCTGGTAGGCTTTTGTGTGTTTGGTTTTGGTTTTGGTGGTGTGGAGATCGAACTCCACCCTGTGCACAAGTGAGGAAGCATTGAGTTGTATTTCTATCCCTTACAATAAAAATAAAAGAGCAGCTAACCAAGTCCTCTCCATAGCACTTCTCATTCTCTCCAGTGATCTTGTTCCTAGATTGGCCTGGGTTTTTCCTATACTGCCCACCCAGGTGCTCTGCACACTGTACCAGGGCTGTTTATCCCCACACTCCCGTGTCCTCAGTGCTAGGGTAGCACCTGCATTCCTGGGCATTCTAGAAGTATGAAGTGAAGAGATCCAGCAGTTGCCAGTGTTAGGAATTGTGTAGTATTTTATTTTACGTCATGTTTGTGACTTGAGTGAAATCAGATTTGAGTACTAACATTTTTTTTGGCTTCTGTTAGGTGAATTTTATTGTGAGTGACTCTGGAGCACATGTTTTAAATTCTTGGACTCAAGAAGACCAAAACTTACAGGAGGTATGGCTAAGGTGTATACTAAGCCTATTTTTGGAAATTCTCAAGCTGTATACACTTTCTAAGATAATGTTTTAGAAATCAGGTGACAGGGCTGGATGCATGGTTCAATGGTTAAGAGTCTGCTTACTGTTACCATCTTGGTAGTATAAAGGCTGTCAATCCAGCAATCCGGGCAGCGGCCCATTTCTCTTATAGGTGTTTCTTAGTTTTCAGAGTATAAGTTTCTTGTTTATTTCTTACTATTTCTTCTTTTAGGAGTTATTGAAATTAGATTTTTTTTTAATTTCTTCTTTTTAAATTTTTCATTCTAAGTACGTATAAATACAGTTAGTTTTGTGTATTGGCCTACAACCTTGCCGGATGAATTAATTGGCAGTACTGGATGCATACTCGGCAAGCACTCCACCCCTGAGCTCCAGCTCCAGCCCTTTGCTTATTAATTCCAGTGACTTTAGTGGGTTCCTGAGGGCTTTCTGGACAAGCTCATGCCACCTGCAACATATGGTTCCACCTCTTGTCTTCCAGTTTGGATTCCCTAACTAGACTGTCTAGTCTAATGTGAGTGAAATGGTGAGCCTGGGCCTCCTAGTTTGTATCTACTGTAAACATGTCCAGTCTTTCACCATTCAGTATGGGTGCTGTGAGTGGACTTTTCGTGGGTCCTCTTTATCTGCTTTCTGTGCCTAGTTCATTGATTGAATTTTTGTTTTGCTTCACTTTTTGTATGAAGATGACTGTTTTGTTTGTTTCTTTGTTTGTTTATTTGCTTTGAGACAGGGCTTGAGCTCCCTGTACAGACCAGGCTGTCTCGGTCTGCTTGCCTCCATCTCCCAAAGTGCTGGATTAAAGGTGTTTGCCACCATATCTGAACCTGGTTTTTGTTTTTTATCGGTAATATGTCTTACATTTGTTATTTTATATTCAATCAACTTTGCATTCCTGACATATCCCCTATGGTCATGGTACAGAATTCTTTTTTGTATGTAACTAGATTTGGTTTACTAGTGTTTGTTAAAGGTCTGTGTCCATATTTTCAAGAGGCGTTGCTTTGTAGTTTTCTTGGCTGGTGTGTCTGATTTTTCTTGACATGGTTTTTTCCTTTTGCTTAGCTAATGGCAGCGCTAGCTACTGTGGGGCCCCCTAACCCTCGGGCAGATCCGGAGTGCTGCAGTATTCTTCATGGTCTTGTTGCAGCAGTGGAAACCCTTTGCAAAATTACTGAGTACCAACATGAGGCTCGAACTCTGCTCATGGAGAATGCAGAACGTGTTGGAAATAGAGGACGGATAATCTGTATTACAAATGCAAAAAGGTGGGCTGTTGGTCACAGGGACTCTTCCCGAGGGTTGTTTTTTTTTTTTTTTTTTTTCTTGAGGCAGGGTCTCTCTGTAGCCCCAGGCTGGCCTTGAACTCAAAAGAGCTCCACCTCCTCTGCCTCCTGAGTGCAGGGATTAAAGACACTTACCACCATGCCTGGCTCTCTGAGGGAATTTTAATTGCAATTGTATTTTATTTTTAAAAAGCAGCTATGGCCTGTAAACATGTAAGCATATTGCAAGTGGTATTTCTGATTTTTTTTCCCTTTAAGATTGAGACTGTGCTTACTCAGTTCCAAATAAAGATCCATCTTGATGAGCTGGGTTTGCTCATATACACTTGAGGGGCTAGCCCGGCCTACGTAGTGAGTTCAAGGCCAGCCAGGATTACGTGTCAGTATGCTTTCTCAACAAAACAAAAACCTCCTTCGTGAAAATGGTTTAGATCATCATGTAAATTGATAGGGCTTTTTTCTTCATTAAATTTCTAACTGATAGTTTGATGTGACGAATGGGCACTCTCAAGGCTATCTTTACTGAAGTATTTTGCGGGGAGGGGCTTCTTTTTGAGACAGAGTCTTCTGTATCCCCAGCTGGCCTAGAACTCATATAGACCAGCTTGCCTTGATCTTACAGAGATCCACTTGTCTCTGCTTCCCAAGTGCTGGCACTAAAGGTGTGCGCCACCATGCCCAACATATTTTTGGAAGTAATTTTAAATGTTGATGCCAACATAAAACAACTGAAGAGCGGCTTTGATTTTTTTTTTTTTTTCTCTTCCTATATATTCTTTAAGTTTGCTATGTCTTTTGTACTATAGTGATAGTCATGTACGAATGCTTGAAGACTGCGTCCAAGAAACAATTCATGAACATAACAAGCTAGCTGCAAATTCAGATCAGTGAGTAGAATCCATAAGTAAATTCTATGCGATATGTATTTTGTTACAGTTATTTGCGGTACTTTAGTATATTTGACAGCATTCCCTTGAACTCTGCTGGCTTGACAAAGGTCTCTAAAACTATACATTTGGTCTATTTTCCCATAATTTTAGAGTAGTGTACATTTTCTCATAGGAAAGATGATCAGAGGGATAAGATAATGAATGAATTTGTAACTCATATTTTTGATGGCCTTATTCTCATACTGTTATGAGAATCCAAATTGTAGGAGTCGTTATTCAGTATTTGTCAATTCAAAATTAACAGCTTATTGCATTGTAGGAATTTCCTCACTGAGTAGCAGTTGAAAGGAAGTGTTTTCCTGCTTTGTACTCCTCTCCTACAACTGCCTGTGTGATCAACTGTGTTGTTTTTCCCAGAGCTACCAGGTCTGCCAGTGTGTGGACACCATCTGGGTGTCCTGCAATTCCATTAGGACACCAGCTTTCTGGCGTTAGTGCAGACCCTGCAGAAAAGAGCTCAGTCCTTCAGACTTCATACTCCCTGCCCCTTTCAACACTAGTCTCAATCTCGTTGCTCAGTGTCCTCACTGACTGACTGTTGTCCCACAGCCCTCATGTCTAACAGCTTGCTGTGATGACTCACAGAACTGGGGAACATGTCACTGTGTGTGTTATAAAGGCTGTTGATGAACAGCGGGAGAAGAGGTGCCTGGCAGAGAAATCCAGGGGAGTCCCAGGCACAGGATGAGTGCCATCCTCACAGCATGGATGTGTTCAGACCCCAGAAGCCCTGAGCCCTTACCTCTAGGACTTTGTGGAGACTTCCCATAAGTGTGATGAATTTCTTATTTCTGGCCCTTCCTTTGTGGAGGGTGGTAGGGTACAGTTGAAGGGTCCCATGCTTCTGATGGTAGTGTGGTTTTCCAGTAATAACTCGGTCCAGGAGCTCTAGAGACTCCAGCAGAGTCAAGTCATTAGCACAAAGGTGCTGTTACTCAGGAAATTCTGGGATTTAGGAGCTGTTTTAGGAACTCTGCTACATCAACTAGGTTCAGAGACCAAATACATGTATCCCTGTCACATCACAGCCAATAAGGACATGTTCAGAATAGTTATAACTGGACTAATCTAGATTGAGCAGTTACTAATTTTCTTATATGGACTAGGGGTATTACTGTTAAGAGTGGGATTATCTTCAGCTGCAGTGGGTTTCCATGTTCAGGAATGTCCTTTGCAACTTACCTGAAAATTGTTCACTAAGAGAGTTGTGGGGCTAGAGAGATGACTCCCCTAAGAAACCCTGACAAGCCTGAGTTCTATCCCTGGGATACATGTGGTGGAAGGAGAATGGACTCCTGCAGGTTGTCCTTGGGCCTCTGTGTCTGTGCTGTGGCATGAGCTCACTCCCGGCCATCACTTGCTCACACAAAGAAATGAACATAAACATTTTAGAGAAGAGAGAATTATGTATCTATTTAGGTGTCTGGAAAGAAGGCAAGTAAGCAGATGTAGGAAACATTGAGTGTTGATTAGATAAAATGTGGACGATGTGGTTTTGTTGCATATAGGGCTTTCAGCCTTTCTTAAGAGTAGAAGTTAGGGAAGGGCTGGTGGGATGATTCTGTTAGAGGCACTTGCTGCCAAGCCTGACCACCTCAGTTTCCCCCAGCCCATATGGTGAGAGGAGTCACATGACTCGTTAACTATCCTCCCAACCCCTCGTGGGCACCTCGGCACCCTCAATAAAAATTCACTTAAAAGGCTGGAGAAATCTTTTTAATGTTACCAATCTTGTAATCTTTGAAATAATCAATTACAGTTAATGGTTAATATTTCCTGATTTTTGTCCGTAAAAAATAAGGAAATCTAGTGCACATTTCTTTGTTGTTGTTGTTTTTTCTTTTTAAGGCAGGGTTTCCCTTTAGTCCCAGCTGACTTAGAACTATCTGTGTAGCCCAGGCTGGCCTCAATCACAAGAGATCCACCTATATGTCGCACTACCATGGTGATACTCATTTTCTTTATGATGGTTGTGGAAAATTATATATAATTGTAAGACCTTCCTCTCTATATTTATTTTTTAAACACAAAATATTAAATGTTTTTACATTCCATGTAATCCATCAAGTATACAAATACAGCAGCTATACCTGTAACTATTTGGCTTAGAGTATCAACAGTGATCTCTGTTGTAATCGTACACTATTTTATTATAAGAGTGAAGTCATTTATTTGCCTAAATTCTTTGTAGAATGTGTCTTACGTTTTAAGTGAAAAGTTTCTTTTTAAGTCTTATGCAGATTCAGAAATGTGAGTTGGTCTTGATTCACACCTACCCAGTTGGTGAAGACAGCCTTGTGTCTGATCGTCCTAAGAAAGAAGTAAGTGTGGAAGAATGGAAGATGGGTGATTGTGAGTGCTGAGAACCATCAGCGTTAGGTTGGTCAGGTTCCTGGATTTCCTGCTGAGAAAGTATTTGAAAATCTGAAAACAAAGCCATGTATCAAGCATTGCAGTGGTCGGGCATAGCACTGCTCTAATTACAGGTCTGAAAAGTTTTCTGTTTTACTTCACTGTTGACTTGTAATAAAACGTGTTGCAGGGCCATATGCAGTTCTTACTCTTACTAGGTTCCTTTATGAATTTTATTTTAGTAACTAATTTTTTCTTTCTTTTGAGAAAAGCAATGCACTGTAATAAAAATAGTTTCTGATGACAGAGAAGCTGATTTCATATATGCAGGGCAAGCTTACTTCCAGCCTTTATTTTTTACTTTTGAAAAAAAATTGGCAAATTAAAACATTTTTAAAATTTACCTTTATTTTTTTTTTTGTATATGAGTATTTTGCCTGCAGGTATGTAAGTGCCCCACATGTGTCAGGCAGTTGTGAGCCACCATGTGGGTGTTGGGAACTGAACCTGGGTCGCCTCGGAGATTATAAGTGCTCCTAACTTCTGAGCCGTCTCTCCAGCTCCAAATTTGAAAAACTTTTAAAGATAATTGTGTTGATTAGTAAGTGGACTCAGTACATCTTTCTCCATCAGTAGTTTGTATTCAGAGATAAAAATGTGTCCATTTACGTCATTGCAGTAAGTATATGTGATATGTTCTAGGTTTTTATTTTGTATTTTTGATCTGTGAGTTTTTAAATTTAAGGTACTGCTTTGTTACCAGGTTTCCATGTGTTTAGGTGGTTTGTTGTTCCTGGTTATTTTAAATCCCTCTTCAGTGGTGCATGTCAGTCTCGCTCTGTGGGGACTGCAGCACCCCACCGTGGCAATGCTGCACAGAGTGAGCACAGTGCTGGCTTACTCTCAGTTTTTGCTGCCTTGTCTCATGTGTCAGTAATGAAATCAGATGTGGCCATTTCCATGTTCTTCCTTTAATGCTTACGTGCAGTTTTGTCCTCTACAAAATGAAGAATTTTATTTCTACAAATTTCAAATCTGTTTTGCATATAGATAAACAAAAGTAAAAAATATAAGTTAAAGATGTGTCTAAATAAAAAATTTTCCACTGCATTTTAAGAGGACGCTGGCTGTGTGTATGCTGTGTTACCTAATGACACAGTCGGCCTGTAGACAGTAAACCGACTTTACTGTGTGGAAAGAATGAATATGTGAGGATTTATTGCTAAAAGAATGATGGTTAATTTTTAGACTCCCTTCCCCAGCCCCCAATTCTAAAATGACGCTTAATTCTTAAAAGTTTATAGGAAAGGATTTGTCACTAGGTTACAATGGAATAATGCCTGTGGCTTTTCCTTTGCCTGCTTGTCTGTAGCTGTCCCCCGTTTTAACCAGTGAAGTCCATAGCGTTCGAGCAGGGCGACATCTTGCTACCAAGTTGAATATTTTAGTGCAGCAACATTTCGACTTGGCTTCAACGACTATTACAAATATTCCAATGAAGGTAGGTAATTCTTTTCCTGACACTTAGAAAGCTGTACTTTGCATTTTGAATATTTGCTCGACGTGCATTATTCACTTTAATTGAACCTTTACTTTCTCTCCCCATATCGTGTTCTGTTTTGCTAGCCCACATTCAGTGTCTCTGACCAGGTCAGTAAATTCCACGATCAACAAGAAAGGATCACAGAACAATGTCTTACTATTTCTAATAAGAACATGTTGTACAAGATTTTGTAAAGAACTTTGTTCTTATTCTCATCAAAATGTGCTATTTTAAATTATTTCTCTGTGATTCTTTTCCTGAGAGCTGTAGTGTTAGATTTTACTGGCTTTGTATATTCGAGTGGATCTTGTCTTTCCTGTACTTTTTTCTTGCCTACCTGAGTATGAAGATTTTCCTGGACGGCTGAGCTGACTGCCGGAGACGGCACTACTTTCCAGATGGTTCGTCCCTCTGTGGGTGACACTGTAGATGTGAATCCGGTGATTGCACCAGCAGTTTTCTTAGGGACCTATCAGTCCCTGTTCATGTTATTAAGTGATAAGGATCAGCAGGATGCCCACCACTGTAGATGAGTCACTAACTGACTAAAATTGAGCTCACTGTATTGATTACATCTGAGTATACAGTAAGCCCTCCGCCTGTATTGCTGTTTTCCTGGTCCAGCTTCAGGGTTTTCCTTTCTTTCTCTCTCTCTCTTTCTTGAGAGGGGGGTTTCAGTTTGTAGTCCACGTTGATTTGAATCTTGTGATCCCCTGCCTCAGCCTCTGTGATGCCAGATTACAAACGAAAATCGCGGTGCCCAGCTTCCTTTTCAGTTCTCAGCCATGACTGCCCCGTGAGCAGGATAGCACATGAGGCGTCACGTCTTTGCCTTGTTCACCCCATGCTCCAGTGACTGGTTCTTTACTGACACTTTTGGATGGCCCTTGCTATAGAAGCAGTTAGCAACATAACCAAGTGTTCCCTAGTGTGTCATTTTCTGAGTTAGAGGAAAGGGTCTCTGAAGGTTAGCAGATTACTTGCTTGTTGAGCTTGACATTGGTGTGCCTCTGTTGTGACGCTCTTTAGTCTCTCTTTTCTAATAAATAGATGATATTGAAGACGAGTTGCTAAACTTGTTTATTAGGAAATATTTGCTATTTTAAATGATTGGTGTTTGCTAGTTCACTGCACGTATTTAAAGATGCCATTTCTTACTTTTAACAACTTTGACTTCAACTGATAAAAATTATTTCAATTTTACTATATTTTTGATAAAATATTGACAAGCTGATAAATACATTTGGAATTTAAAGTCTTCAAAAGTTTTTGACAAGTCATTTCTGTTAACTCTGACATGATACAAGGAAGTCATTACTTCATTGCCTATGTGTGGCCATAGTTCTAAACTTTAGTTCATAATCCTACTTAAAGCCATTGCATCTTTAAATAAATTACTGAGCAAACTATCCTGTTTTTTAAGCTAATTATAGCTGAATGTATTTGACCTCACTTCAGGCAGAAAGCAAAATGATAATTGATTTCATTATTTTGAAAGCATACCCAAGTTATTTTAAATTTCTTAAACTTTGCTTAAAGGAAGAACAGCACGCCAATACATCTGCCAATTATGATGTGGAACTACTTCATCACAAAGATGCACATGTAGATTTCCTGAAAAGTGGTAAGAGACGTTTCACAGTAATTTTTGTAAGATCTCATGAAAGCATGATGGCCTGAGCTCGTCCTTCTTACTTCTCTGACAGCATCACTGTTGATGTCTGATGTTCTTTGAAGTTGGCTTTTGGAAAGAGGAAGAGCTTTAGTTAAAACACAGCGAGCTCTGTGTTTCTGTGCTTCATTTTCGATGCTGGTAAAGTACATGAATCGGAATATTCCATTCACTCTGAAATTCAATGAAAACTTAAGGTTTGAAGGTCATTTATAAAGCCTCAAACCTGACACTGGGTTCTGTGCTTGACGATGTTTTCTGTCTAGACTGATGCTGACCCAACTGAATGGCTGGCATTGACCATGTTGTGTGCATCTATTCTGAAGCATAGTCGTGAGCCAGTTGTAGCATTTGTTACATGTCTAAGGGATCTTGGAATTCACTTGCTGAGTTGCTAACAGGAGAAAAACCTCAGTGATAAATGTGTTTAATGTTTAATGAAGGACTATGGAGAACTTACCTTGAAAATATAATTCATGAAAACTGCTGGGAACATGTGACATGATGTCCGTTTTTTAACCAGAAAAATATATACTGTAGCTTGGTTATAAAATTTTTCTCAGAGCCAGGCATGGTGGCGCATACCTTTGATCCCAGCACGTGGGAGGCAAAGGCAGGTGGATCTCTTGAGAGGTTGAGGCCTGCCTGGTTTCCATGGTAAGTCCGGGCCAGCTAGGGCTACAGGAAACTCTGTCTCAAAGTGACACCCCCAAAAAAAGAAAATGTCTCTACACCACATGCAAAGTGCTCCTGGAGCAATAGGAGCAGTGCCTGTGGTGTGCAGGGAAGGCTGTGGGGGATGGGGATGTCCCTCTGGGAGATAGACAGGCCTTACTGAGAAGTGCAGAGATGGGTCTGGGCTAGTGGTAGGTTCCTACCTTAGCCCAGCCATCTCTAAGCTCCAGATCTGTGTGTTCTGCCCCAAGTTCACATCAGGGTCTACAACTCATCACCAGAACAACTGGTGAGCTCCGCAGTGGGGGCTTTCCATCTAATGCTTCCACTTGCGGTGGCTGGCCCTGTTCCTTATGTGTTTCCATTAGGCTGAGCCTGTCTGTCATCCTTCGTATCAAATGATCATCACATTTATAAAAATTTCCTCTTCTAAGTGTCTCTTGAATCCAGCTGTATCTGCAGCTCTGCTCTCCTAACTGTTGCCCTAGTGAGGCCTGTTTCTTCTTACCTCACATCCCAGGTAGCGCCCTAGGTGGTCTGTCCACACCCACTCTGCCCCGGGGGTGAGCTTTGAGAATGTTACCCTTGCTGTCTTTGCAGTGCTTCGTGTTGTGCAGGTCCTGCATAGCATGGCACAGCCTGACCCGGGCCTGGCCCGTTTCCGGTATCACTGCAGCTCCTCGCTGCGCTGTGCAGACCTGTGATCTTCCTGCCGCCCCTGCCACAGTGTCCTTGAGTCTGTTAGTCTCTTTATCTGAATACTTTTTCTTGCACTTCTTTCATATCTAGTCCAGCCTCCTAGAGCTGACACCAGTCTTCATTTCTCAGTGTCTTGGAGCATCGGGTGTCTCTGTCAGAGGCTCTCATGGCTCCAAGTGAATCTTCAACATCTTGTCAACGTTGATTGCAGATTTGTTCAGTATGTAGCGTGTGTGGTCCCCTCTACACAGGCTGTTGATGCAGAAATGCCGTTATGTCACCTTACACCCTTATGTTTCTTTCAAAGAAGTTCACGTTTTAAATCCTTAAACCTGCTAAGTATTGAATCTGTTACTTACCATTTAATGGTGTGGACAAGGAGAGACCAGTATGACATCTGAAGTTTGTGGGATTCTTGTTGCTGACTACAGGCTGTGGCCTGAATGGTTAAGTTAACAAATGAAAGATTGAAGGGAAGTTGTTGGTTGGATCTTAGCTGATCAGCCCTACTCCACTTGTTGTTTTCCTGGGAAAAGCAATGTCCCCAGACCCTCCCTCCTAACCTGGAACTCATTGAGCACCTCACTTAACACCAGTTACTCGGATGTTTCGGGCTCTCTGGTAAGGTTGGCATCTCTCTGACCTTTTAAAGGGGACGTGCACTTGGGCGGCAGCAGGGAAGGCCCCTTTAAAGAGACGGTGACGTTGAAGTGGTGCACCCCGAGGACCAACAACATTGGTGAGTCAAAGCCGAGGAAAGAGCGGGCGTGGACCAGAAGGTTTCAGAGTGCGATGTGGGGTTGGGGGATTCTTTTTGTGCCTTGTTGCTTCAGGGGTCGGGATGCAAGTCTTTAAACTGTGAGGACATTTCTTTTTATTCTTCCTAACGTGTTCATTCCTATTTCAGAGTTGCATTACTGCACTGGAGCCTATCGAATCTCGCCTGTAGATGTGAATAGCAGGCCTTCTTCCTGCCTGACTAACTTTCTTCTCAATGGTAATTTGTCACTTAATGCTTTAAAGGTGGTGACATGTGAAATAATTAGTGTCACTATTTTGCCAAAAATTGTTAAAAAACAAATAATTGGAAATGTCCTTTAGCAGTTGTGCTGAGCTTTAGAAAATGACTCTGTTTGACTTTCAGACTGTTCTATCTAAGCACATTTTGTATAACATAGATATAAGTGTTTTTATTGGGGAAAAAAATTGACCTTTAGAGTTTGACTTGGTATTCGTTGAAAGCTAGGATAATATAAGCCTTTATCTTGGCCCACTTAATTAAAAGGTGTATATGGAACGATTCTTTATGTCACCTTTATCATAAATAAAGGTATTTCAGCGTCACACCTATGACTCTACCTGTCTCAGTTGTTGATGTCTAGCTCCTAAATATAAAGTTTCAAAGTTCTTCTGGTAATTTTTATGATCGCCTAGATTTCAGTCTTTTTTGTAATTTTAATTTCATTGCTATTTTAAGTAGAGTTTAGTTATCAGACTGGGCAAAATCCAGGTTTAATAGCATTTAGATATGTGAAATAGAAAGGTCACTGCCAGTAAAGTAGTGGGCATGAAGGAGGTTGAGACCAGGCCTTCTCCCCAGGTATTTTGTAGGTCTAATAACCAGAAGGTGTCCTGACAGTTTGCACTTGTTGTTTTGGATGTCCAGGAGAAAAGTTTTATGTGGACTTGAAATTGAGTAAAATGTGCAAACACACCACACTGTTTTTGAAAGCCATCCACATTACCGTGAAGGCTTTGAAGTGTCTGGGCACTCAAAGATGTCAGGGATTGAACTGTAGAGACACTGGAGCAGTGTTATTGAGCAGTAGATGAAAGCACCCAGACAGCCTTGATGGAACAAGTAAACTCGGTCTCGCTGTTGACAGGTCGCTCTGTTCTGTTGGAACAGCCACGCAAGTCAGGTTCCAAAGTCATTAGCCACATGCTCAGCAGCCACGGAGGAGAGATTTTTTTGCATGTCCTTAGCAGTTCTCGGTCCATCCTAGAAGATCCTCCTTCAATTAGTGAAGGCTGCGGAGGAAGAGTCACAGACTACCGGATTACAGTAAGACTCGATTGTCTGTACCTGTTTTGAGTCTGCCATCAGTTAGCAAGTAGCTAGTGAGTTCTTGTTCTGCGTTACGGTTCTAGAAAAGGCTTGGAAGAAGGTGATTCCTCCTCCAAGTAGGTGAATTCCCGCAGTCTGCGCTGTACTCTTCCATTCTGCCTGTTCAGTGTGTGTGAGAAGGGTCTGGGTTGTCTCATTTCTACTCATGTAAGTGACAAACAGAGTTTGACTATTTGAGTTGCTGCTGTTTTCAAATACATTCCCTTTGGTATTATTAAAAGGCCCAAACAGTGAAATCACATCAGTTTGATTAGAGGGCCTGTGCTTACTTTAATTTCCCTCCCTCCTTCCCTTTTTCATACTAGCATTTCAGAGCTGCTGTTTTGAGATGGTTGCCAAAGCCACATGTGGATTTATATACATAACTATCTTCATAAGCCACAGGGTACTTTGTGGTTAATTTTTTACTAGGCTTTTCTTTTTTCATCTTTTTTTTTAATAAAGGGAAAGCTGATCAGTCCTCATTATGGAAAGCTGAGAGCAAACAGACACCTGAAACAAAACCAAAAAACATCTCACCCACCTGTAATGCCATCATTCCAAAAGGAACATTATTGGCATTTTGAAGCTCTCTTGAAGTGGTGGTTAAATTAGCAGATTGGTGTGATGTGATAAACTTGTACTTCTGTTTGAGAGAAAGTAGTCAGATTGTAGGAGGGAAATAAAGTTAACATTCCTGGGTACTTGAAAAGGGAAGAGTAGCACTCCGGAGTCAGGGGCAATTGGAGTTCTGTGAGTTCCGGGCCTGCCTGGTCTACATAGCAAGTTCCCAGCTAGCTGTGGTTACAATGTAAAACCCTATCTCAAGACAAACAAGCAGAAACAAAAAAGGAAAAGTAGATGCATGCATTTATGCTTGGAGCCACCTTCATTTCCACTGTAGAAAGGTGGGAAGGTGGGTGGGGTTCAGCTTCAGATGGGGGAAGGAGAAGTGAGGGGCCGCCGGGAGAGAGACGGCATTGATGCCGATCACAGGACAGGAGCGCGAGGGAGACAGACTGTTAGATGTAACCCATACTGAAACGCTAGAAATAGTTTCTAATTTTATCTTATTTGGTTATCATTAGGATTTTGGTGAATTTATGAGGGAAAACAGATTAACTCCTTTTCTAGACCCCAGATATAAAATCGATGGAAGTCTTGAGATTCCTTTGGAACGAGCAAAAGACCAGTTAGAAAAACACACCCGCTACTGGCCTATGATTATTTCCCAGACCACCATTTTCAACATGCAAGCGGTAAGTCTGTTTCACTTTTCTGGGTTAGTTGTGTGTTGTAAAAGTAGCTGCAGAAGCAAAAGGTTTGCACTTGGTACCACTTCTGAAGCAAGGAAGAGAGCAAGAGTTTGCTCTGGCTGAAGTAGTGCATGTCAACAGAAGTAGTAGTCAAGGTCTCCCTGTGGCCCCTTTAAAGTCAGCTGTGTAGTCAGGTTCTTGAATGCTGTGATACGTGTTTTTCAGGACAGATTTTGTGTTTTGTTTTCAAATGTAACAGGTAGTTCCATTAGCCAGTGTTATTGTGAAAGAATCTTTGACAGAAGAAGATGTGTTAAACTGTCAAAAAACCATATACAACCTG
The DNA here is from genome assembly GCA_035773235.1 of Eospalax fontanierii. Classification (NCBI taxonomy): domain Eukaryota; kingdom Metazoa; phylum Chordata; class Mammalia; order Rodentia; family Spalacidae; genus Eospalax; species Eospalax fontanierii. The sequence continues at coordinate 15,364,802 of CM069551.1, forward strand.
GTGGATATGGAAAGAAAAAGTGACCCTCTGCCCATCTCCACAGTTGGCACCAGAGGAAAGGGCCCGAAAAGGTAGGTTTTCCTTAATTTCTTTATACATTGCACTGACTCAATGAACATTATTTCCTAGCATAATTTCCCCACAGGTAAATTATTTGAGGATGTGTGCATGTGTACATAGGGTGGAGATGTAGGATAGCAGACATCACTACATTATAATTTAGAGTTCCACTGTTGGGACTGGAGAGATGACTCAGTGATTAAGAGTACTTACTGTGGACTGGAGAGAAGGCTTGGCGGTTACGTGCGCTAGCTGCTCTTGAAGAAGACCTGGGTTTGATTCCCAGCACGCACAGCTAACAACCATCTGTATCTCTAGTTAGTTCCAGGGGATCTGATGCCCTCTTCTGGCTGCCTTAGGCATTGCGCAACAAAGGTGCACTTACATGCAAGCAATACATTCATACACATAAAAAATAAAAGTAATAAAATATTTTTTAAAAGGAGTGCTTCCTGCTCTTGCACAGGAACCAAGTTCTATTCCCAACACCCACATCAGGCAGTTCACAGACTCCTGTAAATCTAGTTCCAGGGCCTCTAGTGCCTTCTTCTGGCCTCTCTGTGCACCTGCATGCACCTGCCCATCACCCCATACACATAAATAAAAATAACAAAAATAAATGTTTCAAATTTCACCATGTGGTGGACTGTCAAGTAAAGAAGTGTGTCTTCTGTTTACTTTGCCTGCGGCCAGTGACACTTTAGTGTTCTTTAGTGTTTAGATGTCTACCTCAGACTGTCTATGAGAACGTTGTTCTCGATCTTCCTGCAGAGATGAGCAGTACCGCATCATGTGGAATGAATTGGAAACCCTTGTCAGAGCCCATATCAACAACTCAGAGAAGCATCAGAGAGTCTTGGAATGTCTGATGGCATGCAGGAGCAAACCCCCAGAAGAAGAAGAGCGAAAAAAACGAGGAAGGAAGAGGGAGGACAAGGAGGACAAGTCAGAAAAAGCAGCAAAAGATTACGAACAAGAAAAATCCTGGCAGGACTCTGAGAGGTGACTTGGCGCCTTGATTGGAACTCTGCTCTGAGCAAGCTCGCACTCCATTTAATACACGCCTACCACTTAGCTGTAAGGTCATTTGGGAGCACTTTCTTTGGTTCCAGAAGGTGAAGGTGTTGGTATTTCCTGACTAGCTTCTGGGTATCATGATATGTGATGCCAGTGTGTTCTTTGTATATTGTGAATTTTAAGTACATACTCATTGAGTGATTTGCTGGGCATCTGTCATGAGCTCCCAGCCTCACAGCACAGTGTGGGAGGCTGCCCTTGGGAGCAGAGGCGCATGCAGTCCTAATTCTGAAACATTCCTCGCAGTACACTGCTTTCCCTAGACGTGTAATTTCAAGGTTTAAAAAAACTGGAAAGTAAGAAGGCATATAAATGAAAACGTTATAGGGAGGGCTGACAAGGTGACTCGGCTGGTAAAACACTTGCTGCCAAGACTTAGGATCTGAGTTTGCTTCCTGGGACCCACGTGGTGAAGGAGAGCGCAGACTCCTGCACACACCTCGTCCTCTGACCTCGTGCACACTGCAGTGCCCGTGCCTTCCCTCTGGGTCAGTAGTAACACATTTTAAAAGTTAAAAATATTATCACCTGGCTGTCCACTCTACATCCACTATGTCCTTGCCAAAGATCAGCCAAACAGCTCCATAAATGTTCTAGTGACTTAGTGCTAAGTCCTGAGAAACAAAGAACTTTTCATGAAGGAAAATTTTACACAGATACTGTGCAGCAGGTAGGTGCCTCCTATCTGCCTGCAGTCGTCAGTTCATGGCAGACCTCAGTTCATAGGTGGATAGCACCTGCCACCTTCACCACTGCTCCACAGGAATGAATGTGCTGGTGGTTATTCTGGAAATGGTATCATTTTGTAGAGAAGCATAACACTTGTATTCTCTTCAGCGTAAGGAGTAGGAAAGACTGCTTCAGGCCCTGCTGACCTCCAGTGCTCAGATGCAGATGCAGGAAGCACCTTCTCTCACTGATGAAACATAGTAAAAGCTTAGAATGAGGCTCTCAATTCATAAGACCTAAATTATTTTCCCCAGTGTACAGACTGCAGAATCAAGGGCGGGAAAGGCTTAGTCTTACTTGTACTTTGGAATAGTATTTTCTTTATCTTTGAAATTGTGACCTAAGTTTCCCTCTTGTTTGGTTTTTCCTGTTTCATGAATGACTAATACTTGAACTATTCTCTTATTACTATGAGAGGAAAGGAAGACTTGAGTTTAATTCATTAAGTTCTTTATCTATTTTTAGATTATTTTGGAGTCAGATAACTTATGAAAACTGATGTGCACAGATAGTTTAATTATTTGGCCACTGATAGACTTCTAAAATTAAACTTTGTTATTTGTCCCTCTCCAAGATTAAAAGGAATTTTAGAACGTGGAAAAGAAGAACTGGCTGAAGCTGAGATTATAAAGGATTCACCTGACTCCCCAGAACCTCCGAACAAAAAGCCCCTTGTTGAAATGGACGAGGCTCCACACGTGGAAAAGTCTAAAGGTAGAAGCAGTCGTGGGTGCATGTTTGGCCGGCTTTCACAGCTAAGCTCTTGTCTTACACTGTGTAACTTAACACTGTGTCTATGAGAAAGAGCCCAGGTGTCCGGCAGGAGATTCTCTGTCACAGCTGGAAGAACTAGGTAGAAAAAATAGTTTTCAGTATTTAAAAAAACAGCAGTATTGTACCTCCATGAATGAAGGCTTAGGAAGCACTGTTACTATAAAGTCTATACTTCAAGAAATTATAAATCTGGACATGTGAATCTGTTTTTTAAATTCCTGAAACTACCAAGTGCCAGGTTCTCGTGGACCGTTCTCCGTGAACTCTTACTCTGAGTGTTCGCAGTTAGTGTGTGCAGTTGTTGGTTCCATTGGGACGTTCCATAGACTGTCGGTGTGGCTGCTCATGGTTGGCCTCCATGTTCTGCCCTCTGCTGTCTCTCTTCCTGCATTGGTACTGTCTTCCTAGATAACACCCAAAGCCTATGTTCGGCATGTAAGAAGTAGGTGCTTCATTATCATCCCTGCCCACCAACTTTTCTGGAACCAGGGAAGAATGTGGTAACACTCACTCAGTAGTGAATTAAGGTGTGACTTGAATGAACTTAAGTGAAGGTATTGTTATAATCCATGTTTTCACTGTAAAACCTTTAATTCCTTATTTGTAGGCTGAGAAGTTTAATTTCCTCTTGAAGCAATTCTAGGTGATAAAGATAGACTTGGGCTCCAACTTCTGACAGCATCTGGGCTTTAGTGTCCTTGAAGGTCACCTGGGTTTTTAGGCTACATGGACGGTCCTCAGACTGATCCCTGAGCCTCTCTGACGGCCCCTAGACCAGGGCTGGCTTGCTGTTGTGGACAGGTTGTCCTAGGGATTGGGCAGGCCGGTTTGCTCTGTAGACCTTTTGGTCAGTCTACACTGTGACTTGTTTTGTTCTTCTGGTCTTTGACTTCCTTGCAATCAGATAGTCAGAGATCATTCTTGAGGTAGTCTTCTGCTGGAACGTCTAGAACACAATGGGCTTTGAATACATGTCTGTTGATCAATTATTTTTATACCTCACATGCCAGAATATACCACTGTGGATTAGAGTGAGAAATTCAGATAGTCTTTTGTTTTTTAGAGCATCTTCCAACAGTTTCATACACATGTGCAGTGCGTCCTGACTGTGCTACCCCGTTCCCTCTTTCCTTGCAGACACCCCCATGGGTCCCTCCCACCTTCATGTTTTTTCTCTTTCCTTTTTTGTAACTCACTGAGCCCATTTGGGAATCTTGACTTACCTTGTTGTTTTGTGAGAGGAATTTAGGTGTACATAAACAGCATATCAGAATTCCCTGGAAAAAAGAACTCTAAAATATATCATTTATACTGGCAAAAATTGTAAACAGCTGGGGCTGGAGAGATGGCTCAGTGGTTAGGAGCACTGGCTGCCCTCGGAGAGGACCTGGGTTTGGCTCCAACACCCACATGATGGCTAACAACCATCCATAACTCCAGTTCCAGGGGATCTGCCACCCTCTTCTGACTTCTGCAAGCATTGCATGACATGGGTGTACTCACACACATGCAGGCAGTATACTCATACACATAAAATATCGAAATATTGCAAACAGTGAAAAATGTATTAGCAAAAGAAAATGACTAACAATGGTCCATAGAGAGGAACATATATATATACAGTCCAAATGTCCGTACTTCCGTTGTGCCTGCATACCTGAAGAGGCCAGGTGCCACTTGTTTGACATAAATTTGCATCTTAGGGCCTTGTGGCAGCATGTAGAACACTGTACTAGCATCTCGCTGCTGTTGGAAGCTTTTTTTTTTTCTTTTTTTTCTTGAAACACTATGTAGCCACAGCTGGCCAGAAACTTGCTGTATAGACCAGGCTGACCTAGAACTCACAGAGACCCATCTGCCTCTACCTTCCGGGTCCTGGCATTAAAGATGTGCCACCATGACAGTTATTTGAAGCATTTTAAGGGTAGGAACTGTTTAATTTACTGCTATCACAGCCACCCAGCGGAGTCTCCAGCCCACTCAAAGTTCAGTTATTTGCTGAATGATTGAGGAAATTAATATATGGAGGATGAAGGAAGGAAAGGAAAGTAGGCTGCAAACCATCTAATGTTACTTAAGAATGTCATACACACATCCACAGCTCATTTGGATGAGTACCATCCGTCACTAAATGAATCCCTGAAACTTGTCCCCTGGAAACAGCATGGCCCCTGGAGAAAGGGTTTGATTGTTAGTCACTGTCGCCCTTGCAGTCTCCCGTTAGAGACAGGTGCTTGTTTTCCATTCTGTCTTACAGCCTAAATCATGTCTCTCCTGATGAGCAGCTTTCCGTACTCCTCAGTTTCACCTGCTTTGGAAATGACTCCCACACGCGTCCCCTCAGCCAGTCCTGTGCTGGCTTGCGTGCTGTCCTTAGGACTGGGCTCGTACAAACACACCTCTGGGTTTGCTCTCTTGATGGGATACGGTAGCATTTTGTTGATGGGTTAGCATTCTGTTAAGGACCAGAATGTTGTGGCCGCTGGAGCAGTGGCGTTGTGGGGTTGTTTATTTGTGTTTGTTCAGTTTTTAGGTTTTTGGCTAATGAACATATATTAGTTTTATAGAACCATAAATTTTCATTTTTAAGTTTTGAAATGACAAAATAAAAATGCTGTTTATACAGTAATACTAACTCTAGGGTGCAGGTCTCGGAGTTTAGACATTGTGTAAAACCACCCACTGTTCCTTGTGTTCATCCAGTACTTGGCCTATCCCTGCACCCAGTACCCAGTACCCGGGAACTGTTGTGTGTTCTCTTTCTCAGTGTCTCGTAAGTTGGTTGGGTGCTGTGCTGTCTGGAGGTTGGCTTCATTCACACAACCTGATGTACTGAGAGTCGTCTGTCTGCGTGCACGTGTTCAGTGTTCTTCTGACAGCACTTATTTGTGGGCTGTGACTAACCTTGTGACAATGGTCGGCAGCATATTTTTCACAGTTGCACTACTGTTTTGCACTCCCACCACAGTGTGTGTGGTTCTGCTTCCTTGTCAGCACTTACTGTTGTCGGATGACTGCAGTCGCCTTGCAGGTGACTGGCTTAGTCCCCTCTGACCAGGACCACTAGCCTCATTTGCTTTCCTCCACATCTCAGCCGTGTCTACCTTGGATCCTCTCCTGTCTGATGATTTTCAAGTATTCTCACTTATTCTGGATCCAGGTGGTACTTTGGGTAATTTGAAAATACTCTCTCCTACTTGTGTGGCCTTTCCTGTAAATGGCACATTTTGAAAAGCAGAAGTTGCTAATTTTTTTGAAGGCAGATATATCCGTGTTTGCTCTAGTGATGCTTTGGTATTTATAGGAACTATAATCTAAAGTCCTGTTTTTTTAGGAATTTTAGAACTTTGCAGGTTTCATTTAAGCCATGGTACAGTTTAAAGTTTTGTTTTGTTTCTTAAGCACTCCCCCCCCCCTTATACAAACCTGAGGCCCTGTGCACCCAGGGTTACCATCCCACCCTGATCTCTGTGTTGTACACCCACCCAAGGTCACCGCCCCACCCTGAGCTCTACCTGGGTTTCTAGCCAGGCACACATGCTCCAGTGCTGACTTTGTGTTTGTCGAAGCCTTTGGTGAGGAGACTGTCTTGTCTCCCTTTGAATTGCACTGTGTGTTCATCACCACCAGGGAGTCCGTTGTGTCTTGGCTCTGTTCTCTGTTGGTCTGTCTGTCGTAATCACTGCGGGCCAGGCCTCCTCAGGTCCTCCAGAGTCCTCTTGCTGGGTTTTTTTCCAAGCCATTCTGGCTCTTCTGGTTCTTTGCTTTATTGCTTGGGAAGTTAGAGCAGCCAGAGGCTGTCCTTATCAGAACTCCCACTGTCAGCCTGGCCTGTGGCTCTAGCATCTTAGAATTTGACTTTTGCGGCCTTCCCAAAGGATCGGGAAATCCTACCTTGTCTCTGGTAGGATTCCTTTCTGGAAATCTGGATTTTGGTGGTTGTGGTTAGCAAAGAATGCCTGTGAGCAGTGACTCCAGTGTCTCAAGCAGGCTTTCCTAGTGAACCCCTTCTCTCTGCTACCTGATCCCCCCCGACACACACACCTGCATTTTACTCCCGGAGGGTCTGTGCCCTCCACATGAGCTGTCATTGGTATGGGTATGGGCTCCTCACTCTGCACCTCACTCTTCCCTGCACTGATCTGGCTGTGTGTTCTTACTGTGCTGCTGGTGGGATTCTCAGTCATTTGAGTCCTTCCAGCAAATCACTGAACTGGTCTTGGGGACCCTGGTCCACAAGCAGTTTCAGAGTTAGAGAAAGGTGCTGTGGCCTTAGCTGTACAAGGTGAGCAGTGATGGACGGAGGGGAGGTATGCTGGAGTGGTAAGATTTGGAGTAATAATTTTCTGCCTTTTTTTCTCTTCTTCCTGATGTCACACCAGGGCCGATATCATTATTGTCCTTGTGGAGTAATAGCATCAACACTGCCAATTCCAGAAAGCACCAAGAGTTTGCTGGACGATTGAACTCTGTCAATAACAGAGCTGAGTTATATCAACACCTTAAGGAGGAAAATGGGTTTGTGCTCTTTACTGTCAAAGCTGTTTCTTAATTATATAATCCCTCAATGAGCGGTATTCCCGTAATGAAAACTGCTTCCTTGCTAGGGTCAGCAGGTCTTTGTTACTATTATGAACTAATATACACTCTCTCCAAGGAGGAAAAAAATTAACTTGATTCTTGGTACTCATACAAGGCCCAATTTATTGATTGTAATTGTGAAACTACTTACTAGTTACAGCATTATTTTTTCAGGGAAAAAAATTGTAGAGAACATTGAATCTGTGTAACAAAGAAGAAACATTTTCCTATCAAGTGTTAAAGTGTTTTAATCAGGTGTTTTTAGAAGAAATCCTCCTAAATGTATCGGCAAAGGAATTTCTTGAGTAGAAATTTGTCCCATATTTTTGCTTGGAGGAGGGAGAGCCACACAGGAAAAGTGTCCAGTGGCCTTTGAAAGGGGACCTTAGGGAAGTCTCTGGCCTGCCCTCTGGTCTGCCCAGGAGGAGGCTGACGGGTTGGAGGGCCCAGAATTTCATCCTTCCTTAGAGTGCTTGTCATCTTCTGTTTGGGGCTACATCAAGGTTTTAGCTCTGATGAACAAAGTAGATGGAAGTGTGGGTTGTTAGATGTGTTTTATTTACCACCACCCCTCTAATTTTTCAGGATGGAGACCACGGAAAATGGAAAAGCCAGCCGTCAGTGAAGAAGAGACTGAGAAACTAAATTAGTATATTACAGACATATTTTGGGCAGAATTTGATATAAGTACTTTTACAGCAAGATTGTATAGCTATGCTGCTTGGACTGGTTTTTACATTTTTAAATGTTTGAACAAATTATCTTTTTTTGTACTCACTCTAAGATTGGCAGAGTCAAAAACACACATTTGAGATTTGTCCTCCCAAATCGCACAGTTATTTTATGGTAAAAGGTGCCCCCCTCTGAAAAATGTTTTTTAACAAATTCTTAGGCTTCTCTTTGCCAAATAAAACCATTAAAACACATGAAATGTGAAGTATTGGATTCTTACCTTAAAAAAAAAGATATTATTCACTTTATGCTTACAGCCACCTCTAGGAATTTAAAAACATTTGATCAGAAATTAGGTGAGATTTAAGTATTTGATGCCTATCTTACCAGTCTACATCATATATAGTGAGTGCTTTTCTTTTAAAACATTTATTATTTTTATGTGTACGAGTGTATTGCCTGCATGTGTGTGAGTGCACTCATGCCTGCAGTGCCCAAGGAGCTCAGAAGAGGACATTGAATTCCTCTGGAACTGGAGTTACAGCAGGTTGTTAGCCACCATGTGGGTGCTAGGATGCTGGGACTGGGACTGGAACCTGGGTCCTCTGCAAGAGCAGACAGTGCTTGTCACTGCTCTCCAGTCCCCTCCCCCCATCTATGTTTTATTCAGGATCATTTTATATGGTACTGAATGATTTCTGCCACATGTCTGCTAAAACCATTAATACAATTGCATGCACATGGGAAGCAAGCATCTCAACATTAACTCATTGTGGAGATGTTGCCAAAGTGAATAAATCTAGAACTCTCCATAGTTGCATAAAGATTAAAAGCATCCCATGGAGTTCAGGAGAGTGCAGTATCTTAATTTACACTTTGGGATTTTTGCAGTCTCTGAGTGACTGAATGAGCACAGTACATTGAACCTGGTGAAATCACCACTTACATGTAAAATATAGTGAGTATAGAGGGATGTGGAGGAATGCCAGGCATTCCACGCCATACCTATCACTTCCTTGGTAAAGTCGCTGGACCTCTGCCTGCTTTCCCTTTATTCTGTCCAGGCCTCCAGCCTGAGCATAGCATCACTGACATCCTGGTGGGTCTTCCTCCTCAGTTAGCCTGCTCTGGAGGTGTGCCTCAACATCTAGGCAGTTCTAAATCCAGGCAAGTTGACCAGATTAGCCATCACACTTAGCAGCAGTCAGAAAAGCATTTCTACCTAGTGGGGGTTTTGTATATTTTTCATATTGGGTGACCCCATTGTCTGGCAGTGTTGAGCCTGTTTCCTGTTCTGGCACCCTGGCATGTGATTTGAGTGGATATTTCCATCAGGCCCTCTCAGTTTAAATATTTCTTGAATTTTTTGTTTGGACACCATTTCAGCAAACTGCTCTTAGCTAAACTTAAGTCTCTGTCACACTTGGATATAATGGTAGACACTGGCTGGTTAATACTGCTTGCCCAGGATACTACAGTGAGTTTAACAAGGATGAACGAATCCTTTTTTCTAATGAATAGTAAACATATTTGTGCACAGCATGTGTAAGTGCTTGGGAGATACTTCTGATGGCTTGCTTTCTGCTGCAAAAAAATACTCCAAATTCAGAATGGGTCAGTCTCTTGATGAACAGGAAGGGGGTTTAAAAGAGGCCTGGGTGTGGGGGAATGTTACAGGATTGATTAGCAGTCTTTAAGTTCTCACTATGAAGGAGATGAGTTCCACTGAATTTCAAATAGGCCCAGTCTTCAGCCTCATATTCTCAAGTTAGAGGACGGCTCACCTGATGTGATGGACCCCAGACTCTGATTCAGCAGCGTGCAGTGCACAGACCATTTTTAACTTGGAACAATTTGTATTTGATGAAAGACATATTGCTTGTACTTTAAAATGTTTGAAAATTCTGTGGTGCCGTCACATGAGATAGTAAGCCCTTGTTTAGATGTTTATTTCAAGCACAGGGAATCCTTCCCAAATGCAAAATCAGTGGGTGTATGCTTCAGTTTGAAAGAAGTTCAGGGAAGACAACAGCTTTGTTTTTGTTTTTCAGTTTCTAAAAATATTTTTATTTTGTGTGTATGCACACTGCCTGCATGTATGTTAGTGCACCCATGTTGCACAATGCCTGTGGGGTCAGAAGAGGGCATTGGGGCTCCTGGAACTGGAGTTACAGACCCTTAGCTGCCATGTGGGTGCTGGAAACCAAATCCCAGTCCTGCACAGCCAGTGAGTGCTCTTTGCCACGGAGTCATCCCTCTGGCCCTTTTCTGTGTGTGTTTTTTAAAGATGTGCTTTACTGCTTTCTGTGGTCTACATATTTGCCTGTGTGGGGGTCTGTGCATGTGAGTACACGTACCCGTGGAGAATGGGGCGAGGTTCCCTGCAACTGGAGTTCTAGGCAGTTGTGAGCCCTCCAGCGTTTGAGTTGAAACTAAACTCATCCACTGCAAGAGCAGTACGTACGTCTAACCCCTGAGCCATCTGTCCAGCCCCAACAGCTTGCTTTCAGTGAACCATGTGCCAGTCACTGCCAAGCACAGACTTCATTTTGTCTTTACAAGTATATCAGGATAATCTAAGGAAAGTATTAAGTAACTACCCACATAAATTATAGCTAGGTTATGAGCCTGACTTTCACTCTAGGCACTGAGGTTTGTGTTTTTCTAGAATATTTTTCTTTCAGAGTTTCATACGTGTGTAGAGTGTGTTTGATCATGCTCTTCCCTGCACCTCCCACACGTGTCCCCTTCCACTTTCACGGCCTCCTCTCTTCGTATGACCCACTGAGTCCGGTTAGTGTAACCACAGGTTTGGGAGGCCATCACCTGAGCTTGGACAACCTACTAAGGCCACACCCCCACGAAGAACGGCTCCTCCCCCAGGAGCCATATATTGGTGGTAGCTCCTCAACGAGGGTGGAGCCTCAAGCCCCACCCTAGCTTGAGTGCCACCTGACATGATCTTGTGTGGGGAACCATTCCACTACGAGTGGACAGAAGACAGCATTTCACAGCAGTCCTCCCCATCCCATCTTTCACACACACACACACACACACACACACACACACGGTATTTCCAGAGCCTCGTCAGGGCTTGATATACTTGTGACATTTAGGACTTGACCAGCTGCAAGTCTCTGCATTGACTGCTGCCGATTGTAGAAAGCTGCTTCTCTGACCAGGGCTGGGAGCAGTGCAGCTTTGTGGTTTGAACTCTGGCCTAGCTGTGCTGATTTGAAAGGTGATACTCTTAGCTCCTCTGGCTGTCGCAGTTTCCACATGGTGTTGTGGTGGGCAGTGGGGCCCACTGGTTTCTGCAGCCTCTGTTCTCTGATTCTGATGTGAGCAGGTTGTGAGTTGTTTGCTGGTGTTTCCCTGGGCCCCTGCCCTGCACTGTGGCCTCTTCCTGTGACAGGCACGTGCGGAGGGGTGCTTCCCTTGCAGTGTCTTCAGCTGTCCCCTGGCGGCTTCCATGCTGAGTTCTAGATACCGTTCATTCTGCCTGGGATTCTGTAGCATACCAGAAGATACACCGAATGGAGGAAGACCGGCCTCACTTAGCAGTGGAAATTAGCCTGCTTAGCAAGTACTGTTCTGAGTGGCGGCCTGTCAGGTTGCAAATATGACACGCAGGTACTGTCTGCATGCTGGCTTGCAGTCCAGGTCTGAAGCTTGGGGTGGATTGGAGCACTGTGTGTAGGGAAGCAGTAGTGCACGCCCAGCTCAGCAGCCCCACAGCCTCTGTGTCCTGCTGCCGGGATTGCCCGCAGGTAGGGCGGTGGCAAAGCTGGTCCAGCTGGCCTCCTCCAGGGGCTGAGCGGGATGGTGAGTGTCGCGACCTGGCCCCTCTCCACTCCGGAGGAATAAAAACACAGCAAGTCGGGAGTCTGTCCAAGCAGGATCTTGTTTATTAACCATTACAAAATAACTTATATAGGGTAGAGGTGGGGCTAAAGGGGAGTGAAGGACCAATCGATCTTTGTCCCATAAACTGCAGCCAGGCAAAGTCCATTCTGATAGGCTGTCAGAATTGGGTGAGGCTCTGACAGCTGCATTCCAAACGGTTGGTGACGGTTGGTTGTGACGGTTAGAAACCGTTAGAAGTCTGGCCGTGGCAAGCAGGGAGGCAAGGCCTGCACTAAGGCCAAGTCATGATCGTCCCACATCAGCCTGCAGCTCCCGGTGCATCGTGTGAGGACACCCGATCAGTGTCAAGCAGTCTGGCCTCGAACTCACAAATCCTCCTGCCTCTGCCTCCTTCAGCAAGCCCTACTGGTGTGCACCACCATCACCAGCCCCAGGCAGCCTGCGAGACACCCGGAGCGGGACCGGCTGGCGTCCTGCCCTGCCTGGAGCTGCCGAGCCACGCCACGGCCTGTGTGCTGGACAGCAGCCACCATTTTTGCCTGGGGGCCGCGTCGCACCACAGACTCGGCGTCAGCGGCCCAGGAGGAGGCGATCGCCAGGGGCAGCCGCCTGGGAGGAGGTGATCGTTGGTGGTGCCTGCCGTGCCATCTCCCAAACTGTCAGCCGCAGCCTGTGCAGTCGGCCCCACAGGGAACTGCAACCCCTGCCTAAAAGGGCGGGCTGGAGCCTCAGTGGCGCTGGAGGCCCAACATCCTGCTATGGTCAGAACTAGTCCTGGGTCTTCACGAAGCCTGGCAGGTGTTGGGTCACTTAATGCTCTGTCAGAGAGCACAGGCTAAACCAGTCTGGGAAATTTGGCAACTTGAGAATGTCGTGAAAACCAAAGATTCCCAGGCCTGAGAGCCAGTCCCTAAGAAGAAACTGTATAGTCTCCACGTCCATAATTGAGGTAATTAGATGCATTTGTGCATTTGGACCACTTAGGGACCATTTAGGGAAATCGTGCAGCTTAATAACCAGGTGCCTTAAAACAAGTTTGAATTCTCATAATTGAGTCACGTGAACCTTCGTCTAGGAGGTGCTGGAGAGCTGGAGAGGAAGCTCTTTGTAGGTAGTTAGTGACCCTGGTGAGAAAGTTCAGATATAAGATTGGGCCCGTGACAGTACTGTTGATGCAGCTGGCTTCACAAGGGTCGCTGACGGAACTCAGACAGTGGGCGGTACCAGCATTTGTTTAGGGATGCCTAGTACCAGGAACCCGGTGTATGACTAGAGCTTCCCAGATACGAACCACTGAGAGATGCTATCCTGGAAGAGCTGCTACTAAAGGAAGGCCCGGCTGCCTCCCGTGGAGGACCCACAGAAATGAGCGTGTGGATCATGACAGGAGAGCTTGTACCCACCATGCTTGACAAATGGGTTCTGAAACAAGGTCAGTAAAACAGAGCCCTTTTGTGCTTTCTGTGGATTAGGGTGTGCCTCTGCAGAGCTTCTGTTTAAAGCCTTAAGAGTAGTTTTCCAGTAGCATTGATTTTGTGGTTGTTCCCTGTGGGAACCTGAAGTCTGTGAATGAAGCAGTTGTTAATACTGTCACAGGACTGCCCCTGGCATGCTGCAGGTTTGTGTTGAGGACATTTCCTTTAATGAATTCTGCACTGCCCTTGTGTGTGGTGGCCCTGTAATGTCGACAGAGTTGTGCAGTGATGTATATGGAGTATCTGAAAACATTCATGAGCCAGGGAAGGTGTTGGTTATGAGGTAGCAAAAGATCTGCGAGTTGACACTACTTACCGTTGGGCACCCAGAGAGTCTCGGGAGATGGGTGCAGAAACAGAAGAGCTTAAGTGATGGTTTGGGTCAGGCTGGCCATTGAGCTTATGTTAGGCCTTCAGTCCCCGGGATGTTTTCAGACTTTTTGAGGTCACCTCCAGCCTTGATCTTACATCCTAAAATGCAGGCAACTGTGCAGAGGGAGAAACATTCTATAGCCAGGGGTCATACAGGGTGATAGTAAACTGATGACCGGTGTGCCCACACCGGAAGGCCCCTCCGGTTCATGTCTTCCAGACAGGCTCATGGTCACTATAATGAGGGATCCAAGTGGAAGTCGTCTGCCTGCAGGTGTGCCAAAGAGACCGGAACACCAAGGGCTTCGGCACCTGCTGGGAGTGATCGTGGGTGGTGGTGTGGGACGCGCCTTTGAACTCTCCCCAACACTGCAGATGGAAAACACAGCAGGCGTTCTGCTGCGTTAGTAGTTCTTGATGCCATCTTGCAGGGTTTATGTGGCATTCCCACATGCATATCTCAGTGCTGCCTGCAACACCCAGGAGGAAACAGAACATATAGGTGCCCATGGTTTCCAGATGAAACTGATGCTCTCCACAGTCATACTGGACTATGCTCAGGGTCTCACACATGCTAGGCCAGCAGTCTATCACTGCTTTCAAAAGATTGAATTAACAGGCCTGGAGAGATGGCTCAGTAAAGAGCACTGGCTGCTCTTGCAGAGGACCCCATTTCAATTACCAGCCTGCACATGGCAGCTAACAACCATCTGTAACTCCAGTTCCAGGGGTCTGATGGCCTCCTCTGTCCTCTGTGGGCATTGCATGACGCAGGTGCACTTACCCACGTGCAGATATAACAGTCATACACATAAAATGAAACAGTAACTACTTTTAGAAAACAAATGAAAATTGAGCCAGGTGTGGTAGTGCACACCTTTAGATCCCAGCAGAGGCAGGAGGATCTCTCGTGAGTCAGGGCCAACCTGGCCCACATATTGAGTTCTAGGCCAGCTGGGGCTACAGGGAGAGCCTGTCCAAAAGACCCTTCCCTGCAAAAATAAGTAAATAAATAAGTAAATAAACAAATAAAATTAAAAACTGAAAATTGAGCTGAGAGGTGTCCCCATCGCCCAGCTCTCGTCTTCCTCCTGCTCACAGTGCCAGTGTGAGCTCAGATCAGAAATGCCTGGGAGAGCGACTCATCCTGTGTTCTGCACTTTCTTTAATATTGTATTATGTTTGTGCGTATGTGTGGGTGTGCTTGCAACCGTGCATGTGTGAAAGTCAGAAAACAACTTTGTAACATGAGTTCTTTCCTTCCACGTTTATGTGGGTTCTGGAATCACACTCGTGTCCAGGCTTGTACGGTAAGTGCCTTTCCCTGCTGAGCCATCTCTCCAGCCCGACCATGAACTCAGGGGAGCTTTCTCCCTTCCTCTCTCCATGGCAAATCTGAACACAAGCGGTTTCTTGTCCAGTCAGAAAGACAGAATTCCTTTTCTGAATGTGTGGTGTTGGAGCCTGGTTTTGATTTTTGCTTTCTTGGGTTTCAGCTTTTATCTCCACTTGTTGGCAGCTGTCCATCTGAGCGGAAGTTCATCTTCAGGGTTACTGGGATGCTCCAGAGAAAGCACTTACCTCTGCTCGCCTCTTGTGAGCTGTGTTCACTTGGCTAGAGGTCTGGCTGTTTCTTACTCTCTGATGCCTCCAGAGTTAAGAAAAGGATCTTTTCTACAATGTGTTGTTTCTATGTGGAGACACATTTAGGGTTTCCCTACCCTACCTCACTGCTGGAAACGGAAAAGCCTGACAAAATCCTAAGTTGAGTGTGATTGATCTTTGTCACCAGCATTTCTTTTTGGACACAAGTGCTGGACAACTGGAAAGTCACACGGTTTAGATCCAGTTTAGCAGAAAGAGAAGTTTTTCCGAGGTAATGAGGATTATAGCTCTAAGTAGTTCTTTGGTGGTTAGGGGGATGCACAGGGAACTTGACACCTGCTGGTTTTCAGCACTCCCTGTAGGTAAGATCTTTAAAATGTGAACTGTAGATTTTCAGAGAGACTTGGAGGAAATCCTCCTGGTCACTTCATGTTTGTTAACAAGTCATACCAATGTATATACCAATAGCTGATACCTGGTACTGCATAGGAAGGTGTGTGTGCTCATGGATCAACAGAGCTGATGGGTTGCACTTATACCCAGGGAAAAAGTGACTCCTAACTTCCTTCCCCAACTTTCAGTTGCCCTCAGGGCTTTCTGAGAACATTTCTGGCAAGTGGTTCGCTTTGGAAGTACGTGTAAGCACTGCTCTTAATGCCAACAGCAAGGCAACAAAAGCCAGACATGCTGAGAAATGGGGCAAAGGGCTGGGCCTGTTCCTGCTTCTGTGGACTGCGTGAAGCCTGCCAGAGAGTTCCAGAACTAAACAGGAGGGAGACCCCAGCCTCCTCTCCTTCCTGTTTCTTCTAGATTAAAGATGGTATCATCCTGGTGTGCCTGAGGAGGCCCAGCCCCACACAACACAACACAAGCTGTCATTCCTGTGACTTAGTGCAAACTGCTAATGGAAAGCCTTGTTGTGGGGTGGGGCAGAGTGAGCTACAGTGGATCCTCCAGAAAGAACGTCATGTTCAGAGGCGCCATCTAACCCCTTCTCTGTGAGTCTTGCTCAAGTGGGCCCCTCACATGTGGGCCAGAAAGAAACAAGTCAGAGCTTGGCATGTTCAAGGAAAAGCCTTCACAAGCAGCGGCGTGTGTGATAACTTGGAAAAATTTATTGCGTGCCAGCCATGGTCTGGCATTTGTCTTGATGGCTAGAGGTTAGAGGAAGGACCAGAACAATCTGCCCCACTGTGCAGCCTGCCGGCCACATTCCTCCCTTGGAATTTAGAGTGTCGGTGATATGGACAGATATTGGGGTTCAGTGCTAGGCTCTTCTACCAAAACTAGGGCTTGGGCAGGGACACAAGGACAATGGCAAGCCAAGTGGGAGAACTTTTAAAGAGAATACACTGCCCCGGAAGAAATGGACTGGAGCAAAGCGAGTTTGTAAAGTAGCTTAAACCAGCCTTTTTTAATGTCACGTAACGTGGCCTTTGAAGGTCATTTAAATAGCTTGAGGTTTTGACAGTGCTCTGGCACGTGGGTCTACACACAGCTTTGTGCATTGCCTGTCTTGTTAGCACCTTACATCTACACATGCATGTGTGTTTTCATGTCATAATGGGTAGGTCTCCACGGGCTCTCTGAGAGCCTCGTCTCCTCACTATGGCTGGATTTAGTTTGCTGCAGGGTGGTTCTTCCTTCCCTTGACTACTCCAGTTTTGCAACCTTCATGGGAGGACTTCTGAACCTGTTCTGCCTAACCAGCTTGGGATGACAGAAGCTACTGTCTGAGCCATCTGTGTTCACTCCACGGAGAGGACAGCTGGCAGCTGTTCTACTCTTTTAGTAGAATTATAACACACGTCACGGCAGAGCACATGGAAAGACATGCTAGAAGTGATCTGCACAACATAAAAAGATACAGAGGCGGGGGAGGCTGGGAATGCAGCAGGGATAATGGTGACAGTTGTGATTATTCCACCTCTTTTTTGCATTTCAGAGAGGTCTCAAATACACTATATCCACTTAAACTGTTTAATAAAGGACACACTGGTATTTCTCATCACAGATGGTGCTCTTAGAAAAGAGTGGGAAAAGAAAGTGAAGGGCATTTAAATTTATTTTTTATTTTATGTGTATGAGTGTTTTGCCTGCATGTAAGTGCACCCATATCGTGCAATGCCTTTGGAGGTCAGAAGAGTGTGTTGGGTCCCCTGGACTGGAGTTACAGATGGTTGGTAGCAGCCACGTGGGTGCTGGGAATCAAACCTAGGTTCTTTGCAAGAGCAGCCAGTGGTCTTAAGCCCTAAGCCACCTCTCCAGCCCCCTATTTTTTGTTTCATGTGTATGAGTGTATTGCTTCACGTATGTAAGTGCACCTGTATCATGCAGTGTTTGCAGAGGCCAGTTCCCATGGAACTGGAGTTATGCATGGTTGTTAGTGGTCATGTGGGTGTTGGGAATTGAACTTGGGTTCTCTGAAAGAGTGGCCAGTGCTCTTGGCCACTAAGCTGTCTCTCTAGTTCCAACAGCATTTTTGATTTGAAAGACATCAAAATTTTTAGTTGTTTCACAAAGCAGTTTTTTTTCAATTAAACCCTTATGTACAATATTTGATAATTCTTTTTGTGCTATCTCCAGACAGTATTTCATGGATTCCAGACTACCCTCCAACTTCCTATGTGACCAAGGATAATCTTGAACTTGGGATCCTCCTGCCTCTACCTCCCAAGTATTGGGATGACAGGCATGAGTTACCATCCCAGGATATGCGGTGCTGAGAATTAAATTCAGGGCTTCAGGCATGCTAGGTAAGCACTGTACCAACTGAGCTTCACCCCAGCCCAATATCTGATAGCTCTGTGTAAGCTCTGGCTACACCCTGTTCCTGATACGTCGCCATGTGAGCTTTAGAGACCCAAAAGCATGTCTTGGCAAGGCATGCTGCTGAAGGGGCCCGGGTCTGGCACTAAGCTGACTGGGTTTTCTTAGGAACAAACCGGAGATGGAGCTTAGTGTTCTCATGGTGTCTTATGGTGCCACATTTCCACCGTCCGCACTGCTGTTGAGTCCCTGCTCTGTACTTTTTGGGGAGAACATTTTTTATTGAATTTTTGTGTGCTTCATGCAAAATGCCGTAATCATCTTTATGCTCCTCTGTCCATCTGTCACCTCCCGATGTCCCCTCACCACACTTCATGCTTTCATCTGGGATGTGTTAAGGCATATATGGAGTCACATTTGCATCCTCAGATGTCCCTCAGTGGAAGTTCAACCACTGGGGTCTAAGCAGCTTATTTCGAGTCCCTTAATGAGGATCTCCCTCACTTACTGTGGTCAGGGCTTCTCCTTGACAGAGCTTGGGGCCCCCGTTCCCCAGTTCTGTGCTGTGCTTTGACTTCTGTTTAACAGCTGCAGTGTTGTCGGTGGGAATGAGGCTTGTACACTGTGTGGAGCGGGCACTCCATGTGCCCAGGATAGCCAGCGGTGGTAGAGGAGAGGGATGTTTCGAGAAAGGCCAGATTCACGTGTGGTGTGGAAGAGGATGATCTAGCTTATGCATTTTTCCTTATTTTTTGACGGTTTCATACACATACAGGATGTATTGTGATTGGATTCGTCCTCCGTCCCCTTCCTTTCCCTCTGAATCCTGTCTTCCTACCCTGGGGGCTACACAGTGACAAAAAGTGGCATCCCCTCCTCCAGCAACCACTCACAGTGCTCCCTTCTCAGGACGGGCCGGGCCTCGCGGGTTGCGGGTGTCCACACCTGCTGTGTCCTCATGGCTGCAAAGACAGTGTTGTGTTGGGACGGCAACATTTCTTGACACTCTTCCCCGTCTTCCAGCCCTTCAGTTGTTTCTGTCCTCCCCTCTGTGATGTGGGCCTTGCGGGTAGATGCGGGGTGGGTAATGCAGATGTCCTGTTTGAAGCTGGAATGCTGAGCACTTGGCCTCAGCACTTTGACCAGATCAGAGTCTCTGCATGTCTGCCCTGGACTGAGAGCAGCACTAGTTGGGGGTGTAAACATCAGCATGAGAGGACAGTTGACTGTGCTTCCCCCGCAGGCCCACGCCCTCCCCAGCCATAGGCTTTTGACCTGGTTTACAGCGTCAGACCTGTACTTCCTCCTGTGGAGCGGGCCTCCAATCCAATCACAAAGCTGCTGGGTACCCCATGCACCGGAGGGCATGACTTGCCCGGTCAGTTGGTATGGTAGCATCCCCGGTCTGCCGCGGGGTGAGACCACTGGTGAGTTTTCTCCCCAGCAGCCTTGTGAGCACCCTTCTGCTCTGTGGGCGCTGGCCAGCAGAGAGTGCACTTTCCGCTCAGTCCATCTCGATTCCTCCGTGTCCTGTAACAGTGTGTGGTGTCTTCAGCAGTGGGGTCCTTCCATCTCGATACGGTGGGTGGCTAAGAGCAGTAATGGTAGCCTGTGTTCCTTTGCTCTTTTGAGACAGGGTCTCCCTGTAGCCCAGACTGGCCTTGATCCCACAGAGATCTGCCTGCCTCTTCTGGGATTAAAGGTGTGTGCCCCCCCACCAACTAGCCTGTATTCTTTTGGGGGCCTCTGAGACCTCTTGGCCATAGGGAGGAACCTGCATCTGCTACTAGAGTTCTTGTTTAAAATCCTGTAAGTTAAAAACTATTTATTTTTATTTTATGTGTGTGTCCTGTATATAATATCCAAGTGCACCATGTGCATGCAATGCATGCAGAGGCCAGAGGAGGACACCAGAACCCCTGGAACTGGAGTTTCGAATGGTTATGAGCTGCCAGTTGAGAACTGAACTCAAGTCCTCTGCAAGAGCAGCCAGTGTTCTTAACTACAGAGTCATCTCTCCAGCCTCTAAAAGCCTATAACTTCTAGGAATAGCATTATCCATTCGTGAAGGGCACCTCCGTTCCAAGTTCTTTAATGTTTTTACAATTTAATTTTTTAAATTGTACCTTTTATTTTTTAGTATTTTATTTAACGTTTTTATTTTATGTGTATTTTATATTGCCTGCAAATATGTAAGTGCACTGGAGGAGGTCAGGAGAGAGTGTTGTGCAATGCCCACGGAGGTCAGGAGAGAGCATCGGATTCCTCTGGAACTGGAGTTAACCACGTGGGTGCTGGGAATAGCGCCTTGGTTCTCTGCAAGAGCAGCCAATGCTCTGAACCGCTGAGCCCTCTCTCCAGCTCCTAAAATCGTATTTTTTAGTTTATAGAGGAGCAAGCTTCTCTCTGGCCTTTTCATGCATCCGTAGTTCTTTTCCACCCTTCCTTGACCCAACTCGTCCCCTCCCGCATTCCTCAACCTCATCTCCTTTAAGGCTTTCCACACTTACTGTTCTCCCGCATTTTCATAGTCCCGCTCACCACTTAGTCGCCAACCTCCTCCCTCCCACCACGGCTCCTTTCTGGCTTCCTGGCCTCTACAGACACTCACTCAAATCCAAATACAGGGATCTAAATTGGAAGTTAGGATTGGAGTAGGAGAGAGTCAGCTGCCGGCATCATACAGTTCACACCAGGCAAAACTGCACCTCTGTCAGCATGCTGCTGTAAGAGGCAATTTTCCAAATCACCAGCAGGGGGCTCCAGCCAGCTAGAGTCAGGTGATGGCATTTTGACCTCCAGGTTTAGAGGAGGAATCCCAACTGGCTTTCAGTATTATCACTTGCAGTTTGAAAATCCATCCTGGTGTAAATCTTAATGAGGATTAAGAAATTTGCCCAGGCTGAGGTTCTTGGTATCAGTGCCAAGACTGAGCCTCTTCTCGCTGTTTAAAATTCATTCAGGTTTGCTTTCCCCCCCATTGCTTTTTCCATCCAGTTTTTTGTTTGTTTCCTTTGTTTTGCATTTCTGTTTTGTCTTTGCTTTTTTTAAAACATGGAACACGTCACAAATCTGTGTGTCATCCCTGCGCAGGGGCCATGCTAATCCCAGCAATCCAAAGACTGACGCAGGAGGATTGCCATGAGCTTGGAGCCAGCCAGGGTTACAACAGTGAGTTCCAGGTCAGCCTGGGATACAGCGTGAGACCTGTCTCAACAAACAATAAACAAACAGCGTGAGACCTCCTCAGACATGGCCGAGCTGCCCTGCTCTGGCTCCTCCTACCAGCTCAGTTTCTCCAGCGTGGGTGGCATCACCCGCCACTCTGGTGTATTTTCATCTTTTCTCATCTCTGCTGCTACCCTGGTCATCAGTTTGTTAGAATTTTGTGGATGTCATTGCACTAAGACTCCACTTGCTGCCACGAGGACAAGCCGTCTTGACCATATTGTGTTAGATGATATTATTATCCAGACTTCATAGTGCAAGGAGAGATCAGAGAGGCTTACAAACTCAAGCAGCTCAGTAACAGCACCCTGGGTCGAATGCTGCCTCTCTGTCTCTTACCTGTCAGGAAATGCTTTTGTAGAAACCGAGCAAACCTTAAAATCAACACTTAAAATCATGATCTTTGGCCGGGCATGGTGGCACACACCTTTGATCCCACGAGAAGCAGGATGATCTCTGTGAGTTCAAGGCCAGCCTGGTCTACATAGTAAGTTCTAGGCCAGCTGGGGCTGCAGGAAGACTGTCTCAAAAAAGACCAAAACCAAACAAACAAAAAAAAAACCCAAACAAAAAGAAACAAACAAGATTTCACATAATCTTTACAGATAGAAACATTGCCAAGAAGCAGAAGGCACAGGGCGTTGGAGGCACAGATTTGCAATTCCAGCATCAGCAGTTCAAGGTCTTCCTTGGTTACTTATCCAGTTTGAGGCCAGCCTGGACTACACGATACCTTGTCTTAGGAAGGAAAAAAGAATTGAGACTGAAAAAACGATAGACGGTCTGCTGTCTCCCCAGCCTGAAGGAGGACCAGGAGTTCACGTCTATCCTCAGCCACTAACCTGGGCTACAGACAGGAGACCCTGTGCCAGAACAAAACAAAACCTGACCCAAACAGAACAACAGCAGTCAGGCTTAAAGCCTAGCAGGTGCAAGGGTCTGGGTTAGATTTCTAGCACATGTATGTGTGTGTGTACACATGCACACATATAACCATATTTTGAATTCTATGAGCCAGGTTTTGTTTCCACATGCAAGACTGAACAATTTCAAGATTCTGGTAGACTAATAAGTGTGTTTACACATTTGGTGACATACACACCCACTGTAAACTGTTCCTTACATCATAATGCATTTGTATAGTGCATGAAGTGGATCGGATATGACCGAGTTCTTGCTTCTGAGTCTCTTAGAACCTGTTAGAAAATCATCCAAGAGCCCCTCTGCCCCCAAGTCTCATTTGATCCCCTTTGGATGCAGGCGTTGATTATTGGTTGTCATCTCTTCCACCTGGGCTTCCTCTCTCTCTCTCTGTCTCTCTGTCTCTCTCTCTCTCTACCTCTCTGCAAGTACACATGAGTGTGTGTGGGGAGTCGAGAGGCTGACGGCGGGTGTCTTTCTCAGTTTCTCGCCGTGTTATTTTTTGACACAGGTTCCCTCACTAACCATAGAGCTCAGTGTCAGCGGGCCTGGTTGGCTGTCCCTCCTGTCCCCAGCTCCCAGCACTGGGATTTACATTAAAACAGTGGAAAGTTGTTAAATTTGAGAAAACAGAAAACTTCAGGGGCTGAGAAATGGCCCAGCAGCAAAGAGCAGAAGACCTGGGTTCAATTTCCAGCACCCACACATGGTGGCTGACAACTCTAACTCCAGTTCCAAGGGATCTGATCCCTCTTCTGTTCTCCATGGGCACTGCACAACACTGGTGTACTTACATGCAGGCAATGCACTCATACACATAAAATAAAAATAAATTAAAAAAAAATAGAGAGAGAGAGTCCAGCATATTTACCTGCAGCCTCTACCTGGACCATAGTGGACTCACTGGGACTCACTAGTCTGGCTGGGAATGAGCTGGCCGGGAAGTGTTTGTGTTCAAATAAACTTGGAAATTCAGAAGGCATGCTTGTTCCATCTGGGCTCAGGACCCTTAAATACCAAGGTAACTTTGGGTTTTCAAGGGGGAAGTCCCTTGTGTTCCTGCCTGCACACGCACACGCACGTGACTCCTGTCCTGGGCCAGCTGCAGGTGGTGGGGCCTGGGCTGTCCCACAGCTGCTTTGCTCACACTTAGATTCTTCTTCTTGCAAACATTATTTAGGTTATTAAACCTTCCCCTCCCCTCCCAAGCCATTCCATTTCCCCTCCCCCATCCCTCCCTCCCCTCCCTCCCTCCTTCCCCTCCCCTCCCTCCCTCTCCTCTTCCTTCTCCCCTCCCCCCCCTTACTGGAGACTGAACCTGCAGCTGCTCTGCTCCCATGCTAGGCAAGCACTCTACCACTAAGCCTCATCCTCAGTCCTCTTCTCAATTTTCGTTTTGAAACAGTCATATGAAGTTGCCTAGGCTATCCCTAAGCTCACTCTGTAGCCCAGGTAGGCCTTGACCTTTGACAGCCCTCCTGCCTCCACTTCCTGGGTGCCGTCAGTGTGTACTCAATGCAGGGCACGGGGGCTGCTCGGCAGGTGCTCGCTGTACCCGGCTTCCTCTGTGCACTCACCCGCATCCTTCCTCTCACGAGTACCCCTCCATGACAAGTTACAGCCACAGCTCATGGGTGGACAAATCGGTCGTTAGTGGTGTGAGTCCAGTCCAGCACTGTCAATCATCCTAGATCCATCTAAGGAAGATCCGACAGATGAACCCTGGATTCACGACTCCCAGGGATCAGTCTTCGTGACCAGGGCCTCCTTGGGTCCCTGATTGACTTGGTGAAGGAGTGAGAGCAGAAGCAGGGCCTTGCATGACAGAGAACCTTTCACCACACACACGACCACAGCATTCACCTGCTTCTCTGAGTGAACAGCTCTTGATATTTTCCAGGCCTCATCCGTAGAGCAGGCTAGGATAGAATCTTGCATCTTGAGCACAGGTGATCACGGCTGTTTTTCTTTCCATGGAGGCACATTCCACACAATAAGCACACACCCTAAATGTTCAATCAGCTTTACAGTTTTATACACCCAAGTAACCACTCAAATAAGAACTTAATTTTCACAAGCCAGACATTTCCCCATGTTAATGTCCAGTCTGTGCCTCACCCCTGATGGCAGGTTACCATTTTATTCTGAGGCACCCAAATGTTCTTGGGAAACGTTGAAATTCCTGGACTGGTGAGCTTGCTCAGCAGGCAAGGGTGCATATAGCCAAACCTGACCACCTGAGTTCTATCCCTAGAGCTCACATGATGGAAGGACAGAATGGACTCTGCATTCGTCTTCGGACTGCCACAAGTGAGGAATGGCACACAGAGACCTACCACCCACTCACACAATAAATAAATGTGAAAAAATTACTTAATAAAGGGAAACTCTCACAACCCCTTTCTGTTGGACATAGAACTGTGTTTAAAGAGAGCCAACATTTGCTGACACGTTGCAGGGGTGATCTCAGTATTCCTAACTGTGCTTCAAGGCAGAAACTATTGTCTCTCTCACTTTGCAGGTAGGAACAATGAAGCTTAATGAGACAAAGTTGCCCCAAGCTCAGACAGTTCTGTATTGGAGGTGCTGGAATTTGAACCCCTAGTCTCATCTCAACACTTGATTATCATCTACTTATCTACCTATCATCTATTGTCTATCATCTATTATCTATCTACCTATCTATCTTTTATCTGTCATCTTCCTACCACCTCTCTATTATCTATCGGTCTATCAGTCATCTATCTACCTATCATCTATCTCTATCTATCTCTTTGTCCGTCTGTCTGTCTATCTACTGACCTCCCTCCCTACCTACCTATGACAGGGTCTCCTGCAGACCAGGCTGGACTGAAATTCATTATGTAGCTGAGGATGACCTTGATCTTCTGGTCCTCCAGCCTTTACCTCCAAAGGATTGGGATTACTGGCATGAGCCACAGTGCCTGGCTCAAGGCTTGATTTCCAAACCAGATGCTGTTCTATTGTACTCCAGAGCACAGACACCCAATCTGCATGTTAGGTAACTGACTGAAATCTTCCTGAGTTTGGGTTAGGGGAGGAAGGAGAGTAAATTGGTTGCTAACACAGTAACCCAAATAAAATACTGGACAGTTTCCTCATTTTTTAAATAATTTCTTTACAACACGTGTTACTCTTACTTTGACGAGGGCTTGTGTTACCCTTGCCAGCTGAGTGTTAGGGACTGTGATGGAGTCTTAGTAACGACTGGCGTTGATGAGAGAAAGTCAGTTAATGATGGTGTTGACGTGAACAAACGGAGTTGGCCCTTGCTATGTGTGTGTTCCGTGCTGGGTGAGAGACAGCCTCTTAATTAACCAGCCATTCTAAGGACAGACTCTGTATTTAAATGTTATTTTTCATAGTACTGAGAATTGTACTTAGGGCCTTGTGTATGCTGGGTAGGCACTCTACTCTCCTTTCTCCTAACTTTCATTTTAGGACAGGGTCTACGTTATCTACTCTATACTTGAAGCGCAGGTTGACTCTGAACTTTCGATCCTTCCTCAGCCTCCTGAGTAGCTGGGATGACAGGCCTGAGCCACTAGGCCCAGCCTAAGCAATCGCTGACGTCCTTTTTCCGGATTGTAAACATGAAGCTCAGGGTGAGCGAGCCAGAGTGGGTTTGATTTTGTCAGGTCCAGGGATCCCTCAACGCTCACACCCCTCGATCTCCTTCAGATGGCCTCATCCAAGTCACAGAGCACAGGCTAGGTTCTGCCAGAGCCAGCTTCCACCAGGATAAATGTGAGTACTCACCGGACTGGCTGGCCCTTTGGGGTAAGATCTGTAAGTCCCAGCACTTTCGGGTTCACCTGTCCTTCAGCACTTGGATGCCAGCCAGAGTGGCTTTGGCTGTGAAACACAGGAAGTGTCTTGGTGTTTCATCCTCGCGAGCACTCGCCATTACCTCTAAGTGCCTGTCGACTGAAGGCTCCTCCAACTTCCAACTCCTGGAGCCCAGATCTTTCCAGGACAGAGTCCAAGTCCTTCATTCCATGCCTGGTGATGCTTTGGGAACCCTGAGGTCTGGCCCTGGCCCACCTCGGTGGTCACTTTGCTTCCCTCTGGTTTCCATCCTTTGGGGACATCTCTGTGGAGGAAGGTTGGAAGGACCCTCCAGGCACTTGAGACCTTCTAGAAATCTATTCTTGGCAAGCACAGATGCGTCTTTCAGGACCCGTAGGAAAGGCAGGTGGGGCAGTCTTAGTCATAGCAGTCAATTTTGCACAGGATTTAGTCTGCACCCTCTAAAGCTCTGAGTCCTGGTTATGCTTTTGGTTATTTGTCACTCCAGCCCTATGAGGTGTGCTTGACCAAACAGGTCAGGAGATGCACAGATGAATTCTGAGGAGACTTGGAGGAAGGTTTACAGTTAGGCAGATTTAAACAAATCTGTCAGAGATGGAGAAGTGTCCAGAAAACCAGCAGGGCAAAGGAAACTCATCCCGCCCACAGGCAGAGGGGCAATGGTTCACCTAGAGCCTGGTGACCCTGATCAGAGCTGCTGTGGGCAGAGCCAGAGCCTGGGGATGGAGGGCAACGGATTCTCTAAGGGCTCCCTTCTCTGTTCTCTGTCCTCCTACCTCTTCCTCCTTTCCTGTTCAACCAGAAGTCTATGGTCAGGGGACTCAGCCTGAGTGGTGTTATCCCTGTGGGGCTCAGCAGGGCATGAGATCAGAAACCAGCAGTCCTTAAAGAGACAGGCACAGAGAAGTAACGTGGGAAGCAAGATGAGTCAAAAGTACACCTATCAGTCAGGAGAAGCAAAATGACCAGAATAAGTGCTTTCTGTGTTGAGGATGCAGCATTCTAATGGGGGACAGGTATGGTGTATTACTTGGTTTATAATTAGTTTTTGTTGGGTACAATTAGCTGGCACACTTACTGAAGCACACCTTAAATGTTAGCCTGATATCAGCTCCCACAAAGAGCAGGTGTGAGGCTGGGCAGGTGAGAAGAGCCCTAACAGGTTGCACTGTTAGGCCCAAGAATGCAAACACTGTGTGGCAGAAATATGTCAAATATATTAGGGTACCGTGGCTTGCCATCATCCCCTAATGTCGTGTCAGTTACCGTAGTGTCTCACCACTCGGGGCCAGCCCGAGGGGTTGGGAGTGAGTAGACTCAGAGTCAAGCTGCAGACTCTGGGAGCTGGACAGGAAGCAGGCTAAGTGCATGGCCCTGCTAACTCGTTTATTGAACAGGTGCACAAGCTCTTATAGGTCTGGATAGCCAATGACCTTATGGGGTGGGTCCCAGATACAGCCAGTAGTAAGTTTGTCCCCAGGTAGGCAGGTTCTTTCCAGATGCTGGTCTCACAACTAGCCAGAGCAGAATGCCACACCCACAGGAGCCATTCCTCCATTCCTCCTAGCAGGTGGCCTGGCTAGGCCCACCTTGCACTGTGCCCAGCAATCTCCCAAATAATGACTTAGGCCATAGTAACGCTCTGAAAAGTAAATGAAATAAATTCATTCAACTCACAACCAGATGGTGTGCTGCAGGCCTCGAGAGCATTCTGTTCTACCAGATGTCTGTTTTCTCTCTCAATATTTGTTAGGGGGAAATATTTATTGTCACAAAGATGGAATATAATCACCTTAATTGGAAATTTTCAGAAGTTATTTTTAGGCTTCTGTTAACAATAGTTATAGTTTGTGACTGACTCATGACTTTAGTTTAATACTCTGGTGCTAGAGGCAGTGGGATTAGGAGTTCAAGGTCATCCTCAGCTACTTACCAGATTTGAGGCCAGTCTGTGCTACATGAGACCTTGTCTCAAAAAACAAAAAAACAAACAAAAACCTTGATGTAGTTGGGCTTCAGATTGCATACCGCTTATTTTAAGCCAAAAATACAAGAAAACTATTACATAAAAATAGCCAGACAGGCCTGAGGAGATCACTCAGTGGAGAAATTACTTGCTTTATACAAATGAGGATCTGAGTTTGATACCCTGGACCCATGTAAAAACGTCAGGAGTGGTGAGTGTGCTTGTAATTCCAGTGCTGGGGAGGCAGAAGCAGGTAGATTCCTGGGGCTTGCTGGCCAGACAATTCAACTTCATCAGTGAGTTCCCGGCTGCTGAGAGCCCCTGTCTTAAAAACAGTGGGTGGGGCTAGAGAAATGGCTCGGGGGTTAAAGGTATGCCTTGCTCTTGCAGAGGACCTGGGTTGGCTTCCTAGCACCCACATGGTGGCTACCAACCATCTTTAACTCCAGTTCTCAGGAATTCGACGCCCTCTTCTGGTTTCTTCAGGCACTGTACACGAATACATCCAGGGATAACACTCATACGCACTTTTAAAAAATCTTATGTTTTGGAGGCCCTGACTTAT
This sequence comes from Eospalax fontanierii, assembly GCA_035773235.1. Lineage (NCBI taxonomy): Eukaryota > Metazoa > Chordata > Mammalia > Rodentia > Spalacidae > Eospalax > Eospalax fontanierii. The sequence continues at coordinate 15,393,294 of CM069551.1, forward strand.
AACTCTCACTTCCAGTTCTGTCTGTGTTGCTGTAAATGGCAGAATCTCAATCGTCTTCGTGGTCTGACGCTGTTCCATTGTGCATGGCTTGTTCCCTGTGCATTGTTTATTGGTGGTCACTTGTGCCGAGTCCACATCTTGGCTGTTATGTTCAGGGCTTCCATAATCACAGGAGCACAGAAGTCTTTGACATTCTGTTTGTATTTCCTTTGGGTATATACCCAGTGACAGGATTGCTGGATCATGTGAAAATTCTGTGGGTTTTTTTTTTGTATGTTTTGAGGAAATCCCTAATGATTATATTAATTTACTCTCCCACTAGCAGTGTTTGAGAGTTCCTCTTCTCCACATCCTAACCAGCAAAGGCAAGCTGGTTTCTCTTGCAGTTGATAACCTGTAAACCATCATGTGTGGCATAGTGGAGGTCTTGGTCAACTACAGACTGTGTCTAGGGTGGTGGTCCCATGAGATGATATCATTCAGTGATGTCACAGACATCTTAATTGGCATGGGCATACTCTGCGATAGTCCCATGTGATGACACTACCCTGCAACCCAATAAAGAATGTCCCAACTCTAACTGTATGTAGATACACAGAACCGAGAGCAGTCTCATACTCCTCTGCTATGTGGAATGGACCTTGAAAGGTCTATTCTTTATTTTGTTAAAGATGCTGATCCAGAGTCAGTGAACTGGCGTTACAATCTACTAATGGAGCAAGGTTGACAGATTGAAAGCCCCACCTTGAAAGTGGTTTCTGATTCAGCATAGTGATATTTTTCAAGAACAATAAATTTAGAAGAAAATATGGCTAATTTCTTGTTCATCAATGAAAATTTTGTCTAATTATTTGTTATTTTCTCTGCTTGATGCCTTGCTGGATGTCAGGATGTGAGTAAGGGGAGGAACCCTGGGGAAAGATGTTAAGATTACAAAAGAGATGCACCTTTAATCCCAGCACTTGGGAGGCAGAGCTTATTCACAGCTAGGTCTTAACATTGCATTTTTAATAATCTCAAGAGAGTTGAAGGAAGAGAAAGGAAAATAAATAAAACAGCTAGAAATAACTCCACATTTATTTTTAAAACATGTCCAGGAAAATTATGAAAATGCAGTAATCCTTTCTGTTTAATTTTTAAAAACTTTTACATGTATGAGTATTCTACCTATATACACTTGTGTGCCCATGTATGCACTGCCTGAGTTGACCAGAAGAGGGAGTCACATTCCCTGGTTCTGGAGGTGTGGATGGTTGTTAGCCTCCATGTGGGTGCTGGGAACCAAACCTGGGTCCTCTGGAAGAACAGCCAGTGCTCTTAACCGCTGAGCCGTCTCTCCCACTCCAGTGCAGTCAGGCTTTGGTCTCCACAGGAGATTGGGTGAGAACCTGCATGGCTACACAAGTCCTTGAAGGCTCAGGTCGCTCCTGTGAAATGGTGTCTGTACATCCCACATCCCACATCCATCCGTTGGTGTCCTTTGGCCTAGCTTTAGATGACTTCTGACACCCAATTCACTGCAAGCACTGTGTAAACAGTTTCTATACTCTATTGTTTAGGGAGTAACCACAAGAAAAAAGCCTATGTGTGTCAGTACACATACATGTATTTTTTGCATCAAGGTCTTGTTATATAGCCCAGACTAGCCTCTGATTTTCAGTAATCCTTCTACCTTCATTGGATTTTCAGTGATACTTGGTTTAAACATACATTTACTTTTTAAGAAATAGTTTTGAAGGCTGAGTGTGGTGATACTCACCTTTAACCCCAACATTCAGGAGGCAGAAGCAGGCAGATCTCTGTGAGACTGAGACCAGCCTGGTCTACATAGCAATTTCCAGGATGACTGAGGCTACAGGGAGACCCTGTCTCAAAACAACAACAGCATTTTTTTTTTTTCATATGTGGTTGGTTTAAGCTGCTGAAGCAGAGGGCAGACTCGCCACATGGAATCTGGCTGCAGTAAACACGAAGAAGACGCTGGCCAAACTGTTCCCTATTTTCTCTCTAACAAACTAATATAATCTTAGTGGCTTAAAGGAACGTACATTATTCTTCTCCAGTTCTGAAGGTCTAAAGGATTTCCTTTGGGGACAATGAATTTCTTTGTCTCTTCAGCTTCGGACAGCTGTGCCCAGTCCTTGTCCATGGTCCTCTGACCTCTCCTGCCTCTGTCTTCTAAGGATGCTTGTGATTACACTTAGATAGTTCAGGACAGTGTTCCTTCTCAAGATCCTTAAATGCATCTACAAAGTCCTTTCTGACATGGACTTCCTCAATCCCAGGACATCTTTAGAGAACCATGGTTCAGCCTGCCACAGGCACCAACAGCATGAGGTTACTGTCAGGAGAGAAGAATCCTTGCATGTGTTCATATTTTCAATGAAAGATTATTTTGATAGTAGGTACTCAATACATTAATCGTATAGGACCACATGATATTTATCTGAGTATCCTCCTCACATACCCAGAGAACTGTGTTCCTTTCTGGGAATCACACTCTGAAATATAATCCTACTGGGGTGCAATCAAACATTTTGAAAGGATGTACAGAAGAGGAAATGCAGCGTAGAATTGGAGATATTTGCTGCAGAAAAATGTCAGCAGGCCTACGACGACCGTCTTCCTCTCAGAAGGGCAGCGCATGGGGACGCACAGTGCAGTGAAAAGGGCCAAACTCTGCGAGCGCTGGAAGCATTCGGGAGGCGACTCCATGTCCAGGGAAGGAAGTGCTGTCCACTGGGTGGGAGTCCTTGAAAGCTGCCGAGTTCTCTGTCACCAGAGACTCTGGCCCATGGGCTCCTTGTGACTTACATAAACACTTGAAAACATCCGGAAAGCACTGAGCTGAATACTTTGCCACGTCCCTCCCATATTTCACATTTCGTGACTCCAATGACTCCATGTCCCTGCCTGAGGAAGTGACGAGGGATGGCCACTCCAGCGAGCCAGAGGCACATAGGGCCTTTGACACGGTGGGAATGGGTTGTTTTGCTGGCTGGCAGATTTATGGTGGAATAATTTCCTCTGTTCATCTCCTGACTAGAGGGTGTGTGTCCTGGATCTACCGAGGACTCCTTGCTCCATGAAGGCGTCCAGATGGATCTCAAAGAAAGGAAATGGTTTAGCTGAAGTGACTATTAACAGAATTCCTGCTCATTAATTTTTTCCTTATTGTTTCCATCACGGGCTTCAGGGCAATAAATCTAGTTGTATCATTTCAAGATGAGAGTTTACATCTATTTTATATTCACACTGTATGTGACCTCTGTAACACCCACACTTTACACATGAGATTTGACCTCCCATATTGAGTGTGTCTTTCTGAAGGAAGTGTTGAGTCTGTCCATTTGTCATGATTAGCCACGCCCCTCTGCTCATCCTGTCTCCATCATCATTATTAGTTTGCACATTCTTTTCTCTTTAACTCCTTACTTGACCTTCTCCTCCTTCCTCCTCCTTTCTTGTGATACTGAGGATCGAACACAGAACCTTGCATATGCTAGGCCAGGTCGCTACCGCAGAGCTGTGCCCCGACTCCCTTTTGTATTTCTTTGTTTTTTTTTTTTAATATTTTATTTATTATTTTTATTTTATGTGTATGAGCGTATCGCCTGGATCCACCTGTGCCACGCAGTGCCCTCGGAGGTCAGGAGAGAGCATTGGACTCCTCTAGAACTGGAGTTACAAATGGTTGTTAGCCTCTATGTGGGTGCTGGGAATCGAACCCAGGTCCTCTGTAAGAGCAGCCAATATTCTTAACTGCTGAACCATCTCTCCAGCCCTGTGTTCTTACTTTCAGGCAAGATCTCACTAACCTGGTTTGACTGGCTTGGAACTCACTCTGCAGTGCATGCTGGCCTTGAACTTGAGATCTCCCTGTTTCCTGTCCTCCTCCTCCTCCCCTTAGTTCATGGAGGATGAAAAAGGCTGCAGCTGCATTCCTCATCTTCCCGAGAGCCTGTGAATATCCCAGGTCTGCAATTCCGACACTTGCTTCCCCTCCACTGTCAAGAAAGAAGTGTCCTTTTGTGACGTTAATTGTTTTTGTCCCTTGACTTGATTTCGAATCTCCCAAGAGACAGGTGTGCCATGGCGTTTCCATGGTGTGTTAATGTGTAACCCTGTATATGAGTGGCATGTAATGTGGTATGTGTATCTGGATCTGAATAAAAAGGAGACAGTGAGGTGAGGCCCGGAGTTCATGTCTCAGCTTCCTGACGGCCGGGTGGTGTGACCGGCTCCCACCTGCATCTGCTCCCATTGAGCTGCAATGCCGCCCCACCCTGGTGGACTGAGTCTCTTCAAACTGCAAGCTACAGTCATGGCAGCAAGAAGGTTTACCACTATGCCCTTCGGCCTGGACGGCCAGGCCCTCCATTTGTGTTCTGGGTCCTTTTACAATCCTCATGATCCTAGCACAGCTGCTCTTGCCAAACTCATCAATGGCCTCCAGAGTGCTTCATTTAAAGGGTGCCTTTCAGGGCTGGGGTGTAACTCACAGGGCATGTGTCCATCACAACTTCAGTCCCTAGCACTGCAAATAAAGGTGGTTGTCTTTCGGTTCCTCTCTTTCTTTACTTCTCAGTAGCACTTGATACAGTTTCTATTTTTAATTGGATCCTGGCTAGGAAATTTCAGTTCCTTCCATCCATATTAACTTGTTAATATCAACTAGATGTGCCAAGCATCTGGAACTTAAGCAGATCAAAACTGAGCTTTTCCCCTTTTCAAATCTCAAAAAGAAAAAAAACAAACCCGAGCTCTTCTCCCTCCAGTTCCCCACATCTCACTGGGAGGTCTTAGTACTTCCCAACTGCCCATCCTGCAGCTTTTGACTTAGCACTACAGTGGTCTCCTCGGCCCACTCCCAACCTGGGGTCTCACTTTTCATGTTGAGGCTTCCTGTCCTCAACTATAGTCCCTCCATTAGACAGAAAGCTCTAGAAATAAACAATTCCTAAGATTAAATTATAATCTGTATCAGCAGCATGATGAATCTCTCGCCTTGGCCTGCACTTTCCTGTCCAGCATGAATTATCTCTTTGTCCAATGTTTTCACACCATACATGATACTGTCCCTTTACTCACTTAGCACCGTTAGAGCTATCAGATCAACAGTCTTGTTATTACGATGATTGTGTCCAACGTACATTTATTTAACAACCTAACACTACTTCATAGTGTTAACCTGATTCACATCCATCCATCTTATCACATAGGCATTGCATCATCTCAAATCATCAAAAGAAGGGTGAATTAGATGGATGGACCACATTCACATAACTTTGATGACAGTACATTGTTATGGTTCTATTTTATTACTAAGTGTGAGTCTCCTACTGTGCCTAATTTATAATTTACACTTTACCCTAGGCTTATGTACAGAGAAAAAGTGCTGTATTCATCTATGTAATGCGCCTATGGCATTCAGTGCTTTCCATGGCTTCAGGCATCCTCCAAGGATCTTGGAATGAGCTCCTGGGGGAAGGGACCTCTGTGTCACTTCGGCCTTTTCATCTGCACGCCTGGTTCCTGTTGGAGCTCTTCCACACATCAGCCAGAACAATCTTGGGTCAATGCTGTTGAGTCCTAGCCCCAAGGTGTGTATTACACAAGTGTCGGTGTCCAGGCAGTGAGACATAGACTTTGGAGTTCCAGTTGGAGTGAAAACCTTGGATCAGTCGTGTCTGAGTCCTCAGGAGAGTTGAGAAAGCCCAGCATCTGGAAGCCAAGAAAATGCATCAAGAGAAGGAAGGACATTATCAGCTGTGCTCAGCTGTGCAGAATGCTGCTTCTGTGCTGAGAAAGATGAAGACAAAGAGCTGGGGGACCATGCATTTAGGGAAGGTCACAGTGACCTTGGCAAGAATCATTTAGGCGCATTCATGGGGGGAGAGAGCCAAAAGGTTCAAGAGAGCACAAGAAGAGAGAATTGGAGAACAAAGATGCAGTACAGGCAGTTCTTCCCAGGGGGCTGCCGGAGGAGGCGTTTATCAGCAGGATGGGAGTATGGCAAAGGGCCTGGGGTGCATCAGCAGGTGCTTGAAGCTGTTTTGGTTGCTGCAATTGGAAGCTCTTGAGGTAGGGAGAAAGGCCCCCAGAAGAGTGAGAATAAGAATCTGAAAGGATGCCTTTGCGTCTGAGGGAGGGGAAGGTATGAAATGGTCCTCAGGGACAGTGGATGGAGTAACGGGGTGCCTCTTCTCGGTGTGGGTGTGATTGCACCTTTTTCTCCATTAAGATTAGTCAGGGGTGCAGCTGTGGCAGGCTGGGCTCAGGATTTGGCCCGGGTTGGCGTTGCCCTGGAGAATAACACGGAGGACAAGGGGGTGGTTAGTGTGTGGGTGGGACTGTGGTGATAGACTCCAATCCCACTGCGTGCAAAGGGGAAGTAGGCACGGGAGAGGCGGGATGCCTTGCAGCCGTGGTGAATCAGTGGGATTATTATGGGAGAGGAAAGTGGATTTAGAGTATGCAAGTAGAGAGACTGGGTGTGGCAGGCAGGCGGGAAGGAAGCTGCTGGAAGCTGACATGACGGGCCCGTAATCACCATCAAGGACGTGCTCGATCACAGTAAGAGGCTGAAGCAGACGAGTAAGAGGCTGGAATATGAGAATATCATTACATATGGATACTGAAAGTAGGATTTGTCAGAAGAGTGCTGCCAAGGGTAATGCGTCATTGGCAAGGATGATGGTGATCCAGGAGGCCAGTCCACAAGGAGCCATGAGGGAGATGTCTCGGGATCCACAGAGGCCTGCCGCAGGAACATGTATTAAATATTTATAAATGGAATAGCCAGTCTGTAGGCCAGCAGAATGCACACCACTATGCTAGAACCCGACAGATCGACAGGAGGCACAGAGTGTGGCGTCAGGGGCATCACATCTTAGCAAGCATCAGAATACAGGAATAATTGGCCAAAATAGAGGTTGCTGTGCCCTACAGTGCTGGGGTGGGGCCACCAATGTGCATTTCTAACAGGTGTGCAGGTGGCATTGGTGTTGATGTTAAGTGAGTTTTTGTTCTTGCTGCTTTGAGATAGGGTCTTGCTCTGTAGCCCTGGCTGGCCTCAAACCTGCTACGTAGATTGGGCTGGCCTTGAACTTACAGGAGTCTTCTTGACTCTGCCTCCTAGTGCTGGGATTGTAATGGACAGATGTACATTACGATAGCTGGCTAGAAACCATTCTGAGAGCTGATGTACTATGAAAATTCACAAGAGGAAGGGATTGCTTCTGGATGGAGGGAATCAGGGAGGCTCATGGGGACTACGATAACAGCTCAGTGCCGTCCAGTACCACAGACTGGCTAGAAGGCAAGTGTGTGTCCTCATGCTCTTAGTTTTCTTTCCCATTGCCTGATGGATTACTATAACTGGATTGCTTCTGTTCACAGCTCCACATTACAGTCCCTTCTCGTGAGGAACTCACAGTTAGAGGCTCGTGAGGGAGTTGTTGCATGACACCCGTCATCAGGAACAGACAGTTGCGAATGCCTGCCGCTTGCCCTCAGCTCACTCTCTCCACTTATACCCAGGACCTCCTGCTCAGGGGATGGTGCAGCCCACAATTAAGATGGATCTTCTCACATTAATGAGCATAGTCTTCCACATCACCAATCTAGCCAGGAAGACGATCTCTCATGTCATGTTCAAGGGCTAACCTCAGTCTAGACAATTCCTCTCAAGTGTGCCCCATGTCGTGCCTCCCAGGTATGGGGCAGACAATTCACACCACGCACCATACTCTCCGAGACAGAAGTGAGGCCAGGATGCAGGCTTCTTGATTACCCCTACTCTGACAGTTCCCGGGGTTCCACCAGTCAGGCAGCCAAGAATAGGCTTGCTCAAGAATTTGGGTCCAGTTACAGAGGTTCAGATAATCTCTTTAGGTAAATGATGTGTCCCTTTTGGGTAGGACATTTGGTCTTTTTGATTTTGTCCAGCAGGACGTGGTTTTGTGACCCTTGTGGCATTGGGAGGACAATTCTCAGCTCTGTGTGGGGCTCTTGTTCTCTGCTCTGGATTCACAGTTATCTGTGGCAATGTCCACAGTCTGCCAGGTTGCGGCTGGCCCCATTGGCCCTCTTGACTGAGATCTGCCAATGGAGTAATTTGTGGTTCAGTTGCTTTTCCATTCGGAGCCGAGTCTCACTGGGCAGAGCTGGCCTGCTCTGGTCCCTCCGGGGTTTCTGTCCTGTTCTCTGTCCGGCCCCCGGCCCAGTGAATAACAAGGTCATCTTGCCCTTTGGCGAGGGCTCTGCTCCTGGGCACAGCGGCAGCTCCACAGGTCTCAGCCAGAGGCTCTCACCTCCTTCCTTGTCACCAGAGCTTTGTCCCGTGCGCACAGCAGAAGAGAGGGAAGCTTCAGGAGCTCCCTCAGCCTTCAGCCTTGCTGCTTCGCACGACCCCTCGACTCTGTTAGCATGGAGACAGCCTCTTCCCCACCTCCCTTCCTCCTGTCTCCCCGGGTCTTTCACTGTGCTCCCCATAATCTCGGTGCGTGCTCTCGGCATCACCTCCACCTTTATGAATCGTTGACACTGTGCCTTAGAATCCATGTCCTGGGGCTAACATGATGCCTCAGGGGTTAAGAATGGTGAACTGCTGGTCCAGAGAACTGGACTTCAGTTCCTGGGGCTCACAACTGCCTGTAGCTCAAACCCCCGGGATTGTGTCATGTTCTAATTTATGAGTATTATGCCTGCATATGTGTAAGTGCATCTATATCATGCCATGCCTGCAAAGGACAGAAGAGGGCATCGGGTCCCCTGGAACTGGACCTTATGGATGGTGGTTAGGCACTGTGTGGGTGCTGGGAATCAAATCTGGGTCATTTGCAAGAGCAGCCAGTGCTCTTAACCTCTGAGCCGTCTCCCCAACCCCAGGAATTTTTCTTGACAAGCACTGTCTGTATGCATAGACATGAAGGGCAATGCTGAGAAGTTGCATCAAGACACCTGGATCACTTCCTTATCTCTGGAAGGCTGGTGGTGTGTTATTTTATTGTGAGCCCCTGCTTTGTGCTTTTCTACTGTAGTATGACTTATTTGTATGCCATAAAAAAATAAAAATAGGCCTTGGTTGACTGTGATAGCATACATCTTTAATCCCAGAACTTGGGATCTTTGTGAGTTCAAGGCCAGTCTGGTCTACACAGCAAGTTCTGGGTCAGGAGGGCGACATAGTGATAAATTGGGCATAGGAGGCTCGAGAGATGGCTCAGCAGTTAAAAGTACTAGCTGCTTTTGCAGAAGACCTGGTTTCGATTCCCAGCACCCACATGGCAGCTAACAATCCTCTGTAACTCCAGTTCCAGGGAAATCTGATGCCCTCTTCTGACCTCCATGGACATTGCATGATATGGGAACGTTATACACATGCAGGTAATACACTCACACACAGTTAATAAGTAAATAAATAAATATTATTTTAAAAATTAGACGTAGTTGTTACAAATAGAATTATAGTAGTTGGGATCTGTGGATATTGTAGAACTTGACGCCAACTGTGGTTTATTTTCCCCTAACCCTATGGGCCATGACAAAGTTTAATTTATAAATTAGGCATAAGAGGGCTGGAGAGATGGCTCAGTGGTTAAGAGCACTGGCTGTTTTTACAGAAGACCTGGGTTCGAGTTCCAACACTCCCATGGCAACTAACAACCATCTGTAACTCCAGTTCCAGAGTATCTGATGTCCTCGTCTGTGCTCTGAGGGCATTGCAAGACAAAGGTACACTTTAGGCATTCAGGCATAATACTCATACACATAAAATTAAAGGAAAAAGTAAAAAATAATTTTTAATTTTTAAAAATTGGACCTTAAAATAAAAAAAAAAAAATTAGGCACAGAAAGAGAGTAGCAATAATAAATGACAAAACAGAAACATCGTAACAGTGTTCTGTAATAAGCATTTTGTCTAATATTTTGAGGCTGTGGTGGACCTTTGGCAGAGATACTGCAGAGACAAAGCCTCTGATGAAGGAGAATCGCAGTCTGCAGAGACAGACACGTGATGTAATGGATGAGAGGAGCTGGGAGGCTGGGGTTCGTTCCGGATTTATGATGAGTCACCTCATGTAGTCTGTCTTTTGTTTTTTTTTTTAATTTGTAAAAATGGAATGTTATTAAGTCTCAGAGTGTTCCATTTGCAGAATCAAAAGGAAAATTGGGTCCAGAACAACAAAAGAGAAATAAAAACCAGAAAACCAGATACTGAAGTTTAAACTTGAACCTGACAGTTTTAATATAGCACAAATCATCCAGAGAACAGGCTTCAGTTTTCCAACCTGTTTTTTATTTTCATAAAAACTAAGGGAAACATCCACAAGATGAACTACTTCTTCACTTATGGAATTATGTATAGAAATAAGCAGCATACATTGCTATCGCATAGATGTTAACTCTGTGGAGCTAGTCATTTATCAAAAGGGTTGAATAATCTGAAGTTGGATTCCTTTCATTTCTCTCAGAAGTAGCCTCTGTTCCCATAGTGTACCTGGAGTAGGAACTGTGTTATACAGGCTGATGAAAGAAGCTGTTCCTGTTCACCTGGAAGAGTCAAGTGGCATACTAAGTAAGATTAAGAAAAGCTTTCAAGGCTAATGATGACATTATAGAATATCTGCCAAGACACAGATCTGAATTTTACAAAATCTGTTCCAAATTTATATGGTAGTTTTCTTCGGATCACACAAAAGATAACAGTGTGGCCTGTGAACTACGCCAAGCAGAGAGCAACTTGAGAAATTCCTTTGTTAACTGAAAGCAAAGACGGAAGACTCACACGTGAGTGAGCCAGGTGTGCAGCCGGAGTCGGCTGGACGCCTTTTCAGGTAACAACACTGAGAGCCGTAATAAGGAAATGCTCCTAGAAATGTTCCTAGAAACGGCACTGCAGAAACACATTGCAGCATTGAGGTCATACTCACACCTCGATGAGTCCCCGTTTTCTGTGTTAGGTTAGGATTTCCACTTCTCTTTAAATAACTGGGAATGTAGTCGAACTGGTTATAAAAACATTTCTGAAACTTCTAATCACTACCGAAATGCTTGAGAAATGACAGCGTTGTCCCTCCCGATCCTTGTTAGTTTATGCCAAGAGAGGTTGTCATGAGAATCTGCACTTAATAGAGACGCTTGTGTCTCTGATGAAGACCGTGGTTCTGGGGAGTGTTTGTGAGGTGCTAGTAAGGGTTAGTTGAAAATTGCCAGTGAACCAGCCCTAGCTCAGGATGGGTGATGCTTTCTGGTTTGCTAATTACTGTAATTTCCTGCTTTGCTTTGCCTTTGCAAACACTTTGATTATGCACATTAACATATATTAACCTTTCAATAACAATTGTTTCAAAGGCAAACAAACCCAAAATACTGATTGATTAAAATTAAAAGAAGGTTTTAAGTTTCTTTTTTCCCTCTTTTTTTTTGTTTCTGTGAGACTGACCTCATGTGGTCTAAATGACTTGACATTGCTGAGCCACCTAGGCTGGCCTTGAACTCTTGATCTCCTGCCTCTCTTCCAAGCCCATTAAGTTTCCCGAGCTTTAAGGTTTTCATAATTTTGTCTTCTTTAGAAGTCACAAAACATATTTTTTAAAGCTGCATGATATTGATTATAAGATTTACATCTACAGGAATAAAACAACAGCATTCATTTGAATTTCAGATAAATAATGGAAAGAAGCGTACTGTATTTTAAAAATATTTTATTATTTTTGTTTTATGTGTGTGCATATTGCCAGCATAAGTGCACCCATAGCATATCATATTTTTATAAATAAGAACATTATTCACAGAAATACAGAACCTTATTAATTAGTGATTGAATTGAGCTAATATCTTAATTAAGAAAATTTATTTTATGTGTATGAGTACTTTGTCTACATGAATGTAAATGGACATATGTGCAGTGCCCACAGAGACCAGAAGATGCCCTGGAACTGGAGTTAAAGACTGCTGTTAGCTGCCATGTGGGTGCTGGGAACCAAACCCGGGTCTTCTGCAAGAGCAGCCAGTGCTCTTAACTGCTGAGCCATCTCTCCAGCTCCAATGCAGTCACACTTTGGTCTCACAGGATATTGGGTGAGAACCTGCATGGCTACATTAGACCTCGAAGGCTCATGTCCCTCCAGTGACGTGGTGTCTGTGCACATCCCACATCCACCCAGGGTGTCCGTTAGCCCGTCTTTAGATGACTTCTAACTTAATGTAAGCTCTGTGGAAACAGTTGCCGTACTCTCTATTCCTAATATTTTATTTTGTTTATTATTACTTTTATTTTATGTGTATGAGTGTATTGCCTGCATGTATGTAAGTGCACCTATGTCATACAATGCTTATGGAAGTCCAAGGGTGTCGGATCTCCTGGAACTGGAGTGTGGATGGTTGTCAGCATCCATGAGGGTGCTGGGACTTGAACCCAGGTCCTCTGCAAGAGCAGCCTGTGTCCTTAACTGCTGAACCATCTCTCCAGCCCCCAAGAACCCTAATATTTTAATATTTTTAATGTGAAAATATTTGATCCCCTCCGTTCTAGTGCAAGCCAGCCAAGATTTCCTTTTTATCCTGGACTGTCTTCGTATTAACAGTTATCTTTAAAATATTAGTGCCATGGTTTAGTCATGGGTTTTCCTCTTAAGATCCGTGAATTAGGAGCTTGCTTTCCAGTGTGGCAATGCTTTAAGTCCTTTAAGAGGCAGAGCAGTGGAAGGTGGTTGGGTTGTTGGGTCATGCTTGTGGAAGGGATTAGCTAACACTGGCTTTTCAGGGCTAGTTCTTGTGAGAGTGGGTTGATGGGAGGTGGGCTCACCTCATGCCCCTGGCCTTCCTGCACCAGGCCTGCTTCACTTGCCCCTTCTCTCCGCGCTGGGATGCAGCCCAAGCTGCCCTACCTGATGCCACGTAGATGGACCATCTGATCAAACTTTTGGCCTCCAACCTGTGAGATAATAGAGATTGTTCTGCTATAAAATATCTAGCACCAGGCATTTTGTCGTGGCAACACTGAATGGGTTAAACACTAAGCTTCTTTCTAGGTACACTTTGAAAGGTATGTATTATACTTACTGCAGTTACAGGAATATGAGAAATCCAGAGGCTTTTTTTGTGTGTGAAACTGAGTCAAATTTAAAGTTTAACATTGTATTTAGAAGTAAGGAGGAAAACAGAAGTTTAGTAACTGGGGAAATCTGACTGTAACTCCTACTTGAGTGACATCGCATCCTTGAAAGAATACCAGATATTTCTTTTTTATTTTATTTTATTTTTCTGAGATAGGGTGTCCCTGTAATGCCAAGTGGCCTGTAACTTGATATGGAGACCAGGCTGGCCTCAGTCTCAACAGAGATCCACCTGCCTCTGCTTCCCAAGTGCTGGGTTTAAAGGTGTGTACCACCACGCCTGGCTGGTATTTCTTGATATGATTCTAATGCATACATTAATACTAATGCAATAATTTAAAAAGTTAAATTCTCACCTTAATTCTGATTGTAGAACTTAGTGTTCGGACAAGACACAACAATACTCCATTAGTCACAAAACAGTCCGTGATGACCTTTCCTTTTTCCTTGATGTTCTATCTTATGAGGCTTTCAAAATGACTGTTAAGCCAAACTTTTGGTTAAGCCAAACATTTAACATTTGGTTAAGCCAAACTCCTTGTAGGCAGATGCAGGTTCCTCCTCCCTCTTGTGTCAATGCCGGTCACGTGCTTGGCACATCACAGTGCTCAGGGATACTTGCTGATTGGGCGCAGTGAGACAGTACATCCCATGGCCTGGGGCGCAGCACCGGCTTAGAGCACGTAGACTGTTCACGTTTGCTGGCTCTACCACGCTGTTGCAAGGATGCCAACATCAGTTTTGTTTCCAAGACCTGTGCCTAATTGGCAGTGGGCTGACTCGGATATGGATGGGAAGGGGAAACAGACAGAAGAATCCCAAGGGAGGCCTTGAACTCACAGAGATCTCCCTGCCTCTCTGCCTCCTGAGTGCTGGGATTAAAGTGACCACCGTCATGCCCGGCTTGACAGTGATACCCTTTCAATATAAAATTTTATTACATTTATTCATTCATCCATTTAGTTATGTGTGTGTGTACCATGTGGAGGTCAGCTTGGTGGAGCCATTTTGCTCCTTCCACCAGGGATTGATTGAACTCAGGTCATCAGTCTTGATGGCAAGTGCCTTTACCTGCTGGGCCGTCCACACATCCCTCAGTAGTTCTTTGTATAGGAGGTAATGGGAAATCGTAGACAGACAGGAGGATGTGGGGCTCATACGTCTACCTAACAGAATCTTTACGCATACCTAGGACACAAACCTCTGGGATGTCTGTGAAGGAGTTTCTAGACATTATCTGAGATGGGGAGACCCACCCTACAGTGGGTGACACCATGAACTGGGGTCCCAGGCTGCACAAAGAGCAGAACAGGAGCATCCATCACTCTCTGCTTCCTAATTGTGTCTGCTGGTCAGCTGCCTTCACCACCGCGATGTGTCCTTGTGCTGAGAACCAATAAACCTTTCCTTCTTGGACTTGCTTTTATCAAGTGTTTTGTCCCAGTGAGGAGAAAGCAAATACAGAGCAACCTTCCCACCCTGGGAAGGGGGAGCTGGGAGGTGCAGGAGCGGCTGGCTCCCCTGGAGCTCACCCTTTGCGCCTCCCCACCTGCTAGCCAAGCTTGGAATCCGGACCCCAGGGCCCTGTTGCTGCACTCCCAGCTCTGAGTGGGAGCAGGGGTGGAGGCGGGTGTCTTTCCCTTCAGGGAGATGAAAACCCATGTGGAGCACTGTGAAGACCTGACTATTTGGGGACATTGTGTTTTCTCTACAGGAGACCTCTTGTAACAAACAGGAAAAGTACTGGGTTAGATTAGCACAAGTCTTGTGGCACTGCGGAGGGTAGACGAGCGATTTGGGAGCGTCTGGAAAGTTGAGTTGAGGCCCATGTATTTGCCTATCTGTAAGAAGTTCCTATTGAAAGGCGTTGAGCGTTTAATCACGCTGTCAGTGTCTCTGTGTCATTCACGGCTAGGATCAGGCTCCAGTTTGATAAGCAGAGATGATAACGTGAGCAGGCCAAATCCCCGTGCAGTCTACACCCATCACTAAGGCAAAAATGGAAACAAGCTTAGTTGCAACACTTTCCTGGAACACAGTACGGAGAAATAAGCAGACCCCAAACATCGATAAGGTTGTCCTGGAGAACCACATTCCATCTTAAGTCTGCTCCTGCCAAGAAGGGTGGATTCAGATTCTGTCAGGCCGCTTGGCTTTCCGCACACGCTCTTTTTCCACTGAGATGTCCTGAAAGATGAGCTACTGGCCCAGCCGAGTGAATGACAGAAAAGTTGTGTGGATGTGTGGGCTCCTTGTCCCACCGTGGAGAACACAGAGGCATTTTCTCCTTCTGCTTCTCCTCCTCCTCTCCCTCCTCCTCCTCCTTCTTCTCCCTCTCCTTCCTTCTCCTCTTCCCCTTCCTCTTCCTCCCTCTTTTCTTCCTCCTCCTCCTTCTCCTCTTCTTTTTGAGACAGGCTCTAATGTAACTAAGATTTGCCTTGAACTTGTTTTGTACTTGAGACTCACCTGGAACTTCTGATCTTCCTGCCTCCCCTTCCTGGGTGCAGGGATTAAAGGCATGCTGGGGATCGAACCTAGGGCTTCCCAAATGGTAGGCAAGCCTCCTACCAACTGAGCTAGCTTTTCTTACACTGTGAATTAATAGGAAAAGACAAATGAAAACACAAGAGACAGCCTCCCGTTCGCCTTCGGTTCAGCTGTGGCCCTAACCCCATCTTCTCTGCACTCGCTCTACGATGTCATTATTAGACTTTGAAAAAGTGTCTTACATGATTTTTCCTCTTAAAAGTAGGTGTCATTTGTTGCTATATGTTTGGATCTTTCATTTAAAAACAATACTCTAACGTACTAAGAAAGCAGGGAGAAGCACCCTTAGAGTGACTGCACAGAACATCAGAGAAATGTGATCTTGCCTTTTAAAGTCATCATAGAAATCCTTTCACATGTTATTACATGTTCTTCAGAGTGATTACGTTTCATGTAAATATAAGTATTTTGCTATATAAATAACATTTCCTTAGGACATAGTCTGTATTTCCATGCAATTGTTTAAAATGATTACATAATACATGATATTGTCTATTTGGCTGTCAACATTGGCTGTAATAATTTTGAAACATTGTTTTGAGTTTTTTGGAGACAAGGTTTCACTATGTAGCTCAGGATGGCCTGGAACTCATTATATAGCTAAGGCTGGCCTCAAATTCATGATTCAGCCCCCAAGAGCTAGTATTACACTTGTCCTGTTACACTTGGGCAATAATTAAATTACCTGGCTAATAATCATTATCATTTTTTCTAATTTGATCTATTAGAAATGACACTGTACAATTATGCTACTTTTGTTTGCCTCTAACTGACCTTTTGCCTATAAAGTTTGTTGTTATATTTGTTTACTGTGTCTCTCCTGGGGGATTGGGTGCCACAGGGCACATGTGGAGGTCACCAGATAGCTTGCAGAAGTCTGCTCCCTCTTTCACAGTGTGAATCTTGGGAATTGAACTCAAGTTGTCAAGCTGGCAGCACGAACTGACCTGCCCAGCTGTCTTAGTTGTCCTATTCTGCTGTTTTCTTTTAAATTTTGAGTTTTGACATAAATCTTACTTGATAGGTACAGTGGTTTGAATGAGAATCGTCCCTCATAGGTCCAGTATATGAACCCTTGGTCAGTGACTCCGTTTGGGAAGGATCATAGAACCTTTGGGAGATGGGCCATGGTGGAAGAAGCATGGCCCTGGGGGCGGGCTTTGAGAGGTCATAGCCTTGGCCCACTTCCAGTGCCTTTCTCTACTTCCTGTGTGTGCCTGAAGACAGGAGCACTGGCTCTCTGCTCCAGTGGCTCGGCCGTGCCTCCCCACCATGATGGACTCTCTTTCCTCTCGAACCCTAACCCAATAAATTCTTCCTTCTATAAATTGCTTTGGTCATGGTATTTTATCACAGCAACAGAAAAGTAGCTGATACAGTGTGTTACTGTATGATCTTATTTTAATGAGTATGTATTTCTAAACCAAGAAACAAACTCCTTGTGCGTGGGTATGGGATATCCAATTCTTTTCTTTAGTGTATTTCTTTTTATTTTGAATGGTGTAATATATTCACCTGAGTTTACTTTTGTTTTAATCTATGTGGCATTCTGACACCATGAATTACGTGAGTGAACTTAGGGCCAGTTCCTGAATAATCTTATGTTTTTCTAATGAGTTTTCATACTGCTTCCTTTATGATACACTGAGATCTTACAAATAGTTGCAGCCTGCAGACTGGGCCTTGTGCCTATAGTTCGAATACTACCGAATACTACCACCAACAGCTTCCCAACCTCAGGCATGAGCTCTGAGCCTGGCTGAGAGTAGGTCTGGTTTCCAGGTCTGGTTTCCTTGGATGTTTGCCCCTAGGGAGCTTTTCAAATGCCTGTAGCATGTAAATAAACAACTTGGAACTTTTCCCACTTGGGGGTGTGTCCCCCCCCCTTTACTTGATTTTCTGTGGTCACGGCCATCAGGTGAGGCTAGGAAAGGCTAGAAAAATCCATCAGGTACAAATCTATTTCTTTAGCATTTGCCCGAAGCAGAGCATAAGATGGAAATATTAAGACAGGGATTCAGAAACATCTCCTGGGCTGGTGACCTCAGCCACAGACAGGTTACCAGAGAGACAGGAGAGAGGAATGGGCCAGAGATCTTGTCTTAAAGTTAAGCCAGGCAGGGAGGGTGCAGGTTTCTGAAATAACCACAGAGCATGGCACTGATAGGCACACACCACAGAATCCAGAGTCCCATCCCCCAGGGGCGGGAGGACGAGGCTCTGGAGAATTCTCCTGGGTCCATCCTCCTTGCTTTGTGTCTTTTTTTTTTTTTTAAAGACAAGGTCTCTCTGGAGCCCATCTGGCCTGGAACTTGCTGTGTAGACCAGGCTGGCCTCAATCTTCTAAGTGCTGGGTTTAAAGCCGTGCCCACCGCACCCAGATACTTTAGACCTGTTCTGACTTGTTCTGCTGCATTCTCAAATCATGAGCCCAAATCAGTCTTTCCTTAAGGTTAAAGTTCTTCCTGTTAGGTATCGTGACCACAGCGATGTGGAAGTTACTAACATGAGTCGATTTCTTAAGCTCTCTGGGTCTCAGTTCTTTCATCTGTAAACGCAATTGACAGTTGGATTGTCTCGTGGGGTACTGGGGAGAATGTGGAGAACACCAGGCTTGGAGACTCAGATGTGAAGGTGTCATGGGGTTCACTAGACTCCTTCTCTGCTGCCTGTCGTTTCCTGATAGCTTTCACCAGTCGCAGGTTTTCTGTGCATCACTGGGGTAGGGATAAAATCCTTAATGAAGCTTTCAAGAGTAATTGAAATCCTGAGAGATCCTGGAGATAGGACCATGCCTCTTACTTAATATTTTAGAACCTTAACTGCCCAAGCAATCTTTCTTGTGGGCACTGATGTCTGCATCAGAGGCAGCTGGTTCTGCATCCTGCCTTCCTATGGTCCTCCATGGGATGTCAGCATGACGGTGCTCTCTGGTCTGAGATGGCAGTTTCTCTGTGGGTTTATCTGCCCCCCTTCTGAGAAAAGATAAAAGGCCTTGGCTTGTGGAAGACTTCATTCTCGTGGGATGTTTGTCGGTGGTTTTGTGGTACCAGGCTGGAAATTTAGCCACGGTTTTGTCTGACATTGGCCTGTTGAAAAAAAGAAAAGATTTCTTTGCATACATTAAAAAAATCCAAAGGTTCCTGAAAGAACCCAAAATGTCAATAACGACCAAGCATTTACTAGTGTTTACGGAAGGGTCTGATGGACATGGGGAAGAGCCGATGACGCCCTCTCAGAGATCTTTCTGGCACTGGCTCCCTCCCAAGAGGTGTAGTTCTGACTCTGGCTCAGTCAGCAGTGGTACTTGAGCCGTTCGGTGTGGCTCTCATTATCACAATAGCCAACATTTATGGAGCACAGGCTCTGCCATGCCAAGTCCATTCAATGTATTTTCTAACTAGAGCTCTTTATGGCATGTGAGATAGGCACGGCTATTGTGCTCATTCTACAGAGGGGAAAACAAGGTCCCAGGGTTCAGTCCGCATAAAGACCGGCAAAGGTGAGCCGGTGACTTCGACCAGGTCTATGAGACCCTTAGGCAATTTCCCCTTTCTTTAATATTTTATTTTCTTTTTGAGACAAGGTCTTACTATGTAGTCCTGGCCCATCTGGAGCTTGCTATGTAGACCAGGCTAGCCTGGAACTCACAGAGCTCTACCTGCCTGTGCCTCCTAAGTGCTGGAATTAAAGGTGTACATCACTATGCCCAGGCCTGTTCTTTAACAATTTGATGAACCTCATTTCTAACTGATGACCTCCTCTTCCTCTTCCTCTTCCTCCCCACCCTCCTCCTCCACCTTCCCTTTTCTATACACCTGTTGATGGACATGTAGGTTGGTACCGGATCTTGGCTAGTGTGAACAGTGCAGCAGTCGACACCAATGTGCAGGTGTCTCTAGTATGTTAACTCACAGATCTTTTTCAGGTGTGCACCAAAGGGGTGAATCGGGGCATTTGTTAGTCCTGTCTTCAGTTTAAAAAAAAAAAAAAAAAGTAGAGACAGGAGAGACGGCTCAGCAGTTAAGAACACTGACTATTCTTGCAGAGGACCTGGGTTTGAATCTCAGCACCCACATGGCAGCTAACGACCATCCATAACTCCAGTTCCAGGGGATATGACGTCCCCTTCTGACCTCCGTGGGCACTGCATGGCATGATATACTTATACACATGCGGGCAATACATTCATACACATAAAATAAAAATAAATAAATAAAAATTTAAAATTTAACTTAAAGATAATTTTATTATTATTATCATTGTGTGTGTACATGTATGACGTGGAGGGGCATTTAGCTTATGTGTGGAAGTCAGAGGACAACTTTTGAGAGTCAGGTCTTCCTTTCCCCTGTCAGTTCTGGGGACCGAACTCAGGTCATCAGGCTTGGGTCACAAGTGCTTTACCCTCTGAACCATCTCACTGACCCCATTTTCAGGATTCTGAGAGAACGCCACGCAGATCTCCATAGTGACTGCGCCAGTCACGTCTGCCGGTAGTGAATAAGGGCTCTGCTTTCCCAACGTCCTCCTTCTCATCATTTCTCTTTTGGATCTTAGCCATTTTGACTGGAGTGAGACAGAATCTCATAGTAGTTTTAATTTGCATTTCCCTGATGTTAATGATGTTGAACACCTCTTCAAGTGTTGACTGGCATTCTGTATTTCTTCTTTTGAGAGCTTCCTCTTCTGTTAGCCCATTTATGGACTGTATAATTTGGGCTTTGGTGTTTAATTTTCACAGTTCTTTATATATTATAGACATCAATCTATTATCTGATTTGGATGTGTAGTTGGCAAGGAATTTTTTTAAAGAATATCTTTTTTTGTGTGTATGTGATAGGGTCTCCCTAACCCCAGCCCACCTGGAACTCTCTATGTAGACCAGGCTAGCCTTGGTCTTATAGAGATCCACCTGTCTCTGCCTTCCTGTCTGTTGTTTTCTCTCCTGCTGGCGTCAGGGGTTGGTTGGCTTACTGTATTGGACAACACCTATTCCTTCCTGGCTCCTGACTGCTTAGTCTCTCTTTCACTTTGATAGGGTGTTAAATGGGGAGTCTCAGTAGAGGCATTTGCATACAGCACATCTACACATACTGAATTTCCCACTTGGTTTTGCTGGTTTGTCTGTTTGGAGATGGGTTTTCATGCCGCCTCCCAGGTGACTTTGAACTCTTGTGGTCCTACTGCTTCAGCCTTCTAAATGCTGGGATGACAGGCCAACTGACCTGGCTAAGATGCAGGTCCTGAAACATCTGAATATCAAGGATGCTTAACATCCTTCTGGATGAAGGATCTAGAACATGTGGGCTGTGGGAGACGTATTCGAAGGAGATGTTGCTGTGGAGAGTCCATCCCATCCGTGGTACAGGAGAGGGGTATGTGGTCACCTGTGTGTGTGTGTGTGTATGTGTGTGTGTGTGTAGCGGAGTGTTTGATTTTTGCTTTGACTCAGTGTGTGTGTATGAGTGTGTGTATGTGTGTGTGTATAGTGGGGTGTTTGAGTTTAGCTTTGACTCTTATGAGCAGTGCCTGTGAAAACCCCACTGGGGAAGCTCAGTGTTTGCTCCTACAGGCATGGAACAGAGACTGATAACAAGCTCTACTTAGGGAGCAGAGGTTAAAGGTCATGAGATGCACTGGGCAGCATTTTGGGCAGGAAAATGAGATTTTCTGCTGCCTTGTGATTGGCTTTCATTCTGAGAATCCCTGGTGAATTGATTGTTTCTTGTGGCCACGTTTGTACAAGGGTTCTAGATTTGGATTGTTTCGAACTCTTGTTCACCAGATGACACCAGTAGCAAGCAATGGTTGTTAGCTGCCAGGTGGGTGGTAGGATTCAATTTCAGCCTTCTGCAAGAGCAGTCAGTGCTCGTAAGCATTGAGCCATTTCTCCAGCCCCATGGCCAGAAATTCTTAACTTAATCCAACTTCTGAAAAATATTAGGCAAATAAGGCCGAGGGAAGAAGAAAGAAATGGCCCACACTCTTCAAATGTAGAAATGTCACAGAAGACACTGCACATCTGAGGACTCTCACAGGGTTAAAGGAACCTGATGACCCATGACCCCTACATGTGACCCTCTACAGAATCTGTCCTGGGCCAGACTGCTATGAATTAAACTGTTTCAATGATTGGGAAGGTTGGAATACAGTTCAAAGTTTGTATCAGCATTAAAGTTCTGAAAGAGATACTTGTGTTTTGTTCCTTGGTACTATATTCAAGATGGTATTAAAAGGTAAATGGGTATGATATGCTACCTACACCCAGATGATACTGAGGACAACTTGTGTGTGCTAGGAGAAAGGCAGCCATAATCTGATGTGGCAAGTTTTAAAATTTGATGAATTTGGTGTATTATTTTTGAAAAAGTTTTTGTGAATTTGAGGTTCTTTAAAAAATCAAGAACAAGAGACTGGAAAGCTGTCTCACCATTCAGAGCACTGGCTGCTCTTGCAGAGGACCCAGGTTCAGGTCCCAGCACCCACATGGTGGCTACCAACCATCTGTTCCTCCAATTCCAGGGGATCCAATGCCCTCTTCTGACCTCCGTGCACTTCCATGCATGCAGGCAGTACACACATACACATAAGAATAAAAATAATGAATAAAATTGAAAACTTAAGAACAAGTCATTTCTTTTTCCTTTATGTGCACATTTGCCTGCATGTAAGTGCACCAGGTGCATGCAGTGCCCATGTAGGCCAGACGAGGGCATCAGATCCCTCTGGAACTAGAGTTACATGTGGTTGTTAGCCACCGTGTGGGTGGGTCCTGGCAATTGAACCCCCGTCTTCTGCAAGAGTAACCAGTTCTTAAACACTGAGCCATCTCTCTAGCCCCTGGAATATAAGGCTTTCTCTCATTGGATGCGTCTACAAATATTTTCTCTCTAAGTTCCTGGATTGAGAAGTCAAAGTACACATTAAAAAATATTTTTAGTATTTTTATTTTATGTGTATGAATAGTGTATTGCCTGCATGTATGTAAGTGCACCCATTTCATGCAATGCCCATGGAAATCAGAAGAGGGTGTCAGATCCGCTGGAACTGAAGTTACTGACAGTTGTTAGCTGCCATGTGGGTGCTGGGAATGAAACTCAGGTCCTCTGCAAGAGCAGTCAGTGTTCTTAACTACTAAACCATCTCTCCATCCCCTAAAGTATATATTTTTGTTTAAAACTTCACAGGACGTTAAATGACTAGTGCCTATGTATTAGAGACTGGATCTGCAGAATTCATCATGGTGAATATAAGTTAATTACTGTGAATTGATGGAGTTGTATTTTTTAATCCTGGGATCAAATCCAGAGGAGGAGAAATCCATGGAACGAGAAACTATGGAGCCCTTTACACTTTTTTGGAGGGACAAGTCCAGGACTGGCTCCATAATTTGCAGGGTCCAGAGCTGAAAGAGAACGCAGAGCTTCTTGTTTAAAAATGATCAAGAATCTCAGGACGGTACCAGCTAGACACTCATCAGTCGTGGTGACCCAGGTGGCACCACCATGAGGAAGTCTCTCTCGAATCTCCCAAAGTCAAAAGGAGGCCACACTTAGCAGGATAGGAAGCATTGGGCAGAGCCTAGAAGGTTTGGAAGCAGTCAGTCTGACCTCAGCTCCGGCAGCTCCAAGACCTGTGCATGCAGAGTGCCTTTAGAGCTATCGAAACCTCGCCCTGGTGGCAAAGAACCAGTGTGTGAGACTCACTTGGCTAGTGGGGCCACTGCAGTCCTTTGTTCAAAGTGGAATACAGCCACATGCCTGGCTCAGAAAGACACCTCCGCCCCATCCTTCCTGGTTCTATTTCCCGTCCCAGCACCCTAGGCACTAAAGCGGGAAGGACATGAGCAGGCGAAAGGAGCCTGCCACATCTGTGACGCTTAATAGCAGTTAATGCGGACAGCCTGACAGGATCCACCACTTCCTAGGAGATAAGCCTCTGGGCATGTCTGTGAGGAAGTTTCTAGATTAGGTGAACTGAGGAAGAAGACCTGCCCTAAATGTGAGCACCATGGGTGGGCTAGGGGCCTGGTCTTCATAAAATGGAGAAAGCAAGAGGAGACCATCACTCATCCTTCTCTTCTTCCTGTGGAGACGTGACCGGCTGCCTGTCACCATGACTTTCCTGCCACAATGGACTGTATCCTCAAACTGTGAGCCAAACCCTTCCTTAATCACTTTGTGTTATCACAGCAATGAGAAAAGTAACGCATACCGTGTCCCTTCCTCATGATGGATTCATTGATCTGAAGACCTGGAGGACACGGGACCCTTTTAAACTAGGCTAGGACGTTTGTGTGCACATATGTATGAGTGTATTTTTTTTCCTGGGGGCACAGACACCGTCTCATTGTGTAGCACATGCTGGCCTGGAACTTGTGATCCCCTTGCCTCAGCCTCCCAAAGGACGGTATTGCAGGTGTGTACACCCTGCCTAAGCTTCTAGTGTGTACTGTGTGTGTGTGTGAACTCTTGTGTTCGTGCATGCAGGGACACATACACATGTGTGTGCATGCATGTAAGGTGTCCTGGATTCCTCTCAGCCTTATTTTTTTTGATGTAGGGTCTCTCACTGAACATGGAGCTCACTGATTGGGTAGACTGCCTGGCCAGTGAGCTCTGAGATCTGCCCATCTCTGCCTCCCCAGCACCAGGGGTGTAGATGTTGCCTGACTTTTCATGGGGGATCTGCACTCAGTGCCTTAGGCTTCCACAGCAGGCAATTTATGAACTGAGCCAGCTCCCGAGTCCTCATTGTGGATTTTTAACAACAGAAGCAGCAACTAGCAACTGCAAATCTAATGGCTGTCCTTGGAATTTTATTAAGGAACAGAATGTGTACACATCATACAACACTGTTGAGGGGAATTAAAAAAATATCCTACACCTAGCTGGGCATGGTGGCCCACAATTTAATCCCAGAACTTCGGAGGCAGAGGTGGGCAGACTTCTGCAAGACTGGGACCACCCTGGTCTACACAGCCAGTTCTAGAGCCTGTCTCAAAAAGACCAAAAAAAAAAAAAAAATTCCTACACTTGTATCTCATAAATCAGACTGCTCAAATCACCTGCATTTTAGAAATTATATGCATTGCAAGGGAGAGACAAAGGGAAACCAAGTAGTGAAATACTCAAGATGACATGGCAGCTTGTAAATGATCTGAGGATATCCAAGTGGTCACTGAATTTAAATCACCCTGACAGCATCTCTGATGGCAGGGCTCTTTACTGGGAGTTCATTTGTAATATATTCAGTCCTCGGGCGTAAACATCTCAGATCTTACATGATGCTTGATTCATTGCCTCTGCATCGACGTTAAGGCTGATGACTGGTTTTTGCTGAAGTGCCTTATGGGCTCAGCAGCACAAGAGACTCTGTTATTTGGTTACCCTGGCATCTCCAACATCTGGCAGTCATCATTTGAGACAATAAAAACAAAAATTAATATTTAAAATTATTAATTTATATTTTATGTATATGAGTCCTGTGCTGCATATATGTGCGTACCATGTGCATGCATTGCCTGCAGAAACCAGAGGACAGGACCACATCCTCCGGAACTGGAGTTACAGACAGTTGTTAGCTGCCATGTGGGTGCTACTGGGAATGGAACTCAGATTCTCTGCCGGAGCAGCCAGTGCTCCTAACTGCTGAGCCATCTCTCCAGCCACTCCCCTCCCCCCATTCAGTCTTTTAAATTTTTATTAAAGGTTTGTAGTCCTGGAGATTGAACACAGAGCCTGTGCATGCTACTGAGCCATAACCCAGCCCTCAAATGTTTATTGAAATTCCGACCTGAACCCATGAGGTGTAAAACATACATTAGACAGCAGGTATACTCTCAGGATGTTTCTAGTTGGTGAGAGTCGAGATAGATGTGCAGGGCCGCGGAGGTGTGCAGGGCCGCGGAGATGGCTCAGCGGGTCAAGTGCTTCCAGAAGCACAGGAAACTGAGTTTCATCCCCAGTAACCATGTAAAAGCCACACATGCTGGAGGCACACCTGTACCCCCAGTGTGGGCTTGCAGACAGGCAATCCTCCACAGTCACGGCCTAATCAATTTAGTTGGACTGGTGTGCTTCAAGTTTAGTGAGAGACCCAGAGTTAAACAAAAACAAAACCCCAAACAACCCCCCATCTCAAAAGCAAGGCAAAGAATCAATGGAGCCAGACATCCCAGCGCCAACATCTGGCCTCTATATGGTATACACAGGTCAGTGTATCTGTACACATGTGCACACACCTATACCCCACACATACATACATACACACACACAAATGTGCATGAACAACAAAAGACAATGTGGAAAGTGTTGAGAGGTGCCTCAGGACAGTGCACTTGCAGTGGGCAACTGGACACCTTCCTGTGCCTGGTTCTTATTTTCTGGGCATCCTGCCCTGATCAAGGGGACCTTCTCACTGGGAGCTAGAACTCAGGAATGCAGATTGACGCTCTTTGTTCAACTGCACATGCAGTTTCTCTGTGTTGGAAACATTCAGGACTCTAACCAACAGCTGTGAAGCACACATCACAGGTTAGCAAGGCCTGGTGCAGGAGATGACCAGCAGGTCTCCTGGGTAAACAGAAGTCTCCATTCCCAGCGTCATTGTCTTGTTTTACCTCAAGACTTTATCTCACAGCCCACCTCTTGGAGGTTCCCAACACTAACATCTTTTTGGGTCTTTCCTAGAACTGGCCATGTAGACTAGGCTGGCTTTGATTTCACAGAGCTCTGCCTGCCTCTGCCTCCTGAGTGCTGGGATTACAGGCTTGCACCACCATAGCTGGCTCCCCAACACTAATATCTTGAGTGTAGACTGAGGATGACTCGTATCATGCGAAAATGCTTTCCTGTGCAGAACACAGAAGAGGACTACGGCCTGGGGATGTGGCTTAGTTGGTGGAAAATTTGCCTGACATAAGAAGGCCCTGAGTTTGATTCCCAGTACCACACAAATGAGAGAGAGAGAGAGAGAGAGAGAGAGAGAGAGAGAGAGAGAGAGAGAGAGAGAGAGAGAGAGAGAGAAAGGGAAGAAGGAGAGCACTGTTGTCAGTTTCATGGTCAATCCGGGAGAGTTTGGTTTATCTTCCTTTCACTAGGGTTCTGTCCTGGCATTTCCTGGCTCCTGTTTGTTTTCCGCTATCTAAACACAAACATTTGAGGGTCTGGAGAGATGGCTTAGTGGTTAAGAGCACTGGCTGCTCTGGCAGAGGACCAGGTTCCGTTCCCAGCACCCACATGGCAGCTAACGAGCATCTGCAACTCCAGTTCCAGGGGATCTGACGACCTCTGTGGTCACTGTAGGACCTGGTGCACCTACCTACACACAGGAAATACACTCACACACATAAAATAATAAAATCTCTGTAAAAAAGCACAAATGAGAATATGAAAAGATTTTAAAATTTTCTGTTCTTCATGTCACCACACCTTTAAATTCTAAGTTTGGACAGTTGTGCAGTCCTCCCGCCCCCCTCCCCTTTCTGCAGACACATTACTCAGAAACTGTTTTCTTTTTGAGTGACCGGAGTCACAAGCAACGTGTTCGCCTCTTTCGTGCCTTCCACTGGGAAATCTAGACTTTAAAAGCCGGAGACTGAGGACCCACGGAGAGGGCCAGCTCGCGTGTTCCGCCTCCAGTTTCACATCCAGTTTCACTTACAACCTCCAATCTTTGCGCGCGCCTTCCGGGCTGCCGCTGACAGTGGGCGCTGCAGGAGCCCTCGCTGCACCCGTTCGGCGTCAGGAAGGTGCTGGCTGGCCGGGTGACCTTCCCGGGGGTGGGGGTGGCTGTCACCCGGGCGGCCGCCGCGGATGGGGCGTTACACCGAGCCACACACCCCACTGGAGCGCTTCCTCCCGCCCTCTCCCGGCTCTCTTCCGCTCCTGGACTTCAGCACGCCTTTCTTTTTCACTCGCTGTCTTCTGTCCCGTCCTCCTCCCCTAATCAGCAGCCTACTCACCCCCATCCACGCCGGCCTCGCCTTTCAGGTCCAGGGGTCTCTGTGAGCGAACTCTGCCGTAGATTCTTGCCCCGGGGTCCTTCTGGCCCCTGGGCTGTCCCAGGAGCGGACTGCGCGCGCTCCAGGTCCCGCCCCTCCAGAGTAGCAGTTCCAGCCCGGGAACTCCAAGACCGGGTCTCCGCGCGCCCTCTGGGTGGCCGATCCGCCCCCTCCTTAGTCCTCCAACTCCCCGTTCCCTCTCCTGGGAGGTGACTGTCGCTGTGCTCCCGGCGGGCACCCCAAGACTGGGGTTTCTGCGCGCCTTCCGGGAGGCCGATACGCTCCTTTCCCTGTCCTCCAGCGCTCCGGGCCCCTGCTCTAGCTCTCCCAGGTTGGGACTGTGGCTGCGCTCCCAAGCCAGCTGCTCCAGGCCGGGTGCCAAAAAACTGGGGTCCCCTGCGCCCTGGGATGGCCGATCCGGCCCCTTCCCCAGTCCTCCAGCCTCCCGGGGGGCTCATTAGCTCTCCCGGGGGAGCGCCACGCTCCAGGTTCTGCCCCTCCAGGGCAGCTGCACCGCGCCCTCTGGCAGACACGGTCCCGAAGACCTGGGTCCCCGCTGCGCCCTCTGGATGGCCGATCCGCCCCGCCCCAGTCCTCCGGCGCTCCCGGCCCCGCTGAGCTCTCCCTCCGGGGCACCCGTCCCTCTTCCAGGCGGGGGCCGTTGCCGCTCCCGGGCCCCCCGCCCCCGCGGTGTCCCGGGCCGGGTCCCCGCGTCCCGGCAGCGCCGCCCAGCGTGGCACGGCCGCTGCGTCCCCGCCGCGCGGCGGCCCGTCCTCCCCGGTGGCCCGTCCTCCCGGGAGGCTCCGCCCCGCGCCTCCGCGGCTTGATTGGCCGCGCGCCCCTCCGGCTCCTCTCCGCCCCCTCGGCCCGTGGGCACCGCCACCTGGTCCAGAGGGTTCCCCGCGGGGACCCGGAGGCTCCGCTCGGCCGGGCGCGCCGCGGGGTCGCGGAGGGGAGCGCGGCCAGGAGGAGGAGGAGCGCGGAGGGACCGAGCGCGTCCAGGAACAGGAAACCCGCGGCGGGGCGGCGGCGGCCGGGACACCCGTGTCCGCGGCGGCGGGCGGGCGGCGGCGGCGCCCCGGAGCCCGGGCCTGCGCGGGTGCGGCGGGCGGGAGCGGACGGACGGCGGAGCATGAGGCAGCATGTCTGACAAAATGTCCAGCTTCCTCTACATCGGGGACATCGTGTCCCTGTACGCCGAGGGCTCGGTCAACGGCTTCATCAGCACCCTGGGGTAAGCAGCCCGCGCCGGGCAGCGCCGGTCCGCCCGGCTCCGCGCGCCGCAGCCCGCGAGCCCCGGGTCCCCGCGCAGGAAGGGGCTGCGCTTCTCCGCAGCTCGGCTCTCCAGCCGGAGACGCATCCGAAAAGAGGAAGTGGTTCACGTGCCTCGAGACCGGCCCTGCCAGGCTGGCTGTGCCGCGTCTCCCTGCTCGTTTTGACTGGCATGTGAACGGTTTTCCTTTTCTCCGTCCTCGTCCCCTGCGTCCCCGCCGCGGCCTCGGCCCCCGGGTCTCGGGGGACCGTGGTAGGAGATGTGCACAGCCAGAGCATGGCTTTGTCCTGCTCACCGGCTCCTCTTTGCTGAAGTAATTTCCTTTTGGCCTTGCCAAAGGAGGACTCACCCCTTTGGGCTTCGCCAAAAACTGGCTCGTGGGCGGCCCGGGGCGTCTGCTGGGCTCTAGAGCTAGGATCTGCTTGCTCCTCTTTCCTCACCTTCGCCTCTTCGGGAGCTCAGCCTCCTGCAAGGTTCGCGCGAGTCAGGAGGGTTGCGAACAGGAACTGTTGCATGTGCATGTGTGCACTTAAAAGCAGCAAGCCGAGTAGCAGAGCAGGACTTTTCAACGATTTCTAGACTTTCCCTCGCGGTGCGCATGCCACCGAACGGCTTAACTGCGCCCTGTGGTATGTTTTAGTTCACAGGTGGTTTGGGGTCATTTCACGGGTCCTGGATGCGAGGACTCCGGGTCTGGGAGATTTGAGGCTGGTGACTGTTCTGAGCTGTTAGGGTTTGTGGTCATGACTTAGCATGCAGTGTCCTGGGGAGAGGGAGAGGATTGCTGTGACAGTGTCATCTACCAAGCAGGCCACTGGAAGGCACCAGGGGCTCCACAGTTCCTGTTTGAGCGTTTTCCCCAGTGACTGCAGAAGGGAAGGTAGCTTGAATTTAATATCTTTTCCATCCGCGTTGTTTGCTTCTGAAGCTGAAGCTTGGATGGAAGAAACAGCCAGGGCCAGAGCGGGCGCTGGGTTTGTAGACCGTGAACTCCTAGATCTTCCTGAGAGAAATCATGGTCCAAGTTCCGTTTTGGGGTCCCAGACAGGACTTTGCAGATGAACTCAGTTGTGCTTGACACTTCTACACCGGTAGGCCCTTCAGGTGTCTATTAATTTAGAACTTAAACAGAAGGTTTGTGGTTCAAATCCCACCCTTCGCCTTGCAAACCTTATGACCCTGGTCAGGTTATGATCTGTGTTTCAGTCTCCAGTTTAAAAACAAGAATCAGGATGGTTTCCACCTCAGGGACTGTGGTGAGATCAGAGGTGGAAAGTGCTTAGCATGGCAGAACCCTAATAACTGCTTACGTAAGTTAATTAGCTGCTGTGCAATTATCACTACGTTGCTGGTGACTAGGCAGGAGTTATCCTTGTGCTCAGCACAGTGCAAAGGGCTAGGAATAGAGCCTAAGACCTTGGGACTGGAGAGATGACTCAGTGGTTAGACAGACTGCTCTTCCAGAGGACCCAGGTGCAGTTCCCAGCACCCACATGGCAGCTGACAACCAGCTGTACCTCCAGTTCCAGGGGATCTGATACCCTCTTCTGACCTCCTAGGGCATTGCAGAACACAGGTGCACTTACATAGGTTCAGGCAATGTACTCATACACATAAAATAAAAATAATAAAGAAAATATTTTTAAAGAATATAAATCCTTGGGGCTGGAGAGATGGCTCAGCAGTTAAGAGCACTGCTGTCCTTGCAGAAGACCTGGGTTTGATTTCCCAGCACCCACATGGTGGCTGACATTTGTCTGTAACTCCATTTCCAGGGGGATATGACACCCTCTTCTATCCTCTGGGGCACTGCAGGACATGGGTGCACTTACACACATGCAGGCCTAATACTCATACACATAAAAATTAAAAAAAAATTTTAATCTTAAAAAAGAATGTAAAACCTTGACAAACAAAAGGCCCCATTTCTGCAGTGTCCCTCCGCAAGATTACATATGGATAGTTAGGAAGCCAATATTGGAAAGGCTGGAGGTGGCCGACCAGAAAGCCGTGGTTTCAAAGATTGTGGTCACTTTAGAGACGAGGGGATGGAGGCCAAGAGAAGGGAGCAACTGAAGAAGCAGAGGGTCTCCATGTCCAGGCTGGACCTCTGCCCGTCTCAGAGTCTCAGTGTGCTTTTCTCTGGTTACGCAAAGCTTTAGGTACAGAAGAATTGCAGTGAATGACCCTTGTTTATCAATAGTGCCCACAGTTTATCAATAGTGCTTATTTGAATTCAGTCTCTTGCTGGTGAGATGACTCTATTGAGGCAGCTAGAGTGTCTGGAACTCACCCCCCTTGGTGGAACTTGGTGCTGTGACTGGATATTTGTTTTCTGAGACTGACTGCTCAGAGGCTCAGATAACTCATAGTACTTTAGAAGGCAGGAGTTGTTATGGCTGTGTCCCTCCCCCCAACAGTTTTTCAAAGGGCAGTCATAGTAGAAGTTGTTGCTGATGTTCCATGATGCAATCTCCTGACCCTCCATGAATGGTGTTCAAAGGATACTCCAGGGCAGCCCAGGAAATGGCGTAGGACTCCACTGGGTTCTAGATGAGCCAAACTGGAAGAGTTCTGTGGAGTCTTACTTGACAAGTAATGACATCTTTACATCTGTGATACATAAAATTACAGTACTTTCTTCTTGGAAAAACATGTTGTTTCATTAACGTTTGGGACTATCCAATAATGTTTAACCTGAAATGATTAATTAGCTTACCAATGAACATTTCCAAATGGTATTGTATGTAACATATGAGAATAATGTTGTGGAAATGTCTAAGATGTTTCCAGAAATCATCTGACACCTCTGATAAAGTTCACTCAATTTCTAAAGGGACTGTGCTTCCTGATGCCATTGCTTCCTGTTAACAGGTAGGCAGTTTTCAAAGTTAGGGAGTCTGTCTTATAGAACAATTTTTTCAGAATTCGGTAGTGAAAAGTTTTGACTATTGAAAAATAATCCCATTTAATTTCATAATGTCTTGATTAAGGTCCTGGAATATGTCTAGTCAGTTTTTCATTGTTGTAGTAAAATACCTGAGATTATGGGCTTGTAAAGGGACAAGGTTTGTTTAGGCTCATGGTTTGGGGGCTTCGGTTCTTCAGTCAGTTGGCTCTTGCTGTGGGATTGCAGTACCATGGTACAGCATGGCGGGTGCCTGGACTGTGCACCTCAAGACAGCTGGGAGCAGGTAGATCCAGAGAAAGGCACTGGGGTTCCTATAGCCCCTTGAAGGGCATGTGCCTGGGACTTCTTCCAGCTAGGCCCCACCTCTTCCTTCCTCTCCTCCTCCTCCTCCTCCTCCTCCTCCTCCTCCTCCTCCTCCTCCTCCTCCTCCTCCTCCTCCTCCTCTTCCTCCTCTTCCTTCTCTCTCTCTCTCTCTCTCTCTCTCTCTCTCTCTCTCTCTTTTTTTTCCTTGTGCCCAGTGCACATGTGGATGTCGGAGGCCTTCCACCCAGGGCTTAGCTCTGAAATGTTCCAGGACTCAGTGGTGCCAGGTCTCAGGACCATACCTGTAGCACATGGGCCTCTGGGGGACATTACAAATTCATAGTATAACACTGAGAAAATCAGACTAGTCACTCACACCAAGATTGTTTTGTAGGTTGTTTATTTATTTTGTGGCCATGCCTGGTTTAAAAAATTTTTTGTTTTTTTATTAGCTTGCAAAGAATTAGGTTTCATGATGGCACTTTCCAAATAAAAATTGTCGTCCTTCTCCCCATCCTCCCCATCTCTCTTCCTTCTCTGCCCCCTTCCACTTTCTTCCAAGCCACACGTGATGTTTTCATGCTGGGTGTTTAAGGATATCTATTTATTTAATTTGAGTCAGGGTCTCCCTGTAGCCCCAGCTGGCCTAGAACTGACTTTGTAGACCAGGCTGGCCATGATTCCCCTGCCTCCTGAATGCTGGGATTAAAGGCGTGCACCACACGCCTGGCTGTTGAGGACTTTCTTTGGCTGGGCAAACCACAGGAGCATATGCCTAAGCCAGCTGAGCTCCTCTCTGGGCAGCGGCTGCAGCATCTTGCTCGTTAGGGTATAAGTGACAGGTTTTAGGCGATTTTGGGGGTAGCGTTCCTGACTTGTTCCCATGTAATTAGTTCTAGAGTATGAAGCCAGAGCAGAAAGGCAACCTGGTTTCTCCTTACATTGTCACGACCTTATGTACCAAACATTTACATGTGGATACCTTGTGCAGCAAATGCAGAGTGGAAATGTCTAGTACATTCCTTCCTCTTCTTAGTCCTGGCTCCATTCTTTGTCTTGTCTGTTGCTGATTGACTGCATGACCGTTCTCATGTTATTTATCTTTTAACAGGAGAGAGAATCTTCTTGGAGACCAAAAAGGGTGGTAGATCTTTCCTCCCTCCTCTTGAAGTATAAAACTGAGCCAAATGCACATTATTCTTTTATTTTTGCGTATTTAATTGCAAACTTTCTTCAAAGGCTTATGAACTGTTGGTGTGAACTAGACCAGAGACCATGACGACATGTGTTTGGCCAGACTCCTTTGTTCCATTGTGAAGACAAAAAAATAAAAATAATAAATAAAATGTCAGAATAGTTTACCACTTGATTCTTTTTCAACAAACTGTAAGTACCTGTTAATACAGATCTTGCACAATAAAAAAATGCAGGTAAATTTAGCTCAGTTTTGGCTAAGGCATTGAATAATGTGATAAAGGTCCCTTCGCATGTGCCTTGGGCACCTGGCTGGAGAGACCAGAATTCAGAGGCAGCAGCTTGCTTTTGTTGTAGGCCTATGGAGCCTTTCCCTGGGCCTTGGCAGCTCTGTAGTTCTGCTCAGTCTCATTTTCCTGCGGACTATGCTTTTATAACTGGTATGCAAACAGCAGAGCCTGGAGACAGTGGTCCTTATAGAACCAAACTTACAACTTACTTGCAATTTCCAGACACAGGGTGTGTCTTCTTAGTCGGATGTCAAAGAAGTCACCACCAGCTCATATGGCAAGTTTACAGGATAATAACTGTAAATTTCACTTAACTACCTACCTACCTAACTAACTAGTTAATATATTCTTTTGAGACAGAGTCTAGTTTTTAGCCCAGACTGGCCTGGGACTCCGAACAATCCTCTTGCCTTAGTCTCCCAAGTGCTGAGATTATAGATGGGGACCACCAGGCTTGTTTGAATTTCACTTTTTAAAACATCAGGTCTTGGCAATGGATTATTGGGTCAGAACCCAGTTTCAGTAGAATAAAATGAACAAGGCTTCACTCTTTCATATATTTAAGGGATAAAAATGTGTCTTTTACATGTTATTGATGCCTTTTTGGTGTGGTTATCTTTCTACTCTTATACTGAGTTAGATGGCAAAGTTTTTAATAGATAACTTCAAGAAAGTACAATCTTAATACAAAGACTTCAAAGCCACATACATGGAAAATAGCAGATTAATATAGTATTTGTATAACAAATGAGTGATTTCAATTTTAATTTTCCTCTCCTTTGTATTTCCTACACTTTATGTATATTCCTTCGATTATCAACTAGGGGAGAGAGAAAAAGAGAGAGAGAGAGAGAGAGAGAATGATACCATGGTACACATGTGGAGATCAGAGGACAACGTTTTTCTCCTCCACCACAGTGGGGTCTGTGGATTGAACTCAGGTCATCAGGTTTATGTGGAAAGGGTTTTCACTCATGAACTGTCTTGCCAGCTCCCAAAAGCTTTTACTTTTAAAGTTGGGAAAAATTAACTACAATGAAAGGGATTTTTTTTTTCATTTAAGTGATTTCTTTGAAGATTCTTCAGTTTCTTATTCTTTTAAAAATATTAAATATTTATTATTAAAATATTTTATTATTTTTATTTTATGTGTATGAGTGTATTGTCTGTATGTGCGTAAGTGCACCCATGTTGTGCAGTGCCCTCAGAGGTCAGAGGAAGGCATCCAGTCCTCTGGAACTGGAGTTACAGACAGTTGTTAGCTGTCATGTGAGTGCTGGAAATTGAACCCGGGTCCTCTTCAAGAGCAGTCAGGGCTCTTAACTACTGAACCATCTCTCCAGCCTCCAGTTTCTTATTATTCTTAATGAACAATATTTATTTTGAAAGTATAAATCAGGCATTTCCCCAGTTACAGTCAGTGGAGAAAATGTGCAGACTAGGAAATTCTGTGTCACTAAAACACAGTCACATTCAGCATTGAAGCTTGGCTCATACTTGTTAGCGATGTTCTAAGATGTACTGTGAAGAATGTCCGTCTAGCCAGAAATACTAAGTAATTATCGTGTCTGATTTATCTCCTTCAACAGAATACACTGTCTTAGTTCTGAGGCCTGTTTCCACATGTAGCAAGTATTCATTTTCCATGGCTCACCCGGCTACTTTAACAATCTTTGTACTGGGTGCAAAACTGTTATTGCCTGAATCAACTTCTGTAGCGTGGGTTTGTTGGGAGTTTTGTTGGTACATGATTGGAATAAGCGGTCTTTTTATTGCCTGTCTTTGAAATGAATGAGTGAACTCTTCCCAAATTCAAATCAATAATTGGGTAAGAATAGCTCTTAGGTAGTTTAGAGCAATACCTTCTCTTCTTCACATCCCTTTTCTAAACATGCTTTCTCTAAGGTTTTGGGCGGCCCTAGTGTCTTGCATTTCTCTACTTTTTCTTTAAAGCTCCTTCTCCCAGCCATGTAGCTGCCAGTCCACCACGTGTCAGACCCCATGCAGGCTCTAAACCTGCATGACTTTTTGGCTTTTCTTCTCCCTCCATTCTCTTACTCCAGGCAGCTGCTGAGATCCCCAGCTTGCCTATCTTGAGGATTTTTCAAGTTCCAATAAAATTGTCTTAAAGCTTCCGATTGGGTCCATTCTTAAATTCTTTTATGAATGAGACTAAGAACCCTCTAGGGGACGCTCTCATTTCACCCCGTTTCAATAATTCCTGAGACAGAGATTCACATGTGGCCAAGGCTGGCCTGGATTCCATAGTAGGTGTTTAATAAATAGTCCTGAAATCAAAGTAGTAGTTAGCAATGCAGATAGGTATGTTGAGTAAGCTCTGTGTGAGGCCTTTTTTTCAAATCCCTGGAGAAAGTTAGAAACAGCATCTCAGGAAGTCAGAAGAGCTACATTCTTCCTCTCCTGCTGGGAAGACCTAGTTGCGGATGAGGGTCGGGGGAGCCTCGAGGAGGAGTTGGCCTGTAAGCTGGTTTGTAGGGTTGACCTTCATGTCATCCGGACACCTATAATCATTCTTAGAATTTTCTTGTTTTGTTTTTCAAAAACAGTGAAATTTAACTATTCATTTTAATAGTTCCAAACTCCCCAAGCAATTTGATACTATTGAGACGTGAAACAAGACAGAAAGTCATCTAAGAACCCGTTTCATGCTTGTTCACCGCTTTGGGACTGCGACCTCAGCTTCCAGTACCTGAAACATGTGTAGGGTTTACGGAGACCTGGGTAGCCAGGCTGGTCCGGAAGGAAGGACAGCTGGACGCCAGCGCCTTTGGAGTCTGCACTTTCACTCACTTTCCCTGTTGCCTCTGTCTTCTTGTTGCAGAGTTTTTTTTAACCACTCGTAAATTATCTCCAGTTTCTCTGAAAGATGTGGAAGTAAAGACAGTTTTCATCTAAAATTATATATATATATAAAATTGTTTTTTTTTTTTGGAGACAGAATCTTTCATGGCAGTCAAATCTGGCCTAGAACTCAATAAGTAGCTCAGATTGGTCTCAAGCTCATGGTCATCCTCCTGTCTCAGCCTCCTGAGTGCTGAGATTACAAATGTGAACCACCACACCTATTTTAAATTATTCTTAATTTTTTTTTTTCTTTTTGTCTTTTTGAGACAGGGTCTCTCTGTAGCCCTAGCAGGCCTGGAACTTGCTATGTAGACCAGGGTAGCCTCAATCTCACAGAGATCCACCTGCCTCTGCTTCAAGAGTGCTGTTTACCACCACTCTAGGTTATCCTTAATTACAGGCTCACAGTGCTTGTCTTTGTCTGTCTCTGCCCCCTCCCTCTCCATATGGACTGTCCTCTTTTCTTCTTGTTGTTTTAACTAGTGACAAAGGTCATAGATTCTCACAAATGCAGGGAAGTCAATACAAAGTAATCTAACTCACATCTAAATTCTTAGAATTCAGACACACCTTAACTGAGGTTCTAACTATAAGGAAGATATTTGTTACCGTTAAGGTATCATTAGAACAAATCTCTCTGTGCTGATTGTAAAGTAACAGGCATACATACATATATATATATATATATATATATATATATATATATATATATATAGTTATTTACAACAATTCTCAATTGAGTCCTAGAGAAAAATTATTTTTAAAAGATATTATTTTGTATTTTATGTGTATGAATGTATTGTCTGCAAGTATGTAAGTGCACCCATGTCCTGCAGTGCCCTCGGAGGTCAGGAAAAGATGTTGGATTCCCCTAGAACTAGAGTTACAGATGGTTTTCAGCTGCCATATGGGTGCTGGGAATTGAACTGGGGTCCTCTGCAAGAGCAGCCAGTGCTCTAACTGCTGAGCCATATCTCCAGCCTCAAATTAATGTTTTGAATAAAGTATATTCTTGTTACCTAGCTCTCTGAGACTTAGTGGCTCATTTTAGAACCCTCACTAAGAGCTTTTCCCACATAACTTCTTCTGAAAAGAGGATTCCAAGCTTCATGTGCAGAGATCATATGGATCGTCAGAACTAAACATAAAGAGTCCCAAGGACCAACAAAATAAAATGCCTGCTTAACTCACACTTAATTAAATGATTGCAAACCTTTTAGTGAGTTGTCTTGAAACCTTGCAAAACAATGTATGAGTCCCTTGCATCCTGGTTCTCACTGTCTCGTCTCCAGCCCAGAGGGACCCTGTCTACCTCGCTGCCTATTGGGAAAGGTGGAAACCCTGAATGACTGTGTTATGTTAGAAGTAACATTCTTTGTTGGTAATAAACAGAAGCCATCTCTAACTTAAGAGAAGGAAACATAAGACCATTGAAGAAGCTCCAGGTACTTGAAGAGAAGTCAAAGTAGCCTTAGGAAGGCAGAGAACCTGAGCAGCGGGGTCTTCTCACTGGGTGGTATCAGGAATGGGACTGGGGTCCAGCAGTTCCTGTGCTCTCTGTGTCTCCTCTTAGTTTTTAGATTACAGACTGATAGACTCCATCCCTACTTTGATTGGAGTGCTCACTTGTGATAACTAATTTTGCTTGTCATCCTGACACATCTGGGAAGAGGGACCCTCAGTTAAGGAATTCCCTCCATCAGATTGTCCTGTGGGCCTGCCTGTGAGGCGTGTTCTTAACTGCTAATTGATGGAGGCGGTGGGTGGGAGCAGGATACCTCCCTGGGCAGGTGGGCCAGGGCTATATAAGAAAGGTCACTCTAAGCAGTAGCTCTAACACAGTAGACAGTGTTCTTCCAAGGTTTGTGCTTTAAGTTCCTGCCTTGGCTCCCCTGTATTGACGGACTGTAACCTGCATGAGGAAATGGATCCTTTCCTCTCCAAGTTTCTTCTGGTGTTTATCATTTCAACAGAAAGCAAATCAGGACATTCATTACTCAAGTTCTGAAAGGCAAGTTGCAATGCCCAATCTGGCTACCAGGGGAATCACAGAGCCAGACTTCAGCTTCTGCTGCTTCTGGGCTGTATGGTGTGGACCACAGGGAGGGGCAAAGAGCTGGGCCTGAGCTAAAGGCCGCAGCTTATAGGCCGAGAAACACGGTGGTAATTCATAGTGCTTTCCAAAGTAAATTGTGATGTACTGTGCGTGGCAGGGTTGCCACCTTAGCCATTTTAAGTGTGAACCTGGGGTGCCAAGTACATTTACACCGTGGGCAACCTGGACTTCATCTGAGGTGGAAACTGTATTCGGACATAGATCTTCATTTCCTCTGCAGCTCCTGGTCACTTCTGGTCTCCTCTGTCTCTGTGAATTTGCTTATTCTAGGGACCTCAGAGGTGACTCGTGCAACAGTCACAAGTGCCTGACTGATTTCATTTGTCATAATGTTAATTACTGGATGAATGTTTGTTGCGTTGGGATATACATCTTTTTAAATAGACACATCTTTAAGTACTTCTTAAGTAGTTAAGATCTACCCACCTCTGGGGGAAAAAAGTCTGTGTAATTTTACTTTTGAAATCTTTGAGACCCACAGATAATTCTTCTAAAATGTTGGGAGGGGTTGTCACTGGGTATATGGGATGATTGTTGGGAACCGAACCTGGGTCTTCTGCAAGAGCAGCCAGTGCTCCTAACACCGAGCTAGTTCATGTTTCATGAAGTTTATTTCCGGCAAACAGCAGGATGTGTAACATACGGACATTTTTCCCTTTAAGATTCAAGAATGAGTATCTGACATTTAGATACAGGGTGAAGGAAGCAAATAGCCAGTAGTTTTGGTTTTGTGTTTATTTTTGCTGTGTCCATTGACTGGGTCTATTCTAATGTGTTTTGCCTTAAGGCAGTTTCAAACGCTGCATGGGTGGGTCAAAATCTGAAAATTTGAAATTCTCTAGTGTTACTGTTAATCAAGGAAACCTTTTGAACTCAATACACAAATGAGTGTTATTTACGTACATGTAAGAAAGAAATGAAAAAAAATGTGGATGTGTACACATGGAGGCAGGCAGACCTTTGTGAGGTCAGGGTCAGCCTGGGCTACCCCGTGAGTTCTAGGCCACACGGGGTTATAAGAGAGACCAAAGAACAGACAAAAATCAACAACGAAAAACAAAAACTGAAAAGCAAGGCACCTCTGTTTAATTTCTTTTGGTTGTAGCAGCTGTCTCTGTGGTGGATGCTTAAAAATGTCTTATCATTGGAAAAGCAGTTTTGAGATGAAAGATACCAAATATGATCAGACTTTTTATTTGGGGGCCTTTCAAATCCAGTTTCTGAATATTATACTAAGTAAAGACAGTGACTTAAAAGAATGAGTTCCCCAGATCATCAAACACAGTAGCATAGGAATCCAAATGGAGTTAATGATTTAGAGACTGGTGCTTGTATCTGGGAGCCGTCAAGGTCGCTGTCCACACCAGGGACATAACTACTTAAACATTTGCACTGCAAGTTGATTTTTGGCTTCAACCGTGTTTTCCAAGAGGGTCGTTTCAGCTCTTTGCAGTCGTGGAAAAGGCAGAGAAAGGAATGTTGCTGTGCTTCTGTTATTACACTGCGCGGGAATGGTAGAGACATTCACAGTCACTCCAGCGTTCACCACTGCTGTTCGTTATGAGAAACTTCAGTGCGCGAAAGCATCTCCAGGGCGCGTGGGAAGTGTGGCAAGGACGTTAATTTGCCTCTCTCTCCTTTATTTCCCTGACAGGTCATGATTTAAGAGCCTTTCATTCCTGTAGTACAAGTGAAGTCATTGTCATCTGTTAGCAGAGAAACCGAGAGCTTGCCTCCTGGGTCTAGAGTCTCTTGGAAGGTCTTTAAAGCAGTATTACCATATTGGAAGTGTAAAAGGGACTTTGCTAATAGTTGGAGATTCTGAATTGGTAATTGTTGAGGTAAATTGTCGTAGTTTGGACAGGCAGTAGTTTCTTTGGCAAAGGAGAGCCATGAACTCAGTCTGTAAACACTTTGTGCGGAATCGGTCATGCTCTAGGGTCAATCCCCACTACTGGCGGGGAAAAAAAAGTCTATATATGATCAGCATTTGTGTGCACATCTTTTTCAAAACTGAGAATTATAACTAACAAATTCCTTCTATTTATCTAAAACCTTTATTCGTGTGTGTGCATGCGATATGTGCATGTGTGCATTTGGCCAGGGGTCAGCCTCCGGTGTGGTTGTATGTAGGCTTGCTTACTAACTCGGCTGCTTGCACTGGACTCAGGTCCGCACACTTGTTTTCAGTCAACCCCCTGGCTCGATTTTAAGAAACTCTAAAACATAGTCTCAGCATCATCTTGGTCTCCTCAGTGCTGACGTGGTAGGGACTGCTGTCACACCTGACTTTTTATGTGGATTGAAACTCAGTCCTCCTTGTGCATGAACAGCCAGCCCTTGACTCTATTTATGAGTATGAATTTGTGCTTATTTCTCCTGCTAGATTCTAAACTCTGCAAGGGCAGAAACCCGATCTGGTCTTGTTCTTAACTCAGCCCCCAGGACCTTGCCTGTATCTCTCAGACGTAGTCAAGAAATATGTTGAACCAAGGCACAGTGTTTTAGCACAGGTTGATACTTCAACTTAGACAAATCTAGTTTCAAATTATGTTTCCCGTTGTTCTGTGGGATCCTCAGCGGTTGTTTAACCCTGAGCACCTCAGCCACCTTACTTGTAAACCCTGGCGAGTGCTCAGTGTCTAGTCTTGCCTTGAGATTAGTGGCTGATCTTGGTTATCAACTGATGTGTCTGAGAAGAGGGACCCTCAGCTGAGGGATTTCCTCCATCAGACTAGCCTGTGGCCATGTCTGTGGGGCCTTTTCTTGATTGTTCATTGATGTAGGCAGGCCTAGTCCTCTGTGGGAGGTGCCATCTCTGGGCGGGTACCTGGGCTGTGTAAGAAAGCAGGGGAAGCCAGCCAGTGAGCAGTTCCTCCCTGGTCTCTTCCGAGGCCCCTGCCTTGGCTCCCCTCGACCATGTAACTTCTAAGCCAAACAGACCCTCTGCTCTCCAGCTTCCTTTGGTTGTGGTGTTGATCACAGCCACAGAAAGCAAACTAGGTCAGCAGTGATTAGCATACACAAAGCATGCAGTAAGTACCAGGCACCTAAGTGTTAAGTGAGTGGAAGCTATTTTTCTTATCTTTACGTATGATTTATGAAAACTCTCTGCTGCAGCTTGGCTGAATCTGTGTGCCATGGGTTCCCAAAGTGCTGTCTTATTATGTGTTTCATATTCCGCAGTGCACCAGTTTTTAAGCTGATGCCTTTTAGCAGACTGTTCAAAGTCGTGCTGCCTTATCAATTATTTATTTTGGTTTTGATCTTTTCTTTTCTTCCTTGTGTTGATAGTGAAC
The DNA here is from genome assembly GCA_035773235.1 of Eospalax fontanierii. Lineage (NCBI taxonomy): Eukaryota > Metazoa > Chordata > Mammalia > Rodentia > Spalacidae > Eospalax > Eospalax fontanierii. The sequence goes on from CM069551.1 coordinate 15,435,223, forward strand.
TCAGTTGCCAGTACTTATGTTTATTTTTCATTTCTGGTTTGATCCGTGTTATCTTTTCATGTACTGCAAACACCTCGGTGCATGAGTGTGAATAATAACTTTAGAATGTTCTTGCTGTGTGGACAGTGGCCCATGTCTCACCCGGGCTCACATGCCCACCTGTATCGCCCTTGACTAGAAATTTCAAGTCTTGTTACAGTTAAAGACAATGTGTTTTTTAGTTGATAATATTTTCCGCTATTAGAATATAGAAATACAATGAAATTTTTTATTTTTATTTTAAAAGTTTAAATTATTATTACAATTACTACGGGGGAAGCACATGTGCATGTGGAAGTCAGAGGACAATCAAAGTGGTGGTCCGTTCTTTCCCTCCACCTTAGGGGGGTTCTATAGGGCGAACTCAGGTCACATTTACCCCACTGAGCCCTCTCCTGGGCCCTTATTATTTTTCTTTTCTGTGTACGAGTGTATTGCCTGCATGTATGTAAGTGTACTCTGTGTGCAGTGCCCTCAGAAGAGGGTGTCGGATCCCTTGGAGCTGGAGTTACAGACAGTCGTTAGCTGTCACGTGGGTGCTGGGACTCAAACCTGGGTCTTCTGTAAGAGCAGTCAGTGCTCTAACCCACTGAGCTGTCTCCAGCCCTGTAAAAGGAAACTTTAAATTTATTTTTTATTTTTTAAATTTTTGTGTGTGTGGGTGCTCATGTCATGGGTGTGATGGAGGTCAGAGGATAAGTCTGCAGAGTTGGTTTTCTCCTATCTTTGTCTGGGCTCTAGGATTGAACTCAGGTTGCCAGGCTTTCGTGGCACGTACCTTTACCCACTGATCCACCTGACCAACTCCTATTTTGTTTTATTTATTGAGAGAAAACATGTACTTGTTAGAAGAGAATTTTGCACAGGTCTCCCCTGGGCATCTAGGGCTGATATCTCTGAGGTTTTTTATTGGCCAAGAATTCTGACTGAACTTCTGTGACAGTCAGGGATGAGCAAAATCACTTATGTAGTTTGGATAATTAGCTAGTTTCAAATAAATAAATTTGCCCAGGAATATTGTGTCAAGTTTTATATAGCAACTAATCAAATCATAATACTTATGTTGGAAGTACTCGTGAATTTTAGGTGAAATCATAGAGATTGAAAAGGTTGGAGAGCAGAGCTTGTTTCTGACCTTAGATCTACCTAATGAGCAGAGTTACTCAGGCTTTAGCTTTCTTTTTCTCATATCCTATTTTCTGGAAATGTATGTATGATACAGGAGAGGGGAGGTTTCCCCTTAAGGGTTCCTAGTCTCACTCATAGAAGAATTTAAGGGTGGACTCAAATGGAGGCTTTAGGGCAATTTTATTTGAATTTTAAGAAAGAATCTTCAGTGCAGGTAAGCTGTAAAGCCCAGCAGCGGCCAGACGAGGAGAATGGAGGGGAGAGGGGGAACCATAAAGCCTGGCTGTTTGGAGCAGGCGCGGAGGTCTGAGGGGAGGCCATCACTCCAGCTGGAGAAGAGCTCTTCGCCATTCTCCAGTCACTTCTCTGTGGCCAGGATGCTGAGACGCCACATACCCACTGTGGCCAAGTGGATCAGCCCTCAGCCTTCAGGAAGCTGCATTCCCAAGTCCTTAGGGGTTTAAGCGTGTATAGACACTAATGACTTGGTGATTGGACTGTTCCCACTCCCAGCTGCCCTGGGGCTTTGTTCTAGGACTGCCTTGGGGATCCTCTGGTGGGAAGAGGCATTGTCTGATACCGGACTTCACACACTAGTGGGAAGCTTCAGTGCTCTGGGCTTTGTCTTCAGCAAGTGAAGAAATCGTTTTTTAAGAACCCAAGGGTGGGGTCCAGATGGTTCTAATTGTAGGTCCGTGATGTCGATGCCTAGGTTTAAAAATGGGGAGAGTGGGGCTGGAGAGATTACTCAGCAGTTAAGAGCGCTGACTGCTCTTGCAGAGGACTCAGCTTCAATTCCAAGCACCTACATGGCAGCTAACAACCATCTGTAACCCCGGTTCCAGGGGATCTGATGCCCTCTTCTGGCCTCTGCAGGCATTGTTTGACATGGGTGCACTTACACACATGGAGGCAATATACTCATACACATAAAACAAAAGTAATAAATTTTGTTTTTAAAATGAGGAGAGTTAGCTGGATGTGGTGGCATATGCCTTTAATTCCAGCACTTAGATCTCTGTGAGTTCAAAGCCAACCTGGTCTACATAGTGAGTTCCAGGCCAGCTGAGGCCAAATGGAGACTGTGTCTCAAAAAGACCAAAAAAAGAGAAAGGACAGTTTGTGAAAGTTTTTCCTTACAAGTGCAGTGTTGATGAGCCCCATATTCTCCCTAGGTGCAGAAAGAAGCTTTGAAGTGGAACTGGCCACATTCGCCACATCCCCTTTCTTCCGCCCAGCAGAGTGCCCCAAGGATGGCTAGTCACTTTTCTCACGCACCAGTAGAAACCTCTTCCCTGCCTGTCTAAAATCTAAATTTCAAGTTCCTGGCAGTCCCACAGCCCGGCTCCAGGCAGAAACATTCCAATTGCTGCCAGAGGCCTCTCTAAGTAGCAGAAATTTCCTCTTAAAAGACCTAGAGTTTTAAAACAGCAACCGAACGGCTGGGGTGAGAAATTCTTTGTTTCTGAAACTCGTTTGATGTCACATTTTCTTGGATTTCTGGACACCAAGATTTAGACCCAGAACCATGCTCAGTACTTCGTTCTTTGGTCTTTCCTGAATTTTAGAGTTTGACGGCACAGCTGGGACATTTTTTGTTTTGGTTTAGTATTTGTTTATTTTTAAAACAATCAATGAAGTTGAACACGGCATTTTATTTCCTGTCTTTTATTTGATGTTTTAAAAGGGAGAAATAAAGGATATGTTCGTGACAGCCAGAAAACTGTGATTAATCACCACAGTGCAGTTTGAAAAGCCAGCCTGGTCTCCAGAGTGAGTTCCAGGCCAGCTGAGGAAACAGCAGCCACATGTCAGATTCACTCTTCTGTCCTCTACAGGCATTGCACACGTGAGATGCACATACAGATAGGCAGGCACACAAGCAATTAAAAAAGAAAAACACTGGGTGGTCAGGCATGGTGGCTCACACTTGAAACCAAATAGGTGCCCGAGGCCTGCCTTGTCCCTGAATTGTAAAGCATGAGAAAAAAAGATATAAGGATTGCAAATGGTTGGGCTCAGACATGAAATTACTTTGAGAGAATACTGAGGAACGGGTGGTTCTGTGGTAACCGGGCCTCAATCCAGGGAAAACTTCAGGACTTTCCTCAGACAGAAGCAGAGTGAGCTGGGGAAGAATTCCTATTCTTGGTGGTAATCTGTTCGCCTGCCGCCTGCAGGAAATGCCATCCGCTTGCATGGACGTGGCCTTTAGGTGACAAAACTCTTAGCCCACAAGCCAGAAGCAGACAGCCGGAGGATTGGCCATCTCCTGCTAGAGGGAATTTGTCATCTGACTTATAACAATGAATGGCTAACCCAACTTAAATAAAAGCTGAAATTCATATTGCTTTGGCAGAGAGGTTGAGCATGTTATTAAATGTTCATTTGCTCCCAGTGGAGTGCCTGTGAGGCGAGGTGACCGGAGGGTTGTCCCTTTCTTGATTAGAAGTTTGGTGGAAAATCTTCACATTGATAAAGCCAAGGAATCTTAAAAACTGTTCTTAAAGAAGATGGCTTAAATATATGTCTATATATTAATTAAAGTATATAGTAATTATATACTTAATTAAAAAATCCATTGGAAGTGGGACTGGAGAGATGATGTTTCAGCAGTTAAGAACACTGGCTGTTCTTGCAGAGGACCCAGGGTCCATTCCCAGCACCCACATGGTGGCTCACAGTTGTCCCCAACTTCAGTTCCAGGGGATCTGATGTTCTCGTCTCGTCTCTGCATTAGATGGTGTATTTACATACATGCAAGCAAGCATTCAACACAGAAAACTTAAAAATCTTAAAAAATATGTATATTCATGTAAATTGTATGATATTTAGACTTTCTAGTTAAAAGGAAAAAAATACCGAAGCTATTTACAGATGATAGTGATGATGCTTCAGACCTCACAAAGAGGACTTTCTTTTAAGAAGATACAATGTACCGGAGCTGAAGAGATGGTTCAGTTGAGAGCACTTGCTGTTCTTGCAAAGAGACCTGGGCTCCCACATGGTGGCTATCAACCATTTGTAACTCCTCCAGTTCCAGGGGACTCTCTTCTGACCTCTGTGGGTCTTGCACACATGTCGTACACTTACATACATGCAGGCAAGCATGCATATAAAAATAAATAAATTGAAAGAAAGATAATATGCCACTCCTCTGTTCCCTTCATCATTTCAAAATTTTTGATCTGAGTCAGACATGGTGGTATACACCTTTAACCCCAGTACCTAGAATGTATGGACAGGCAGATCTCTGAGTTTGAGGCCAGTGAGGGCTACACATTGAGACCCTGTCCTCCTAAAATAATTATTGATCTATGTGTGGTCACACACAGTGGGTTCATGTGTGCCTGAAGGAGGATTTCTGTTTCTTTTTTAAATTTCATTTTCTTTTATGTGTATGAATGTTTTGCCTGCATGTATGTAAGTGCACTGTGTGTATAATGCTGGTGGAGGCCTGAACAGGGTGTCAGAACCCTGGGAACTGGAGTTCCAGATGGTTGTTAGCTACCCTGTGGGTGCTGGGAACCAACCCCAGGTCTTCTGCAGGAGCAGCCAGTGCTCTAAACCGCCTCACTGTTCCTCCAGCTCCTGGGGGCTCTGTTTTACTCTCTTCTCCGTACATTTTTAAATGAAAATGCTAATATTTGAGACACTCTTCCTTGTAAGGCAACCAGGTTTTAGGTGTCAGTTTTATGCTCATGGAAAAAAATGTGGTTAAGGGAATAAACTTCATACTAGATTACAAAAGACAGTGGTGTCTCTGTGCAAAGCCTGTTGGGAAGAGGATATCTTCTTTAAACATTCTACACGAAGGTCAAAAGATTAGATTTGTGTCAAGAATTGCAAGACCTCAAAACAAAACAAAACAAAACAAAACAACCCAACCCTCCCCTCCAAAAAAAAACACACAACAAATTTTTTTTTTTTTTCAAAATCCTTTAACCTCAAGGTTATGCTTATGTGTCAAGAGTTTTTCTTAATCTTTTCTGGGGTCATGTGTCCCTTTGAGACAGAGAAATATCATCTTGTAACTGCATATAAATATATAAACATGCAAGCACAGGATTTTAACTGCATTTGAGTGTCTTTCAGGCTTTCTAAGGCCCACTCTAGGACCACAGCTTGCGAGTATTTATATGAACATGCAGTCATGGCTCTTCAGATTTGGTCTGTTGTGAGACTGTAGCCCTAGGGCCTAGGACAGTACCTGGTCCCTCATCAGCCTGAGGTGAATCTAGGATTATTTTCTTTGTGTACAGAAATGTCTTAATTTGAAAATTTAGTTTTTAATATTTATTTTTATGTATATGTATGAATGCTTGCATGCATACCATACATGCATGCTCGGTGTCTGTGGAGGCCAGAAGAGGATGTCAGTTCTCCCAGAACTGGAGTCATAGTGGTTATGAGATGCCATGGGGTGCTGGCAATCAAATCTGGGTCCTTTGCTAAAGCAACGAGTGCTGTTAAAAAATGAGCCCCATCTTCATCCCCAGTAGCTCAAGTTCTGGGATTACAGGAGTACCCCAGCATGCCTGGTTTAAAAGTGGCTGAAATGAGGGCTGACACCCTTTGATTCCTCCTTATCCATTATACGAATGACAACTGTTTTACTTTAACTCACCTGCAGTCACTGGGAACCACTGGAAGGTCCGAGTCTGCCTAAGTTCTGTGGAACTCGGGCCTCTTTGCTCTTTAGCTCTCCCCTTCTGAGAGTTCTTAGGAACGCCCCAGTCCTTGGTTGGCTCCGAAATGAGTCACCTGCCTCAGCTCTAACAAGGTAAGTCTCATCTTTGCAGCTTCTGGAAACACAATAGTGCGTGGTGCTGTGCTTACTGTGGGAATCCGTCGCAGCGGCCAGAGGTTTTTCTGGCCAGGGAACTTCTCCTGCCAACTCTTTCCTCCAAGAATATTTCTCTTTTATGTCTGCTCTGTCAGGAAGTAATAATTGGCCCTCATATTCATCAATTTTCAAAAGAAGGTAGTGTGGTTAAAGGAACAGGACAGGGTGGATGCTTGTGACTCTATCACCGACTGCAGAGGCTCTCGGACGACTGAGGCTCTGCTCATTCTGTCCTGGAGGTCTCGGAGTTCGGGTGATTGTGATTTCTCTTTGTCTGTGTCTAGAATATACTTAAATGTTACTGTACGGTTTTCTCAGGGTGTGAGCTGGGGTGAATGTTTATGTCTGTAGCCACTTACCTCACCTTTCTGACTGTGATATTTCTCTTGTCTAGTGTCTTCACCAGCCTTGTTTTGTGTTTTGTAATTTGAACACACACATACACATACAGGTAAACACATACACAAACACACAGAATAAATAATAATAATCATAATAGAAGATCTGATGAGAAGGAAAGTTTACTTTATTCAAACCTTGATTCAAACTTTTTTCTACTTCAGTTTGCACTGACTCGTTGAATATGTCATTCTGTCTTAATTTGATTTGCATTTTTCTGGTTACTCTCCTAATGTGGAACATTTGTTCAGCTATGTGAGGACTATTAATGTTTCCTAAGATCTGTTCAAGGTTGCTTTTTACATTTTTGCTTTTATTTTCTTATCCCAGACATTAATAAAATGCAGGCGTTAAGCCTTTGTAGTGAGTATCCCTTTCTACTCTGTAGCTTAGTGTTAGAGGATACTATGTTTATGGCTTCTTTGATGCACTTGGAAAAGGGACGTCCGATGGCTGCACAAGCGGCCCTCCTGTGCAAACACCAGACTCCTGACAAGTGGAGCTTGTTCTACTGCACAAGGCTTCCATGGTGGTGCCAAATCTCAGTACGTACTCTGAAGCTGCAAACTGTCGGCTGCTCAGTAGAGGGGTAGGTTTGGAGTCTTCTGTCTCAGAGTTGTCTTTTGGTTGACAGAAGTTTCAGTGTTTTTTTCTTTCCCTTTGAGGTAGGGTCTCACTGTGTAATTCTGGCTGGCCTGGAACTCCCTGGGCAGACCATACTGGCCTGAAACTCAAAAAAATCTGCCTGCCTCTGCTAGGATTAAAGGCATGCACCACCATATCCAGACTTTTAAGTTTTCAGTTTTAATGCAGTCAAATTTGTGTTTTTTTTTTTCCCTCCCAAGTCTGTGTATATATTTTTTACCCTACCCTCCTAGTCATGAAAATCACTAACAATACTTTCTTTAAAAAAGAAAGAAAGAAAGAAAGAAAAAGAAATATAGAGCTGGGCATGGTGATGAATGCCTTTAATTCCAGTACTCAGGAGGCAGAGGCAGGTGAATCGCTTAGATCAAGGTCAGCCTTGTCTAGATAGTCAGTTCCTGGTTAGCTGGGACTCCTGGGAGACCCTGTCTCAAAAAGACCAAAATAAATAATAAATAATAAATAAATAAAATAAATATGGAGGCTGGAGAGATGGCTCAGCAGTTGAGAGCACTGGCCGCTCTTGCAGAGGACCTGGTTTCCATTCCCAGCACCCATATGGCTGCTGACAGCTGTTTGTAACTCATGTTCCAGGGGATCTGATGCCCTCTTCTGACCTCCACGGCATTGCATGACATGGGTGCACTTATATACTTGCAGGCAGATAAAATTAAAAAGAAAGGTTTATTTGTTGGGTGTGGTGTCAAGCACCTTTAATCAGGCCCTCAGGAGGCAGAGGCAGGCAGATCTCTGTGAGATCAAGGCCAACCTGGTCCACATAGTGACTTCTAGGCAGGCTGGGACTAGGGAGACCCTGTCAAAAGCAAAAAACCTAACTCCCCCCAAAAAACACCCCCAAATTATTTTAAATTATGTGTCTGTGTGTATGTATCTCTGTGTGTGTCTGTGTGTGTGTGTGTGTGTGTGTGTGTGGCAGGGGGTACCCGCAGAGGGCAGAGGCATCAGATCCTGGAGTTACTGCCGGTTGTGAACCACCAGATGTGGGTGCTGGCAGTGTAACTTGGTCCTCTGCCAAAGCAGTGCATGTTCTTACCTGCTGAGCCATCTCTCTGGCCCTAACACTATATTCCTGTAAAAGTTTTATCGTTTGATCTTTCATTTAGGATTCTAATCCATGTGATACTGGAGTTTTTGTTGCTGTGAGGGATTACATATTTTCTTAAGTGGATAACAAATTACACTAACATTATTTAATACCCTTTTTCTACTCTAAGGGAATCAGACTGGATGGAATTGGTACAGGGCAAAGGTTGATTACTACGTTTATCTCTGCTTGTACATTGTCTTCAGGTAATGAAAGTTAACTGCATCCCCCGTGGATGGGAGAACCTGACACATCAGTAGTTCACGTGAAGAGGACCTGGAATTGTTGGTTAGCTAGAAAGTCAGCTTCTGGCCTTGACTGCCATGGGAGTATAGTTAGCACTGGGAAAAGGAGGCACTGGTCCTCTGTACTTGTGGCACAACTGGACTCCCGTGGATGACCACTGGGGTCACACGTGAGGAGCATGTTGACATTTGTGGCATGTGGAATGTTCTTGAACTCCTCAGCAAATATCCATATGAGGGAGAATCGGAGAGAACTAGGCTTATTTTAGGAAGAGAAAACTTAGTCTATGCAGCTGTAGGAAAAGGCACTGGAGTCAAAGATGGGAAGTTGAGTTGGGATCAAATCATCAAATCATAACTGATTCTCTGACTCATTCATTTAGCAAACATTTATTTAGTAGTTGCTGAAGCGTTTTAGTTGATTCTGAGGATATACGGGTGTTGCATGAATTTTCTCACGATGAGGCCCGGCATTCAGCCTCACCCCACCCCCAGCTTTGAACCGACTGAACAAATAGGGAATGTTCTTTAGAGAGATTAGTTTATTCCATGTTACTCACAAAAAGTTCATCTCCAGAGAGGGGGAGGGAGGTCTCCTATGACGGAGCTTGCATTTTGATCATGGGAACTCTGGAGTGTGTGCCCAAGATGGCGATCTCGTGCCACGCTCGCCCCTCTCCTTCTCAGCCTCCCCTGTGTTTACCTTAAGCCATTGGTTACTCAGATGTCAGTCACGCCTGAAGTCCATCCCTCATAGTAGACAGAAAACTGCTTTTTGCTTTTTTAAAAAATTTTATTTTATTTTAATGCCACAATGGGCAAGCAAGACAAGGTTTAGCCCTTGACTTTATGGGGGGTAAGCAATTTATAAGTAAATGTGACAAGTGGTCTTGTGACTGATGGGAAGGACAGGGTACTGTTTCTAAGTTAGGACTGTCAGAGAGGTGACCAGCTCTGGGGGTCTGCAGGAAGAGGCTTGTTGGGGTAGAGTGTTATTCTAACAACGACCATTAAACTCATTGATTTTTAAGATTTATCTTATTATTTTAAAATAGTGTGTGTGCACATGCATATATGTGTGTGTGCACGTGAGTGCAGATACCCAAGGAGGCCAGAGGAGGGTGTTAGATACCCTGGAGCTGGAGATACAGGCTATTATGAGCTGCCTGATGTGGGTGCTGGGACCGGAACTCAGGTTCTCTGCAAGAGCAGTATGTGCTCTTAGCCACCGAGCCGACTCTCGTCTCACCCTGCTGGGATTCTTTCAGTGACGTCAGTCTTAGACACCTCTGGCTTCCTCCTATCCCCTCTTCCATTGTCTCCAGACTCAGTTCCAGTTTTTAAGTCTGCAGGGAGAAATAGTTGATTTTCACAGAAGTTTGTGTAAGGAACAGGACAATTTCTTAGACTTAAAGTGACCCCCAATTATTAGGGTTTTGCCTGGGCTCAGAGTGACAGAATAGACGGTGTTTTCAGAAGACTTAGCACTTTCACTGCCATGTCTCCGGATGATAGCTCTCCATGGCGGGGAGGGGGGGGTGTCCCTGTGGCGTCAGCCAGATTCTGTGCTCCTGTGGGTTGGGAAGGCACAGTGAGTGTCCGTGTCACCTGTTATGTGCTCGAAATAAGACTCCGATTTTTGTCATTGTTTGAATTCTTGGCATGTCTTGGATACTTAGAAAAGCCAGCCTCCACCAAGGAGCGTGTGTGATAGCTTCAGGGTTGTTTGATGTCTTTGCGGTTCCATGTTTTGAACTGAAGTGGGGTGCTGTGGAGGTTCAGGATGATGACTTCCTGTCTCTAAGAAAACAGTCTAAGACTCTTCAAGGACATTTTTGGCACGCCTAGAAGCTCTAGGAAAGCAGCATTTAATGAACCATGAGTGAGATGGAGATATACTAACAATTTGTGCACACATACATATATGTGTCTGTTTCTGTGAATGGCATTCTTGGACCAAATCATTGTATTTTGTGGAAATTTGATCTCATAGGAAGAAAAAAAAAAAAGATGATTTAGAAACTATATATTTCTGGTAACTAGGTAAACCAGGAACCAAAACTTTTATTTTGATTTTTAAAATATCCTAGGTGAAGTGTTCATTCTCTGCTGGAATCAGCCCAGGTGGCAGATTCTGGCTAATACTTAAAACTGAAAAAGGAAAGCGGCCACCTGCACGGCTCACTTAGGAGGAACTCACATGGGTATCGAATTCACATGCATTCTCCCAGGAAGATGGCAAACTGTCAGTTGGTCCCATCCCTCCCAAGACTCATTCTTGGCTCTTTGTGAGTCAGACCTTTCTCTGGGAAGAGAAGGCGGCACGCAGCCTTTCCTCTTGAAATTATCCTCACAGTCAGCTTTTCTGAAGTATTTTAATGGGTTCGAAACACATTTTAAAAAATCCTATTGGTTTTTCTTTTTACATCTTAATCATATTTAGACCCCCTGCCCCGTCAAAACACATTTTTTGGGTAACGTATGAAGAGAATTTATTAACTTAGTCAATACGTGTTGAGTACCTCTGTGTGCCAGGTTCCCTTTCAGAGGCAGAGTATACTGAGAACAAGACAGGCAAGGTCCTTGATTCTGGCTTTAAGAGCTTCTGTAAGGACTTACTGTATCCAGAGACAGTAAACATTTGGCAGCTTCTTAAACATTTGAATACATTTAACCCTCCTAACAATGCTAACAGGAACATAGTCTTATTCTTGTTTTACATGTGTAAGAAAGAGGCCAAAGTCACCTAAATAACGTGGAGGAGAGCAGACTTAGGGTGCGGCTGAGTGCCCCCCATTACCCATCCCATGATCATAAGCTTGACCACAGAAGCATCTCAGTGCACCACACACACTCAACACCAAAATCAGACGAGAGGAAAGTAGAAGCCATGGCTAAGCTGATCACCCAGTGTTCGGCTGTGTTCCATTTGATATGTGCATGTGTAGAGGTGTGTGCTCACGCAGTTTTTCCTGTTTTCGTTGGTAATTTCATGGATGATATAACGTATTCAGGTAATATCTGCCCCGTCTCCTCCCCCAACTCCTCCTGCGCTCCTCACACCCTCTGCTTAATTTCATATCTTCTTTTCCATTTCCTTTTTAATAACCCACTGAATACGGTTGTTCTGCCTGTGTGTGCAGAGGTGAAGGGCAACCTGCTGGTGCCTGGACGGCCTACCGTGGGCCACAGCTGTGGGAAAAAAGTGACTCACCCTCAGCAGCCATCCTCTGCCCCACACTCCCCAGTTAGGCATGGGGCCTCGTGAGCCCTCTCCCATCCATGTTGGCGTGTTGACTTTCTTGATCTTGTGATTTTATTTTTAAATATATGTGCTGTCTTATTGATTGGTGGGTTCTTATTTTTATAGTACATGAAAAACATCTTAGAGGCCAGAGCCTTTCCCTTAACAGAATTTTCAAGAGCCCAAGGCCTGGTTGTCAAGGTCGTGATTGATCTAACACGTTTCTTACCACGGAACACTGTTTCCTAACTTTTCAGTTTGTGAACCTTGCTTTAATGAATCTCTACAACCAGATCCTTTTATAAATCCAGGACTATTAAGACATTTCTGAGTGAGGCATTATACTAAAACTGTAAATATTTACCCAGTGTCCTTGTGTGGTTTGTAGTTTATGAATATAGCAATGTTAATGGTATAAACACACTTTTCTTCTAGGTTGGTGGATGACCGATGTGTGGTACATCCAGAGGCGGGGGACCTTGCCAACCCACCCAAGAAGTTCAGAGGTAAGAAGTAAACATTTTTAAAGATATGTGACCTAAAAGTGCAGTTTGTTTTGTCTTAAAATAAGTGTTAGCCGGTGTGGTGGCGCATAATCTTTAATTCCAGCACTGGGAAGGCAGAGGCAGGTTGGATATCTGTAAAATCGAGGCCAGCCTGGTCTACAGCAAGTTCCAGGCCAGCTGGGGCTCCAGGGAGATCCTGTCTCAAAAAGACCAAAAACAAAAAACATAATTAACATTAAAATTTTATTCAGTGTGTTACTAAAAATTCTCTCAGTAACATCCCATCTTTTGCCTATGGAGTGTCTAAGATGAAGGATAGTTTCAATTTTAGTTTTGCAGTATAATCATCTATACACTGAAAAGAAATCTTGGTAATTAACTGTGACTTTTCAAGCCCATAAATGCAGCTAGATAATATTTATTTATATAAATAAATTAATTAAATTGATTAAAAATTTTATAGTATTTCCTGTCAGCTTCTTAATTTATATTTTTTAAAGTTTTTAAAAAAGTTATTTATTTGTGTTTTATGTGTGTGGGTGTTTTGTCCACACACATGTATGTATATGCAAGCATGCAGTGCCTTTGGAGACCAGAAGAGGGAGTTGGATTCTCTGGGACTGGATTTACTGATGGTTGTGTGCCACCATGTGAGTGCTGGGAACTGAACCCAGGTCCACTGCGGGAGCAGTCAGGGCTCCTAACCACTGAGCCACTCTCCAGCTCCTCATAATTTATCTTTATACAGTTCCAGTGTTATATAAGCATTGCTTTTAAAATTGCATTATGGGTGACATGTGGCGACCGACAGTCACCCTAGAGCTTCTGTCCAAATGAACTTTTAAAAGTAGCCTACCTGAGAAATCGATCCTGATCAGAGATTGATAGCTTGTTTGCTACAAGAGAAGTATTAATGTCACCTGCAGGGCATTCTGTTAAACTAAAAGCAGTAGTTAAAAGCTTTCTCAAGGCCAATGAAATATCTCAGTGATGACCTGAGTTTGATCCCCGGGACTCACAGAGTAGAAGGCCAGAGCTGACTCCTGCAAGTTGTCCTCTGACTGTCACACTTGAACTGTGGAGCACATGTACTCAAATAAATAAATAAAATAAAAAGTGCCTAAAAAACAAAAACACTTTATATACTTATAATACAATAGTTTGTTTATATAAATATTTAATACTTTATTTTACGGGTACGAGTGTTTTGCCTGCATGTGTGTAAGTGCACCACGGTCATGTAATGCCCGCAGACATCAGAAGAGGGTGTCAGATCCCCTGGAACTGGAGTTCTGGATGGTTGTCAGCTGCCATGTGGGTGCTGGGAATCGAACCTGGATCCTCTGCAAGAGCAGCCAGTGCTCTTAACTGCTAAGACATCTCTCCAGCCCTAGTGGTCTCATATAGCTCAGGTTGGTCTCCAACTTGCTCTGTAGTTGAGGCTACACTTGAACTCCTGATCCTCCCTGCTACCTCCCAAGGACTAGGAAGACAGGTATGTGCCTCCAGCAGTCTGTATACACCTGCTCCTTCTCAGAATGATCGGAGGCAACTTTAACAAGGGAATGAAACTGTTATGTGTCAAGCGGGTTTTTATTTGATTCATGAATATTTATCTCCAGCCCTAAGATTTGTTTTTTCATCTTAACCATTCTGATGGATGTGAGATGGAATCCTAAAGTCATTATAATTTATACTTCCCTGATGGCTAAGGTTGTTGAACATTAAAAAAATGCATATTTGCAATGACAGTTTGTGTTTCGGCTTTTGAGAACTGTGTTCATCTCATTAGCCTACTTCTTGATTGGCTGATTTCTTGGTATTTAACTGTTGCAGTTCTTAAATATTCTAGATATTAGCCCCCTGTCTGAAATACGGCTGGTCAAGATTTTCCTCCATTCTGCTTGCTTCGCTGAGAGTTTCCTTTGCTGCTCGGAAACCTGTTAGTTTCATGTACTGTCAGCTGTCGATGCTGGGGGCTATTTCCTGTGCAACTGGAATCCTGCTCACAAAGTTCAAAAGAGAAAGTCTGCAGGCAAACGGGGACAGTGGTGTGTTTGTAACAGGAGGAGCATCAAGTTAGGCTGTCATCTTAAGTGGGTCACTGAACTGTTGGGAGTCTCTGAGGACATCTCTCACTGTCTTATGAGAGTCAGGGAGCTGGACAGTAAGAACAATGCCTACCAGGGAGTCTTGACGTCGACCCAGAGACTGTCACAGTAGAGATGTCTTGGGTCATGGTGCAAGCGGTAGTTTATGATAGGCATGATGTGTATTGGCATTGCTGTCAGTCTTATACTGCATCTTCTTCAAGGGCAGATTTCATTTGATTTTGTGTTTCCTGGTCATCTAACTTTACTCACAGCAGACCTCTCCTCCTTCCTGAAAATGGCCACTAGATACTCTGGAATGAGGTACCCCAGGCTTCCTGGGATCATGTGATCAAACTTGGTTCCGAGGCACCCCAGATCTCACTGCTGAGAGCCTCAACAGTTTTCTCTTGCTGACAGTGTCTTTGAAAGACTCACCTGGATCCTTGGGGCTGCCTGTCTCTGTTCCAGAAAAGCAGGTTGTGTGAAAGTTCAGGGCTATTTTAGAGAGTAAGAAGGGTCTCCAAGGTAACAGCTCTGTACCCAAGAGGCAAATATATTCGGATGCTTGGTCTAGGTTGTCGCTGCTCATGTGTGCAAATGTGAATCTTTCTTTCAGGGCTGAAAGGCTGGCTGGCTGTCCTGTAATCTGCTTTGGCTCATCATCATCCTGAATGGCTCTCAGGTCCTGCAAGCACTTTAAAGCTAAACCACTCATCTCCATTTCTCATTAGGGAAGAGGGTACTTTCCTCTTGGGGGCCCAGGGATCCCCTTTGTCTGAAAGCCCAACTCTTCTCTTGTGGCGTGTTGCATCTCATCCTGATGGAGCCCCACAGCAGAACTCCTGATCTGGGCTGGTCTCAGTCCTGGTTTTCATAAATCCCAACAGCCAGGAGCAGACTGGGCCCCAAGTCCTTTGACCTGTGCTGTACTCATGCGACAGCTTTGGCCTCCCATAGGGCTCTGCCTGTCTCTACTTCCCGTGTTTTCTGCCAGACGTAAAAGCCACTGCAGGCTCCCAGAGCTGCCTCCTGGAATCACCAGCCCAGTGTGTTCAGACGCCTCTGCCGTTTCCAGAGCCTTCCTTATTGTTTCTGTTTTAGATACAGTAAAGAGACAGTAGCCCACCAGCACTTCAGCTCCTCTCCCTCCGCCGTCGCGGTAGTCTCTGCGTCATTGTTCAAGGGAGGAAAATGTAGCATGGCTCTTTGGATTTCTTAAGGAGTTAACTTTGGGGGAAGCCAGAGTTTCAAATAGGTTAATGTCATGATTCTCCCAAATATGCACCGTTATGAAGTTTCCTCTAGATGACATCATGATTGCTTTACTTACTAACAGAGGAAAACAAGTCCTTAAATTTGCCATGTACCCGAGCCTGACCTTGAACTTGATCCTCCTGTCTCTACCCACAAAGCATTGGGGTTTCAGGCATGTGATGCCATGTCTGGCTTTCTCTACTTTTAAAAATTAAAATAATGATTTTTAGCTTTTATTTTTGAGACTTTCGTACATGAGTAGTGTCTTTGCATTAAGTCTAAGGAAGCTGGAGAGGTGGCTCAGTGGTTAAGAGCACTGGCTGCTCTTGCAGAGGACCTGTGTTCAGTTCCCAGCACCCACAGGCAGCTAACAGTTAGATGTCTGTAACTCTAGTTCCAGGGTATCTGATGCCTTTCTCTGGAATTCCCAGGCATTGCACACGTGGGTGCACTGACACACGTGCATGCAGAACACTCATCCACATAAAGCAGAAGACAAGCTTGAGATTTTTGGAGTAGATGAGGTTGTATGGGAGGTTCTGATGGCATGGAGAATGCTCCTCTTCTTCTTTTCCTGAGTATGCACACGCTCCTTTTCTTGTTGTGATCAAACCCCTGGCAAAAAGCAAGTTGAGGGAGGGAGGGTTTACTTCCCTCACCCTTTGAGGGTGCATGGCAGGGAAGGCCTGATGGAGGAAGCGCTGGGCCATCGCCCTCAGGCTGCTTGCTCACACCTGGGCAGATCGGAAGCAGAGAGAAGAGCATGCTAGTCCTACTGGCTTCTTTTCCTCCTTTTTATTTAGTCTGGGGCAAGACACCTTCAGGGCGGTCTTCCCTCCTCGGTAAACCTCTCTGGAAACACACTCACTAGCAGGCCCATAGGTATGTCTCCTAGGCGTCTCAAAATCCAGTGACGTAGTCGGGAAAGGCGAACCATCAGAACCTGCATTTCACGTGACCACAGGACGTTTGTCAGCATCAAGAAGTAACCTCCTGCATGGCGCTTGTGACTAATTTCCAGACTTCTTGGATTTTGTCAGTTTTCCTGGGGTCTTCTGTTGCATTTCGTCTTCTCCATTTTTGCTCTGGTCTGTGGTGCTTCCTCAGTTTCCCTGGCTTTTGTCCTTGGTGCTTTTGAAGACAGCCAGACACTTTATTGCCTTTCTTTGGGGCTGGATCTATCTGATGTTTTTATTGTGATTAGCTGGGGCTTAAAGTTTTGAGCCTCTCACCACAGAGGTTAGTTATGTGCCCTTCTCCGCATCACAAGGTCCGCGTCAGCATGATTTCTCACTGGTCTTGTTTTTGATGAACAGTTTCTCCAACCTTGTACGAATCATGACGTCACTGACATTTACCTCATGGCTTTTGGTTTTACCGTTTTTTCTTTCCTAGATTTTTTTTTTTTTTCATATTTTTCTCTCATTCTTCAGAACACCCTCCTTTAAGAGTGGATCTTTTGCCAGTGTGTGCTCATGCCCATGCATGCGTCCCTCTTTCAGGGGGGCAGCTGCCTTAGATGAAAGCACCGAGTGATTGTGTGTCCCTCTCTGACCCTGGGGGTGATGAAACAGGGACCCAACAGGGAGTCAGTCCCCAGGAGGACCTGGGAAGAGGAGGCAGCCCCTTGTCTTACTAAATTGAAGTCTAGAAAGTTCCAACCCTGAGACTGTGCAGTTGTTTGACTCTTGTCTATTTCATAATCCACAAGGGTAGCCCAGGGCCACTCCTTGCAATAACTGGACACTCTGAAGTAATGTCACAGTGCTTCAGGAAGAATTTCTGTGCAGTATAAAAAGCAGGTGTTGAAAAAATGGGGACTTGGGTCTAATCAATGAGATAATCCCAGGCCAGTTCCTTGTCTGCATAATTAGAGAGTCCATTGTGAAAGAACAGCCTCACCTTTTTTACCTCCATTCGTGGAGGTTACACACTCAATAAAAGACAAAGAAATGAAGAGTCCTTGGTGCTTTGAGACAGGGTCTATCACTGAGCCTGGAGCTTTAGCATTTCTGATAGCCTGGCCTCTGTCCCCGAGTGTTGAGGTTACAGATGTACCCTGTCTTGACTAGCTTTTTACATGGGTTCTGGGATCCATCCTCGTGCTTCTGCAGCAGGCGCTTGACCCACTGAGCCGTCCCTCCGGCCCCCAAGCCTGGTGTGCTACCATGACTGACCTTAGTGTAACTTGTTTGTACAATGGACAAAGTATGTCAAGTTTGGAATCAGTCTCTCTTGAACACTTGATACATGTGTAAAACACTGTGCTTGTGCTAATTAAGCCTTATTTGTTATAATTAAGCTTTATTTTGCTATTTAGAGGTTAGACACTGCTGCTCCTCAGATTTCAGAGCTGAGAGCCTAGGATGATGGGGTCATACAGCCATCATAACGTGACTGACCTCTGGCAGAGCTGAGACAGAAACCAAGTTCATAGTCCCAGAGCTATTTATGGTTAGGCAGTATGCCACACGACCTTTGACTTGCACCTCTGAGCCCTACACAGCCACTAAACCTTCTTCCGGATGTTCAAATACTTGTCTCGGATGGCTGTATCCTGAAGGTCCTTTCTTCCAGCATCTCAATACTTAGCTCTTTTATATGCTGCCAGCTATGAATTCCTCAGGGCACTCCTCAGTTGTCGTATAGCCTGGTTTGTTTCCTGGCCAGAATCCTGTGGGTCAGTTTGACTCTCTTAGCAGTATGGCAGGAATTAGCTCAGCACTGTAGGGTTGGGTTAATTCTAGGGGAGTCCTCTCATTTTTGGAGCCACATTTGCTTCTTAAGGGTTTTCTCACCTGGATTTTTTTTTCAATGAAAACAAATTCCTGATGTTAGAATTTGCTGCTCAAAGAACTTTAGAAAATTGTAGTGGATTCTAAGTCAACTGCTGCTTGAGCTATATTAAGAACCTTTAAAATTCTTCAGCAGAGTGTTACTATGATCACGTAGACCCCGCCTCTGTGGCTTATCCCCTATTATTAAACTCTTAAGTGGTGCTGGAAATTGGGTAATGAGTTTATTTTTCTCAGCGAGGCTTCAGAGGAGGGTGAATAAAAGTGGATTTCAATCCCCCTCTGCATCTGTTGAGCTAGCGAAGATTGTGAAAATGCTTGCACTTTAAAATGCTTAGTGTTTCAGAGGGAGGTTCTTTTGGTAGGGTCACTTTGGAAGTCTTATAAATTGTTACGGGAAAGGAACACAATGAATCGTGTGTCTGAAATGACGGATGGACGTTGAAGGTCTGTGGATTTAACTGTGAAGTTCCAGTATCCCCCTTAAGAGTAAGAAGCGAAAGGCCAGGCCAGATGGCTCACCGGCATAAGCCTGACAACCTGACTTCGATCCCTGGGACTGGCAAAAAACCAAGTATGGTAGCTCACTTTGGTGATCTCAGTACTCTTATGGGGGAGGTGGAGACAGAATTACCTGAAACCTCACAAGCCAGCAAACCTAGAGAACACAGCAAAGTTGAAGAAACAGAGACCCTGCGCCAACAAGGTGAGAGGTGAGAACACACACCTGAAAGTTGTCCTCTGACCCTCCACACCCATGCTGTGGCATGCAGGCCTGCACTCACGGGCACATATCACACACACATACACACATGCACATGCACACGCACACACACATGCACGTATGCACTCACGCACAAACCCCTCCCGCTCCTTCGCAGAGTCCTGTGTCTAGGGCCAGTTCTCATGAGTTGAAGGTTCATGGGTCACAGTCTCCCTTTGCATGCTGTGTATGAAGTCAGTTTGAATTCCTCATAAGTACTGAATAAATAACATTTTCTATGAGGATTTTAATAGCCAACACTACTCTTTACAAGAATAGAAAAGATCGGAGAGATGGCTTAGAGATTAAAAACATTATTGCTCTGGCAGAGTACCCAGGTTTAGTTCCCAGCACCCACTTTGGCTGGCTTGCAACCACCTATGACTCTAGCACCAGAAGATCCAATTTTCTGTTCTGGCCTCCACAGGCATTTCCACACACAGACATATACACAGATGCAATTTAAAAATGTAATAAATCTTGAAAAGGGAAATAGAGTGCATTAAATATTGAAGTTCTTAACGTCAACTGCTCCTAGTGTTTCTCCCCCATGATCTTATTTGTCCTCTAACTGTCCTGTTTTGCCAGTGTGCACCCCATACTTTAGGATAGTGAACGCTGTGGGTAAGGTCACACAGTCAGGAAGATGGTAGACTTGTTTGATGTTGGGGGTTTTCAGGGTTGCGCCATCTTGGAGACTGTCAGGCAGAGTCTTCACAGTGCGCTGTGTGAACTAGTCCTTACTGTCCAGACAAGTCAGAGACAAATGCAGTTCTCAAGGAATTTATCATGGAGGGAGGGAGATAAGAAGTGTATATAAATGATTCTGACTGGAGGTAGGCAGAGATAAGGACTACATAAAAAGTTGCGGCAAAGCTATCGTGGGAGGATGGAGATTTTAACACTTCTTAGTTAAGTAGCCTTTGTCCTGAAAGATCTGTCCCTGTGGGGACGGACACTTGGGATTTGAGGCCAAAGGTACACCTTTTCATGAAAACCATTTGGAAACTACGATCACTGCCTAGAAGAGATCAGAGGACAACTTTCAGGCCAGGTTCTTGCCTCCGTGCTGCTAATGCTACCTAGAGGTGGGAGCTGCAGTCGTGGCCACGCTGCGCGGCTATTTAATAGTGCTGGGCCTTTGCTGTTATGTTCGGTATATTAGGAGGCACCAGCCATCGCTCTGTAGATTTGGTCTTCAGCAAGTGATTGACAAGTGAATCAGTACTGGAATATGACGAAGGACACACCAATGCCGCTGCTGTTGATAGCTACTGTTTATCAGGTCCGTACTCTATCCCGGATAATTTTCTAATTGCTTTCTATTACTAACCTATTTAATCCTATTCAACCTTATGAGGTATGTATCATCAGTAAAAATTTATTAGCTGCTGTAACAGAAATCTAAAAGCCACTCCCCAAAAACAAAACCAAAAGAGTCCCAATGACATTTGCAAGTGTATGGTTCATTTCCCTTTCACTTAATAGTTGCTAGGGAAACAAGCTGGGGCAAATTGCATTACAGAAATGGTTCTCCGAGTCCCTTCTAATGTTATCATACAGTAGGCTTATTTTTTTCAGATTTATTTTTATTTGTGTGTGTATGTATGTATATGCACATATATGTAGGTACATGCAGAGGCCAGAGGAGGATGTCAGATCCACAGGAACTGGAGTTACAGATGGTTGTGAGCTGGCCAGTGTGGGTGCTGGGACCATTGCAAGTGTTCGGGTCCTCTGCAAGAGTAGCTCGTGTCTTAGCTGCAGAGCTATCTCTCTAGTCCTGTGACAGGCATATTTTTAAAAGGCATATTTAAATTTCAAATTGGTTCAGTGTTTACATGCTTTACAGCATACATAAAAGTATGTCTAGTGGGAATGGAGTATTGTGTACTTACTACTTTAAGTGGAAACACAGAGACTAGGGCAGTCAGTACTCCTGTGTTTTACAGTGAGGGGATCGCTTTCTCTCCCTCTTGAATATTGAGAAAATTATTAAGTCCTGTTTTGCTTATGAAAGTCCCTTTGCATCTCCTTGATGCTGAATTGGGGAGAAGAGTTTTAGGGGAGTTTGTGTGTTCAGTCTTCTAGACCCAAGTCAACTGCCTTTTCTCCCCAGGTGTGGACTCGACGAGCTATTTCAAGATCTGTCTGATCAGGAGCTTGTTTATAGTTTGTGGTTTTCATGGTAAACACAGCAATTTCAGAAGAAAGCAAACATTGTGGGTGGCAGTGTTTGTTTTACAAATGCTTGGAAGTGGTTTGGAGCTGACTTTTAAAGAATAAGGTGGTGATGACCTAACAAAGCAGCTCCCAGCTGCAGAGATCTGGCCTCAGCTGGCTGTGCACCCTGAAAAGGTGATTGAACCTCAGCCCGCTGAGGGAGGACAGGCACAGGCTTAGAGAGTGTACTGTCCTGGCACCGTGGATGGGCCAAAAGTGGCTTATAAGAGCGGCATTTGCCTGGGAAGGAAGATCTTCTGCATTAGAAGCAGGCAGCAGATGGCTACCCTGGTTCTTCGTGGATGTCTCCATGGAGCACAAGATGAGTGTCTTGGAAGGAGTCTCATGGTTAGGCTGCTTGACCTCTGATTATATCTGCATAATTAAATACCCAGATGTGAGTAAATATTGGAAGGGAAGTTGTCAAGTTGATTGTGTGGTTAGGCTCTGTAATGTGATTATATAAAAGAAAACACCTGGAAAGAAAAAAACACCCAAAAAATAGCAACCTGATTCCCAGCGAGAAATCCAGTCAGTTAGTCTTTAAATTTAAAACAGTAACAGTTGGATGGGGCTTAATTCCTATTTTAATTTATATTATTATTTTTTTGTGGTATGGATGTGGTGTAGGTGTGCGTATACGTTCATTGGTATGTTCATGTGTGTATGCAAGGGTATGTGCACACATGTACAAATGCGTGTGGAGGCTGAAGCCACGATCTAGCATCTTTCTTGGTCACTCTCTGTCTTGTATTTAAAACATTTTAAATTAAGTTTTACTTATTGAGGGGGGTACCTGTGCCATGGCGTGGATGTGGAGATCAGAAAACAGCTCTGAGGACTTATTCACTATATATAGGTTCTGGACATCCAACTCAGGTCGTCAGGGTTGCATCTTTGGGCAGTAAGCATCTTTACCCACTGAGCCATCTTGCCAGCCTCTTCCACCTTTTCAAGACATGGTCTCTCATTGAAACTGAACTTGCCGTTCAGTTGGTCTGATTGACCAGTGAGCTCCAGGGACCCTCCTGTCTCCACTCCCCTCCACCTCCCCAACTCAGGGATCACTGGTGTGTGCCTCAATTCCTAGCTTTTCTTAAAAAAAAAAAAAAATTCTTATTTTATGTGTACCACCTACATGTGTGTAAGTGCATGACTGTAAGAATGTCCTAATGATTCTAATATATTTGGCTTTCTTGACTCTGATTATTTTTAAAAATTTATTGTTTTTATTTTATGTGTATGAGTGTATTACCTGCATGTATGTAAGTGTACCTGTGTCATGCAGTGCCCATGGAGGTCAGAAGAGGGAGTAGGATACTTTCGGAAAACTAGAGTTACAGATGGTTGTTAGTTGCCATGTGGGTGCTAGGAACTGAACTTTGCAAGAGCAGCCAGTATCCTTAACCCCTGAGCCATCTCTCCAGCCCTTTCTGGTGTATACAGTGCTTTCCAGAAGTTATAGGATGTTTGGTGATGCCATCTCTTTGTTGGCTGATGAAGTGTACCGCTCATGTTTTATTATATTGTGACTTTCGTAGTTCTGATTTGTAATCCAGATAGAAACAGTCACAAACCCAAACCAGTTTTGGGGGTTTGCAGTAGCTTTTAACTGTGTGAAGGAGTTTTGGGATCCAAAAGTTAGAAATGCTTTTCTCAGAGGAGCAGTCCAAATCAGGAGTTGAACTTTATTGTGAGAATTTGCACATTCTCACAAGCGGTAGACAGGCCAGGATGAGGGAAGACTTAAGCAAGAAATCAGAATGTAAGCAGGCAGGGCCAGGACAGAGGCTTAAAGCAGGAGCAGAGGGTGGTAAAGTCTTTGAAGGCCAGCATGTCTCCCTACACCCCGCTCACAGCAAGATGGACCTTTACCTGTTTGAGAGTGGTCACATTGATAGGGTAGGAATGGCTGAATCAAACAGAAGACTGAGCTATGCCCAGAGGCTGCCCCGATCAGACAGTTTCTTAGGAATCTCTTCCAAGGTGACTGGACATTGTGTGAAGTTGACAGCTAAAGCTAGCCATCACCTAGGTTATTTGAAAGCTTTAATAAACTAGTTTATGCAAAGTATCAAGAACAGTAGTTTTCACCCCCAGCCCATTCTCTGTCCCATGAGGAGGGGGACAGAGACAGTAATAGGTATTACCTTTCCTTCTTCCTTCTGTTCCCCCAGGGTCATGACAGGTGACATGACCATAACACCACCAACAAAACAGTGCAACGGTTAGCAGGAGGAAGCACAGCACGTTTATTAGCATGCCTATGTGCGTGGGCACCCTGTCGAATAAGAACCTTAAAAAAAAGGGTCAGCTGGTAAGATTAACACCCTCCGTATGGGAGAGAGGAAGGGAATGTGGGAAATTTTAGAGAAAGTAAATGGTTTTCAGAGGACAGAGCCATGGCTGAAAATCACACATGGTTCCTCCCAACTCTAGGTGTGGGTTGAGTTTTCAGTCTCTTTTCCTTTGATAGGAATTTGATCTTTCTTGGTTAATCTCAGTAAGAGGATTGAAGGCAATTGTCTTCCTCTGGTGAATTCCATCTTTAGGTATATAAGGAACCTGAGAACTGGCTTTCTTGGTGTTTAGGAAGAGAAGAGAGTCAGGGGGATGGACAAACCAGGGCAGGGGGGGGTTTGAAGTCTTTCCAGTCCCACGGCACAATGCCACGTTGCCGGGGGAGGGGGTGTCTCATCATCCTCCGAGCCTCCAGACAGTCTTCCTTGAAATGCTGAGAGCTGTTTTTTTTGTTGTTGTTTGTTTTTGGCTTTTTGAGACAAGGTCTTATTCTATAGACCAGGCTGGCCGTGAACTCACAGATACTCCCCTGCCTCTGCCTCCCTCCTGAGTTCTGGGATTAAAGACATGTGCCACCATGCCCCACCTGACAGTTGTTTTTAATTTCATCTCTATTCCTGCAGTGATGCTGTTAGAACCTTGCTTTTGATAGTGTGTTGATTTCTTTTAGTGTGTCGAGACTTGGCTTGGGCTTGCCGAACACGCTCAGTGATGGAGGTTACGCACCGTGCTGTTGACCTTGCCCAAGGCTGCTGCTTCCGGTGTCCTTATTGAACTCTCCATAATTCCTGCTTTGCCACCTCTTTAATCTTCAGTCTCTGAAGGAATTCCACCACCTGTCCGCGGTCCGTCTGTGCGCACCAGCTCCTAGTATCAGCCATTCTGTTTATTTGTCTAGATTTGCTTGGTGTTTGCAAAAGGAGTGTAATTTCCTTCAGTGAGATACAGTTTTACAATAGAATTATACCTCAGAATTTAAATAGCAGCTGCTGCGGGAATGCCAACAGTTACAACTGCTCTTTCTTCTCCTTTGAAAAAAAATTCTGTGATGAAATGCATCCTTCAGAGTACACCTGGCTTGCCACAACGGGCCGATTTCCATGAGCAGAGGGAAACACCAGACTCATTTGAATTTGGTTTCAAGTGAAACATAAAGTAGACTCTGGCCGGAGAAGGACAACTCTCATTTTGAATGAACCCCTCCGCCCACCCCTCCCTTCTTTCTCGTTTTTTCTTGACAGGGTCTCATTGTGTAACCATGACTGACCTGGAACTCTCTTTATAGACCAGGCTCTTAAACTCACAGAGATCTGCCTGCTTCTGCTTCTCCATGGTGTGATGGAAGGCTTGAGGCCCCATGCTGGGCCTTGGAATCACATGCTCACTGTTGGTTAGTTATGTAGCTAATGCAGGCCAATTACTTACAGCTGGCCAGGAGTTTTCTTTTGATAATTGAGGATTTATATGCATACTGTTCATCTGCTCCTGTGGTCTTTATTGAACACCTTCTGCTTGTGATGTACTCTGATGGATACTGGAGGTTAAGTCCTGGGCAATACAGATAACTGTTTTGGTTCTTCTGTTGAGAACTGTGCAGGATGCAGAGTCCATGATTGACCTCTTGATGTCAGACCTC
This sequence comes from Eospalax fontanierii, assembly GCA_035773235.1. Classification (NCBI taxonomy): domain Eukaryota; kingdom Metazoa; phylum Chordata; class Mammalia; order Rodentia; family Spalacidae; genus Eospalax; species Eospalax fontanierii. Next base: position 15,460,445 of record CM069551.1, read on the forward strand.
GGGAGGAGGAGGCTGCCAGTTTGCATGTGGTCCATGGAGGCTGAATAGCCTGCTGTTTGAAAAACTATATACATTTTGTAGTATTTATTTTGGCAGAAAATACAAAAGAAAATGCTGACCAGCCTCACTGTAAAATGTGTATTTGCCTTTGTTCTGTGCTGAACTTGCTTATACCGGGGCTGTACGTTTTTGCATCTGCTATTTCTTCTGGGAAACCTTCTTCTGTGTAGCCTCCTCTTCTGCTCCTTATCAGTGAGGTCATCTCAGTGTAGCAGGGGCTCATGCTTGGTTACTGTGACCATGAGCTCTGGAGTTTGATGATGCATCTTGCTCACCTGAACGTGTTCAAGGACAACAGAATCTCGGTCTAAACCCTTAAATCTACCATTACTCTCTGTGTTTTTAAGCATGTCTAGTAAAAGTTCTGAACTCTTTTTAGGTCACAGACGCTCTGTCTACCTGTTCTGTTGGGCCTGGGCGCAGTTAGTGACTTCAGTGTCATACCAGGGAGGGCTCACACTGCTTCCATAAAGTGACATCTTCTAGCTACCTGGTGGCTTCTGGATATGCACATTCTTGATGGCCTGGACAGTTCACATGTGTTCTTAAAGTGAACACGATGATTGAATCTCTTGATTTGCATCATTGTGTAGGGTTTTCTGGATCAAGAGACATAGCCAACCATTTTTACAAGTTACCTCTTACAGGAAGAAGAGGACTGCATTAGCTACTTTTTGTAATAAAACCATGGGCAAAAACCAGCTCTGGAAGGAAGAGTTTATTTGGGCTTATGGTTCTAGAGAGGTAAGAGTCCATCATGGTGGGGAGTCATGGCAGGAAGCTACCGACATGGTGGCAGGAGCCAAAAGCTAAGAGCTCACATGCTCCCCCGTAAACAGCAAGCAGAGAGGGTGAACTGGAAGTTGGACAAGGCTTCGAACTCTTGAAGCCCAGCCCCGGCCCCTGTGGCCTGCTTCCTCCAGCTAGGCCACACCTCCTCAACAGCACCACCTGATGGGGACCAAGTGCTCAAATCCTTGGAGCCTATGGGGACATTCTCATTGAAACCACCACAAGAAACCAATTTCTTTTGAACTAAGGAGAATGTAGAAAATGTCTGCCAGTTCCTAGTTCCAGAAGGAACCACAACCACTGAGCAGTGGGTGTGTGGGCTGCAGCAGGTAAGTGACCTCAGGGGAAACAAACTCAGTAGGACCATCTGGCTGCTGGGCCAGATGCCCTGTCCTGCCTGGAGCTCCTCCTTCCAGGGTCCAGTCTGTGAAGACTTGAATATCCACACACACTAGACTTGTCTATTTTAACAGAAGCATCAAAAAGTAGAAGATTTCAAAGCCACTTTTCCCAGAAAGACAGGAAGAAAAACTAATATTACGGTAGGGGGGGTGTCTCACCTCCATATCAAGAGCCATTGATCTAGACAAACTTTATCAAATCAGGGATACTTGAGGGGCCAAAAAGTGGAGAAGAGACATTCAGAGATACCTATTGTGTATTAATTAGTGATAGTGTTTTGTTAGTTCTGAGTTTTCCTGTGCTAATTTTTCACAACTTAGGAGATGTCAAGGCATAGCAAATAGACAATTAGGATGTGCTCTTATGTACAGTGTCTCGTGAAGGCAGAAAGACTGGAAGTGGGAAGATGGAGTGTGAGAAAGATGGGGAGAGCTGACAGGAGGGATAGAGGAGGAAGGAGCCAGCGGGCAGGACTGGAGGAGCTTGCTCTGGGTTGTTAATTTAAGTACTTTGCTCTAGCATCAAATTTTAGTGACTGTTACTATCCCTTGGAATTATAATGAACACACAAGCAGTTATTCCTCACCCCTCAGAACTGCATTTGAATTTCTAGAACTTCTTAGCTTGAGGACTCTTAGCAGTCACCCCCAGCCTCCACATCTTCCACATCCCAGAGAGGATATGTTTATAAGGACTTTGCCTGAAAAGTTATCACTACCTGGTGCTTCCAGTGGATTTATCAGATAGGCAGAGAAAGAATAACAGGGGAATTAAGGACATATGTTGATGAATTCTAACACAAAGTTGTGAGAGTTTGCTAGTCTGTATCTAAACTGAGATGATACAGGAGAAACAGGCTCAAGCTTTCTAGGGTTACTGTGAACCAAGATGGTTGTTAAAATTCAGATAAGTTTTAAATATCTACTGTGAAATAGTTTTTAAAATTATTAAATGTATTTGGAGCGTGTGTGTGCCCGCGCACACGCCCCTGAGCACTGTTAGAGTCAAGGATAACTCAGCTTATGGGGGTTGGTTCTCTCCTTCTACCATGTCAGTTCTGGGAGTCAAACGCCAGTCGTCAGGCTTGGCAGCGAGCACTTTTGCTCCCTGAGACGTCTCGCTGGCCCCTAAAAGGAGACTGGGGCAACCCATTTTTGGGACCCTTCCCTGCTAAAGAGAAGCTGTTACTCATAAAACTTGCCTTACTTGCCCTTCAAAAAACAAAAATAAAACAAAAAAGGAAACCATTTACCCAGGAGAGTTAATTATTCTCACCCCGTATACATGACTCCTCAAGAGTCTAGACACACAGCCCTGTAATTCTGAGGGATTCTGCATGGGGTTTAGATAATTTTATGTCTGGGTCTAAAATCATGTGTTGACTTTGGAGCTTTGGAACTTGTAGGATTAGGAGATGCATTTGATGTGTCCAGCCTGGGTGATCAGAGCTGATGGGAATTTATTGTGAAAACATGGAGAGATGGAGGAGAACAGAAGCCAGTCTTGGTCACATCGCCGGGACCTCATGGCTACAGTTCCATTTCTAGAAGTTTGAGACTGGTCCTGTGGTTGTCATAGCAACAGAAAAGCTGTCCTTTTGGGAAGGAAGGGATATCTACTGCTCCGTGCTCTTAGGACACCATAGTCTTTCACCCTGATGAGATTTCCCACCACCGAAAAGCAAGGGCTAACTTTTCCTGGGAGACTTGACTGGATAAGCAACTGCTTACCCCAGATGGGGCCCCAAAGGCAGACCAAAGGGGCCATTCCTTCCCAGTCCAGAGTGGTGAACCGATGGTCTTTGTGGGCTTACTCACGGACGCGTGGGTGAAGGCTACTTAAGGAGCATGGGCCACCGCAAACAGCCACACCCCTGAGCAGTCCTGCCCCAGCATGGCACTCAGGGTCCACCCTGTTAACCTCCTGCCCCCTAGCACCTCCCGAGCCATGTGCAGCTGAGGCAGTCCCATACAGCAGGGCCAGGGCAGAGGGTGGCGGTGCAGGGCCTGGAATCTCAGCAGAGGCTCTGACGAACCTTCCTCCCCTTCCTGGGAGGGAACATGAGCCATCAGCAGGTCTGGTCCTGTTCAGGGATGCTTGCCGGTAATCCCAGCTGCTCTGATTACGGTGGTGATGGAGGTTTCGCTCAGATAGTGGCACTCCATAGCACTATGCAAAAACAGTGTTTACACGTGCCTTTATGTTCTGTACTGTAATGCTAAGTGGGTACATCTTTCAACACACACAGAAGAAGAATTGACGTTTAAAAATAATCCAAGTTTACTTTCTAGAACTCTCTGTCGTGCTTCCCTTGAACGTACCCACTGCTGTTTTGGAGCCTGTTGCAGTGTCTGTTCATAATTGTGGCTCAGGCTTTTTTGTTGCATGGGTGATGTTAACTGCAGGATCTGGGACAGATAGCCTTGATTAGCTTACTTGTCAAGTGAGGGTGATTATGTCTGTTTTGAAGAACTGCTTTGGAGATTAAATTCAACGAAGTTGCTGCTGTAGCATCCAGCCTGTTAGCTGTTTTCTTCCTCGTTGTGAGCGCCTCTCCACTCGCCCCTTCTCAGAGCTGCTCATCCGTGGTTCTTCCTTCCGCCTCAGGCCATCGCCTCCTCAGTGTTCTCGCTGGCCTTTCTCTGAACTCTCGTCTGTAGGCAGAGGACCCACCTGAGCTCATTGGTTGTAACCATCTGTCCCACTCTCCCCAGAACAATCCTGGGTTTGACCTGTCAATGCGAAAGCATAACTCTCACCTCCAAGGGGATAAGAGATAATTTATTCTGGAGTCAAATATGAGTGACTATGACCTGGGAAACACAGATTCAGGTTACCGAAATTTCATGTTCCAGCATGGAAATAGTTTCATGAAGTTAACAAATTATTTTATTGTTTTATGTGTATGAGTGTATTGCCTACATGTATGTAAATGCACCTGTGCCATGCAGTGCCCATGAAGATGGTGTTGCATCCCTTGGAACTGGAGTTAGGAAAGTTGTTAGCAGCTGGGAATTCAACCCAGGTCCTTTGGAAGAGCAGTCAGTGCTCTTAACCGCTGACCCATCTCTCCAGCCACCATGAAGTTTTTATAGTAACAGAACAAAGTCATAAATCAAGACACTTTAATGAGGTGGTGGATTCTGCAAAGCTAATCTCAGCTCTAGGCTCAGATGCTACCTGATGACACTCAGCCTTTTGGTTGGTGGAAGTGTTTCTTTGTTAAGTTAATACATTCCTTTAGTCACAAGATGTAAGGTCAGAAACCATGGGCAAGGAGTAGCTATTTATAGGCAAAACATGGTCCAAGATAAAATGTCAACAATCTCTGGAGCTGCAACATTCCAACCAGTCCACAGTCACTGAGTGCTAATCGGTTGGTCAGCCTTGGAAGTTGAGTCCAAGGTGCAAGGTTTTTCTGGAACTTCCATCACTGACATGTGGTTTTATGGGTATAGTAGCTCTTTTACCTTTTTCTGTGAGAAAAGGCTCTGAACTTTTCTCTGGGGAGAAAAGGGTTTATTTCAGTTTATAGATCACAGTCCAAACCTGAGAGAAGCCAAGGCAGGAACCTGGAGGACCTAGAGACCACAGAGGAACGCTGCTTCCTGGCTTGCTCCTCTGGCCTGTGCTCAGCCTGCTTTCTTATACAATCCAGGACCACCGGCCTAGGGATAACACCACCCACAGTAGGCTGAGCCCACCCATGTCACCACAGCCATCAAGAAAACACCTCACAGACATATCCCCCCCTGGGGGGGGGGCAATCCCATGGAGGAAATTCCCCATTTGAGGTTCCCTCTTCTTATTGGGTGCATCAAGCTTACAACCAAAGCCACCCATGACACAATGGATCCATTTTGGAAATAAAGGACATAGGTATCATTCATAAGCCCCTGTTAAGTAGCATAGACCCATGTGGGAGGCAAGCTTCTTGCCTGGTGAATCCTTGGCACTGCATGGCCTAGAACTGACCATCTGCAGCTGAGATATTAGAGGAGTGTGCACCGTGACTTACTGACTTTAAGGACATGGTAGAAGGATTGGGCTGGTGAGTGCAGTTCAGAGAGATGTCCAACTTGAGAGGCAGCCATCAAGTTCCTGTGAGGGTTGGGTATTTGGAGGCTATAACCAGGTTAACTATCTACCCAGACTGCAAGACTGAAAGTTAAGAATATATTGAACTGTATGTGAGGTTAAAGATGTGTTCGGAGTAGTGGTTAGAAATAGGTCTTGCCTTGCTCGAGGTTCTGGGAGAGGAATAATTTCTTGGACTCTTGATGGCTCCTTCAGGACTGTTGCTCCTTGTCTTGGGAGTTTTATCAATTTCCTTCCATTCTTTACCACTGTTGGACACCAAATAAATATGGATTGGCAGTTGTGGAGATCATTGAATTGGTGAGGGGAAAGCCCCATGGAACCAAAGCAGGAACATCCTTCTGACTGTCAAGTAGGTTCTGCAGCTGTATTTTTGAGGCAGAGTATTCACAGTTATCCTTTCTTTATGCAGTCATAGAGGACACATGCCATCATTAAATGCAGAGTGTTAATGCTTTTTGTTCTTTTTAATTTTCTTTTTAGAAATATTTTATTTATTATTTTTATGTGTATGAGTGTGTTGCCTGCAAGTATCTAAGTACACCCGTGTCATGCAGTACCCGTGGAGGTCAGAAGAGGGCATCGGATCCTCTAGAACTGGAGTTACAGATGGTTGTTAGCTCCCATGTAGGTGCTGGGAACTGAACCTGGGTCCTCTGCAAGAGCAGCCAGTGAGTGCTCTTAACTGCTGAGCCATCTCTCCAGTCCAAAAAAATGAAATATTATTCATCTCTAAAGAAAAATGAAACCACAAAATTTGCAGGAAAATTAACTTTAAAAGAGAACAAAGCAAGGGCCTGTGAGATGGCCCAGTGGGCGGAGACGCCATGCAAGCAGTGTGCACACGACGTCTCAGAAGGACAGGCAGAGGCAGCTGTGTGTGGAGGGGGACAGGACGCAGGGGTCCTAGAGAGCGCCGCAGAGAGGCTATAATAGCTGGTTGTTTTCCTGGTTTTCAGCCTGTCCTCATTTGTCCCTTTTTTATTGTGGCAGATAAGTTGTAAACATGTAATTGATAGTGAGAGGTCAAAGCCCTAAGTGAGCTTTCACGGCTTCAGAGTGGCCCTTCTAACTGCGCAGAAGTCCACTGGATGTAGAGGCTGGGGCTGGCCAGTGTTGGAGTGGTTACCTTAATCTATCTGTGTGCTGTTTCTATTTGCGAGTTCATGACAATCAAGTGATTTTTATGTTAAAGAAATGAAGGATAAGAATTAATTTTTAGTTGTCATACATGATGAGTTTCATCATGGCAGTTTCATCATGGATATTGTTCTGCCTTGCTCTATCTACCCCCTTCCCATATTTATTTTGTTTTTTCGAGATGGTTTCACTGTGTAGTAGTCTGGCCTCAGATGAGGATCCTCCTGTGTCGGCCTCCCGAGGGCCGGGATTGCAGGCATGTGCTGCCACAAGGCACAGGTTTTTGGTGTTTAATCTTCTATATTAACCAGAATTAGTAACATTAAAAAACAAACCCTAATTCATAAGTGAAGGCTGGTACATCTGGAGATAGCTCATTGGGTTTCAATAATGAGTGTGATATTTGATCATGCTGCTTGTACCTGAACTGGTCTAACCCTGGTACAACACATAGAAGCAGTGACCTTCATTTCCCCTTGAGATTCAGGGGGAGGGTCTGGGTGAGTGAGTCCGTAGCTCAGTTCTAGAGCACTTGCCTAAGGCGTGCAGGGGTAGGGGGTCCAAGGGCCAGCTTGGGGGTGGCGGAGTGTCAGGAGCAGGTGATGAATGAATTGGAATGTGTTACTGTTTCATTGTTTGTTCAGAAGATAAAAATGGCGAGTGGAACTCATTGCTAGAGTCAGGAAGTCGGCTCTGACTGAAGAGATGCATAGATAGATCCACTAATGCCTGGCACGTTCTGTCATGGGATAAGCAGGATTACTCTGTGAGTAATGTGTCTGCATGATTGTGGCTTTGGAATACACATAGTCCATTTTCAAATTTCTGACTGGAGTGTGTTAATGGGTGCTAACTAGCCATGAATTTAGTTCTTCCTTTAACTTCCATTCTTGGATTGGACTTCCAAATTGCAGAGTCAAAATAGTAACCATGAAGCTCGAATGAGGTGCAGCGAGGAGCTGACTATGGTAACACGCTCACCACACAGGTGTGAGGACCTGAGATTGATCCCCAGAACCTGCATGAAAAGCTGGGGAAGGCAGTGCATGTGTGTAATCAATCTCATTGCAGGGGAGGCCGAGACAGGTGGATCCCTGGCTGACCTGGGGAGCCCCAGATCAGTGAAGTCCATCCATAATGACTGAGAAATGACACCCGAAATTGACCTCATGTGCACACATGAACACACATACATATGTACACACAAAATGTAATAGGTGATCTACCCTTGGAGAGAGGCTTCACCTGTTGAACATTAGTCTGTCTGTCTGTCTTACAGTCAAGTACTAGTAATGGATTGCCTGGGTTTTCCTCCACAGTCTCCGTATAGTTCCACTCTTAAATTTCTGTTACCCCAGGGTTTTTAGCAGTCACCTTTTGCCGATGGGTTCTAAAGTTTGCATTTCTAACTCAGTCTTACTGGCTTGGTCTCCTGTGTCACAATTCCTGGCAGCGCCAAAACCAAATGAGCCTTCCCAGTCGCCCCAGAGCGTCACCCTTGGAGTTCCAGGAGAAAGTGGTCATTCAGAATCCCATCTGCCGTTTCATGGCTTAAAAAGCAACTCCTGCAAACACCTTGAAGGCTCATCATTGTTGTGTGACAGGAAGGTCTGTGTCACATGGAGAATGGGGCGCCCAGCGGACAGGTTCTGCAGACAGCTGCATAGTCATGGTCTTGAAACTTTTATGAAAAGACAGCTTAAAGACACTTGAAATTTAGGTGGGGACAGTTGTCACCACGAGAAAAAGATTCCTTTGTAATGTCTTTAGATGCTATAAAGTTAATTAGAAAATGCTTCCGAAAGAACCGTCTCTTCAGAGAATGGCATTAGAAAGGACTTGAACTGGCAGGAAGTCTACAGTTATGCTAGAGATGGAAGATCACACTGAAGTAACGTGAGAAGGAATGAACTGGGTGAACAGCACTCAGGAGGCAGAGGCAGGTGAATCTCTGTGATGCGTGGCGCGCGGCCACGGGGACACGAATCTGCGTTTGATGCAGAAGGATTCTTGAATAAGGAAATAGCCAAACCAGTGTAGGAGAAACCAGCCTGGTGGTCTCGGAGCTGGATTGGAAGCGGTGAGTTGGGGGCGCTCGGCTGGTCCAGCAGAGACCCAGCTGTCTTGTGACAGGCGGTGAGCCGCTAACCAGGGGCCTCGTGGGATTTGTTTTGAACTTTAGAGCATTTACATGCACGGCCCAAAGAAGACTCTGGGTGTTAGGGTTGATCTGCACGACCTCACTGCTAGTTAGTCAAGGTCTGTAGAAGTGGTAGTTTATGTGGCCCTTTGACATTTAGACCTTGGTGGGGTGGATGAACTACTTTCAATAGTGAATTATCAGGACAGTGAGGAGCCAAGAACTTCGAGGATCACAGCCACACCAGATCATGCCTGGTGAGGGAGGGCACCGCAGGAAGTCATTCTGTGCATTTCCAGGGTTCTGATAGCTGTGAATGCATGGTGTGAAGGAAAGAGGAGGAAGGGAGGGAGGGAGGGGGGGAGAGAGCTGGGAGAGGAGGGTATGAATTTGGGGAAAGCAAGCAGGAAATGTAAGAGCTCACTTTTCTCTGAACATCTACACCTATGTTTTTGTGCACAACTGAGAACCTCAGACAAAGCACTATCTGCATTGACTGAGTGGGGCTTACCTGGTCTAGAGGAACTCTGAAGGACTGATCGCCCCTTCAGACAGTTCAGCCCCGACCTGTCATTTGCTGTTTGGATTTACCTGGTCAGTTAGCAAGACAAAGTGCTTTTGTAAGTTTGAAAGGGAATCTGGAAACATGTTTTGCTCACTTTGTAGCCTCTGGGAGAATTGGAACCATATTAATTAGGAAACTAAACACACTCCCGTCCCCCAACACACATGTCCCCAAACACACAAACAACAACCCTTAAAAACACTTGAACTCTTTGGAGAGAAAGGCAAACACACTCGACAATGTATGATTGTGAAACATCCAGTCTGGCCGCGCCACCTCGACAGCCCCTGCTCTCGTTTTGCATATTGGATTGGCAAGCATTGATGACCTCCATGGGCTTTGCGGCACTGTGGATCTGCCAAACCAAGACTGTGGTGCTCTCAGCAACCCGGGCAGCATGACAGGCTGGCTGAGCTCTCCCACAGACTCCCTTGACAAGGACCCTCGTGAGTCATAGAGACCCCGTTTCCACGGAAGCCCCCACCCTGAGCCAGAACCAGAAACGTGGAATGCCTCTGTGCTTCAGGAAAGCAAATTACCAGGCAGCTCCCGCCACTTCCTATTTGTACTCAAGTCTGGCACTTCCTGAGCCCCGCAGAGAACACTGCCCTCCCCAGCCCAGGCAGTGTGGAGCACAGGCAGGCAGAATGCTCTCATTCTTCAGGCCACTCCGTTTGCATGCGCAGCACGTGCAGTCTGCAGAGAAGCAGCTCTTGGAGCAATGCTGGAGTGTCTGTGTGTGTGCACGTATATGCATGTGTGCTCACACATATGCATGTACGCACAATGTGTACGTACACATGTCTGCATGTGTGTGCATAGTGTGTGCAGTGTATGTATAGTGTGTATGCATGTGTGTGCATAGTATAGCATGTATGTGCAGTGTGTATGCACCGTGCATGCATGTGTGTATATGGTGGGTATGTGCTGTGTGTGCACAGTGTTTATGTGCACATGTATACATGTATACACAGGGTGTATGTGCAGTGTGTGCACATGTATGCATGTGTATGTGCAGTGTGTGCATAGTGTGTATGTGCACATGTATACATGCATACTCAGGGTGTATGTGCAGTGTGTGCACATGCATGCATGTGTGTTCATAGTGTGTATGTGCAGTGTGTGCACAGTGTATGCATGTGTATATGTATGTACACAATATGTGCACAATGTGGTGCATATACATATATGTGTGCACAGTGTGTGTGGTGTCATGTGTATGTGGTGCGTGCATGTGAAGGTGCAGGTGCTCATGTCTGCATGTGTATGTGAATGCCGGAGTGGCCTATTTCCTGGCTTCCTCTAGCTCTGTTTTTTTCCTTGAGACAGGGTCTCTCATTGAACCAAAGGCTCAAGTTTTTGCTCAGCTGGCCAGCGGGCTCTGCTTGGTCCCCCCGTCCCCCAGTGCTGGGCTCTCAAGCGGTGTACAACCAGGTCTGGCTTTTTCTTAAGTGCTGGGGCTTTGAACTCAGGTCTTCGTGCCTGCAGAGCAAACACCCACGGAATCTTCTTCCCAGACTCCCCAAAGGAGATGCTCTTAGGGCTCTTGGTTTCAGCTTGACTCCTGTGATGAGGGATTTGTTAAGAAATTTCTTTTTTTCCTTCCTTGAGGCTGTGGCTCTGGGAAGGAGCTGAGGAGCCCTCTTTCAAACAGTGAGTCAGCAACTGTTCTAACAAGCTAATGTCTGCACTTTGTAGTTCAGGTGCTGGGAAATGAATCCTGTCACATCTCCTAGATTGTCCGAGTCTCAGAATATATGCTGTGGATAAACTTTCCCATCTGGGTGGAGGGTGGTTTTGTCTTCTGTCTGGATTCCGTCACACAGGCCGGGAACGTGACAGCACGTAACCATTAGGAGCATAATCAAAACGTTGAATCAGCTGAGCTGGCTTCTGCCAGGGAGGTCACGCCTGTTTTCTGTCTGTGTGTTCCAGGATGAAAGGAAAGAAGCTCCAGGCCTCTTCACTCCTGTTTGCACTGGCAGCCTGAGCTAGGGAGGCCTGTGGTTCCTCACTGAATAACATCCAGGCATGCTCTGGCAGCTCTTGAGGGACAGGCCTTGGTGGTCCTGAAGAACACGCCCACTGCTGCTGCCTGGGACTCCTCTCTCTATCGCAGTCGTTTGATCTGAAAAAAGTTGTGACCACCACTGTTGGCCTAACTTCGACAGTAAAAATCTCACACTTATCTCTTGATTGTATGTGTGTGTATACCTGCATGCTTGCACCTGTGTGTGTGCGTGTGTGTGTGTGTGTGTGTAACATTCCATGACACTATTATGAAGGTCAGAGGACAATTTAGGTCATCAGGCTTGATGGCAAGTGCCTTGACCTACCCCGCGAGCCGTCTCACCGGGCCAGTTGACCAGACTTAACAAAAATCTCATAACTATGTACAAGTGAATAACTGCTAATGAAACAACTTTCCTCTACATTCCCACCGCATGAGCGTGTGTGTGCGCGTGCGTGCGTGTGTGTGTGTGTGTGTGTGTGTGATAGGGTGTCATGCAGCCCAGGATGGCCTCAAACTCACTCTGCAGCTGAGGCTGGTCTTGATCCTGCTCCCTTGCCTTCCGCGTGCCGCCATGCTTGGCCAGCAGTATTGTTCTCTTGGGGGATCAAGGTATTGGTATTCCCAGCCTCATAGAACAGTGTCCAGCCTGCTCCAGCTCCTCGGGGAGGCAGTGTTGCCTTGCGCGTCCTTGGCTTTTAATCGACACGGTCGTGTCTCCATCCTTCTTTACTTCATTCCCAAATGACAAACCCTTTCAGATATCCCCTTTAAAAGTTGTAACAAACCTAGCACATTTTGCCTAGAAAGTCAGAAGCCTGAGGCGGATCTCCGTAGCAAGGTGTCTCCTAGGCGAGCACCAGCCACCTGATACATGGCCTGGCCTGACGACTGTTCTCCACATAGTGTGTAGAGAGAACATTTTATGACAGGAGCCAGGGTCACTCAGCCTGTGTCTACAGCCCACCAGTGACTCCATCTCCGCCTGTCCAAGGTGTCCAAGAAAGTTCCTTCCACCCTCAGGTCTCCGCTGAGATACCTCCTATTGCCCCGTCACCCGCTAGGACCCCAGTTACCTTGCGTGTAGTGCCTACCCCACTGTCTAGTGAATGTCTGGCACTTAGTAGGTGCTCAGTGAATTATTTTTCTGAATGAATCACATGAGCACAAACAACTAAATGAATGAAATATTTAAAAGTCACGTTCATTCTCAAACGTAGAATGAAAACCACAGCCTTCAGTACAGTCTAAGTGCGTTATCATAAACATGGATGGTCTTCTGTGAACAGGAAGCAGAGAGGACACACGTGGATGGTAGCTGGTACTTCTGTTGGATTCTATTTGTGATCTACAAGAAACAAAAAGAAGAAAAACAACAAGACATCATGAAGCTATGAACTTAGGTCTGGTGTGGTAGCACACACCTTAATCCTAGCACTGTGGAGGTAGAGGCCGGATTCCCATGAGTTTGAGGCCAGCCTGGTATACATGGAGGGTTCTAGGCTAACGATAACATCAGACCTTGTCTCAGAACCACCAGAGTTAGAATAGAACAGAAAAGTAAAATAATGCTTCAAATTCCTTTATTTTTCTTTTTCTTCTAAAAAGCCGGTGAGGGCCTGGGAAGATGGACCAGTAGATAAGGTACTTGACACATAAGCAGGAGTGAAGATCCGTGTGGGTAGGTGTGGAAACCTCCTGTAATCCCAGCACTTGGGAGGCAGAGACAAGGGACCCCTGGGGTGAGCCATTGAGCTTAACAAATGAAAATTCACCAGCTCAGGGTTCAGAGAGAGACCCAGCCTCGATAAGTAAAGTAGAACGATCCAGCAGGTACAGTACATCAACTTTGGGCCTCTACACACACCACACATCCCCCCCCGCCCCCCGCAACGTGTGCACACTCATGCATATGTGCACATACTTTCAACAAAACCATGCATCTTCCCCGTAAACTTAAGTATGCCAAATCTAGATGAGAAATTAGTTTTTGTGTGTGTATTTATGTGTATAAACAGTACCTTTCTTTAAAGACAGTGCACGTCCAGCCTGCAGAGGCTGCTCTGCTAGAGAGAGCTGCTTCCCCTCCGTGGAATCCTGTTGAGGACACTCAGGGCTCCGCGTGTGGCCTTTGAGCGCCGTCCGTCCGTCCATCACCTGCACAAGGTCTTCCAGGCTCATCTGCGATGCAAAGGCAGGCCGTGCTTCAGCGCCTGGACAGACAGCGCTTTCTCCTCTGCAGCCCGCTGTGCCTTCCCCTCTGGAGGTCTGGGGTGTGCTGCCGTCCGCATTCCGGTGGCTTTCCTGTGGATGTGGTCTGGTTTCACTTCTCTTGGGCAGGAACCTAGGCATGACAAGGACATACTTTCTTAGCCTTCACACCTCTGGAGTCGCCCTTGTTGGTGCTTGTAGCGGGAGTTCGTTCTTTTCCTTTGCTTTTGTTGGGGAGTACAGTGCAGACTGCAGCGGGGTCTGAATGGGCTAGCCATCACCCCATTACTGAGCCATGGCCCCAACCCTTTTTGCATTAACTTTTTATTTTAAATGTTGAGACAGTCATTCTAAGTGGCCCAGGTTGGCTTTGAATTCACTCTGTAGCCTAGTCTGGCTTTGAACTTGTCATCCTCCTGCCTCAGCCTCTCGTAGCCTGGACTGCAGGTGTGTGCGGCCACATCCTCCTCTTCTGTCATGTGTTAGGATTCCGTCTGCTAACATACCACCATGCGGTCCTGGCTGATGGCACATAAGCATTTTGGGCCAGGGCAGTGAGGAAAGGCACAGTGGTGGTGGGCGTGCGTGTCTGAAGGGTGCAGCCGTGCAAACCTCCCATGACTTCTGGCGGGGTGGGGCCGGGGACAGGTACTGATTTCCTTCTGGTTAATGTGCAGGAGTGGAATTGCTGGCTGATTTGTATTTTCCCTTGTCCTTCCACAACATTCCATCAGGCTTTCTCTCCCGTGTGCTGGGCACGCCCTTGTCAGACACAAGAGCGAACTGCTTCTTGCAGATGTGTTCACAGGGTCTTCCTGCCTGGGCACAGGTTTCACACCAACCTTGTTTCCAGTTCTCTGGAGCATCTTTAGGAGCCCTCCTCCCCCTCCTCCTCCTCTTCATGTTTCTCCTTCAGCTGAGTCACAAAGCAGTTTAGCCTGTGCCTGCCCAGGGCTCATCACATGTTTGTACAGTTAGTTCCCTTTCCTGGAGCCTAAGGTGACTTACAACACTGTGTCCCTCATGGGAGTGGCTGCTATGGAGTTTTCTGGTGCCTGGATCCAGAATGCTCAGACAGACATAGACACATACAGAGATACACACATGCATACCCACATACACACACAGATGCATATGCACATTCACACATACATACACACAGACACAGACACAGATGCACATAGACAGATACATACGTGCACATACACATAGAAAGACAAACACACATAAACATGCAGACACATACACATAGACACACATACACACACAAGCGCATACACACTGTGAAGGTAGAAGGGTTGGTTTGGGACGAAGAAGGAGACCTGGAGGAGTGGGAAAGTGGATTCAGAGGGCGAAGGTGTGCATGGGCACAGTACGTTATGAGCATGCGTGAGAATCTCTCTACTGTGAGCTTCTGTGTACACCTGTGTGTAGTGCTGGCAGAGGCTGGAGGGCTCGAGATCCCAGTACTGGAGTTACAAGTGGTTGTGAGCTACCCAATGTGGGTGCTGGCAACTGAAGTCCGGTGGTCCTCTGCAAGAGCAGTCAGTGCTCTTAACCAGTGAGCCATCTCTCCAGCTCCTGTCTTATGTTTTTTAATGGATGAATATTGCATGCCATTCAACTGCAGAGCTTGTGGGAAAGGGGACAGGTGTGGGACCAATAGTGTAGATAATGAAGTGAATTTTGTCTAAGTGTGACGTGTATTTATATGTTTTTACTGGTGTGTATTTACTGTAATGCTGGGTTTCATGCCATCAGTTTTGTTCAAGCGTATCACACACCTTGACTATTCACTGGCCACCTCCCCTCCCTGTCCCACTTGCCTCGCTTTGACTTTCATGTCCTACATTCACACATGTGTCTATATGAAATCCAGTTTCTACAATGAGAGAAGCACATGGCATTTGTTTTCCTGAGCCTGGCTTATTTCATTTCATATAATTAAAATAATTTGGGACTGGTGAGATGTCTCAGGGGGTAAAGGCACTTTCTGTGAAAGCCTGACGGTCTGAGTTCAATACCCGGAACCCATGTAGAGATGGAAGGAAAGAACTTATCTCTACAAGGTGGTCCTTGGACCTGCGTTTATGGACTATGGCATACATATTACTGTATGGCCGCCAACAATAATATGTACATAAGTTAATTAAAAAATGGTGACAGTGGCAGAAGTAGATTTTCCACGATTCATTTTTAAAAAAGATTTATCTTTATTTTTATGTGTGTGTATGTGTGTGAGAGCATGTGTATGAGTGTGTATGTTTGTGCATGTGTGAGTGTGTGTATGTGTGTGAGTATATGTGTGTGAGTGTGTGTGAGTATATGTGTGTGAGTGTGTGTGAGTATATGTGTGTGTGAATGTGTGTGTGTATGTGTGTGTGAGTGTGTATTTGTATGTGTATGTGTGTGTATGTGTGTATGTGTATGTGTGTGTGAGTGTATGTGTGTGAGTATATGTGTATGAGTGTGTATGTTTGTGTATGTGTGTGTGTGTGAGTGTGTGTGTATATGTGAGTGTGTGTGTATATGTGTGTGAGTGTGTGTATGTGTGTGAGAGTATATGTGTATGAGTGTGTATGTGTGTGTATGAGTGTATATGTGTGTGAGTGTGTGTGTATGTGTGTGTGAGTGTGTATGTGTGTGCGTGTGTGTGAGTGTGTATGTGTGTATTTGTCTATGTGTGTGTGAGTGAGTGTGTGTATGTGTGTGAGTGTGTGTGTGCGTGTGTGTTGCCATATGAGTACAGTACCTGTCGAGGCCAGGTGAGGGTGCCAGATCCCCTGGAGTTACAGGTATTTGTGAGCCACCTAAGGGGGTTGCTGGGAGCTGAACTTGGGTCCTTTTCAGATGCAACAAGCTCTCTTAACCCGAGCCCTCCGCTTACTCCTTGGTGCCTTTTCTCTGTGACAGAATGAGACATGGATGGTTTAGAGTAAGCACTTGCTCTTTACATCGTTGAAGCTTTTTGTAAATTTTTCACTGTACGAACAGCTGGGGGGCTTTAGCCAGCAAGCAGTGCAGCGTCGATACAGGTCTTACTAAGTAGTCCATGCTAAATTTGATTTTTTTCCTTAGGAAAATAAAGAAAGGTTTTACTTGGAAATTTTCTTCAAAACTTTTATAAAAGTCATAAAAAATGCAAGGTGAAACCATTCTGTCTTCTCTGCTCTGTGACTCCCACCAGGGAGGACCACTGCCTGTGGCCATCTTTGGCGCTCTAAATCCAGCTATGAACACACCACTCAGCCCTCTTTGTTTGTATAGTGCCGGCTTTTTTCACAGCGCCGTGTGTGACAGACATCTTTTTGTGTCTGTGCTGAACCGTCTTTCCTTTTTCACTTAGTCACTGTGTTTTACAGTACTTCTTGGTGCTGTAACCTTGACCAGTGGTGGTTTTTGTTTTAAAAGAACTGTGAGTGTCCCGTATCTGTGTGTGTTGGGCAGTCTTGATGCCCAGATAGTCTTATCTTTGTTCTTTGTGACTCTCCTTGAGTCTTTCTGACGTACCCCAACTTTTCTCTCCTCTCCCTTCAGATATGGCAAAATATGCCAGACTGTTCTCACCTCCAAATTAAGGTAAACCGGTCAATCCAGCCTCAGTTTCCCCTGGCTCTTCATCTGTCAGCTTGGCACAGCCTACAGTCTCCTGAGGAGGGAGTCTCTGCTGAGGGGCGCCCAAGTGAGACTGGCCTGTGGGGGACTGCTTTGTGCAGTAGTTGAGGCAGGAGGGCCCAGCCCACTGTGGGCAGTGCCCTCCTCTGGGAAGGTGGTCCTGGGCTGTGTACCAAAGCTCACTAAGCACGAACCTTGCCTTCAAGTCAGCAAACAGTGCTCCTCCGTGGTTTCTGTTTCAGATTCCTGCTTGGGCTTCTGCTCTGGCTTCACAGCCGTGACTGTGACCTGGAGGTGTGAGCCAAACAAGCCCTCTCCTCTCCTGAGGTGCTTTTGGTCATGGTGTTTGTCAGAACTACAGAAAGGAAACTGGAACACAGATTATGACCGACTGCTTCCTCCTCCCTGTTCAACTTAAGTGGTGGATCTAACTTAAGATTTATTTCATGCTGTGTTTAGGAAAATTCGTTTCAGGAAGTTTGGCTCGATTTACCTGCTGTGCCTGGGTGTGTCTTATCAGTCAATCAGCAAATTCTTTGGAAAGCGTCCCTGTGTAGGGAAGTGGCTAGATCTTGAGGGAATGGGCAAGTACCCCAGTGTCCTGCTCCCCACTTGCCAAGCAACAAAAACAAAACAGTCAGAGCCAAGTCTTATTGCGACTTAAAGCATATCTTCTATCTTGAAAGTGTTCCTGGGGACCCACTGACCCATAGAGAGAGCAGCTGACGCCAGCTTCTTCATTTTATCCAACAGTAGTTTATTTATCATGAAATCCATTCATTTAAGTGTTCAGTTCACAAGGTTTGTAGACAGCAGTGACGCAGCTCGCCCTCCCACCACCCAGAAGGGTCTCTGGTACCTGATGTAGGCAATGCTTGTGCCCACTGTGGTTCCAGCTTCCGCCGTTCCAGCCAACCCTTTCAGCCCTTGCAGGATTTCACAGGTCAGGGGCGAATTTCTGTCGCTTTCTTTCACTGAGTGGTGTCCTTTTCACTCCTCCAGGCTGCTGGATGTGTAGTAATTTGTTTTTATTTTGTTTGCTTTTGGGTATTTGGTCTTTTTGAGACAGAGTCTCCCTGGAGCCCCAGCTGGCCTGGAATTATTTTTGTAGCCCAGGCTGGCTTCCATCTTACAGAGATCCACTTGCCTCTGCCTCTCAAGTGCTGGGACTAAAGGTGTGTGCTCCTTTACCTGGCTTGGTCTTGATTTGGTAACTGGTATCCCATTGTATGGCTATGCCGCTATATTTGAGGTTTAACCTTTGCACTATTTCCAAAGGTACTGTGTCTAAGGCCAGTGGACATTTTCGTCTAGGGTGTATGTTTCTCTTGGGTAAATACTTTGGAATGAGATTCTGGGTCATGTAAGTGTAAGTTAACTTTTTATTTTCACTTTTAATTGATTTTATTTTTCACCTCCACCCTAGGTTAGTTTTTTTTAAGGAACTGCCAGCATATTTTCCAAGGAGCTCAGAGTAGCCCTTTTCTCTGTGGCACTCGTGCAGAGGGTTCCGGCTGTTTCACATCCTCACCAACACACAGTGGCATTTTAATTTTAGCCATGCCTGTTCTACTGTGGTTTTAATCACACCTTTCTAATGTTGAGTATCTTCAAAAATATTTATGTATTCACCAGGGGCATGGTGGTGCATACCCTGAATCCCTGTGCTTGGGAGGCAGAGGCAGGTGGATATCTGTGAGTTTGAGGCCAACCTGATCCACATAGTGAGTTCCTTCCAGGCTAGCTGTGGATACAGGGTATGTGTATGTGTGTGTGTGTGTGTATATATATATATATATATATATATATATATATATATATATATATATATATATAATTTGGATGTGTGTGTGAGAGAGAGAGAGGGAGAGGAGAGAGAGACATGCACCCATGGGTGCCACAGTGTGTGGGTGTGGAGGTCAGAAGGCAGTGTGTGGAACTCTGATCTCTCATTCCATTTTGTGGATCCCGGTAATTAAACACAGGCCATCAGACTTGGTGGCAAGTGCCTTTACCCGAGGGGCCATCGCATCACCATTGAGCTGCTTTTAATATGCTTTTTGATTTTAATATGCTTCCAGATTTCTTCTTCTTTTTTTTTTTTTTTCTTTTTTGTGACATGACTGTCAAATCTTATTGGATTTTATATCTTGTTTTGTTGAGTTGTAATAGTACTTTATATATTCTTAATACAAAATACCTGTGAGATACATGTTGTATTTTTTAAGCCAAATTTTGAGGTCCACCTCACTCATGTTCTTTATTTGAAATACAGAGGACACTGGGGTTGGAGAGATGGCTCAGTGATTAAGAGCTCTGGCTGCTTTTGCAGAGGACCTGAGTTTGAATCCTACCACCCACCTTGTGGCTAACTATCTATAACTCCAGTTCCAGGGGATCTGACACCTTCTTCTGACCTCCGCAGGCACTGCATGACATGGGTGCGCTTATACACATGCAGGCAATATGCTCATAAATAAAATAAAAATAATAAATAAAAAGAGACAGAGGAGATAATCTTGTCTATTAATAATGATCATGCTAATGATGATAATAAATTCTTTAGGAAAAGTTTATGATCCTGAAAAGGAGAAAAATGCACAGAGGAAACTCAGAGAACAGACACAGGGTGATAGAGACCAGGCGAGCAAGACATTGTGAAGGAAGAAACGACTGAGAAAACGGGAGATGAAAATGTACAAAGCTAAAGATAGCTGTAGAGATAGAGAGGGAGGAGGAGGAGAACAGGAACACAGGAAATGAGGACCAGAACCCACACATGTAAAGTTAGGGAGGAAGGAAGTGGGTATGAGAAATAGAACGTTCCCGCAGCTCCTGCATGCACCAGCCACGCCTCAGCTGCCCAGGTTCCGGGCCAAGCTGCCCCAGAGAAGCCCCTCCTCTCCGTCCGCATTCCGTTTCCTCAGCGTTTCACCGACCCACCTTCCAGCCTACAGAACAGCTGGGCTGTGTCCTTTCCAACTAGGGTGAAGCCACTTGTTTGGGTTTGAATCTTAGCTCTGCTACTTCCTGACTTTGTGACACTGGGCAGAATCTCATCTTTAAAGTGTTGCGTTTCATGACTGTAAAGTGAAATCCATAGCAAGGTCTGCTTAAAATTTCCCATGAGAAAAAAAAAAACAAACTAAGTAAAGTCTTTTATTGAGCCTAAGACGTAGTACCGCATCATAAATGTTCTAGGTGTTAGTGGGTGTTGGGGGCGGGGCACGTCTGGATCATGTCTTCCATCTCTGTCCATCTTTTAATCTCGGAGCATCGTACCCCCTCAATACATAATGACATAGTATCACAAGTAAGCATCGTGCTTCAGCAACGCCAGGATATAAACACAACTGTATTTGCTCACCTGGAATACAAAGTTGGAACTGTTAATAATGAGTTTGACATGGGTGGCAGTCTGAGCATTTTAACCTCAAGCTGACAGATACTTAGAGGTGGGAAACTTAAGAGGGTCCAGGTCTGGAACTTCCTCATTCCTGAATGCTGACATATCAAAACAAAGCACAGTTTGATAAATACAGCTGAGGCAGGTGGAGGCTCTGGGCTCTTTATGTAGACACAGGGCATGAACTCTGTGCTTCCCCTTCTCCTTTGCCACAGTGTCCACTGAAAACCAGAGGGAGTGTTTAGAAGGGACCCCTTCCTGACTCTGGATTCCTTCTGCCCACTTCTCAACATGATGAGTGAAAGCTTACGTGGCCTGTGAGTAATTTGTAGGTTTTGATTGTTTTCCAGTGCTTGGAAGTTGTCCCTTACATTGAACTAAATTTTGCTTCAATCCTGGATCAGTATAGGGAAGAAAAATTCTCCTTTTCTGTTTTTAGACACACACTATCTCTTCTACAAAGCGTGATTATACAGCACATTGATTTCTCTCTGATGCAGTGTTTCCTAGCTCCGACTAATGTTCTTCAAATACTGTAAATAATACCCTTGTGTTCTGATACCTCCAACTCTGGTTGCAGCTGATTTGTTAGGATGCCACTTAAAATATGGCTCCTGGGACTGGAGAGATGGCCCTCTGGTTAAGAGCACTGGCTGTTCTTGCAGAGGACCCAGGGTTCAGTTTTCAGGATCCACAGGGCAGCTAACAATCATGCTTAACTCCAGTTCCAGGAGATCTGACGCCCTCTTCTGGCCTCTAGGGGCAGCACATTCTATTGACCAGCCCCAAAGGGTGGCTCCAGCCTTCAGCAGTAACAATATTGTGTTCATGTATTATATTTGGGGTGACAATATACATGTCATTAAAACTTGGACACTACTGATAGTGAGCAGGGCATGATTAATCATCAGGCTGGGCACCTGGTATAAGTCGGTAATGTCTTAAATGGCGATGCCTTTCGCACACAGGGATGTGCAGACCCTGTAAAGAGCAGAGGTTTCTTTAGCTTCCAGTTTTTGAGGTTCGGGAGCCTGGCACCATGTGGGCCCGATCCTGTGGAGGACTGGCTTTGTTATGTTATATATGGTGGTGGGAGCATGTGGTGAGGCAGGAGGCAGAGTGACGAGTGGTTTCTTGTTCTTTTATAATAACCTTCCGCTGGGAACTGGACCAGGTTCCATAAGAACTACCCGAATCTCTTCTGGGAATGGCTGGACATCGTCTCTCCCTCACCCTACCTCTTAAAGGACATACTGGGGGCCAAACTCAGGACACAGGAAACTCAGGGGACAGGCCACATTCAAACTAGAGGAGTCCCTCTAATTACAGTGAGTTATATATTTAAAAAAATTATTTTATGCACATGAGTGTTTTGACTTGCATGTAGATAAGTGCACCATGTCATACAATGCCCGTGAAGGTCCAGAAGAGGGCATCAGATCCTCTGGAACTGGAGATGTTAGCTGGCATGTAGGTGCTGGAAACTGAACCTGGGTCCTCTTCAAGAACAGCCTACACTCCTAACCACTGGGCCATCCCTCCGGCCCTAGGCTCACACCTTAAACATATTCATTTGTAACACCCTCAGGTGCCCTCTATGATGTACTCATCAAGGAGGTGACTTTTTTTTTCTGAACACATTTTTATGTCTTTATAAAATGGTTGTGTTTGTGGGAATTATTTAAAAATCTAGATTTTTATGTGTCAAATCAGCATTCTTCTCCAGTCTAGGTCAGAAAACTGGATAGCAACGTCCTGGCACAGTCTTCCCACTGTGGCTCGTCTGAAAGGTGCCCTCCGATCTTCAGTGCTCATTTCCTCCTCACGGAGCCATCAAGTTTGGTGGGGAGAGAACAAAGGTTTTAGAGTCATCATTTCTCCAAGATTTCCATCTTTAGACTATATCATGCTTAGAAGCGAAGGAGAGCGATCTAATGTTTGCTTCTCAGGGAACCGCGTGACTTTCCTTTTGCACACAGGGTCTGCGCACCTTCCACGCGGCAGAGACTAGGTGCTAAATGTAGAGTTACATGTAGACACACCGACTGACAGAACAGCAGCTGGTAGCCGGTACTGGAGGGAAGGGAGAGCGAAGGAGGAGTGGGCAGGACTCGCGTGAAAAGGAGGAGGCTGTTTCTAAGCGCCCTTTCCTTTCCACTGGGATGATCTCCGCAAGGGTTTGATAGGGCAGCTGAGAGAAAGATAGTCAGTTATTTCAAAAGTCATTCATGTGACAAAAAGTTTCCTTGCCTTCAGGTTTCTCTTTTTTTGATCACGGGGTATGTGTACTTGCGTATGTAATGTAAATGTTAGACTTTAGAGTATAGATGACATATTATTCACGAGAATTTAAAGTTTGCCTGCTCTTGCACATGGTTTTTAGAACGATGAGTTCTGAACAATTTTGGAAAGATTTAATTTTATTTGTGTGTAGGTGTGTGTCGCTCTGTGTGTATGCCACATGTGTACAGTGCCTGTGGAGTCCGGAAGAGGGTACTGGATTCCCCTGGAGCTGGAGTTCCAGGTGGCATGGGTCTTCGGCAGGAACAGCCAGTGCTTGTAACTGCCGCGCCATCTCTCAAACCTCCCTGAGCACGTCTCCTTGTGACTGTCGGGTAGAAATGCCTTGCAGTCCAGTGCATGGGGCATGCAGCTCTCAAAAGAGTCCTTTCTGTGATTTCCCTCTCTTTCCCTTTTTCTCGTTCTCCTCTTTCTGTTGGATTTGCTCCTTTCTTTCCTATCCCTATCAAGTGAATTGCTTTCAAACCTGGTTTGTGAGTTTGTGAAGCTGCTCTTCAGTTGCCTGCTATGAACCCTGCCTCACCTACGGCTGCTCTGTGCTGATAACCAGTGCGGAGCTAAGATCTGCAGTGGTTGCGCAGTGACATTCCAGAATCATCTGCTCACTGCTCACTGAGGGAACCCATGGATTTCAGTTTCAGTGACTATATCGAGATCTAATTTTGAAAGTTGTAATTGAAAAAATTCAGTGTTCTCTATAAAATTGTGAACTTGGGCTCTAGGAATAGATGGCTCTGTGTTAAATAGGAAAACAAATTTTGAGACATTAGGATTAATCTCTAAATTGCTCTGAGTTTCTCTTCTGCCATATGAAGTGAATGCATGCTGGGTTTTACCTTGGTGGGAGAGCGCTTGTCTCACCTGTGTCAGGTCCCATGTTCAATCTTTAAGACCACTAGGAAAAACAAGAAAAAGTGCCTCTTTCTCTTCCCTCCCTCCCTTCCTCCCTCTCTTTCTTCTTTTCTTTTCTTCTTCTTTTCTCAGGGTCTCCCTGTAGCCACGACTGTCCTAGAAACTCTATGTAGACCAGGCTGCCCTTGATCTTGCAGAGATCCATCTGCTTCTGACTCCTGATTGCTGGAATTAAAGACCTGTGTTACCATGCCCAATGCATATGTATTTCTCGATCTATATGTATGTATCTAGGTAGCTTTAATTGTCAACTTGACACAGCCTAGAGTTATTTGAGAGGAAAGCCTCAATTGAGGCACTGCCTAGATCAGATTGGCCTGGGGCATGTCTGTGGGGGATTGTCTTGATTAGTAATTGATGAAACAGGACCCAGTCCATTGTTGGTGGTCCTGAGCTGTATAAGAAAGCTAGCTAAGGACTGAGATGAGCCTTTGGATGAGTCCGAGAGTAAGTTAGCAAGCGGTGTTTCTCCACATGGTTCCTGCCTCCAGGTTCCTGCTGGTTCTTGCCCTGACTGATGCACTGTGACCTAGATGTATTAGCCAGATAAACCCTTTCCTCCCTTAAGTTCCTTTTGGTCAGAGTGTTTTATCATTGAAACAGAAAGGACACTAGAACAGGTGGCAGCGTAGAAATAAATACTTCTGTAAGAATGCTTGTCACAGAAAATATATTATATATTGTGTATAAATGTGTGTGTGTATATTTATATATATATAAATCCACTTCCTTTTCTTCCGCTTTGGATCGTATGTTTGTGAAATGACATTCAGAAACTAGATTTGATTCCTGAATCAATCTGTTCATTACATTTTTTGGTTATCATTGTGAGAATTGCCCACTGCCAATTTCAATTAATTGGCAGGTTAATTGAAAAATCATACATTGTGATTTTTCTGAGAATGAATTCCACTCACAGAATGAAATGGTTTCCTGAATGCTGAAATCCAAACCTTAACAAAAGTGTAAATTATCCTTAAACTTAAACATCCTTAACATGTAAATTCTGCGTCTCTCCCTCAGCTCCAAGTGGAGCTTTGTTCTGGAGTACCTACCCACTGTGTCTGAATCAGGCAGTTAATCTCCTCGAGAATAAGATTTTGTAACATTCTCGTTGATGAGTAATCACTTATTTTATGACATGTACATTAAGAATTTCCCATGAAAACCATTCATTGGTTTATTTTGAACTATTATAGCTATTTCATGGATTGGCTGTTATTTATGTCTGTATATATTTCATAGTTCTTTTCCGTTGCTTATACTTGATGGATACACCAAGAATTTGATCTTTACTTGATCAATCACTTCTACCACGGTGATAATAGACCCTGATAAGTGATTCTTTTCAAGGAGATCTTGCTGTGGTGCTCAATGAAAGCAAATTTGGAAGGGTTGTGTCTGGGACACACGGGGTCTGGTGGAAGCTGGGTTTGCTTTCTTCTCAATGGCCTCAAGATGCACAAGTAGAATTCTGAACAACATTTAACATGAGACAGAATTTGTCTCAACATAAACAAACCTGGGAGTGGTTCCTTTGAGTCACAGCTGTGTGCGGAATTGGGGACCAGAGGTCCCTGTTCAAATCCAGCCCAACTCCTTACTGACTTTGTGGACATAAGAAGTCTCTTTTCAGCTCTGTCACATGGCACTGGCAAGCTTGGCTCACTCTTAAGGGTACGGTGAGGAGGAAGTGGCTTTTATGTACTAGTCTTTGCTGTTTGCAAACTGTCCGCTGATAGTCAGCTACCTACGAAGCCAGTATGGCTATGATGCCTTTCGCTGCTCAAGCCCACTGGCGTGATTTGGATCTTGAGTGTCCCACCAAAGGTCGGTGTGTAAAAGGCTTGGTTCCCAGCCTGTGGCACTTTTGTCAAGTGGAGTAGCCTTTAGCAGAATGAGCCTCGGCGAAGGAGAAGGTCCTTGGTGGTGTGACATTGAAGGGGCTTGGTTACCCCAGTCGCTTCCTGTGTCTCTTTGCTTTCTGTCTGTGATGAGGAGGACAGTTCTCTTCATCACACATGGTCTACTGTGACACTACAGACCCAAAGACGATAGACCATATGCCAAAATAAGCCTTGCTCCTCTTAAGTTGATTGTCTTAGGTACTTTGTCATAGTAACAGAAATCTGACTAACACAGTCAGGCAGTCACTTGTCAGGGCAGTCAAACATCCTGTGTGTGGCTGAACTTGTTTGTGTAATAGATTCTGTCTAGAGATTCAATCAGGAAAGACCTACACATCTCACTCTCTAGTTTCTTTATCTCAAAGAACAGAAGGGTTGATTTTATCTGAGTCCCATTTGAGTCTTAACACCAGAATTTCACAAGCCTGTAGCTATGAAAGACCTTTTCTCTTCCTCTTTAGTAAAGTACCTGGCTTTCAGCTAGAGGAAATGACATGCTCTGTTCCTGGGTGCTGGCCATGTGTCCTGATTTACTTTCATGTTTCCTAGCACAGGCCCTACATTTTGCCTGGCCTTTGGACTCCAGTCTTTGCCATAGTCCCCTCTTTCAGGCAAGGCATGGGTATATGTTTGGTCTGAAATTCCCATGCTTAAGCAAAACATACCCCTTTTATAACTTCTCAACATAAAGAATTTTATACAGTCTCTGTATTTCAGAAGGGTTTCTTAGAGAAACTGAGAAAACCAAAACAGAGTTATGGTTCTATTTTTGGGTAACGCGTGCATGCCATTCCCATGATCGAGTCTGAGTTGTGATTGCCCTTCCTGTCCTCTGCCTGGGGGAGCGTATGCTTTCAGCTCTCGGTTTGTCCCCTCTGCATCGTCCCCTTCTAGGGAGCCTGTTCCTTCCCACCCCCTCCACTTGCAGGAGGCCCAAATGGCCCCGTAGTTGCTACGAGGTCGTTTTTACAAGCCAGCATGAAGCGCATTTGTTGAATGTTCAGCTTGTTGGATGACAGGCAGGTGCTGAGGGGTTGAGATGCTGCTTCATTTGAAATGGCAGACATCTTTAAGACTGAGGAGAAAAGAGAAAACGAGTCTTCTTTCCACTCTCAGTCAAAGGAGTTCCTGGGCATGACTCAATCCAGAGCTACACACCTGGTCTTGGCTAGAGTGCTAATGCAGTTTCTGCTGCAGAAGTTGCCTGAGAGACAAATATTGTAGGAGGTGTATGCATGGAAAACCTATGTAGGTGGCTGTTGGAAGTGGGATTGGTCTGGGTTGGTTTGCTGTTGGATTTACAGGGTTTCAGGCGGGAAGGTAAGCTCTGGGGTGTGGTGCCCCCAGAGTGGAGTTTCTGTTACACCCCATTAAGAGGATTTTCTCAGTTGTAGATATAGACCACTGTCTTTTATTTGTGCTTGTTCTGTGATGCTAGTCTTTCCTTTTTTTTTTCAGAAAAAAATTCATAGAGTTTTAGTTTTTAAATAATTTATTTAATTTTATGTATATGAGTGTTTTGCCTGCATGTATAGAAGTGTACCACATGTGTGCAATACTTGTGGAGGCCAGGAGAAGGCGCTGGATCCCCTGGAACTGGAGTTACAGCTGCCATATGGATGCTGGGAACTGAAGCCAGGTCTCCTGCAGGAGCAGGTCAAGTACAGACCCCCAAGTTATTGAGTTTAATACCCGATTAAAAATGACATGGAGACAATTTCTGATTAGAGAATCAATGAGTAGACCCAGGAATATAAGGAGCTTACTTTAGTTCGGTTTTGTTTTTTGAGACAGAGTCTCACGTTGTAGCCTACCTAGCCTGGCCTCAAACTCACAACAATCCTCCTGCCTCAGCCTGCTGAGTGGTAGAATCACATGTTTGAGCCTCCATACCCCACTTACAAGAGAGCTCACTTTAAAAGCAAGGTTAGAGGAATCTGAGTGAGTCTGAACTAGCCTAATTCTGTGTGCAGGGAAAGCTGGCTTGTCTGAGGCCTCACCCACACAGGTACCGTGACTTTACCTGCGCAGTTTAATGTATATTACCTGGCAACGAAGAGTGTTTCCTGGTCACTACTGTTCTGTTCCAGAGACTGAGGTTAGTCAGCTCTTTGTTTTGGTGTTACTGAAGGATGAAATAATAGGCAATACCACCTCACGTTTGTACCTGGCTTTAAAGTCTGCAGGAACTTTCACACGTTGTCTTTTGCCGTCCCAGTAGTTTTGGGAATTAGGTGTGGCAGGTGTTAGTAACACTTTTACTCTGCAGTAAATTTAGAATGGGAAGAATTATTCGACCAGCCCAAGATTAACAGAGTTTTCTTATTATTTTTTTTTAATGTGCTCTAAATCTGGCAGAGAGAGAAAACTAAGCACACATGCCTCACCTTTACCAACAACAGCTTTTTAAAGATGTTTGACCTGTGGGCTGAGAGATGGCTCAGTGGCTCAGGTTCAGTTCCTAGAACTCACAAGGCAGCTAACAACCGCCCTTAACTAGCTCCGGGAGATCTGACCCCTGTCTTCTGACCTCAGGGTGCACTGCACGATCCGGTCGCACTTGGACACATGCAGGCAATACATTCATATACATAAAATTTAAAAAAGAAAAAAATATATATTATAAAAAGATGTTTGACCCGTGTTCTCTCCTCTCAGCCTGTCATACTTTTCCTGTGTGTTCACCGTCTTGTAAAATGAGATGTATCTGTGGGAGTTTGCTGAGGGGCGGTTGACTACGGTCCTGCCTCAGAAAAGGCTGTTGCAACAGGAGGCTCTGCGTGTCGGTGGCCTGGGTGGAAACTTCCCATCTGGCTAGCTTCCCTCCTGTCCTTCACCGTTCTCCAGCCCCACATCCACTGGGTTAGTAAGCAGATCGCCTCCTTTGCCGAGGCTCTCAAAATGTCAAGTCCTGGTGGCACTCAGCGGTTCAGGCAGGGTGCCTGTGGGGGGTACAGTCAACATGGCTGAACGTTTGATGTCATTTAACTGCTTTGGCCATGTGCTCTGGGGTGCGTATCCACAACACCATCCACACGGCTCGCTGCCCAAAGATGCAGTTAATCAAGAGTGCCATTGGGCGTTCTGAAATTTACAGGACAGTTATCGTCTCAGTCAGAAGACCATTTCCGAATGAGCAGCTGTGTTAGGAATCTGTAGTAATGGCAAGGAACCAGTTTTTTCTCTTTTCTTTTCATGTTTGAATGCATTCAGAAGGCTGGGTTATAGGGTTCTGTATGGACAACGGATTACAATGTTCTGTGTGAACATTGATTTGTGTTGCTGCTCTGAAACAATGTAGTTTTGTCCATTTGCCTGATGCTTGTCCAAAGAATCCTTGCATTATAACTGAGGGACATTCTTTTAGCCTTGTTTGCAAACAACCCTTAGTATCTGGGATTCAAAACTTTGTGTAACTCTCTTTGTAGTTGTTAATATGTAGGAAATAATCTGGGCTTGTAAGATACGCTGCCAAGGACAACATCTCTCAACCGTAGCCTCTGTTTTTTGCAGACATGTGCCAGATAGTGCTGTGTGACTCTGCAGCACGATGGTCTCCTAGCCTGTGTTTAGCAGTTCTAAGGTGCCTGTTTTCTGCTATAAAACTACCCATTCTTGGGCAGGGACTATCTGTCTGTCAGTGGTAGAGTGCTTGCCTAGCATGTGCAAGGCCCAGTACCAAACGAACAAACCTTTTATCCTTATTGACATTTTTTAAAGATTTATTTTTATTTGTGTGTGTCGGTGTGTGTGTGGAGGCCAGACCAGGGCTTGGATACCTTGGAGCTAGAGTTACAGGTGGTTGTAAGCCTCTCAGCATGGGTGTTGGGAACTGAACTCCAGTCCCTGTAAAAGCAGCAAGTGTTGTTAACAACTAAGCCATCTCTGTAGCTCCATATTAAAATTTTTTTAAGGTAGAAATTATCGATCATTTTCTGTATATGGAGAAGGGCCAATCAATAGAATTTGCGGGGTTGGCAAGATGGTTTAGTGCATAAAGACACTTACTGTCAAGCCAGACAACCTGAGTTCGATTCCTGGAACCCACGTGGTAGGAGGACTGACTCCTGCAAGTTGTCCTCTGACCTCCACAGTGCCACCCATGTATAGATAAATACAGTTAAGAAATAGGACTTTTATTCATAACTATAAAACATGTAAAAAGTCATTCTATCTACTGTTTATTTCTTAAATTTCTTAAAATTTTTGATTATATTTACTGATAATTTATGACTTTAGAATAGTCAATAATATGATTAAATGATTATTTGAGTCAATTGAATTCTGGCTTTGTGATAAATACTTGAGAAGTCGGACTGATTCTAAGTAGTAACACATTTATTCAAACAAAGTAAGTTTTAAAATACTGAGTTATACACTTTTGGGGATAAACGAAGAAGAAGACAGTGTTTCGAGTCTCTATATTGATACTCCTTTCCGGATGTCCTGGTCAGCAGTCATTGTCATCTTGACAGAATCTAGAGTCTCCTCAGAGATGGGCCTCTGGGCAGGCCTGTGGGGGATCATCTTGATTGTGTTAACCAAGGTGAGCAGACCTGCCCACCATGGCTGGTACTACTGCATGGCTGGGGTCTTGGACCGTGTAAGACTGTGTAAGTGGAGACAGAGCCACACTGATGTATGTGCTCATCTCGCTCTACTCCCTGCGTGTGGATTTGAAGTGAGAGCTCTTGTCTGAGTTTCTTCACAGGAAGAGTACCTAAGACATTGTGGGATGTGAGGAATTTACCTTATTCTAGATGGAAATCCAACCCATAATTATGTAGTATCGTCTGCATATGGAAGAATGGCTAAGTCCTGTTTTTTTCCATTAGGAAGAGGGTACATCTTTTGATTTTCCATCCTGAAACATCCCTGTCTGTGGCATTCCACCATGATTGTGATTTCCTGCCTAGATATTTAGATGTTGAGACATCAGGACTACAGTTCTGGCTTTCTTGTTTTGTTTTCTTTAATTTTTCATTGTATTGTAGGTCAGATTTCCACATCATAGTCACCTCAAGTATTTGGAAACTTTGGGAATCGACTGCTATAATGGTTAGCTATGATAGTTTTTATTTCTTGCATCAAAAAATGCTGACTACAGATGAATATTCATTGTGCAAGATCAGATAAGGCAGCTCATCTTGCTATGTATCCATCTGGCCTTGAACCGTTGAACTCACCAGAAAACTGCCTCAGTCTCCCGAATGTTGGGGTCACAGTTGAGGGTG
The DNA here is from genome assembly GCA_035773235.1 of Eospalax fontanierii. Lineage (NCBI taxonomy): Eukaryota > Metazoa > Chordata > Mammalia > Rodentia > Spalacidae > Eospalax > Eospalax fontanierii. Next base: position 15,491,239 of record CM069551.1, read on the forward strand.
ATTACACCCGGATTCATTCTGTTCTGCCTGCCTCAGTCTCCCGAATGTTGGGGTCACAGTTGAGGGTGATTACACCCGGATTCATTCTGTTCTGCCTGCCTCAGTCTCCCGAATGTTGGGGTCACAGTTGAGGGTGACTACACCCGGATTCATTCTGTTCTGCCTGCCTCAGTCTCCCAAGTGTCAGGATTTGATTCACGTTCTAGGACTAGATCCCTTACATCAACGAAGAAATGCCTCATCAAGCAGGTGTGGTGACACAGCCTCATCTATGGAGTGAGTTGGAGGCCAGCCTGGACTACATGAGTTCTTGTTTCAAAAATTCAAAAGATCCAAGGGATCTGACATTCTAAGTAAAATAAAATTAATTGCTTTGTATTACAACTACGTGGATTTCCTTATAAATTACACTGACTAGAGTGGTCTTTTAAAAAGTAATGATACACGTATTCCAAATGTTTTGGGGGACACAAAGTAGACCTAATAGGTCTTAAAAAATGATAGAGGACATAAAGGAAGGTGGGGTGGATTCGAGAGGAGATGGGGAAGGGGCTTTGACTATGATAAATGCATTGTATGGAATTCTCAAAGAATCAATAAAAATATTGTTTAAAAAGGTAATGAAGAGTCTGTTTCCATCGAGTCCAGACAGTGATTTGAAAAGGGTGTTGTAGAGTGAATTAAAGAATTCTCTGGAGAATGACCGATATGACTTGAATGTCTTCCCATAAAGGACTCCAAGGGGTCTAAACTAGATTTAGAGGGATATGGAGGGACAGAGCAGCCTTGTGACCGAGCTGTTTGTTTTGCCTCAGACTGCCTCTTCAAGGTGTGCCCTATGAACCGATACTCTGCCCAGAAGCAGTATTGGAAGGCCAAGCAGGCCAAGCAGGGGAACCACACGGAGGCTGCGCTGCTGAAGAAGCTGCAGGTAAGGCGGCCGGTGGAGCCCCGTGGAGGCCGGACTGGAGCGGTGACAGAGGAGCCGCGCCCCGGGCTTTCTGGTTTGCTGCTTTTGCTCCGTCCCTGGAGATTTCAGATCCATCTTACGGCACATTGTGGACTGGAAGGTCGTTCTGAGCTGGAGGGTGTGACTTCTTGTTTCCTGACTTGTAGGAAAGTACATTTCTACTGTTATTTTTTAGGGTGTGCCAGACCAGTTCTAAGCTTCTCACTGAACTGAAAAGTAATTAAGAATTTCTGTTGGCTATTAAATTCAATAATATTTCGTTTGATATAGTATTTAATTTTTTTCCCCTGAAGCACTGTAGAAAAAACATAATTTAAAGATGATTCTTTCTTGTTTGGCTGAGTATGAGTTTGGTAGTATTTACTTTTATATTATTAAAATTCCAGTTACTGGGACTGGAGAGATGGCTCAGTGGTTAAGAGCACTGGTTGCTCTTGCAAAGGACCTGGATTCCATTCCCCGTACCTACATGGCAACTAACAAGCCCCTGTAATTTCAGTTCCAAGGAATCTGAGGCCCTCTTCTGGCCTCTGCAGCCTCTTGTACACGTGAGGTGCACATAGACTCAGGCAAGCACATACACATAAAAATAAATAAACAAGGACTGGAGAGGAAGTTAAGAGCGCTGGCTGCTCTTCCAGAGGACCTGGGCTCGATTCCCAGCACCTACCTGCTGGCTAACAATGGTTTGTAACTCCAGTTCTAGGGTATCTTATGCCCTCTTCTGGCCTCCGTGGGCTTTGCACTGCACAGGTGTACTTAGAGACATGCAGGCAAAATACTTATACACATCAAAAAAGAATAAATATTCCAGTTACTTTTAGAACTGAAAATTATACTTTGAGACTTTTAGTTCACTTATTTTTGTGGTAGTTTTGTATTACTCTGTAGAGAAGTTCCTAAGACCACAGTCCCTGATGCTTTACTGAAATTTTCAAAATAGAAATGGCCCAAGACAGGTGTGGCTGCATTCAGTGTAAATCGTGACATTATCACACTGCATTAAAAGCATTTCACTATGGCCTCTACCCCATTCCCCAAGCTCTGAAGCAATGCAGCCAGTCTGTTTTATTATAGTTATGTTCTTGTTAGCAAAGATATTTGTTTGTAAGTTGTGTTCTCTGTTTGCTATGTTTCCTAACTGGATATTTGATAATCGTCTTTTAGCATGCTGCAGAACTGGAACAAAAGCAGAATGAATCAGAGAATAGGAAATTACTGGGAGAAATCGTGAAATACAGCAATGTTATCCAGGTGAGTCTATTCTCTCATATAAAATGTGTGTATTTCTTGTATCATTTTATTCATTACTTTCATGTGTATGAGGGGATTACCTGCATGTATGTATGTGCACCCATGTTGTGCAATGCCCGAGGAGGTCAAAAAGGGCATCAGATCCCCTGGAACTGGAGTTACAGATGGTTGTTAGTTGCCACATGGGCATTAGGAACTGAACCCAGGTTCTCTGAAAGAGTGGTCAGTACCACTGAGCCATCTCTCCATATCCAAAGGTAAGTATTTTGTGGTTAACTTGTCAAATTATGCATACAAGCCAGAATACCAAACTACATGAAAATCTGAGATTCAATTTTTCAGTGAGGACAGTATTATTACAATGCTTTCTCTTTCTGTTTTTTGAGACAGAGTCTCACTGGCTGGCCTGGAACCTGGTATGCAGATCACCCTGGCCTTGAACTCCTAATTCTCCTGCCTCTACCTCCCAAGTGCTTGGCTGTTAATGTTTCTATGAATATCTGGTGTGCATTTTGTATACTGAAGAATATGTTTTGAGGCAGCATGGTGGGGTATACCTGTCATCCCGAGCCTGGTCTCTCGGCTGCTTTCTTTTCTATGTTTCAGTTAGATCCTTTTGGCCCTTTTACTCGGTTATTTGTTAATAAGTGCCCCACCTTGTTCCAAAAAAGTATGTGAGACATTTTCCAAAAAAACACACCACATGGCAAGATAAACCCCAAGTCACTAAGGCCGTAGGGTTGAAGGAAAAGTAGTAGTGGATGGGTAGGTGAAGGTAGGGTGAGCCTTGTGTATAAAACCTGGGTTGTAACGTCTGACAAACTCTGGCCCAGAACCTTTCTGTTGCCTGTGCAGCCACAGAAGAAGACACTGTTACATCACTGTCAGGGGAGCCCCAGAGCACTGCACCAGCCACAAGGTCTGGAAGCACAGCTGTTCCCAGAAGCAAGAGCAGGGAAGTGTTTCTTCTGAGTGCCCACAGAGGACTCTGTTTAATATGGCAAACAATCGCCCTAACAACTTCCCTATAGCAAACCCCACAATGTGGTGCTTTATAAGCCTGTTTTTAAAAGCAATATCTCCAATATTTTGTCATGGCCCATGGCCATGTGCCAAAGCACAGGGCAAAGCCATTCTCTGACAGGTCTTGAAGGCTTCACCTAGTGATGGAGGGTGGGGTCCTCTCAGCATGGGGGACAGTTTCTCTTCACTGGGGTTTGATGACTTACTATGGCCTGTGTCAAGTGCTTGCAGTACAAATATTTGTCTGCTCAACTAGGTCCTGAGCCTGGAGATACAAGGTTGAGCTTGAGGTCATGACTTTGTGCGTGTGTATCTGTGTGTGGGGTTATATGTACATATGGAAGATAGATGTCAACTTCATCTTGAGCGTTGTTTCTCAATTTCTCACTGGTCTAGAACTCATGGATTCAACTAGGCTGCCTGGCTGGTGAGCTCCAGAAATCTGCTTGCCTCTGTTTCCCAAGTGTTGCTATTACAAGTGCATCCACCACACACTGCCTTTGTTTTTTTTTTTTTTTTAAATTATTTATATGTGTGAGCCTGCATGTAGGTAGGTGCATCTGTGTCATGCATTGCCTACAGAGGACAGAAGAGTGTGTTGGATTCCCTGGAACTGGAGCTCTGGGTGGATGATTGTTAGCCATGTGGGTGCTGAGATTCAAACCTGGGTTTTCTGCAAGAGCAGTCAGTGTTCTTAACTCATGAGCCATCTGTCCAGCCTCATATCCTGTTTTATTTAAAACATGATTTTGGGGGATTGAACTCAGGTTCTCATTCTTGCAACGCAAGCTCTATACTAGCCAAGTTATCTCCAAAGCCCTTAGATTTTTATGCCTTTATTGGTACAATGTGATCAAGGCTATGACTGTGAGTTTTGCAAGAAGCTGATTTTTTTTCAATTAGAGACTTGCATTTATTTTGAACTACTTCCTCTCTCATCTGGTGGGTGGTAGAATCCTTTGAATGATTGTGGAGATATTTCTACACAGAATCGTTACATTTTAGGACTCTGTCCGTTGCCTTCATGGAGAAGAAAGAGGTGAGGGCTGGTTCTTCTGCTTGCCTCTGAGAAACTGGAAGTCAGTGCCTTCTTGTGGTGCTGTTGAGCCTAGAGCATGGGTTGGGCCTCTGTGGGTTCCATGGGTTCTGTGGGTTCTGTGGGCAGAGGTGTGCAGGCACATGAAAGAGGTAGGTGTGTTATTTCAGTGTTTGGCTATTGTTAACAGATTCCATTTTTGTGGCTGTACGAACATCAAGAGCAGATAGGATTTCAGGGTGCCCCCCAGACCTTCTTTGGAAAGCCTGGCCTTAGTTTCTTGTTTTCTCAGATGAAAAATATTTCCAGTGTCCCCCAGTTTATTTTCCTCATGAGATCCATTTGTCAGGAAGCAGAGCTGGGCGTGGGGGTTAGGAGGGGGTCAAAGAAAGTCAGCCTGGGAAGGAGCGGTTATGAGCCTGAAAATGGGTTCTGTGTGTGATTTGTACCCTGATCTGTGGTGTGGGATAGGACATGGTGCGTGTAACTGTATAAAGGTAATTGACAAAGCAGTCAGGAAATACAGGCTGTAACACATGTGTCTTTTCTATAGCTGCTGCATATAAAAAGCAACAAATACCTGACTGTCAACAAGAGGTTGCCCGCCTTGCTGGAGAAGAATGCCATGCGAGTGTCCTTGGATGCCGCAGGAAATGAAGGGTCCTGGTTTTATATTCACCCCTTCTGGAAGCTGAGAAGTGAAGGTGACAATGTATGTCCATAGGAACTGCACTTGAGTAGTGGGAGAATTCTGGAAGTGCCAAGACAGGAAATCCAGTCTTCACTATGGCTTGTTATTAATTCTTAGGTCAGCACACAAAGCAACGGGCTTTGTAGTGGCATTTTCATGTGTATATGTCTTATTCTTTGTAATGCATTGTTTTCATGCTAGGGTTTTTGAGACAGGGTCTTCCTGTAGCCTCAGCTGGCCTGGACCTCACTACATAGACCAGGTTAGCCTAGATCTCACAGGGACCCGGCCTGCCTCTGCCTCCTGAATGCTGCGATTCAAGACGTGCAGTACCACATCTGGTTTATCCTAGTATTTTGCTAGGCCAAATGTGTTTATTTATCATACAGATTGTGCTCAGAAATCATAAGAAGACAGATCCGTCTCAATATAAAATTGTCTCCACCCAGAGCATGTTTAAAGAAATGGGAGCAGGCGTAATATTGGCTGAAGTTTTCAAAGAGGGAGGGTTTACTTCCTTTCCTGACCAGGAGTGAGCTTGCTTGTAAGGAAAAGGGCTGTGCTTACAAACCATGCCTGCTGTTTTGAGCCAGCAGAGAAATGTTGAGAATCTTGACAATATTCTCTGCTGTGACTTCATGACCAGCTTTTCACAGTCTGCCGAGTGTGAGAGGCTGAGGGTCTCATATCCACTCATTCATGGCAACCATGGAAAAATCTATCTATCTATCTATCTATCTATCTATCTATCTATCTATCTATCTACCTACCTACCTACCTACCTACCTATTTGGACAGAATCCCACTCTATCCTTGCCTGGCCTGGCACTTACTGTGCAACCCAGACTGACGTCAACTTGAAGTAGTCCTCCTGTCTCAGCACTAGCCTCCAGAGTTCTGGGATTACAGGTGCACCACCACACCCAGCTAATAGTTTGATATTTTTGTGATAGAAAATTTCAGTGAAGGCTGGTTCATAAACAGAACATCTTACCAGTACTGAGCCAGGGGATTAATACTCGGGATGTAAAAAGTCAACAATATGAAGTCGGAGCAACAGAAAAATACAATTCCCATTTTCTCAGGCAGTTATTTGGTTATATAGTTAATGTTTCTGGAAGTATTTCTGTGTTAGAAATGTCTTCTTTTTATAACCAATCTAATTTTTCCAGTGAAATTTAAAGTGCAAATTCAATCCCACAGGACTCGAGCGTCATGATTTAATTGGGTTAATGAATTATCTGGTGATGTCTTCCTAGGTAAGGCTTCTGAAGCATGGCATGCAGGACTGTGTTGGAGTCCTTAGAAAATCCGTGCCCCCCTTTACTTTTGACATTAGGTGATGTGCGCTGCGAGCATGATACATCTTTTAATTTGAGTATGCAGTTAATCACAGTCAACTCTCAGTTATTCAAGGGCCGATGTTGCGATTTGCCTTCTGTCCTGACTTCCACGCCTTTCCTTGCACACTGTTTCCAACCCCAAGTTTCCACCTTCCCAGCTACATGTGGTCCATGAAAATGAAACATCAAGTCAAACAAAACCCGAGCTTAGACTGAAAGAATAGGACGAAAAGATGGGCTAGCTCTCCACCTTTAAATTAGTTGTGTGTTTTATGAATCCACTTTGTGTGTTCACACTTCCTCTGCCTCTCCCGTGTGTCCTGCCTCCCTCGCCCCACCTCTCCCTGCTTGCAAGTCACTTGATAGCATCAGCAGAGTTGAATGCAAGGAGCCATGGCAAACAATTAGTTTCAGTAGGAAAGCAGGACAAAACCAAACCTCCCTGTCAAACCCTTGTTCTCAGCGGGCAGTGACGATGCCCTGAGTCTTCCCCACTTGGATGCGCTCCACATAGCACGGCTGGAACTGTCCTTCACATTGCTGCTTGCTGAAATAGTCACTGTGGCGGCTCACCTCTGTGTAGCTTTGTCGGGGGGTGCGGGTGCTGAGTGAGGCTATCGTACCCCAGCCTTGCGTCAGCCACACATGTATTTGTAGCTCTGGTTTTCTTTGCTAGGGATAGATAGCACTTTAAAAAAATACAAACGTACTGTAATTTGCTAAAGGCATTTGCCAAAACTATCACTTCAAGCAGTTTAATTATTACTGAGTTTCTCTAAAAGCATATTAAGCTAAGAACAGGAAATTGTACTGTTTAGAGCAACTCAAAAATTATAGTTTACTATTGAGTAATGAGTTATGATTTTGGTTATAGATATTCAGTAAGAGGTTCTTTGGTTTAAATCAGGTGCATAATGATGCAGATGCTAGCTCGTTCCTTCCTCTAGGTGTGTGGTGGGAATGCATGGATGGAGAGAATGGACCCATAGGTCTCTCACGTCTCAGCTGTATAGAAAAATCTTGCTTGCCGTTGAATTGCTAGAAACTCACTGGGTACAACCATGAGAAGAGAACAAACAGTTCCCGTCTGTCTGTCCACCTTGTGCTGGGTAGTTAGTTTATATTTTCAGTTTTGTTCTAAGAAGACAAGGCTTCTTTAATAGTAGATTTTAGAACTGTGAAGAAGTTGGAGTTTTGTTTGTTTGTTTGTTTTGAAACCAATAGAAAATTCTAGCACTTAGGGAATGATTCTATCTAGCAAACAGATTTGCTCCTTTATAAAATGATATGTGTTGAATTTCTAGCAGAGGTGGAGCTAGGTGCTGGTGTTTGGATCCTTATGGATCTGTGGTACCACATGCCACCTCGGAGGCTGGACAGCCATAAGTGACCCCGATCCTCAGTGAAATCCCAACCTGAGTTGTACATGGCTACCATACAAACCCAACAGAAGTGTTTTTTGGATTGCAGTTGTTTTTAAAAGATGCATTATTAGCGTGATGCAAAGGCCTACTGCAGGATGTCTCATGAAATGACTTCACTTCCGCTTGTGTCCTAAACAGACAGTTTTTCAGATGGTGCCTGGCAGCTCTAGTAGACTAGACTCTGTTCTTCTAGAATGCTTCCACGTTAGCTGATTAGTGTGTGTTCCCTGAGATTATAGACAATGTTGTAACCACGTTTGTCTTCTCGGCTCTCCTTAACTGTTCTTTCTGCTTCGTACGATTGGAACCTTGTCAATTCACTGGCCAGTTTTGTGCCCAGGGGTCTGCAAACATAACCATGGTCAAGATCCGGATGGAGATCTAGAGAAAAGTGAAGAGATGTTAGACCTAAGTGCTCATGCTATTCCAGGGACTCTTGGAGGCTCTTCCACGAACAGCAAGAAACATTCAGGCTTCGTGGATTTTTTCTTTAAAAGATATAGACCACTTTGTAGGCGATGTTTGGAAGTAAATATGAATTGACTCGTAGCTTACAGACAACCGCAGTGAAACAGTGACACAGAAAGTAGGGAATCCGAAAGCACTGGACTGGACTTGGAAGGGCTTGCCTGATAGAGGTCGTTACGATTAGCACCTGATTGGTCAGTATTTAAATGGAGCAAATGAGACTGAGTGGTAAACCCTGTCCAGCGCAGTGGTTCCTTGGGAAACTGGACAGACAGAAGAAGCCCTGGTGAAATGTGCTCCACACTCCCACAGTCTTGTAGTGTGGCTGCCAAATAGCTACTCTGGCCTGCATGAGGCATTGCCACCAGGAGACGCCTTATGTTAGGAGAAACAGCTTCTGTGGCAAGTTTTCTAAGGGAGGAGGGGATGGGCATATGTCTAGGCCGCACTGGCTTTTATTTATGTTTTGTTCATGATAGAATTTGTTTGTTTTGAGATAGTCACCCTGTAGCCTCAGCTGCCCTGGAACTCACCATGTAGACCAGGCTGGCCTTGATCTCACAGAGATCTGCCTGTCTCTGTCTTCCAAGTGCTGGGACTGAAGGACTGCATCACCATTCCTGGCTGATGACAGAATTTTTAAGAGGTATCAATTCACAGCTCAAAGGTAGAAACCATGTAAGGATGATGAGAAATTCCTCTCCCATCCTGTCCTTCCCACTTGGTTTCCACTTGTTCTTTGACCAGGTGAATCACAAGAGAGGTTTCTTTATGCATGTTCTTTTCACAAAGATGATATGAGATGCATGTTGTCCACCCTGCTCTCTTCGATATTTTTATTCTTGTTTATGTTTTATGTGTGTGACTGCTTCACCTGCATGTAAGTGCACCCCATGCATGCAGTGCCTGTGGAGGCCAGAAGAGGGCACTGGGTTTCCTGAAACTGGAGCTACAGAAGGTAGTTCTCTGCCATGTGGGTGCTGGGAGCCAAACCTGTGTCCTTTGCCAGAGCTTCCAGTGCTCTGACCTGCTGAGCCAGCTCTCCAGCTCCTCTCTTCATGGTCTCTTGATGCTGACACCCTGTTCTGTACTTGGAAAGTTTCCACAGTGAATCTTAGGGAGTTGAGCGTCTGACTTCTGCATTTGAAAGGTCAGATGTCCTGTAAACAGCAGATGGATGCTCGTTCTGCATTCACAGGATAGCCTTTCTGTGCTTGATTACTGAGCTTAAGGCTTTTCTATCACACTTGAATCTCTAGATAAAAGTTCCAAGTCCCAATTTGTTTTTTAGTTACATAGCAAAGTGATCTGTTCTGATGTTTAGCTGGCATGAAATATGCAAAGGGAAGGTTTTCAGTCCTGAATCAGCCATTCTGCAGTTAGGAGTGTGGATACCATACCAATATTCTAAAGAAAGTTAGCTACAAGTAACTTTAATCACTAAAGCCAAACTCTTCACTTTTAGCATTAAGAATGGATAACTTGGGCCAGGCATAGTGGCACACACCTTTAAGCACTTGGAAAGCAGAGGCAGGCATATCTCTGTGAGATCAAGGCCAACCTGCTCTCCATAGTAAGTTTCAGGCCAGCTGGGGCCACAGGGAGACCCTGTCTCAAAAGAACAGTACAAAAATGAAAGTATAACTTTAATTCCCCTCAATTTTAGTTATTCGTAAAAACAGTTGAAGATGAACTAGAGAGATGGCTAAGTGGTTAAGAGCACTGGCTACTCTTGCAGAAGATCTGGGTTTGGTTCCCAGCACCCACATGGTGCCTAACAACTGTCCTTAATTCTAGTTCCATGGGATCTGACACCCTCTTCTGACCTCCGTGGGCATTGCATGACATGGGTGTACCTACACACATGCAGGCAATATACTCATACATATAAAATAAAATAAAAATAAATAAAATATTAAAAATATTTGAAGATAAAGTAGACATTGCTATGTTTTGCATAAACAAAAATCAACATAGACTTCATTTTTGAACACTTCCTCCAGAACTGGTAATAGTGCTTATCTAAAAAGAAAGAGCAGATGTATGTAGTAATACTGATTTTGGATGTTTAAGGTGAGAGGGAATCAGTTGCCCCAGGCCCAATCATATTTTTTTTTTTTTAAACCAGATCATACCCTTCCTTGTGTTTCCTTAATCCAGACAACATTAGAGTGTTCAGTAATCCCGAGACGCCGAGAGGAATACCAGCTCACCAGACTTCCTCTCAGTGGAGCGCTAGCACGGGTCATGTGCCTTGCTTGTCCTGCCCTGATTTGGACGTTAGGGAGAATGATGTGGTGGCAGCTGCCTTTCCTGTGCACCTGCTGCAAGACCCCATGGGAGGCTGGCATGGAGACTAGTCAGGAAAACTTCAGCAGCTGCTTGGATCCCGACTGCTAAGTCTCCAGGAGACATGATTGCATGGTTATTTATTAGAACACTCTTCACCCCAGTGGGAAAAAGAATTGAACTACACTGTGTGCAGAAGACGAAAGGCCCTGCACAATAGATGCATTCAAGGTCTTGACTGCAGTTTGTTTCTGATACCTAGATCGTCGTGGGAGACAAAGTTGTTCTGATGCCCGTGAACGCGGGACAGCCACTGCATGCCAGCAACATCGAGCTCTTGGACAACCCTGGCTGCAAAGAGGCGAGTTTCCAGGGAAAGGCCATGGTTTGGCTGAGTTTTCTCCAGAAGGAGGAAGGAATGGATGGAGGAAGAGAAGGAGAGAGAGGAAGAAAAAGAGGGGGGAGGGAGGAAAGAAGAGAGGGAGGAAGGAAGGAAGGAAGGGAGGGAGGGATGGGGGAGGTAGGAGGGAGAATCCAATTTCTCGATGTTGAGCAAAATCCTAGGGATGCTTTTAATCTAAGTACCCACACCCACCGGCCGCTTTGAATCGATCCTTTGAAGGTGTTTCTATCAAGATCCACCCTTCATTGTCTAAGATCATCTTTTTTCTTCTTTTCCTGGGTGAAGTAGTTATTTCAGTACAGAATGGAATCTGCAGTCTTATATCTTTTAACATCTTCTTTATTAATAGGTGAATGCTGTTAATTGCAACACCAGCTGGAAAATCACTTTATTCATGAAATTTAGTTCCTACCGAGAGGACGTGTTGAAAGGGGTGAGTATGCACCGGGTTGAACACTTGCTGGAAGAAATGAAGGCAGGATCACTCAAGGAACGAAACCCACGTATTCACCGGTGTGTGTCCTCTCCAGCGTGGCCACACATCTTCATTCTCAACATGTTTTACAGAGCCCCTACCCTCAGTATTTTGAAATGTAAATAATCTTTCCAAGCCATGTAGCTGTCAGAACAGTCCAAAACCAGAAAGGGACGGGTGTGTCCGCGTTTGCTTGTACTAATGCTTTTTAACCTGTTCTCCAGGGTGATGTTGTCAGACTGTTTCACGCAGAACAAGAGAAGTTTCTGACTTGCGATGACTATGAGAAAAAGCAGCATATTTTCCTGCGGACAACCTTGCGTCAGTCAGCAACCTCTGCTACGAGTTCTAAAGCACTCTGGGAAATAGAGGTGTGTCTTTTTTTTTTTGGCTCTTACTAAATACTTAGATCAAAAAGATAGGCTGCGTGATTTGGTGTTACTGGTGATATACTGGTGATATTGGTGACATAGCTGGCATCTCCATAACGCAGAATAGCTTTGTGAACTAACTTGTATAAGTTGTGAGTGTGAAACGGTGGTACTTCCTTTTCCTGTCCTCTCTGGAGTGTGTCTCGTCTCTCCTCCCGTCAGCTTATCTCCTCTTGAACATGCTCACATTTAATAAGGCATGCATCTGATTCTACTTTAAATTTTTTTGACTTATTTATTTTATTTTTAATATTCTTTAAAAAATTATTTATTACTGTTATGTGTATGAGTATATTGCCTGCATATATGTAGGTCCACCCTTGTCGTGCAATGTCCTTGGAGGGACGCATGAGTATGTCGGATCCCCTAGAACTGGAGTTATGGTTGGTTGTGTGCCACATGTTGGTGCTGGAAAACGAACCTGACTCCTTTGCAAGTGCAGTCAGTGCCTTTAACTGCTGAGCCATCTTGCTAGCCTCATTTATTTATTTTTTATTTGTAAGAGTGCTTTGCCTGTATGTATCATACTGCATGGTGTGTGTGCAATGCCCAAGGAGGCCAGAAGAAGGCATTGGATCCCCTGGAACTGGACTTATAGTCAGTTGTGTGCCATCATGTGGATGCTAGGAACTGAACCTGGGTTCTCTGCAAGAGCTCGTAACTGCTGAGCCATTTCTCCAGCCCCTGAGTCTACTTTTAAAAAATCCATTGTGTGGATGGATAAGTGAAGAAAATTTTTTTTGCACAATGTAACTATTATTCAGTTATAAACAAGAATGAAATCACATTTGCAAGAAACTGGCTGGATTTGGAGCTCCAGTTAGAGCACTCAGAGAGACAGTGTCACATGTCTCCTCTCGTATGTGGAGCAGAGATTAAAGCAGGAAAAGCATAAAAGCAAAAGGGGGCTGTGTGGGAAGGAGAGGGAGGCAAGGGCTGGAATCGAGTGGAGACGAGTGTGGTCCAAGCTTGTACCATGCATGGAAACGTCACAGTGGAACCCATTACAAAAGCAGAATGAACAAACCCGATGGTTCAGAAAGAAAAACAATTGCATTGTGACTTCATAATGCTGACCAGACTGGGAGCATGTGCCTTGTGGTGCTGTACTTGTGTGGAGCTGGGGAGCTGCTGCAGGTGGAGGCAGAGCCTTGTAGTTACAGGACGGAGTGGTGACCCTTTCTTCTGGGAATGCCACTGGAGCCAAGAGACTCATACTTAATAATATATTCATCTGGCTGAGGCAGGAGGATAGTCACAAGTTCAAGGCCAGCTGATGGCCACAGTTTCTTGTTTTAGAAAGCTTTCATTAATTAAACGTGTATGGTAATTAAAAGCAACCATGTGACTTTTTCTTGAGTAGACCTTGCACATGGGAGGAGATAAGCGACACACAGTCCTTGCCAATGACTCAGAGGCCAGAGGTTTGAATGTCGAGACTCAGTGGACAGCTTAGCCTAGCACTGCTTCTCAGAGGCTGCAAACCCATGATGCCCACTTTCTTGTTTGTTTTTGAGACAGGCTCTTCCTTTGTAGCCCAAGCTGGCCTTGAACTTGTGGCAGTGTGCAGCCTCAGCCTCCAAGTGCTGGAATTACACAGGTCAGCACACCTGGCTTTCATTTCGTGCTTTAAAAAAAAAAAAAAAAAAAAAAAATATATATATATATATATATAGCAACATTTCCCATAATGTCCTAAAATGGAATTTATTGTTTCTCTGGGCTGGAAATGGTTGTAAATATTTAAAGTCTAGCAGAGGAATTAAAGTGAAAATATGCTGCCAGAACATAGTGAATACTCCCACATTAATGACTACTCTGGAAGACGTGACATTTATATTTGTTCTGGTTTGCTTTCTTTTGTTGTGATAAATACCAGGAACAAAACAAAACAAACAAAGAACAAAAGAACAACAACTTGTGGGGGAAAAGGTTTATTCGGCTTATACTTCAGGTCACAATCCTTCACTGAGAGAAGCCATACAGGAACTAAGGCAGAAACCACAGAGGAATGCTATTTCTGGCTGGCTCAGCTAGCTTTTGGATACAGCCCAGGCCCACCTCCGCAGAGTGGGTTGGACCCTCCTACCTCTGTTAGTGATCGAGGCAGTGCCCCAGAGACGTGCTCACGGGCCAGGCAGAGGAGGAAATTCCTCAGCTGAGGTTCCCCCTTCTCTGGTGACTCTAGGTTGTATCAAGTTGACGATCTGATTAGCACAATATCTATCTTTAATAAATCCGTTCATGCCCTTGATTAGAGAGAAATGGACAGGAGTGATCAGATGGCATGCTTCCCAGGTAGACGAAAGTGGAAGAGCCTAGAAACGTGGTGGTTATACACAATGACTCATTATGATGATGCCTGAATAAACTTAACCTGACTCAGCATTCATTTTAGCCAAGAGGGAACCTGATGTGCTCTGAGTTCTTTCAGACTACACTTGGGACTGTCCTCTGAACAAAGCCCCCCCCCCCCACTTCTTTTATTGAAACAGTATGTCCAGCATGAAATGAGGACCAGAGTGATTTTGTCCCATCGGCCCCTATCTACACACGCACACTGCAATCTTAAGCAGACATCAATTTAATCCCACCTATTATTTGCAGCACAAATGGGATAATCTTCATTTACAGTGCTTTCTTGATTTGTAAAATATCCACACATACATTCTGGGTCAAGGACAAGGAAGGGTTGGTCATGAGGGATTAAGGCCATATTCTGAGATCATAAGAGGAGCTCAAGGCTCAGTGAGCTTGTGCACATTATAAACAAAAGGATAGAATTAACCTTTTGGTTGCAAAGTTATGTAAAAGTCTTTTGTTCAGAGTATGTCCATATTGTAAAAGTCATTTCTACACTAAGGTAAGTGTGAGACCTTCAGTGATACCGAGTAAATAGTGGCAGAATAAAGTACTTGCATAGTATTAAAAAAAAAAAACCACCTCGCAGGAAAATAATAATAATTAATGTAGGGTGTAATGAGGAAATTTAGACACTTGAAATAGACAGGGAGGAAGTATGATTTTTATGCAAATGAGATGAGCCTGACTTACGAACTTTACAGCAAAAGAATTCTTAAAGTTAGGACAAAGTTTAGAACAGAGGTGAAACAAGGTTGCACAGAGCAAGGACACAGAGCAAGCATGGTGATGATTGAATTAGCAAGCCAACGGTCAGAGAGGGGCTCATGCCCAAGAGAATTCTTGACCCTAGTGAGAAGCAGGGCAGGGTTTATAAAGTTTAAAACCACAATTACATCATGACAAGTTAAAGCCAATAACCATAGTTATACCAGATCAGGAACACGTCAGTTAACAAAGAGAATTTTCAATTAGCAAAATGTTTCAGTTAGAAAAAACCAAGTTTCTCAGAACTGCAGAAGCCATGGGCTCCATGGAGATGCTGGTATAGCTGGGAGGGAGAATGTGCCACTCTCTGATGTGCTTCTGGACTCTTGTAAGTTTCCCAGTATTGCAGAAACAATGTACTCCCTGAAACTGCCTTCATGAGGTGTTCTGCCTGGCTGGCCGCAGTGGGAATGACTGGGCAGACACAAGATGCAGGAAAGTCAGCCAGAGCAAAGTGGAGTGAGTTTTGCCATTTCAGAATAGCGTGTTGAAACACGTTTTATGCTTTGAGATCCCACTGCACCTTGAAGCACGTGTTCAGTCTCTGACAAGGGGAAGGAACTTGGTGACTGTCATCATTAGGCTACTGAACTGGAAAGATCTGGATAAAACACCTGCTCCAAACCCCACAAGACTGTGAGACCCTTAAAGGAGGCTGAGGGGGAGCCCAAAAATCAGCACACAGAGGCAGGGTGCATGCATGCTACCTAAACTGATCAGTGTGCCCTGAAAGCTTAGCGACCCCAGAAAGCCACATGGGAGATATCATTCAAAGACCTCACTGATGAGACACAGTGACTCCCCAGCCTGGTAAATGCTCCCTTCTAAGTCTCCTAGAAAGAGTTTGAAAATTCTCTCATAAATTTAGTTTGAAAGGTTTTGCTGTCCCTCTACCACCGCACTGAAACCCTTCCATCAAATGCTTGCTGGGAAATTCTGTAACACTGAGCATACGTGGCTTGGATCTCTAGGCCTTAGCATATGGGGGGTCCCTCTGCCTGAAGTGACCCCTAGTCTGTGCATGCCTTCTCTCCTCTGGGCCCTGGTTTGCATGTCATCTCTGAGTAGCCCATGTAGAAGACCCCCTTACACAGCCTTTCCTGTCCTTCATCCTGCATGCATTCGCCTCTTCCTGCCACATGTCAAAGCTCATTTATTTCCATGTTTGCAAATTTTCGCTTTTCCACTAGGAGAATGTTTGCCTCGTATCCACTGCCCCGTCCCTGTTGTTCTGAAGAGTGTCTGCCACATAGTAGGTTCTTGCCATCTGACGAGTGAATAATTGAGTAAAAATAATTGAATAAACAATGGGAGAAAACTCCTGGTCTTTCCAGTTTGGGTCATTTTGGTATTACTTTCTTTTGAAGCAGGGTCTTACTCTGTAGCCCAGGTTATCCTGGAACTTACTATGTATTTCAAAGTAACCTCGAATTTGTTGGTAATCCTTCTGCCTCAGCCTCCCAAGTGCAGGTATTTCATTCATGAGCTGTTACCCCCAGCCGGAAACATGCCGTTTGTAGTAAGGCAGTGTTTGCAGATGTGAGGGTGAACATCCCACAGGCATAGAGTCTTAGTTTGCTTTCAATTGCTGTGCTGAAAACACTGACCAGAAGAGGAAAGGGCTAATTTGACTTCTATCTTCTGGGTCACAGTTCATCACTGAGGGAGCCCAAGGTAGGAATTCAGGGCAGGAGACAGGAGCTGGAGCACAGGCCGCGGAGTGACGCTGCTTACTGGCTTGCTCCCCTGGCCCATGCTCAGCCTGCTTTCTTATATAATACAGAACAACCTGCCCAGGGCTGGCACCACCCACAGTGGGTGGGGGCAGGCCCCCCCACGTCACTCTATAATCAAGGAAATACCCCAAGACATGGCCACAGGCCAGTCCAATGGAGGCACTCCCCCAGCTGAGGCTCCTCAGCCCAGGGGAGTCACATTGACAGTGAGTCTCCAGCACGCATGGGAGCTGCTTTGGGACCGTGGCCCTCATTTTCGTTTTCTTTGTAGGTGGTTCATCATGATCCATGCCGTGGCGGCGCGGGGCAGTGGAACAGCTTGTTCAGATTTAAGCATCTTGCCACTGGGAACTACTTGGCTGCAGAGGTATGACTGGGGGTGGGGCTGCGGAGTCTGTCTCTGGAGTATCTGAAATACCCAGCTAGGCTCACTTTCTACAGAAGACGCTGCGTTTGCAGATAGTTGTAAGTTTGACGTCAC
Source organism: Eospalax fontanierii (assembly GCA_035773235.1). Classification (NCBI taxonomy): domain Eukaryota; kingdom Metazoa; phylum Chordata; class Mammalia; order Rodentia; family Spalacidae; genus Eospalax; species Eospalax fontanierii. The sequence continues at coordinate 15,508,392 of CM069551.1, forward strand.
CTATGGCGCTCTGGGTTGACATCTTTCTTCTTTTCAGTGCCATGATCAAGTGCCGACAACTGCCACTTAATGGAGAAAGGGCTCATTTTGGCTCCCAGTTCAGGGGTGCAGTTCCTGACAGGAGATCGAGGCAGCTGGTCACTTTGCTTCGGCAGTCAGGAGGCAGAGAATGATAAATGCTTGTGACAGGTCATTTTCTCCTTTTTATGTAGTCCAAGATCCTCGCTCAGGGAGTACTGCCACCCACAGAGGGCAGGTCTGCCTGCCTCACTTAACCTGGTCGGGAAGGTCTGCCTGCCTCACTTAACCTGGTCGGGAAGGTCTGCCTGCCTCTCTTAATCTGGTCGGGAGGGTCTGCCTGCCTCACTTAACCTGGTCGGGATAATCCCCCAGTCACACCCAGAGGCCTGTCCCCAGGGACACTGAGATTAATCACCGAAGTTGGAATAGTCATTGTTATTTTTATCTCTGTGTGTGTGTTCGAGTGTGTGTGGGCACAGGTGTGCATGTGAGTGTGTGCATGGGAAGGCTTGATGTCAGCCTTCCTCAGGATGCCGTCCACCTTACATTTTACACATGGTCTCTCACATTTACCTGGACTTTGTCAATTAGGGTAGGCTGGTTGGCCAGTAAGCGCAGTGATGCACCTGTCTGTGCCTCCCCAGGGCTGGCATTATAAATGTGCTACCACCTGACTTTTTTCTGAAATGTGGTTCTGGGGATCAAACTGTGGTCGTCAGGCTCACATGGCTCTTTACTGACTGAGCCCTCTCCCCAGCCCTAGCATGTAATTTATTTATTTTTTTTGAAACAGGGTCTCCCTGTAACTCCAGCAGGCCTGGAACTCACTCTGTAGATCAGGCTGGGTGAGATCTCAACAAAGATCCACCTGCCTCTGCCTCCCGAGTGCTGGGACTAAAGGTGTGCACCCCCACACCCAGCCATGAATTACGGTTTTAGATGTAGACATTAGCAAAAGTCTTAAAAATTCAGACCGTAACCACAGGGATGTGGCTCAGTGGCCGAGAGCCTGATTATTGGGTGCAGTCCCTGGGCTTTATTCCCAACCCTGCAGCGAGCTAACAAAGCAACAGCAATGAGACTCTGCAGTTGGCTCACCCTCCGGTCAGCTGGAATGTGGCATCTGATTTGCTTATGTCTGTGACTTGTTCTAGACTGTTCTATTTACTGTCGCTCTCAGAGTCTGCACGTTAGAGACACGGGCACTCTCTGTGATGTCATGTAGCCTGGGTACCACCAGGGTCATGTTCATTATCGAGTCTTTGTGGATAGCTGATTTTTGTCACTGACACTGTTGGAGAAGGAAGGGGTTTCCTCCCTGTATAGTGGCAGCCCTGAGGCTGCTAATAACAGTGGTAGACACATGTAAAAGATGTGTTGGTTTTTTTTTCAGTGCTGTGATAATGGGAATGAGGATTGATTTATTTTTAACTTATAGTTTCAGAGGGACCAAGGGTCCATCAAGGTGGGAAGGCTGTGGCAGCCGGCAGGGAGGCCTGGTGTCGGGAGCGGGAGCCAGCTGCTCACAGTGCCTCTGCACCCAGGAAGCAGAGACTGAACAGCAAGTAGCCAGGCTATCCACCCTCAACCCCCACCCAGTAATGTGCTCCTCCAGCTGGTCTCAACTTCACAAATGCTCCACAACCTTCTCAAACTGTCCGCCAGCTGGGGACCAAGCGTGCAAGCGTGCAAGCTTGTGGGCACATTTTATATTCAAACCACAAAAGGACCCTTTCTCTGTTACAAGCACACTGACGGTGAGACAGAGAGCACTTAGAAATGCATCGCACTCTCCCATTTCCATCTTTTAATTTAGAGTTTCTGTTGACTGTGTATGCCCGAATGGAGTTTAGACTTTTACCTGCCTTCTAAGTCTGGACGTGAGCAAGGGAGGGGAAGGAAGTGGGGTTGTGAGACTGATGAGGGGAGCAGGTGGGTCTGACAGATAGGATGGGAGTGTGACCTGGGCTCCACGGCACCCACGTCCGCATCGCTGTGGTTTCCGTTTTGTTCTGTCTCGGTACACTGCACTTTCTGAAGGCAGGGATTATTTCCCCGTCACCCCTGTCTCCCCAGCTCCTGGCAGCTGGAGCGTCTGAGGGCGATGCTCTGAATGAATGGGTAGCTGTAAGAAAGCTCTCCAGGCTTCTCCAAGACGAAAGGATTTCAGGACTCTTGTGTTGGGTGCGTCGGCATCATCTGGAACCCGCTGGGGGCAATTAGTCTCTCTTAGTTCTACTTTCTTCCTCTGCAAAATGAAGATAATTAGATACTTAGTTAATTCTCTTAATTGAATAAGAGTTGAATGAAGTTCATGCCGGCCATAATGTGTGATTCACCGTGAGCACTCGGGTGCCATGCCAGAACCATTTGCTTTCTTATAGAGAAGTAGATGATTAGCTTCATTACTGAGAAATGGGCCTCCTCTTTTGTCAGTATCTGGTACCTCATTTGCTGTCAAACAAAGTGAAATGTGCCTTTGAAATCTGTGCTGGTTATATTGTAAATGCTTTAAGGTAATCCTCATGAAAAAAAAATGCTTAGTATGGTGAGACTCTTGTCTAAAATAGCAGCTAGAAAAGCCTACCTCGATGTCCTATAGAAGTTAAGAAATTAGGGTTAAAGTTTCTTTGGATCCTTTGCTTGTGGCTCTTGTTTGTCCCCAGTTCACTTTTCAATGAATGGCACTGGTGCCTAGGGATGTCCCATAGAACACTGATGTGTACATCCCTTGTTAATTGCAGTATATAAAACTGGCACATGTTCAAATTATTAGATTGTTAAGAACGAAGTTCACCTACCTTCATGAAGACCCAAGACCCCAATACTTAAGTAAAGAAGTTAAAATTAGCCAATAGAAAGCAATTCATTTCTTGGAAAAAATTGAAAAGTCTTTTTCATTCAGTTTCTAGAGAACAGCTTTAAATGCCAGATGCTGTTTTGTCTATTAGGGAGTCTGTGGTATTTGGAGGACCTTTGATTTGACCTTTAATTATTCAGATAGCATCTTTTTTCTTTTTAATGACAGAGTAAGAGAAGGAGAATTAAGCATTAAATGAATAACAGAAAACTGACTAGGAATTTATTCTCTGTCACTTTTAGGTGGGCTTTCAAAAAGGATCTTTCTGTGTGGTTTCTTGCTTTAAGGGCATGACAGCTTTCTAAGACAGACAAGCATGAGTTAGTTTGTTTTTTATGTGTTTGAGTGTATTGTCTGCATGAGTGTAAGTGTACCTGTGTAGTATAATACACACGGAGGTCAGAAGAGGGCATCAGGTCCCTTGAACTGGACTTACAGGTCCTCTGCAAGAGCAGCCAGTGCTCATAACTGCTGAGCCATCTCTCCAGCCCCCCATGAGTTAGATTTTGACATCTCCATCAGCAGGGTGGAGACAAGCTCCCTGTTTATGTGGGTTCCAGGATGCTGGTCCTCCTGTGTGAGATAGTACGCCAGATATGTAATCATCATCACTGTCACTCAATAAAAAAAGTTTCCATCCAGGAAACTTGTGATGAGCATCACTGGAAAACCATGACTGTCCGTTCATCACTGTTCTCCCTCCCCCGCCCCCCCCCCTTTCATGAAGCTTGAGGCCATTTCATCCCAGCTATGTGGATGCCGAGTCTGCAGTCCCATTTGAAACCTATGGTAGAGATCAAGCGACATCATTCAAAAAAGTCTAGGTCTGCCCTCCAGAGCGTCCAGGGTGCGTGGTGACCGCATGATACTGTTCTTAGTGGTGACTGAAGGTCAGCACAGCTTGGCTAGAGCAGGCAGTGCAGGGTTGGCCGGGAGGTCCTGGGATGGGAAGAAGTGCATGGGGAGGAGAGAGGTGATGTTCAGATAATGAGTTTAGCCCTCACACATGGGGGTCTGCATGGTGTCCTCCCATTGGTCCAGAGAATATGCTCAAGTTCGAAGTTATGCTAGAAGATTGGAGGAGAATGATGAGTCCAGTAATGTTGCTCAGGGCTCATGTACGTGGACGTGTGTATCTCAAGAAGAGCATTTCCATGTTAAAATGTCCAGGATGAGGCCTCTGCTGGCTAATAATTAAAGTGATTATTATTAAGACGAAACAATATTAAAAGTTAGTTTCCCAGTCCCACCAGCCTCATCGGCCCATTTCAGTTTGCTTAGTAACCGTCACATGTCGGGTGGCACAGAAGAGTATTTGCATCACTGCGCGGAGAACTCCAGTCGGTGATGGTAGACTGTGCTGGCCTAGAGCCCTTGGAAGAGACTGCAGTCAGAGGCCGGGAGAGTAGTGATGAGACAGAAAGCTGATTCCATGGAGAAATTCCGAGGACTCGGTTCACAGGGGTGGCCTCAGTCATGTCAAGGACAGCAGGACTGAAGATGTTTCCAGAAGGCAGAATCAGTGGTGTGGGAGCCTGTCGATCAGTATGAGCAGAGGATTTCAGCTCTGGGGGATTGGTCAGGTCAGTGGTCCACTGCAGAACTTGGCAGGGGTCTCATCACTGAGGGAAGTAATCCACTTAGTTACTTTTTAAATTATATGTATATGTGTGTGGATCTGTCTGTATATATCCACACATGCAAAGTCCAGAAGAGGGCACCGGATCCTCTGGAACTGCAGTTACACGTGGTTGTGAGCCGTCTGATGTGAGTCCTCTGCAGTGGCTGTGATTGCTGCACCATCTCTCCGGATCTGTAGTTATTTCTTTTATGATTAGTTTGAGACACTCAGTATCTAGATAGCAATGTGTAGTATGTTCAGGTTTCTTAAGGTTCAAAAGTCTGGGGATTGGGTGGGGCTGATGGCGTAGTTTGGATCTTTTTTACTAGGGAAGACCATCAGAAATGTGAGAGGCGTGTAAAGCTTGGACCTGGATTTCCCAAAAGTCGGGAAAAGCAGATAGAAAGGCAGTGGGCCGAATCACCATTGTTGGGTGAGGCCAGGAGGCCGGCATTTCACAGAGGAGCGAGCACTACTGAAAAGGTCAGGGTACAGTGTGTGTGACCTCGTAGAGCCTGTCTGGTGGGAGAAGGAACAAGAGGAAAGTGTGTGCAAGTTCTCACGGTGAGAACTCTCGCCATCTCTCAGCATGGGCGGGAGATCCGAGTCCAGTGCCGGGCTTGTCTAGTGCGTCCCTCCGTCTCGTCAAAGAAGATCTGTTTTTATTTTATATGTGTGAATATTTTGCCTCCTGTATGGAAGTGCACCACATACCTGCAGTGCCCTTGGAGGCTGGAAGAAGACCTCAGATCCTCCGGAACTGGAATTATAGATGGTTGTTAGTTGCCATGTGGGTGCTGGGAACTGAGCCCAGATACTCTGCCAGAGCAGCCAGTGCTCTTAACTGCTGAGACGTCCCTCCAGCTCCTGTGTGAAATAGAAATGAAGGAATCAGGTGGCTGGGAGCTGTCCTGCTGTGCGTGGAAGGGAGGCCCTCAGTGGGGGGGTTAGCGAGGTGGGGATATTCTCTTTTCTATTTTCAGGAGTCGTATTTATAATTTAAAAACATGGATGCCTTTTTGACATTCCTGGTCAAATTGGGTCACATAATTCTTGAATCGCTTTTGGATTTCTAGTTACTTATATTGACCAGTTGGGCAGAGAGAGTAGTGGATGGAAGGAAATCTTCCTGTCTTTGTGTGTACTGCTTCCTGTCTGTCTGACTTTAAGCAGGCATTCGACCTCTCTGGACCTTTTCCATGTGTGTGAAGACGGTGATAATCCTTGTTATGAGGGATTACTGCGGAATTAAAAATGATAGGGAACATATAGTACCTTGTACATGGAAGCTGTCTAGGAAATGCTAAGTCCTTTCTCCACTCTTGTTGAAATGAAGGAAAGACCATGAGGCTGGTGTTCCATCATCACAAGCTTCATCAGTATCATTATCAACAGTTGTGTTTCTTTGTTAAATAGCTTTTTTTTTTTTGTGGTACTGGGGATTGAACCCAGGGCCTCCTAGGCAGGTGTTCTACCAGTGACTACATCTCCATCCCTCAAACTCTTTGAGAAGAGGTTTCCCTAAGTTACGTACATTGGCCTTGACTTACTATGTGGCCTCGTCTAGCCTTGAGCTTATGGTCTGCCTCCCTTAGCCCCCCGAGTTGAAGGGATTCTAGGTGTACACTGCCAGGTTCAGCTTCCTTGCCAGACGTCAGTGGGAGAAAGTGGGTGGGGTTTAGTTATTTCATCAGCCTGTCCGGAACAGATAATCTCTTGGGCTTTGACATAGGAAATACTTTCTCTACAAGATACTGCAAAACCTTCTGATCAAATTCTGTGCAAGGTCACACGAAGGTACCGCACACAGGCTGGTCAGCTATCTCATGATATCAGATAAACATTTTGGATGCGATTACCCTGAATCAGTCAGGTTAAGGATGATAAGCCCTTATCTAGGAGAGCAGCTGAGAGACAGCCATACCTTAGAACGCTAGAATACTTTACACTCATTGCTATTATTGTTCTAAGTTCATTTGATAAATGTTTTTTAAAGTGTATTTCTTCCTGGATCTGATCATTATTCATTGTACAGATGTATTGGCATATCAGCATACCCCACAAGTACCAGTCATTAGATGCCCATTAAAAATAAAGGTATTTTTATAGAAAGGAAAATTATTTTGAATCACTTGAAATGGTTTCCTGTTGTCTGTAAATCTGTGTTAACCCAAGCTCTACTGACTTGATCGCATGCTAACTTAATTTGCTACCTTGTGGTGTACTGTAGGTAGGATTTATAGAGCATTTAAAAATTTCAAGTCTTTAATCCTAAGTACTGTCCCTGATGTTCTCTATAAACCTGTTAGTTATTCCGGAAATACTCCAGTTAGGGAAGAAATGCTTCCATTAATTTTTGGAGTTATCATAGTTTATAGTTGTTTATGTATTTGCATGTCCATATGCGCATTCATATATCTGTCAGTGATTGTTTGAGACAGGACCCCTGCCTCAGTCTCCACTGAATACTGGTGCACCAAACAGTGTCTGACACTTTTTATACTCACTAAGTACTGGATGACTCGAGGAGAATCATAGGAACCGTAATTGCTAAAAACAGGGTAGTTTTCTTTCATAGAAAAGGAAATCCAGGCTCAAAGAGTTTGTTTATTTGGGTCAAAATAAGAACCAAAAGAAAATAAACCCAAACAAACAAAATATTTCTCAATATGTTAGGGTCGGATGTTGTTCTTAGACTACTTCATCCCTGTCAGTGGTGTTTTCAATTCCTGGAGATGCTTTATTGTAGCCGGGGAAAGAGGCTGATGTCAGTGGCTACAAGTCAAGGACAGTCGACGCAGAGCACAGACCTCCCTTCTTCACAACCGAGAACTGCCTGCTCCCAAACTCGAGGCGTGCAGAGGCTGAGAAACCTTGATCTACGTTGTTCTGAAATTAGTCATTCATTAAATGCCTCCTAGGAGCACTGTTCTGATACGGTGAGGAATGCACAGATGCTCAGCACACAGTTCCCACCCTTCAAGAATCTGCAGTCTAGATGAGTATTCTACTAACTCCATCCTGAGCTATGAGTGTTTTCTCTTGTGACGGCTCCCATCAGAGATGAGACCAAACCCACAGTGTCCTTTGACCTTAATATGCATGCTCAAGATGCACCTGCTTGTTTACAACACACACACAGGCACACACAGAAAATAAAGATGAGCTTGTTTGTAGACAGGAGAAGCTTCCACCAGATGGCAGTAAATGCTCGTTTCCCAAGGACCCAGCACTCTTCGGATACTTAGTTAAAAACTTAGTACTAAAGAACCAGTCAGGTCTTGGTGGTGCACCCTCTCTGGACCTAGCATTGAGGATCAAGAGGTCAAGGTTGTTTTCAGCAGCAGCTGTATAATGAGGCCAGCGTGAGCTATGTGAGATGCTGTCTAAAATAAAAGTCCAGCAACAGCAGGCTAAACACTTGCTGTCCACTCAGTTCCATCTATGAGATGCACGTTGTCCACATGCCTACCTGGCATTCAGGCACCTCCTCCCCCAAGTATTAAAAAAATGACCCTGTATGTATGATCATTAATATAGGGGCTATAGTTTTAAATATTCTCATGTATTTTAATAATTAAAAATATTTTATTATTTTTATTTTATGTGTATGAGTGTTTGCGTGCATGTGTGTAGGCAATGGCATGCATTGCCTCCGTGTCATACAGCGCCCGTTAAGGTTAGAAGAGGTGCTGGATCCCCTGGAACTAGAGTGTGGATGGTTGTTAGCTGCCATGGGGGTGCTGGGAATTGAACCTGGGCCCTCTAGAAGAGCAGCCAGTGCTCTTAACCACTGAGTTGTCTTTCCAGCCTCATGTGATGATTTTAAGACTTAAATGTTGTATGTAATAAAATTGGTTGAAATACATCTCATTATATATGTGTGTGTGTATATATATATATATATATTTTTTTTTTTTTAAATTATGGGCTTAGAGAGATGACTCAGTGCTGAAGAACACTGGCTTTTCTTGCATTGTACGCACACAGGGGTGTACTTACATACAAGCAGGCAAAACACTCATATAATAAAGTATTGCCTAACTTCACAAATATAAATAAAATAAAGTCTGCTTCATAAACTTCAGCGTAGAACAGTGGTTGCCAGAGGCTGGAGAGGCAGGAGGAAGAGCCTCAGGAGGAGTGGGTCAGTACTGAGCTACAGTTGGGTAGACGTTCTCATGTGCTGTGAGGGTGACTGTAGACAGTGGTACTGTACTGAAGATAGGATTCTTAAGATTTTTACTGTAGAGAAGTGATGACTGTTCAAGGAGGTAGGGTTAATCTGATTTAGACATTACATGATGTATTTGTGCATTTTGTTAGCTTTAGGAGGGCAGAAAAGGAATAGAGTTTAGAGTTCAGAAGAAAGAAGAACCAGAGCCAGACCTGTAACAAGGAAGGGATGTGTCCTTTCATTCACGGACACAGGGAAGAGGGGAAGCTTTCCCCCGAGGAAGGCGGCTTCACCGGATGTAAGGGGGATTGGAGTTTATATAGGAATTCTACCAAACACAGCTGTAGGAGTTTGCTCGGCACCAGGGTCTGGTGTCTGGGTATTTTTTCAGCCAGTGCAGGCCGCTGTCTTAAGGCACTAAAGGAGACAGGTTGGCTCCCCAAAGTGTCTCCCTTAGTCCTGGGAGTGACCAGTTGATAAGGTTTGAATAAGGCCAGCCTGCAATTTAGGGCCAGTTGACCGCTCTCAGGGATTTATGACTTCCTTAACGAAACTTGTGGTTCCTCTGGTATCTGCACACACTATCACATCTAAACATGTTGCTCCACCTCCATGAATAATTTTAATATTTTTACATATCCGTTAAAACATTTTAAATGGGAATGTACTTGGTGCATGTTGAAGACATGTATGAAAATGTCCTCTGCACCAGGTATTAATATACCATGTATTAATTAACCCAGGACCATAAATGATAGGCTGGAGAGATGGCTCAGGAAGGAGCTTCTGCTGCTCTTGCAGAGAGCAGGAGTTTGGTTCCCAGCTCTCAGGTCAGGGGCTCACAACTGCCTGTAATTGCAACTCCAGGGGATCTAAAGTCTTCTGGTCTCCATGGACACTGTGCTCATGTGCACACATGCACATTCACACACACACACACATAATTAAAAAATGGAGGAAAGAAAACAGGCACGTATTCTGGGATCCGAATGTTTGGCTTACGTCTTGCGATTGTCTCGAGTTGTACGGGTTGTGCAGGGCTTTACAGCTGACATGGGAGAGCTGGCTGCCACTGTCCATGTGTAATGAGTGGCTCCTCTTTTATTTTATTACTTTCTATTGTATTTAACTTCTTTCTGTTGCCCTGGTCCATTTGAATGAAGACTGTCTTTCAGTATTACCAGCAAGTCCTTATATTGTGTCAGGGTCACTGACTCCCGCATTGTGGATGGTGAAGATCACTGTGGCTATCTTATTGCCTTATCAACCTAGTAAATATTCCTAAACTTGAATGATTTCCCCACAAAATATTGATTTTTTTCTTAGTGCAGTTGTTACAACTTGAGAGTCACGAGAAGCATAGCTTTTTTCTGTGTTCAGATTCTGCTGAAGATAAACAGGGTTGGTTTTACAGAGCTTCATTTTTCTGGGGTGATCTTGCTTTCAGCTTAAAAGGCTCACTGGTTTGGGATCTTCCTTCCTGTCTTGGTTCGTACCACTCTGCTTTCTGGAGGCCTAATGGAGCAAGACAGGACAGAGCGAGACCCGGTATTAGCTTGAGAGGCTTCCCATCTGTTGGAGTAGCGCCCTCTCACCTTGAGACTTACCGGGTGACTTTGCACCAACGGGCCCTTTTCCGTGGAGCCCAGTGCCTCATCTGTGAAGTAGGGTTAAAAATCCTTTCTTAGAGGCATTACTGTGAAATTAAAAAGATGGACCTTTAAGAGCATTTAAAAATATTTGTTATTTTTATTTTGTGTGCATGAATGTACTGCCTGTGTGTATGGAACTGTACCCATGCCATACAATGCTGGTGGAGGTCTGAAGAGGGCATTCGATGTCCTGGAACTGGAGTTATGGATGGTTATTAGCTGCTGTTTAGGTACTAGGAATTGAACCCAGGTCTTCTGCAAGAGCATCCGTCTTCTTGTCCACTGAGCCAAATCTCCAGCTCTCAGAGGTTTTTAAGAAATGTATCACACAAATGCATTTGTGGGTTGTCTGAAGACAAGTTATCTTTTTCCCACCTGGGTGGCAATCTACCCACCCTTCAAGACTCACCTCAAACACTGCTCCCCATGAATAATTCTTGAATAAGTTAGCGCACCACAGATCCCTCCTTCCTCTGACCTATATTACTGATTAATTATTCATTTCTGCCTTCTATCTCTGCTCACGTTCTATTGGGTATTATAGCTAGCTATATTTATGTCTTATTTTCATTCCTAGATCACAGGGTCAGCAGTCGAGAACTGTGCTCTTTGTCTTTGCTGAAATACCATATGCCACAATGCTTTGCCCACTATAACTGTGCTGTTAATATTTATTGCATGAGTTCTTTCTCTCCAATGCCAGATTTATAATTTATTTTTACCATAATGAAATATTTTTCTTTAAAGTATTAAAAGATTCAGGTCCTGCCCCAGGGCCACATCTTTTTTTCCTCTTTAAAATTTTTTCTTTGCATCTTTCCGCTAATTCCTTTACTACCTCCTGATATTACGACATTTGGAGAGAGAATGTGGGAGTGAATCCGAAGCCTGTGTGTATTTGATCTTTAGTTCGTATCGGTGCATTTACCCAGCAGTGAGTTTATTAGATGTGTCTCTTTTTGTAACAGTCACTTTCCTTGTTGCTCGACAAAGTATCTGACAAGAGCAGCTTGAGGGAGGAAGGGCTTATGTGGGGTCGCAGTTGGAGGGTGTGGTCCATGAGGCGTGATGCAGCTGGTCACATCACATCCACAGTCAGGAAGCGGAGGGAGGCCAGGGAGATGCTCAAGTCCCTTTCTCCTTTTTATTCCATCTGGGTTGCCAGCCTGTGGCTGTTGCTGACACCTTTCAGGATGGGGCTTTTCTCCTCAGTTAAACCTCTGTGAAAACACCTTCACATACATGACCAGAGGTGTCTCTTAGGTGATTCCAAATCCAGTCATGTTGACAATGAAGATTCACCGGGTACCATCTTTCCGTCTCTCCTCCTTATTAATATTGTTACTACACAGGCTTTGCTGAGTCGACTGAGTCACTATTAATTATGAAAAAAGATACTGCAAGTGGGGAGAATGGGAGAGAAGGGACCAGGGGAGGGGGAAAGGAGGGAGGAGAGGAAGGCAGAGGAGTGGTAGGGGAAAAAGGAACAAAGAATTACAATAGAAAAAGAGTTAAAGAGCGTTTAAGCCAAAGTCAAGTATAGACACAGAACCAAAGTCCCCGTCAGAGGTGTCAGAAGCTGAGCTGATGCTGCAGAAAACCAGCCACTGAGGATGCCAGGTTGAGCAGGTTTCCCTGTACAGACAGGACAGGACAGGAATAGAAACCAGGAGGAAACTAGTCACAGTGGTTCAGAGGCGGCTCTCAGGTAAGGGGCAACCAACACTCTCACCAGGAGGAGGGCGTAAGTCCCGCCCGAGCTATCATCAGAAAACAAGACTTTGCTCAGCTGGGAGGAGAACTGTGTTTGCAGAAATGGTTTATTTCAGGAAATAGAATCAACCAAAACAGACCAACACATTAATTAGAAAACAGTGAAGAGGAAGGAGAAGCAGGGAACGCAGAGGTGGGTGTAAAAGAAAGTTGGGAAGTATGCTTAGATCAAAGTGTGTCATATGTCAGGAGCCGAGATTACATACAGCAGAGTACTACTCTGTATAAAACGTGAAGAAGAGCCACAGTCCACAAGGGGAGGAAAGCACAAAGGTGTTCACTCAGTGGTAGAAACCAGGCACCAGGGAGGATGTACTATAGGATTCCATTTGTGTTAAACCCAAGAATAGAAGTAAAAACCCTCCTGAAAGGAATGTGCAGTGAGTGGAGGCAGAACCCACCCCAGGAGTCTCAGGTCACCACAGCAGCCTTTCAGTTTTCAGTCTAGACATAGCGGGGAAGGGCTGGCACGTAGTGGGGCCTTAGGGCTGCCCGGACCCCATGTATCCCAGGCTAACCCTGGGCTCGCTGTGTAGCTGAGGGTGTTCTTGAATGTCTGAGCCTCCTGCCTCTACCTCCCAGGTGCTGGGATCACAGGACTGTACAACCTGGCTTGGTTTAATATATTCTTTTTAAAATTTTTATTTATCATTATTGTGTGTGTATGGGCGTACATCTCACAGTTGTATATGGAAGTCAGAGGACAACTTTGGAGTCGGTTTTTCTTTTTTCCTTACTTGGGCTCTGGGAGTCGAACTCAGGTCCCCTTGCATATACACCTTAGCCCCCTGTGCTGTCTCATTCCTGGTTTGATACATTCTTACTAGAAGTTCAAAACTAGTTTTGCTTTCTTTTTCAGTTGAATCCTGATTATCGAGATGCTCAAAATGAAGGAAAAAACGTGGTGAGTAGACTTGTGTTTTTCCTCGTAAATCCCAGATGTTGCATATTATGTTTTATGTGAATGGACTGAACCCTTAGTAACAAGCCTGAAGACTGGGGTCCCTGATACAAATTCCCTGAGTAGAAGTGATGGGGAGAAGGGGAGGGGCCTTGGGCATGGGGCTTCAACTGTAAAGTGCCCGCAGGGGCACTGAGGGAGGTTCCCAGCCCCTTGAAGGCCCTTATGGGGTCACTTTAAAGACAGCTGGCTTCTGGGCTGTGGTGTGTTAGATAAAAGATAAAAGAATCTCAGTTCTATTTGAGGGGAGAAATTAAAACTTTAAGCAGCGAGACGGTTGTTTTTTTTTTTTTTTTTCTGTTGTTTTCAAGTGTGCTGCTGGAAAGGTGTTTTATTTTTTATTTTGTGTGTATGAGTATTTTTGTCTGCATGTATGTAAGTGTACTGCATGTATGTTTGATGCCTGTAGAGGCCAGAAGCGGGCATTGGATTCCCTGGAGAGGGTGTTACGGTCAGTTGTGAGTCACCAAGTGGGTGCTGGGAACTGAACCTGGTTCCTCTGCAAGAGCAGCAGCCAGTCCTCTTAACCTCAGAGCCATCTCTCCAGCCCCTAAGTGTGACACTCTTGTTTTTGGTCTTTTTGAGACAGCGTCTCCCTGTAGCCCCAACTGGCCTGGAACTCACTATATAGACCAGGCTGGCCTTGAACTCACAGAGACCCGTCTGTCTCTGCCTCCTGAGTGCTGGGATTAGAGGTGTGCCACCATGCCTAGCAAGTGTTACACACTTAAGGTCAACGTTCATGAAAGAATTTCTTGTTGTCTGTCTCACTCATTCCCTCCTCATTTGTAAAGAGACTTTGTGGTGGCAAAATTCAATCAAAAGCTCAGAAAACCAGGGCCAGTTGATGTGATACAGACAGACCTCTGAATGATGGCTAGATTTAAAACAAAAATTAATAATATATTTTAATGTAGTAAAGGCAGTTGTTGGGAATAAAGCCATCCCTTCTGAAATTTGTAGATGTTGTTACTGTGTCATTTGCAATTTTGTTCTTTAGGTGCAAAGTTTGGGTTGGGTAGGAGAAATACACATGCTGAGTATTTAACATGGTGCATACATTAATACTCTTGCTTCTCACGTACCATGTACGTATACCATGTATGTACCATCACGGTGTGCTCTGTAATTATATGTGACTGTACGTGAAAAAGAAATGAAAACAAACACAAAAACAGAAAGTTAACACCCCCACACCCATCCCTCTGTGTCTCCTGTCTGTGTGTCTCCTCTCTGTCTGTCTGTCTGTCTCCTTTCCAGCAGCACACTTGAAAATACCAAGAAAAAAAATAACTGTCTCACTGCTTAAAGTTTTAATTTCTCCCCTCAAATAGAACTGAGATTCTTTTAAATCCAGAAGAGTCTTATTTTAGTGTTGTGCTGTGATTCCAGTCTCTGCTCTGCTGTGTGTGTGTCTCCTGTCTTTGGAGAAGTGTCTGTTTAGGTCATCAGCACATTCTTTAACTGGGCTATTTGTTCTTTGGCTGTTGAGTTTCATTTAAAAGCCCAGTTCTGGCTATCAGTACCTTGTGGGATGTCCAGGTTGCAGATACTCTCTCCTGCTCCACAGGCTGCCTTTATGCTCTCTTGGCTGTTGTTCTGCAGAAGCCTTTTGGTTTGATGTCATCCCACGTATTGATTTGTGCTTTTGAGTTCTGCAGACAGAAAAATAATGTCGTCACGTGGACTCTGGCCATGCTGTGTTTCTTTTCCCATCAGGAAAATGAAGCTCAAGACCACACTGAGCTGTCTTCTCCCTCCGGGTAGAATGAATATTATGAAAAGCACAAACATAGCAAATTTGGAGAGGGGGCCTTGCACATATCGGTGGGAGTGTGTGGTCGTCGTGAACACAGTACAGCGGTACAGAGGGTCCTCAAAAAAATCAAACAAGAAAGAGCAGTACAACCTGGCAATCCCTCTATTAGTAAAAGTCCAGAGGACATCAAACCAATGTATTGATGTGTTAAGACGCCTGTCCACTTGTATTTGCTGTTCACAACGGGTGAAATGTGTCACTAACCTGTGTCCATCCACAGATTAGTGGGTGAAGTAAACCTTCTAGAGTCACAGGTGTGTGCTGCCACACCTGGTTTTCTGCAATGCAGAGCATGGAACCCAGAGCCTTGTGCGTGCTAGGCAAGTGCTGTGTCACTGAGGTATACACAAGTCTGAGAGGACACAACTCTATGTTTGGCATTGTGATAAATTCGCCCTACAGAGATGGCAGACGAAAGTAGCTGTTGGTCTTCAGCTGTAATCACGATCTTTTCTGAAACTGGCAGGAGAGGAGATGTTCTAAAGAGAGACCCTTGGACCGTTAGATAGTAGAAACAATAGATCTCAAAGAATTAAAAATTATCCAGGAACCCCATACTGGGGGGAAGGGAAAGGCGGAAGCTCTGGTGATTCCCAGGAAGAGATTCCACAGTCTGACTCCTTTCCGGCTGAGCCACCTCCCTGGTCCCTTGCTTCATCTTTCCTATAGAATTCTAACTCTGCTGTAGGAAGGGCGGAGAAAGCCGGGGATCCTCATCTCCCTCGTTTGGGAAAACTCTACAATTCTTTTTCGGGGCTGGAGAGATGGCACAACGGTTAAGCAGTAGCCTACTTTTGCGGAGGAACTGAGTTCGGCTAATGACCATCTGTAGCTCTGGTTCCAGGAGATCTGACGTCCTCTTCTGACCTCCGTGGGCAATGCACACAGGTAGACACACTCATTCACATAAAATTTTTTTAAAAAATTAGTTTTCCCTTTCAGTGTCTGTTTTCTGATTTCTTTTAAAGTACAGAGAACTTGGTGGAGAGTGTGTGGCCCTGTGTGCCCAGAGGGAAGCTTTAGTTTGTTTTGTTTATCTTGACTGCCTTCAGACATGATTTTGGAGAGGTCTTGTTTCTATCTTGGCTCTTCAAGTTCACCATAATCTTGTCTGATATGACTATTCTATGAAACTGAGCTTGTCAGCTGGTCACCCCCACCTCCCTGAGGCCCATTCCACTCCTTTTGGAGGGTTGCTATTCTTGTCCCAGAGGTTTATTGTTAGGACACTCTGGGCTGTAATTCCATGACCACCTTCCCATGTGAGCTCCTGGACCTTCCAAACGGCTCAGTGACTAAAGGTGCTGCCAAGACTGACGACCTGAGCTCCATGCTCTGGATGCAGGTGGTAGAAGTCAAGAACCAGCTCCTGCAAACTGTCCTGTCACACCTGTGTTCTACTCTCTCTCTCTCTCTCTCTCTCTCTCTCTCTCTCTTTCTCACAAACACACACACATACACACACACACACACACAATAAATATATAAAAATTGAAAAGGGGAAATAAAGCTCAGTGCTAGAGTTCTTACATGTGTGAGGCCCTTGGTTCACACCCCAGTACTGGGCGTAAAAATGTTGCTTTTCTTGGGAGGGCACCTGCCAAAGCTCCCCCTGCTGTGTAGAGTTAGGGCTCTGGCCTGCTTCTTTCCACTGTGTACCAGTGGGCGGAGCAGATGGGCCATGCGGGTTCACAGTGCAGCCTGGGAGATATGAACCGGAACAAGCAGTAGACATATGGTGAAGTTCACCCTGTGATAATCAGGCTTTATGTTTGGCGCTGTGGCTTTTCTTCCTTTTTCATTCCAAACAGCATTTCTTCATCTCCTCTAAAGGTGAGAAGGACCTTCCTCCTCCTAAGGACCTTTCCCCAGCCATACTTCAGGGCAGGTGGTCTACTTTTACGAGTTCAGGACTGGATTACACCTGTCATCATGGAGAGATCAAATGGCAGACAGTGGATTTAATATCCCCTGTCCGGGGCCCTGAGCTTGAGTGTAAACAAAGCTAAGATCATGGAACTGTAAGGCCACTGTATGTGTTCCATGTCATAGGTCATTTGCCACAGCACAATAATTATTCTTCTTTCTGAAGAAGAAAAGGAAAGAGCTGTTAGAATTTATCTGCAGCCCGAGACATAAGAAATCAATTTCCCCAAAACAGAACGTGGCTCACCACATATGCCCGTTCCGGTAACGTTGAATGTGCTGCGATGATGTTAATTTCTCTTTCCTGATTTTCCCTGAGTTGGTGCCTTAATGACCTGCTTATTTTTTTCCTGCAGTTTAGAAACCAAAACATTGCCTTCTGTCTTTGAAGTTTCAGAGGTTAATGCGTGCTGTCCCATAAATGAGTGGTGTGTGTCCAAGCTCCTATTAAGATTCAAATTGCTGTGTGCATTTTACAGAGGAGTCTGTTATTGCCAGTCCTGTAAATGAGCAGCTTCCCTGGGCACCAGGTGAACACTGGCACTGTGTCAAGCCCAGCTGGGAACCTGACAGTCATTGTTTCTTCTTGAAGGGCCATATCTCGTCAGGTGACTCTGCAGAGGAATTTTTTTTTTTTTTTTGAATCCTCTGTAGTGTCACCCATGTGAGTGAGCATTGCCGTGTTTATGTGGGGCCTGATCTGATTATTTTGGAGGAGGAGGCTGCTGCAGCTGTCTCTGCTGAGCTTTGGCGGCCTCTGCCACATGACATAGTGGGCCAGACAGTTCTTTATGGTGGGTTGGGGATATCCTCTACACGGTGGGGGGATATCCTCTGTACAGTGAGGGGATGTCCTCTGTACAGTGAGGGGATGTCCTCTGTACAGTGAGGGGATATCCTCTACACGGTGGGGGCATATCCTCTGCACAGTGAGGGGATGTCCTCTGTACAGTGGGGGATATCCTCTACACGGTGGGGGCATATCCTCTGCACAGTGAGGGGATGTCCTCTGCACAGTGGGGGATGTCCTCTACACGGTGGGGGCATATCCTCTGCACAGTGAGGGGATGTCCTCTGCACAGTGGGGGATGTCCTCTGTACAGTGAGAGGATGTCCTCTGTACAGTGAGGGGATGTCCTCTGTACAGTGAGGGGATATCCTCTGTACAGTGAGGGGATGTCCTCTGTACAGTGGGGGATGTCCTCTGTACAGTGGGGGATGTCCTCTGTACAGTGGGGGATGTCCTCTGTACAGTGAGGGGATGTCCTCTGTACAATGGGGGATATCCTCTGCACAGTGGGGGATGTCCTATGCACAGTGTGTGTGGAAGTGTCTTCTGCATAGTAGGCTTTTGGGTAGCATTGATGATCTCTATGTACTAGGTGTCAGCAATGACTCCCTACCCAGCTCTCAGATATGACAACTAAGAATGTGCCCAGGGTCAAAATCTCCTCTGTGGCCAAGCTCAGGTCTGTGTATGGAAATAGGAAGCTGGAGAGATGGCTCAGCAGTTAAGAGTGTGTCGTGTCCTAAGAGAAGAGTCCCTGTGACCCACATACAGATTATAACTGCAGTTCCAGGGGATCAGACACCCTTGGCTTCTGCAGATACCTACTCATGTGCACATATCTACACACACACACACACACACACACACACACCCTAATTAGAAATAAAATATCTTAAAAAAAAAAGAAATGTTCTAGGAAGCGAAAATTGCTGCAAAAGTACTTGCAAATTTTAGCCTGTAGAATTTGGAGGTGATCCCAGGTTCTAGAAAACCCTCGCATGTCCTTGAATTCTACTGTGTTCACTAGCGGTGAGGTGCTGGGGAGGAGGAAGCAGAAAGGGTCCTGGGAACGAGGGGTTATTAAAGAAAGTGCTGAGTGAGGGAAAGGTCGGCAGCTTCAGAGACAGTGCGGCCTTCCCAGGCAGAGCTGGGAGCCTGCAGGAGTAGGTGTTGGGTGATGCCTTAGAATGCAGCAGTCTGCACCCTGTCTCGGAAACACACCTGGCTTCTCACAGGATGCCTGTGGCTCACGGCCACTGAATTGCAAGGTGATGTTTCTGCTGAAAATGCAGCGACTCACCATGAGTGGACAAGGAAGTGTTCTGGGATGCACTGCAGTGCACATCCGGCAGGCCCCAGACCACAGGAGCCGAGAGAGCCCGCAGCTTCCCTGAAGGTTTGCAGAAGGGAAGGCGTCAGGTGTCTCCTCGCACAGTCTGGGAGGCCGGGGCCTTTCCTTTCCACTCAGAAGTGCGGTGTGGGCCCTGCACAGCTAGCTCAGCCAGCACGGGGCTCGCCTTGCAAGCGTGAGGATCTGAGTTCAGTCTCCAGCACCCACGTAAAAATCCTGGTATGAGGCTGTACCCCTGCAGTTCCGGCCTTGGGCAGACGGAGATAGAGGGTCCTTGGGGCATGCTGGCTTGGGGCTTGAGAGGTCCACTTCAGAGAGAGATCTTGACTCAGAAAATAAGTTGAATGATTCTTGAAGAATGACACCCAAGTTTGACCTCTGGTCTGCATGTGCAGGTACACACATATGCACCCAGCCATGAAAACATGCATACTTACTCAAAGACACATACAGACACACATAGATACACACAGACACAGGAATACACACAGACCACAGACATACACACACAGATAACATATACCTTCAGATACACGGACACAGCTACACACAGACACACATAGACATAGACAGACACACAGACACAGAGGCACAGACACACATACAGACACACAGACACAAAGAGACACAGACATAGAAACACACACACACATACATGCACAATTTGTTTTAAATGCTGGTTGGCTGCATGCAGTAGACAGAGTCGCATTCTGAGACTTGCAACTCCCTCAAGTTTGGCGTGTGTCAGACAGAGCCTGCTGCTGTTGGACTTTAATGCAGTTTCATCTGCAAGAAGCAGATGCTTCTAGAATTCTGTACAGGAACTAGAGTTTCTTTGTTTTTTTTTTCCTTAAAAAAAAAAATGCAGGCTTCTCAACAGCGGCTACCAGCACATGATTTTGAAGGAATTGTCTTCGTGTTGTGATGATACAGGATTGGCAGTCACATCTGGGTGGCTCAGGGAAGAGGAAAAGATAATGGAGTACAGTGACCCCAAGTCTGTCTTCAGGGTACTGACCTGAGCTTTGGGTTTGACTAGAAGAGGAACTGAGGTAGGGGACAAGAAGTCAACATAATCAGGCAACTCTGGTGGGTCTAGTTATCACCGTACTGTGTCAGCAAGGTGGTCCAAGGACATTACCTCGGGCATAGCTTCAGGGTGCCCATCTGGTGCTTACAAGGTGGTCTGCTTCTGCTCAGGGTGCAACCTCACCCTGTGGGTAGCTGCCCTTGTCTAGGGGGCAGTCTGTCCTTTGAGGGTTTCTATTTTGAGGTTCCAAGGTTGCTGCAGGTTCAGGACATTGATGTATCTCTGTGCCTTTAGCCTCAGATGGGGTTGGGATAGGTTAGGGAGACAGACACTCACTCCTTGAGGGTGCATGTGCATACGCGCAGGGCCAAGCCGGAGTCTGGGCGGCGGTGAAGGAGACACGTGGAGTGAAGGCAGACAGGCCACGCTTCCGTCCTGCGGTCAGTCTCTCTGCAGCCTTGAGTGTGGGCCTGGTGCTTTGGACGAACAGCTGAGTGCCTGTTTCTCTCAAAACTCATTATTCATATTTAATTACTTAAAATTCCACGGGGCAGGCTTAATACTTACTTCTAAACTGTTTATGAAGCAGAGTTCGTTAAATAAATTAACCGGAGTGTGGGAGAATCAGAGCAGAACAACGCTTGAGACAACAGCACTGTGTTAAAAGACATGTGGACGTCTTGTAAGCTCATCTCTACACACACAGTTGTTTATTTATAGCTGGGACTTTTCACTTCATTAAAGCTGTTTCCCAAGGACTGATGGGAACTACTGAAGGGTAGAATAGTACATTCCACTTAGTCTATGTAATTAGAATAAAAAACTACAAGTCTTGAATACTATGACTAATTGTGTGGCTTGTTTTAATTAACCCTAATTAGTGAGCTTTTTGTTTGTTTGTTTGTTTGGGAAAGGTTCTCATTGTAGTGCAAGTGTCAAGGTGGAGAGACCAGCCTGGTTGGGCATCGCAGACTGACGTTACCAAGCAGAGCAAAATAGGTGACCATCTCTAGAACCTGAGATCTGATCTCCTCTTATAAATCTAGACAATCATGTGATTAGTGTCCCCAAAATGGGTTAATAGAGAACTGACCCCTGAAAACTGAACTTATCAACGACTGATAGACTACAATGCTACTTTCAGTTGCTAAATAGATGGGTCGGATAGGACATTTTTAGTTGAATAAATAGTTACATTAAAAGCTAAATTATAATATGATTGGTGGTCAGGAGACTGTCAGGAAATCAGTTGACATAGTTCTGTCAGAGATAGGATATTTTTCCAAGAAGATCAGCATATTCTTTAAAAAAATTTATTGTTTTTATTTTATTTTATGTGTATGTGTGTATTGCCAGCATGTATATAAGTGCACCTATGTCATGTAATGGCCATGGAGGTCAGAAGAGGGCATTGGATCCCTGGAACTGGAGTTATGGATGGTTGTTAGCTTCCATGTGGGTGCTGGGAACAAAACCTGGGTCCTCTGCAAGAGCAGCTGGTGTTCTTAGCCATTGATCCCTCTCTCCAGCCCCCTGAGCCACCTCTCCAGCCCCCTAGCTTATTCTTTGGTCACAACTCACTGTTAGACTCTTGCTCAGTGGCTCCCCATCTATTTAGACTATGAACCCATCTTCTGTCAACAAAGTCTTCCTTCAAAAATGGTTCAATGTAATTGATAAGAAGATTTTATTTTCCCGAGTTAAGTCATATCGTAATTGCACCTTTCCAGTAATCTAGTTAAACTGTTTATGTCCTGCTGTGCTTTGAATATGTCTCCCAAATTTCCGGTGTTAGAGACTTCATCCCAATACAGCAGTGTGGACAGGTGGGGTTTCTGGGAGGAGGTGGGTCAGAACTCTGTCCTGTGTCTTGTGATGGAGTATCTCCTTCGTGGAGTGGATTCCTGGGCAAGTGGGTTATTGCAGTCCTGGCCGGGTGCAGAAGGGTGCAGAAGCGAGCTCTCTAGGGCCCAGCTGCTCTGGCTCACTGCGTGACGTTCCTCCCTGTGATACAGTATGAAGGCTGTCACCAGCTACCACCATTGTCTGCTCCCAGAACCAGGACCTTAGAAATCGGCAGGTCTCTGGTACTCAGTTACCACAGCAGCAGTGGACCAGGCCAGGCCCGACCCCACTGCCTCGGTGTCCATGAAGGTCCTTTGAATTATTTCCGAGCCACCAATCTTGTCCTTCACCCCTGTGCTCCTCCGTTCTCAGGCTCCTTTCACAAGGGTTAGCAGTGCTCCATGTATCTGTGAGTCTCCTGGCAGTCACAGCACCACAGATTCCCGAAGGCTGTTTAACAGCTTCTCCTGGCAACTGCCATCATCCTGACGGTTTCCCCCTGAGTTTTCATGTTCCTGAGGATGTGACTGAGGATGAACTTTTCTTTCTTCTAGATTCATCTCTCTACCCTCAGCCTCCTTCCCTCTGCCGCCTTCTCCATAATTAGCATCATCTTTCGTATCAGCTCTCATGACAGTTTTTTTCTTTTTCTTTTCTTTTCTTTTTTTTTGAGACAGGGATCTCCCTGTAGCCCCAGCTGGCCTGGAACTTGTCACATAGACCAGATAGACCTGGCTGGCTTTGATCTCCTGGAGATCTGCCTGCCTCTACCTCCAGAGTGCTGGGATTAAAGGCATGGGCTCTGAGAGCTTTGAAAAAGAGCTCCATCTGAGTGGCAGCTCACGTTTGGATCCCAGTCTTCAGGAGGCTGAGGCAGGAGGATTGCTGTGAGTTTGAGGCCAGCTTGGGCTGTATAGGGGGACCCTGTCCGAAAGAAGGGGGAGAAAGAGGGAGGGAGGAAGGAGAAGAAAAATCTCCTAGTTACACGTGATGTTCCACCCAGTCCTGTAGCTCGCTGCCTCCATTACTGCCAGTGCTGTCGCCATTATGATTCAGAGGCCCCAGAGAAAGCAGCCATCCCACCATCCACAGCTAGTGAGACAGAGCACCCGGCCCCCTGGGATTTCTTCTTGAACTGTGTGGGATAGCTCAGTGAAACCACACCTTTTAACTCCGCCCCCCCTCCCTCCTCCCTCCCTCTCTTCTCCCCCCCCCCCCCCCCATCATCTGTCTCTGCTCTTACACTGTTTCCAGGTGAGGGCCTTTGTGCCAGGCACTGCAATGAGTTCAGGACACAGGATTTTTTCCGAGGTGGGGATTTAATTTGTACATTTGAGCCTGACTGTGCATTGTTTTCACGCCACCGCCCACAGGAGGGGTTCCTGGGCTGTGAGGAAGTTCTATTTTTAATTTCGTTAGAGGACAACATGCTGTTTTCATGATAGCTGCACCCGTTCACCTTCCCACCCACTGGGCACAGTGCTTCCGCTTTCTCCACCTTTCCCGACATGACATTTATCTCTTGGCTCTGGTATGGCCATTCTGGAGCAGGTGTGGGGTGCTGTCTACCGCCTTTCCCTGATGCTCCCTGAGGAGGGATAGCCTTTCATATGTTTGTTGGGCATTTACGTGTCTTCTTTAATTTTGGGGAAATTTATGCATTGTTCAGTCAGCTGCAGCTTCTCTGTTCTTGGCTTAGATGTGGAGGGTCAAAATCCTGCTTTTTAAATAGGTTTAAAGCCACCAGAGAAGGGACCTGTTACGGGAAGGATTAAGTACTGGGATTAAGCTACCTCACCCCAGGAGGGCGGGCCTTATCCCTCACTGTCCAAAGTCATTTACTCGAAGGCCTTGAGCCGCCATCCTTTCCTGTGTGATTTCAGCAGTTGCCCCTAAGATCCAGTGGAGGAGTGAGACGCACTTACACCTTATCTCCTGGTTAACTGAAGTGTTGGTAAGAAATCTGAAGACACGAATAACCTTGAACCTTCTCAACAGAGAGACGGAGAGCTCCCAACTCCAAAGAAAAAGCGCCAGGCAGGGGAGAGGATCATGTACACCTTGGTTTCTGTCCCCCATGGAAATGACATCGCTTCCCTTTTTGAACTCGACGCCACAACTCTTCAGAGAGCTGACTGCCTGGTTCCCAGGTAAAAATAAGTAAATAAATAAGTAAATGAAGTAAAAAGAATTGCGACAGACAGATGCTCCTGGATATTTTTCCCAGTAGGGAGGGAATGGAAACTATAATATTAATGCAATTTTTTACAATATAAAAGTATAAGGAAAGGAAACGTGCAGAACGTAGTGACTCTTTCGTGAATAGATTAACATAGCTTATCTTCTTTGTATAAATAATTAAAATGTGCGGGACCCAAGAGGTTCTGAAAAATTCATGTGTCATTTATTACTGGTTTGACCTTTGGTTATAACAATGAAAAATAATCTAATTACATTTTTAGTTGTAATTTTATCATTTGCCTTTATTGTGTCAGATTCTCACATCCCCCACTCACACGTTCATCTATTTAGTGATTCAGTCGAGAAATATTTATGGAGAGTTGGTTTCAGTCCAGGCCTTGCCCTGGGTGTAGGGAGAAGAGACTGGTATATGCTTCCCTCAACTGGGAGAACAGAAATGGAGGAGACTTTGGAGAAAAATCATAGACCATGAAGAGTTTGGTTGGGTCAGAGCGTGAGGCGTGGCCCGCAGTCGGACGTTTGAGGAGAGTCCGGAAGGAGTGGAGTCATCTCCATCTTCGAGGAGCAGTCGAAGCAGCAGGAACAGGAAATGGAACCATCTTGACATGTACTAGGTGGCATGGGGATAGGAAGGAGGTCGGTGTAGACAGACCTAGGTGAGGAGGAAGGGAACGGAGACCGAGGCGGCTCGCTGTAAAGGGAGAGGCGTGCCTCCATTCTTCCGCTTGAATGTGGCTATTTCAGGCTCCCTCTTCTGTGTCTCCAGACCCAGTCTTGCTTGTATTGTTAGGCCAAGTGGGACGGTTCAGCAGTTTGACCTTGATGGGACAGTTGACCTTGGGCCTGGCACATGACAGTGATTCACTGACGGAACCCATACAAAAATGTAGACATGCCTCTGTGGGTTCCTGGGGAGTGTCTCACATGCTTCATGGTTAGCTCCTTCCTGAGGAGCTGGTGAATTGTGGTCTGGTGTGAGTCCATCTCCCATGCCCCTCGATCGGCTGTAGGAGATGCTCTCTGAAGTTTCGGCCTGCCACAGCTGTCTGCCTTGTCTTCACAGTCCGAGGTTCCAAATCATTGTTATGACTTAACTAGTCAGCAAAAGGGAACATCTTTCTTGAACGTGAGGCAGAAGAGTTTGCTTGAGAGGCTAGTGACGGGAATTTACTGTTGGGTGTGCAGACCTCCTGCGGAGCCAGTGGGCCTCGCTTTGCATGGAGGGGTTAACTGCTGAGGTTCAGAATGGCTGAAGTTCTTGTCCTTGTTGTACAGTTTATATTAATATGGATTCAGCTGTCATCCATTGCATTATAGATAACAGTGAACTTTTAGTAAGTAATCTTATGATAAAATGCCTGAATACTTTTTATGTGCTAAGCCCCGTGTCAAGTTTTTTGTAAACATTATCTGATTTAACCCTGGCAGTAGCCCTCATAGGTCAGAAACTGAGATAAAACAGGCCTTCTCTAATGAGCTTAAATGAGAAAGAGCTACACAGGCTCTGGTCTCTCTGAGAGCATCGGACAGTCTCAGGGTGGGGTGTGGACTTTACAATTTTTAAAAGCATTACCCGAGGAATTCCAGTATGCAGCTCAGCATTTCTCGGACTTTAAACTTCTATTATGTGAACCTTTCCTGGAGGGCTGTGAGCAAATGTCTCCATTAGAATACCAACACCAGACCAAAGAACAGTATCTCTCAAGTCCAGCCTGGGGAAGCAGCAAGTTTATTGGGCTTGCTTATAGGAGCAGGGATGAGGGGTTGCTTAGAGGAATGGGGGTGACCCCCAAAGATCAGTGCACAGCCCCAACCCGGTGTGGAGGACAGTCTCCCGACAGCTGTGCAGATGGGGTCCCTTCTTCTGTTAACCTTGCCTTGCAGCTCTGTGTGCTCTGGCTCCTTTCAAGACCATATGCAGCTGGGGTACACTAGAGTACACAGAGCTGGGGCGGGGTGCAGAGGGGGTGGTCGCAGTTTCAGGGGAGGGTCTAATGACCTTCAACCCCCCCTCTATCAACAGACCCAGTCTTGAGGGTCCCCTGCCAGCAGTCACAGCTGCTCTGACTGGATGGACTGTGTCCAGAGGACACAGCTGCCCACGGCAAGGCACTCTAGTGTCAGGGCCCCAGAATATGCTTCCTTTTTTGAGCAAACCTCAGAAAATGCCAACCCTCAGTTTTTAGATGGGACTTGTGGCTTCCAGGGCTTAGAGCACCCCCATCTCCCAATTTCCCTGCCCACTGGGACACTTGGCAGTCCATAACCAGTACTGATGCCCGCCTCCCACTCCCTGACATTGCTTTGACTGGTGTGTGGTGTGATCTGGGTGCTGGGATTGTTAAGGGTGCCCTGGCCGGTGTGAGGTAGAGCTTGGGCATCAGTCATTTAGGGTGAAGAGCCTGTTGGCTTTGCGCATGAGGTGGGATTTGATGCTGGAACGTGGGGGATGTAAAGTCTGCCCACTATACCGTAGTCCCTCAGTACTGTAACATCTGGGCTGTATCACAGCCTTCCTGACAGTACGTGTTGTCATATGATCCCACATGTCACATGATTCAGTTTCCCAATCCTCGCAAATCATAAGCTTTATTCTGGGCTACCATCTGTTCGGTTTAGAACCCAGCAGTGTAGGCCATCTTGAGAGGTGCACACAGGTTGAGAGCATTTCTCTTCTAAAATTGGGAATGATCCAGAAGTGAACTTGAGAGTTGACATGATGCGCGGATGGAAAATTCCACACCTGAGTGTGTGAGGGACGGCAGTTGCAATGCAGATACACTTAAATTATTGTCTAAGATCACCTTTGCACATGTTCTACTTCTGTTGCTGTGATAAAACTAAAACGGACCCAGGGCAACTTGGGGAGGGAAGGGCTTATTTCAGCTTACAAATCCCAGGTCACAGTCCTAGACTCACTCAGGCAGGACCTGGAGGCGGGACCTAAAGCAGGGAGCTCCCTGCCTTGCTCTCTCTAGTTTTCTCCCAGGCCCACATGCCCAGGAATGGCACTGCCCCAGTGGGCTGGGCCCTCTGACACCAGTTAGCAATCAAGAAAATGCCTCACGGATGTGGCACAGACAATCTGATGGAGGCAGCCTCTTTAGATGAGGTTCTCCTTTCCCAGAGGTGTCATGTAGACAACCAAGATTAGCCATTCGCCGTCTGGGTGGCTAAGGCCTAATATGAAACATAAATTAATTTTGTGTCTAGACTTGGGTTGCGCCCCAAGATATTTCACTATGTGTATATTCTGAAAGTTAAAACAAAATCTGAAATCTCAACCACTCTGCTTCCAAGAATTTTGTATAAGGGAAATGCAGCCTGTGTTGAAGAAATGTAAGAGGGGCTGGTCTTAGGGCCAGTGCTCTCTGGGCGCATTTTCCAAAGCTCAGGACACGGTGGGGACAGTACACACAGGCGGTGTCTCTCACCCAGGTCCCTACAGAGGGTGCCAAGAGCTGAGGCAGAGATATTTCTGGTTATTTGGACAAGGATTATGTACTTGCCATTTTAGGTTTTTGAAATTCATTTTGGTTTTATCCGCCTTTATGGATGAGCAGAGCCATGGCAATGAAGAAATGTTTCCCTGAGGCTGTTGGCATTTTATGTCATGTCCTCTGTTTGGATGTCTTATGTATATTGATCATATTGATGTCTTAGCTTTGGGTTGAACAGTAAGCAGCTTCAAAGAGAGAACATTGCAGGCTTTTCTTTTACTAGGCACAGTGCACATGCTTGTTAAAGAGGTGATCGTGGTGAGAGATGAGGCAGCTAGAGGCAGCGGGGTGAACTTCCAGGTCGTCCTTTCGGACACTCTGTCACAGTGTGCACATATAGTCTGTCCTTGTTCATGACTCCAGACTTGGCAAATGTGGAACCATTTTAGAGGAGATACGCTTCTGTGAATACCTGGTCACAACGTTCCTGCCAGTCAATGTGCCAGCTTGCTTTTGTAGTACACATTGTGGATTCTTTACATTGAATTCATGGGAGTGAATGCGATACAGTAGTACTGTAACTCAGCTGGAGAGGTGGCTCATGATACAAAGTGTGTACTTCTCTTCCCGAGGACCTGACTTTGGGTCTCAGCACGCTTGCCTGGCAGCTCAAAACTGCCTGTCACTGCAGCTCCAGAGGACCTGATACACTCTTCTGGCCTCTGTAGACTTTACACTCTGTAAACCTACCCAAACACAGACTATACACATATGCACATAATTAAAAATAAGATAAAATCTTAATTTTTTAAAGTTAGCATGCACAATAGTGGCTTCGTATGTATTTTAAAATTTTTTATCCATGTATTTGTTTCATTTTTATTTTATGTGTACGAGTGTATTGCCTGCATGTGTGTAAGTGCATCCGTGTCATGCAATGCCTGTAGAGGTCAGAAGAGGGCGTCAGATCCTCTGGAACTGGAGTTACTGATGGTTATTAGCCACCATGTGGGTGCTGAGATTCGAACCTGGTTCTTCTGCAAGAGCAGCCAGTGCCCACTGCAGCTCTGACAGTTATTTTCCAGTCAGATCAAAGTTCTCTTGTGTGTTCAGGACTCCAGACAGCACGTCTCAAATGGGGGACGCATTACACGCCAAGACCACAAGAGAACAGCTAGAATCTGAACAGTGTCTACTAGGCAGACCACAACCAAGGTACCGTGCACAGTGCAAGATCTGCGGCGAGAGGGTCAAGCGTCTCCTTGCTCAGCCCCAGCTTGCGCTATGCCTGTTGGGCCGCTCTGAATTATTTATTTATTTATTTAAGCCACTGTGCATATGCCGTAAATGACCACGGCAACTTCATGAATGGGGGGAGGGAGCCTCGCTTAGTACATGCAGTGAGCTTGAAGAACTGCTGAACTGGTCATTGTTGGTCTCTCCCCAACATGCAGTAGACTAGGAGGTCTTAGAGTTTGCATTTCCGACAAGTTTCCTGGTGATGCTGATGGTCCAGGGGTCAGACTCCAGGAACCACTGGCCTCGGAAGTTATGCTGCCCACTCCGAAGCAGTCTGGAATCTAAGAATTCTTTCTGAAACCAGACTGATCTTGAGACAATTACTAGTTTAAGATATCTTTATGTTCATACCACATATATGCCGATATGTGGTTTGCTAAATTTTCAGACATTTTATTTATTACTGGTGTGTGTCGTGATGGTGGCTGTGTGTGCGCCGTAGCATTCGTGTTGAGTTCAGAGGACAACTTTGTGGAATTAGTTCTTTCTTTCCACCTTTTTAAAACAAAATGATATATTCTATTTGAGTCTGTTATGTATGTTTATGGAGGAGTATGTGCACATGTAAATGTCGATGCCTGCGGAAGTCAGAAGAGGGTGTCGGATCCTCCTGGAGTTGGAGTTACAGGGGGTTGTGAGACACCCAGTAAGGGTTCTGGGAACCAAACTGAGGTCCTCTGCAAGAGCAGTACCTCTTTTAACCACTGAGCCATCTCTCCCCCTCCCACCTTTCTGTGGGCTCTGGAGATTGAACTCAGGTGGTCACACCTGCAATGTTGCATATTAAGCAACTTTACTGACTGGCGCATCTTGCCCGTGCTGTGGCTTTACCGTCTGCATTTGATGCTCTTAGGAACTCCTATGTGCGGCTGAGACACTTATGTACCAACACCTGGGTGACCAGCACCAGCATCCCCATCGATACGGAAGAAGAGAGGCCTGTGATGCTGAAGGTACATGCTATGTTCACAGGACCCAGACATGACTGACATATTCCTAACAGTCTACCTTCACCAACACCAGGGACGATTATACTTGATTTCGTGACCCATGCATGTCTGCCAGCTGGGTCACGGGGTAGAGTACCGAAGTGGGGAAGAGAGGATTCCAGAACGTGTCTTCCTGACTGTTGCAACTGAAGCCAGGAAGGAGTGTGAAAGAGATGGGCAGGAAATGGCCGTGGAATGTCATGGCGGCCCTGTGGCCTTTCCCAGGGTGTGCTCCTTGTGGGAATCCTGTTTTGGGTGTGTCCATCCTTGCCATCTGCTTCTTAGACAGTCCTGACCTGTGCAGGTCTCCAGATAATATTGCATAGTTATTTAACAGAAATTCACATTGCAGATCGGAACCTGCCAGACCAAAGAAGATAAAGAAGCCTTTGCCATCGTGTGCGTCCCCCTGTCGGAGGTCCGAGATTTGGACTTTGCCAATGACGCCAACAAAGTGCTGGCGACCACTGTCAAAAAGCTGGAGAATGGTACCATAACCCAGAATGAGAGGAGGTGAGTGGCTTTTAAATGTGACTGAGTCATGAAGAGCCAATTGCTGAGTCCAGTGTAGGGGTTCCTGCTTGAAACCCCAGCACTCGGGAAGGGGAGGCTGGAGATCCTCTACCATGTAGCAAGTTCAAGGCCAGCCTGGGCTATATGAGACCCTGTCCCCAAACAACCAATAAAAAATACCCCCTAGTTTCCCATCCACAGAGAACTGGATCCTCCTATATCAGTCAATCAAGACAGTCACCCTGAGACATGCTCACAGGCCATTCTGATTAGGAGACTCCTCCCTTAAGGCTCTCCTCTCAGACTCTGGGCTATGCCGAGTTGACAGTTGAAGCTGACCGGGGCAGGAAGCAGTATCAGAAATTGGAGGAAGTCATTGTCTCGGTGGAGATGGTATTTGCTCTTTGAGGGGAGGAATGAGAGCCATGACCATGAAGGAGCTGCTGGGCTCCTGCGGTGGCCACGCCTGCTCTGGAGGTGACTTCCTGGGGTTCACTTTGTGAGCACTCTGCCACTAAGTGCC
This sequence comes from Eospalax fontanierii, assembly GCA_035773235.1. NCBI lineage: Eukaryota > Metazoa > Chordata > Mammalia > Rodentia > Spalacidae > Eospalax > Eospalax fontanierii. The sequence continues at coordinate 15,539,184 of CM069551.1, forward strand.
TGTGTTCTAGAATTCTCTAGACATCTGTCTCATAATAAAAACTTACGTCCTGGCTGCATCTCTCAACAGCCCACGAGTGGACTGGCTGCTTCTCGGCCCCTCTCCTCTTACCTCCACTTCCTTCTTGAATCCAAATCCGACACCTGTTCTGTATACTTCTGGCCAATGGGTGAAGGCTGGGAGCTGAACACTGCCCTGCTCAGGGGCCACAGAACATTCAAGACCAGAGCTAACTTGAGATGGGAGGGTTTTATGGTTTATCTGTTGTTCATCTCAGTCCTCTTGGGGAATTCTTGCCTGTCTCTGTTCCTCTCACGTGTGTGCAGAAAGTGACGAAGCCTCTCTGAAAAGTCGGCTTTGCTAAACACCAAGGTCTCTGTGGACGAGAAACAAGGAAAGATTCTGAGTCTGAGTGATCCACTTTTCTGGATTCCCCCATTGGCCCCCCCTTCATGATCTCCTCTCCTCTCCAGTTCCTGCCAGGAGGAACCTGTCCTCTCCTGATGTGTCTGAGAGGGGCGGTGAGCCAGGACGAGCCCCGGTCACCTGTCTTTCTCCCCTGCATCCTTCTCCACTGCAGTAGAGTGAAAAACAGCACGAGGTCTGAGAAGCAGGCAGCTGCGGTTACTGCTGTTAAGTCAGCGATCCCTGAAGCCACCCGCATCCCGTCCTGCCCATGCTGCCACTCAGGGCAGCAGAAGCTATTGGCAGATCTGAGTGCAGTTATTTTCTCCTCTTGGGAATTCCCTGTAAAATTTATAAAACTCTGTCTGAGAATAATTGACTTTCCCCCCTTTCGAGAGGGTGGTTATTATTAGGTCTTCTTTTACTCAAAACCAGGAAGAACTGTACAGGGTCAAGGGCAGGGTTTGAGACTGTGCATTTCTGAATCCAAATGCCTGTGGTGTCTGAGTCTTTTCTCTTTGTCTCGTGGCTCTCCTTACGCCAGGAAGGGACTCTGGAGGTGTGGGCCTTGGGTTTGGGATCCAGATCTTCAACCTTGGCTATTTTCACTTGAATTTTCTGGCTTTATTTTATGTGGCTGCGCCAAGAGAATATTAGGAAGGAGGGAGGGTGGAGGGAATACTGGTGTTACCTGCTCGGCAGAGCCTGAGGATCTCTGCACCGCAGTGTACTTCTGAGGCATGGGCTTTGTACACAGAGAGTCCCTCTGAAGATGCTGTTTATTCAGGGTTGGCCTCTGGCCACGAAGTCTGTGTAAGGGATTGTTGCAAAGATAAAGGGTATCAAGGTGTCAGCGTCATCACCCGCTAAGGGCTAGGGACATGCATGGCTCAATGGCAGAGCGTTTGTGTACCAGCCCAAGGCCATGCCGGACATGGGTCCAAGCCCAGCACGTTAAGGAAGACCTCCACTTCTTTATGCAGCTTACAGCTGTGTGGTGGTCCTAGTAATAGGTACGCTGTGACACTGTTCTCTTCCTTTTGGCCTCCTTTCTTCCCCTACCTCCTTTTTATTTCGAGACAGTCTCTTGTATCTAGGCTGGCCTCAAACACACTACGTAGCCAAGAATGACCTCAAACTTCAGATCCTCCCACTGCCCACTTCTCAGTGCAGAGGATTGTAGATATGTGTTACCATGTCAGACTTTATGGTGCTGGGATTGAACCCAGGACTTCCTGCGTACTAGGCAAGTACTTTTCCAGCTGCACTACATCTTATCCCTCTATCTTTAAAAACGTTTTATTCTGCTTGTACTTGTGTGTGTGTGTGTGTGTGTGTGTGTGTGTGTGTGTGTGTGCTGGGGCTAGAACCCAGGACCTTACACATGCACTCTCTGACCCAGTCACACCATTAGCTCCTAATTTTGTGTCTTTTCTTAAGTGACACATTGTATGTGGAATACTATTTGGCAGTTATTCTCCTTTAGTATTTTAAAGTCATAATTTTGCTGTTTTCTGTCATCTCTTGTTATTGTTAAGTTTGCTATGAATAGACTCATTAAGTTTAGTGGCAATTTTTCTTTGCTTTCTAGTAATTTTGTGGATTTTTTTCTGTCTTTGATGTTCAAAGATTTCATTAGTTGTATTTACAAGAAGTTTGAATTTTATTTTTCTCATGTGACAGGGTGTACATTGAATTTTTTTTACTTTTTTATTTATTTTTATTTTTATATGCATGAATGTTTTACTTACATGTACGTGAGTGCACCATATGCATGCAATGCTTGTAGAGGCCATAAGAGGGCATCAGATCCCCTGGAACTGGAGTGACAGACAGTTTTTAGCTGCCATGTGGATGCTGGGAACCAAACCAGAGTCCCCTATAAGAGTGTCTGGTGCTCTCAACCACGGAGCCACTTCTCCAGTCCCTGTACATTTAATTTTTATTTATTTTTGGTCTTTTTGAGACAGGGTTTTCCTCCATCTCCAGGAAGTCTAGAACTCCCTATGTAGACCAGGCTGGCCTCAATCGCACAGAGATCTGCCATCCTCTGCCTTCTGAGTATTGGGATTAAAGGCATGTGCCAACAGGCCCATCTGTACATTTAATTTTAATACTTAGATCTTCCTTTAATTCTGGAAAAATTTTAGCCATTTTCCGTCCACTTTTTCTTTTATGTATTTCTCTGTTGGAACGCCTATTAGAAATATGTGGAGTTCCCTCCCTTCTTTCCTCCCTCCCTTTCTCCTTCTTTTCCTTCCTTTCTATTTTGAGACAGGGTCACATATAGCACAGGGTGTCCTTGAGCTCTGTGTAGCCAAGGATAACCTTCAACTCCTTAACTTCTCTTTTATAATCTTCTTTTAAAATCTCCGTATGCTATTGTCTGTATCCATTTTTGATACTCTTGAATTTTTGTGTATTTCACACCCATCAGCATTATCATTATGCTCTGTTCCCCATCAGCACCCTGCTGTACCCACCTACCAACGGGATCCTGCATTCTGTCATTTATGTTAAGGCCCATGGAGTCAAGTTAGTGTCTCCAGACTTCCCTCGGTGCAAGCTCATCCTCTGGGATCTACTCAGCCTATGTAGTGTCATTCCCTTAAGGAAGATCAGCTGTTCCTCACCCCCCAGTAACCAGTTGTCAATAGTTTTTCGGCTAAGATTGGGGCCTGCTGCCCATCTCCATAGTTCTGTGCTGGGTTTTTATCTGCTTGGGTTTGCATGGGTCTTGTGCACGCTGTAAGGTTCATGTAAACAAGGTCCCAGGAGCCTGTAAGATTCTATTTCCATATGGTCATGCATCTCCTCCCTGGCTCTTACAGTCTTTCTGTCCTCTCTTCCACAATGGTCCATGAGCCCTGGGTGGGTGGGGTTTAATATGGGAGTCCTGTTCAGGGACCCACACTCTGCAGACTCTTGTCCTCTAGGCTTTGGCCGTTTGTGTCCCTTTGTGTTCATGGCTCTCTGTTGCATGAGGGAGCGTCATTGATGGGAGTTGAGAGATGCGTCAGTGTTCTTCCTACCTGTCCCTCCACCATGTTCGTGAACCTTAGGGGTGGAGGCTACACTGTAGAATGGAATGCCCACTTTGGGTCGAGCACTTCACAGATATATATTCTCTGTGTGTGACCAGTTGTGGAACTCTGTATTAGTCTCCATCAGTTTCAAAAGTTTCTTTGATGAGTGGTGACAGGCTACTTGTGTGTAAATATAAGGATCCATATTTAGAACATAGTAAGAAATTACATTTGTCTAGGAATGTGACGGCCTTGGAGTCTTCTCTATTATCTGTGACCTCGCCAGTCATGTGTATTTGGCTATGATTACAATACCACACATGAGTTCCTTCCCATTGAATGGACTTTAAGTGCAATTATGTAGCCATTGACTACCCTCAAGATAAAAGTGCCGCTATTTCCCCAGTATAGTTTTCTGTGCTGGTCTTTGTTACATTTTTGATACTCTTATAATTGTTAACTTTTCTTAGACTCATAGAGGCCAGAGGAGAGCTTTAGACACCTGGAACTGGATTTGGGGACAGTTGTTAGCTGCCATATGGGTGCTGGGAACTGAACCCAGGTCCTCAGGAAGAGCAGTCTTAACCTCTGAGCCGTCTCTCCTGCCCTAGATGATTTTTTATGTACCTTGTCTTTCTCAGGTTTCTGCTGGCTCTTCAGCCCACCCATCTCTTCTTACTTCATATCCACCGCTTTAAATTACATTATTATTTTTTGTGGGTAATTGCTTTTGTTATCTCTCTGAGGACTGACAACATACTCATTTAAATGTCATGTAGGAATTGCTTTGTGACTTGGATTTTATTAGCAGTGAATCAGGCCCTGATGGGTTAGCGCGATGGCTGTCTTTTCTAATGTCATTTTCTTACCCGCTTGGAATTTAAATGTGTAGGCTTTTTCTCAGGGACGTTTCCCTCTCTGTGCTCACTCATTTTCTCCCTGGCTTGGGGTTGCCTCCACCTGACCCTCTTCCATGAGTCCGGAGTGTGCTGTGATGGCTGAGGGTGCAAACCCATGTCCTCTGGTGAGATGAGGCGGTCGGTTAGACCTTGATCACTGGTGCCAGGTCCAGTCCGTGTGCTGTTCCCTTCCCCAGCCGCCCAGCCACGGTCCAGGCAGGGCTCTGGGTGTCTGGGGCTCTCTAGGAGGCGGAGGAGCTCTTCCCATTGCCGCCCTCACAGCTCAGTTGGGTCCCTCCGCCCTCCCAGCTCTGCTGCCATCCCCCCTTTGCAGTTCTTCTCGCTCCATTCTTGTCCTTCATGTATATGTTTTCTAACTTTGCTAAATGTGTCAGAAAGTTTGTCCTGCGCTGTCAACAAACATCTACTCACCCCCGATAGGGATCCAATGTCAAACTGAAATAACAATTCCACCCAGGTCCAACATGGAGAACCCGTGTGCTTATTGGGGATGTTTTCAGGAGTGTGGTTGAGGGGTTACTTACAGGACCATGAGTTATCAAAGGTGTGCTTGAAAAACCTATCCTGGTCGGGTTCACAGAGCTGCAACCCTGGGGTGCTCAGGCTGACCTGAGGAGGAGCCTCTGTCCGTTAGGGCTAATGCAGAATGAGCCTCCATCAAGACTTGATGTGCTTGGGGCTGGAGGGATGGCTCAGCAGTTAAGAGCAGTGGCTGCTCTTGCAGAAGGCCTGGGTTCAGTTTGCAGCTAACATCTATAACTCTAGTTGCAGGGGGGATCTGACACCCTCTTCTGACCTCTGTTGGCATTTCATGACTTAGGTACACTTACATACATGGAGGCAATACACTCAAACACATAAAAATAAAATACCTTTTTAAAAGGCGATGTTGTTACTCATCAGTCTGTTTACTAATATTTATAGTTGTGCAGAAAATTGGTCTTCCCCCCGCCCCTCATGTCTAGCTATCTAATTACAATCTTTAAATCAGCAAGAGAAAAAGGAATATTGATATATTTAAAAGAAAATGCAAATATTTATGTCAAGCTGGATTTACATTGATCTGAGAATCACTGAGGCTCAACTTTGGTTCAAGCTGCTGAAGTACCCTGGTATCAGAAGAACTTTCAAGAACAGTGTTTGGAAGGTGTTAAATCCCACCTGCAGAAGGTTGTACTGTATTTGATACACATGAATTGTGCTTTTGTAGTTTTGTGGTTGCCTTCTGATCTCATACCTAAGCACAGCAGTAAATCCTATCAGCTGGACACATTTCTTAAATAAATAGAGAGAGATAGAGAGAGAGAGAGTTAAAGTAGACACACTAAGGTGCTGTAGACTCTCTGGAACTTCGGGAGTTCTTGCTGACCTCTGTCGGGGCTGAGCTCTGGGTGGCTGGAGTGTCTCTTGTCTCCTGACGTGCTTTGTTTCTTGGGTCCGCCTAGTGGTGGCATCAGCGTTCATAATGGGGTATGCACTTATCTTTCTGGAATAGGGGAAGCTGTTAAATGACAGTTTTAGTTTTGTTCTACTCATGATCATTCATGTACACAGTATGATAAAAAAAGCAAGTACAAAGATGTAACAAGTTAGGAAGACATAAGTGGTTAAACTGAACTTTTAATACAACTGAAAACACCAACATGTATGTCCCCTGCCTCTGCATGTAAGCTGAAGTTGAATCTAAGTTTATCACAAATGAACAGTTTATCATTACAAAAAATGTTTCTTAAATAATTACTGAGTGGCACTTTATGATTGGTACTTAAAAGATTTCTGTTCAGTTTACCTCCATTTGTAATCAAGCAAGTCACCCCCTCCTACGTCCAGTAATAACACACAGAAAACAATAAAGAGAATCCAGACGGAGGAGAAAAGCATTCAGGAAGGAAGAATTCTCAAGGCACTTTGGGGCCTAAACGCCCTTGAAATCCTAGACATATTTATAAGCCAATAGTAGTTACACGCGGACATGGTATTTGGGTTGAGAACATGGTGGTTTTCATAGAACAGTTAATCCTTTCATATTGATTTAGAACCTCAATCACTTACTCTGTCTGTGGTCACAGATCTCTGAAATTTGCTCTGTTCTATGCAATGGGTGGACAGAAGATGAGAGAAATAATCTAAGCTAGTAGTAAAACGTTAAGTTTGAATTCAGGAGTTCAGAGGAGTAGTCACTACTGTACTTTTTTGTGAGCCCAGTTCTGGAGAAGCTGGAGACCAGAGAATGAAGATCAAGGCCAGGAAGCCTTAATTACATTAGATCCTGCCTCAAAAATCCATCCATCAATCAATGGGAGTATGCTTAAGGCTGAGCTCTGCTGTGTAGAGCAAGTGTCTGGTGGTGGAATCTTACCAGCTTGTCTGTTCTTGACATGCACAGGATTGTACTTCAAAACAATTTCCACAAATATTTGATTAGACTTGGAGCTGGAGGGGTCATTGGGAGGAACCGGACAGGAAATACTGCCAAGGTTAAGGTACACAGCGAGTGTATTAGATATTTTTTTTGATGAAGTAAATTTTCCTAAAAATAGCTTAATTTTCTAGTATTTCAGTTCTTAAATTAACTTTTTTAGAAATTTCAAATTAAGCCGCAGAGAAAAATGTCTTCTTTTCCCTCCCTGACAGGTTTGTAACTAAACTGTTGGAGGACCTCATCTTCTTTGTGGCTGACGTTCCTAACAACGGACAGGAAGTTCTGGATGTGGTCATCAGCAAGCCAAACAGGGAGCGCCAGAAACTAATGCGGGAACAGAACATACTGGCACAGGTGAGTTCTTCATGGACTGGATTTTCTTTTTCGTGTTTTGGATTGGATCAGAGAAGTCTTGTGTCGGTCACTCTTGCTGGATCACGAACCACCCCCAAACAGACACTTCTTACAGTTTTTGTCAGTTAAAAATCTAAGAGTGGCTTCAATGGGTGGTTCTTGCTCAAGGGTTTTTCAGAGGGACCCTGAAGGTGTCAGGTGGGGCTGCTGTCATCTCAAGATCAGACTGGGAGGAGATGATGTTCCAGACCGCTCATAGAATTTAGTATAGCATTACCTCAGGACATGGCCTTGCCCTTTGGGATGGTTAGTGTTGACTTGGGTACTTGACAGGGTCTAGAATCACCTGAGAGATGGGCCTCCGGGAATGTCTGTGGGAGCTTATCTTGATTAGGGTGTGGGAAGACCCATCTTGGCTGTGGGCTGGACCGTTCCCTGGGTAGGGATCCTGGACTGTAGAAAGTGGATGAAGTGAACTGAGCACCAGCAGCCACTGCTTTCTGCTTCCTGACTGGATGCCCCGTGACCAGCTACCTCAAGCCCCACGCTGTGACTTCCCCTCCATGGTGGGCTGTGACCTGGGTCTGTGAGCCCAAATAAGCCCTTTCTCCATTAAGTAGCTTTTGTCAGGGACTTGTATCCCAGCAACAGGAAAAGAAGTGAAGATATTTCCCTTAAGAGTGAGGGAGTCAAGAGAGGAGAGAAGGCACCCAGGAGAGCCAACAGTCTCCATAAAAGTGTGAGATGCGACATCCATCGGTGCTATGTGACTGGCATTTGAAGCAGGTTTATAAGCTGGCCCACAGTCAAAGAGAGGGAATTCCATCAGGATGTGGATGGCAGATCAGGGAACATTGAGTGTCAGTGGAGAGGCACCCACCACAGATCTCCAAAGCACCCTGAGTGGTCAGAGTAGCTCCAGAAACTGCCCTGGAGAACCTTCTGGATGGACTCTCCAGGTCATCTTGGGAACTGTTGCTATCTGCCTTCTTCCTTCTCCTTTTCCAGGATGGTGTGGCAGTCTGTTCCTGAACTCCTGAGTGTTCTGTGTAACATTCCAGATCTTTTCCTTGAATGTGTGCAGCTGCTCCTGTACTGTTTTCTGAAATGATTCATAAAATACCAGTGAATTAATTGATTTCCTAATTCTTGCTTTTTCATGTTCTTTCACTGTGATAGTTGCTACTTAGAGGAATTAACTTTTGTGTTAACCAAGCATGGACTCAAGGAAAATAACTTAAAACATAAAAAAATTACATCATTATTATATTTTATTGAGCTGGGAAAGGAAAACTGTAGACATATCACTAATTGGTGTTTAGAGCTGACTGTCTTAAAACATAGTCAGTACTTTTCTGAAATAGAATGAAAAGTCTTAGGCTCTCAGGCTTTTATAATCAGTAATTCTTTTATAGAAAGCATTTAATTCCAAAGACATTTAGGATGTTGAGTGAATTATTAATATATTATCTGGCATGTCAAATCTTTTATTTCATAATTACATATATAAAATTCAAAGTTCAGGGAATATAAAATTCTTAAAGAAACATATTGTCATATTTCATGAATTATAATGCATAATTGCTCTCCATTTTGTCTTCTTGAGTTGAGGCTCCTGTTCTTTGACATCCTCGTAGTCGCTCAACCTGCCAGGTCCTCTCCAGGGTCTTTTCTAGGGTCCTCTCCAGGGTCTTGCCATCTCACTGCCAGGAAGTGTTGTTTCCTCACACTGCTTTCTCTTTGTTTAGATGAGTTTTGTTTGTGTGTGTCTGTGTGAGTGTATATGCTCATGAGTACAGTGCCCATGGAGGCCATAAGAAGGCATTGGATCCATGAACTTCAGAATTACAGGTCATTGTGAGCCACCCGGACGTGGGGACTGGGATCTGAACTTTGGCTGTTTGCAAGAGCAGCGTGTGCTTTTAACCGCTGAGCTGTCTCTTCAGCCCTTTCATTCTGCTTTCTAAATGCCCCTTGAGTGCAGACTTCCTAGTAAGATTGGGCTCCCTTGGGGGCCCCTGGTTGGTCCCGTGGCTCCTTATTTGTTATATTTAAATGCTGCTGCATCCATTGCTCTGGCCACTTCTGCACTGTGAACAGCAGGAGACTGTCTTATAAAGTGTTTTATATATTTGGACATGCTGTTTCTGGGTGCTCATATGTTTAGAGTTATTCCCTCTTGCCTAGAAAGATCAGTACTTAGAAGCCATTACCCATGTAAGTTTCCGGTAAGAAGTAAGTGTGTCTTTTATGCTATTTTGATTTGGAAAAGTTATAGAAAAATAAATAATGGGAGAAATGATAAATTACGTAGAAGGGTATTTTGGTTCACATGAACACATATGAATGTGTTCACGTGATTGATAAAGACAGCTTCACATTTGTTATTTTAATAAAATATAATTTGTAAATAAATTAAGCGTTTTATTTAAGTCACGGATTTTTTGTTCAGTTTTGGCACTTCTTTTAGCAGTGTTTGTTGGTTCCTTGGTATGTGATGATTCAGGACTAACCCTCTGTCATTAAACACTTCTCCTTTGCCTTAATTCTACTTAATTCTACCACAGTGTTTCCAGTCAGTGCTGTTATTCATCTAAAAAATGTAACTAAGGTAGCAGAATCCCCACCTGTGTGCATCAGAATAGACAGAGCTCTTTGTCCCTCACAGGTGTTTGGGATTCTTAAAGCACCTTTCAAGGAGAAAGCAGGAGAAGGCTCCATGCTGAGGCTTGAGGACCTGGGTGACCAGCGTTACGCCCCCTACAAGTACATGCTGCGGGTCTGTTACCGGGTGCTGCGGCATTCCCAGCAGGACTATAGGAAGAACCAGGTAGGTCGGAGTGGACCCTATTCTTAGCTGTTTCCAGCGGAAGGGTGAGCGTGCTCTTTGGTTGCTATTGTGCAGTGGAGACAATAGGACAAGGAATTCGGCTCTGCGATGTCGCACCTTATGTCTGCAGCACAAAGAACGGTCTGTCCACAGTTTTGAGCCGCACAGACATTCCCCCTTCCACTGAAATTAGAGTTGTTGGGTGAGGGTGCTCCGTGTCTGTGTATGCACGTGGCCTCAGTGCCTGCCCCTAGGGAGGCAAGTCTCATCTGTTATGCTGCGGGAAACGTCATTTCTTGGCTTAGGAACTTGTGAGGTGCGGTCCTGCCAGATGTGCACCAGCATGTGTATTGTGCAGTGGAAGCAATGACGTGTGTCTGAACCAGGAAGGAGTCCATGGGGGAGGGGGGCAAGTCAAGACATCAAGTGGGAGGGAGGGCTGGGGGCCTGCAGCCCGCTGTTGGGCGAATCAGGACTTTGGGAGGGATGAGAATCATCTTTATAGTCTGCCTGGGAGCAGACATTTTAGGTGCAGGGTCTGTTACTTACTTTTTTGTTCCTGTGACCAGATACTCAACAAGAAGCAATGTAAGAGATCACGGTTTGAGGGGACACGGCCTGTCTTGGGGACTGCGTGGTGGAGGTGGCAGGATGTGCAGCTGAGCCCTCACCTTCTCACAGCTTGGCAGAGCAGGAGGCAGAAAGCAGATAGGAAGTAGGCTGGGCTTCAGAACCTCAAGGCCCCACCCCTGTATCTCTTCCTGCAGTGAGGCTCTGCCTCCCACAGGCTGTGCTTCCTTTCCAAACTCTGCCACCTGCTGGGGTCCCAGTGTTCAAACACGGGAGCCCACGGGGGACATTTCACATATCATCCACAGCAGGGCAGGAAGAAAGAGTGATGGATGCCAGCAAGGTGTCCACGGTCCTGGGGTAGTGTGAGCTCTGGAGGTCAGGGGTGGCTCATGTGGGTCACAGGATGGAGCTAAAAGCTGTGACCTGGTAGTGAAGTTTCTTTCGAGTCTCACCTGGTCTTAAAAATAGGCAATCTTTTGTATTGGGTTCAGTAAATAAATGTGTAACCTAAAACTGTTCCACACAGCCGTCGCTTGGCGCGCCTCCTTGCTTCTCTTAGCCAGCGCAAGGGCGGAAGGTATCACTGGTTTTTCTGAGTTTTGTCTAGGAGGAAATATGATGGATGCCGCACATGAGCTTCCAGGGCTTAGGGTGACGTCTTAGAGGGCGGAGTCTTAGAGGGGAGTGCAAGGGGTGGCAGGACTTACCACATGCCCATCTGCTTCAGGCTGAGTTTTCACAGCTCAACTCAGTTCAGGTGGTGCTGAGCTCACAGGGAATGAAGCCCAGAGAGCTCGGGCACCTTGCCCAAGCTTAAGCAATCTTGTTTGTTTTCTACTTAAAAACATTTTTATTTGTTTTTATTTCATGTGTATGAGTGTTATGTCTGCATGTGTGTAAATGCATCAGTGTTGTACAGTGCCCACAGAGGCCAGAAGAGGGCATCAGATTCCCTGGAACTGGAGTTAGAGATGGCTGTTAGCTGCCATGTGGGTGCTGGGAACTGAAACTGGGTCCTCTTCAAGAGCAGTCAGTGCTCTTAACTGCTGAGCCATCTCTCCAGCCCTTTTCTGACCCCCATGGGCATTGTACCACAAGGGTGCACTTACACATATGCAGACAGCACACTCATACACATAAAAAAGTAAAAATAATAAATTAAAAAAGAAAAGAAAGAATGGATCCAGTGGGCAGACCCAGGCTCTGAGTCATCACACAGTGCAGACCCAGGCTCTGAGTCATCACACAGTGCAGACCCAGGCTCTGAGTCATCACAGTTTCGTCTTGGTAGCCTGAAAGTATTTCGGAAAGAAAACCATTATTTTTTTATTAGAGAGAACTTGTTAAACTATGTTGGCTTTGGAATTCTGCTTCAAGATTAAGAAAAATCTGAAAAGGATCTGTGAAACAGATTAGACAGAAGATAAACAACTTGGCAAGTGAGAGCAAGGGGGGGGATCCACAAACCTTTATACACTTTCTGGTTTAATCCTGGTGAGGAGCCTCCTCTTTCTGGTGGAAAAACACTGACCCTAGAATCACACTGGAACTACACTGGATTCACACTGGAACTACACTGAAATCACACTTTCCCATTCTACTGCATCCTCTCAACACAGACAGTCGTGATCTCATTTCACTGGGAGAAGATGTAGATCCGGAATGTTTCAGAGAGACCTTCAGGCTCGAAGGGATTAAGAGTTAGGGACTCTTGTAGAGGAAGGCGGGGCTGACTCAGGCAGCCCCGTGGTTATCCACCCCCACCCCGCCCCTGCTTGAGTCTGGACACTGTAATGAAAGTTATTTAAGATAGCAGTTTAGGTACTGGATAACCAGGTAGGCAAAGGGCTATTTCTGGAACCTGACACAGTCTTCTGACCTTCACAGGCAATGCATGACACATCACATATAGGCAGCACACTCTTACATTTTAAAAATATTTTTTTTATAAAAAGAATATATGAAACCATTTCAGACATTCCTGGTGGGGGTTTGAGAATGCACTGTTTGAGGACAGGGGGATCACTGGACTTTGCTGGACAGGATGCAACCCTATAGAAGCAGCAATGTTGGATCATAGAGGAAACTAACAAAAAAAAGTCCCTAGAGGCCAGGTGAGATAGCCTGCTCCTTTAGCCCCCCCCCCCCCACAGGAGCCAGAGGTAGGTGGATGTCTGCAAGTTCAAGGCTAACCTGGGTTATATAGTTCCAGGCCAGCTGGGGCTACAGGGAAACATTGTCTTAAAAAGCAAAACAAACAAAAATGCTGTGGGTGTGCAGAGGCTACCCCTGCCCCTCATCCCGGAGGCTCATGATGTGTGTACCCTCCACTGCACTCAGTCTTTAGAAGGGTGCTGAGGATCGCTCCTTCCTTCCTGTGACCCTGTGAGGGCCATGGCAATCTCATCTACTTGGGGCTGGTTATCCTCTGAGGTGCTGGAGAGTCCCCAGGGATCTTACACTGGAGTCCTTGCTCAGGCCCTCCAGACCTGGTGCACGCAGTGCGTGCACGCTCACGCCCTCCTTGCTCACGCCTCCAGGCTTGGCTGTGGACTGGCATTAGGTGTACCGAGCGCCTGCAGTTTTTGATCTGAAAATACCCATCCTACCGACAGGCAGACACATGCATATGTGTGTATACACACACATTTTTACACACAGACACAGACAGACATAGATAGACACACAAACACGCATGCATAGACACTTCTGCCTAGACAGATTCTTCTGTGACACTTCGGTGACCTTCTCTCTGGGTTTCTTTGCAGTGTGTGGCTGTGGGTAATTCACTCCTCTTTCCTCCTCCAGAGCTAGGTCGCTGATCTGACCGAGGAAGGACGTCTGCTTGGTGCTCACTGAAGGCTGATTCTCCTGCTCCTCACTCTGTCCTGCAAAATCCCATTGTCAGCTGTAGCTCTAACTCCCCTTCGCCTTTCTGTTGAATTAAGTATGTTTGCATTTGCTCAGCCCCAAAGGGAACATCGGTATCACCACACCAAGACCCGGGGGACACTGCAGAGGGAGGGGTGGCAGGGTCATGAGAGCTGGAGCCTGGGGAGGAGAACTCTGAGACTCTGTCTTTTGAGTATAGCATGACTATTGCACCCATGACACACAGCAGCTGTGGTCACCTGCGCAAGGTCTGTGCACAAAACAAGACACTAAAGGGGCTGGAGAGATGGCTCAGTGGTTAGGAGAACTGGCTGCTCTTGCGGAAGACCCTGGTTCAGTTTCCAGTACTCGGTTCCAGGGGATCCAAAGCCCTTTTCTGGCCTCTGAGGGTATTGTACACACAGGTGCACTGATATACATGCAGGCATGACATGTCCACATGTGAACAAAACACCTTTAATCCCAGCACTTGGGATGCAGGGCAGGTGAGATTGAAGCCAGTTTGGTCTACATAATGAGTTCCAGGCCAGCTGGACCTACAGGGAGACCCCCCACCGAAAAAACAAAACAAAACCAACAACAAAAGCCATGAAAATCAGTTGGGAGGAAGAAAGTGTGTCAGCAGGAGCGAGACAGGGCTAAAAAGTGTAACGGCCGCGAGCGTGACCACAGCAGACCACAGCACGTCCACGTCCACGTCCACGAAACCGTCCAGAATAAGAAAAAATTACAGAGAATGCTTTGCATTAACCATATAGGACTGCGGATGTGAGTCTCTGGGGTCAGCTTGACTCCACTTGGAGTCACCTAGGAGACGTACCTCTGGGTGCGTCTAACTGAAGAGGGTGGACCCACCTTGAATGTGGGCAGCACCGTCCCACCGGCTGGGTACTGCCCTGAATATAAAGAGGAAAGTGGCCCTGTCACTCTGCTTCCTGACTGCAGTGCAGTGTGGCCGGCTGCCTCTCCCTCCTGCCCCCTGCCTTCTCCATCATGATGGACTGTGTCACCTGAACTGTGACCAAGATAATCCCCAGAAGAAAAAGGAACCCCTCCTCAAGTGGCTTCTTGACATCTGATCACAAGGAAAGTAACCAGCACAAACAAAAAACTTATGCCTATCTCCTGTATATGAGCGTAGCGCCTGCATGTGTGTGACCGCACTGTGCCGTACCATGCCCACAGAGGTCCAAAGAAGGCGTTGGATCCGTTGGAACTGAGTTATGGACAGTTGTTAGCAGCCATGTGGTGCTGAGAACAGAAACCCAGTCCTCTGCAAGAGCAGCGGGCGCTCTTAACCACCGAGTGTCTCCGCAGCCCCTCAAACAGCTTTTGATGATTTTTTTTTCTTTTAATCAAATTTTAAGTGTAGGCAGAAATTTTTTCTATTAATTTTTTGCATTAATTACCTAATTTTCCTTCATTCCCACCTCTATTTTATGGTACTGATAACAAGTTCATGGGTAATTTAGTTTGACCCAGATCTTTAATATTGAGTTTGGGATTATTATTTTTTATGTCATTTGATAACACTTCTAATTTCATTGAATTATTTATCAACATTTTTGAAGTTTGCCTTATGCCAGAATATGAATGTGATAGTGATACAAGTGGATAAGTCAATCTGTATTTTTGAAATGATACACTACAGATGACATTTACTTTAGTTAATTGTCTGTCCAATATTGGAGCCATCATTTTGAAATGCCCCAAAACACTGCTTAGAATATAATTAGACTTGGTAACCAATATCACTCTCAAGGAATAGATATGTTCTGGTAGATTCCACCAAACTCAAAACCAGTTTCTAATCAATGAATTCTCTCATCATAGAACC
The DNA here is from genome assembly GCA_035773235.1 of Eospalax fontanierii. Lineage (NCBI taxonomy): Eukaryota > Metazoa > Chordata > Mammalia > Rodentia > Spalacidae > Eospalax > Eospalax fontanierii. The sequence continues at coordinate 15,554,443 of CM069551.1, forward strand.
AGAGGTGTTGTGGTTTGGGATGTAGGGGAGTCGGTGTGAGGAGAAGAGAGATTAAATTATTCATGCTTTAAACCCCAGTTGCTCCTAGAATAACAGTTTTGGCCTTTTATTGTAACTCACAGGAAGTCCGACCTGTCTATACAACCTCTCTTGCCTTTCCTCTCTGCTCTCAGCTACCCCACCTTCCGTTATAGAGCACAGCTAGGGTCCATCCATTCACACGTGATGCTTCTACTGCATGGCGTGGGTCTCCGTTCCTGTTCCATGGCCGCTTTCTCTCCATCTTTCCATCCTTGCTCAGATGTCACTTTCCTGGTCTCATCTGTCGTTGCTGCATTTCTCCATCTGTCTGTCTAACTTCTCCTGTCCACACGTAAAATGATCGTATTTGGTTGTTAACATAATGCCTTTTGCCCCATAATGCCTTTTACCATGTGAACTCCAGCGAGAGTGTCCATCTCATGCACAGCCACATGTGTAATCTGCCCAATGGCACCTGGAGTGTTTGAAGTTTTTATTTCATTTGTTTCAGAAATGAAACTAATTATATGATCATATTTACATCCTTTTTATAGATGAGACTTATTAATTTTTGGACATTATTTGTAAGAGAAGTTCTGATTGGTCATTCTACTGTAAGTCTGAGAAGAAGTCAGCCTGAATCCACATGGGATCTCTGGATCTTGCACCTTGGGTCTGAGGCATCAGGCAGTCTTACGCTTTTTAAAAGTTATTTTACCAGAGATTGATGGTTTTGATGTTTGGTAAGAGTTGGAGCAATGTATTGTTGGCTGGTGAGATTCTGAGTTACTGTGGCATAGAAACTCATGTTAGATGCATTTTTGGTTTCCCCACTTACAAGAGTGTAAGTAACCATTTTAAAAACATATCATAGGTTGGGGAGATGGCCAGGTGGTTAGGAGCACTGGCTGCTCTCAAAGAAGACCCGGGTTTGGTTCCCAACACCCACATGGTGGCTAACAATTGTCCATAACTCCAGTTCCAGGGGATCCAACTTCTGAGTTGTGTGGGCACTGCATGACATGGGCTTACATATGTGCAGGTGATACACTCACACACATACAAATAAAAATAATAAGAAAAACATTTAAAGCATGTCTAGTGGCATGACTTTTAATTAATTAATTAATTGATTATTTGTGGTTCTGGGGGTGGAAGCCAGAGCCTTGCACAAGCTAGGCTAGCACTGAACTACACTTTCAACCCCCATTACAATTTAAATTATGTGACTGTCACTCCATTTTCCTTCCTCGATTGCTTTCTTTAAAAAAGTTTGTGAATTCTTTGGGAATTTCATGCATTGAATTTTGGTTCTCTCCACCCCGCCCCAGTTCCTCCCAGAGCCCCCTTCCTCCCCACCAAGCTTTATGCCCTCTTGTTTTTCTTGCCCATTAAGTCCCATCTGTTGCCACACTCCTGGGTGTGGGGATGTCCACAGGATCACGGTAGACCTACAGGGAGCCGCACCTTCAGAGAAAATCAATGCTCTCTCTCGCATCAGGTGTAAGTTGCCAGTGGCTCCTCGGCTGGGACTTGGTGCCTCCCTTTCTTCTCCATAGCGGGATTTTGTCTGGCTTGAGTTTACTCAGTTCTTGTGCACACTGTCACAACCGTTGTGAGTTTATATGTGCTTCTGTCGATTGTGTCTGGAAAAGTCTTGTGGTCGTCCACTACTTCTGGCTCTTACAATCTTTGTGCTCCCTTCCCGCGGTGATCCCAGAACCGCAGGAGGAGATAGTGTAATACAGACATCCCAGGGTGCTGAGCACTCTGTACTGTTGTGTGCTCCACATGGTGACCGGTTGTGGGTCTCTGTTAATCACCATCTGCTGCCCAAAGAAGTTTCTCTGATGAGAGTCAAGACGCACTGATCTCTGAGTATAGCAGTGGGCCTTAGGAGTCCCTTTAATACTGGGTCCATTCAGCAGCATAATTGTAGAAGGGAGACCTCCCTCTCCCATGACCTCTCACCTGTCCAGACCCAGGTTCTTGACCCCCAAATGATGCCAGACATAGGACAAGCCTTAAATATTGAAGGATTATTTACTCTCTTTTCTTCTGACACACTTGCAACAAGTTTTTCTTGTGACACAGTTGACCTGTGTCATCGACCCCCCTGGAGCTGACCGTCGGCTGATGCTCTCATGGTTTTTCTTCCTGGCAGGAGTACATCGCTAAGAATTTCTGTGTCATGCAGTCGCAGATTGGCTATGATATTTTGGCAGAAGATACCATCACAGCCTTGTTACATAACAACCGGAAGCTTCTGGAGAAGCACATCACCGCGAAAGAGATTGAGACCTTTGTGAGCTTGCTCAGGAGGAACCGGGAGCCGAGGTCTGGCTGTGTGCTCTTACAGTGGGGACAGGAGATGCTTATTTTATTTTTCATTTCTATCTTTTTAATGTTTGTTTTTAAATTTTACTTATTATTTTATTATTTGTATGTGTATGAGTATCTTTCTTGCATGTGTGTAAGTGCACCCAGGTTGTGCAGTGCCCACAGAAGTCAGAAGAGGGCGTCTGATCTCCTGGAACTGGAGTTGTAGACAGTTGTTAGTTACCATGTGGGTGCTGAGAATCGAATCTGAGTCCTTTGCAAGAGCAGCTGGTGCTCTTAACTGCTGAGCATCTCTCCAGCCCCGATTTTTTTTTTTTTAAGAAACTTAAGAAATTACATTTTTTTAGTATCCCTGACTCTCATGGACAGAAATGTGTGTATTACCATAATAACTGTGTGTATTAATACTGACTTTTTTATCGATACTCAGATTTCTGCATAGACATATTTGCTTGTTTGTTCGGGACTGGGGGATCTCCCCTGAGGCTCCAATGTGTCAGGAAAGTGCTCTCCTCCTGAGCTCTTCCCCCAGCCTTCGACTGATACTTAAATGTACTCGAGTTCACTTATGTATGGTGTTTTAAGATATATTCATATAATATCACTCTTGATAATATCACACCTGTCGTCCCAGCTACTCAGGAGGCACAGACTGAAGATGACAAAGTTAGTGTCTGTTTGGGCTATGCAGTGAGCTCAGGGCCTGTCTAGATAGCTTAGTAAGACCCAGCTCAAAATAAAAAGACCCGCTGGGGAGGTAGCTTAGTGGGAGAACATGTGTGAGGTCCTTGGTTCAGTCCCAAGTGCTGCAAAAAGAAGTCCCCCCACCCACATGTATTCACATAGGTGTGTATGTACATGTTCAGCCGCAGCAGTGGGCCACATGTGTTGTAAGGTAGCTAAGAGATCGTGGCATCATATCATAGTGTCCAAGGTTGGACACTCCTGACAGCACATGTCACTGAAATGTTACACATTCTCATGAGGTCAGCTGGTTGTACCTTGTTATCTACATTTTATTTTAATGAAAGTGAATAATTTATCATTATTTATACTTTGGTGCTAGAATTTGAAACTTTTTTTTTTTTCTTTCACAACTGTAGGCCAGGCTGGCCTGGAACTCACTATACAGCCTGGGTTAGCCTTAACCTTGTAGCATTCCTCCTGCCTCAGTCTCCCAAGTGCTGGATGGCGTGTGTGAGCCCCCACACTTGCCTTTTAGAAAGGAGAAAATAAAAACCTAAATAGCAACCTTTTGAGCACATCCCCAGAGAGGAAGAGGACGAGGTGTGCAGGGGTGGGGGAGCCTTCAGATTCTCCTTCAGCACCACACTGCCTCAGCTGGGAGAAGTGAGCTCAGCTGAGTGCTTCAGCAGTCACTGGTAGAAGCAGGACACGGCCTCTCTGCAGGACCAGCCCTGCTAGGTTGGTCCTGCGCTCTAATCCGCCTTACTTAGTACCTTTGTTTTGATAGTCCGTTCTGGAGACAGTTACTTTAGGTTTTCAAACCTCACACTAATGGTTGAATGTCACTAAATAAAGAGAACCAAACACGCCCTTAGTAAAACAAGGCTTATATTGAAAAAAAGAAAGAAAAATTATTTAATTTGCTTTTCACAAGGCAGATGTCAACACAAAGAGAAATGGACTGAAAAATATTAAAACTGTATCAAAATAAGTTTCTCTTTTTAAATTCCAAATTATATTGTTGTTGTGATGCCTTTATTAAAACACTTTGTCTTGGGCTGATGAGATGGCTCAGTGGGTAAAAGCACTTGCCATGCGAGCCTGGTGATGTGAGTTCCATCTCTGGGACCCCATTTAAAAACCTGGATGTAGCTGGGTCTTTAATCTCAGCACTCAGGAGGCAGAGGCAGGCGGAACAAAACTAGCCTGGTCTACATATCAAGGTCCAGGGCAGCTGGAGTTACAGGGAGATCCTGTCTCAAAAAAACAAAAGAAGAAGAAGAAGAAGAGGAAGGGGGAGAAGAGGAGGAGGGAGAGGAGGGAGAGGGGACGGAGAGCACGTGGTGGCACATATCTGTATTTCTAGGATTCCTCCAGTGAGATAAGAGGCAGAGACAGGAATTAAGCTGGAAGCTGGTGTCAGCTGGACTGAGGTTTGATGCAGCATAGCTAAAAGAACAAGAGAGACTTGCCTTCACAAGATGGAAGGAAAGAATTCACTCCCACACGTGTACACGCATACTCATGAACACACACACACGCACACACACACACACACGCACACTGTAAATTTAAAAACTTTTTTAAAAAGTAAAAAAATAAGAAAACCCAACAGAACCTAAAATGATCAAGATCATGATCCACTCTTTACAATAATGAAATTGTCAAAGACATATTATTAATAAGACATAAAATTAATAAGACATATTCTATTAAAAAATAAAAATAGATCCAACTGTGTGGTGGCGCATGCCTTTTTTAATCCCAGTACTCAGGAGGCAAAGGCAGGCAGAGCTCTGAGACTGGGACCAGCCTGGTCTACATAGTGAGTTCCTGGCTAGCTGGGGCTACAAGGAGACCCTGTCTCAAAAACTAACAAACAAAATAAAATTTAAAAACGAAATGAAATCCCCCCTCGGGACTTGTGCTTCTTCCGTCCTAGGTTTCTGGATTACTTGTCAGATCTGTGTGTGTCCAATACCACTGCCATCCCTGTCACTCAGGAGCTCATCTGCAAATTCATGCTGAGTCCGGGCAACGCGGACATTCTCATTCAAACAAAGTAAGCCCCTTCTCGGAGCCATCCTTTGCCTTCGTGATCCTATGAGCTCTGCAGGATTCTTAAAGAATCCCAGCCGCAGTGTGCTTCTTAATGGATTGTGCGTGTGTCATTGATTTCAAGGCTGGTCTCCATGCAAGTGGAAAACCCCATGGAGAGTGTCATCCTTTCCGATGACATCGACGACGAGGAAGTGTGGCTCTACTGGATTGACAGCAACAAGGAACCCCACGGCAAAGCCATCAGGCACCTCGCCCAGGAAGCCAAGGAAGGCACCAAAGCCGACCTGGAAGTCCTGACCTATTACAGGTAGTGGAGACAGTCACCCATCTGTGTATCTACTGAGTCTTGGAACCTCTAAGAGCAGAGATCCATGAGGAGGAGGTTTAAATACTCTGTCTGGGTGGCGGTGGGGGCTGAGATGGTTACGACCCCTGACAGGATTCTGAATGAGAATTGACACCTGTGTTTTTCACCCATAGCTTCTGACTTTTTACTAGCTGGGGATTCTTTTTTTACACTTAAGGGTTTCTTCTTGTTACTGAGGTGATTTAGAGGCAGATGAGATGCAAGTCCGACTTTGAGCATGGATGCGGGGAGGGAGAAAGAGCGGGGTGGGGGAGGAGGTACGGGGCTTAGGTGGTAGATCTGGAGGAGGAGGAGGAGGAGGAGGAGGAGGAGGAGGAGGAGGAGGAGGAGGAAGGTGGCGGTGATAGATCTGGTGCCACTGTGAGCTCATGGGATGTATCAGGGCTGCAAGGGGGAGTGCTTATGAATGTGCACTCTCCCGGGGCTTAAAAGGCACCTGTGTCTGCAGTTGTGAAAGTTGCTGTCAGCAAAATCGGTGAGGTGGCTCCTGGGGGGTTAGGGTGTCAGGGTCAAGAACCCACAAGATGGCTCCCTGAGTCAAATCCTGAGGCGCTGAGTTTGATCCCTGGAACCCACGATGGAAGGAGAGATGCAAACTTCCCAAAGCTGTTGTCCTACAGCTCCATGTATTCCATGACACATGCGTATGTTTGCCCCCGTGTGCCTGCACATGTAAAAATACACTCACACCAATAATACTACGTTTAGAAAAGGAAGGACTGAGTCAGCCACGGTTGTAGAGTGGCTGCAGAGTGAGACCCCGTCTTTAAAAAATAGGAAAAAATTTCCAAAAGAGCTTCACCAGATTTTTGCTCTTTCAGTAAAACCAAGATGAGCCAGCCAGAGAAGGTCAAAGATTTCTTTGCGTTTTCTGGTTTCTATGGTTTTCTCAGCAAAACCAAAGACCATTTCTTTTTTTTTTAATTTATATTTTATTATTTTTATTTTATGTGTATGTTTATGTATTGCCTGCATGTATATAAATGCACCTAGGTTGTGCAGTCCCTGTAGAGGTCAGAAGAGTGTGTTGGATCTCCTGGAACTGCAGTTATAGACAGTTGTTAGCTATCATGTGGGTACTGGGAATCTAAACTCTGCAAGAGTAGCCAGTGCTCCTAACCGCTGAGCCATCTAGCCAGCTCCTAAAGACCATTTCTTGATCTCAAACACGGAAGTCTTGTGTCCCAGCAGCATATGGACTGATCTCTGTCCTTGGGGACGGAGAGGGGATGAGCTTGGAGTGTACTGCTGCAGATGCCAGCTGAGGGAGGCTGGGAAGGTGGACAGAGGTGGTTCCACGTGGCTTACTGCCTGTGGCCTGCTGGCTTGGTGTATCTGGATCCTAGGACTGAGAGTTCAGTAATAAATTAGGTGAACTGTAGTGAAGATGACAGGTTCATGTCCCTTGATCACCTGCTACCAAAAGAGTTTCACTCAGGGTTGCAAATACTTAGATATACAGGTGTGGTGTACTGGCCACTGTGCTCTGCTGTTGAAGAACTTTACCGAGCTTAGAGGGATAACTTAACATGTCTCATGTTTTTAAAGGTACCAGCTAAACCTCTTTGCAAGGATGTGCTTGGATCGCCAGTATCTGGCCATCAACCAGATCTCTACGCAGCTCTCTGTAGATCTGATCCTGCGGTGCATGTCAGACGAGAGCTTGCCCTTTGACCTCCGAGCTTCTTTCTGTCGCCTCATGCTCCACATGCATGTTGACCGGGACCCCCAGGAGTCTGTGGTGCCTGTTCGCTATGCCCGCCTCTGGACGGAGATCCCCACGAAGATCACCATTCATGAGTATGTCCGCAAACTTTATTTGTTACTTTTCTTAGTGCTGTGGCCAAACATGTAAAAAGAAACAACTTACGGGAGAAAAGGTTTATTGTGGCTCACAGTTTGAGGGGACAGTTCATGGGGGGAAGGCATGGTGACAGGAGTATGAGCTATCTGGTCAGACTGTGTCCATTGTCACTGGACCCCAGCCCAGGGAGTGTGGCTGCTCGTGTTCAAAGGGTCTTCCTTTCTTAGTGAAATCTTTCTGAAAACATCCTCGAAGATATGCCCAGAGGTGTGTTACCAAGGGAATTCCAGAGCCTGTCAAGTTGACTGTGAAGGTCAGAAGCCGAGGAACTCAGAATGAAAGGTCTTCCATTTTGAAGTGAAATATGTAGAAAGTGTTTGTGTGTTCTTCCTGCCTCTGTTCATCTGTGAAGGGCGAGCAAGATGCCCCATCCTGGGGCAAAATGAGAGGTTTCAGTGGTAACAGTGAGCCTCATTCCGGAGCCAGTAAACAAATAATAGTATTCCAGCTTGCTAAGTCTGGGCTTCTGGCCGGCTTGGACTTACACGTTCCAGCTCAGTTCTCAGAGATCCTGTCGTAGAGATTAGCCGAGCTGTCCAAGTCTGTGCGTCTGGAACTTAGAGCATGTAACATTCCTGTTTTGAAGCAGTTATCGTCAGTTTAACTTGCTGTGTCTCTGTCTTTCCAGATACGATTCTATCACAGATTCTTCTCGAAATGATAGGAAGAGGAAGTTTGCACTGACTATGGAATTTGTTGAAGAATATCTGAAAGAAGTTGTAAATCAACCTTTTCCTTTTGGGGATAAAGAGAAAAATAAACTGACATTTGAGGTATTTTAAAATAGTTATTCATGGAAAGATGAAGTGGTCCTTGTCAGAAATTAGATACATCTAGCATCAAAGGTGTTCCTTTGCTCTTGATATTTAGAATATTTGAGTAATTCAGTTGTTAGGTTCACAGAGGTATGATTTCCTCTGCTACTGATAAAAATGTAGATTTGGTATTTTAGAAATTATTTGTTTATTCATTGACCATACTTTATTTTGTGTAATAAGATGCACATGTTAAATAGCACTAGACTAGAACATTTTACTGTAGTTTTTAAAAACATCCAGTTTTTTAAAGACAGGATCTTAGTATGTAGTCCCAGCTGCCCTGGAATTCACTATGTGGACCAGGTTGGCCTCTAACTCACATCTTACTGTCTTTGCTTTCTGAATGCTGGGATTAAAGGCATGTGCCGTCAAGCCCTGAGTCATATAGTTTTAAATAGAAGAGAAAAAGAGAAAAATTTCAGGGTATAGAAGTGCTGTTTGCAGAACAATTTGAAAAACAAACCATTTTTTTCCAAGTTGGTCAGTGAAATGAGTGTTTTCGGCCCTGTCTGATTCCTGTCACTCCATGCTCGACGGAATCACAAAGGAAGCCTTTCTGTTTAGTGTATTTTTGTTTGATGTGCAGGTTGAAATACTTTCCCTTAATTCTCTATTAATTAATGCTTTGTTTTGTATGTGTCATATGTGTAAACTGTGTTACGTTTGAGGAACAATGACAGCTTTGCTCTAGGTGTCTTTTCCATCTTTATGGGAGTGGGGTTAACATGCTCATTTAACTGATTTGAAATGTAAAGCTATGATGACAAAGCTAGAGGAGATATGCAGCCACTCCATTCCAGTGTGTGAGCGGTCCGCCAGTGTGTGCCACATCACTCCAGCATAACAGCTGTCTGCTGGTGTGTGACTCTCCATTCCAGTGTGTGAGCTGTGTGAGGGGGGCAGCCCACATCGGAGCCACATCTTATGGGCTGTCTCTTCGTCATTGTTGTGCACTGTGGTACCCAAAAGACCACAGGACAGTATAGGGAACTTAAATTTCTGGGCCAGTTTCATGGCTCATATTTATTGATATGTGTAATTTAACCACTTTCTAAGTGGTATCCTCTTGACTTAAATTAATTAGAATTAAGCAGTAAATAATTCTTTAAAAATTTATTAATTGGATTCTTGTGTATTTCATATGGAATATCTCAGTCAATCTTAATCATCTTTATTACACCCCCCCACTGGAATTCATACGTTGTCATCTGTGTTAAGGTCTATTGTATCAAGTTAGTGTCCCCAGATGTTCCTCAGTGCAAGTTCATCCACTGAGGTTCAGTCAATCTATCCAGAGTCCCTCCATTTAGGAAGATCAGCTCTTCCTGACCCAGCAGTAATCAGTTGCCAATATTTCTTCATCTAAGATTGGGGTCTGCTGCCCATTTCCGCAGTTCTGTGCTGGGTTTGCATGGGTCCCACACATGTTGCCAGTACTGCTGTAGGTTCACACGAGCAGGGTCCCAAGAACTCCTAGGACTCTGTTTCCACACGGTCACGCACCTCCTCCCTGGCTCTTACAATCTCCCCCGCCCCCTTCCACCATGGTCCCTGAGCCCTGGGTGGGTGAAGTTTAATATAGGAGTCCTGTTCAGGGACCCACACTCTGCACACTCTTAATATCTACACTTCGGTCATTTGTGACCCTTTGTGTTCCTGACCCTCTGTTGCATGGGAGAGCTTCATTCATGAGAACTGAAGAGATGCCTTAGTGTCCTCTTTACCTCTTGCTCTGTGAGCCTTAGGTGTAGAGTTTGCATTGTAGACGTGCCACTTAGGCTTGGGAGTAGTAAATAATTCTAATGTAAACTTCTTAAACCACCCTAAAGCATAGACCATAATTCAAGTATGAGTTTTGCAAGGATTTTTACTACTAGGTGTTAAAGAATTAGGAGGTTTAGAAATACTGGAACTACCTGGTGTGGTGATGTGCACCTTTAATCCCAGCACTCAGGAGACTAAGGCAGGCGAATCTCTGAGAATTCCTGGCCAGCCATGGCTACATAGTGAGACCCTGTCTCAGTCAATACCACCAACAAAAGAAATACCTGAATTAATTAGATTTAAAAGTACAAATGTGGGGCTGGAGAGATGGCTCAGCGGTAAAGAGTGCTGGTTGCTCCTGCAGAGGACCTGGTTCAAGTCCCAATACCACCATCTGTAACCCCAGTCCCAGGGGATCTGACACCCTCGTCTGACCTCTGTGGACACTGCACAACAGGGGTGCATTTGCCTACATGCATGCAGGCAATACATTATACACAAAGAATAAAGTAGTAATGAATAAAGTATTTCTTAAGAAGCTTTAAAAAATGCAAAAAAATGCACGTGCTTGCTTCATGTCTAACCTCTTCTCTCCCCTTTTGTCAATCAAGGTGGTTCACCTGGCTCGGAACCTCATCTACTTTGGATTTTACAGTTTTAGTGAGCTTCTTCGCCTGACGAGAACCCTTTTGGCCATCCTCGACATTGTCCAGGCCCCCATGTCATCCTATTTTGAAAGATTAAGCAAATTTCAAGATGGAGGTGAGAACTTTTGAGAAGTGGGATGATATTTTTATACAGCAGGATAAAACCAAATCTATAGAGAATTGGTGTTGCCCTGTACTTGCCCACACGGGTGCAGTCCACGTGAACATGGAGCTTGTGGTGGGGTCTCGTGAGAGCAGGGTGGACTTAAAAGCAGGCTCCTTTTATAATAATATTTTTTACATGTCTTTGTGTGTGGTGTGCATATTTTGTTCACCTGTGTGTACCAGTGCTCATGCATGTGCGTATGAATGCATGTGGTACCTGAAGTAGACGTCAGTAACCTTCTTTGATAGCTGTCAGTCTTATTCAGTCAGCATATTTATCAGGGCTCCCCAGTTCTGGCCAGCATAGGTAGCCAGCCGGTAGCTGGCTCGCCCCAGGGAGCCCTTCTCTCTTCCTCTGGAGTGCTGGGATTATAGGTGGCTGCCCAACTTTTACACACGCTCTGAGGATCTGATGTCTGGTCCTGACACGTGTGCAGCAAGCACTTTAGCTGCTGGGCCATCTCTCCCACTGGCAGTGAAAAAAGATTGTGTTATTATCAAAGAATTACAGCCAGTTATGATTTGCTACCATTTCGTTGTGGCTGGCTGGCCCCACTGGAGCAGGCACAGGGGAGGGCAGGATGCGTGGAGGAGTGAGAGCCGAGCCGGTGTGGGGAGCCGGAGGAGAGGGCTAGGGTCCTCACCTTGGAGTCCTGGTGCCCATGTTCAGACATGCCTCTCCAGTTTTGATTTGTGCGAGGTGCTCGTCTTGGTGGTTTTCCTTCTCATCTGATGTGAAATGTGCATCTTCACCCATGCACCCGGGTACGCACACCTTGCTGACTGCGGTAGCCCCTCTCGTTGCTCAGGACCTCACAGCGGAGACTTAAGGGAGAAGGCGCTTGCTGGGGCTCGTGCTTTGAGGGCGTGGCGGTGGCGATGGCTGGTGCTGGAAGGCGCTCTTGTGCGGGGCGGCAGGTCTGTGAAGCTGCGGTCCGCATCTCAGTGGACGAAGAGGTGGAGGAGGGGGTGCTGGTGCTCATCTGGCTTTCCTCTGTTCTTGTATGTTCAGTCCTGTATCCCAATCCACAGGATGGCGACACTCACGTTCAGGGTGGGTCTCTTCCTTCATCCTTTCTGGAAGCCTCCTCACAGAGGCCCTAGGCATTTCTCAGTGCTTTGAAGGTGGCAAAATCAACCACCTTCAAACTTGCAGTAGTTTGAAGTAGGCATCACTACTATTTTTTTGTGATGGTGATTGTGTTAGGTGGGATGGCTGAAACTGTTTCCAGGAATTACAATGAGGAGTGTGTTTATGCAGGACACACCCCTGTAAAGCTGTGAGGAGAGGGGATCGGGCAGCTAAACTGATCCATGCTATGGCTAGACCCGAACCTCTGCTCAGCACGGGGGCTCCACAGTGGGGTAGCTGTTGGAGTTGTCACACTGAGGCAGAGTGGTCAAGCTTTGTGTCCTTGTGTTTGCCACCCGTCAGCTCCGGTCTTCATCGTGGAGTGTGTGTGACATTGAGGAAGGAGGGTCCCTTTGCCCAGGAGTCATGTTGAATGAGAGACGTGATTCCTGAGGCCCAGGAGCTAGGGGCAGTGGGCGCTCCAGAGAGACTTTTTCATAGAACACAGCGGTGACCACTGTAATACCCAGTATCGAGTGGAAAATGGAACTCAAGATTTCTAACTCCAGGCATGAAGAACTGTCTGGTTGAGAATTCAAATGAGGCACTTGCAGAAAGTAATTCATGGCTGATACCCAATCTCAGTCCCTTTACCCAGTACAAAAACAGAAAGCAAAACAAAACAACAGTAACAGTAAAAAATCATATAAGTCTTTCACCTTCAGCATAATCTGCACCCTGAATTCAGTACAAACTTGAGTTCCTCTGAGTAGAAATATCGATTTTCAGGGCAGGAATCTTGTGACCTGCAGCTGTAGGCCATAGTTAGGGGCCTTCGGAAAAATGAAGCTGTGTAGCTTTTCCTAGGAAGATAAGAACAACTGTCTATTCATCCAAGGCAGGGCCCCCATGATGGATCAAAGAGACAGTTCCACCCAAGTCTAGCTTAGTGAACCAGTGTGTGTGTATTAGGGTTACTTACAGGAGTGTGACACAAAGACAGCTGTATCACTGAAAAGCCCACCCTGGCAGGAAGGCTGTATCCCTGGAGTGGCCTGTACCACCTGCAGGTAGCTTGGCAGACTAGAGAGTTGCTTATTGCTTTTATAACCTTGGTGAGGGGACCTGTTGATCTTGTAAGTTTCAGGAGCTACCAGAGCTTTTTAAGTCTCATTTGCTACCTGAGTCTTAAAAGCCTCTCTCCTCCCTGCTGGGGGAATGCTTCAACCTGGAGGGGACAGCTACATAGATGCCCTGTTTGAATATGAATGGCTTCCATGCGCTTCAGCTCTTGGTTCCCAGCTGCTGGTGGTGGGAGATGTGGAACCTTCAGGAGGTGGGAACTTTCTGGAGGAGGTGGATCACTGGGAGTGAGCACTGAGGTTTATAGCCAGGCCTACTTCTGTCCCTTCTCTGCTTCCTGTTCAGGGAGATGTGTGGACTCCCTGCACCTTGCTCCCGTCACTTTCCTACTGTGATCCACTGCTTCCCTGAAAACTGTGAGCCAAAAGAAACTCTTTTCCTCTGAGTAACGAATGGTCAGGTGTTCTGCCGCACGCAGTAAGTAAAGAATGCAACAAGAATTCAGAGTAACTAATGCAGGGCGAATTGAGAGAGGGTTGTGTGACAGTTGCCTTCCTACAGAGAAAGTGAGCGATACTAAGAAAGCATCCGGTGGATAAGAATATCCGGTGGAGAGGAAGGAGCTCGCAGGATCACCGATGGCAGCTCTGGAGCTTCTGGGCGTGAACATGGGTGTGTGGGAGGAGCACCCTTTAAGTCTGGTGTGCCCAGGGAAAAAGGAAAGCAAGATGTGAACCCCAGGGCACCATAAGGTAAAACCAGAAAATTCAGTGCATGCATCGCTGCCCCAGACCCCCACACCATTTTGAAGAAGTCGCACTTCACAACTCTGACAGTAGAGGGACGTGTTGAGCCAGAGATGGTGGGAACCAGCTTGGGTCAGTCCTGCTCATGAAATGTGTAGACTGTCTAAAATTACTGTGAGACTGAAAAAGAACAGAAAGTCAAAACATTTCAGTGGATAACAAATTCTCTGTAAAACAACAGTGGAGCAGAATATTCATTATTTTCAGGTAAACATTAGACTATGTAAAGCTTTAATTAAAAACCCAAGCTTTAAAAAAGTGGACCAAAACACAGGACAGAATGGCATTAAAACTGATTCAGCTTGGAAGAAAGAGAAATAAGGAGTAGACTTTATTTAATGTCAGAAATACAGGTTCAATGAGAAGTTATTACTAAAGGAAGAATAGATTTGAATGAAGATGTATTAGGGACATTGAAGGAAGGCAGGAGGATTAAGCAGAATGACCATGGCATAATGAGGCACAAAGCCAGGAAGAAAGGGCAGAGATGGCAGGAAGTCGAAGAAGAGGTTACATGAGTCATCGGAGACCCTGCAGAAGAAAAGTGAAGCTGGGCAAATACATAAAATGTCAATGCAAGAAAATGTTCTGGAGATCAGTGACACCCCAAGCTGCGTAGAGAAATGGCCCAGAATGGAAATCTCCACGACACAGCACAAAAACTATCACATGTATTGTAGGTCCAGAGAGAGTAGTGAGGGGCTGAGAGGGGATCGAGAAATGGAGAAGGGAAGGGTGTCAAAGTCCTTTACTATTCTTGTTCCTTTTATGTATGTTTCACATTTTATCAGCGTAAACTCCCACGAGCAATCCCTGATGGGATTGCTGGAAGTTGATCTTGACTTTTGGCTTACATTTTTCTTAGGAGACTTAATCCAAAAAACAGTCCATTCCCCTCTGGAAAATTTACTGATGTCATGTTTGCTCTCTCTCCTATCCTGTCCTAGACACGTGTGTGTGTTTGTCACTGGAAATGAACCTGGAATCTGGCATATATTAAGCATGCAGTCTACCACCCAGTCCTCACACATCTTTTCTGGTGAATTACATTCACTATTTCATGCCTTAATCATTCTTTTAGGTATCAGAGAATTGTTGATTAATTGATCCAACTAGAATATATTGACCTATCATTACATGTCAGATATTTATCTAGACTCTGGGAACCAACATGAACAAGTAAGTCTTTAGTCACAAGGACAGTTCACACATAAGTGAATAGATGCAGTTCTTCCTGTCCTCGGGGTAAACAAGCAGGTGCTGAATCCATGAACCTGTGCTGTGGTGTTAATGATGCTGGAACAGAAACAAAGGGAACAGGGGTGCAGAAAGCGATGGAGCAGGGATGGAGCGGAAGTTATGCTGAGTTTGATGGGCAGAGCTGGGGCAGTGGTAGCGTGCTTGCCTGCGTATATGAAACCCTGGGTTCAAGTGCTAATACCACCAAACCAACCAACTAAACCCCAAACAACCAGCAATCAGCATGTGAATTTGATGGGCAGCCATCGGAGGGACTGGAGAAGGGACTGATGTGAAGGACTACCTTTGCTGATGAGTGGAGAATATATATCTCTGTGGGCAAAATGACAGAGTCATAAAAGATGAGGGAAGGAAACTGCTCCAGAGGAGGCAGGTGTGACTGTGACCTGCAATGTGGGGTTCTGGGTGAGCGCCTGAATCAGGAAGAACACTTGATATAGAAGACATTATTGGCAACTTTGCGTAGGATTTGAAGATGGATTTGCGTTAGATTTCCTGAAGTTTATCACTGCATAGTGATTGTATAAGAGACCACTTGTTTTCACCGAATTCACGCAGAAGAATTGAGAGCTGGAAAGTCATGTTGTCTAGAATTAACTCTCAAATGTGCACTGGGGAGGGTGTGTGGAGAGAGAGAGAGAGGAGAGAGAGAGAGAGAGAGAGAGAGAGAGAGAGAGAGAGAGAACCAAGTAGCCGAATTTGTGATCTAGGCAGGGTTACTTTGTACTCTTCTCTCTTCTCACAACTAGTCCCACAAATTTGAGAACTTTTAAAACAATGACAAAGAATTAAGAACTTAATTAGAATCGGGCATAGTGACACACAGCTTTAATCCCAACACGCCAGAGTCTGAGGCAGGAGGATCGCCTTATTTTCCAGATCCTGCCTCAATACCCTCCTCTTGGAAAATTCAGTTAGCCAGCTAGGAAAAGGATTTATTTTATGCAAGAGGACACTGTAAACTTCAAGAATCTCTTTATAGCCGTACCAGGGGGTATGTTGTTACTGCTGGATTCCTTAAAAAAATTTTTTTATTGTATGTGTACAAGTTTTGGCCTGCGTGTGTGTAAATGCATCAGGAGCTGGCAATGCCCGTGGAGGTTGAAAGCGGGCATCGGATCCCTGGAACTGGGTTATGGATGGTTGTCAGCCACCGTATGGGTGCTGGGAGCCGAACCGGGTCCTCTGCTAGAGCAGCCAGTGCTCTTAGCCGTCTTTCCAGCCCCTACTGATCGATTCTAATAGCACTTAAATTCTTACCAAAATTCTAGTAGGCTGTATATGTTCTTCCCTTTGTGGGGGGCAGTTACAGAATTTTATTTTAAAGGTCTATTTATTTATGTGTTTGAGACTTTTGCACAGGAGTGTTGTCAACGTGCCTGGCAATGTTTCTTTCTGTTTTAGTGGAACTTTATTTTACTTTGGGAATCGTTTAGGAAGGCTAGTAGAGACCTGTGCTTGGCAGGTAAGGGGGAGGGGGAAGTGTGGAGAAAGGGGTGTGTCTGGAAGGAAAAGCCTTTACTTCCTGGATTCCCTTCGGTGCAGCCTCAGCAGTGCCTGTCCTAAATTGGAGGCTGCATTCTCTCTGTGGCAGTTGAGTTTTTGTCTCCTGGGTCCTCGGTGATGCCCCACCCCCAATCTGGTCACTGAGAACTCATTCTAAATGAGGTGGAGTCTCAGTCTTAAAACTGGGCTGTACCACTCACCATCACGGTGGTTTGGGTTTGCACACTCTGTAGAAATTGCTAGGCTTTAGAGATGCTTTTGTTTCTGGGCCCTGGTGCTGGTCCATTCAGAAAATGACTGAGGCAAATTCATTTGGAGACACAGGGAGCTTTGGCTCTGGTCTTTACTGTAACAAAGCAGGACATTCTAATCTTTACAATCAGCCCTGACACCTTCTATTGGCCATGTTGCCACTCACGGAATAAAGGCTGTTTTCAGGCAAATGCAGTCTCTCCCAGCAAGCTGTGTAGTTGAATCAGTTGGCTTTGCCTGATACCTATCATTTTCTCTCAGTGATTTAAATGTGCTGGCCCAGGTTTGGGTAATTGATCCTTTGTGTTGAAGAATTGTGTCACATAGTGCTCTTCTTTGACATGTCTGGGATATTATTTACAAACACTACATTTTAAAAATGATACAGTTTTTTTCATGCTTGCCAAAGGAAGTACAGCCCAAAGACTTTAAGTTTTTTCTTTTCCGTTTCATGCATGTGTGTGTGGTGTGCATGTGTGTATGTATGTATGTATGTCTGCATGTGTGTGGTGTGCATGTGTGTATTGTATGTATCTATGTTTGCATGTGTGTGGGTGCTCATGTGCTTGAATGTCAGGAATCACCCTCCATCACTCTTCCACTTTCTTCACTGAGGCAGGGTCTCTCACTCCCACCCAGAGCTCACTGATTTGATGAGCCTCCCTAGCCTGATAGCTCTGGATATCCCATCTCCACCTTCTGAGGTTAGTACCATAGGAGGACCATTTCCGACCACTTGGCTTTTACGTGTGGATTTGCAGCGTTGCAGGAAACTGAAGTACCCACAGAGAAGGCACTCGGGACCCCTGGGCCAATGGGGAAGTTTTCTCCTGTCAGTGGACGCCGTGGGGTTTTCCTTCTGAAAACCTTCAGCCCCCAGTGTGGTTCCTTCGCAGTTTTTTATAGGGATCTCCTCTCCTTCTCATTTCTTACTTTGTTACAGAATCGGGGTTTAAATTAGAGTCTGTGTGTCCCAGCCCGGATGCTTACATGCCCCAGGCTACTGAGGAAGTTCTTTCTGCAGGCATGTCTACAGAGGAAGATGTGGAAGGCAGGGTTGACGTTCTCCAACCACAGTTCATTGCACGCACCTCGGTGAGCAGGGTGGTTGCTGACAGGTGCCCACACGTGCCTGTGGTATTTGTTTCTCAAAGTAGTTTTTGGTGGTTGGTATTCTCCATTTGAGTTTGGTTTGTCTTTCAGCGAAAATTTTAGTGAGCAGTCTCAAACCCTCTATAAGTGAGCATTGTGTCCCAAAGTATAAACTTGGTCATACAACCATAAACAATACGATCAGGCATCTGCCAAAGTGAGATTAAGTGCATGGGTACACTCCTTTCCTCTTCAGAGGAAATATCCTCATGCTTGTGGGGAAGTGAGCCATCACCCCAGCCCTAGCCTTGTTACTACTGCTACTAGTAGAGATCACCTTACAGATGAAGGTGGCCCTCCTCCCCTTCCTCCCCCCCCCCCCCCTTCCTTCCTCCTCTCCTCCTCTCGAGCACTCTGTAACCCAGGCTGCCCTGGAACTTAATACTTAGCCCAGTGAACTCACAGCAGTCCTGCCTCTGCCTCCTGAGTGCTAATTTTGGTGTGAGTAACCGCACCCGGCTTATACTCGTTCATCCCTCTGATAATGAGGAGGATGTGCTAGCTCTGAATGAAAACAGGTACCCCATCTGAACACACACCTGCTTGGAGTTGAGACTCCCACGGAGCCTGTGAGGGTTTGCGTCTGCTTTGTTAGTTTGCCCATTGATATCTTGCGTTCATCTGTGCTTGCTGTTTGCATCTACATCTCAGACCTGCTGCAGCAGCATCCTGGCTGCTGAGCTCCCTTTGGCCCAGCGAGAGTATCTGGACAGCAGTGCCTTTCTTCTCAGAGTTGTCTCTCGTCCCTAGAACTTGTTTGGCTTTGCCACGGCATTAGCCCACAGGGGACTGCTGGCAGACCACGCAGAGCCAGGCAGCTTCCTTCTGTCGTTTGGCTTTTCCACAACTCTGACCTCTGGGAGTTTCCGTTTAGCACTGACATGAGGTCTGTGCCGGTCAGAGGCTGGAACCGCCCTCACTGTCACTCGGAGATGACTTTGGAAGTTCACAGTCACTGGAAAATCAAGGAGACCTCCACTTCCTGCTGGGGTTTCTTGCCCTTTTTGTTTTCAGGTTTGGAGATTGTCCTGTTGTTGCTTTGTTAAAATTCCCTGACAACCAGCAACTGTCAACTAAAAGCCACACCTCTCACCTCAAAGGGGAAAAGAGCTGGTTTATTCTGGGGCCAAATCTGAGTGACTATGGACTGGGAACACAGATTCAGGTTTCAAATTCCGCATTCCAGCGTGGAAACAGTTTCATGAAGATTTTGTAGTAATAGAACAAAGATATTTTCAAATACATTGGTAGAGACTCGGATGCTGTCTGACAGTCTTCTTAGCCCTGGGGTTGGTGGGCGGCTAAGTTGATGCATTCCAAAAGGTTTTTATCTGTTAGTCATAGGACGTCAAGTCAGAACAGAGGTGGGCAAGGAATGGCTGTTAGGGGCTGAAGATGGCCCAAGATGAATGGTAGTTAGGCTCTGGACCCACAACATTCCACTCTCCCCACAATCCCTGAAGTTCTAATCAGATGGTCAGCCATGGGGGAGGTTTGGTTTGAAGAGGCAGGTTTTTCTCTGGGAAATTTTGTCCACACAACTTAGGAGAGAAAGGGTTTATTTTAGCACACAATTCCAGGTGACAGTTCATCTCTGTGTGCAAGTCATGATGACACAGTGGTGAACAGGAGCTGGAGGCTGTTACCTCACACCTACAGTTAAGGGCAGAGAGAGCGAGGTGCATGCGTGCTCTCTCCCTTGCTCACTTACCTTTATCCTTCCTATACGGTTCAGGATTCAGCCCATGAAATGGTGCTCCCCACACTCAAGGTGGGTCTCCTCACCTCCATGAACCCAATCACAAAAGTCCCTTACAGACATGCCACGACCAACCTGATCTAGGCAATCCCTCCTTGGGACACTCTTCCTGCGTGAGTCTGTTTGTGTCTCAGTCTAAGGTTGTGTCAAGAGAACTGTGAAAGGTAACCATCACAGCGATGACCTGCCCTCGATCCCAGAGATTAAACTACCCACACACCCTCTTACCCAAAAGGATCAGAGCTGCACAGGCTGATTTTTAGCCCTGTGGCCCAACCCAGGGTAGGGCAGGATACAGAGCTAGGGTGCTCAGAGGTACCTGGGATGCCCGGGGCCCGAGAGGACTGCCGGGCTGTGGGTGTTGGAAAAGAGAGGACCTAGAAATGAAGAGCTCAGTGTGCCTTCTGTTCCTGTCTCCTTGGCAGGGACCTCATGTGATCCCTTGACATGTTTGTTTTCTTTCTGGCAGCATGGAGGCTGTTAGAAAGGAAACCAGAATCTGAGATTGGAGTAGAGCAGGAAGATCTTTATTGTTGATGTGGGAAAGGAAGGAAATATTAGTAGAAAAAAAAACTGCCAAAAAGTTTCCTTTTTTACAAAATCATAAAGTGAATCTAAATATGGTCGGTTGCTTTCAGCTCAAAATGATTCCTTCATGATTGGTGTGTAGTTCTTTCCTCATTCATCTGGTGGCAGTCTTTCCGATGTGTATTAAAAATGCTTGTTCAAGCTCATGTCCACTAGGCCTATCTCCTGGTTAGCACCCATGAGTGCACTTTGTAGAAATCCCAGGGAGAGAGGCTTGAAACCAGACGCTGGAGTTTCCCGAAAAGACCAGAAGAAAAGAAAAGAAAAGAGAAAAGAAATAAAAAGAAAAGAGGGAGGGAGAAAGCTCAGAGGGAGGGATGAGGAGAGAGGAAGAGGTCGTGTGCGGTGAGACCTTGGAGTATTTTTGTGAACATGGCAGATGTGAAGGGAGAAGGTTTAACACAGACCAAAGAGCAGTATCTAACTTAGAAGCTGGTTCTTTAGAAAGATCCTTGTTTTGTTTTTGTTTGTCTGGTTTTCATTGTCATCCCCCTCCCCCCATTTCTTACTTTGGACATAGTTTTATGTAGCTCAGGCTAGATTCAAGTTTCCCATGTAGTCAAGGATGGTCTTGAAATCCTGATCTTCCTGCCATGAGCCAAACAGCTCTACCAACTGAGGATCAAGGGTTCAAACACAGGAGCCTCTAGGAGACAATCAGACCCAAGCTGTAACATTCTTGAGGCTTTTCTCCTGAAGTGCCCACTTCTTAAACCCCAGTGGTGATGGCTAGAGAGAGGGAGAGAGAGAGAGACCCTGAGACCTGGAGAGAGACAAAGAGAGACAGAGAAAAAGAGAGAGACAAAGACACAGATACTGAGATTGAGAGAGAGAGAGAGAGAGAGAAAGAGAGAGAGAGAAAGAGACTGAGAAAGACCTCTACCTCTTCCTAGGTTCCCAGGATGTTGCTGGTTCAGGGGAGGAAGAGTGGCCCTAGAAGGCTCTTAGTCTGATTTATTAAAGAAAAATTCTCGGGGCAGGCGAGCTGGGACTCTCAGCAGCTGCCTTGAGGAGGAGAATGGAGGAAGATGGGAAAGCCATGAGGCCATGCAGGTTTAGAGCCCGCATGGAGGTCAGACACATTGTGGGGAGGGGAGGGGAGGGAGTGCTAGAGAAAAGGTAAAGAAATACAAGATGCTGGGGTAGCTCGAAGCATTAGAGAAGGCGTGCTTAGAAAGCTTCAAAGAGTTCAGAAAAGCAGGCAGCCGACTTGTCTGTGGCCGGTCCGGAAGCTCTGCGGAAGGAGGGGTATTCCAGGCAGGAGAAGATCACCATCCTTTCAACACCCATCTACTTAGCATGACTTAAGGTGAACCCACTGTCCTCCAGGTGGTCTTGTGTCCAGGAGATTGACCAGTGGCAAAGATGGGTCTTCAACAGATTGACTAGAGCTTTTATTTTTTGACCAGTTAAGCTTACGGGACTTTTTGCTCCTTTAAGGTTGTCACCCAGAGACAGCCCATGTCATAGAGTCCAGAGAAGACAAAGAATTGGGGGAGAGCTTTCCTCACAGAGTGCAAGCTCAACTCCCAAAGATGAATGGTCCGAGGGGGTGACAATGGGAGCTTGGCCTTCTCTAGAAAGGCTTCTAGAAGGGAAGATTGACAAGCCAAAGCAGGGGGATGGCGTGTTGTCCTGGAATGGGTGCTGGGAGTTTCCTAAGTGGGCTGTGCACCCCTTTTCTGCTCTTCTGTGGGGTTTTTGGTGATCATGGAGTCAGATGCCTGATGGGAGTCTTCCAAGCCACATGCTGATAACATGGAGATTCTATTACAGCAAAGCAAAGGACGTTAGTCGCCATCTTGGTCGGCCATGTTGGACCCAGCGGGGTCCTGGGAGGTCTCCTGTTTTCGCTTTGAGGTCACCTTGAGGTCTTACTGTAGTTCTCTTCTACTGGGGCCTCTTTCCGTCTGCATCCAGCCTGTCTTCTTAGCTTGTCTGCAGAGTGTGGGCAGAATCACCGTCGCACGAGTTCCTTCTAGAAAGTCCCAGGGAAAGAAAGACGATAGGTTGAGATTAAGATCTCACAGAAAACGGAGATCAGGAAGGGAACTAAACATGATACATTTAAAAGCAAAGCAAAGTTCCTAGAGATGGAAAATGTTCTAGAAGCTTCCCACTTCCTAGTGCCCCAGAAGGCCTCAGAAACCTGGGCTGAACTGCATACCTAGTCCAGAGTTCTGTTCTGATGCAGAAAGATTTCTCTGACAGTCTGATTTTCTGGGTCTGTTTCTCCCACTAACTTTGCACTAAGCTAACTGCAGTTTGAGCCATTTCTGGCTCACAGTATAACATCTTTTATGTTCTTTTCTTTTTCTGTTAAGCTTTTGTCAGTTTGGGAGAAAGCGGCTGTGTAGCTGTCAGACTTTCTCTTAGTCACCAGTGGTTCCTAAAGGAACTCTCCCTGGGTGTGCTTAATCCTCCCTGTATCTCAAGAGAATCTTAAATGGTCTGTGTGCCTTTGTAAAAATAGGCAGTGGATGACTAGGACCTTTGAGGACCACTCCTCGGTGAGGGTGGGTATTATTAATGTTGAACACCTGCCCACCTCTAAGCCTGTTTCATATTTTAATTTTTAATCTTTATCACAATACAGCAAGTTAGGCATTGTGGTCATGATTTCGCCCAGGAAGCAGGCTTTTAGACAAGTTCTTGATTCCCCTTGTAAGACTGTAGTTTATACCTTATTGAAACTTTAATTTCAAGTTTCTTTTACTTTTCCCCCTATTTTAAAAATATATCCACATCTATATCATTTATAATGTCTGTCATCTGTCTGTGTGTACAGAAGTTATTTTTTATGTTCCTTGGACCAATCACCTGCTGAGAAGGAGCTTGGGGGAGGGTTTATTTGGTGCCTAGGGTTGGAGGTACAGTCATCTTGGCTGGGCAGGGGCTGTCAGCTTGTGGCATTGGGATCTTGGAGATCCTGCTAGTATCAGAACACTGGATTATGGTACAGTCAGAGTAGTTCTCACTCCTCAGGTGATCTCTGGAAATACCCACATAGACACAACCACAGGTACCTCACTGATGCTCTTAGCTCATCCGTAATCTAATCAAATTGACAGTCAAAGTTGACTGTCCCTGTACCTGATTTCTTTTATACTGTCATTGTACTGCATTTTTTCACAATTACTTCTTCATGCATGAGGATCTGTTTTCCTCCCTCATTCCCTCCCTCCCTTCCTCCCTCCCTTCCTTCCCCCTTCCTCTTCTCTCTCTCCCCTTCTCTCCCTCCCCTCCACTTTTGCTTTTTATTGAGACAGATTTTCACTGTGTAGCCTAGATTAGCTTCAAACTCCAGATCCTCCTGCCTCTAAGTTCTAGGACTTATGTACCCCCCCGCCCCCAGTTTCCTGAGAAAGTTCAGTACAAAACAGTTTACATTTGCTAAGAATTTTCGCTTGCAGTGATTTCTTTAGAGAGAATTTAAATGTTTTAAACAAGGCATCGTTCCTACAGGAGTGGATGTTTGATCTGTCCCAGAAACAGACTTCCAGTCAGTGTTGAAAGTCTTCTCACCCAGCAGTGTCTGGAGGTGGACATCCTCTTGTCCTCCTGCAGCTGAGTTCTGATCCCTTCTTCTGCTGTTGAGCCCACTCTACATTCTAGTGCAAGGACCCTTCCAAATGTCTCTGTCGTTTTCTTTAACTCTCATCCTTTCTAGAGAATAAGAACTTAGCTGCCTTAAAGCCAAGAGCTGTAGGTCTTCCTAATCAGAGTCCGACATCGCTTGCCTGTCTCTTGCTGTTTGCCCAGCTGGGATTGAAGGTGTGTGTCACCATGGCCCGCTTTTTTTGTTTTGTTTTAATTCAAGAGTTTGAAATAACAAAGTTATTATAGTATATCTTTTAATTCTATTATTTATTCTTATTTTGAGACAGGGTCACACTGTGTAGTCCTGGCTAGCCTGGATCTTGCTATGTAGACCAGGCTGGCTTCAAGCTCAAAAAGATCCACCTGCCTCTGCCTCCTAAGTGCTGATACTAAAGATGTACGCCACCATTCCATGCCTTTTTGATTATTGTTTGTCTGTAAATCTATAAATTTGACTTTATTGTAAGTTAATCTGTGTAGGAAAAAAGTTTCTGTAGGATTTGGTGGTGTCCCGAGTTTTAGTATCTGGTGGGGGTCTTGAGACATATCTTCTCGGGAGAAGTGGGAACTACTATAATGGCTGGTTAAGCAGGAAGAAGAGAAAAAAATCTAGAGGCTCTTCTGTTTTTTAATCAACGATTCCCTAACAAGTACTCTTTGACTATAATTATTAGCTAAAATCATAAGTGTGAATGCTACATTGGGAAACTTGGTGCACACCATAATTCCAGTACTTGGGAGTCTGAGGCAGGAGGATCACCACAGCCAGTGCTATATATGAGACCATTTTTTTATAAAGGAACCCAAACCTACACCCCTAAAAAGTCAGACAACTACAAAAATGCTCCCTTGGCCTGTGTTTGTGTGGCTGTGAGATTATAGAAGTCAGTTTCTTTGGGTGTTGGGGTCAGGAGGGTATTGGGGGAGTAACTCTGAGGTGCCTGAAGGAGCTCTCTGGGTGGGGAGAATGGTCCCGGTCTTGGTGGGCTCTGTGTGTGTCTTGGTGGGCTCTGTGTGTGTGTCTTGCCGAGAACCTACAGACCTCACATCTGAGATGTGTGCATCTCCTCTAAGTTGCATCCAAACCACAGCACAGCATGTAAATCCATGCATGACTTATAGGCCAGCTGTGAAGAATTAAGGATCACTTTTGCAGATTAGAATCTTGAGGCTTAGAATACTGAAATTGTCAGTGTTTGACAGTGTTAAGATCCAAATGAACAGAGCTCAACCATTGTGCTGGGATGGCTTTCAGGAAGACTTCTGTAGGCATACTTGGTATTCAGAGACGATGGATGATAACTGACCTGGTTTCTTTCTGTTGCTGTGATAAAACTGACCAAAAGCAAGTTGTGCCTGTGTGTGTCGGGGGGCGGGGGGCTTATTTTACCTTCTACTTCCAGGTCATAATCCTGGAAGTCAGGCTGGCAACTGTGGGGGACTGCTGGCTCACTGTGGCTCACTCAGCTAGATTTCCAATACAGCACAGCCTTATCTGCCTAGGGCTGGTGCTACTCACAGTGGGCTAGACCCTCCCATGTCAACCAACATACTTTAAAGGATGACCACTTGCCAGTCTGGTAAGGGACTCCCTCTTAGGTGTGTGTCATGTTGTGTTCTAGGCATTTGGGAGCTATAGCTATTGATGAGATCATATACTTATTAGTAAGTAGGAACCCTACTCCTGGAAGCTAATTAAGTAGTGAAGAGTAGTTTCTCAAAAGTAGGGTCAAAATGTGCATGCCTTATTATTTTATTTTACTGCGTCTTACAATTGTACTGTACCTTTTATTTGTCTTGGATTTTTTTGCACGTATTTTATTTTTTTGAAAAAAAGTTTATTTTTATTTTTCATTTGATGTACCTGTATGTGCCTGAATAAATGTATGTGTACCACATGTGTGTAGTACCTGCAGAAGCCAGAAGAGGGCTTTGGGGTTGGAGTAGTAGATGGTTGTGAGCTGCCAGATGTAGGAATTGGGAGGTGAACTCAGGTCCTCTGCAAGAGCAGTATGCACTCCTAAGTGCTGAGTCCTCTCTTCAGCCCCAAGGAGAGACCATTGAGCTCCTCAAATTAAAAGAAAAGATCCAAGGTCGCTCTGTGTGCTGCGACTTCCTCGTCTGCTTTGAACTTGTTCTTAAAATTCACTTGTGGATGTGCTTTATGCTTTCCCAAACACATCATCAGGTCCTCTGCTTCTCCGCAAACCCGCTCAGGATGTGCCAGCTGAATGTTAGCTACTTCAGGAATACTTTCTGAGCAGGGTTGTCTATGAGTCATGTAACAAAAGCAAAACGTTGCTGAGTGTGGAGCTGGTTCTAGCTGGTTCTGGTGAATAAAAGCTGACTGGGTGAGCTTACTTGAGAATGAGCAAATTAATCCCATGACCAGTGAGGAACAACAGTTCTGAATTCTCAGTGTACTTTGAATGGGGATTCTCCCTCCCTCCCTCCCTCCCTCCCTCCCTTTCTCCCTCCCCTTTCTCCTGCTCCCTCCCTTCCTCCCACCTCTCTCTCTCTCTTGTTCTCTTTCTCTTTCTTCTTTTCTTTCTTTCACATGCTAAGACTAGAACTCAAGATCTCACACAGGCTAGTCTGGCACCCTGCCACTAAGTTACAGCTCTAACCTTTCATTCAAAAATTTTATGTGTTTGTGTGTTTTGCCTATGTGTATGTAAGTACATCCATGTTGTGCAATGCCTTTTGAGGCCAGAAGAGGGCACCAGGTTTCAGTGGAAGATGCACCTGTTCCTTTAGAGAAAGGTATTTCAGGAAAAACAAGAAAGGCTTTTCAATTATCTATCTCCAGTTTCTGTTATAAAGCATTACTGTGACTTTAGTTATCACACAACAATTAAACCACTGTGAATGATCATTCATTAATCAAAAGTCTATCATCTCTTATGAACACAGTGAATGTTTTCAAAATCTGAAATCTGAATGACAGGAATATAATTGAACTGATTATTTTGGTTCTTTTGTGTTCATAAGAGAACAGCCTTTCTAATAGAAAGATATTGTCCATAAAGAGGATTCAGTAGAGAACAATACCAGCAGGCTGTAGGTGGATGTCAGTCAAGAGTCTATTAAATCCCACACTTCCTGTTATTTGATATAACTGTTACTAATCCTTATTGGTTTTTACTTCTCTGAACTTGGTAAGAGAACTGTGAGTCATTAGAACAATAAAAAGAAAACAAAGCCAGGCCGGTCAAAGCTCTCAAACCACCTGATTCAGGATTCTGGTCTTACTTTCCAGTGTTTCTCTTGAGGAATTAGGACTCGTCTCTCTTGCTAAGCTATTCCTTCCTTCCTTTTTATTTATTTATTTATTAATTTATTATTTTTGTTCTTTTTGAGACAGGGTCTCCCTAACGCCCCAGCTGGCCTGGAACTTGCTATGTAGACCTGGCTGGCTATGAACTCACAGAGATCCACCTGCCTCTGCCTCCTGAGTGCTGTGTTAAAGGCGTGCTCCCCCACATTATGCTCCACCGTTTTTTACTTTTAACTTCATAAATATGATTCTTGTTTTCTCAAGTCACTTCAACACACACACAAATTCTGATTATTGTGTTATTATGAAAAAACAGAAGAACGGAACTTCCGTAATGTTTTTCCAAAGGAAAACCATGAGTAAGTGTTATTTGATTATGGTCGAGGAGTAGAGAGACATCTTTTACAAAGTTGAGAACTGATCACGGCTTTATCTGCAGAGTCTAGAATTAGAGACTGCATGACATCACATGCCTCTGATTTGTACAGTGTTGGACTGATATTATTTAAGCTGCACGTTGACAACTTAAGCACTTCCCATCACCATCAAGGACATACAGAAAATATGCATGAATCTGAGACCTCTGAATTAGCCATACATGGAAATGTCAGGAGCGTTCTGTGGTGCCATGTGCCACAGGCATGTGAGGATGTGGTGGGACTAGTAGAAACCCTCCCATCTCACTGACAGCATGTGTTACGCATTAGGATGCTGCTGGCCTCTGGATTTTAATTTGTTGGTGACAGGGTCTATATTTGGAGAAAGAATTGTCTGGGCTGACTTTCTTTGCAATTACCATTTAGATTAAGTGATTATTCTCCATGCAAATCTAAATACGTTGCAGATACTGTGGGTGTGGTAGGTCTCTGTGTCAACCAGGGGTAAGAATAACAAAGAGGCCTGTTATGCATTAGTGGTGAGAGCATGGCTCTTGGAGGCTCGCACGGAGACATATTCAAGTCAACAGTGGGATAAAGGTATTGGTTGAACATCAGTGAGTTAAACCCAGTGTCCACAATCACATTGTGTCCTTGCAAACCATGTGGCCAATCCTGTGTTAGGCACACTCAGTTGTTAGGACTGTTTGAGAATCACAGGCTATGGAGCAGTTTACCTTGAGGTTTATTCTGATAGAAGATAGAGGGTGGTCTCAGATTCTTTCGCTGCAAACCTGGAAGTTACTTCTGTGTATTTTTTTCTTTTTCTCATTTTTGGTTATGTAAGTAGCAATGTAACAAATGTTCCCAGGCCTTCAAAATGAAAACCCCAGATAAGCCACATTAAGAAAATTCTGCTCTTCTGTGCACTCTAAAATGTGTTATTGAAGAGCTTTTTTTCTTTTTCTTTTTCACTTTGAGCGATTTCAGATACAGAGAAGATAATGAGTTTTAAAAGGCATCCCACTTTGTACAGGGAGTTACTGTAGTAACTACGAGCAGTTATGGCATTCCGGCCCATGCAGATTCTTCTTGGCTATTTTTGGAACGGTTTCTTTTTCTTATTTGTCTTTCATTCCCGTAGCTATTCCTATAGTTTGCATTCTCTTGTGGGGAGTTCTATCTCCCTCATCTCCTTCCCATTTTCTTTAGGGAAGGAGACTTTCTTTGCCAGATTCTTAGGCCTTTGTTTCATGCAAAATTCCATGAGTACCAGGAAGCCAAGGCCACCATTTGGGAAAAATAGACAAATGTTCTCTTGAATTCTGGTAGGAACTAAGAAGTGGAAAATAACAGTGTGGATGGAACGTAAACCCCGGGAGTGACCGCAGGCCCCTTGACTAGCTGTTTGTGGGCCGTGAGAGGAGGAGGAGTGGGTGCGAATCCTGAACTTGTGGGATTTGATTGAGTAGCCAAACTCGGGGAGATACAGACCTCTCATGATTGTTGCCTCTGTTTTTTTAAAAAAATTTATTTATTTATTATTTCGATTTTATGTTTATGAGTATATTGCCTGCATGTGTGTAAGTACAGCTGTGTCATACAATGCTTGTGGAGGTCAGAAGATGGCATCAGATCCCCTGGAACTGGAGTTATGGATGGTTGTTAGCTGCCATGTGGGTGCTGGGAATCGAATCAGGGTCCTCTGCAAGAGCAGCCAGTTCTAACCGCTGAGCCATTTGTTACCTATTTCTATTACAACCTTGCATGGGAGTTTTTTTGGTGTGGGTTCTGAATAATGGTTCTCTAATCAAACTAGATGGAAGCCTGTCAGAGAATTCAGACTTTTCCCCCCGGATGAGTTGTTTCTCTTTAATCCTGCTTTCTGGCTCTTTCGGTTTTGTAAAAGCAAAACTAAAAACCCTTGACTTGAGTAGAGAGTGGGGTTGCTAGAACGTGGCATTTGATGGTTTGTGCACGGGTATCTAGCCAGGACCTTTTACCAGCATGCCCTTTTGGCAATTATGCAATCTTTGAGTTTTGAATGTCTTTATTGATTGGGCAGCCAGACTCTAGACCCACTCTCCGAGGACAGGGTTTGTAGGTATTTTTTTGGAAAATAAAATAGTGATTTGAGACTAGGATAAAGGTACTTGGAGATAAGGAAGTAGCCTGCACATGTGTAAATGCACTTGCCATCCCTCATGGGAGGCCTGTTCACAAAATGATCCTTGGTTGGATCTGGTGTCGAAAGGTCACCCAGCAGACCTTTGGGGGCTCAAACAAAGGGGAGGGGCTTTATCCAGTTTGCATCAATCAACATGATAATCTCCAAGGCTCTCTAAAAAAAAATCACTTCAAACTAAACCATCCTGGCTCAGCCAGCATCAGGGTGTTCATAGTGTGGCTAGCAGGGGTCTGTTGCTTTATGGCTTAGTCAAGCCACTTCTAAAACCAGCCATGAAAGGAATGGTTTTTCTCGGTGTGTCCAAAGACATTGGGTTTTCTCGGTGTGTCCAAAGAAAGAATGTGCTTTGTGGAGCTTTGAATTTTTCTTTTTCTTTTTTTCTTTTGAAGCAGTCTCTCAGTATGATGCCCAGGATAGCCTAGAACTCCTGGGCTCTATTGATCCTTTTACCTCTGCCTTGAGTGATCAGCAAGACAGGCATCATCCACTCTGCCTGACTGCTCAGGATTTTAAACTTGAGGATTGAAGCATTTTACAGAAAGAAAAAAAACCAAACAAACCTTGCTAATTTGGCTGTGAGGGCTCGGCACAGTCTCCGTATCTCTGCCAGTCACCACTGTACCTTAGAGATTAAAACCTGCTTTATTGCTCATTAAACACTAGGGTGTGCTGTCATGATAGGACTTAGTATCTTGTGGATGATCTGGATGTCACAGATACCAAGAACACACTCTGGGTGCACAATTTGCAAGCATTTTCAGAGAAACGTCTACTTTCTGTAGAATCTGTAATATCTTTCTTGCAAAAGTGGAGAGAGGGGCTGATCCTCTTTCTCCTCCTCCTCTTCCTCTCCCCCCACCCCTTCTCCTCTTTTTCCTTCATACTGGGTAGGGACTGACCCCAGGGCCTCACTCCTGTTAGGCAATCATTCCACCCCTGAGCTGCACCCTAGATTCTTTGCTGCCTTGAATGCACTTGTGTCCTGTTTCTAGTCTGAGTGAGACCATCTCAGCTGCTGATCTCCAAAGGATGCAATACAGTTTGCTGTTGGCACCTTTGGTACCCAGATCAGACCCTTCTGCAGCATTGCAAGGCCCTACCACACTGATGTTCAGGAGCCTTTACAAGGTATAAATCTCTAAGGTACAGGGCTTTCAAGTGGAGATACAAAGATCGTGACAAGTCCCAGTAACGTGACACTGTGGGTGCCCGGTGTTGCACCCACTAACGGAGGCCTCTTCTCCTGGCAGGGAACAACGTCATGAGGACCATCCACGGAGTGGGAGAGATGATGACGCAGATGGTGCTCAGTAGAGGCTCCATCTTCCCAGTGAGTGTGCCTGACGTGCAGCCCAGCATCCACCCCAGCAAGCAGGCCCCGAGCGAGCAGGAGGATGTGACGGTGATGGACACGAAGCTGAAGATTATCGAGATTTTGCAGGTGTGTCCTGTGCCTAGATCTGGTGACAGAGGTGCCATTTTGCGTATTGGTTTTGCTTAAACTTTGTTCTGGGGCACTGTGTGTGTTTGTGTGTGTGTATGTGTGTGATTTGGAAACAGGGTCTGTAGCACAGGCTGACCTGGAACTCATAGCAATCCTCCTGCCTGAGCTTCTCGAGTACTAAAATTACAGATCTCAGCCACCACCTGATTTTGCTACGTAAGTATTCTGAAATGCTGTTGTCTAACTTTATTTTTTAAGTGAAGGGCAGAACTTGTAAGAAGTTTTACACAGATGCTATTTAACATATTAGCCCGGTTGGTTCGTTCCCGTGAGATACACTAATGATGACCTCAAGCAATTGCAGATGCTTTGAGGTTGGTAACGCTTTCACATTGTATTTGTGCTTTAGTAAGTATGGACCCTGATTGAGTTTTTCCTTCATTTAAGAAGAGTTTTAAAGCCAGCAAAGTTAACGATTGAATTCTAATTATTTTCCAGTTTTTGATGGAATAAAACATTCATATGTTCTATGTATCCAGATTTGTTGTTACAGAAAGTTCAAAACTTTTATTTATGGTGGGCGTGGAGTGGCAGCCTGTGATATCAGCACTCAGGAGGCTGAGGCAGGAGGATCTCTATGTATTCAAGGCTAGCAAGACCTTCTCTCCTTTCTCCCCAAATCACTATTAACTAAACTGTGTTAATCATTGCTCTTATTATTTTATGTAAATAACTACCTCTCTTTATGTTTCTAAAGGGTTAGGAACTCTTTTGGAGGCTAAGTTAGCCAAGTTTAATATATCAATTTAACAAGATCAGTTATTTCATGTATCTGGTTTAGTGACCAGACCTCTCATTACAGTGGCAATGAATTCCTAGCATTTTCTGTTTTGGCAAATTTGAAAAGCAGGTTTATGATACCTCCATTATAGCGTTTATTCCAGAGTTGGAGAAAGAAGCCTGGAGCTTTCAAGAATCTCTTACGAGTCTGAATTCAGTTTACCAAATCTTTCATCATCATGTAATGTAGACTGAGCTCCCAGAAGTGAGTCAGCAGTCCTGGAAGGGTCTGCACATCTTTCATTCACAGTAATTAGATTTATAATCATAAGACGTTTCCCAGATCCTCCAGGATTTCCAAAGGCTGAGTCTTGAGAAATGTTGGCTGGCTTCCCAACCCTGTGCTCATGATCCTGAAAATGTACTTAATGTTTGCTGACCCTGAAGCTGAAAAGGAAAGTGGCCACCTCACCTGGGAACCCAGCAAGGGAACCCTTGTTGCTCTGCCCCCTCTGAATCCTGCGGCCTTGTTTCTCCCCCAGTGACAGCAAAGGTGCCTGCGCAGGCGGGAGGCAGCTCTGTGGTCACAGCCGCACACTCATATTTCTGGGTCCTCCCAGCACTTGGTGAATTTTCCGTGAGCCTCAGCTTGCTGTCTTGACTGCCACCCCGGATCGCCTGTTTCACAGAGTCTGTGAAAGGCCCTCGCCCTGCTTCTTTCTTGGAACATCTATTCGCCAGAGTCTTTGCAGCCACTGACCGCTCTGTTCTCTCTGCCTCTCTCTCTCTCTCTCAGTGGTTATCTTTTGATTCTCACTTTTGGCCTTCTGTAACCTCTTTCTCTGATTTTTTTTGTTTGATTTTATCTTTTTAACTTTGAGACAAGGTCTCATTTTGTAGCCCTGATTGACTTTGAACTCACTCTGTAACTCAAGCTGGTCCTGAACTCATGGCAGTCCTCCTGCCTCAGCCTCTGAATGCTTGGAGTGCTGGGATTACAGGTGTGAGGGATGTGGAGGGGAAGGAGGCGGAGAAAGGGGAGGGAGATGCTGAGTCTGGGATACTGGCTGGAGGGTTAGAGAGAGCATCCTTCAACCTAGAATGTTCCAAGCTCCTTGGCGGAGGTCTCACGCTCTTGGCGCCGGGGAGTGGGGAGAAGTGCACTGAAGGTAAAGTAGATTCGCTGAACACCTCTGAGGATGCAAGATGGAAACTCTGGGTGATAACTGTGACCAGAGAAGGCTTGGAGCCTCGGGAGGGAGGGAGGGCAGGCAGACAAGCAGCAGAGGCCTTGAGAGATGAGGTCGTCAGAAACCAGGAAGGCCAGTCTCCCTGAAGCTCAGATTGCTGTTTGGCTCAATGTTCTAATGAAACCCTCCTGAGACCACAGAGGACACTGATGAGCGTTACACCCAGGAAGTGGCTCATCTCTGGTAAATTAGGTGGATGCTGACTAAACTTCACTGTAACCCAGAGCCCATCTGACTGACGGCCTTAGGCCCTTGCAGTGTGGTGTTCAGCCTTCTGCATAATCTCCGGGTAGACCATGGCGCTGTCATTTTCTTCCCACCTCAGTAATCACTCTTTCTGGGCAAGGGCTCCCAAAGCAGCAGGGAATTGTGGGATACTTTCTGTCCCTACACCAGGCAATGAGGCAGTGACTACAGAAACCCGAGGAAACACAGTGTCAAAGGGAGATGCTCCAGAGTGCCCAAGATCCAGCATTTCAGCAGGCCTGGTTCGGGTTCAGGGTTGATTGCAGTGTAGCCAGATCAGCTCTACAGGAGTTGAAATCTCAGCCTTTCTGTGCAAGAAAGAAGCTCCAGTACTCTCTGGTAGCCAAGGAAGAACGCATGTGTGTCAACAGTACTTTTTCATCCAGACTCCCAAGTGCAAAGTTTGGTTTCAGGTTGGGTTCAGAGTGAGACCCAGCAGAAATGCATGAAAGACTCTGGCATGGGTATTAACAGAACCATTATATTAAGGGCATGGGGCTAGCCTCAAAACTCGGGAGTGGAGGAGCTAGTGGCTCCTTGCTGCTTGGTGGGCTTTTTAAAGGGGGGAGGGTAATTAACAAAACCCACCTATAATTGGTGTCAGGAAGCTTATCTTATCAGTGTGAAGGAGCTGCAGTCCTTTTCACAGATGCTTGTGAATTCTGGAAGTTAAGCTGGAGTTGCCAAGGTGTCTGTCAGTCCCCCTGAGTGCTGGAACTGCTGTGGTTGTCTCTTCAGCGACATCTTACACCAAGAACCGGGACATTCAGAGGAGGGGGTGGGGGTCAGATTTCCTTGTTTCTAAAACCTGATGCATGCCATGTATAATGGCGTACATGTGTGACCCCAGCCCCTGGGGGGTAGAGGCAGGAGGATCAGTAATTAGTGCACCTTCTGGAGCCTAGTGAGTTTGAGGCCAGCCTGGGCTACATGAGACCCTGTTGCAAACAAACAATTCCAAAATGAAAAAAAAAAGTAAATAATAATAAAAATGAGTGTGTGCCTTCAGGAACACCGAGAGTGAGACCTGATGTTAGTGAGAGCATAGGCCTTTCCTTCACCTTGATGCTGACGTAAATATGTGAACAACTAAGGTGTAAAAGTTTACAAATGAAGTCTGATTGAATCATTTGAAAGATTGACAGCTGTGTAGTTGCTGTATGTCTCAACTTGCATCAAAAAAATTTGTATGTGTGTTTTGGGGGGGTCTGTGGATACCATCGCATGCTCAGGAGGAGCACAGCTTTGTGGAGTGGGTTCTCTCCTCTCACCTTCCGGTGCGTTCTGTGGATTGAACTAGGTTGCCAGGCTTGCATGGCCCTTGATTTTCTTTTTGAGACAGTGTCTACCCGTAGCCCCAGCTGGCCTGGAACTCATTATGTAGACCAGGCTGGCCTAGAACTTACTGAGATCTGCCTGCCTCTGCATGACTTGTCTTTAAGTGCTGTGCTGCCTCCGGTTGCGTCCTGAAGTGCTGGAACCAAGCTTTTACCACGTTGCATCTTTCTCCTAGTTCATCCTGAGTGTCCGGCTGGACTACAGGATCTCCTACATGTTGTCCATATACAAGAAGGAGTTCGGAGAGAGCAGCGATGGCGCGGACGCCTCTGCCAGCGGCTCTCCAGACACCTTGTTGCCATCAGGTATCTCCATGACTAGAGTTATTGTTTGCATTCTGAGTTTTAAAAACCTGGGCATTGGAGCTGGAGAGACACCTCAGAGGTTAAGAGCACTTACTGCTCTCATGGAGGACCCAAGTTTGGTTCCCAGGACCCACATGATGGCTCACAGCTGCCTGGAACTCCAGTTCCAGGGGATCCCATGCCCTCTTCTGGCCTCCATGGGCACTGCATGCACATAGTGCAGACAAACTCCTATAGGCACACACATACACATAATAAAAAACTTGAAGAAATCGGCTGAAGAGATGGATCGGGGGTTAAGAGCACTGGCTGCTCTTGCAGAGGACCCAGGTTCAATTCTCAGAACCACATGATGGCTGACAACCATCTGTAACTCCAGTTTGACGGGGTCAGACGTCCTCTTCTGACCTCTACAGGGCACTGCACAACGGGCACACTTACCTACAAGTATATACATAGAATAAAAATAATAAACAAAATTTAAAAAAAATCTTAAAGAAAAGGAACCTTTTCATATCTTAAATCCAAAAGAATTTCTATGACAGGAAGTGACTGACCTCCGCTACGTAGAATTGAGGCAGTGCTGTGTAGCTTACCTAGGAAGACCGGAAGATGCATGCTGTTATTTGTGTTAAATCTTGTTGATACTTGTCCCCTCATCACCATCACCATTCTTTAAGGCTGATATGCTCATTGTGTCATTTTCCAGATAGAATAAACAGAGTCATGGGGGAAGTGCCTTGCTAATTTTGTTCACTTCGCCAGTTACGTACTATGGTGACAAATACTGGACCAAAGCAACTTCAGGGAAGAAGGACTGTTCTGACTTGCAGTCAGTCGATCTGGCGGGGACCCATGGAGGCAGGAGCGTGAGCCACCCGGTCCCCCTGTGTCCACAGTCAGGAAGCAGAGAGACGAGTCCTGGTGCTCAGCTGGCTTCCTCCCTTTCTGCAGTCTGGCTCCCCGGCCCATGTGACGGTGCTGTGCACATCCGGGGCCGTGCGTCTTCCCACATCAGTTAAACCTTCCTGGAAACGCTCACAGACACAGCCAGAGGTGTGTTTCCATGGTGATTCTAAATCCAGAGAAGTCGACAGTGCAGACTATCACGCTCATGAAGGTCCCGGACCCCTGAGGTGTCTCCAACTCCAGAGTCTGAATCTTTTTAAATGTTGCGCCCTTTGGGTGACAGTCCCGGAGAAAAATTTCATGCTTAGATCAAAGAGCAGTGTGGGCTGCAGCTCAGAAGGACAGGTGTTTTATGAGAACAAAGGGCAGGCATTCCCCAGGGCTTTGCATGCGGCCTTGTAGCTCACATTTGAAAAGTAGAAGAATGAAGTCACCTTGTTTCTGAAACTTGGAATATATCTTCCCCAAAGCACAGAGATGGCTGGAAGATGTTTGCAACTGTAGACTAGACTTTGTGAAAAGTAAGAAATATTAGACCGCCATTTTGCTGCACAGACCAGGTCACTTCAGGGCTGGAAATGACCTCTTAGAAAATATTTAGCCAATGCCCAGAGTTCTTTTCTGAGGCTGCTGTCTGTACAGATAGGAAAGTCTTCTGACCACGGCATTGTGACATCTTTTTTGTCCACCAATCAGTTTGACAGGAATGATTCATTGATGGCAGGTGTAGCTAGAATGGGGACCAGATCAGATGCCCCACTCCCCACGTCCACCGAGACGCCGCCTGCCTAGTGGATGGAGCGCTGCCGGCCGCAGCAGCAGTCACTCCTGGCACCTCTGTTACAGGGCTAAGAATCAGCTTCCCAGATGTGCTGAACCCCAGAGGGCCATTTCCAGGAACAGAAGAAGAATCAGAAAGCCCTGTTGGCGGCTGTACTGACGGAACATAGCAATTATTGGCTCCCAGAAGCCAGACTTCTGGAAACTTGAGCTCTGAATGTCAGTAAAGTACCAGAGTAGAGGTTGAGGGCACACAGAAGACTCTCTCTGGTAGACGGGATGGTTTTCCTCGTGCTTGTGTGTGTGGCACAGGCATACATTTCTGGGGAGCAAGTTTCCCCTCTTCTCCCTCTTCTGACCTCTCCCTTTTCTTTTTATACATTGGAGTTGAGAAATGAATTCTTAATTATCATTTGAACAGGCTTTTTTGGTAAAGATACCTTCAAAATGTTAGTGTGTGCGGGTGTGGTGAAGAGTTATGATGGGTCAGGAGTGGTGGCACATGCCTTTAATCCCAGCACTCCTGGCAGGGCCAGGCAGAT
This sequence comes from Eospalax fontanierii, assembly GCA_035773235.1. NCBI lineage: Eukaryota > Metazoa > Chordata > Mammalia > Rodentia > Spalacidae > Eospalax > Eospalax fontanierii. Next base: position 15,591,691 of record CM069551.1, read on the forward strand.
CTCTGTGATCCTGAGGCCAGCCTGGTCTACATGATAGTTCCAGGACAGCTGGGGTGATATGATGAGACCTTGTCTCAAAAACTAAAAGCATAACAATAAAAGAATCATGCTGGGTCACATAAGAAAGTGACTTGGTTCCACAAGAAAAAGAGATGGATTTTTAGAAGCAGCAAGCTTAGGTAAAAAAGTCCTCATTTGAGTGTACAAGAACAGGGTTCCTCCTGTGTATTTTAATTCATTAAAATTTTGCTCTTTGAGGCTGGAGCAGTGGCTCAGTGGTTAAGAGCACTGACTGCTCTTACAGAGGACCCCAGCTTCAGTTTCCAACATCCATATGGCAGCTAACAACCATCTGTAATAGCAGTTCTAGGGAATCCAACACACTCTTCTGACCTCCATAGGCATTGTACAACATGAGTACACTTATATATATTCAAACAAAATACTCATAAAATAAAAGCAAATGAATCAAAAACAAATTTAAAAATGTTTCTTCCATGTCATTACCAGTTTAAGTTATGCATATGTATTTTTATCTATGTAAACACATGTATATTTGGTATGTCTGATAAATATGTACAAACTCATATATGAGACACTTTTGTAAATGATGAGCTTTGATCTTTTAATACATATTTGAATATAGTGATACATTAGTATTAAGCACCATTTACATTAAAAATGGGAGCAGTATGAACCCTGGGTTCATTATACAGCACCTAAATAAATAGAAACTTTAATTTTAAATGCTTATGTTTAACTGAAACTGTATTGTAGTTTTCCAAACTATTAAGTAACATTTAGTGGCACAAAGAAACTAAGGCAAAATTTTTCTCAGGTAACCTAGTATGAAAATGAATGTTGTGGCTCCTGATTAAGATAAAGACTAAATTTACCATCTGTCTCTGCAGCCATTGTCCCTGACATTGACGAGATCGCTGCTCAGGCAGAAACCATGTTTGCGGGAAGGTAAGGTTATGTACCTTTATTTTATTTGCGAATGTATTTTACCTAGAAACTTTCAGTAATTTCTTATCATTCACCTTATTTTATACATTTTTAGATCCTCCAGTTGCTTCTAGCATAATTTCTGCAGAAATGAAACTTCTAATTTACTCTAGAGGAGAAAGTGTAACTCTGTTTAGATCAGCTTCAGAAAGGTTGAGAGATATGAGACCTGTGTATTGAACTTCCCAGAATTCTTTGCTTTTCTTTCCTCTGACAACCGCAGGACACGGATGCTCTTTAACGCCCCTGATCTGAATTTCCTGGTATCTTGTAAAACATTGCTTCCCTGAATCTTAGGCACGGGAGCCAAGAAAGCACCTTCTCCGCTGTTATCATTAACTTTGTATGTGAGAAATCAAGCTATTTTTCTGCCAGTTGGAAGCATCCGTGGTTAAAGGACTGAGGGCCTGTGGGGTGACTGCCTGTGGGGTGACCCTCCATTGCTACCTGGTCTCTATTGGGTATTGTTTCTTCTTCGGAAATAACATATTAACAATCAAAATGAAAAAAGCAAAATATCTCGGAATTATGGAGGGTCTAGTGCTCACTCTAACTGCAGGCTTGAAATGAGAAGCTGAAAATCTTCACCAAGCGTTTTGCTTCCTTCTTTTCAAAAAAGAAAGACAAACGTAGGATTAACAGAGATGTAAGATCCAGAGTTCTAGGAGATCTTGTCGAGGGAGGAGAAAGGGAAGGGAAGGAGGGAGGGAAGGAAGGAGGGATGGAAGGAGGGAGGGAGGGAGGGAAGGAGGGAGGGAGGGAGGGAAGGAGAGAGGGAGGGAGGAATGCCCGGATGCCCATCTTCCCCTGTGCCTTGATCTCTCGGGGTTTGCCAAGGAACCCGTGTCTCTCTTTGTTCATCATCAATTACATGACATAAAGAAACAAAACTCTCTTCCCTTCCATTTCCTGATTTCAGAACACATGGGGTCCAAGTCTGGAAACACAGGTTCCATTTAAATGGCTTTAATACAGATGTCGTATGAATGGGCTGCTTCAGAATTACTTTTGGCCTTATAGGAAGGAAAAAACTCCAGTTCAGCTTGACGATGAAGGGGGCAGGACGTTCTTACGGGTCCTCATCCACCTGATCATGCATGACTACGCCCCGCTGCTGTCGGGAGCTCTACAGCTGCTGTTCAAGCACTTCAGCCAGAGAGCGGAGGTGCTTCAGGCCTTCAAACAGGTGAGCTTGGGACTGGCGAGCAGCCCTGGGAAGAGCGCTTGCCTAGCGTGAGCGGGTCCGGGTTCAGCCCTTAGCTCTGCACACACACACACACACACGCACACACACACATGCGTGCACACACACGTACGAGTCACACATAAAATTGAGTGTCCTTCAAGCTCTGAAAGTGTTTATTATAATACCCTCCCTGACCGTAGGTTGCGGACTGGATGAGGTTGAGTTCCTTGGGGCCCTTTTTGTTGCTGTTGACGGTGTAGCACAGGCTAGCCTGGAACTCACTGTGTTGTTTGAGGTATCCTTGAGTGCTTGTTAAGTCTTTTGCCTCTGCTGCCCAAGTGCTGGGATAACAAGTGTGCAGTGACATGCCTGGTTTGGTAGTTTCTGTTTTGAAAGGTAGATGTGATTTGTCCATGCCAAGACATGAGCTGTTTTAGAGAGTCTCCCACAAGCCATTTTCAGTTAATATCTTTTTTTTCAATATTTTGTCTATTTTTATTTTATGTGTATGAGTGTATTGCCTGCATGCGTGTAAGTACACCCATGTTATGCAATGCCTGTGGAGGTCAGAAGAGGGAGTTGGGTTCCCCTGGAGTTAAGGACATTGTTAGTTGCCCTGTGGATGTGGGAATCTTCTGCAAGAGGAGCCAGCACTCTCCTGCTGAGCCCCCTCCACAGCCCCTCAGTTAATATCTTTAATAAAAATGAGACAATAACATTCGGGATGGTGTTGGGGCAAATGGATGTATTAGGAATTTTGTTGACACTGTTGTTATTTTGGCCCAAGATTTTGTTTACTGACGCATTTGATAAGCAGTAGCTATTTTATGATTAAAAAAATAAAAGTGTAAATCCAAAAGAAAAGTACTGTGTAGACCTTTTTCTTTGTGGTCTCTGAAGAACACATTACTTTTGCAATGATTTGTTGTACTTTTGGGCAGTTCACTAGTATTTAGTGCATTTAGTGGAGTGTGGACTTTTATTAGGAATCTTTGCAGGAATACACTGATAAATATGAGATAGTTCAGTGATGCCCATGTAGATAAGAGTATTTTTAGGTCTATATTTATATGCATATGATATAGGAAAGTTATAAATGAGTGACTCCCAAGCTTTGAAACTATTGTTTAGTTTGTGAAACAGATATACAGAGTTTCAGAAAAATTAGCATATGCTCTAAAATTAGAGTTAGACTATCTCTTGTGTTAAATTACTTTTCAACATTTTGGAAAGTTTTACGAGGGCACACCTTTTCAAATTCCTTTACCTGTGTGAATATATTGGTGGGAGTTAATCAATGCTTCCAGGTAAATTTTTATGTAACTTTTTCATGTAAGTGTTCATGAATGTTCTAGAAAGGCGGAACCAAAGGTTAAAGGCAGGTGGACAGGAGGAGGGACAGTCAAAGTCATTTAAGGCACTAATGGCCGAACTTGTGTGTTCAGGTACAGCTGCTGGTGTCGAATCAGGATGTCGATAACTACAAGCAGATCAAGGCAGATCTCGACCAGCTTCGACTGACGGTGGAAAAATCTGAGCTGTGGGTTGAGAAAAGCAGCAACTACGAGAACGGGGAGATGAGTGAAGGCCAAGTGAAAGGCGGTGAAGAGCCAAACGAGGTTCGTTGCCAAGATCTCTTTTTAACTGTTGTCTATGTGTCTTGTATTTATCCATGAATGTATGCATTGTAGGTATGCATCTATCTTTCTGTTTATCATCTATCTGTCAATCTATCAATCATCTACTTATCGATCAATCATCTATCTTTCATCTATCAATCATCTATCATCTATCTCTATCATCTATCTGTATCTGTCTAGCTATCATTTGCCAGTCAATCTATCCATCAGTCTCTCTCTCTCTCTATCATCTATCAGTCATCTATCATCTATTTACCAATCTATCATCTACCAATCTAACAATCATCTATGACCTTTCTTCTCTCACTCTATCACTCATCTATCATTTATCATCTATCTTCTATCAATCAATCTTCTATCTTTCAATCATCTATCTATCATCTATCAATCATCTGTCATTTATCTGTAGTGTGTTTATGTATGCACACGCACATGCTTTGCATATATGTGGCGGTCAGAGTACACTATACTTGAAGTCAGTTCTCTCCTACCAGATGGGCTCCAGGGACTGAACTCAGGTCAACAGGCTTGGGACCATGTGCCTTTACCCGCTTGGGACTATGTGCCTTTACCCACGGAGCCATCTTGGCGGCTTCTCTGCCCCTCTTTTGGAATAATCCAAACAGAACTTTTAAGTTGGATGTGTAACATATGCTCTACAACCAAAACTGTTCAAGGAAGCATTTCATCTGAGCCACAGAACAGTTCACAGTGTTCACTTCTAAGCTTATGGATTCCTGAAACCTGTCCTTTGCTTCATGCTAGCCGGTGGCTGCTACCTCTGACCATGTCTGTCTGAGTATTTCCCTTCCTCATTTCTGCTGTGAATCATGCGATCCAGGAGTCAGTACAACGGAATGGAGTGGGGATGAGGAAAAGGGGACTGACCTCGAGCTGGGGCACCCTTAGGGGAGAGAGAGGGGTGTTTACAGTGCCTGATAGCCAGCTAGTGGACCATTTCTTTACGTGTGTCTTCATATAATACACAGAGGTAACTAAATGGCAGGGTGTGGTGTTAAAGAGGTGCGGTAAGGTTGTGATCTTCTGTCGGTGTTTTCGTTTGTAGGGGGTCATTTAGTTTGATCTTTAACGTGGCCACCTTTTCTTTTCAAACAGTGTTTTACTGCTTGCTCTGTCACCTCCAACATCTTGACTGGCAGTCCGAGGACTTGCTTTCATGCCTGCCTGGTATTCTATTTAGTTGTTTTCACTCTGCGGGGGTATAAGCTATTTGGGCAGGCTTACCTGGCATAATACTCAGAATATTAGGGGGGGAAGAGTGGTGGCAGATCAAGGTCTAATCAAGCATTCGACATGCTGAAAAGTTTCAAGGGGGAATTGAACTGTTATTTTGACAATCTCATGACTGTCGGTTATCTGTAAGAAATTCTTCACTTTATCCTTTAGGAACTTTCCCTGTGATTTTGCAGTAATATCAGAGTGTAGACTTTCTACTCTGTAAAAACATTTTTTTATGATTATTTATTACTTCATACATCCACACCACAAGGCAGAAGTCTTTGCATATGGAATCTTTTTAAGTATCATAACAAACTTTGGAGACATCCATAGAGTCATATTTCTAAGTCTGAATACACCAAAGCTTGGAGAACCCAAGAGCACCCTCAGGCAGTAACTCAACCAGCATTTGAACGATAAGAGTCATGCTCCTCAGCCTCCCAAGACTCAGGGATCACTGCAGAGAAGGGGACAGAAAGATTGTAAGAGCCAGAGGTGGTGGATGACCACAAGGAGACAGTTTTCCAGAGAGCTGGGAGGTTACTCACATGAATTCACGCAGTGATGACAGCATGCACAAGTCCCACACAAGCTCAAACCAGACAAAATCCCAGTGTAGACACGGGGACGTGGGTAAGAGACCCCAAACCAACCTAAGGAAAATTTGGCAACCAACGGCTGCTGGGAGAGGAAGAGACAGTTTCTTTCAAATATGGAACTCTTGGTAGGTTAAGCAGGCTCCAGTAGATGGACCCACATTGAAAGAAATTGGTGACACAAATTAGATGCTACTGGCTGTAATACATACATACATATATAATGTATATATATAATATTTAAATGGGTTGGGAGTGACAATAAGAGGTTGTGCAGATAGGGGAAGGAATCTAAAGATCATCAAATTATAATGCAGGAAAATCACAAAAATTCAATTAAAAATGCTCCTCATTAGTAAACAGAGAGAAGATCCATGTTCTTTAATATGAGACTTTACTTTTTGACAGTATTTAATAATAGTAATGGATATGTTACACTTTTATAAATTACAGTCCTTCCTTCTGAAAATTGTATTTTGCACATGTTCTAGAGAATATAGTATTGTTTCTCTTTTCAGTCAGTCTCTCTCTCTCTCTTTCTCTCTCTCTCTCCACACACACACACCCCTAACCTTAGCTCTTTATCAAAGTTTACAAAAGAGGAGTATATACAAGGTGTATCGTGAAGGCTGTTAATCTCGTCTGCGTTTCTGGCTCACTGAGGAAAGGAAGAAGAAAGTCATTCCATCATGGTGTGTGTGTGTGTGTGTGCTCTCCCTGTTAGAAGCCTCTCTTTCCATCTGTGTGGCGAGGAGGAGGAGCTTGTAGTTTAATAGAGGGTATTCTGAAGACAGAGCACCATTATGTGTGGACCACACGCTTTTCTATGGATTCAAGTGACTACGAGTTATGCAAGCTGGTATTTATTTATTGGATATCAGATTTAGCAGTTCAGGAAATGGTAATGATTTTAGGTACTTCAATGAGGAGGTGGTTTACTCTGAGGAATTAGGAGTTTGGGAAATCTGGAGTGGAGCTTGGGGGTTGTCCTTGGCCTGTGATTTCAAGGTCAGGTGATCATGGGGTGACGCTGTTCAGAGGTCAGTAAGCTGCTTCGTCTGCTGCCTCCATCGCTGCATGCATGAAAGCGTGGCACCTGATGATGGACCTGTTGGAATTTTCTTTTTGACCCTCGTAGTTCCTTAATCCTCCCAGGAATATGCGTTTTAATTTCCTCTGGCATCCAGGTTCTGCATGACTTCATCTCGTTGGCGGAAGCTGAATTGAATTTAGAGCCTTAGCTACAGGGGAGCTGATGAGAATGGTCTGTGCTACAGAGGCCTCTAAGGGAATGTGGAAGAAGACGGAGATAATAACAACCAGTTCAGAGCCTACGACACGGGGAATTGGCGGTGGGGGTAGCAGTCAGCCGCCCAGGATTTACTACGTAGGACCTGCATAACTTTGAGCAACTTGCTTTCGTTTTCCAAGATTTATTTTTATCTACAACTGGACATCAGGGGCTGGAGAGAAGGCTCGGTGGTAGTTAAGAGTGCTTGTTGCCCTTACAAAGGACTCGAGTTCAATTCCCAGAACCCACATTGGGTAGCTCATAACTACCCATAACTCCAGCTCTGGGGAATCTGACACCTTCTTCTGGCCTTTGAAGGCACTGCATGTAATGCACATAGATATACACACATAGACATAAATCACAAAAATTAAAAGAATGAACATCACAGTGATACTTAGCTCACACTGGGAGGAATCAGCAAGCAGCTTCTGTGTGGGGTGCTTGTGTCAGTTAACGTGGCTTCATTGGGAAATTGATTACCTGACAGTGTGCACAGTAAAATGAGATTAGTTATAAGTGGCATGAAGCAGTGAGACTCCACTTTTAATCCACTACCTCAGTCTTGACATCATGGACCAGTGAACTTCCCTCCAAGGCTGTCTTTCTCATGATGGTATCCTAGCAACAGCATTCTAGATATCTGTGTACACCAGCACCTAGAAAGCAAACCTGTTCTGAGCCCCACAGTGGCTCATGGTGCAGAGAATAGTAAATCCAGTTAGGGCTGGAGTCCTCAGCCCTAACTGACACATCTGTATCACACCCTGTGATCCCAAGGCTCAGGGATCATTATGGAAAAGAAAGAGCCAGAGGCTGCGCATGACTACAGCCAAACGGTGTTTTCCAGACAGAGCAGGGCAGTTGTACGCATGAACTTACAGTGCCTTTGACTGCATGCACTAGACCAAGCCAGGCAAAATCCCAGAGTGGATGAAGGACGGGCTCATTTCTTGCACCCCTGGCTGAGGAGCTATTGGCAATTGGTGGCTGTCGGGGGAGGAGATCCAGTTCTCTTCAGGGCTGTGGCTCCTGAGAGGCTGCCCATGCTCCTGCAGCTGGCCCTGCACCTGGGCACATACTGGAGGCACCAGGTGCACTCAGCGGGTTTTAAAAAAGAACTTGTGAAATTGGGAGGGAATAGTGGTGGAAAGATAAGAGAGAATTAGAGGGGAGGGAATCAGGTAGACTTCATCAAAACACATTGCGTGTATGCGTGATGTTCTCAAACAATAAAAAATTATATATGTATATATGTGTGTATATATATATGTACATATATGTACATATATATATATATATATATACACACACACACATACATATAATAGAATGTTATCAGCAAGAAGTTATTCTGGGCAGTGTGGTGGCCCAGGCCTTTAATCCCAGCACTCAGGAGGCAGAGGCAGGCAGATCTCTGTGAGATCAAGGTCAGCCTGGTCTTCATAGCGAGTTACAGGCCAGCTGAGGCTATAGGGAGACCCTGTCTCAAAAAGCCAAAAAACAAACAAGAAATTCCTGTCGTCTCTCAAGAAACCATCATATTAGCTTTCTCGCTTAATGGTTTCTCCAGGTGCACATATTCATTAAACACAAGAAAGCTTGAACAATACTTTCTGTAGTCTGTTCTGGATATGTTGTCACTGTGCCGGGTCAATGTGTGACAGGCGTATCCATATCCTCTGATGTGTGTTGGTGTGTTGGTGCACCTGGCTTTTAGTAAGTCGTGATGGACATTTGAGTTCTTTACAGTGGCGATATTGTGAAGAAAATTTCCTATTAGAGTGGTGCTTCTGTGGCCGCCGACGCTGTGGCCGCCGACGCTGTGGCCACCGACGCGCCTCTTCCTCTTGAGTCCATTCAAGAGATCGTTCAGGATACACGCTGCGACAGGACTCCCCGTGCTGACTTCACCAGCCCACGCGTGTGTCTCCCGTAGGGCTTGTGTCTCTTCCAGCTGTAGGAGTTGCTGAGTGTAAATGCTGAGTGGGCATGGTGGCCTGCCTGTAATTCTAGCCTCCAAGGCCAGACACAGGGCAAGCTGGTTAGTGACACTAGCCGTAGTGGCAAGCTCTGGGATTGACTGAGATACCCTACTCCAGTTAAGGTGGAAGGACGGTGGAGGGTGATTCTGGACGTCAGTCTCGGGCCTCCACGCGCCGTTCCTTCTATCTGGATCACCAGTGCTGTGGAGACGGCTGCTAGGTGCTGAGCAGTAGTGTCTCAACTTGAAACTGCTGCCGAGTACATATTAAACATTGTTAGGCTGTCGTTACTAGTAGGTAATAGGCAGTATATATCTGTTGGTCCCTCTTTCCTCTTTCTCAAACCCGTGACCACGCGCCCACTGCTGAGTACTTTCTTTAAACACACCCATTTCTCTTTTGGTGCCTATCCCGTTTGTAATCTCTTCCACGTGAACTTTTAATGTCAGCCATTATACTCTTTTCTTAACTTAAATTTGATTTTTTTAAAACATCTAGTTGGTGATTGCTTTTTAATTTTTTTAAAAAATGTATGTGTACAAGTGCTTTCCCTGCATGTGTGTAACTGCACTTGTGTTACGCCATGCCCATGGAGGCCAGAAGAGAGTGTCCGATTCCCCTGGAACTGGAGTTAACTGATAGTCTTGAGCTGCCTTGTGGATGCTGGGAACTACACCTGGGTCCTCTGCAAGAGCAGCCAGCCCCCCCAGTTGTTAGTTTTAAATTATATTTTATTCCTTAAAATTTTTTTTTGGATTCCATATGTCTATTTGATATCCATATGTGATACTTACAGGATCTGAGGAATTTCCTTAGGGTTTCATAAGAGTTTAACTCATTTCATTCTGTTTTGGGTCATCTTTGTGAGTTCTTACATTTTTAAAATAGATTTCATTTTCAGAACAGTTTTAGGTTTAGAGGAGAATTTCCTGAGGAGGAGAATGTCCCACAGAGGACAGAGATTCTTCACATATTCTTTATAGCGTCTGGGCTTAGTGTGGTTTATCTTTTAGAACTGATGAGCCACCATTGACACGTTTTATGAACTGAAGCCCATACTTTATTCAGGATTGACTGCCTTTGCTTGCAGTAAACTGTTGGTTCTGACGTGACGAATGACATCAATAGCCCAGCGTCTGCAGAGCAGACCCACTGTCCGAATGTCCCCCGCTTAGCACCTGTCAGCCTCTTTCCATGGAGATGGTGGAAGCTAGTCTCTTTACTGTCTTTGTGGTTTCATCTTTTCCTAATTGCTGTGTGACTGGAACCATGTAAGACACATCTGTTCCAGGCTAACTTCTTGGCTTTGCCAGTACGACTTTAGGTTTCTTTCTTCATCCGTTAGTTGATGGCTTACGTAGTCCACTGCCTGGGTACTAAAGGTTACTCACACATTCACCTATCGGAGGACAGCCTTTTTGTTTCTGGTTTGGGACAGTTATAAATATGGGTGTGATAGGTGTTTGTGGCAGATTCTGAACCAGCATGTTTTGACGTCCATCCTCTGGCTTGAAGTTGGGTATTAGAGTACCTGCAGTTACTGCAGCCTGTTGCCAGGGGGCACTGCTAGTCTGAGCCCACACTGCTTCCTCCTGTAGGCCTAACTTCACATATCTTGGGCTTAGCTCTTCAGTGGTGACAGTCAGTCGCTCAGGACCTAGGGGCAGGGTTTCCCAGCTGATACTGGCGTTTGCCTTCTAGGACACTTACTCCATGGCCTTGCAGATTTTTATATTGCTCCTGCTTGCTTGTTTAGGAGTTGGAGTGTTGTGTGGGTAGGATTCTCTGAGAGTCCTACCCAAATGTACCCACCAAAAATGTTCTTAAAATAGGCTTATATGTGGAATCTAGGTGTTTTGTAATAGGAAGGCACTTTGTAGTTGTCAGCTTTTTTGTTTTTTGCAGAAGTTCTGGTGATGTGTTTATTTTGTCATTTAATCGGCTTATTTGGTTGCTGTTATGAACTTAATTCCTTGGAACTTTATACATAAATTCTTCTGAGGCCTGACCTGAATCCAGAGAAGCTCCTGTTTGCTTCTGGGAGACTGGGACACTACATTCTGTAACCATATTAAATCCAATTTTTGGTTTGGGACTTTGGAGACCTCTTTATTAATGGGAATTCTGCTCCCAGATTGTGAAAAAGTGGGTTCATCTCTGTGTATAGGGTGTGGTGTGGAGAGTGCGCTTCTTTAGCTTGGACCAGAGCCAAGGTCAAGACATGCTCCTTTGGTCTCTCCAGTGGGCTGGCTTTGCCTGACCTAGTACTGTGGTAAGGCCCTTTGGTAGTCACTGCTCGGTGGTTTCGGTCAGACTGTCCATCTTTCTTGGGAACCAGGATCGGTCCCTCTCTCTTGCCTTCCTTCCCCTCTCCCTCCTCCACCTCGCTCTCTCTCCCTGTTTCTCTTTCTGTCATTAAAACTCAGATTCCAGTTAGGCAGGCATGGGCAGAAACCCAACAGAACCTGGAGCTTGTTACTGCTCTGAAATTTTTATGTATTTTCATGGTTTCTGGCTTCCTACTGAAAAGAGGTCTCTTAAATATCTGATCTGTCACCTTGGATGTTATGTAGCGGGCTTTCGTCACGCTCTGCTCACCAGCTCTTGAGGATAAACGGCTCCTCTGTTCTGATCCCTGGTCTGTTGCTCTGGTATCTGCACTGATGCTGGGTGTCGACCATGTGGACCACATTCTTCTTTTCTTGATTAACTGTGTTGTTTCTCCAGAGTAAAATGCCTCTTTCAGTGTAGTATGTGTCCCTTTACCAGCATGCTCACTCCTTTGGTACCTATTTGAAATTTTCATTTCTGTTCCTAAAGTTTGATGTTCAGACTCTAATCTGTCATAAAAGATGGCAAACTCCTTCATTCTGTTCTGATTTGTGTGACAGGAAAGGAAGGGTGAGCACGGGCCTGAGAACTTGGAGAAGGGTTCGGTCTAAGCACATAGCATGGGCTTGCTTTGAAGGCTGGAGAGGAGTTCTAATATAGTCAAGAATAACAGCAACAATCACTAAGAATAGGTGATTTGCATTTGTAGTGGACGGGAGTGGGGAGACCCTGAGGATTCATTGGTAGGTAGTGAAAATATCATCTTGGGGATTTTCATCTGGCAAAATCCATCATTGTTTAGAAATACACGGACAAAGGTTAGGGGAGACATCCTTCTGCACAAGTTCAGGTGTGAGGCTGTGAAAGCTCTGGATGGGGGAGGTGATGGAAACGTAGGCAGAGAGGTGGACAGAGAAACCAGAAGGGCCCCTCTGTAACGCATTACTTTCAGGAGAAGAAGGACAGGGTTAGCTTACACAGAGCCAAGTCATCAACATTATGCAACGAACCAGCAGCCAAGGACAGTAGTGGCAGGAGGTTACAGACAGGATGAAATCCAAAGCATTGGAAACAGTCAGTAGCAGGCAGCATGCACTCTGTAGGCTGCAGAATAATAATCCTTTGTGACTCAGCGAGTCTCACAGAGGCTGTGAACACAGCCTTTGGCATAATCTGAGTGGATCACAATGGTCTAGCTCTGTTGCTTCGTAGACACCAGAGGACCGTATACCATGAGAACTATTCAACATTTGGGCAAAAAAGACAGTTCAGTAACAGAAATGCTTTTAAAATATTTGGTTATTATATCTTATTTTAAAAGCAATGCTGATTGGAAATGTTTATACAGTTCAGCTCTAAGTCCCAGTTTTCCTTCCTGTTTGTTGGGTACAGCATAAGGTCTTTACAGCAAAGGTTGGGGAAAAAAGATTAGACTCAAAACAAAACCTTATATGACACATACATGTTTTCTCTGTACTTTATCTTAACTGCATCCGTTTTCATGATTCTCACTCCCCCTGCCCAAGCTGATAAAACAGTCTTGTAACTTCTTATCAGAATAGAGTTTACCACAGATGGACGTGAACTTTCCCGATTGGACATGGCCCTTCAGCTGCTGTTATATGAAAATTTTCAGCATAAATGAAAAAGGAATTAGTAGTTGTCATTGTAAGCAAAAATACAAAGTGTTATAGCTGTCTCCTTGGAAACATCAGAGTTCTTTTTCCCTCTGACTTAAGTTCTGTGTGGTATCTAGTAATAAAGATGAATGACTGAGTCCATTTTCCAATACCTCACAAACCTCAGAACACGACCCCACTTTACCCCATTTCTAGAGTTGATGTCCAGTAACTAGCGAGAACGGAGCGTATTTGGCATCCAGTGTCTGTTAGCTTTGTTCTCTGTGTGTATGAGTATCTCCCTGTATCTTCCAGGGCACGGAAGAGCCTGTGCTATCATTCTGGAGCTTAGAGGCTGGCGTAGAAGTCGACGGTGTCAGCAGCATTAGCAGCGATTACTAATTCGCCTCTTTCAAATGTGTGTTTTCTAAATTTAGGAGGGAGAGACTAGCTCGGGAAACTGTATCCGAGTGGGCTAAGTCAGGATTGCCCTTCCTGCACCTCTGTCTCTGTATTGAGTGTGGGAAGCAGGTCACCTGTGCGTGTCTGTGCTCCAGAGGAAGTCCTTGTGTGTGCTACTTTGGTTGTTTATTGTGCTTAGGATGAGATCATTTCTTTCTGTGTATATGTGTTTATCTATGTGCCTATGTAGTCTCCAGCATTTTTAGTTAAAATTTGCTGTGTTTATGTATGTGTACATATTCATGTATGTGTGTGAGCAGGTCTGCACGTGTGCATATAGAGGCCAGAAGTCAGCATTGTGAGTCTTTTCTGTCACTTTCTACTTTAGGTTTTGAGACAGAGTCTTTCACTGAACCAGATTTAGCTACAAAGACTGACCAGTGAGCCCTGAGAATCCCCCTGGCTTCCAGCTTCGTCTGCTAAAAATTAAGTTGTATAATGTGTGTATGTGTTTGGTCTATGCAGTGCACCTGTGTGTCATACAATGCCTGGAGTGGCCAGAAGAGGACATCAGACCCTTGGAGTTATAGATGGCAGTTGGCTGCCATGTTCGTGCTGGGAACCAACCTAGGTCATCTGCAAGAGCAGCCAGTGCTCTTAACCACTGAGTCATCTCTCCTGTCTCCTCTCACTGATTTAAAATTCGATGTTTAGACCATCTATCTAGTTTTTGATTGAGGACATTCTTTTCCGTTTTCAATTTTTCTACTTGGTCCTTTTTAAATACATGGAGTCTAGATTCAAGTCTGTTGTATGTTTCCAATTTTGCTCTTGTCCTCCTAGTGTATCTGTGACGTAAGGGATGGAATTATCTGAGTAATGTTCCTGAGGGTCTCAGCCTGGTGTCTAGACAAGGGGGAAAGATTGTTTGGGTGTGTGCACGCCTCTTTGAGGGTGCTGTAGAGTGACTCAGCTTCACGAGGGATCTGTGACTTGCGCCCCTCAGCAGGGCAATCCAGTTTCTCTGGACCCCGTGTCAGGTGCTCCAGAGTGATTCCCTCAGACAACAGTCACCGTCTAGTGGGAAGCAGTTTGTGGGCACCGTCATCAAGATGGTTTGCTCTCTTTTAAGAGAAAGGTGCATGGGGTTGGAGGGTGGGGAGAGCAGTTCCTTGGAAACTGAGTCCTGTTCTGGTGTCCAACAGATCACCAGTCCCTTCTCTGTTGCCCTATAGAGGGTCAGGGCCTCACAGGCCTTGCTGATGCTTGGCTTATGGTTCCTCTTCTCCAAAAAACCATCCTTGTCCTTTCCAACTTGGGCCCAGCGGAATGGCTCCCACAAAGAAAGGTGATGAGAAGAAGGGCTGTTCTGCCAGCGACGAGGTGGTGACCAGGGGATTCACCATCAGCATTCATGCATGCGTGGGTCGGGCTTCAAGAAACAGGCCCCTTGCTTGGGTGCTCAGAGAAATCCAGAAATTTGCCATGGAGACATGTACTTCAGATACGCACGTCGATGCTAGGCCCAACAAAGCCGTCTGGGCCAAAGGACTAAGGAATATTCCGTATCATATCTGTATCCTGTTCTTTTGTCAAGAAACCGTAACGAGGGGGAGGATTCGCCAAACAAGCTGTTTGGTTGGTAACCTATGTCCCCGTACCACATTCAACAATCCAGAAGCTGTCAATGTGCATGAGAGCTAACCACTGAGAGCCAAATAACGTTACTAAACTTTTTCAAAACAAAAACCAAAAAGCCAATCCAGAGGCTGTCAGTGTGCTTGAGAACTAACCACTGAGAGCCAAATAAAGTTACAAAACTTCAAAACCAAAAAGCCACCCTTACTCTTGTGAAGGATGCTCTGGGGTCGTCTGGACACTGTGGAGTGATGCGGCAGCCATAGACCTGCCTGCCAGGTGTGGGCAGTGTTATTCTTCAGTTCTGTGATTGTGTTCAACATATGGATTTGTTTTAATTATAGAAGATTTCAGAGTAGAGAGCAGCACACTTTCAGGGGCAGGAGTGGGCAACAGTCAGAAGGCCAGTGCGAAGATCTACGCCCAAGGCAGGCTTTTATATCTAAAATTTCTAGGCTAGCCCTCCTCAGGAGCTTTGAACTGTCTGGGTCACTGACAGGCCTGTTTGGTTGACTGACAGGGGTGGCTGGAGGGAGGTTGGGAAGGATGGACAATGGCATTCTTTGTTTTTTGTTAGAAGATCTCCTGTTTTACACAGATCGTATAAGACATCGGGCTCCTGCAGCTATGGTTGGATAGTTATCTGTTAGTGACCTGTTGGATAGTTCAGGATGTCACAGCTCTTCCCTGAGTCAGAGACATGACTCAGACTCCTTTCTGACCATAGTCACAGTTTTGTAGCTTTAGTCCTTGGTCTACTGATACGAGGGAGGGGTCCATCTCCAGTGACCTCCAAGCCTGCTAATACCTAGCCTGGCTTCCTAACAACATCACGATTTGAAACCTCAAGATCATTTATGAGATTACATTGAGTTAACTGGCTACTTTGGTCTGAAAATTGGGTATGAAGAATTCAGAGTCTTCAATCCTGCTGGTGTTCAGCTTCCGGAGTATCATGAAATGCTCTCCAAAATAACATCAAATGAATCAGAAACCTTGTATTTATCTCAGGAGAGATGGAGGGGAAGGAGGTAGGTTCCAAGTGTGTATTTATTCTCTCAAAGGGAAGGGATTTGGGTTTGGGTTGAGTGGAAATCTGGAGGGAAGTTGTCAGGTAATACCAGAGTACACGGCATCGTCAGTCCATTGTGAATCTTAGCCTGAGCCTTCAAACTGCCTTGCAGATCTTTCAGGGAGGCAGAAACATGGCGTCAAACACGGGCCCACCGATGCTCCAAATTAATTTTACATGCAAGATCAGCTACACATGTCTGGGGTTGTTTAGACATTCTGTAGGCTGCTATGTATGTCCCCAACCAACTGGTCTATTAAATTAATCTTAAGGGGAAAAGAGAAAAAAATACCTCTGAACCCCAAAGATTATCTCAAGTGTGGTAGGGTAAAGTAAGTTGAAATCTGATTGACCTTCAAAATCTGAAAGACTGGCCGTTCAGTCTTCTCTGTATATTTTACAGGAAAGTGAGGAGGAGGGAAGGAGACACTTATCATCTGGAGGTAGGGCGGGCCTGGTTGGTTAATGATACTGCTCAGTGGGTTGAGGAGCGCTTACTTGAAGAATGGGTTGGGGTGTAGATGGTGAGCAGACTCTTGCCAGCCAGACAACTTTGCTGAGGAAGGATGTCCTGAAAGTGAGGTGGGCGGGGATGAAGAGGAAGCACACACTGAAGAACCTCCTGAAACTTTTGCTGAGTGGGGATGAGGCAAAAGCAGGCACTGCACTATTTCAGTCCCCCAGCTGCCGACCTCGCAGCTCTCTGTGGTAGGATCTGGAAAGTTCTATTTTTAAAAGCTGGGTGGCTCCTGCTTAGATTAAGATGCTGGATCCCATTCATGGGCGTCGATTAATTTTGTTCTGTGGTCTACACAATTCTATTTTAGTACCTATTTTTGGTATTCACAGAAGCAATTCCTCACCCTACACACACGAATGTGTGCACACACACACACTTTTTAAAGAAATGAAAAAAATTCCAGGAGCCTCTGTATGTGCAGGCCTCTGTGTAGCACAGGCCTTGCTCTTTGTGTCTGTCTGAAGAACGGTTCCTAGACTCCTTGCTCTCTTCTTTCCAAAGCTGCTGGTTTATATTACAGTGTGTAGAAGATGATTAAATACAGCGGCCTCTCTAAAATCATCTAGCTAGCCTTCCTCCGGTGTTCTACCAGAAGAAACCAGATCAGATTGCTCGGCTGGTGGGGGACAATGGTGAGAAGTGCAGGTGCTCCTGGAGTACCCTGTTAAGTCTTCACGACTGTTGTGACGTGTGCACTGTTCACAGTGTTAACACACTTTTTTTTCTGTGCCTGCTCAGCTCTGCATAGCTAATACTCCTGCTGCATTTTATACTGATGTCATAGTTTGTCTTTAGAACAAACTTAGGGCTTTGTGGATTTGGTCTCTGACCTAGGTCTAAAGCTGCTTTGGACATAACGGACACAGTCACACTTTGCCCTTTCAGTAGAACACTCTTGAGACACTGTTATTTAAAGCATTTTCAGAATAAAAAAACAGAGCTGTGGTTACATAGTTCGCACATTCCTAAATTCTCCAGATTGCAGCCTAGGGATTATTCCAGATGTTCTGTGGCTTGGAACTTCTGTTCAGTGTGGTATACTGAGTTATTTTCTGAGATTAAAAAAGGGATTGTTTGTTGAATTCTCCAGCGTTTCCTTCTTTTGTTGACTACTGGCAATTTTAAATTAAAATCATCATTCTTCATAATTCCTATACAGAGCTGAGCATTTTTCTGTATTTTCCCCTTGGGTTGAACTAAAGAATATAACTTTTTGCAGTGTAGTATATATTTTTGCCCAATATTTCATTAATTTTTTTCTTTTTTTTTTTTAATGGTGCTAGAATTTGAACCCAAAGCCCCATGCGTGCTAGGCACATTCTCTGCCACTGAGCTGTACTCCCAACTCAAGGTTACTTTGCTTAGAACATGACTTATATTTCCTTTAGAACACTGCCTGTATTTTTAGCTGCTTTCTTTAATGTGGATAGTGTCAACAAGATTTTTCTTGGTCAGCCTTTGGATTTACTTGGTCATGTCTTAATATAAGTTTGCAGTACATATTTGGTATTCTTTTCTAATTTCTTCTTTACGAGAGAGAGAGAGAGGGGGGGGGGGGAGAGCGCCTTATGAAAACCCAGCCTCAATTTTTGTGATTAGAAAAGAGAAACTTGTGGTTTTCTTGAGATAGGGCCCCATGTAGCCCAGGCTGGCCTCAAGCCTCTGATTTTGAACTCTTGAGTCTCCTGCTTCTGTTGACCCCATGTGGCATTACAGGTGCCCATGCCTGGCTTAGAAAAATTAAATTTCATTATAGTTCTAGATTTCGACACTTGTGCTTCTCAGCCACAAAGCTTTGAGCGAGACACTCCCTGTGTCAGTCCTGGCCTGTAGTCTCCACCTCAGCGGTCCACCTTGGCCGCTGCGCTGGCCTCCCTGGCCTCACGCTTGCACCTTGCCACTTGCTCAGGACTCACTGCTTCCTGCCTTGCCACCACCATCCCTGGTTTCCTTTTTCTTTACCTAAAGTAGGGGCTGAATAGCCTTCATGTCCTCCTGGTGTCAAGGTGACAGCGGGAGGTGCGGCTCTGAAGTCACCTTGCAAGCTTCTGCAGCCTTTCACCGGCCTTCTCTTCTACCATGTGCAATTCCAGTTCTGCTGGGCGAAAGAGAGGTGGCTAGGAGACAGAGACAGGGGAGCCTGAAGAGCGCCACCTCGCCGTGAAGGAAGGAGAATGGGGTCTAGTGTGCGCTAGTCTGCCTCCCATCGCTGTGACACACACTCTGACCAACACCACCTTGGGGAGGAAAGGGCTTATTACCGCTCCCAGGAAACAGCTCATCCCTGAAGGAGCCCAAGGTAGGAACTCAGGGCAGGAACCTGGAGGCAGGAGCTGGAGCGCAGACCGTGGAGGAACGCTGCTCACTGGTTGCTCCCCTGGCCTGTGCTCAGGTTGCTTTCTTATACAGCACAGGACCACCTGCCCAGGGGTGACATGACCCACAATGACCTGGGTCTCCCACATCACTCAACAATCAAGAAAATACCCCACAGACGTGGCCATAGGCCAGTCCAATGGAGGCAATTCCCGAATTGAGGCTCCTTCTACCCAGGTGTGTCAGGTGGACACAGTACAGATGGGAACATACCATAGAGTCAAATGCTGGAGGGTTTGGTAGTTATGTGTGCCTGGCGGTTTGACTATGGAAAGCTGTGGATTGTTTATTTATTTATTTATCTATTTATTTGAGCTAATTAGGGGGCCAATAATCTGAAAGTCAAGACTGCTTTCTGCAATGAACAGTGTCTTTGAAAGTGCTCGGTGGCCTCAACAGGATCATGTTTTTAAAGAGATGAGAGAGAGTTGGCAGAGGGTAGAAGCTGCTTGTGTGTCAGAAACAGATGGGGATGAAGGAGAGATGGCAGCCTTCAAAGCCTGTGAGTCCACTTTGGCTCACTGAGACACGGGGTGGCCGAGAAGACAGGGTGGCCTTTGCAGGGGTTTCCATCTACTTAAGAAGCAGCAGAGGAGACGACTGGGCGTTTTGGTACAAGGTTTGCCAGGAAGGAAGTTAAGGCTGGAACGCAGTGATGGGCGAGTGGTTCTGACTTCACCTGGTTGAGCCCTCTGTCGATAGACCCTTCCATCCGCTTCCTTTGACCAAGAAGGAAAGCATTTGATTTCGACAGCGTCGGACAGATGAAATTACCTCAGTCAGGGCCTCTGTATCTCCATTATTTTCTCCAGAGCTTAGACAGTGGTCCCGGTTAAGTACGAGAGCCTGACACCACCAGTTGTCAAGAGCTTAAGGTATCAATGGCCCAGGTTGAACTTGACATTGATCCCACGTGTGATTTTGTGCTTTCTGCAGTGAGGGAGGTGACTGACCCTCACTGACATCATGTCCTCTCAGGTCCGCTGTCTGGGGCGGCGTAGTCTGCTTGCTCCTAACTGTAGAACTGTGGTCAAGGTGCCTTCTTCAGCTGATACCCCCTCCCCTGCCACTTGGCTTAAACTCAACCCCCTGTGGAGCACTGTCTAAAGCTGTTGCTGTTTTCTGTCCCCTCTCCTCTTTCTTTTTCTTTTTATGAGCAGTGAGTTAAATCCAGTTCAAATCTTGTTTTCACATTTCTCTGCTTCCTTAGGTAGGCTGTAGTTTTCTGATAAGAAGAAAGATATCTTCTATTTCTTTTAGCTCCATTTCACCGTAATCTACTGTATATATTAAGTCTTAGTAAATATTCTGTATGGAATTGTTGCTAATTGATTGTTTTTCATATTTTTATTTACTTATTTATATGTGTATGAGTGTATTGCCTGCGTGTATGTAAGTGTACCCTTGTTGTGCAATGCCCACGGAGGCTAGAACAGGGCATTAGATTCCTCTGAAACTTGAGTTACACATGGTTGTTAGCCATCATGTAGGTGCTGGGAACCCAACTCCAGGTCTTCTGAAAGTGCAGCCAGTGCTCTTACCTGCTGAGCCACCTCTCCAGCCTCTGCTTGTTGTTTCTTATACAGTGCTCCAGTGGGTCTATTTAAAGTATGTGTATGCCCTGTATTTGTTTTTCCTTGTTGTAATTAGGTGCTTTGGCATTTAGGTATTTTCTATAAGCCTTACTAATGGAATACATTGCGATGTTATTTTTAATTTAAGTTCTATTTCTCTCCCTCATTTACCACACATGCTTGATGGGTTCCCAGTTGTGACTCCTACAGATGTCATGGTAATCCGGCCGAGCAGCCTGGCATTACATTGTCCTGTGCTTTCTTCCCCAAGACGTGCTCTGTTCCCATGTCATTCTCCTGCAGCTTACCTCTGATGATAAATTATGCCTACATGCTGTTGATTATAAGTGTTCCTCATCATAGAGGCATGTAAAACCATGCTATGTCTGCACATGTATTCATGTACTGGCAAGATGTTCAGTAGCCTTTTATTTTAACTTCTACTCATTAATGATCAGCAATGCCAGTTATCTTGTAACTTGGTTTTTATTGAGTAGTCGGTGGTAGCAAGTTTTAGGCCTAATTCAAGCTAAATATTTTTATTTTCTATGCATATGAGTGTATTGCCTGCAAGTGTGTAAGTGCACCCATGTTGTGCAGTGCCTGTGGGGGTCAGAAGAAGGCATCAGATCCTCTGGAACTGGAATTGGATGGTTGCTAGCAGCCATGCGGGGCCTGGGAATCGAATCCGGGTCCTCTGCAAGAGCAGTTAATGCTCTTAACTGCTGAGCCATCTCTCCTGCCCTCAAGCTATGAACCTTTTTATGTAATAAAAAAAGCACAAAATTGGCATGTCAGAGGAATAACCTTTTAATAAAATAAGTATGAGCTGTACTTATTATTTATTGGAAGGTTGTAAGTCACCTTCAAATGTGCCTGTGGTATGAATATGTACTTGTGTTTATTCTAGGAATCGAGCATCCTAAGTCCAGTGCAAGATGGAGCAAAGACTCCTCAGATTGACAGTGAGAAGAGTAACAACTACCGGGTCGTCAAAGAGGTCAGCGGACAGTTGGGGCTCCCTCACGTGCACGCTCACACAGTGGCGATGCTTGTCATGTGTCGCGGTGAATTTTGCTGTCTGCTGATTTTGATTCTTTGTTTTTCATCCTTGTAGATTTTGATCAGGCTGAGTAAACTCTGTGCGCAGAATAGGAAGAGTCGGAACCAGCACCAGCGACTGCTGAAGAACATGGGGGCTCACTCGGTGGTGCTGGATCTTCTGCAGATACCCTACGAAAAGGTCTGTCCCGCTTACAGTTTCTTTACATCCGGCACGACTTCAAATGCATCAGCTAATGGTAAAGAAATCTTCTCCCTTAGTTATTCAAGAGGAAGTCCCCCATTTCGTGTCCGTTGTCCCTGAGTCTTCCTGGGAGTGCTTCACAAGGGCATTCTTTCACCTAACCACACCTTGGGATTTTCCCCTCTTGTCTCAGCCCTGGCCTGTTGACAAAGGATCCACTTTAGACACATGCAAGCCTTGGTTGCCATGGCTACTGAGCCCTCGATCCTGAACTCTCTGGACACTCACGCTTGCTTGTGTAGATTGCAGTTACTCTGAAGAGTGTCCCCCTCAGTTCAGTGTGTGGTTAAGTACGGTTCTGTGTCTTTGGCAGGGACATGACTAAAGGGGGCTGAGTTCCGCCCAGTGCGTCCTAGCGCGTGTAGACCACACTCATCTGTTACCTGCAGGATTCTCCACTGTGAAGTCCTCTCTCTACAAGTGTTCTGTGTGGAGGCTTTATGAAACCAACGTTCCCATTCTCCGTCCAACTTTACATTCACATTTTATTGTGATTAGCACGAGTACTGGGTGTCTATTTTGTCCAATAGATTATTACAGATTTCTATCTCTATTTTGAACCTGAGATCTATCAATATTTGGGTGGTAAGGCCATTTTCAGGTGAGAGTCTGCTCTCCAACATGCCCCCATCATTCTCGAGGTACTTGAACCTTTGCTTTCTGGTGTGGTAAGGTGTTCCGAGTTCATCTCCGTTGCTGGACTCAGCCGGTTCTTTAAGAAGCCAGTTTTATCAAGTGTTTAGTTCGCTTCTGTATTGCTGTGATAAAAACACTGACCAAAACCAACTCGGGGGGAAGGGCTTCCTTTCTAACTCTTACAAGGCACAGTCCACTTTTGAGAGAAGTCAGGCAGGAACTCAGGGCTGGAACCTGGAGGCGGGAGCTGAAACCCAGACTATGCAGGGACACTGCTCACTGGCTTGCTTGTCTGGCCTGTGTTCAACCTGCTTTCTTATACAGTCGGGGACCACCTGCCCAGAGATGGCACACCCACAGTGGACTGGGCCCTCCCACATCACTCAGAAATCAAGAAAATGTCCTACAGACATGGCTACAGGCCAGTCCAATGGAGACAATTCCTCAATTGAGGCTCCCGCTACCCGGTTGTGTCACATTGACAACTAAAGGCGTCCAGCACACCAAGAATGATACTTAGGGGCAGAGTTTTTGCCTATCATCAGGATTTGCCCCTCCAGGCTTTCCAAGTAAATAAAGTGACAGAAGTATGTAGATGCATGAATATGCATTTATAGAAACCCATGTACTTGCAGGCACATGTTATATTTACTCTCTTTTCTATACATCATTAGAAACCGTGACTTCATATTGATGCCTCTGATTGCCAGACACAGGCTCATCTTGGTTTCTCCTCTTCCATCGTGTCTCTCACAAAGGAGGAGAACCTGCCCTTTCCCATCACCTCTAATACAGCTATCTGATGATTAAAGAGACACCCCGTATATGACTCATCACACTGCTGCCCATCCCTCTTTAAAGGCTCTCTGCACCCCACTCAGTGCCTGGCACCCCTCGGTGCAGATGTGCTCTTTCTCTTTCTTCCGTGCCAGAATCCATTCCAGGCCACTCTTGACACAACCCTTGAGCCTTCCACTGGGTTCCCTGGTCCATCCAACTTGGTTACTTTTTGATATGGAAACTTGCATTATACTGCTTATAAGATGACATAATTAAAAATTTGGCAGAGAATGCAGTGCAAAACCAATAAAGGTGTTGAATTCCCAGTGTTGGTTATCCAAGTTATTTATCTGCTACTGTAGCACAGACAGGGGGCTCAGTACTGTTCTTGCCTAATAACACAACTGAAACCTTCCGTGCTGTCTACTGATTCGTTCTCATGGGCTTGCTCAGTTTTAATAACTGGGTGGCTCAGACATACAGAAAGGAATGATTGAGCTTGAGAGAAACACTTGGAGCCGTAGCACCGGCTTGATGATGTTCTGTGCGGGCTTTCCTGTGGGAATTGGGTGTTTCCATGACGAAGCTGCTTGTGCTGTTCCAGCCAATGATGGATTGTAGGAGTCAAAGAAAGTGGCCAACTCTGAAATGAAGCTTTCCTGTTCCTTCCTTTGGAATGGGGTTATTGTTGTAGTATTCATCCATCTAGTGAATTAATCTCTATCTAAAGCATAAAGACGTGGGCTTATTCATTCTGCTAATGATCTTTCCCTGTGTGTTTAGGAACAGACTGCACACATTATTGAGATTAAATTTAGAAAAAAGAAAATACTGAACTCATTTTCTGTACCCTTCAAAACTCAAGTCTACTCAAAGTCTCTGTCAATGAGCACATGGCACACAGGACAACCACATTTCATGGACGTTTTAGATGCTTTCGTGATGTCAGAAGGCCACTTTTCCAAGGATAACTTTGCGTTTTACTATAAAAATTGGGGCCTGTTTCTTTTTCAGAAATTAGAAAAGGGAGGAGAACTAGGGGGCCTGGAGAGAAACAGAATGAGGGGAACAGGAAGAGAAGAAGACAGAGCTGTGGCGGGAGCCCAGGGCAGGATGAGGCGGCTGTGCACCGGGAAGGGGGACTGTGGCAGAGCGTGGAGCAGAGTCGCAGACAGAAGCATTCGTGGTTGGGGGTGCATATATTTTGGTTGGCTCGGTATTTGTTGGCTGTTGTGTCATGGGCCAGTCTTTAACCTACAGAGCGACGAGAAGATGAATGAGGTGATGTGTCTGGCCCACACCTTCCTGCAGAACTTCTGCCGAGGGAATCCACAGAATCAAGTTCTTCTTCACAAGCATCTCAATTTGTTTTTAACTCCTGGTGTAAGTATTACAGTGACTTCTAACATCAGATTTAATTTAGTAATGCTTCTTATTGGAATTTTAGCAAGTTTTTACACGTACTTTTTCCTTCTTTGGAGGACTCTCTCCATAAAGGTGATGATCTTTTTGTTTCCATTAAAGAAACTTAAAATAATTTGAAAATTCACAAATTTCATATGTTATAATTTCATTTATGTGTATAGTTTAATGTTAAAATAAAGAACTAGCCTGATACCATAAACATGGAGGCTTAGGGGTGTAGCTCAGTGGTAGGAAACTTACCTAAGCTTGTGCAGGGCCCTAGGTTTGAGATCTAGCACCACAAAACAAGCAAAGATAGACAAAAAACAAAAACAAAAACAAAAAAAAACAACGAAGATAAAACATGGAATATTCAAAGGGAGAGTTGACCATGGCCTGTTCATAGTATATGAGCAGGTCCTGGGGCTGGGAACCCGGCTCAGTGGATAAGCACTTGCTGTGAAGGCAAGAGGACTCAACTTCAACTCCCCAATACATGTTTAGAAGCCAGCCATGGACGCACAGGCCTGTAGTAACAGGGATGCAGACAGGTGGATCCCAGGATCTCACTGGCCAGCCAGCCTCATTGAAACAAGCTTCAGGTTCATTCAGAGGCCCTGTCTCAAGGGAATGAGATGGTGAGTGACATACGCCCTGCTCTGGTCTCGGCAGCACACAGGGAGTATATGCACAATAAGTAACAGAAAAAAGTGTGCTAGCAGAGCTTAGGGAAGAGCCAGGCTTGAACAGCGGGTAATTATTCTCAAGAACACAGCGGCTGACAGTGCACTCCACAATAATAGGTTTCTTTCTCCAGATGAAGTCCTTTGTGAACCAAATTTCTTTCAATGGTTAATGACTCATTGCATTTCATGAAGAGGTGCTCTGACAGTTCGCTGTGGTCTCGTGTAAAGTATAAAGCCGATCACAGGCAGGGAATTTAAGTGGAGAGCATTGATCTTGTCAGAGTTAGAAATTCACATTCCTGTGCTTAGCTCCTCGAGGCAGAAACCATGCGGCACATCTTCATGAACAATTACCATTTGTGCAATGAGATCAGTGAGAGGGTCGTCCAGCACTTTGTACATTGCATCGAGACACACGGCCGTCATACGGAATACCTGCGGTTTCTGCAAACCATCGTGAAAGCCGACGGTAAATACGTGAAGAAATGCCAGGATATGGTCATGACAGAGGTAGGTTCTCCTGCCACATCAGCTTCAGAGATGCAGTGTTTGCTCAGAGCGTGAAAAAAAGACCTGACCCCCTGGGCTGTAAGATTGTGGAATTTAATCATAATCCTTAACTATCAACATATTTTACATATGTATAGTGAAGTAACACATTACAACTTTATGATTTTCTACGAGTTTTTCATTTTGATTGGTAATGGATTTGGGTCTGTTAAATAATGGAATATATATATATATATATATATATATGTATATAAATATAAGTATTTTTATTGATCTACTTACTATATAGACCAAGCTGGCCGGGATTTTAGAGATAAGCCTGCTTCTGTCTACTTTTTGAGTGCTGTGAGTAAGGTCAGGTGCTACCACACCCCATGATAAAATCTTTTTTGAACTTTAAAGTTTTAAAAACTGTAACTTGTGTATGTGTGCACAGCCCCTGGAGCTGGAGTTACAGGTGGCTGTGAGCTGCTTGACGTGGGTGCTGGGAACTGTATCTGGGTCTCCAATAAGAACAGCAAGTGCTTCTAACCCTGAGCCATCATTCCAGCCCTTCTAAAGGGTAAAATCTTGAAATCACAGACTATTTGGAACTAAAATGACAGAATTTTCTATTAAGTTCTTAATAACATAGCAGAGCTTAAACTCCTGGTTCTCTCGTTCTGAGTTGTAGAATGGGTGTTTTCTGCAGTTATTTGCAATGATTTTGAAGAACACCAAACGAATTAGTAAAACTTCATGTCAGTGCTTTATTAAACTGTGAAAAAAATAACAGTTTTTAAAGTTTTGTATGCTTTCAACTTGGAAATCAAAGATATTTCTGTGTTGATTCCTCTGTCGCCTAGAAATCCTAAAAATCAATTTGTCCTAAAGCCTTGAAATTTTTAAGTAGAAGTTATTGGATTTAAACAATAAAAGCATTGTGAAGTTATAAAATTTGCCCTTACAAAGCTTACATTGGGGCTGGGGAGAGAGTCCATCTATAGAGTCCTTGCTGCACAAGCATGAGGACCTGTTTGATCTCCAGCACTCTTGTAGGAATTCAGGGGAAGAGATGGCTCAGTGGTTAGGAGCCCTGGCTGGTCTTGTAAAGAATCTGGATTTGGTTCCCAGCACCCACATGGCAGCTAACAACTGTCCGTAACTCCAGCTCCAAGGGACCTCATGCCCTCTTCTGACCTCCTCAGGCATTACACGACACAGTGCACTTAAATATATGCGGGCAATACACTTATACACATGAAATGTAAATAATAAATAAGATACTTAAGAAAAAGAAAGGAATTGGATCCAGTGGAATGTGTAATCCCAGTGCTGGCAGACAGAGGCAGAAGGATCCCCAGCTCGCTGCCCAGCCAGTCAGCTGGATTAGTAAATGAGTTTGTAATTAGTGAGAGACCCTGCCTGAGAAAATAAGGTGGTGAGTGATTGAAGGAAAAAAACCCAATGTTGACCTCTGGTCTCCTTGGACACACATATGCACACACGTGCACACACAGAGAACTGTTGTTTGCATTTGTATTCGTCATTGCCTAAAAATGCATGGAACTAATTTGCTTTATAATCTGATCATCAAGGAAAGAATCAGATAGAGAAAGCAAATACATAAGCCAGATCTAGGGCACTTGCGGATGGAAATGTTACTATATGTAAGGAAATCGTTTCACTGTTACTTAAATACATAGTGTTTTGAACTTAGATACATTCTTATGCAACAAAATGTCAAAGTGAGAATTAATTGACTTTCCAATTTAAATGTTTTCAATTTAGATATAATAAATTAAAATTTAAATATCCTTTGTTACTTATAAGGATTAGGAAATTGGTATCAATGATAGATAATAGATAACAATATGTCATTTGAGTAATAAAATTGGCCACTTGCTGGAATTCTCCACTAAAGTTGCATAGCAGCATGTGGAGGAAAGGTCATGTCCTAAGCACTCCCCACCCCACCCCATTTATTTCAATTCCTTTCCATTAAACATGCAATTTTTTTTTGAGACATTGTGTTACTATGTGGCCGTGACTGGCCTAGAACTCCCTATGCAGACCAGGCTAGCCTCAAACCCACCGAGATCAGACTGCCTCTGCTTCCAGAGTGCTGGGATTAAAGGCCTGTATCCCCATACCCAGCCTGAATTTTCTAGATGAGTTGTACTTGACTCAGTGGCACTAGCTTGCTTAGTCACTAGTGAGGTGGATACAGGCTTTATTGTCCTTAATTACATGTGTGCAATGTGCATGTGTGAATGTACTGCCTCAGACACCAGAAGACGCATGGAATCCCCTGGAACTGGAGTTATGGAGTTATGAGCCCAGAACGGGTGCTGGGAACTGAACCTGGGTCCCCTGGGAGGGCAGCATGTGGTTTTAACCACTGAGCCATCTCTCTAGCCACTGTGCTGTTTTGGGTTTTGTTTATTTATTTTGCTTATTTTTCATTTTCTGAGATTCTGTCTCACTCTGCAGCCCACACTGGCTTTGAACTCCCTGCCCTCCTACCTGGGCTTCCCGGTGTGGGATTACAGCCTGCACCATCAGGCTTGGCTTCGTGTTGTTTGATTCTTGTCCTCCCTCTTCCTCTCTCCTGTCCAGTTTCAGCAGCATTCATAGTTGGCTGCTTGGCGCATGACTTTCCTCTGTCCCCCATCCTGCCTTGGGAAGCTCTGCTTTTGAAGTATTATCTGTGGCAGTTTTTATTTCCTTCCCAAAGAGATCAGCGCACTCCTGGATGGGTCAAGCCTGTAGAAATAACTATAAGGAGGATGTTGGATTTATGCAGATTCTCTTTGCTTCTTTTCAGTTGATCAACGGGGGTGAAGATGTGCTGATATTTTACAACGACAGAGCTTCGTTCCCCATCCTCCTCAACATGATGTGTTCAGAGAGAGCCCGTGGGGATGAGAGTGGCCCCTTAGCCTACCATATCACCCTGGTGGAGCTGCTGGCGGCGTGCACAGAGGGCAAAAACGTCTACACTGAAATCAAGTGCAACTCTCTTCTGCCCCTGGACGACATAGTGAGGGTGGTGACCCATGATGACTGCATCCCCGAGGTCAGCCCTGCAAACGCCTAGCATCTTACAGCTCTTTTACTGTATAAAGTCCCCCTCGGCATCAGACATCTCCCACCCTGTTATTTAAAATAAGATCACATATGTAGTAGAGATATTTTTAAAAAATATTTTATTTATTATTTTTATTCTGCGTGTGTAAGTGTATTGCCTGCTTGTGTGTAAGTGCGCCTGTATGGTGCAATGCCTTTGGAGGTCAGAAGAGGGCTTCAGATCCCCCAGAACTGGAGTTATGGCCAGTTGTGAGCTGCCATGTGGGTGTGCTGGGAATCAGATCTAGGTCCTCTATAAGGGCTCTTAACCACTAAGCCATCTCTCCAGCCCCATGGAGAAAGTACTTTTATTTAGCTCTATAATTTGCAGAGTGTAAAAGCATTAAAGCAGCTACTCTTTTTTTTTTTTTGTCCAAGAAGTTATGAAGAAGGATAGTCTCCTTTAAAGATAGGTTTAAATGTCCTTAGTTCTGCATGTGGTAAAGGGCTTACATGGGAAGGCTTACTTGTAGTTTCTACCATGTTCTTGAACATGAAAAAAGTGATTCATAGGCAAATTACAGTCACTGCCTGGAGAGACAAGAATGGTGCCACAGGGTCCCCAGTGGACTCCTGAGCTCACCATTCTGTGGGGAACAGATGCCTTCTTGGGACCATGCTACAGCCCCTCTCCTCCTCTGTCCTAGTCTGGCTTTGATGACTGGGGCAAAACCCTCATCAGAAGCTGGTTATCTGCTAATAAGGTCTCTTAGTGAGGCTTCCAGGAACATTCAGTGCAGTAAGTCCCCTCTTTTCTTCTAGTGTGACATATTATACATGATATCACACAAAAACATATCACAATGATATAGCATAAAACCAAAAAAGGCGTTGAAGAAGGTTCCATTCCCTTTTCCAATAGTCCTGGACCATTGTCTTACAGTAATGAACTTGAAAGAATCTACCTGTGGAATTGTTGGCACTTCTGTCCAAAGGTGCTTCATGCCTAACTGAGGTTGAGATGAGATGAGACAGTAGAGGGTAGAGAGGAAATCCATGGGCTCTGTCCTCATCTGAGGTTGTGGTTTGGGCCATGTGTTTCCATGTGCAGGTCTCTCTGTGGCCTCTGGCCTTCCCTATGATCGGAGCCATTCTACCGCGCCCTTTGTATCTCCGTCCAAGTTGCACTTCCTCAGAGATGACTTCCCTCTCCAACTTAAAGAGAGGGTGTCCAGGTCTCTGAGGGAAAGCTGGCTGAAGTTTATCAGCTCGCTGTCTCTCACACCTCCTGAGTCTATAAGCTCTAGGACGGCGACAGCTCAGTGAGGCTTCATTCATCATTAAGCTCCTCAGTTGGAGCAGATGCCCAGCAAATGTGTTTCCACTGAATTAGACGTGAGTCAGCATCCTGGATCTGCCGCTTCCTAGTTATGCGACTGACTCCAACAGTTATTTAGTATTTCCAGTGTTCTATTTCCACAACTTTAAAATGATCACAGCGTCTGGCTAGGAGGATTATTAAATAAAACGAGACACACAAAAGATGGAGGGGTTTCTGCCTTTACGCATAGTAAATGCAAAGCAAGTTGTAGCTGATGATGATGGGGTCAGCACCAAGGACTCCACTGTTCCACCCTCGGCCAGCCTCGACACAGGCACCTGCCATGGAGGGACTTTTTTAGACCCCGTAAGGAAAGCCTGCCCCCACACATTACGGCTCTGACTCACAGTCTAGGAATCCCTGGAATGATTGATGGGATTTGTTTATGTACATGTGCTTTTCTTGGAGATTTTTGTGTTCTTCTTAGTGTCTCAAGGATGATAGGTTTGGTTGGAGTAAAGTGTTTATCTTCGCAGCCATTACCACCCTTGTGGCCTGCTAGGTCTTGTGATATGCCTGGGTTCCCTGGAATGTCTTTAAAAAAGAAAAGGAAACCCTCCATATGAAGATAGAAAATAAGCTGTAATGTACTCTAGGGGCTTACATAGATCTTCCTGAATGTTTCATAATGGATATTTGAAAGTAGTCAGTAGAGAAATGAACTTTCTTCTGTATTTGAAACTTGCACAGGTTAAGATTGCCTATGTGAACTTTGTTAATCACTGTTACGTTGACACTGAAGTGGAAATGAAGGAAATCTACACAAGTAACCACATTTGGAAATTATTTGAGAACTTCTTGGTGGACATGGCCAGGGTAAGTTCACCTTCCCCCGTTAAAATCTCTTCTTGGGGCGTTAGGTCATCAGTCTATGTTTTGATTAAAACGCAAACACCTAATCAAAATTTTCACTTAAACCAACTACCTTTTGATTTAGTCTGTGTTATTCGTGAGTGCGTGAATGAATTCCACGAGATTGTGAATGAGATTTAATGAGTTAATATAAATAAATACCTTGTCGAGTGTGTGCAGTGACAGATAAAGTATTTAGTTTATGCCTTTATTAATGCTCATGCTTGTCTGTTATTAAATGGACTTTCAGTAGCCTTGTTATATTGGTTAGAGAAGACATTTGAGGAGTCGTTTATATTTAGCCTTTACCATGGATGCCATTAAATCTGGTGCAGGAGGCCTCACATGGTCTAGCCGAGACTTGTCAGGATTTATTCACGGTTGTGCTTTCGGTCTTCCTTGGAAGCTTGCTCTAATAATTTAATCAACTGACTCCTTTGCTCATGTCTGAAAAATTCTCTTCTGCTTTTTTACTTGATTCATTTCCTCTTGCTTGAGGGTTTGTTTTTTATTGTGGTGGAAGCGTGTATTTTGGGAACACTGCCTGGCTTATGTGCTGACTCTGGGAAGAGTCAATGAAAAGTGAACGCGGAAAGGATTTCATCCAATTCTCTTTGTGCTTTGCCTTTTCTTTTGCACAATGAATTACTACAAATGCCCAGGAGCCTATTATTTTATTTTATATATTTTTAAGACAAGGCTTTATTCCCTAGTCCAGGTTGGCCTGGAAGTATGTAGTCCAGGCTAGCTTCAAACTTAAACCATTATCCTACCTCAGTCTCCCAAATGAAGGGATTACAAGTGTGAGCCACCAAAGCTGGCACTATTATTTTAGTTTAGAAATAATCTTTAGTTTCCTCTTTAAAGCAATGAGAGATGATGCTCAGGTAGAGATTTTGCTAGGAAAGGTAGTGGATGGATAACTCCTTAGACCTCACATCGGTCATGGTGACCTTCCCCAGTCCATTTTGACTCCCCCAGTGCTGGCAGGGTATGGAGGCCCTGTGTAGATGTGTTTGGAGGGGCAGGATCAGCGAGGCCCTTGTTGCCATAAACTTAGAGAAATCATCCTATTTTATCCCACATGTTGCATGCCATTGATATCTGTTCCCACGGGCCTTGTGAAAACCTTGTCCCTGATCAGCTACAAGACTCTCCTGAGTCCTTGAAGTGAAGGGTGATTTCTGGGCCAATGAATGGCTTTAGAAGCGCACATGCAGGAAGATTTTAAAGAGATTACACACTGATCTGCAGAGTTGCACGGGGCCAGTGACCGAAGATAAGCTTGAGAAAGTCCAAGGTCACATTCTCAGGAACATGAGTTATAAAACTGAAAAGGATTTTAGTTTTTGAACTGGGGAAAGCCAGTGAAACTGCTTCGATTATTCCAACCCTAGAAACTCTCTTTCCATTGATATTTCTGGGGAGCAAAGTATAGACGTTGATGTTTTTCAAAAGCTGTGCATGTAGGAAATTTCACTTTACCATGTAGGAATAAGTGGATAGTAATTGGTGTGACTTAGGAAGGCTCTGGGAGTGTCCTAGTGCTCCCCGTCCGTCTCCCTGTGTCCCTGTGTAGTGACTTCTAGTGCTCCCCATCTCTCTCCCTGTCTCCCTGTGCAGTGACTTCCTAGTGCTCCCCGTCTGTCTCCCTGTCTCCCTGTGCAGTGACTTCCTAGTGCTCCCCGTCTATCTCCCTGTCTCTGTGTGCAGTGACTTCTTAGTGCTCCCTGTCCATCTCCCTTGCAGTGACTCCTAGCGCTCCCTGTCCGTCTCCCTGTGTCCCTGTGCAGTGACTTCTAGCGCTCCCTGTCCGTCTCCCTGTCTCCCTGTGCAGTGACTTCCTAGTGCTCCCCGTCCGTCTCCCTGTGTCCCTGTGCAGTGACTTCTTAGTGCTCCCTGTCCGTCTCCCTGTGCAGGGAGCTGTACTGCAAATGTCGGGTTCCTTCTTGATGCTGTTTCTATTGCAAGGCAGCAACCCTCACCTCAGCCTACCGGTGAGGTCCTTACCTGTCCTGTTTCAGGGAGGGAAAGGGAGCATGGCAGACAGCAGGTTCCATCTCTAGCTTTTCTCTTTTCCCTCTGAAGAGAGGTTAAGGGGCTTCTGCAGAGTTTTCACCTTGCAGTGACACAGATAAGCATTTAAGTGAATGCAGCGTGACCTAGGCCAACGTTCCCTTCAGCTTGCTGGACTCAGCATTCTCTGGTGAACTGAGGCTCCTGGTCCCGGCCACCTGAGAATCACCATAGCAGACAATGATGGTTAAGAGCAGAGATTTCAGAGGAGCTAGTTAGAGCAGAGTTCAGGGCAGACTCTCTTTCCCTAGGTGGCTCGCTTACGTTGGCTGGTGCACAGCCTCTCTGACCCAAGTGTCCTATTGTTGCTCTGCTCTCGCCTTATCAAACTTTCTTGGGGCTCTGGGAAGATTGGACGAGATAATGCACATGAAACTGTCAGCACATCTTGTACCTGTAAGAGGGTCGGTGACATTATACCATCATCACCAGAAGTGACCACAAGGCCAATGGATGGCTTTAGAAGCACGAAGCAGCACATGTATAGAGATGGAGATGGAAGGTCTTAAGCATACATGCCTGGACTCAGATCATGAAGTGGGACATTCCTGAACCCAGACATACATGAAGTGGAATATGCCCAAAGCCAGAGATGGCTGAAACCAGATATGAATGAAGTAGGTCATGCATGCAGGCAAGTATGCTTGAAGTAGAACATGCATGAAAGTGGACATTTATGGAGCCAAGCATGCATAAATGCAGGCATACATGAAGGCAGGCGTGTCTGAAACTAGACATGCCTGAAGCCAGACATGCATGAAGGTGGACATTCATGAAGAGGGACTTGCATGTCCTAGTGTGCTTCTCCATTGCTGTGACAAATCACTCTGACCAGTACAAACATGGGGGAAAAGAGTTTATTTCACTCACATCTCCCAGGTCACAGTTGATCACGGAGTCCATGGCAGGAACCTGGAGGCAGGAGCTGGAGCACCGGCCATGGAGGAATGCCGCTTACTGACTTGCTCCCTGGTCCATGCTCAGCCTGCTTTCTTATACAACACAGAACCACCTGCCCAGGGGTGGCACCACCCACAGTGGGCTGGGCCCTCCCACGTCACTCAACAGTCAAGAAAATGCCCCACAGGCCAGTCCAATGGAGGCAATTCCCCAGTTGAGGCTCCCTTGACCCAGGGGTGTCAAGTGGACACTAAAGCTCTCCAGCACAATGCGTGAATTGAGACATGCACAGAGCAGGACATGCCGGAGGTAGAGCATGCATGAAGCTAGGTATGCATGAAGCAGGTATGCTTGACGGTGCACTTGCATGAGGGAAGTCATGCATGAAGGTGGACATGTGAGCAGCAGTGGATACAAACTACCACGTGAAACAAATATGATTTAGGTGCTCACATTAAAGTTGTGAAAACTTGGAACAGCTGGTTTACATCAGCAAGATGTGGTGAAGAGAAACTGGTGGACAACTGTTGTATGGGTAAGATGCCAGCATCGGGCTGGCAGAGAACAGCCGTCAGATCAGTGTGATGTTCTTAATTCCAACATACTACGTATTTCTAATCACAGTGACATTACTGTTTCTGATAGGCTTTGGTTTTATTTCTGCATAGGTTAAATGATAAAGGCTCTTATATTGAGTCAAATTTTCTTTTTAACAGTTTTTACCTTGATTTTACTTTGGTAGCAACATGGGGCCATTCCTGATAGCCGTTACTAGGAGTAACGTTTTCTCTTCCAGGTCCACTATGAAATTATAATTCATAAAACTTTGGAACTTAACTTACCACCTTCTAGGCAAGACTCCTAATTTTGCTTAAGGGTTCCAGAGACACAATTTACTGGTTGATTCTCCTGGCTTGATACAGAATGGGAAGGCTTTTCCTCTAGCAGTTTTTCAGACCCAGCTCTCCCAGTGTTTGATCGATGTCTCTCACTGCTTCATCTTCCGCTGTGGTGTCTAGGATCCTGGTTTCTGTGCATTTTGGATTCCCTTTAGTCTGTCTGCACAATTACATTTTAGGAGAAACGTGGAGAGGAACGAAAGACCAACCCTGGCAGTCTCTTTACCTTTCCCTTCTCTCTGGGATTTTTGGCGTCTTCACCACCAGGGTCTTTTGTTTGTGAGTAAAGCCTTCTGGAGCTGCCTCTGTTTGTATCTTTCATTTTCCTATCTATGCATCTTGTCTTTTGTCTTCTTAAGACAAGGCAGCTGGCACGGTAACTCTGTTAGTAAAGGTACCTGTGGCCAAGCATGATGACCCGAGATCTATCCCCGGAACCTGCTCGGTGGAAGGAGAGAACTGACTTCTGCAAGTTGTTAAATCAACGTAAAAATGTATTTACAAAGGTCCACATAAGAGCATCTTTCCTGAAAGGCAGTTCTGACAAGCTTGTTCTGCTTTGCTTCACACTGTCGTTGTCTTCTGATATCCTGATGCAGGCGGTGTCCATGGGCTGTAAATACACCTCAAATCTATTAGACCCTGAAAAGCTGTGGCCGTCTTTCACAACATTTAATGACAGCCTACTTTGATCAATGTTCTGATGCAGCCAGAATTGATGTTTGTGGGACAAAAATGCTTTTCTTTGCCTTCATAACTGATTGTTGCTGCTGCCAGAGTTCTTGAGTCATTATCAGAAAGCGCCTGGAGGGGTGGGTGATGACCGATGTTAGCTCCAGACAGTATATATATATATATTGAAGATGTTTCCAATTTTGCTATCAGTTTCGAGATCCTGTAATCACCAACAATATTCTGAGTGGTGTATGGACAGAATGAAATTGGACCATGAAATAATACGGGAGACTCAGCATCATGGCATCACCCCGTCACTCATTGCTTAATGAGACAAATCAAGATATTTCATGTTTGGATAGAGCACTCGGACCATTCGCTCCCTTTACTTTACTTGCCAGATAGGAGGTAGGAGATAATCTAGAATTTATATCTGCTTTGAGACATGCTTTCTCATATGTTTTATAAGATAGGATTACATAGCTGTTCTGTAATGTTCTCGATGTTCTTAAATTAATCATGAATAAGGCTCATTTTAAAGTGCTCTTTTTGTATGGCCCCTAAAGCTGACATCACAGAGAACCGAGAATGTCTCTTCTGTAGCTTTAATTCTTCACTTGTCAGTTTATTTACCTCTTTAATTTTTATGCTGACGACATGGATGGGGCCCATCTGAACAAAGACCTGTTTGACCATCTTGGTGACAGGTTAGTTGTTCCCTGTCCTCTAGTGTAGTTCCTGAACTTCACACTACTGCCAGTATTTATTCTAGTTGATCAGTTGTGTGTGCCTGTGTGTGCTGTTCATGTATGTGAAGGTGCATGGGTGTGTGCAGGTGTAAGTGTCTGTAGATGTGTAGGTGTGTGGAAGCCACAGATCAACCTCAGGTGTCATTGTTTGGGCGTGCCATCCATCTTGGGTTTTGAGACGAGTTTTCTCACTGCGCCTGTGGCTCTCTGGACTCAGCTAGACTTACTGGCTGCCTGATTCCCCGGATGCTACCATAGCTGCTTTTACAAATATCAGTTCACGGGATTGAACTCAGGTCCTCATGCGTGCAAGGCAAGCTCTTTACTGAATGAGCCATCTCTCCAGTTCCTTCTGAGAACCTTCATTTGTCCCTCAGGTCAGTGTCTCTCTCTCTGCCTCCCACCGCTGTGGCCACTGCTCACGCAGTCTTCCGGCGGATTCCTCAGTGTCTTCCTCACTTCTCAGTCCTTGGACTCGATCCCGTCACGCTGTACAGTCACTTGCTGGCTGATCTCATCAGTTCCCAGGCAGACTGAAGCCTGGGCCCCGCTCAGATTCCCACGCTCATATCCAGCTGTTTATGTGACCTCTCCACTTGGCTCTGTGTTCAAACTCTTTATTCACAGTGCCGCAGAGAGGTTCCTTCTCAGTTCTTCAGCGTCTTCGCAGTGTTCACTCTGTGCGTTCGGGTAGGATATCGTGGTGTCACCTGCAGATACTGCTCTTGTACACCCTAAACCTGATCTTTAAGAAAATTCTGCAAGTGCTAAAATACCCCAAATTTGACTACTTCTAAACACAAGTACCTGCTCTAAGATGCCATTATCCCTAGGATGCCTAAGCTGGAGGAGGAAGAGGAGGAGGGGCAGGATGAGCAGGTTGGACCTGGTCTCTCCTGTTGCCTTTACTCCGCTGAGCCCTTCCCCCACATCTCCCTGTCCCTGGCTGTGTTTGCCAGGCCTACCTGTTTCCGCCTAGTAACAACCTATCTGCATGACCCACGTGGCAGGCTGAGATTGGATGGGGTTTTAGATATTAGTGGCTGCTGGGCACCCCCGAGGAGGAAGCCATTTTTGTACAAGGTTCCTGAATAAACTGCTTGGAGAAGATCTCGGTGGTTGCATCATCCTTGCTGGTCGAGGGTGGTTGCGACATGGCTCTACCTCTCACTCTCCATCCTGTGAACAGTGGGTTCCTTGCAGCTTCTCCAGACCGTCTCATTTTAGCACCTGTGCTTTTTCCTGAGTGGCTTGACTCAAGACCTTCACGACTTTTCCTTTTCTCCTGTCAGTCTCCATCTTAGTTTCCGTTTATTGTCTCTCTGAGACAATACTTGTTCAAACAACTTAAAGGAGAAAATATTTATTTTGGCTCACAGTTTCTGATGTTTCCATCATGTTTCAGAGATCTTGTGAGGGAGGAGGCTGTTCACTTTATGATGGCTAGGAATCAGAGGGAGGAAGGAAGAAAGGAAGGAAGGAAAGAAGGCAGGAAGGAAGGAGGGACGGAGGGAACGAGGGAAGGAAGGAAGGAGAGAAGGAAGGAAGGAAGGAGAGGTGTCTATGACAAGAAATAGCCCTTAAGATAATGTACCCAGTGGCCTTTCTCCAGTTAGGTCTCACCTCCTGATGGTACCACCAGCCAGGCACTAACCCTTCCACACTCAAGCCTTTTGTGTGGATACTTCATCTTCAAGCTGTAATATTCCACTCCTGACCCCTAAAGAGCTCATATCTGTCTCACAGCACATAATACATTCAGTCCATCATCATGAGTTTCTGTAGTTTAAATAGTTCTAGCATTATTCAGAAGATCAAATTCAAAATCTCCTCCTAGACTCAAGGGAAGCTCTTAGCCCTAAGCCCCTGTAGAGTCGGAAGTAGTTGCACGCTTTCGCGATACAGTAGCATACAGTACACATTTCATTCTGTGAGGAGGTGGATGGCGAGGATGGATTGCACCAGGTCAGTACTGAGATGCGTAGGAACAAGCTGTCGCTCTGTATCGGGTAACCAGGGCATTACAGTGCAATGCTAGCTCCTAAGGGCTTGGGCTGCCCCACATAGAGCCTTTCCATTTCCATCTGCTCGGCCTCCCTCCTGGGTTGGCCGTGCGGGCTTCCTGTGACGCTCCTCGGCAGACGTTCCCTAGCACCTCCATCTTGGCCTCTTGCAGGATGGGCTTTGCCAACACTACTCCACACTGTTCTCCTCGGGCGGCTACAGGAGTGTGCGCCCTGCCATTCTCTGTCTGGCAACCCAGGCTTTCCTTTGAAGTCTACGTGGAAGGCCCCTCAACTCTGTCACTTTTGTATTCCACATACATGTAAAACCAATGCTTTATGAATAAAATCAAGGGCTGTGGGCAGCTTGAGGAATCACCAGGATCCCATGGACCATGACTGATGTGTTCTGAGTACGTGGATCTTGGTGAATGCCGGATAGACAACTTCCTGGGTGGCCTTGATCTAGCAGGGTGGCTGACGGGTGCCCTCATCCAAGTGTAAGCCTGGTAAGTGAGGCTGCACATTTACATCCTTGAGGCTGTGCTGGTTGGGTGTGTGTTCATTTTCCGACATGCCTAAGACATCTTTCCTGTTATCCACATACGAAACCCCTGGCTTTAGAAATGAGCCGATCTTCATCTATCTCCGTGTTGCTGTGATAAAGTACGTGGATGAAAGCCACTTGAAAAGGGATGTATTTTGAATCATAATTCCAGAGTGCTAGACTCCATCAAAGTGGGGAAGATGGGATGGGGTCAGGAAGGCAGGAGGCCAGCTGGTCACATTGCACCCACCCTTGGGAAGCAGTCAGTGAACAGGAAGTGGGGCTGGGCTGTGAAGCTGCAAGGCCTGTCCCAGTGCCCCACTTTCTCTAGTGAGACTCCACCTCTCAAAAGTTCCACAACCTTCCCAGACAGTGCCAGAGACCAAGTGTTCTCACCTATGAGCCTGGGGGGCATTTCTCATACAAACCACGGCAGGTCCTAATCTCCTTAAGAACCTCATTTTCCTTGGCCTCAACTTTAAAATGTCTTGTTTATTATTTTTATTTTGTGTGTATGAATGTATTGCCTGCATGCCTGTAAATGCACACGTTATGCAATCCCAGCAGAGGTCTGAAGAGGACTTTGGATCCCCTGGAACTGGAGTTATGGATGGTCGTTAGCCACCATGTGGGTGCTGGGAACCAGACCTGGCTCCTCTGAAAGAGCAGCCAGTGCTCTTGACCGCTGGTCATCTCTCCAGCCTCACTTAAATGGCTTCTTTCCCAAGCAAACCACATGCTCTTGAAATATCTCTGCTCTGCTTTGTTAGTCATAGTTTTCACTATAAACCAGTGTAATCAGCGGTAACTACCACAGTCCGAGGCCTGGTCTACCTTGAAATTTTCTTGATGGGATTGAATAGTCTGTTCCCTGTAGACTTACCTCCCGTGGAGTCTGGTCATAGAGAAAACGTTGACAAGTTCTTTGTCACAGTGAGACGTGAGTGTGCGCTAGTCCAGTTTCTCACAGAGTCCTCGTTCCACCCGAAGCCTCGGGAGTCATCCCGGTGGACGTTCTTTGTTCCTTCACTGTGTGCTCCTTTCCATTTTCTGGTCATCTGGATGTCTTCCTGAATCACCACTGAGTTGTCCTTACAGCTTTCTGAGTTTCTTTTAACTTGCTTCTCCAGATTCTCCCCACAGACCAATTCTCAAGGCTCTGAACCACACATCAGGGATAACCTTACACAATAACCTTACATCTCCGAAATCAAGTGTTCTGTATTAGTTTCACAGTTACTGTGACCAAATACCCAAAAAAGCAAGTTAGAGAGGAATTATTTTGGCTCCCGGTTGCTGAGGTTTGAGTCCGTCGTGGTGGGAAGCACGGCGCAGAGTAGCGCCCCTCACATCCTGGTTGGTGGTCAGGAAAACACACGGAGTGTCTGCACCTGCTGGCTGTCTCCTTTTCCTCCTTTCCCACCCTGGGTCCCCAGCGTGTGGAGCGGTACCACCCACATTCAGGGTGGGGTATGACCCTTAATCTGCCCCAGAAATCACACATGGGTGTGCCCAGAAGTGTGCTTAAGAATCTCCTCGGTGCTTCTCATAAGGCTGAAGACAAGATTAACCATTCCAGGTGCCCCTTTTGAGGAACCTTTGCAGCCGTCACCACGTGGTGACTGCCTCTGTCCTTCTGAGCTTGCTCTGTGACTCTTCGTAGAGCTCAGCAGGACCTGGTCTGAGTTCTTTGTGCTGGTTCCAAACAGAGGCAGGGGTGTTTGTCTCATCCACCACTGCCCACTCGGGACAGAGCCTCACACTCAGTAGATACTTGTATAATCAATAAATAAACATCTTCTAGCATCAAAAGCACTTAAAAAGTGAGTTTAAAATCAAACAACTTGGGGCTTATCACAGAATGAAATAGGCATACCAGTACAATGCAATAAATAGCCAGTACAGACCTCCCTCCCTCCGTCCCTCCCTCTTTCTGTCTTTTCTCTGACTCAGGGTCTCCCTGTAGCCCCAGCTAGCATGAACTCACTATATAGACCAGGCTGGCCTCAGTGTCACGCAGATCTACCTACCTTTGCCTCCTGAGTGCTAGGATTAAAGGACTATGCCACCACACCTGGCTCAGAAAAAGACTTTTCAATATGCAAGATCTTAGCATATAATAAAAATTATTGCTCATTAATAAGAGAGGCATACATACATACAAATATCACATAACATACACAGATACACATACCCAGAGACATCACACATAGATATATACACAAATCACACACACAGAGATATACCCGCATGATACAGAGACACATCACATACATAGAGACACAGACATACACACAAATCATATACACAGAGATACACACAGATCACACACTGATGTACACAGATATATGTGCACAGATAGACACATCACGCACAGATACACATGTACATGAAGATCACACAGCACAAACACATACATCTCACATACATAGACACATCACACAGATGCACACAAACACACACAGACACATCCCACACAGATACATGCAGAAACGCACATTGTCCACAGACACAAATAAAAACTTACATAAAAGCAATGGTTAAAGTTGATTAAAGAAAAGCATATGCGTTTTGCTGTTTGAAAACGTAATGTTTAAGTACATTAAAACAACATACAGAGCTGTCAAAATGGGAGTTACTTTATATTTTTTAAGAGTACGTGCTATCCCATTAAAAACCGTGTGCACTCAGGAGAAAAAGGCTAGCAGTCGAAGAGGAAGTGCGTTGATGGTGGTTTATTGACCCACACAGAAGAGAGTGCACGCAGCCTTTCTGAAGAGCGTTTGAGAAAGCCTTACATTCTCCTCATGCCTATTGAATGTGTTGTAAATTATCTTCTGAAAACCCATCTTTGGGAAATAGTTAGAAATGTGATCTAGAATTACTGGTCAAAGAAGTTCACATACTTTTATGATATACAGCATCAAAGAACAGGGAAGTGGTTAAATAGATCATGAGCTGAGGCGTTATTGTCGCCAAGATGATTCTTTGAGTCTCAGTGTGGGAGATGCTGGTAAGGGGCCGAGTGTGGGAAGGAGGAGGAAGCACTGGCTATCCAGAGTGACGTCATGTAGCAAAGGGCAAAGAGATTAGAAGGAAGTTAATCGCATTAACATGGTTTTATCTGAATTTTTGTTTTCCAGTTTGTATTTTTATATTTTTTTTCAGAGTTCCTACATATAATATATATTAATATTAGGAAAGATGATCTTTTAAAATATGTGATTATGTGTGTGAGAGAAAGACACAGAGAGGAAGCCGTGTGTGTATGGGTGTGTATGCCTCTGTGCAGGGATGCAGAGGCCAGAGAAAACCATTGCTCTCTATTGCTCTCATCTCCCTGCCCAAGACAAGGTCTCTTACTTAACGCAGAGCTTCTGTGTCTTGGCTAGGTTGGTGGCCATTGAGCCCCAGAGATCCTCCTGCGTCTGCCCCCTCCCAGGACTGGGACTAACCACACAGGTGGCCAGGCCTGGCTTTTGATATAGGTACTGAGGGTCTGAACTCAGGTCCTCATGTTACAAATGAAGCAATTCATGCCCTGAGCCATCTCCTCAGCTCAAAACATTCCTTCTGTAAATGATCTTAGACTTGTAAGAGGGCTGTCTGAGTGTGTGCAGATGAGACACATATTAAGAACATACCAAGAATAAAAACCCCAAATGCTTGAAATTCTTGGCCTCACAAAGGAATGCGGAAGAGAAGACCCCACCCCATCCCAGTCTGTGAAGCGTTTTAGTTCCCCCAAAGAGTACTCAAATGATCTCAGTTCGCATTCTGTGCTGGACATGATTAAAAGTGCAGTTTGACCCTAGAGCATCCCTGCCCTGTAGTGGGGCCACCTATGTAAACTGAAATTTCCATGAGACACTTTGGAAGAACTAAAAAGTCACTTCCTTGGTCGTACCAGTCCTGTTTCCAGTGTTCAGTGAGCTATGTGTGCAGGGACTTGTGGGGGACGTCACTGACACAGAAGGCTTCTGTCACTGTGGAAAGAGACAGATTCCGATGGTGAAGACCTTTCTTCTGTACTTTCTCCATTAACTTCTGGAGCCACTTCCTCCTCCTTTTCCTTGTTAAGATACTGTTCTGCACAGGGAAGTTACCAAAGCAGTTTAAATAGACGGTGTCTTTGAGGACGCCCGCCTCTTCTGCATCAGTGTCTGGACCACTTACCTCTATTTTTCTATAACCTATTATTCTCTCTATTTTT
Organism: Eospalax fontanierii; assembly: GCA_035773235.1. Classification (NCBI taxonomy): domain Eukaryota; kingdom Metazoa; phylum Chordata; class Mammalia; order Rodentia; family Spalacidae; genus Eospalax; species Eospalax fontanierii. Next base: position 15,634,833 of record CM069551.1, read on the forward strand.
AGCGCCCAACATGTGTCTATGATTTCTCTGTGGTGCACACGTGCGTGTGTGTGAGGGTACATGCATGTACATGCTTGCCATTGTCAGAGGAGGATGTTGGCTCTCTCTCTCCTTTTCCATCTTATTGCCTTGAGATAGGGTCTCTCACTGAACTAGGAGCTCACCATTTGGGCTATGTTGACTGAACAATGAGCTCTTGGTCTGCTCCTCTTTCTGACCATCAATGCTACAGTGACAGGCACATGTGGCATACACTGCTTTTATGTGGGTGCTATGGATTCAAACTCAAGACCCCACACCTGCAGAGCGAGCACTTTACCCTTGGAACCATCTCTGCAGCCCCAGGTGTTGCTCTCTTGATGAGAACAAAGGCTTTGATAGAGCGAAGACTTCATGTTGTTTGGATTTACTGTTCCAGCTCCTAGTCTGGGGTGTAAGTTATTAGATTAAAGCTAATTATTAGCCCTAGAGGTAGAACAGTGAGCCCCAACAGTGAAACCCCACACGAAACAGCATCAAATTCAGCTCAGCCTGGCAATCGATGAGAGCAAGGTTTTCAGAAGGTGGGTGTTTTTCCTGATGGACTTGTGTTTTCAGGTTGTAAAATATATTACAAATGGAAACTCTATCATTCTTATGGAGTTGGCTTGACATATTTAAAAAACAAGATTAGATATATCCTGGAAATTTAGGGAAATATTTTAGAAGCTGTTAGTGACCCACTGTGTCTAAGAACAAGGCAAGACAATTCTATTTAATAAATATTTGCAGGGTAGTTGAGGATCATTATCGAAAAAATTTATCAGAATCTATAACTCTGGTCATCCAAAGTCACAAATTCCGGTTAAAAAGTAGAACAAAAATTTATAGACTAGGGCTGGATGGATGTCTCAGAGGTTAAGGGCACTGGCTGCTCTTGCAGAAGACCCACATTCATTCCCCAGCACCCACATGGCAGCTGACAACCAACTGTAATTCCAGTTCCAGAGCATCTAATGCGTCCTTCTGGCTTCCTGAGCATTTCATGCATGGGTGCACTTACATATATGCAGGCAAAACACTCATACACATAGACAAACAAACAAAATGTACAGACTATCATTTTCTTTTATAAAACGGAAGTTTTGTCTTATATTAAAGAAATATTACTATTTAAAATAAGTACCTGGATGTTAAAACTTGCTGGGCAGGGTAGTACACCCCCAGCAGAGCGGGTGGATCTCTATGAGATGGAGGCCAATCTGGTCTACACGGTAAGTTTTAGGCCAGCTGGGGCTATAGGGAGACCTGTCTCCAAAAACCCAAGAAAACAAAGTGAAACAAAACAAATGAGTTTACACAGTGAGAAGCAGTGAGGTGGATAATCAGCACGAGAAGGCTGAAGTAGCTTGTGCATAGTATATTGAGCTGAATATAATGTACAGCCAGTAGCTAGGCTTTTGGGAAGTGGTTTAGTGGTTTTGAATTGCTCCTTACTTGGCAGAACCTATCAGTGCAACGTTCACATGAAACATGGCGAGCCCCATCAACAATGCAAGAAGTAGGATACAGTCACGTCAGGTTCACTAAATTGACAGAAATAATGATAGTCTGCAAGTATGGTGGTCATTTCCAGTGGGAACCACCAGGCCCACTCTGAGAGATGTGGGCGGGGCTGGAGTTGGGAGCCAGGCAGAGGTGTTACTGCCCAGAGGTCAGAGAGGCTGGGAGTCTTGGTGCCCTTGAAGCAGGGCTGTGCGCTGAGCTGGTCCAGGGAGCTTGGGAGCCTCCTCAGGCAGGGTGGGAAGGAGGGAGCGGTCCTTTCTCTGTAATTGGCCAGCACTCCATATTAGCGGAACGCAACCACAGCACGAAGGCAGGACCTACGTGGTGGTGTAAGGGGGGACTTCCTATGCGTCAGTGCCTCACTTGCCGTGGCCTTATGAATGTTTCACAGCTGAGCATGAAGCGTGGAACTCTCTCTACAATCCTCTTCTGACAGTTCTCCTTTTGGTGGAATACAGCTCATGGCTCTGAAAGTCCTACCTGTCATCTTACATAATTCTTTATAAGAACCGAGGCAGATGAGTGAATATAGAGAATCACACACAAACTTGCAAGGACTGAAAAACTTGACTTGTAATTTTGGTGATGCCTATCTCAAGCTCATTGCAAATATAGTTTAAAGCATGGTGGTTCATTGAGATGATGGAACCAATGCTTTTGCAGTGAGTGTTTGGGTCATGGCAAGCATGTGGAAATGCTTAATAGGAAATACTCTTGTGTTATTAATATATGCAAACAGATTGAAACCTTAAAAACATGTGTCTTACACATAAAAAGATGGCATGATGTCATTTTACTTGAGTGCCTTCCAATCTTATAAAGAGGATATAAAAGTTTAAAACCTGGATAAAGAAATATGACACCATTTATTAGGCTATTTGTTCCTGATAAGTTGTTATATATTTCTTTTTTGAGACAGGATCTCCCTGTAGCCCCACCTGGCCTGGAACTTGCTATGTAGACCAGGCTGGTCTCAGTCGCACAGAGATTTGCCTGCCTCTGTTTCCTGAATTCTGGCATTAAAGGCAGGAGTCACCACACCTGGCATTTTTAAAGGTTTTAAGAGGAAAGGCTTCCTACATTTCTTGCCTACCCATGACCTTAAATGTAGGATCCAAGCAGGGACGTTCGTATGAGACAGAGAACATCTTGAGAAGAAGAAGTGGTTCATATGTTTTGTTACAGGCCTTTCACTACCCAGGACTTTGAGTAAAACCTTATCTAGAAATTACTTTCATTAATCTAACCAAAAAGGAACTTTCTAGGTGGTGCTTTGGCCAGTGCCCACTTCAAGCAGTGCAGCGTGAGACGCAGTGACTCCAGAGGACACTCTCCCCTTCCTCCCCATCCCCCACGGGCTGTGATTGGGCAAACAAGGTCGTTTGGGTCAGCTGTGCCAGCATGGACCAGACACTGGTTCAGAAAACCCAATTTTAGCCTGCCCAGCCACCAGAATTAAATCCCAGTTCATGTCCATCATGGGAAAGTGAATTTAATATTCGTTCTGGGATCCTATTAAATTTTAATTTTTTGTTACAGTGGTCTGAAAATATAGCCTAACTTAAGCTAAAATGAAGAGTCCTTTCTTTTATTAGAGTATTAGTGGGTTCATTCATTTCATAGGCATTTGCAGTAGACCCCTCTTATCCAGGTTCACTTTGTGCAGTTTAAGTTTAATCTGAGCCGGTCAGAGGTTCAAAAGCATGAAGTGGAATATTCTAGGAACAAGCAGACTGTATATTTTAAAATCGGAAGCGCGTGAGACCATCCTGGGTCATGCTATCCCGGGGCATCCTATGTGCTCTCGTCCAGGATGTGATCCCCTCTCTGTCCGACCTGTTCATGGTGTATGGACTTCCCATCTCTTTGTCACTTGATGAGCCTCTTGTGATTAGATCAACTGACCTATTGTTGCTGTGGCTTTGTTCAAGTAGTCCTTCTTTTCCTTAACATGGTGCTGACAACGCATAGGAGTGAGGTCTGAGTTTATATATGCCAAAGAGAGGGGCTATATAGTGCTCCTTTTAAGTGGAAAATAAAGTACAAAAAGAGATCAGGAGGGAGTGGGGGGAGAGAGAAGATTCCCATAATTTATTGCAATATGTTGCTATACTTTTTCTCTTTTATTATATTACTCATCTCTTACTGTGTCACATTTATGAATTAAACTTTATCTTGACTATGTATTCATAAGATAAAAGCGTAATACACAGGGTTTGGGATTATCCTCTGTGGATAGGGATCCATTGTCTTGAACATCTTATCTCTACAGGAACTGTCCCATGCTGGAACAATGGCTAGATTATATAATTGGATGTAATTCATTTCCTTTAATTATACTGTTTCTCCCAGTAGCCTGATAATTAGTTATACTAAAAAACCCTGTAGCCTCAAGAATGTTAGTTAACTGAATGTTGTTTTTGGACGTGGAGAGAATAACTCTCAGGCGGAAAGCTAAGCCCCTTCCAAGGCAGCCATGTACAGTGCCCGCCCCTGCTCCAGATCACTCACTCAGCATGCTCTCTTGTTCCAGGCACAGCAGAGCATATGGGTTGAGGAGGGAGTTTTTCTCTCTTATGAATCTGTGTGAAAGTTTTAAAGCAGTATCAAATTAAATTAGATCCACTTGCTCTTTTGATGAAGTACCTTATTGAAAAGTGAAAAATTGCATAAAAATGTGTGTCTCCTGGAACATCTGGAGCACATGGCCGCCACGTGCGCCCGGCCCCTTTGTGCAGGCTCCTTTCTTTACCTCGTGTCCAGTCATCTCTCGCAGCCTCTGTTCTCTTTATATTTCTCTCTCCATATTTCCTGTGTGTTTTCATTTGTTTTTAAGCAACTCTCAACTTTTGCAGTCTGTCCAATCTGCATTTTGAAATAAACAGTTGAGCAGAAGAACTAGGGGAGGCCTCATTCAGTCAGATTTTGGAAAGATCAGAGCCCAGAGCAGGACTGTCCCCTGGTCTGTCTTCAGCTCTAATATGGAGTCTTAGCCCTCAACCTGCTCCCAGTCGAACCTGAAGGAGAAACTACTGTGGACGAGTAGAGTTTTAGTGTATTTGGAGAGAAATCTTTCTAGTCATAGCAACTTTAGGAAGTGTCCAGATGTCCAGGGAGAATCATTCCAGGGCAACTTCTGTAAGGTTCCGGTATGGAACTGTAATGCAAAGATGTGCTTTACTTTGCTCTGCAGGTGTGTAACACAACCACGGACAGGAAACACGCAGACACCTTTCTGGAGAGGTGTGTCACTGAGTCTGTCATGAGCATTGTGAGCGGTTTCTTCAATTCCCCCTTTTCAGACAACAGCACCAGCCTCCAGGTAACGGAACCAGGTCTCAGGAGGTACACTGAAGCCAAGAACCTATCTCTCTGCTTAGGAGAGGCTTTCCTCTAGCCAGGAAGTCTTTCCCAACACTCTGAGTGATCGCTCGCTCTACTTTCATTTTATCAAAATTTATTTCTCATTAATTTCTTTATAACAATACACAGAAATGGGTTTTGTGATGATGTTTTCATGCGTGAACACTCTTACAGTTTGTCACACTGCATGGCTCTTTTCGTCTCCATTTTTTTGATGTGTGTTTTTAATGTCTGTTAGCTTTTGCAATTTGTCTGCTCTGACTCACTTTGTAATTTACAGTTTAGCCAACCATCCTGTCTATGCATCATTATGAAGTAGATTAGAACTCTGCCGCTGTCCTTCCCTGACCCACCCTCCCCTCTCACTTGGGCCCCTTCCTTCCAACTTAATTTTCCATCAAGAGACCTCATCTTAAAATAGGTCATGTTTCCTTTCTAAGCAGAATGAAACCAAGTTTGAAATAATGGCTCGACTCTTTAAGTGGACAGTCATCTGATCCAGCTGTTCCACCTCTGTGATTTATCCTAGAAGAATCAGCAGAGGTTTACCTCTTAAGATTTTCCATACAGGTTATTTATAATACTTAAAATCCACCTTAAGCGTCCACAGATAGGGGAACAGCTGAATAAATTATGGCTCATTTGTAGGATGGCTTACTAAAAATCATGTTTTACAAGGAAGATTAATTCCTAAAAGATATGATTTTTAAATAGTACAATGCCTCAGAATTGCATAACAGTGTCATCCAGTTTTGTTTGTGTGAAGAACATATCCTAATGCATTCAGAGAAGCTTGGTGAGTAAATAAATAAAACCAGCTTTCTGCATTTCCGAGTGTCCCACCTGGAAATCAGCCAACTTTTCAATCAGCAATATTGGAAAAAAATTATACTGAATATGTACCAACTTTCTTTGGTCATTAGTCCCTAATGTTACAGAATGTAGTATAACAACTATGTATCTAATACTTACATTTTCTTTTTTGGTCTTTTTGAGACATGATTTCCCTGTAGATCCAGCTGGCCTGGAACTTACCATGTAGATCAGGCTGACCTTGAACTCAGAGATCCACTTGCCTCTCTCTCTGCCTCCGAGTCTGGGATTAAAGGGGGGCCACTGCACCCAGCCCAATACTTACATCTTCTTAGGTGTTATAAGTAGTATGTGTTGATATACACAGTTTTATAAGATGGATTAAAGTGTCTCTGAGTTGTTTGGTACCTGTCCGTGTGAGGGATGATGTTATCTTTAAGATGTTGGCAAATGATTATCTCTACACTGAAGAATTATTTCTGTGGTTCCCAAATATTAGTCAATGATTACCTTTTTAAAAGTATCATTTTAAGTATGATTTATGTTTTTCATTGGTGTTTCGGTGTCAAGGTCTCATCTGCTGACCCGAGCTGGTGTTGCATTCTCCATAGTTTTTCTGCAGTCCCCAGAATGCTGGGGTTACAGACGCGAACCACTACTTGTGCCTAATTATAATTTACATAGGGAAAATTGAAGTTATTGGCTGGAAACCCCTGAAATTGACTGTGTATTTCAGCATGGGAGTCACCTCTACTTAACCTCCTGTAAATGTGACTGAAGCAGACACCAAACTCAGAGATGCCTGTTCTCTTTGCACTGGGAATAAGCAAGGGGTTATAAAAGTTATATTGAAATTCACACTCGTGGCTTCAGGAACTAGCATGTTTTCTGATTAGGAATATAGGTAAGGAACCGAGGAGATAGCTCAGCAGCACAAACATGAGGACCTGGATTCAGAGTCCCAAGCAGCCTTATAAAAGCCTGGTAGGGTGATGGGTCTCTGTAACCCAGCACTTCAGATCCCTGGAGCTCACTGTCCAGTCAAGTCTATCCAAAACCACGAGCATCCGATTCAGAGAGACCCTGCCTCAAAAATGAAGGTGCAGAGCAATTTAGAAAGATCTCTGCACTCATCCTCTGGCCTCTGTTTGCACACAGGGGGACCATACCATACAAGCAGGTATGCACATGTAACATACGGGGGGAGGGGGGAAAGGAAGGACGGAAGGAAGGAAGGAAGGAAGGAAGGAAGGAAGGAAGGAAGGAAGGAAGGAAAGAATATAGTTAAAATGCACATACAAGTTTATAGAATCAGTTTTCTATAGTGCCTGACATGCTTCCTCTCATGAAGTGGTCACTTAGCAGATGTTTGGTGAATGATATTTTAAGTTGGGTTCTAGCATGCATGACTGAGGCGCATCTTATTTTAGCGTCCTGTTGGACAGAGCACAGATCTCTCATCAGGCACACTAGTGGCTTTATGGCCCTGTGCAGCCACCATCTTTCTGTTTTCAGACCCACCAGCCCGTCTTTATTCAGCTGCTACAGTCTGCCTTCAGAATCTACAACTGTACGTGGCCCACCCCGGCCCAGAAAGCATCGGTGGAGTCTTGTATCAGAACTCTGGCTGAAGTGGGTAAGTTGACTTGACTTAAGTACCCATTCCCTGAAACCACTGGGCTTTTTGCTAAACAGCTACGAAAGCAGCTTTCCTATCTCGAACGTCATAGGAAACCAGGTCAAGCTTTTGCACAGTTGAACAGCAGGTGATTCTAGACATTGTGACTCTGTGGAAGGAGAATGGCTTCACGTTTTGGAACGTAAATGTAATATTACTGTATGCGTCTGACTTGGTGAGAGTTTGCAGGCATGAGTTAGCTAATTATCTTACATTTAACCTTAGAATTGTCTTGTTTATTAATAGTGTGCTGTTGCTGATATCTTCTTGCAGTAGGAGTTTTTGAGAGATTTTGTGTGAAATCCATGAACAGCATTTGGATGTCTATTACACACCAAAAGCTGCAGAAATTATGAATGGCAGGAGAGGCAAGGATTTTAAAGTTCGGGGAAGTGAGCGTTAGAGTGTTCATAGATCATGTCTGTGCGTGCACGTTCACGTCTGTGCACGCACGTTCACGTCTGTTTGTGGTTGTGTTGTGAAGGTTAGTTATTATTATACAAAGAAATCTGTACGCTGTGTGTATGTGGGTGTGTTTGTGATATGTATGCATGTGAGTGCCAATGTGTGCATGTCAGGGTGCATGCTGGAGGTCAGAGGACAACCTCAAATGTTGGTCCTCGCCTTCCACCTCGTTTGAGACGAAGTCTCCTCGTTTGGTGCTGTGTGAGCCAGTCTGGCGGGCCTGTTGTCTCTCCCGTCTCGGCCTCCTTTCTCAGGACAGAGGTGTGCTACCACACCTAGCTTCTGGGGATTCAAGCTCAGCTGCTCAACTTGCATGGGAAGCACTTTACCCACTGAGCCATCTTCCTAGCTCCTGTGAAGGTGAATCACTGATGAAGAAGAGGAGGGAGAAGAAACAGGCTTGACTGGAGAAAAAATTAAAAAATATTAAAAAGTAGAGAGAGGTTGGTTCTTCCTGGTGGTCCCACAGGCATCGGGAAGGGCAGCTCTGGGCTTCCGTGTCACAGGCCTGGCTGCTGTTACCATTTATGCAGCTCTTGTGGTGGACCAGACCAGGCTCTTGCATGCACTTAAAGTTTGGATAGATTATTTACACTTTTCAGTTGAGAAAATAGGTTGTGTAAGTTGTCCAGGTGTAGTAACACTGTATCAGGATGAGTACATGAGTTAACTCATTATGACCAGTTTGTCTTTCCCCAATATATAATGTGACCCAGGAGATCATACGTTAACCAAATTTAATGACACCAACTTTAAGTAAATGAAGAATAAGTTGTACTTTAGAATCTGGACATGCAGTTCACTGGTAGAGCACTTGTTAATAATATACAGTGTCCTCGGTTAGGTCCTCAGTTCCACAAAAGAAAGAGGAGGAGGAAGAAAAGATGATTACAGTAGCATCTCGACATGGGAGGTTTTTAACTGGAGAGACAGACACACAGTTTCTGGCTCAGACAATTCAGTTGATCAACCAGGAAACCCAGTGCTTGCCTCTTTGCATGCATCCTCCCATGGGCCTGGGCACCCCTTTAAGGTTCTGTCCTTCTGCCTGGGGCGCTGACACCCTCCTTGGTGGCGTCTGCAGTTCTGGTCTGGGTATTTCTTCCTCTCTTGGTTGCTGAATGGGTGTCTTCCACTGCACCATGTTCCCAGTCCCCCTGCAGTCTTTCTTTTTGTTCAGTCTTTCACCTGGTGGACTGGAACTCCCTATGGAGACCAGACTGGCCTCAGTCTCACAGAGATCTGCCTGTCTGTGCCTCCCAAGTGCCGGGATTAAAGGCATGTGCCACCATGCCTGGCTCTTGCATCTCCCAAGTTTACTCTTAAGTGCTTATTTTTTTCAGTGCTATTATGAGTGATAACGTTTTGTACATTCTGGGTTGTTGGTGGTGGTGTGTGTGTGTGTGTGTGTATTCTGAGTCATTTCACCTGTAGCCTCCTGAGCTTGGCCGTCAGAGCTCAGGAGTGAGGAGGGTTTCTGGGCCAGGACACAGACAGACATGGTGTATACTCCTAATTTCAGCTTCCTGGGGGTGAGGCAGGAGGATTGGGACTATGTTGCCAGCCTGGGCTACATGCAGAGAGCCTGCGCCAGCCTGGGCTACATACAGAGAGCCGACACAAACGAATGAATGAATGAATGAATGAATGAATAAGGGGAACTCTGGGCCACCAGTGAGCCTGGGCCTGGCCTGCACCCCAGTTCTGACTTCCAGGAAGGCACCATGCTGTCACGTCAGCTCCCGTGTAGTTGGACAGCAGAGCTGTGGGTCTTCCTGAGGACTGATATGCAGTTAGTGGGAAAGACGTTTTGTTTTCCCTTGGTAAGTGGTCTGTGTTGTGAATAACCCTTCATACATGCTTCGTATGCAAGCCTAACGAAGCTCATTCACACACACACCCCTGAAGGGAGAAGAGAGCAGAGACGAGGAAGGGGATCAGAGGGAGTCGGAGGGTACAGTAGAGGATAATGGGGTGAAATTCAACCAGAAGTCATTACATACATGCATGAAAATGTCACAATGAGACCATTCTCATATCCAGTTGATATATACTAATTAAAACCTCTAAAGAAAGAACTGTCACTGAAAGTCCATGGTTCTAAATATATCTCTGTTTCTGAGATTACATTCTCTCTATTAGCCAATGCTGTATGGTTTAGCAGAAACGCTTAGTTCCTTTTTGTATGCCACAAACGTATGTGTGGTAAGAAGTCTTACAACAATCACTAATGTACAGTGCTTTTGATTGGTTGTTATGAATCTTGGGAAACTGCATTGTTTTCAGTTCAGTCAGTATTCCCTTCTGTTTAGGTCTGGTCTCCTGAGGCTTTAGGCAGGAGCTCAGTATAAAATAGCGACCTCCAGCAAAGTTGGTACGGCACTAGATGGGGACCAGGGTGAAGCTTTACCACTCAGACATACAATGGTATTTGTGTTTCAACAACTTTAAAAAAATGCCCAGAGTTTTAGTGAAACTCAAATATTTAAGAATGTGAAATATTCAAGAGAACTGAGGGTATATATCTGTAAAGTAGGACAAAGTCAAGAGAGCACCTTGTGTTCATAAAGCAAATTTTCAGTGCATTTACAAATTGGTAAGCCCTTTCCTATAAGGGCTCCCCAGTGCATTAGCTCAACCTCCATTATCAAAAACACTCATCTTCTTCACCTAAACATTAGCTACAGAGGGCAGTAAAATGTGCTTTACCAAGTCAGCCCTCCCCTCTGAGAGCAGCAAGCTCTTGCTGAGGATTGGGCAGTCTGATGAAGTCGGCTGTGTGGACATTCATTCTTAGCCCTGTTTTGCAGCTGGCTCAAGGTCCCCGGGTTAGGCAAGGACTGAGCCAGGATCTGGATGCTTTCTGGGCTGGTGTGCTAGCAGCCATGTGTGGTACTCTCCCATCACCAGCCAGTTTAAACCAGCGCACTGCTTGTTCTATGCCTGTAGATACAAAATATGGGTCACGGTGCAATACAAGTTGCACATGAAGCAAAAACAAGTTTTCCCGTAACTTGAGACAAAGGTTAGGAGCTCGAAAGCTAAGGGGTTGTTAACCCAGGCAGGTTACTCAGTGCGGAGGCCTTAACGGACAGTACTATTAGCAGTTACTGCTTCGTGTCTTCCTCTTGATCACTACTCAGGTTTGTGCTAGTTTACTGTGTTTGAAGGTTACGCTTGGTGACTTACTGTTAGGTTAAGATCATCCAATGATAATCATAAACTTTTAAAATTGAAGCCGTGATCAGCGCTGAATTTATTATGTGTACATTGTTAGGTCTTTCTTTTAAAACATTTGGTTTGAGATTTGCTTTTTCTTTTGGTATTTTTGAGACAGGTCTTCCTGCAGCCACAGCTGGTCTGGAACTTGCTACATAGACCAGGCTGGCCTTGAAATCCCAGAGATCCACCTGCCTCTGCCTCCCAAATGCTGGGATTAAAAGCATGCACCACCATGTCCAGCCTTGGTCCAATATTTTTAAAGGCCGAGGTGCTCATGAACGGATTTCTCTGTGTGAACTGATAGTTGAGTTCCTTGATCCTTTCTTTGAAGCTATGGAGAAGTTGAAATTAATAAGAAGTCACGAGTTCTTAAGCGATAAGCAGGCAAGTTTCCAGGCAAGTTCCATGCTGTGGCCCTGCCTGCAGCGTGAGGCACAAATCCCTTCTGCCTTCAGTGACTAGGTGGAGGCTGGTGCTGGGGAAGGTGGGGCATGAGCAGTGTGTGCCAGGGTGTCCTCTGAGGTCTGAGGAATGCTAGGGCCTTGGGAATTTTATCAGGGACCTGGACAGATGCCCTTCCTCAGTTTATCCACTCCTGTAAAACCCAGCATGTGGTAGAGGAGCTTTCAGCAAACACATCAACCAATCATTTCCACATTAATTTGCTTAGAGAAGAATTCTGCCCCATGTGTTCCCTCATCTGCCATGATCTGGGGGGATTAATGCTGGGTACTTGGTTGGCAACGCCATCAGTTTTCCAAATGGAAATTGCATGAAACGCCTTTTATAAATGTTTTGGATAATGCACACCAAACTTCAAGCCAATCATTTTCAAAAAAAAGAAAAAGAGAGAAAGGGGAAAATGCAAAGCCATCAACTCTTTGAGAAACTCCGTCTGTGTTAAGTAAATATGTCGATTGGCATTTCAAGAGTTTGACGTAATATACTCCTGTGATTATGGTTTTAAAAACTCCATTATTAGCTTTGTGGTAGAGTGCCTGCCTTCTGTGGACCAAGCCCTGGACTTCATCCTACACAGTCCAAAAGAGAAGCCCCAGGAAGCCAAATCAAAACAAATCAAATCAGAGTAAGCTGTACTGTAGTAAACTACTGTATAACATTTTTTCTTACTAATCTGATTGTTTAATGAGTCTTCATTATCTGGAAGGTGTCCTTTTAGCTGAGGTAAACACAGTTTGTCAAACCATATTTTCTGCCCCTAGTAAGGTAGATAGAACATGTAAAGACAGCAGAAACCTGAGTCAAACTACGTGCCTGATCTGTTAGAAAGTTCTAGACACTGCCACAGCCCAGAGGACTAAACAGTCTATGATATTTATTGCATAAATACAGCAAATGACACACAGATCTGGATGAGTACACAGCTGTTCAATATCCCTGTGTGTGACCGTGCCAGCATCGCCCCAGTTTTTAATATCTTAGGTTCGCAGTCATCTTGCACATGAAAGAATAAAATTCGTACCAAGGAGTGGGATTCCTAGGTTATTAAAATTCTGTAGGTGCTGTCCCCGTGGATTCTGTGTCCCCACAGGCAGTGTGGACAGTGCCTCTCTCCTCAGCATGGTGCCTTGGAGTTTTGTCAGTTTTAGTAAAAATATTGTTAAAGGTTTAATGTGTGTCTTTTTCATGAGGGCCAGTGATTGAGCCCGTGGCGTCGCATTTTTTTGTGAAATGTCTTTTCTTCTGATATTCTGAGTATTTTTGAGTTTCGAGTATTTTTCTAAATGACTTGCATAAAGGAAGCAAGGGCTGGGGAGATGGCTCAGTGGTTAACGTGCTTGTTGTGCCATCATGAGGACTAGACTTCGGATCCCCAGAGCCCACGGAAATGTGGGGTGTGCATGGCAGCCCATCTGTAATGCCAGCTGCAGGAGGCTGACACAGGGGAGCCTCAAAGCAAGTTAACTTGCAAGACCAAACCATATCGATGCGCTCTGGGTTTGACTGAGGGACCCTGCCTCATTTTGTAAGGTCGAAGAGCTATCAAGGAGGATGATTCCTGACATCAGTCTCTGGCCTGCATATGCATGCATACCTATGTGCATGCACGTGTGTCCACCACCAGACCTGGAAACATGCACACACATGCATACCACACACATGAAGATGGAAAAACATTCCACTTACTGACTATCAATAACATTTTTGTTTTGTTTCCTCTTTTGAGACAGGGTCTCCCTGGAACTGGCCTGGAACTCACTATGTAGATCAGGCTGTCCTTGAACTCACAGAGATCCCCCTGCCTCTGCTTCCTGAGTACTGTGATTAAAGGCATGTACCAGCATGCCAAGCACACATTAAAAAAATCTTATTGGAATTTTCATTTTATTTTTAATATGTAGCATTTAAAAAAAAACTCTTGGAGCTTTGGAGTTTGTATGTGTTCATGTGTGTGTGCAAGTGTTTGTATGTGGAGGGGTGTCAGAGGCTGTCATTTCTTGGGTACCATTCAACTTGTTTTTTGGGACAGGTCTCTTGTTAGCCTGGAACTTGCCAAGTAGGTCAGGCTGTCTGGCCAGCACACCCTAGAGATCGTCTATCCTCCGCCTCTCCGGTGCTGGGTTTACAAGCATGTGCCAACGTTCTTGACCTCTTCCCCTGGGTTCTGGGGATCCAGCTCAGGCCCTCAGGTCTGTCTTCACACTTGTGAGGCAAGCGCTTTACTGTTAGAACCCTAACCCAGCCTTCTCTTTAGGTTTAATTTCATCTTCAGAGAATCCTTGGTCGGTCTGAGGTGTTTTTTAATTCCATAGAGAATTTTCATGGTTGTGGTTTGTCGGTAAAGCTGTGAGTTATCTGGGCTGGACATGGTGGCTCATGTCTGTGATCTCAGTACTTGGGGGACTGTGGTCATGAGGGGGAGAGAGAGAGGCGCGCAGAGGGAGAAGAAGAGGGTAAGAGAAAAGGAGGAAGGGAAGGAGAGGGAGAAGGAAGGAGGGAGAGAGAGGATGGGAGGGAGAGGAAGAGAGGGAACGGAGAGGAGGGGAGCGGGGGAGGGGGGGAGAGGCTGAGATGCTGAGCTATCAGGAGCACACTTTCTTGCAGGGTGTACGGTATGGAGTCAACTTTATTTTTCCAGATGACTTGTCAGGCTTTTCCGATGCGTACTGAGTAGCTGTGAGACCGTGTGCTGTGCTCAGGTAGGGGATTAACGGAGTACCCCAGCGAAGAGTCCCAGTGCCAGACAGCAAACATGCATTCGTTCATTTCATGTCCTTCCTGTTAAAAACACCGGGGGGCTGGGGAGAGCTCAGCCGGCACCATGCTTGTAAGAGGACCAGAGGACAGGCTCTGAACCCACGAGAAATCACCTGCGCACGGTAGCGTGTATCTGTAATCCTCGAGACGGGAAGAGACAGGCGGATCTCTGCGGCTCACTGGCCGGCCATCCTGGCCCATTGGCACATTCTAGTCCAGTGAGAGACCCTGTCTAGAGGGAGTCTGAGGAACAGTAGGCAAGGTTGGCTTCTAGTCTCCACACACATGTGCACATGCTGAACACTAGCCCGGCAGAGATTTACTTTAGGGACTTCAGCATGCTGGGGACAGGTAGGCTCCGCCCACGCCTGCGTCTTTCTGGCTCCTGGCTTCTATGGCCCGTCAGCCAACCACATTTTTCTAATTAATACTTGTACATTCTGTTGCCTTTCCTCCATGCCTGTCAGTTTGTCTATCAAAGCATTTTTTCCCATGGTTCTTACCGCGGTGTTATAGGGGTTCTCAGGGGGTTTGGTCTGCAGATACTATCAGTGGTTATAGTTAATTAAAAATGTCCACAAAACATGCAATGGTTAATAAGAATTAGAATAGGTTGTGGTTATATCTTAAAAACTGCAAAGTCTTGTCATATTCAGAGAATTTTTAGGTTTATGAGCTGAATTGGTAGGTTAGCCTTACAATAAAAATACCCGTGGATAAAGATAGCTCCTTTTTGGTATTTTTGTTAAATTTTTGTGTATTTCATAAACAACATCTTAATTATCTTCACACCCCTTCCCCACTGGCACTCTCTCCTAACCTCTCCCTGAATTTCATGCCTTCTGTCATTTACGTTACTATCTATCAAGTCAAGTTAGTGTCCACAGATGTTCCTCAGTGCACGCTCGTTTGCTGGGGTCTATGCCACCTCTCTAGAGTCACTCCCTTAAAGAAGATGTGCCGGATGCTTTAGTGTCCACTTGACACACCTGGGCTGAGGGAGCCTCAACTGGGCAATTGCCTCATTGGACTGACCTGTGGCCATGTCTGTGGGGCATTTTCTTGATTGTTGAGTGCTGTGGAAGGGCCCATCCCACCGTGGCCAGTGTCATCCCTGGGCAGGTTGTTCTGTGTTCTGTAAGAAAGCAGGCTGAGCACGGGCCAGGGGAGCAAGCCAGTAAGCAGCGTCCCTCCATGGTCTGCCTCCAGCTCTGCCTCCAGCTCCAGGTTCCTGCCCTGAGTTCCCACCTTGGGCTCCCTCAGTGATGAACTGTGACCTGAGAGATGAAGCGAACTAAACTCTTTCCTCTCCAAGTTGGTGTCAAGAGTGTCGCGTCACAACGACTGAAGGCAAGCTAGAACAGAGGATCGGCTCTCTGTCACCCAGCAGTGATCAGCTGCTAATAGTTCTTCAGCTGGAGTGGGACCTGCTGCCCATTTCCTCAGTTCTAGGCTGGGTTTCTGTCTCTTCCTTTCTTATCTCTCCTCCTGGCTCTCCCCTATCTCCTGGTCTTTCCTGTCCTGTCCCCTCCCCTCCCATCCCCTCCCCTTTCCCCTCCTTTCCTCCTCTTTCTCCCCTCCTCCCTCCCCTCCTCTCCCCTATTCCATTCCTTTCATTCCCTCCATCCTATTCATTATCCATTTAGAACATGTCTTCTGGCGACCATCGTAATTGTACCCGTGATGCTCGCATGCCTGTTTCTTGCTTGAACAGCAGCTCTGGAGTGTGAGATGCTTCACACTGAAACCCAGGAGACGAATCCCTTCCTTCATGACTTTCTCTTTTCTTTCGTCCTGCCACATTTCTCCTTAGCTTTCCCTCCTTAGGATTTATTTGTGTTCCATTTTCAAACAGGATTAAATCTTCTCTTACAGATTGATAAACATGACAAATCAGTTGTTAGAACTTATTAAATTATGATGTATAACTGTCTCCCACCATATAACCATTTGCAATAAAAATGATGTCTGTGATATGAAAACTCTTTTGACTGGAGGAGAATCTCCTGGCCGTACATCTTTGTAATGACTCGTCCTCGTTAGTCTCCAGCTCTGGCTCCTACTCAGGCTCACGCTGGGCTGTCACAGTTTCTCATGCTCACTTTGACATTTTCTTGGAGTCTTCTCTCTTTTTTGGTGTAATTTTGCTCATAGGTCGTTCAAAGAAAAGTTTCTCACCTATGCATTCTGGAATGTTTTTATTGGGGAATCACACTTGAGTTTTTAGTTTAGTTGACTACAAATTCCCATTTTTAGAACCTTTTCCCATCTATGTTTCCTGTCCATTCTGCTGTCTTCTAGCACCCAGCCCTGCTGACAGGAGTTCAGGGACCAGCCTCATCCTTTCTAGGTATTTCTTTTCAACCTCTAAATCCTTATGCTTTTTTCTCTTAACTTGGCTTTTTTTGGTTTGTTTGTTTTGGTCTTTTTTGAGACCGAGTCTTCCTATAGTCCCAGCTGTCCTAGAACTCACCATGTGACCATCAGTTTAATCATTGCTGTCTGTGTGACCATAGCTTTGCAGCTATTTACTGGAGCCTGGTCGGCCCACGTGGCTAAAAGTGGTTCCTTTTCCCCAGAATCTGTCAGTATTAAGTGGTAAAAGGCTGGGCTCCCTGAGTCCCTCCACCTTCCGTGACTGATTGTTGACAGGACCAGTCTTGGGGGGGCCCTGTGCAGATGACCATAGTTGCTGTGAGTTAATGACTGAATTGTTGTACTGAGTCTAGCAAAGGCATTTCATAGTCACTCACCCCATCTTTCTTCTCTTAAGTGCTTCCTGCCCTCTCTTCTGTGATGTTCTTTGAGGGAACATCAGGGGGTTAAATGTCTTGTTTAGGGCTGAGCCCTTTACTTCCTTATTCTGAGTCTTGGGTAACCGTGATGTGCAGCCATGAATCTGTGTTACTGCTGTTTGATTGCAAGCAGAGGCTTCTCTGATTAGGGCTGGGAGGAGCTGAATCAGAGCATAGATATCTGTCTGTGTTGTTTCCTGTGACAGCTCACATCACAAGTTCCCACTTTGAGTGTCTTGAAACAGCAGAGACTCACTATCTGACAGCTCAAGAGGTCAGGAGTCTGAAAGTGAGGTGTCGGCAGCCCCAGGCTGGAAGGGAACAGTTCCCTCGGGCTCCCCTCTGCTTTGGTGTCTGGTGACAGCCCGTCTCCCCGCCATCCTCCGGTGGTGCTCCTGCCTCCACGTGTGTCTCATCTCTTTTTCTCATACTGATCAGTCACTGGTTTAGGTCAGAGCCTAATTCAGGGTGACCTTCACCTTGACGATAAATGCAAAGACCTTATTTCCAATTATGGTCACATTCCCAGGAACCCATGACTCAGACTTCAAGACGTGTGTTTAGGGGATGTAGTTCAACCTCTGATAAGATTCTAAAAATTCACCACAGTGTGGTCCATGTGCCTATTTAAATCCTTTTTAATGAGTAGTGGGCTCTGTCTGGAGACCTAACCCTGCCTTCAGCTCTTGAATCTTTTTATTTATTTACGTTTTTGTGTGTATGCATGCATACCTGCCTGTCTGTACATGTATCACGTGGGTACAAGGCCCGTGGTGGCCAAAAGAGTGTGGTAGACCCCATGGAGTGGAGTCATAGATGATTGTGAGGTGACATGCAGGTGCTGGGAACTGAACCTGGGTCCTCTGCAGAAGCAGCCAGTGTTCTTAACCACAGAACTCTCTGAAGCCCCTCGGTCAGTTCCTCAATTCTTCCCATGGAATGCGCTGTTTCTGTGGGACTTAGGTTTGTGATATTTGTTAGATCTGTAACTGCCTAGATTAGTCCTCCTCATTTTATACTCCTGTTTCATTTTTCTCGTTTTTTTATGCCTTATGTTCTAGAAGATTCCTCGACTTCCCTTCCCAATTTGCTCCCCTCTTTCAGTTAATTTCCGAGAGATTTATTTGTGCAATCATACTGTAATTTCTAAGATAGTCTTTATTTTTCTCACTTTTAATTTTTCGCTTGAGGAATCCTCTCAGGTTCTCTTGAGACAATGATCAGAACGAGCTGTGACTCGCTTTCCCGGTATCCTGTCTTCCGTGGAGCTGCTAACCCTCAGCATTCGTGTTCTCTACTGGTTTCCTTGGCATGTGCTCACTGTCACGGTAGTGACGCATGGGGCTGTGGGAGTGTCCATTGCAGTTCGGGGGTCGATTCTCTCCTGGAATCCGTGCGGAAATGAAATGGGCTGACCTGGAATTCTGTGGGAAGGACTGGAAAAATTACTTGGGAACTTTCCCCTTGTGAGTGCATGTGTGTATGTGTATGTGGGTTTGTGTATGTATGTGACTTATGTGTGTGCATGCATGTGAGTGTACACATAGCTGTGTGAGCATCTGTATGTGAATGTGAATGTGTGAGCACATGTGTGTGTACATGTGTGCATGTACATGTGGGTGTGTGTTCATATGTGTATATGTGCACATGTGAGTATGCACATGGATGTGTGTATGTGAACATATGGATGTGTGTGCACACGGGTGTGATGTGTGAGCGTGTGTGTGCATGTGGATGTCTGCGTGTATGCATGTGTGTATACAGTCATGTGAGTGTGTGTGTGTGCACGTGTGTGAAGACAGGCAGAGTGTGTGTGTGTGTGTGCATGTGTGTGAAGACAGGCAGGGAAGAGCGGTAGTGCTGAGCCAGGCCTCTGCTGGGTGGGGAGGGAGCTGCAGCCGGTGCACCAAGGGGAGGTCCTCAGTGCACCGGCTGCAGCTCCCTCCCCTGCCGCCCCGGTGTCTGTCTTGCCAGTCTGCGGCAGGGCTGCCCATTCCCTCAGGAAGACCTGGTTCTGGAGTGAGCAGCTTAGGTGACGCCACTGGACCCAGGATGCAGCTTCTGCTGGTCGTCCTAGGGTGGCCTGTCTTGAGGCCATTTGGACCGGTTTCCCCTCCATTGGAGGGGAAACGCCACTGCTGGGTTCCTTGTGGTGAGCCTTGGGCTTTCAGTATCATTATGATGTAACTGTACGGGTATACACCTGTCAGTGAGTGCTAAGAAAAACACAGGCTCCGGATGCGCCTTCCAAGGCAGATTTTCTTTTAGTGTTTATACTCCCAGGTATTTTATGCATATTTTGCTCACATGTGTAAATACACACACTCATTAATGACTATATTGGCAGGATTTTGCTGTGTGTTTTGTGTCTGCTTTTCTATATTTTTGGCACCTGGGAAAGTGAAAACTTGCATGATGGTTATAGTGTTTTTCTGTGTTGATGTCGAATGAAGTATGTTTCCATCATTAATCACCAAGAGATGAAGCAAGCTCTGGAATATCTAGTTATCTCACTATCCTAATTGGTTGAAGGACTGAAGTGCTTTCAGGTTAAAAGCTGCAGTTATTGAAACGATTGTCCCACAGCAGAGTTTAAAGAATTTTTTTTCCTCACATTTGTTAGAATGATTGGATAACATGTAAAACACTTTAGCCAAATCGAGAGAGAAATGTTTCAAATCTTTCTTTTTCAGCCAAGAATCGTGGAATTGCTATCCCAGTGGATTTGGATAGCCAAGTCAACACGCTCTTCATGAAGAGCCATTCGAACATGGTCCAGAGAGCAGCCATGGGCTGGAGACTCTCAGCCCGCTCCGGACCACGATTCAAGGAAGCTCTGGGAGGGCCAGCGTGGGATTATAGAAACATTATTGAGAAATTACAGGTACAGTAGGGACAGGAAGGGATGTGAATGTTGTCTGAATTCTGTTTCCTTAAAATGTGTTACACAAAACATCAAATTCCTGTTGGGAACAAAGTTTTCTTTGATAACTCTTTACTGACACTGCTTTTTAAATGCTTCATTTCCATCTGGAAATATTCTTTTTTTTTTTTTTTTACTTAATTATTTGTTTTTATTTTACGTGTGTAACTATTTTGCCTGCATGTATGTGAGTGTATCACATATGTGCAATGCCCACAGAGGCCAGAAGAGGGACTCTGATCCCCTGGAACTGGAGTTACAGATGGTTGTTAGCCACCATGTGGGTGCTGGGAACTGAACCCAGGTCAGCTTCAAGGGCAGCCAGTGCTCTTAACTGCTGAGTCATCTCTCCAGCCCTGTGAGTTGTTTTGCAATGAGTATATAATGTTTGATGCATTCTGATACTACATCAGTGAGTAGATTATCAGAATAACCACAATGGCCAGGCGTGGTGGTGAACACCTTTAATCCCAGCTCTCAGGAGGCAGAGTGGGGTGGATCTCTGTGAGGTCAAGGTCAATCTGGTCTACGTAGTGTGTTCTAGGCCAGCTGGGGCTATGTGGAGACCTCATCTCAAAAAGTAAAATAAAATAAAAGAGGTCACTGTAAAGATTTATGTGATAAGTTGAATACGTGTATTCTTGCCTCAGTTTACCTTCCAATATATATATAAATGGTCTTTTTGAGACCATTTCCCTGTAGTCCCAGGTGGCCTGGAATTTATCGTGTAGACCATGCTGGTCTTGTATTCACAGGGATCTTCCCACCTCTGCCTCCTAAGTGCTGGGATTAAGGGTATGTGCCACCACGCTTGGCTGACGATTCCGGATTTTCATGTGTGTTCAATGCTGAGCACAGAGACTAGGTAGATGAAGTGAGATCAAGAGAGGAAGTGAAGGCAGAATCCACCTCAAGCAGCCTGAGTGTCGTATATTCAGTGAATGAAGAAGGCATTTAAAAAGCAGACCTGTTTCACTGCCTGTGGACATTTCTGATACACATCATCTCCCAGCAGACAGTGTGCCCCTCCCCCAAGTTCACAGATTCCCTGTCTCTGAGGGCCAGGCCCCTCAAGCTACACATCTCTTGGTTTCCCACTTAAGGCCACCCCCCCAACGCTCCTCCAGCTCACACAGGCCTGCCTCTGTTTGGCTTCTTACTTTCAAAGCTGCCTTGAGAACTGAAGGTGGTTTGGGTAGAAGCTATGGTAATCATGCAGCAGAGTTAGCCCTGTAGACAGTTATTTCATTGGTCAGAACCGTATAATGTTGTCATACCAAGGGAGTATGAGGCCCTGACCGGGTAACTGTCAACCTTGATGAGAGTGAGGGGCTCATCTGCCTGAGAATGTTGCAGCCTTATTGAGAGACAGCATTGAGATGCTTTTTAGCAAGGAATGGATGACAAGAGCCCATGGGTGGGTGATCAGCCCTGTCAATATAATCGGAAATAGTATTAGATGTCCTTGAACTTCATAGAGCATGCTTATATGCTCTAACGCAGCAGTTAATGTTTCCATTGAAAGGACTGCTCAGTTCTGATCACCAACGTCGTATATTAAATGCTGCTTTGCTGGTGCCCACATGTGCCAAATCCACTCCAGATGGTGGTGCTTCCATCAGAATCCTAGACATGTCAGGGTCTGTGCAGTGGCTTCTTCCTCTTACATGTGTCGTTTTATGTCTTACGTCTCTTCACATATGTCTTACGATTAGTTACCATCTTTTCACCTTTTAAATTGAGTAACCCTCCCCCCCCACACACACATGGCTAGAGAGATGGCTCAGTGGTTAAGAGTGTGTACTGCTCTTTCAGAGGACTTGATTGGGTTCCCAGTGCCTGTCGGGCAGCTCACAACCCCCTATAACTCCAAATCTAGGGGATCTGATGTCCTCTTCTGGCCTTCGGGGACACTATACTCATGTGTGCATACCTTCACATGCACAGACCCACACATATATACATAATTAAAAATAAGTAAATCTTGGGGCCGGAGAGCTGGTTTAGGGATTAAGAACACTTGCTGTTCTTCCAAAGACCCAGCGTTCGATTTCCCAGCACCCACATGGCAACTAACAACCATCTGTTACTTCAGTTCCAGGGGATCTGAATCCCTCTTCTGACCTCTGCAGGGTACTGCACGCACGTGGTGCACTTACACACATGTGGGCAAAACAGTCACAAACATAAAATAATAAACAATAAATAAAATATTGAAATAAACAAACCTTTAGGATACACATGGGGGTGCGGATCCGTACAGAAAACCCGACCATGCTGGAGCACAAAGGGTGAGCATCTGTGTCGTGGGACTCGGGGTCTGCTCTCGCTGACATTCTTGGGAAGTGTTCCTTGGCATGTGCCATCTTGGGAAGGTGACACCAGACTCCGTCTTCACGCGGGCCTCCTGTGCTTGTGTCTTAGGACGTGGTGGCCTCGCTGGAGCAGCAGTTCAGCCCGATGATGCAGGCCGAGTTCTCCGTGCTGGTGGATGTGCTGTATAGCCCAGAGCTGCTGTTCCCGGAGGGGAGTGACGCAAGGATAAGATGCGGTGCCTTCATGTCAAAGTAAGCGGAGCCAGCCCCGAGATTCTGCTGGTGTTACAGAGCGGCGCCCGCGTGGCTGTGTCCCACCCAGCTGCTGGGCTGTCCAACCCCAAACCTCCCGTCTGAGAAAACTCCATGTCACAAATGATGAGGTGTCAGTACGGTAGCTACTGGCCACACATGGTTGCTTAAATTAGAGTTTAATTTGAGGGCTGGAGAGTTGGCTCAGCGGTTAAGAGCATCGAGCACTCTTGCAGAGAGCCTGGGTTTGGTTCCCAGCACCCACGTGGCAGTGGTTCACAACCCTTTGTAATTCCAGTTCCAGGGGATCCAACACCATCTTCTGGCCTCTGTGGGCATCGCATGACATGGGTGCAGATGCATGTTGGCAGAACACTCAAATACATAAAATAGAATAAATAAAAAAATTAAAATTTCGGTTGTTTAAGTGAAATAAAAATTCACCCCCTCAATTCCATCTCTAGTCCTCTGTGGCCCTACGTGGCTCACACTACCCAGTGCTGTCCTGTTATTGCTGCGCCCTGCTGTATGGCGGAGGTCTAGAATGCCAAGATGGAGGTCTCCAAGTAACACTGGAGCAGCTGAGGAGATTAAGCAAACTGAGAATGGAGGCCCTTAGGCCAAAGGAGAGAAGTGGGTGATTTAACAGTGGGAACACTGCAGATTCTCCGCCTTGGGAAGGGGAAAGAGATACCCTGTTGACGTCCGTGGTTAAGGAATTTTGTGCTGTTATAATTATTTTGTGACTATTTCGTTCTGCGGTGCCTACCCTCTCCTTTCCCATCTCTTCAAAGAGCCAAGAGTTTCGTTTGCAAAGACAGCCAGGAAGACTAGAGTTCAATGCCATTAATAGCCACGCTGGGCCTTGCACTGCTAAGCTTAGCTGGAGAGTGAGAGCTCCTCCTCCAGTGACTCTAATCCATGGCACCTGCTGACTTGACAGATTTGCAGGAGTGTGTTGGGGGAGGGGGGACAGCCTCAGGGAAGGACAGGGACTCTGCTTGGTCACCTAGAGCGGGGTGAGAGAATAGATCAGCCATGGCATTTACCTGCATGCAACTGCTTTAGGTCCACCAGAATCAGCACCTGCTCCTCAGGAGGGACATCTCTGTGTTTGTCAACAGCAGAGGGGTTTTCAGGTTAACTAAGGTAGATGCAGCTAGCCTAGTTAAAAGCATGAGATAGAATATAAAATGTCAGAGTACATCTCACAGCTTGAGGGAAATTTGAGGTTTGTGTCACACAGGCATGCTTATAGATTGGGTTGTGTTATGGGATGTGTTTCTTATTTGATCATGGAAATACATTTTAAAGTCACTGATCCTAGTCAATTGTCATATCACATATGAATTCCTTTCAGAAAGCCATAAGTGGTCACTCAATGATTATTTCCAGTATGGTGAATAATCTTGTGATTATTTTCAGTATGGTGAATGAAGTAAGTATTTTATCCAAGGAAGATAGAAATAGTCAACCTCAGAAAAAACAATCAAAAGAAACTTCTGGTGTCCACCAAAACCGCTTTGGTGTCGGTGACTGATACAAACAGCAGATGGAGGCTGGAAGTGTGGGAGACACGTGCCGCTTTTCTCAGAACTCTAGAACACTTTCTCCCTCTGCCTGCTGGAGTTGGTCACGTGGGTGGATCACACCATGTCTAGACTCTGCATCTGAGAGGAAGTCGCCATCCCTTTGCTGCATGCTGCACCTTTGGCAGGAAGTGGGAAGTGGGGTTCATTTCAAAGTATCACCAGCTGTACACTGACCCGCAGGCTGCATCCCAAGGGCGGGGATACGTGCCTCCCTCCACGCCCTGTCACCAGGCTGGGAAACTTCCACTTGCTTCTTTCAGCCTTGCCCTGTCACGTTGTACCTTATCCACCCTTCACTTTGCCCTCAGCCCTCCTGTCATCTTCCCACGTTCCTCAGTGGTGTCTTTCTCACACGTGGCCGTGGTGTCTTTCTCACCCGTGGCTGGCATTCGCAGACCCTTTAGAGCAGAACCTTCCAGATTTCCTCCTCCGCCTCCCCTTCCTTTCCTCTCTCCACTGGCCTGGGCCCCTCACTCAGGGATGCTGCCCTCAGTCATTCTCCACGCCAGGCCCACATTCAGGGCTCTCTAGCACAGCATTCTGGCCCTTTCGTCCTGCTTGCTGCTTCCTGCTTCCCGGACCTGACTGGCAGCCTCCCTCCCCTGGCCTTCAGCTGTTCTCCTGCCTTCCCTGAGGCCCAGCTGGGAATTCCTGCAGCACGACAGAGACGTTTCTTTCTCTAGTTTATCGCTTTTGCCAATATCCCTATGCATGTCTGATGCAGGCAGCCTGTTGCATGCTGGGACTCTGCCCTGAAGCTCTAGACTTTGGTTGGTGAACTCTGGCGTGCTGACACAGAGAGGAACTCGGGGGTCGGGGGCTTTGAAGTCTATCTCTGGGTCTCCCCACCAGGATCACATCCCCAGAGGGAAGTTGCATCATCTGTGTGGGCCGCTTCCTCTTTCATGATTTAGCCTGGTGATGGAATCTGTCTCTGGGTTACAGTGAGGATAAATTGAGAGAATCCTTGTTAATTCTCTCCAAGATACCCAAGAAGCACTAGCTAGGCACTAATGAGAGAAAGCTGCTTCTCCTCAAGTTACATCACATAATATTAATGCTGTCTCACCAGAATTGGTCATTTTCTCTTAGTCTACATCATTTTGTTCCTCTAGGGAGACATGTCTCACAAGCCCAATGAGGGACCAGCCTTTTAACAACCTAGGCTAAAGGCTGAATTAAAGATGCTCACTACAAACCTTTCACCTGATTTTAAATCTTGGGGTGGTTTACAACTATCATCCTGAAAGTCTCCTAGAAGAACCCTGGTCATGGTTCAGTACACTACAATGAAGAAAACAGTTCTTGCCTAAATCATAGCAGAAATAGTAAATGCAATAGACTGTCTTGAAACCTTTTTCTTTTCTAATCACAGAAACTGGCCATGTCTCCAAGCCCTAGCCTAGACGAGTAGCATGTTATATTAATGGAAAATGGCAAACAGTTTGTTATGATAAGGTTATGACAATACTGTCTGCTGCTTCCTATAATTATGATGCAATCCATAGAAAATAATATATGACATGACACTATGAAGTCTGTTGTGCAAATCTATGTCTACTAGCAAAGTAGACAGAAAGGAATATCAATATTTCCTTGTTTCTCAGTATCCTGTCCCACTAAGAGACATGCCAGCCTCTTTTGAGGAGCCATGGGGAGCACTACATGCGAAACTTATCAGCTAAATTATAATTCTGAGACTTTTGACAGTATGTATCCAGGTTACTCTGGCTTCCCAGTCCTGTGACTTTTCTGCCCTATAGCACATTTAACTGGCATATATCTTCATGAAAAATCAGTGTCTTCTTTCAGGATTAATGTTTTGCTTTCAGGTTGATTAATCACACGAAGAAACTGATGGAGAAAGAAGAAAAACTGTGCATAAAAATTCTCCAGACGCTACGAGAAATGCTGGAAAAGAAAGACAGCTTTGTGGAGGAGGTAAGCTTTTCTTTTCATTTTCAGTGCTGGAAAATAGAGTGGTTTTAAAATTATTTTTAGTGTTTGAAAAGAAGTAAATATGGATTGCAACAGGCGATTATATGTGATTGGTGTGTTCTCTGAATTGCCTTTTTGTGATATTTATCTTTTCTATATTTTACTGATGATTTCTATTTTATGTCTAAGAGTGTATTGCCTACATATATGTAAATACTCCCGTGTCATGGAAAGCCTGTGGAGGCCAGGCCAGAAGAGGGCATTGGATTCCCTGGAACTGGAGTCAGGGACAGCTGTTAGCTGTCATGTGGGTGCTGGGAATGGAACCCGGGTCCTCTGGAAGAAGAGCAAGCGTTCTTAACCGCGCAGCTGTCTCTCCAGCCCCTGTGGTAGTTAGTTATCTGTAGACCTTGTTTTGACCTGAGGGTTAGCTTCAGTGAGAGTGGGTTAAATATGCATTTGTTCATGTCAGCATGTTCTATCCTAGATGTTTTCTAGGCATTTCAGTGAGTTGATGGGCTCAAAGACTTCTTTCATGGCGGTGGGATTTGAACACAGATCCTGTGCTTGCTAGGCAAGTACTCAAACCACCGAGTCGCTTCATGCTAACTCCCAAATGACCTTTGTAAATGAATGACCGAGGTGCGCAGTTTAGATTTTATATAGTGTCTTGACATGTTGGTGTCTGTTGTTCTTTAAACTGTAATTATATGTTTGTTATTTTTGTAGTATTATGCCAAGTATAAGATAATTTTTTAATAAATGGAATAGTCGGTTTCTATTCTTAGCTATATTAACTACTGCACTTTTGATTTTCAGAGATTATCAACTTGCAGATTGTCAGTCGGTTATTAAAAATGACAGCTCAGGTGCTCATTAAGTGGTAATTAGCACTGTGTTTAATACCCAGAGTGATAAGCTTAGATATAAAATACAAATCTTGAAGTTTTCCCCGCTTCCTGTGGGTTTTTTTTTCTTCTTTTCTTAAAGCGTCCTACCTACTCTTTGATGGGGAGTGGCAAACAACATTTGTACAGAGGCTCCTTAGTACGTTTGCAGTATATTTCCAAAAATACTAATCATTTGCTGTTTCAGAACTACAAAGAGTTAAGTCTTGGTCAGTGGGCATACATGCTACGCAGCTCTAGAGAGCCCCCAGTGGTTGTTTTCCCTAGCAGGGTCCTGTAGAAAGAAATGACCAGAATAGTGGTCATTAGGAGGAGGAGCCTTACTTCAGAACACTTCATCGGAGGGGCTGGAAGGCTGAGCTGGTAAAGTGCTTGTGGCACAAGCATGAGGACCTGAATTCCGTCCCTGGAACCAACGTAATGTGTACAGTGGCATGTGCTTGGACCCCAGAGCTGGGTGGTGGGTCAGGAGGTCCTCGGGGCTTGCTGGCCAGGCAGCCTCGTCGCTGTGTCAGTTCTAGTGACGGAGTGTCCTGGCTCAAAACAAATTGTGATGGAGCCTGAGGGAGTGATACTCAGGGTTGTTCTTTACACCCTCACACCCCATGCAGGAGCACACACACACATACACACACAGAGAGAGAGATACATACACACATACGCACATGCTCACAGACACACACATGCATGCACACAGACACATACACACATACGCACATGCATGCACACAAACACATTCATACACACGCATACACACACAGATACATATTACACATGCACACATACACATATACCTACACACTGAACTCTGTGATATGTATGTCTGTGTGTATGTGCGTGTGCATATGTGTCTGTGTGTATGCCTATGTGTATGGTGTTTGTATATGTCTGTGTCTATGTGTATGCATATGTATGTGTGTATATGTGTATGTGTATGTGTGTGGGTGTACATGTTGCTGTGTGTGCATGCTGCATAGTATATCTCAGGGAGGGCTCCGCACCTTTGTTTCATGTGTTGAGTGGTTTATAGGTTCCGAGCTGAGTGGATTGCTTCCTGAGACGGTTAGGGTGTCAGAAGGAGCCTGAGGGACTGGGAGGATGGGCTGTTGAGACAGAAGCAAGAGAAAACTACCCAGAGGACTGGTTTGTTGTTAATATTTTTTTCTAAGAGCAGGGTTTGCTTCAGCTTTTTCTGCTCGGTATACATTTCATTAGGATTCATAGACCATTACAAACTATGTCTCTCATAAAAAGAAGACAGCAAATAGATCACAGGCGGTAAAGATGTCTGTAACTTCAGCTCTAAATATGTAAAACTCCTGACTTTTGAATTAGAATTGGGAAAGGTGGTGATTCTGGTTTCATTCTGTTACTGTAATAGAACATTGTGACCAAGGATGGTGAGAGGGTTCAGCAATTTAGAGGACTTAATTGCTCTTGCAGAAGACCTGTTTGGTTCCCAGCATCCAAGTTAGATGGCTCACAACCACCTGTAACTCCAGCTCCAGGGGATCCCGTGCCCTCTTCTTCCATGTGACTCACACACACGTACAACACACACTAAAAAAAAAAAATCTCACTCTGTCCAGAAGTACCTTGGAAAGGGTTCTTGGCTTATACCTCCAGGTTACCATCCATCAATGTAGTATGTTAGGGCAGGGACTGAAGAAGGAGCTTGAAACACACAACCATGGAGGAGCATGGTGTGCTGACTTACCCACGCTCAATGTTAGCTCTGCCAAACAGCACAGGACTCCTTGCCTAGGGATGGTGCTGCCCACAATGGGCTGGACCCTCTATAATCAGCTAACAATCAAAATACTCCCTTAAGACACACCACAGGCCAGTCTGATCTAGGAAATTCCTCAGTCAAGTCTCTTCTCTCAGGTGACTCTAGGCTGGGTCAATTAAAACTAATACGACAATAATCAATACTGAAAATATTCACTGTTACTCACTGACAAATTAAAGTCATTTACACTGGAGTCAAAGAAGCTGACCTACCTAGAATGCTAATTGTAATTTCCCCTGTGAATACCTACCTTTGTATCTACTTGTGTCTCACAGATGGACGCTAGTTTACAAGACAACAAAAATGTTTAATAAAGTTCAATGTTCTTTAAATGTTCACATTTATAATCCTATCTATCTTTGAAATATTTCAAGGAGACCTGTAACAATTATGGTACAGTTTTAAGCATTGGTGTTTACAAACAATATTAGTTGGCACTTACTGTGTGTCAGGCTCTTTTCTTAATCCTGTATGTGTGTGTGTGTGTGTGTGTGTGTGTGTGTGTGTGTGTATGTGATTTTATTTAATCTTCAACCGAGTTTCAAAGGCAGCATTATTATTCCCCAGAACTGATAAAGGCACTGAGGCATTGAGAGTTTACGGCCCTGCATTTGGTAGGGAGAAGACAGCTGTGATTTCAGCCTTCTGAACATCTTGACTCCTAATTTCACAGTGTAACTAGCACGTTACCAGACACATTGTAGGGTTTGTAATTTCAACTATTCTGGTTTCTCTCATATGCAACTGAGTAAGACGAAAGTTCTTTAGTTTTATTCTTTTAAAAATATTATTTTAATTTTATTTGAATGCATGTATTGCCTTCATGTGTTTAAGTGCACCCGTGTTGTGCAATGCCCGTGGAGGTCAGAAGAAGGCATTGGATCTCCTGGAACTGGAGTTACAGACGTTTTTTAGCCGCTCTGTGGGTGCTGGGATATGAACCTGGGTCGTCTTCTGCAAAAAGAGCTAGTGCTCTTAGCCACTGAGCCATCTCTCCAGGCCCTTTACTTTTAATCTTGATAAAACTCACCCAAGTGTGCTTGGAAACTGTCAAGTAGTCATTCCGCCAAATACTAAGGAAAAGCTGGGACATCGTAGCCCAGAACGGATGAGGGAGGACGTGCAGTGTGCGCTGTGGTTTTTTTAGGGTTTCTTCTTTCCTGACCTACAGTTGTGATGAGTCTGCCCCGGTACTTTCACGTCATTGTGAGTTGAGGTGCTTCTAAATGGCACCTTAGATATAAAAGCTCGAAATCGTGCTCTGCAGAAAGACTTGTAATCTGCAGCCTCTTGTGTAAACACAGCATTCAGCAAACTGTAATGTCCAGTTGAGAGCTGTGATCTTTACAGACGCCCAGCTGGGGCAGATGGCATGTGTACACTGGACAAGATCTAGCAGGCAGCTTCTGATTTGAAAGTTGGTATCTGGGCATGAGTTGGGTGAAGATCTTTAAGAAAGGATGTTGCGAGTTATTTTAAGGATGTCATCCATTTTTTAAAAACTAAAATTGGCTGTCACCTGAGCTAACAGCAATTTATTCTTTTCCTCAGAAAGGGAAAAAAAGCCATTATAACTTAGTCTTGTTTCTGATTGTGAGAATCAGCTAAAGATGTCAGAATTATACTAAGCAACATAACTCCTATGTCAGATATGCATACGTGTCAGTCCTCACCCTAATTACTCCATTTTAAACTTTTAAACTGCACCAAGTTCCTCATATTGTAAAAATGTATTCACTGTCTGTGCAAGCACTCACTGTGCTTTGGAATAGGCTGATAGGTATGTTTAGATAGAAATGGAAATGACTTAAGAGCTTGGTTGAAACTATTTCGCTAAAGAAAATGAATACTGGTTTTAATATCAGGTATGTATTTCTTTAAAGCTTTGAAGCATGAGTTCAGACTTGTTTTGTGATGTAAATATTCTAATGTTTGAAACTAGGACAGTAAGTGATGTTGCAAACGTATGCCATTATAATCATTCGTATATGTGTATGCATACTTATATATATATATATATATATATATATATATATATATATATACACACATACATATATGTATATGTCCTGTGTGTGTTTTAACTAGATAACTAGATGGCTGACATATGAAAATACATTGATACCTTTACACATTAGGTCTATTTTAGGAATGTAATTGGAAAACTATTCTACTTCAGAATTTTTTAAATTTAAATTTTAGATTTTTTATGTGTATGAGTGCGTGGATATAAAGGCTCCTGTATGTGTGATGCCAGAAAAGGCCAGAAGAAGTCATTAGATTCCCTGGAAGTGGAGTTAGGGATGGTTGTTAGCTGCCATGTGGGTGCTGGGAACCAAACCCAGGTCTTCTGGAAGAGCAGCCCGTGCTTCTAATTGCTGAGCCAGCTTTCCAGCCTTGTCTTCGGGAGTTTTTATTATTATGTTTTCATCTAAGAAGAAAGACTTTGTCAAAATGGACTTAAAAGTAACAGTTGCTTTTAC
The DNA here is from genome assembly GCA_035773235.1 of Eospalax fontanierii. NCBI lineage: Eukaryota > Metazoa > Chordata > Mammalia > Rodentia > Spalacidae > Eospalax > Eospalax fontanierii. The sequence continues at coordinate 15,666,136 of CM069551.1, forward strand.
ACGTGTATTCTTCAGTTGCTGGGCTGATGTGGCCACATGTTAGGTTATAAAAGTGATAACTTCAGCAGATTTTTGTAATTACTGTGGTCTCACTAAAATATACAGAATTCTTTTCACTTTGACTTTATTTCCCCATTTTAAAATCTGAAACAATAGCTCTCATTGTCTTGAGGATATTTTTTAAAGACTATATTAGGAATTTTCAGAGATCTCCAACTAAAGGATGATAATGAAAATGTTGCTTGTGCTCAGAAAGTGACCAGCATTGCTTCCCTCTAGTGTTGTAAGACAGGTGTTCAATTAGTGCAAAACGGTATTGTGATAACTAACCTGGATAACATTAAAAAGCAAAAACCAAACCAAAAGAAAACCACAAAAAAACCCACAATAAAACACAAGCCCCAAAACAAAAGCCAAACGGAACGGACAGGACAAGATAGTAGAATAGAGAGAGAACACGAACATGTGTGTTGCTGTGTCATTCAATGATCAGGCCAGTCGTTTCCCCTAAATCTGCCCTCAGCTCGTCTCTCAGGCCACGATCAGTGCACGGCTCCTTTTTCGACATTGGTGAGTTTCTCTCGTCACGGACCTTGTGTCATTCCCTATGAAAGCTAACTGTGTGTATGAAAGTTAACTTAGTTAGCTGTGCTAACTAAGCTGGGCACCCTTTCAGGATGGGTCTGATGTATAACAGATGCCGCAGTGATGTGTCAGGTCCTCAGGGCTGAACTCCTGCGACGTTCTGCCTTCTCTTCCCACACTCCATGCCCTGTGGCGCTGAGGGCAGAGACTGCTGATCTTGAAGAACATCAGTGTTTACCATCACACCCTGCACATATCCATCGTTGATGAACCTACACACTCTAAACGCAGCCATGGCTTCCTGGCCTTTCCAGTTCTAGCCAGGGGATCCTTGAGGGACCACCACAAGTTCTGCTTGGCACATCTTTGCACTGGGAAGCAGCAGGCTTGTGTACTTGGCACACTTGCAAAGTCGGGCCAGTGGCAGAGAGCCTCAGCGCACAAGGCTGCCAGGGGAGGCTGTGTCCCTGAAAGCAGTGTGCAGGGAGCTGGTGTACCACTGCACAGCCTGGGAAGGAAGGTGGGAGGATGGCAGTCCCCAGACACGATGCTCAGGAACAGTGAGAACTGGGCTGAGGGTGTGGAGCGAAGGCCAGAAGCTGGATTCGAAGGCAGTGAATGGGGCTCCAGGGACCAAGGCCGTGCTAAGAAAACGCAGGAGACTCAGTCTATGAACAGAGCAGAAATGCTTGAAGTGGAGGCCTGTAGTCTGGAGAAAGCCTCCTATAAAACCAGGGGCCTGTTGAACAGGGACACTGAGGTAGACTGGCCGGCTGCTGCACCCCTAACTCCAGACCTCAGACAGTGTCAGACTCCCCCACCACAGGACACAGGGCAGAAATGGTGTTTGCAGGTGTTCCAGAGATGGGAGAGGACAGACTCTGGAGCGGACTGGGCCCGATGTGGGCACCACAACCACACTGTCTCGTTACGCTAGGTGCATAGATGCAGATCTGGGGACACCACTGGCTAGCTAACAAGCGACCTGTGCCCACTCAGGTCTTTGCTGCCTCTCACAGAGGCCCCGACGTCCGAATCATTTTTGTGGCTGAAGGGATAGGCACCAAGTGTGAAGAGCTCTGGAGGGTTTCTTGTGCTTAGTGACCAGCGGAGTGTGAGGGCGAATCCAGGGCTTCTCAGGCTGCTCTCTGTGAAGCTTCTTTATGGTGTCAGGAATTACACAATGCTGGAGAAAGTAAGCAATGATGTAGATGATGGAAGTTTTCCAAACTGGAATTGCAGACATCTGCTGCTCCAGAAATCTGAAAGTTGACGCATTTGTTTTGTTTTGTTTTGTCTTTCTTTTGGAGTAGCATCTTGTTGTGTGTCTCATGCTGGCCTTGAACTGGTGTTTCGGTCCCTGCCACAGCCTCCTCAGTGCTGCGATCACAGCTATGGGCTACCAATCTGGCCAAGCAAATCTTTTGATTTTTATGTTTGTGAGATACAGACTGACTACAGAGCCCTGACTGGCCTGTGTAAATCAGGCTGATTTTGAACTCACAGAGATTCACCTGCCTCTGTCTCCAGAGAGCCAAGTTTAAAGCATCTGTCACCAGGCCCAGTATCAAGTAAGTCTTATCAAAAGGCTGGAGTGGCTCAGTGGTTTAGAACAGTTGCCATTCTCCCAGAGGACCCACATTCAGTATCTCTGGCTTCCATGAGCATCTGCACCTGTGTACTCATATCCTCACACACACATATCCTCACACACGCACATCCTCACACACACACACTCATATCCTTACACACACATATCTTCACACATATACACACATATCCTCACATATACACACACCCTCACACACATATATCTTCACATGCACATATCCACACACACACACACACATCTTCACACATAGACACACATATCCTCACACATCCACACACACACATATCCTCACACACACTCATATCCTCACACACACTCATATCCTCACACACACATTCTCACATAGACACACATATCCTCACACATCCTCACACACACATATCCTCACACACACTCATATCCTCACACACACATTCTCACATACACACACATCTTCACACACACATCCTCACACACATATCCTCACACACTCATATCCTTACACACACATCTTCACACATAGACACACATCCTCACACACATATATCTTCACATGCACATATCCTCACACACACATATCCTCACACATACATCTTGACACATAGACACACATATCCTCACACACATCCTCACACACATCCTCACACACGCATATCTTCACATGCACGCATATCTTCACACATATACACACATATCCTCACACATCCTCACACACACATATCTTCATATGCACACATATCCTCACACACATTCTCTCTCACACACACATATCCTCATACAGACACATGCTCACACAGATACACATATCCTCACATACACATATATCTTTCTCACACACGCTCATATACACACAGACACATATTCTCACACACATACAGACACACATATCCTCATACACATAGCTAAACTTTTTAAAGAATAAATTAAAAATATGCATATATTCTTACCCCATCTTCAGGTACGTGCCCAAATAACACAGCTCCTAAAGCTGTGATGCCATTTTCTCAGATTGTCATTCATTGAAACCACATGACTGTGAGTAACTGAGAAACTGCAGCACAGAAAAGTTAAAAAATGTGCCCAGGATTGCACAGTAAAGCATGTAGAGCCAGGAGAATCCCAAGGCTTGTAGCTTCAGATTCCGTGTTTAGAGTCCAGGTCTTTGCATGAGGCCACCTCTCATTGTGCTGTGGGTTAGCCCCTAGAACTGTAGGAATGCTATGTGTGGCTACAGAGGAAAGGTGTTTTGTGTGTTTATTTAAAACAGCACAGACTTCCAGACAAGGTGGACTTTTATGCCAGCATTTGGAAGGCAGAAGCAGAGAGATCTCTGTGAGTTTGAGGCCAGCCTAGTCTACAGAGCAAGTTCTAGGCCAGCCAGGGCTATACAGTGAGACCCTGACTCAACAAACGAGAAAAAGGAAAACAAAACAAGCCAGCACAGACCACCTTAAGATGCTTCTTCTGTGTTTAATGACAGACCACCTTAAGATGTTCTGTGTTTGATGACTTCTGAGTGTCTCCGTTTACCAGTTTCCTCAGAGTAGGCTTGGCTTCCTAGGTTCCATCTGGCACCGAGAATCTCAAGCCTTTCTGGATAGTTCCTCTTTGCTTAAGGAAAACAACATCCAACAGCTTGAACCCTCGCAGCTTGTTCGGTGGAGTGATGGGCTCATTTTTCTCACAGCTGTTGTTAGCCTTTGGTGGAGTTTTTAATTAAAGTCAAACCATGGACTCCACTACTTATATAAGCACAGATCAGGGAAAACAAAATACATGTGGTATGTAAATGAAAGCACGTGGCAGCTTCCTGTAGGAGCCTGCAGTACAGAGTACTCCGAGCAGGGACAAGGAAACAGTTAAAGTTCAACCCGAGGCGTATCGTGGAGATGCTGAGTTTCAACAGAGGGGCGTATTAGTTTGCATTCTGTTGCTTTGATAGAAACACTGACCAAGGGAACTTATAAAATGAGGAGTTTTTTTTAGCTCACAGTTCCTAAGGGATGAGAGTCCATCATGGCGGGAGGCATGGCGGAAGGGTTGTCTAGAATAGGAGCAGAAGCTAAGTTCTCATATCTTCAAGTGGGCACAGGAAGCCGAGAGTGACTGGACATCCATCACCCCAGTGACACGTTCCTCCAGCAAGGCCACGCCTTCTTAAACCCCCCAAACAGTCACCAACTGGAGACAAAAAGCCCAGTACTTAGAGCCTGTGGAGGATGTGCTGTTCAAACCTCCTTACCAACGGCCGCTATCCAAGGTACTGAGTCCATCCCACTTCCTCCCACCTTGCCAGAGTATAGTCCTCAGGGAAGTGCTGGCCCCGCAGTGAGGTAAGGGTAAGAGCATCACACTGTACCCTGGGATTGTTCTTGGCCTTCCTGTCCCACCACGGTGTGTGTATCCATTTATCCATGGAAAACACAGGCTGTAACCTATGGAGATTTGCCCAAAGGTCTCCTCTCTCTTTGGCAGAGGTGGATAAGGCTTCTGGCTACTAGGTTCATTGTCACGTTTCTTGAAAAGAATCCTGACATCCATTTCACTGTGCTCTTCCCTTCTGGTGCACAGAGAAAACCCACACTCTCTCTGCACGGCAGCCTCTGTCCCCATGTTATTTCTCTCTCCCCTCTCTCAAGGTCTTCCTTCCTTCCTCTGCATTCCTCCCAGCCTCCCAGAAAACTCTCCTGTGTCCTTTCCCCTCCCTTGAGAAGTGCCTCTCCCACGTGGCTTACAGCGGACTCGCTCTTCCCGAGGTCAGCCGCTTGCTTGGCCCTCTCTTTCCTCGTTCCCTCCATGTCAAGAGCTTGGTGAGCCCGTGACTTCCCATTGCCACTTCAAGACTGATTCCTTGCCTGCTTCTGAAGCCCCTTGCTCCTATTAAGGTGAAGGCCCTGGGTCTTCAACTCCCTCACACCTGTCAGCATCCCACCACCCTCTCTCATCCATCCCAGACTTTGGAACCTCATGTACATCCTGTTTCGGGCCTTGGACCCGCTATCCCCAGGAGAGCTGCACACCCAGACTCTATCCTCTCTGATCCTTGACCTTTTTATCTTCTGTGACTTTTCCTTTCCCCTACCCACCTCTCACTTCTTGGGTAACCCCCTGGGAAGTTTTCAACTCCAGGAATTGCCTCTTTCCCACAACTGCTCATTCCAGAAGCCCAGTACTAGACATCTACTTTTCCTTTCTTCAGTTTGACGTTTTAGCAGTACACATTATGACCATCCTTGGACTTGTTAGGACCACAGATCTCTCTAAGTTCCTGTTTCTCCAGGGCACTCCTTCCGCTGTACACCATCAGCCTTAGCGTTAATAGTCACAAACTCTACTCTTGAGCAGCGGAGACAGGGCACTAGCCAACAAACAGCCTTAACAAAACAGCATGGAAGAGAGACAAGGTGATTCCTTCTGAAGAAATTGGAATTGTTGACAAAAGATGAGGGAAGAGATGGCAACCGATGATGGCAACAAACGACCATCCCTCTTTCTCCTGCAGAACTTTAACAGATGGATTCCTGCAGACTGTTAGCTGGCTTCCTTTGCGCGTTTATTTTCCACCTAAATGTGTACACCACCTTTGAACGAAGCCAGACATCTTGGCTCAGAGTTTCCTTTCAAAGAAGCTTCTGCCTTCTCTGAACACACGGGCACTCTCTGATCTCCAAAAGTGAAGTGGCTGAGGGGATCTTTTCTTAGGCCTGCAAAAGCATATGGCTGAAAGTATGCTAGTTCCCAGAGTCCGCAGCCTCCTGACAAGACATCTGTTTCAGCGTTTTCTGTTCTTGGATCATAAGCTGTTGTTTGCCAATTGTTTTCATAAATATTAATCTTGAGGTCTTAACTGACATTCAAGTTGTTCTTTTTGGATTCCTGTCTTTTTTCTCATTTATCCGCCATCTTTAAACAGTTGTGCCATGGTCCAGCTAAAAAGGATTTTTTAAATGAAAAAATTCTCATTTTAAAAACAGGGGCTGGGATTCTGTCTGGTTTGAGCTTGCATGGGACTTGTGCACGCTGTCACTGTTGTGAGTTCATGTGAGTAACTGACCAGCTGTCTGGGAGACTCTGTTTCCTCATGGTCCTCGCTGTCTGGGAGACTCTGTCTCCTCGTGGTCCTCGGTGTCTGGGAGGCTCTGTCTCCTTGTGGTCCTCGCTGTCTGGGAGGCTCTGTCTCCTCGTGGTCCTCGCTGTCTGGGAGACTCTGTCTCCCCGTGGTCCTCGCTGTCTGGGAGGCTCTGTCCCCTCGTGGTCCTCAATGTCTGGGAGACTCTGTCTCCCCGTGGTCCTCACTGTCTGGGAGACTCTGTCCCCTCGTGGTCCTCGCTGTCTGGGAAACTCTGTCTCCTCGTGGTCCTCGCTGAATGGGAGACTCTGTCTCCCCGTGGTCCTCGCTGTCTGGGAGGCTCTGTCCCCTCGTGGTCCTCACTCTCTGGGAGACTCTGTTTCCTCGTGGTCCTCGCTGTCTGGGAGACTCTGTTTTCTCGTGGTCCTCGATGTCTGGGAGGCTCTGTCTCCTCGTGGTCCTCGATGTCTGGGAGGCTCTGTCTCCTCGTGGTCCTCGCTGTCTGGGAGACTCTGTCCCCTCGTGATCCTCGCTGTCTGGGAGACTCTGTCTCCCCATGGTCCTCGCTGTCTGGGAGACTCTGTCTCCTCGTGGTCCTCGCTGTCTGGGAGACTCTGTCCCCTCGTGGTCCTCTGCCACCTCTGGCTCTTATGCTTTTTCTGTTCCTCTTCCACAGTGATCCCTGAGCCTTGGTAGAGGTTTGAAGTAGTAGTCCTCTTCAGGGGTAAATACTCTTTGGACTCTTGTTCTCTACACATTGGTTAACTGTAGGTCTATGCTTTAATCACCATCTGCTGCATAAGGAAACTTTTCTGGTGAGAGGTGAGAGATTCATTTATCCTAAGTGTAGGGGATGCGTCACTCAGGGTTAAGCATCTCAAAGACCCTTATTCTCTGCATTCGCCCGGTTCTGGAACTCTGTAATAGTCTCCATCTGATACAACAAGAAGCTTCTTTGATGAGGGGTGAGCAGCCTTCTTGTCTGTAAATATGAGGATACGTATTTAGAATAAAGTAAGAAATTATGTTGCTCTAGGGATTTGGCAAAAGCAGTTTTTCCCAGGATCTGTGGCCTTTCCAGCAGGGGAGTGGGTAAGAAATTCTAACCCAGCCTTAGGACATGCTAACGACTGCTGAGAGGGGAACATAGTGTCCTACAGGGAGGAGACTCTTGGTGGGCCCAGTGGATGTATCCACACTGAGGGACACAAATCATACTCTAGGACACACATACATACCACACTGAGGGACGCAAATCATACTCTAGGACAAACACACATACACACCACACTGAGGGACACAAATCATACTCTAGGACACACACACGTGCGCACACACACGCATGCACGAGATCTCATTCTTAAACTGGATTTGGCGGTAGGAGGGAGAGGTGGAACAGATCTAAATGCCATCAAACTATATTGTATGAAAAACTTAAAAGTTCGATAAAAACGCAAAAAAGTAAAAACAAACAAACAAAACCATCCCAAACCAGGGGCTGTATAGATGTCTAACTCAAAAGCATTTGGCGTTTTCTTTATATGGAGATTTCTCTTCTTAGCTAAATGTGTTTCTATTAGAATTAGGCTTTTGTGCTCATTTTGTGGAAATAAGCCCTTCACTTCAACCCTTAAAACACTTCAGGAAGACACTTAAATCCAGCTTTTCAGAGTGCTTGATTGATTTATTCTCAAGGAAGGTAGTTATTCTGTCTTAAAAGGATAGACTAATCCATTTTAAGCTAAAGCTACGTTTAAAAATTGGACTGTGATTTTTGGACCATAAACAGTTAAGACGGTTGTTTGGTATGCTGTGCTTTGAATGTGAAATGTTCCCGTAGGCTTGTGGGTTTGGACACTGGTTCTCCAACCACTGGTGTTATTTTGGAAGGTTGTAGAACCCTTAGGAGGCGAAGCTGCTTCAGGAAGTGGCTCACTTGGGAGTGGGCCTTGGGATTTGAGTGGGCCTGACTTCCTGTCTGTTCTCTGCTTCCTGACTCCCCACACAATGTGACCAGCTGCAGTAGGATCTTGCCACCACGCCCTCCCTACTACAGTGGATTCTGTCCCCTCAAACTGAGTCACAGCGAGTCCCTCCTCCCTTAAGTTGCCTTGTTGAATATTTGATCACAATAACAAAAAAGTAACTAATGTCCATAGTCACTTTCTTGATGCACAGCCTGAGCCTTTACCTGCTAAACCATCTCTCCAGTCCTCATACTAAATGTCTAATTGAAGATAATTGAGAAATCGGCAGTGGAAAATTCAGTTAATACACTCCACTCTGAAGTTATTGTTTTGTGATAGGCGGTGAATTTTGTTGGGTGGGGTTTTTTTCTCTGTACTTGATGTAGTATATAGAAAACATTTTAATTCAGCATCTTGCGTCTGTTTTGGTTTATTGTTATTATGTGTGGTCTCCTGATTTATTTTATTGTTGCCTCTAGAGGTCAGTATTCAGAACTTTTAAAATGGTTTTGATTATAATATTTTAATCATAAAATAATTTTAATCTCAGAAATAAAAGTACTCCAGGTAGGTACTTAGTCTTATGGGTGTCAGAAGTCTGTAGCTTATGTAATGCTGATGGTTCAACATCGGGTGACTGACATTGACAAGAAAGTATTGGTCACAGTGATATGTGTGCTGGACAGCTTTTGTGTCAACTTGACACACCTGGGCTGAGGGAGCCTCCACCGGGGAATTTCCTCCATTGGACTGGCCTGTGTCTGTGTCTTTGGGGTATTTTCTTGATTTTTGAATACTGCAGGAGGGGCCAGCCCACCTGGTGGGTGTTCTGTATTATATAAGAAAGCAGGTTGAGCACGGGCTAGGGGAGCAAGCCAGTAAGCAGCATTCCTCCATGGCCTGTGCTTCAGCTCCTGCCTCCAGGTTCCTGCTCTGAGCCCTCCTTGGGCTCCCTCAGTGATGAACTGTGACCCCTGAGATGTGAGCTGAATTAACCCTTTCCTCCCCAAGTTGGTATTGGTCAGAGTGTTTTTGTCACAGCCATTGAAGCAAACTAAGACAGTTTTTTATATTTCTTCCCAGTCAACTATCTGTTCATAATTTAACCTAGCCTGTCCCTTTTCAAAACACATTTAAGACCCCCCTGCTTGTGTGTGTGTGTGTGTGTGTGTGTGTGTGTGTGTGTGTGTCCCATGCCCATCAAACCTCAGGTGTGGGTCCTCCCCTTCTGCCTGCATGAGGCAGGATTCCTGTCTTGTCTGTGTCTGTGCTGTATAGAACCAGACTGGCTGGCTCACGAGCTTCCGAGGCTCTCATGTTTCTCTCCCAGCCCACCCGAAATTGCAGGTCGAAGTCCTGACCCTGGTTGCTTAGAATGAAGCCATCTCAGGCTCTGTATGATTAATGTCACTCTAAGAGGAAATTTGGATGTGCACAGAAACCAGATGGTATAAGACACCAGAGGAGATGATAGCCACCTACAAGTCTAGAGAGGTCTGGAGCAGACCTCCTCTGTGTCCCTCAGAAGAGGCTAGCCCTTGCCTATGCCTTCTCCTCAGACTTGCAGAACTGTGAGAAAATAAATCCCCATTGTCTAAGCCATGCTTTCTGTGGAACTTTGTATGGTAGATTCTGTGAAGTAATGTAGACAGTATCAGTTCATCCCTTCATGTAACAAACACTGAGTATCTGTCTGTTACCACACAAGTGAGGTCAGACTCCCAAAACATCCTCCTCTCAAAACCTAGTGAGGACTAAGGGGATGTTGATCAACCAGTCCGTCCTCCCAGCCATGTGGACTTGGAAGCTGTCCTGCAGTGGACTCTCTGGAATGGAGTTTTTATCTTCTCTGCCATCTCCGGGCCAGTCATGGGGAGTTTACAGATTTTTTTAAAAATGAAATTATTTACTTCTTTTTTTATAGGCATGTGTATATTGCCTAAGTATAAGTAAGTACACACGTGTGTGAAATGTCCATGGAGGCCAGAAGAGGGCATCAGATCCCCTGGAACTGGAGTTAAAAATGTGCATTATCTGTTAGTTCCCATGTACTAGGAACTGAACTCAAGTCCTCTGCAAGAGCAGCCAGTGCTCTTAACTGCTGAACCATCATTCCATATATATTCATAATCATAAAGAATTACAAGTTTCAGATCAGATCTTTGGTGTTTCCTGTTTGCTACAAATTAAAATCAATAATTTTAATGAAATATTTCATCAGTCTAGTCCTTTTGATAGCAAAATATACATATGCTTTATTGAGTGCCTGGGCTGTAGCTAAGTGTAGAGTGCTTACCTAGCATACTCGAGGCTCTAGATTTGATTCTCAGCACTGTTAAGTAAACAAATAAATGTCTTTAAAAGTTTTCTTAAACCACAGCCGAATTTATTTTGGTAAGTGGCCAGTGTTTAAAATGCCAGTGGTTATTTCTAAGACTCACATGAAGTGGGCTTTTTATTCTAAGACTCACATGTCATAAGCAGCAACACTGATTTTAGCGTCAGTGACTGATCTCAAATCTCTGAGTTATTTCTTGTGCCTGTGTGTGAGCAGTAACAATGAAATAATAAATTCTCATTATTTTAAGAAATAATGACATGTCAGAATTCATAAACATCTTTTTATGGAATATGCTTCTGATATCTTATAGCAGCATTTTATTTTCTTGGGTATAAAGATTTTTCTACATCAAGTCCATTTTAAACCAGGTCTCTCATGCCAACAAGAGAGGAATAAGCAACGGGAATAAAAATCAAAAAGTAAAGCTTCAAGTGTGGCCTGGCGTCTTGGGTCTGTACTCCCAGCTACTCAGGAGGCCGAGGCAGGTGGATCACAAATTCCAAAAGCTTCCTGGGCTAGAGTGAGTAGAAGGCCAGTCATTCTCAAAGGAAAAAGAGGTCTGGAGAGAGAGTTCAGGGCCATGGTGCTTGCCCAACATGCCTGAGACCTGACTTTAACCCCTGGTACTGCTACACACACACACACACACACACACACACACACGCACACGCACGCGCGCACACACACGCGCACACACAAAGCAAAGGTTCAAGATGTGCCCAGAGTAATTTCTCTGCCCTGCAGCCGTTGATCCCCTCGTTGGTCACTTGTGTTTCTGTGTGGTGTGGTCTTCCCTGTGAGGGTTAAGGGTGGGCCGCTTTGCTACGGCACAGGAAGGAGGAGCACCCTTCAGACAGATATTTGTGACCAAATATAAACGCAGTAAAGTTGGGACAAAACCCACGGCCGCGGAAAGATCCCAGCGTAGGTGAGAAAACAGCACCACTGTAAAGAAGACGTAGCCGCCTTGTCTGGAAAGAGGCAGGGGATCCAGCCCGTGCGCAATAGCATCATTGGAAAGCATTCCACAAAGCCACAAAGACTGGACGGTCCAGGCTTAGGAAATAACCAGAACCAAGCTTTTGTTTTCTCCTGCCCACTGCGGAGTCTCCATTCTGCGTGGATGCTGCGTGGACACTGGGTGGCCGGTCGTGTCCAGGCTGTTGTAGTACATGCAGGGTTAGGAATTGTTTTCAGACTCTACTGTGAAAACCTTTCATCCCTGCTTTTGGTCAGTGCTGTGATGTTCAGGACATTTGTCTTCCATGTGTTCTGCTGTAGTGTGTCACGCTTGTTAGGACGTTATGATGCCTATATGTTTCGTTAGGCAGAAGACAGACAGTGATGAGGGGCATTGGGAGAGACCAGAGCTGTTTACAGGTCTCCACGACCCAGACAGAGAACAGAGCATACTGGGCTCTCAGGTTCTTCTCTTTTATCTCACTCCCCAGAGTGTTCAGGGGAAAAATATTTTGCTGTAGCTGATTTAATTAGCCAAATATGCTTTTATTCAGTGACTGTTCAAACTTGAAAATGCTGATAATTCAATATTAAATGTAGTTCTAAATGGAATATTAAAAGGTTTAACTCCAGAAAGACTTAATTTTGGCTTCTGTATATAATCAGCTCTTTTTTTGCTAAATGTGTTTTTAAATGTATTAACGTGTAAATTAGATAAAATACATTAAAATAATCCCAACTAAGATGATAAATAATTCTGGAAAGAAGTCATTTTTAAATCTTTGAGTTTACCGCTGTTATCCTAAGTATTAATATGTGGACTACAGTATCTGGAAAAGCTGTGTGGGGATGGGCTTTTTAATCAGTATCATATCCATACCATTTAAAAACCTTTCTGTATGGAGACTTACTTGAAGGTTGAGACTGACTTCAGAGAATCCCCCGAAGGAACAGATAGTGGTTGTAGTGAGTTGAGATGTTCTTAGCTCTAAGGGTAGAGCAAGAAGATTTATTTATTTTTGATCCATCCGGAGGACAAAAATCTGAAGGATTAATGGGGAAGATGATCCTTCATGAACCGTACCATCAGATTATTAGTGTTGATAACAGACAGCTATACTTCCAAATATGAGCATGGCCCAGGAAAGGCTCAGAATACTTCAAGTATTCTGTGGCCTCTGGATCTGTCTTTGAAGACTCCAGATGCACGAATTTCTAGAATAAATGATCAGTTAGTTGATTTTCCGGCTCCACATGAATGTGAAAACACCACTGGTTCACTGTCCACATAAAACTGTTATAAATAACCTTTGTTGCTCTGACTCTGTACAGACCAACTATGGTATTCAAAGTAGCTTTGGAGGGAGGGGATGTCTGTGCAGAGTGCCTTCCTGCCATGCATGAGGCCCCAGGTGCAGTCCTTACTGTCACTCTCACCACAAGCAACTACAGACAGTGTCAGGAGTGCAGACATATATCCTCATTCTCCTTACATCACATATGTCCTAGGAGATCCTGGGCAACTGGCTTTCAGCTGTCATGTGTTCCTAGAACAGGAAGTGGGTCAGACCTTATGTTTAGTTCTATAGCCCCAAATAAAACTTTACACGTCTGTGATTCTGTTTAAATGTTAATGGTGACGTCTCCTGAGGGCATTTTGGTGTCCCTTTCCCAACATCCCATTATATGTAGAATAGGAGTTATGTGGGTAGATTGCAAAACGTCAGCTTCACAAACGTATGTAACATCCAAGGGGAAGCACAGCCTTAGATCTATGTGCGGGCGACTCTCTTCTCCAGACTCAAAGAGGAATAGAAAGTGTCTTGTAGCTAAAGAGAAGCTCAGAATTCACCTGCCCTTGTGGTCAGGCACAATGGCGTCTCCTCTTGGTCCTCGCCTGTGGCCCAGGAGGAGGAGAAAGGCTCCTCCCATTGACCTTTCATCTCTTCGTGTGGCAGTTTTATTGACTTTTTCCATGCTGAGAAGTGCTTTGTGTGTGTGGCCGCCTTTGTGTTTCTTCACCGAAACAGACTGTCAGCATTAATCTTGGTGATAAACCTTGTGTTACTTCTGGTTTCACTGGTCCTGCGTCCAGTCCTTTTGCTCTGAGATGGAAACCCCTGGCAGGGGTATGTTTCACCTCGGACTTAATTTAAAATTTCTCTGAAGTGAATATTTGGAACCATTTGTCCCAAGAGCTCCATCAGCATGCTTGAATGGAAGGGGATTCCGTTTCTGCTCCCTGACAAGCATTCAGTGTATACCAGAATTATACTGGTCGGCGTCTGCTGTTTAATAGTGTTTTCAGAACTTGATAGAACTTACAGAAATGCTTCATCTTTTCATCAAGCTCGCACTAAAGGCTTTCTGCAAAGTGTGTTATCAAGTTTGGAGGGGCCAGGAGGCTCCAAATGTCAGTCTACAAGAAGTCTACACTTCTGTGTAGAAGGCATACCATGTGATATCGCGTGGAGAGCAAATGAAAGCTGAGCCCATGCCACCTGCTAAGTAAATTGCTTAGGATGGGTGCTGAGATATGTCAGGCACCAAAGCCGTCGCTGACTGGTGTGAGGGAGGCTAATCAGTTATTCTTTCTTATAGATTTATTTTTATTCTTAATGTGTATGTATGTGCGTATGAGTACAGATACCCCCAGAGGCCAGAAGAGCACTGTAGTTACAGGCATTACAGTAACCTGCCCCATATGGGTGCTGGACCCACACTCAGGTCTTCTGTAAGAGCTGCAAGCACTCTTACCTGATGAGCCGTGTCTGCACTCCATAAACCATTCTTAGGAATCACTCACCAGGCTTGAGATACTAGGAAAGAGCATTGCTATGACTGTTCAGACACAGGCCCCATTAGACTGGCACTAGAGAATTCACTAGGAGGTAGAATTTCTCCTGGACCCAGACGTCCCTAGGAAGGAGGTTTTGGTGTCCCTCTGTCCTCCCCCTGCATTCCTTCTCTTAGAGAAGCCGCCACTGAGCAAGGTTTTCAACTTAAACCCCACATATCATTTGTGATCGTTCCTTACTTCTTACCCCATGCATACAGCCAATGCATCAGCTAGTTTATTTCTCATTGGTTCCTGAACATGCTCAGTTGCCTATGTGCTCTGCGATTCTCTTGTCTAAAGCTACCGTCCTGGTCTAAGCCATCATTATTGCTTGTCCGAACCGTCTGTCAAGACTTTCTAACCTACACGCTTCTACTGTATGCAAATACCAGTCCATTTTTTTTCCTGTAGAGCAAGGGTTGTATGTCACGTATCATGCTGTTCTGCTCGTGACCTCAAGGGCTTTCTGTTGCCTGTGAAGGGAAATTCACATTTCCAGGTGGAACCCGCAGGGCTCAGCGTGCTGTCTCACCGGGTCAGTCTCTGCATCATTTGACTGGTGAATTCCAGTGCTCCTCCTCTGTGCCGTCTCCGAGCCTCCCGCAGGATGTTCTTCCCTCCCTGGTGGTTTTATGCTGGCTGTTCCCTCTGCCTGAAATGCGGTTCCTCCTGTTCCTGGCTCATCTGTCCTTTGGGTCCCAGCTCAAGTCCCATTCTGAGCTCCACTGCTTTCTGTGACAGCTTATCCGACAGAACTTCCCAGTTCTTCTCTATGGTTGCACTTACTGTTGGTCATACTGAGTTTCAGAACATGCACACATCTAGTTCCGCTTCTGTTGCTGACTTGTCATTCGTCTCCCTCCAACACACAATAAGTTCTGGGAGAGCAAGAACCTTGCATGCAGGTCCCACATGTGGAGGAAGAGCTTGCAGCTATCGGTGACTTCCAGGGAGGAGGGAGGAGGGAGGAGGGAGGATCAGTTTTCTCCAGGGATGAGCCTCCTGATAGGGTATCCAGTCCTAAGGGGTCATCCCTAAACACACACACAGACACATACACACAAACACCACCTAATGGATTCAGTGTTTTATATGTGTGTGTGTGTGTGTGTGTGTGTGTGTGTAACAAAAATAATCAAAGAAGAGGTCACAAAATTGAGAGGGAGTGGGCCGTGTGGGAAGAGTTGGAGGGAAGAAGAAAGAGTCCAAATGGTCCAAATACAGTGTTTTTGGATGAAACTCTAAACCAGTGAGAGAACCTGTATGTTCCTTTAGCTATAACACATGCAACGTGCCTTGGATTAACTGAAACAAATGAAGAATCTGTTAAGAAAACTAAGCTTATTAATACATTAAGAATACATTAAGTTTTTGTAATGAGAGAGGGAGAAAGGGGACATTCCAAGCTGCATGAGCCAGAGAGAAAGAGCTGCAGACAGTGTGTTTAGGACTACACGGGGTAGCGCCTGCCGCCTGCTCCAGGCAGACCCCACAGGCCTGTTGACAGTGCCAGCCTGGCTTGGAGGCTGGGGTCTAGGAAGGGTTTATACTAGTCTAACAGATGGATACAAATTATGTTCCAAACCATTTTAATATTTTATTTTACTGATTATTTTTGTGTGTATGAGTGTTGTGCCTGCATGTGTGTAAGTGCACCCGTGTCATGCAGTGCCCATGGAGGACAGAAGAGGGCATCTGATCCCCTGAAACTGGAGTTACAGATGGTTGTTAGCCACCACATAGATGCTGGGTTACGAATCCGAGTCTTCTTCAAGAAGAGCCAGTGCTTGTAACCTCTGAGCCATCTCTCCAGCCCCGTGAGAAGCCTCAGGTCTAATAGGGCCAAGACTGTAGAGGGAAAAGTATCCCTGATCAAGGGCAGTGCGGAACAGGGAGCACAGTCTAATTAGAGTGTGTGTTCAGGATGTGACTTGTAGACAAACTCCCTACAAAGAGGGAGTTTGCTCTTTGTGTGGTGCAAAGGTTTGTTTCCATGGTCCTGGAGTATAAATATGAAGCACACAAACTGTCTTATAGAATGTCTAACAGTCAAAGCTGCAGAATAGAATTCACCTTGCAGTCAGTGAACTTGAACTTACCAGAGTTAGATTTTTGAGGAGGGATTGGCTCTGTAAGGCTCATCCTTCTGTGATGATATTGGTCAGAAGCACCGAATGCAGAGAGGTCAGTAGGAGAGGATTGTAGTTCTCTGGGTTAGAGCTTCTGAAATGTATTTCTGTGTGTGGTTCACTGACTGAAGATGGACTCTGTATATAGTCTGTCATAAAACCCAACCTAAAAAAAATTAAACAGAAGTCATTGTAGAACAAAGGGCACAAATGACCAGATTTGGGGAAGCTTTAAGACAAAGGTCCTAGGGACACGAGGCCGTTGACCTCTTGCTCTGTCTTCAGTGCCCACCCTCCTTTTGTGGCGATAACCATATTTTACACTGAAAAATTCTTAAAAATTAGGTTTAGGGGCTGGAGAGATGGTTCAGCAGTTAAGAGCACTGGCTGCTCTTGCAGAGAACCTGGGTTCAGTTCTCAGAACCCACATGACAACAACCACCTGTAACTGCATTCCAAGGGGTCCAGCAACCCTCTTCTGACGTCTATGGGCACTCCATGTGTGGATGTGCTTATGCTCATGCAGACAACGTACATTTGTTATTTTAAACCAGAAAATTATCAGTGTGCACATGTGCATCAGGGTGCTGGTAGAGGTCAGAGGACAACTTCCTGGAGTCAGAACATGGGGCTTGAACTCAGGTCACCAGCCTGCATGGTGAGTACTTGCTGAGCCATCTTGTCAGTCTTTGAAATCTTTTCTTTCTGTTTTTAAGAGCATGAATTGTGACTGGCAAGATGGCTCAGTGGTAAAAGCACTGACCCGAGCTCAGTTCCCAGCATCCACACTGCGCAGTGCACAGCAGTCTGCAACTGCTGTTCCTGAGACCCGGTGCCCTCTTCTGCTCTGGCCATCCAGATCGCATGTGCACGTGCACGTGCATGTGGAGCCATATGCCTTTAATGCCAGCATTTGAAAGGAGGCAGATCTCTGTGAGCTCGAGGCTAGCCTGGTCTACATAGTGGGTTTCAGGCCAGCCAGCTCTACATAGTGAGACCCTGTTTTAAAAGTAACAAAAAGCAACAAAATAAATAAGGCATATATTACTTGGACAAAATAATGGCTTTTCTACCGATATTTTCCTGTGCGGGTATAACATATTTTGATCACGTATGTGCCCGTTTTATCCGCTACACAGACATCTGAAAGGCTTCCCCCTCCTCCCCAGGTGGTAACTCCCAGATCCCATAGAGCTGGGCTGCAAAATCACAGGTTATCAGTAGGTGTCTCTGTCTCACAAATGATTTCTCACAAATTACATATAAAATGAATGTTTTTATTTAATCTCATCTTTAATTCCACTACATAATTATAAATATTCAAGTCATATGAAATCACAGCCGCATTTTTTCTAAAGCTAATTACAATAATAATATTTAAATTGTATTTGGAATTCTGCTCATTGGTGTTGTTTTATAGAACTTATAGCCTGCTTAGTCTTATTTACTGTGATATTAGATCACTTCTTTGGGTAATATTTAGATATCTGATGGAGACACAGACAAGTATTTTTTAAGCTTTGTTTTCACAAATTTGGTGTGTGTCTGTCTTTTTCTGTCTCTGTCCTCAGTGTGTACATTTACACCATCACAGAAAGTTCTCCTAAGCACCCAGGCTCGATTGCTCTTGTTTTGGGCAATAATACAATGACATGACCATGGGCCTGGATTTAGGATCTTTGTGTGTAGCTACAGTTCTTAAGTGTATAAAAAGGAGTTTGGCATGATTGTACTCTATTATTGATTTTTAGAAATGTTTTTGCATCGGGGCACAGCATTAACATACAGTAGGGAGAAGGCAGGGGTCCATATTTAGACACATATATAAAAGCTCAGAATTTACAAATCCAATAACATTACTTAAAAGTAGATATTCTTTTTAATATTTTTGTGTACCAGTACATTGCCTGCCTGTATATATAAGTGCATTTATGTCATGTAATGCCCTTTGAGGCCAGAAAATGGGTACAGATCCCCGAAACGGTGTTACTGACTGTTGTTGGCCTCCTTGTGGGTGCTGAGAACCAAATCCAGGTTCTCAACAAGAGCAGCCAGTGCTCTTAACCACTGAGCCGTGTCTCCAGCCGGAAAACTAGAAATTCTTTTCTTAAAAAGTTTTTTTATATATATATTTTTTATTTTATGTGTATTGCCTGCATGTATGTAAGTGCACCCATGTTGTGCAGTGTCTGTGGAGATCAGAAGAGGGCATAGGATCCCTTGGAACTGGAGTCACAGACTGTTAGCTGTCATGGGAATTGAACCCAGGTTCTTGGCAAGAGCACTCAGTGCTCTTAACCACTGAGCCATCTCCCAGCCCAGAAATTCTTAATATATCATGATTTGTGTATGTTCTATTTTGTCTATGTGAAGCTTGAACACCACCCCCCGGGGGGGTGCAGGTCCTGTCAGGAAAGAGAGTTTCTGTTTGACAATCTGTTTTACTTATACAATGTCTGAAATGAATTATTCCCCCACATTCCCAGTTTAACCTTTTGAGAGGGCTAGGCAGCAGTGTGAATTCAATGTTTGCTTTCTCCGTGGCTTGCTTGGAAGCCTCGATCTTAGCTATGAGTCTCACCCTCATGTGATCTGTGTGCTGTGTGGTTGGTTTTAATGAACTCTTTCTACCAGGAGGAAATGGTACCTGCTTGTTTGCTGCAGTGACAGTCTCAGAGTACCTGACTGTGCATGGGGACACTGTGCACACAAGGGCTGTGGGGCGTGGCTGCAGGAGACGTGGAAGGCTGTGGTACTGAGGTGGCTCTGCCAACAGCAGCATGTGATTATGTAATGCCTGCAGCGTCTGGCGCTGCGCTCACTGGAGACACCTCACGTGTTGTGCAACGCTCTTGGCCCTGAAATTCAATTAGGCTGCTTTGAACGATCTGTGAGTCTGCATAAGATAAGCCTTTACTGCTCTGTACTAGAAAGCAGATGGTGGATTAGCTGTACCTAAATTGATAAATCACTCTAATTTCAGCAAGGACACTTGCTATCTATCTATCTATCTATCTATCTATCTATCTATCTATCTATCATCTATCTCTCTGTCATCTATCATGTCTATCAATCATCTATCCATCCATCTTTTGTCTTTCTGTTTATATCTCATTATTAGTAGAATATTAGTATTATGTAACTTAAACAAATCATGCTATCTAAGGAAGAAACTCAGTCCTCATCATTGGAGAAACTCAGCCCTTATCACTGGAGAAGAATATTTTCTTACAACTATTTAGCAGATTTTAATAAAATTTTTTGGGATTGTTTTTGGGAATCTTTGTAGAAGGCTCTAGTATTTTTCCCCAGTGTCATGATCTGTGAAAGAAAATCAAGAAATTGATACATCTATAATATAGAAGAAACATTAGACTGAAAAAAATTTAAAGTGTGAGTTTGGATGGGCTTTTGCTTTTTTTGTTTGTTTTTGAGACAGTGTCTCACTGTGTAGCCCCAGCTGGCCTGTAGCTCTCTATGTAGATCATCCTAGGTTGGCCTTGATCCCACAGAGATCTGCCTGCTTCTGCCTCCCGAGTGCTGGGATTAAAACTGTGTGCTACCACACCTGGTTGGGCTTTCTAAAAAAATTGTATGTATGCGTGAGACTCTCTCTGTGGATGTGCATGTGTGGGTGGCTGAGGAGATCAAAAGAGGGTGCTGGATCCTGGGAGATGTCATCAGCTGCTGAGCCATCCCTCCAGCCCTTTGAATGAGCTTTTAAGATTGAGCAGATTTACATTCTTTTTGAGCATGGAGGTGATCAAGTTAAGGAACTGGAACCTGTTAGAAATTAAACTTCATAATTTGAGATTCTTTTTTAAAAGATATTTTTTATTATTTTATGTGTATAAGTGTAATGCCTGCATGTGTGTAAGTGCACCCGTATTATGCAATGCCTGAGGAGGTCAGGAGAGGGTGTCAGATCCCCTGGAACTGGAGTTATAGATGGTTCTTAGCTGCCATGTGGGTGCTGGGAATCAAACCTGGGTCCTCTGCAAGAGGAGCCAATGTTCTTAAGCACTGAGCCAGCTCTTCAGCCCTTCGGCTGCAATTCTTGTCAGTATCTCCCAGAAGATCTGGGGTGAGGAGGAAAGACAGTGGCGGCTGTTGAGAGACTGAGAAACATTGAGAATATCGGGAGAAGCAATCAGTGATGTGGGTGGGCTTGGCTTTCCCGGCTCCCTCCCGGTCTTCCCGCACGAAGCATTTAATGTGTCAACCCCGTGTCCAGGAGAGAGGCTGCGGGCATTGGACAGGGCAGAACTCAAGGCGGAGAAGTGCTGTGCTGGCCTCCATTCATTTTGTTGTTTCAGCAGAATTAGCTGCCCAGTTATTTTGTGATTTTGCCCGAATTCATCTTTACTATGTGTGTTCATAGTTGTTGTTGTTGTTTTTTCCGTCTCTCTGTTGCAAAAAGCATTTATTTTTCTCTTACTTTTTGTTTGATGTGACTTTCTATCCTGACCTGATTTTTTGTGGATATTTGTTTTCTAACACATGCAACCCCAGATTTTGACAATGATCTCTGTAGTAGTACAGCATTTAACTCGCGTGTGTGCTTTGCCACATGCATTGTTAGACCTGTCTGCAGTAGGACATCCCTTTAACACAGAGAATGTGTGGGTATAAAGGCTGAGGAGCTGTGCAGGGTCACTGCTAGGGGGCAACTGAGGGGGGCTGCAGCAGGCCGTGAGTGGCTCGCCCGTGAGTGGCTTGCCTGCTGTGCTACCTGTGGCCCATTAGCCAGGCAATACTGCTTAGCTACATGGAAATGAGGTCTGGGAGGGTATGCTTTTTATTATTTTATTTTTCTGTTTTTATGTGTGTGTATGTGTGTGTTTGTGTGTGTAGCATGCATGTTTGCATGTGGATGCTCATGTGGGCTTCATGTGGATGTGTGTACACATTCATGTGGAAACCAGAGGTTGATGTCAGGAATTCCCCTCAATTGAAATTCCACATTATTCACTGAGATAGGGTCGGTCTCTAATCATCCCCGATTTGAGCTGGCTCTGGAGACTCCCCTCTGCCTCTGACACTGGAATTACAGGTGGTCGTCATGTCTACCCAGCATTTATGTGGGCTCCGGGGATCCAAACTGCAGTCCTCAAGAACTGCTCCATGGTCGCCCCAGCCCCATGTGTGCTTTTTGAGTAGCTTCCTGTATGGTTCTAACATGAGAATTCCTGAATGCTCATGTCGAACATTCTCACCTTCCGAGATCGGGTTAACCCGAGTCTGCTTAGGCTGCAGTTGTGACGCACATGGGTGCAGTCTGCCCTCCACATCTATGGGTTTCACAGGCGGAGACCCTGAAAAGGAAGATCGCGTGTGTGCTGAATTATGCCTGAACTTTTTCTTGTTTCTAATCCTTAAAGAATGTAATGTACGCCTTTAATCCCAGCATTTAGGAAGCAGAGGTAGGAGGATCCCTGTGAGATCCAGACCATTCTAGTCTATGAAGTGAGTTCTAGGCCAGCTGGACTTATAGAGAGACCTTGTCTGGAGAGACCACCACCAACAAAAAACAGCAAAAAGAATGTAATATATCAATTTCCTTAGTACCTACATAGCATACAGTATTGCCAGCTAACCCACAGATGACTTAAAGTTTATGGGAAGGAATGTGCAGGTTGTATGCAAATACCATGCTGTTTTGCATAAGACCCTTAGCCCTGAGGCTATACGTAATCCCCACGTATATACGTGGGTGTGGGTATGCGTTATTTCTCCTCCATACTTACATGGAATTCATTTTTTTCTGTCGGGAAAACTGTAGTAGGAAATATATCGTGTTGGAACAGTAATGACACATTCTGCAGCCAATGCTGTAATGATATTCTGTAATCGTTGAAGGGACAAAGTGGGAAAAGCACTGTGCAAAACGACATTTGCTATTAAAAGGCTAGCTAGCCTCCAGGTCGTAAATTGAGGCTCGCTGGCGTAACTTTGTTAATGAGTGAATTCAGAGTTGGTTTAATGAGTTGGTGATGGAAGGACGGCTCATTAGCATCAGCGAATGGAGCTTGGTCCTACATCTTCATGAAGGAATAGAAGGAACGAGCTGGTTCCCTGCCTTCCATGATTGAGTCTGCCTTCTTTTTGGCTTTCTTTTACCTCTGTGTTTAAATGGTGATGTATGATCCATTACTGGGCTAGGGCTCCCCGAGTCTCTTTCTTGTATTTACTGCCCCCCCCCCCACTTTTCTTTGCACCAATCATCTTGTTTTGTATCTCCGATATTTATTTTAAAGGAAAATGTTTGAAAAGGCAAAACTATATCTAGGAACTATGTGCTTGGTGGCCCCAGTGTCATGGCTTGGTGAGCACTGCAGAGGGCTCTGAGTGCAAGGAACGAATTTTAAGCCTTTCATAGTTACCAACCGGACTTGTGAAGTGTTGCAGACACTTGTCACTCAACAACCAAGTATATTTTAATATCTGTGCCACATAATAAATAAAAATAAATCTTTAAAAATGGTTATAAATTTTAACCTACTAATTTTCTGTCGATATGCTCATGGATGAATGGTCATCCACTGGGACATGGGCAGCCTGTCAGTGACCACCCCCAAAATGTAAAAGTGACTTTCCCTCCCCAAGTAGCAAACTAGCAATAACTCCTCACCTAAGGGTGGGTCTCAGTAGTCCCTCCCTCACCCAAAAATTTTTTTAATTTTTATTTATTTTTATTCTTTTGTGTATGAGTGTTTTGCCTGCATATATTTAAGTACACCCGGGTCATGAAATGCCTGCAGAGAATAGAAGAGGACATGGGATCCCTTGGAACTGGAGTTATGGATGGTTGTCAGCTGCCATGTGGGTGCTGGGAATTGAACCCAGGTCCTCTGCAAGAGCAGCTGGTGCTCTTAACCCCTGAGCCATCTCTCCAGCTCCCATGTTGGAAGTCTTCGTTGCCATAATCTTGTGCAGATCACCGTGGCTGCTGTGAGTTCATGCATGAAGCAGTCCTGCTATGTCCAGAGGACAGCGTGGCACAGCTGTCCTCCCCATCCCTCACTCTCACCTTCCTTCCATCCCTCTGCTGAATGTTCCTGGGGCGAAGCGTAAACTGATGTCAGTATCCCACCCACAGCTAGAACTTTCTTTTCATGAATTGCACAATCATTTCCTGACTTGCTGAACCTAATCATGGGCGAGTCTACTTTTCTATGCAAATGAACGAAATATTTTCAGTTTTGCACAAATATTAAAAGTATATAAACCATCCCCGGACCCTCACGTCGTACTCATTTCATAAGAAGGATATAGAAGATTTTATAATTTCCTTCTGATCTGGAATAGTCACATAGCCTTGCAGTAGTCTCTTTAGAAGTTTGCTAGAATCGTTCTGTGAAACTGTCTGGGCTTGGGGTTCCAGAGTCATTGTTGACAATCGATTTCTTCTCTTTTCTGTCTCATTGGAGTTGTTTCGGTAAATTCTACTTTTCCTCAGAGACTCATTGTTTATTTGGGCTTGTTGAGACATGTGCTTGTCAGTGCAAAACTCATTTCTGCATTTCTCTTCTTATTTCCTTGTTTACAGTGTCTTATCTGGAGTTTTGGCTTAACATTTTTTTCTTTAGGTGTTTATTTATTTTTATTTTTATGAGTATTTCCCTGCATGACATAAATTCATGTGTGCACACAGTACCTGGGGAGACCAGAAGAGGGTGTCTGATCCCCTGGAACTAGAATTATGAATGGTTGTTAGCTGCCATGTGGGTGCTGGGAACTGAACTCGGCTTCTCACAAGAGCAGCCAATGCTCTAAACCACTGAGCCATCCCTCCAGTCCCAGTTTCTTGATTTTTTAAACTAGGTTGTCTGGCTGTTAATCTCTTTTTGCTTTCAAAGAGGGAATTTCTAAAGCTTTATCCGTGCCATTTATGCTTTCTTTAACTTTCTATACGGTGTTTGTGCGTTCAATTTATTTTAACTTAAATTTTCGTTGCTCTTTGCTTTTGAGTGTGAAATTTATTTTTCTTGCTGTGATGTTTGGCATGACTTTTCTGAAGCCCATAATCTGCCCTTTTTCCTCTTTCATGTTGGAGCTGTTTTCTAGAAATTCTGAAATTTAGTTTGGATTTACTCCTTTATTTTGGGAGAGTTTATTTTCTCACTCCAAGAGATTCTTTATTTTCCAGCTCTCAGATACCCAGTCCCAGCTTTAAACTTGTGACTGGTGGTTCAGTCATCTGCTGTGGCCTCTCATTCCATTGTGTCCCTTGAAGCCGATCTTTCTCCTTGTGGCTTCCTTCTTCCGCGTACAGGTGTGCTCGTGTTGAGCCCCGCAGTCGCGGCCTTCTTTCCCTTTCTACTTTGGGGCTCTATCTATTTTGATTTGTTTTTCTGAAACCCTCAGCTTTCTGTAATGTCTTTATGCCACTTCCAAGTCCTGAGAAACGAACATTGTTTTCATGTCTGTTGTTTCTACCATCTCTTCCTGAATTGTTATCCTATTTGCTGCACAGTAAAATTCCTTTATGGATGATGTAACTATCTTTTTCTTTTTGGTCTTTTTTGAGACAGGGTCTCCCTGTAACCCCAGCTGGCCTGGAACTAGCTATGACCAAACTGACCTTAAATTCAAAGAGATCTGTCTGCCTCTGCCTCCCAAGTGCTGGGATTAAAGGTGTGCTTCACTATGCCCAGCATCACTATAATTTTTTTTTTTTAATGTAGCCTCCCTTACACAGCTTTTGTAGTCTGTGAATTCCCCAGAGTTTAGGGGAAAATTTTCACCCATCTTATATTAGTTGAAGAGGAAACACATAGATTTTGTTCAGTTTGAAGGCTGACTTCTTGATCTGTGGTTATAAACCCAGGTAGGAAAAGATTGTTAGATTTTTTTTTTTTTTGCCTCAAGAATTAATTATAATGTTAACTGCTTAAAGGAGAAAATACTTAATGTTAATTATTCAGTAAATCATTCCTTTTTGCGCATTGTCAGTAAGCATATTTCAAGAGTTAAGATTAAAGATTATGCTTTCAAATTAGTGTCTTGTTAAAATGCAGTTCTCAGCAGAAGACAGGAAGGTGATGATGTGAGGCCGGTGTTCGGCAGTGTCCTGCACAGTCCCTGAGCACTGGCCCAGGACCGACAGCTTGCAGATGGTAGCTGGGGTTACGTAAGTCACCCAAGACGGCCCGATGTTCTGTTATTTCCAGACAGAGCTGGAAATAACACGTGCCAGGCAGTGGGTAGTCAGACAAAAACATAACAATTACTCTTCAATAATTATCATCGCTCCGAGCCAGGCTGGAACTTGATTGATCCAGTCCAGAGAAATATCTTCTTGTATGGATTTCTTTCAAGTTTAGAAATATCCCTGCAGTAAATACTGCTATAAATTACCTTCTGGACGTCATTAGAGGAAACAGCGGTAAGCTTGCTCCCTGTGCCTCAGACTTGATACAAATCCCGCCCAAGCCATCCAGACTTGATACACATCCCAGCCCAAGCCATCCATTCACTTACACACTTTTCTTCATTCTTCCTTTACTGTCCTGTTATTTTTAAAAGTTACAGCCAATTGGGAGTTCTTTCCATAAAAACTGAGGACACTAAGACTTTCGCTGAAATTGCTTTGCTAGCTGCTAAAATCATGATACAAACCAAAGTAACTCTCAGAGCTCCCAAGCGTCACGTTATCCTTGGTATATTTATTTCATTGAAGATTTCCTTTTAGAGACTTCAGCTGCCACCGGAGAAGGGAAATAGTTTCAGAGGTTCAAAGAGAGGACATCAGAAAATGGACAGATGACAAGGTCGATGGGAATGCAGCTCAAAGCTAGAGAGCGCACTGAGGCGGATGGTGACCGACGTGCAGCCTGAAGTCAGTTTTCCTTGTTGATCACTCTTAGACTGGCTCTATTTAGGGACAACCATAAATGAAAGAAAAAATAGGTTTTGGGAGGGGGCGTTGTGGATACACCGCTCTAGGAGGAATCACTGTGGAAGATGGCCAGGAAGGAGCCAGTGAAGGGACCCAAACTAACCAGGGTAAACAGTTGAAGAGCAACTTAAGTGCTCAGCTCTGTATGGCTGAATATAATACAACTTTGTGCTGAATATTTGAAGTTCTAACTTGAACATGAGGGTTGCCGGGTGGAGGCGCTCCCCCAGCAGGCTCCTCCAGTGGGACACGTGTCCCAGGGCTCAGCACTGTCCCAGGCTGCTCTGCTGTTCTGTGGAGGAAAGATAGGCTGCATCCAAGGCACAGCTGTCTTCTTCTGCTGACTCAGACACAATAGTGGTGGCCCCACCTGACTGGGCAGAAGATCTTTGACGGTGAGTCTTTACAATACATAGGTTTTCCAGAAGGAAAATCTCTGCTCATCTTTTCCCCAGGAGTTCAAATCTGAGTGTCACAGTCATAATGAGCCTTCGGTCTGACTTAAGCAGCAACCTCTGATGCAGGATGGAGGTGACTCTATGCAGTCCCCCAGGCACACTTGCAGCGTGCAGGTGTGCACTCAGAGGCCCCGGAACTAACATCCTCTCTACTCCTACCCCTGAGAGGTCAGGCTGTGGCAAACGGCTGCTCCCCACTGAGGAGTAGAGTAAGATGTGGAGGAGGTGAGGCTGAGTGGTGACAGGAGGCTATCCCCAATGTCAGAGCACAAGGCTTTAGTACTCAGAATGTTGGCTTGTGTCCAGAGTGCGGGGTGGGGGTGGGGCTAGAGTGGAGGAAGGGATCGAGCCTGGGTCCTGAGAGGGAGGTGGAGCTGTTTAGGCTCAGACTTAACCTTGCAGTGGAGTGGACATGTGGGAAGTCCCCTCTCCCACTACCCTCCGCCTGCTTCTCTGTTGGCCCCACTCTTGTTCCAAACCTGTCAACTCTGCCTCTAGATGACTGTTCTGCCCAAGTCAAGAGTGCTTGTTTAAATTCACCGGAAGCCAGAACACATGCTGCATAGCACAACTTTTCAGATGACCGAGCCACAAGAATCCGAACTCTGGGAAAATGTCTATTATGAACTGCAAAGTGACAGAATTTAGAGGTGTTTGGAAATAGAGAATTGAACGGGCCAGTATGTATAGTTATGCAAAAATTATCAGATGTCTACTCAGCCCTGGAGATGTTACACGATTCTAGTTTACATGTGCACATGGTTACCAACTGAATATTTGGAAAGAGAAATTACTCCAAGGGAGAAGTGCAGAGTGCTGTAGGGAATGAGGCCAGGGAAGGGGGTCCCGAAAGAAGGGTTTTGTTTGTTTTCCTCCAGGACAGTGAATCAACCCTGAGATACAATTAATGTTGTGGAGCAGTTATTGGTGGTAGAGACGTGTAACGGCATGTAGATGCCAAGGCCATGGCCACCATGACAGGTGGGGTAAAATCCCTCCTGCCTTTGAGAAGGTGTATGCTCGGATTCCAGAAGGACTGCAGGGGGAAGGAAGGGAGAGGTCCAGGCAGTGGTGAGGAGACTGGAAGGCCGGGTGCGTGTCCACAGGGAAAGCTGTTGACTCATGGTTTGGCGGCAGTTCTGCGCGTGTCCACAGGGAAAGCTGTTGACTCATGGTTCGGCGGCAGTTCTGCGCGTGTCCACGGGGAAAGCTGTTGACTCATGGTTCGGCGGCAGTTCTGCTAGGAGCTCTGTGAGGTGAATTCCCACTCTCCCCACTTCGTGTAGACATTTTTCTGATTTTATTTTCCCTCAAAATTGCCTTCATTTCATAACACTCTTCAAAGACATTTGGGAAGAGCACAGTTCGGGGCGGGAGAGATGGCTGAGTCAGGAGCCTGTTTGCCATGCAAGTATGAAGACCGAGTTTACATACCCAGTACCCAGGTGAAAGGCCAGGCATGGCGGTGTGCACCCTTAGCCCAGCACTGGGGAGACAGAGACGGGAACATTCCCAGGCTTGCCAGCCCTTCAGACCAGCTGAATCTCAGGACCATGAGACCTTGTCTCAAAGCAAATAAGTGACATAGTGTTTGCTGAAGACACCCATCAACCTCTGACCTCCACACACACGCACACAAATGTGCACATGTACCTGCACACAACATGTGTGCACACACAAACACATGCATACACACACCCTAGAAAAAACACAATGCAGTTGGCTCCATAGACTGTTTGTGACATTGTCCTGGTATACAACCCAGTATTAATTTGATTCAGTTAATGCCATCTGATCCGTTTGTCTTATCGTACTATGGTGTGTACCCTTGCTCCTAATCTTACTGCTCCTCCTGGGACACCTGCACCTGGGGGTTTGAAGAGTCCAGCTGGATCTCCATGCACGCTGATACCTTTGGAATTCTAAGGCTTATTTAATGGTGGGTTTGGGGGACTTGGAAAAGGCTGATGTCATGACTTTCTCATTCCTTCTAATATGAACTTTTTTCTTGTTTTGGGGCTTAGTTTTGCTGCGTAACTCAGGCTGGCCTTGAACACAGTATGTGGCCCAAGCCGGTCTCTCAACTCAATGTGATCCTTGTGCCCCAGCCTTCCAAATGCTGGGATGAACAGTCTGTACCACCACACCAGTTTCTAAACTCTTCAAGGTGTGTATCAACAGATGTGTGGCCAGGCCTTCCCCACCCAGCGCTGTGGGAAATGTCTTCTTTCTTATGAAAGTAACACGTGTTGATCTCATGCTTTGTCTAATTCTGAAACTCTTGGCGAAGAACACTGTGGCTTTTTATACCACATCTGGAAGACATGTAGTCATATTTCATGGGAAGGAGCAAGCGGATAGTGGGTGGAGCAGCCTGGGTGTAATTACAGTGTATGTTTATTGGAAAGATCAGCATATTAGTATGCCGTGGGCAGATTAATTAATCTCAGCTGGAACAATCGACTGTAGTTGGTTTCTGTAAAAGCTGAATATCTTTAATCCCTTGAGGTTTGCATTAAGTTTATGATGAAAGACATATTTTGAATGTCTCTTTCTATAATATGAATTCTAAAGGAACTTAATGTCCTAAAATCGGGGTCCTCCTGCCTCCCCCCAAACCTTATTTACTTATCAATAAAATGAATTCAGGCATTTTTCAGTAGGAAGATGAGGATTTTTCTTTTTATATTTAAAAAGAAATATTTTGCAAAGCCTAATTTCCATGAAGTTGTATATAATTTTGAGTTTCTCCTCCTCAGGTTGTGTGAGGTTTCCATGGAAACCGTCTAGCCTACATTCAGAGCCCTGGACTGTCTTCCTACACAGGTCAACATGCAAACAGTGCCAGGTCCTAGCTCAGTTTACTGTGCCTTAGACATAAGGCAGTTTTAACAAGAAATTGGTTCCTAATTGACACATGCAATTTCATATTTAATTAGCAGTTTGAATCTCACTACCAGATGTAGCATTCAGAATGTGTTCCGTTCCAATACAGCTGTTGCCCAGATGTGCCTCAGTGGAGGGCCTCTGGCAAACCCCAGATCAAACTGCCTAGCAAACTCTGAACAGAACCAGCATTATTTTCTTTAAGTCTAAATTCATTCAAGAATTGATTTGCCTTAACCAAGCTAATGGACTTATTTTCTATTTTTATAACTGCTTTATGGAGATATTCACATATCATAAATTTACCAGAGAAGCCTGGTACCCATTAGCAGCCACACCCCAGTCTACACCCTCAGCTTCTGGTGCTCCACTATGAATCACTGCAAATTCTCCTTTTCTGGACATTTTAGATGAGAGGAATTGCACAGTATGTGGTCTTTTGTGACTGGCTCTTCATTGTTCATCTCCAGAGGCTTATCCTTTTATTGAGAAGTGACATCCCATCATACACTGCACTGCATTTGATCATCCACTGGTCATTCAATGGGCATTTGGATTATTCTACCTTTTAAAAATATTTTGTTTATTATGTGTCTAAGTGTATTGCCTATATGTGTGTAAGTGCACCTATGTGTGCAGTGCCATCAGAGGACAGAAGAGGGCGCTGGATCCCCTGGAACTGGAGTTACAGGGGGTGTTAGCCATCATGTGGATGCTGGAAACCAAACCTGGGTCCTCTGCATGAGCAGCCAGTGCTCTTAACCACTGAGTCATCTCTGCAGCCTCTGTTTCTGCTTTTTGACTATTAGGAATAATGCTTCTCTGAACATTACCCATACAAATTTTTTTGAGTTGGATTTTTTTTTTTTTTGAGATAAACTCTCATCATGTAGTTCCACTGACCTCAAACTCAGGATCCTTCTGCTTCAGCCCTCATTAGTGCTGGGATTATAGGTGGACACTATGCCCAGCTCTCTGTGAGCATGTTTTAATTTCTGTTGGGTTGGTTATACACTAAGTGAGATTGCTGGGTCCTGACGTAACTGTGGGTTTAATATTTTGGGACTGTAATACAGTCTGTTAGGGTAGCTGTTCCATTTTGTAGCAGATCTTCAAGGTAGGAGAGTCCCAGTTTCAGAGGCTGGGAGTTGGCTTGGAGGTAAAGCTCTTGCTATTCGAGTAAAAGGGCGAGTTCAGACACCCAGAGCCCATGTGAAGGCGGGGTGGGCAGGGTGGGTGCCATCCCAGCCTGTGGGAAGTGGAGGCAAGGAATCATCAGAGCAAACTGGGCAGCCAGAGTGCTGGAAAATGTGAGCATCCATGCAGTGAAGACCCTGCCTCCATCTGTAAGATGGAGCATAAGAGCGAACCAGGAAGATACCCACTGTCAATGCTGGGTTTCCACATGTACACATGCGCACCTGCGCACACACGTCAGCCCACACATATGTGAGCATGTACACACACTGCACATACATACACAAAGTAAAGTCTCATCTTTTTTCATTGCTGTTCTGGATTCAGTAGGAAGATACCTGTCAAGAGACATGCCATGGAGAATAGAGATGATTTTCAGTAGAGCTCACAAACCTGCAATATATCCAGTGAAAGACTTTCTGAAAAAAACGATTCCTGGTAGGCAGTTAGGAGGGCTTTAATTAGCTTAGGCATTTTAATGTTTATTTGAGCTGAGACCTCATTTTCTTTAGGTGATAATTGTGTTTGTGCTTTAAAATGGTAATGGGAAATAAAAGATTCCTGGTTTTTGTCCTTCTAAATCATTGAGGGTTGGTTTTTTTCTTTGCCATTAAATTCTTCAAAAGTTCATGCTTTAGAAATAAGACACAATTAGGAGCTCATATTAACATAGGCAAAGTGTATGGTCTTATGAGCAGATTAGTGTAAGAAATTATCACAATTCAACACCTATAATCCCAGGACTCAGGAGGCTGAGATAGGAAGATAGGAAATTTGAGACTAGTCTGAGCTATGTAGAAGATCCTGTCCTAAAAATAGCAAACAAACAAAAATTATCAAAATTAGATCAGTATACTTTTATGTAATAATAAACATGAAATACATGTAACAATTTTTTTATTTTATGAGGCAGCTGAATTATCTTTAATTTTATTTAAAAAAATAAATTGGTACACATTGAAGCACAATTTTTGGTATTTTATTTTTATTACTTTATGTGTATGAGTGTATTGTCTGCATGTAGGTAAGTGCACCCGTGTCATGCAATGCCTCTGGAGGTCAGAAGAAGGCATCAGATCTCCTGGAACTGGAGTTATGATGGATTTTAGCTGCCGTGTGGGTGTTGAGAATTGAACACAGGTTTTCTGCAAGAGCAGATAGTGTTCTGATCCACTGAGCCATCTCTCCAGTCTGAAACACAGTATTTTAAAAAGAGGACAGTGGTTTTCTATCCTGTTAAACTGACAGATTCACATGATGTTAGGTGATAAGTTGCAGCGTCAGAACCTCAAGATAGTAAGTTGTGCAAATGCTATTTCAGTAGATGCTATAGCCAGAGAAGGCCTTGGGCTGGAGGAATATGCTGCCAGATATGCAGGAACTCTAGGAAAGCGATACCACCTTTCATTTACCTTCTTATAAAACTTCGCAGCACTTTGGAGCTGGGCATGCCTGTCTGTGTATTCAGAATTCTGATGCTCACACCTCATTGGTTGTCCAAATCTTCCCCAGGATGAAACCCATTTTTCTTTAAGCATTGAACAGATTCCAGCAGCTATGTACTTAGACCTCATTATAGCTAAGAACATAAAGCTTTTCACAGATCTCATTTCTAGTCCTTAACAGTGAAGCTTGGGTATTGATATCCATAGATACCCTAAGTGAATATCAGGACAGGTTAGTACAGTTCTTGAGACCAGAGAGCTAGTAAGTGGCCAAGGCCAGACCTATGCCAATTAAGTTGGTCTCCAAATTGTCATCATTTCCATTACTGTATGACCTTGCAGCTCAGAGATCTTTCATGAAATGAACATACTGTTTTACACCGTGTGTCTTCAGTTCCCAAGACCTTCCTTTATGTTGAGCTGTGTACAATTTGTCTTCATTTCACACTCTACAGTGATTTCTCTCCTACCTGAAGAAATTCTCAATTTACCCCGAATGTTTTAGAATTCAGTTTCCTGTTCCTTTTGTCAAATATTGTGTTCCTTTTCTTCTGGCTTTCTCAGTGCAATTCATTTCTAGTATTATAGGGCAAGGGGTTGAGGTGTTCCTCATTCATGCGTGCCAGGGTATGGAGTGGAGTGTATGCATTTGGTAGTGTGTATGTGATGTGTGTGTGGGACGTGTGGCTGTCTGTGGTAGAGGGAATATGTGTGTGTGTGCATATGTGTGTGTGATATGGCAGGGTGTGTGGTGGAATATGTGTGTGTGATGGTGTGTGTATGAGTGTTAGTGTGTGTGTGGTATGTGTGTATCTCTATGTGGTGGTGGTGGTGTGTGTATGTTGGCAGTGGTGGGGTGGGTGTGTGTGGTATGTATGTATCTCTATGTGGTGGTGGTGTGTGTATGTTGGCAGTGGTGGGGTGTGTGTGTGTGCGTTCATATGTGTCTTCTACCCCCTGTTTCTGACAGATCTCCTGAGCCATGAGCTCCTCTCACAGCCTACCAGGCTATTCTCTCTTGGCTGCTCATATAGCTTGAGGCCTGGAGCTCAGGGCCTACACCCGCTTGAAGCAAACAGGGGTGCCATAAAGCAGGAAGGAGCCCCAGTCACACCACCTCCCACAGGTGCTGTCTGTACTGGATGACTGGCAGGAGTCTCAGCGCTCCAGCCTGCTAGAGATTATGCATCAAAGTCTCCAGGGGGGGATCAGATGGCCTGGTGAGGGTTATTTATGTAAAATAAATCCCCTCAAAATCCAGTACCTTGGGCTGGTTATGGCTCATGCCTTTAATCTCAGCACTCAGGAGGGAGAGGCAGGTGGATATCAGTGAGATCAAGGCCAGCCTTGTCTATATAGTGAGTTCCAGGCCAGCTGGGGCAACAGGAAAACCCTGTCTCAAAAATAGATAGATAGATAGATAGATAGATAGATAGATAGATAGATAGGATAAATAGATAGATGATAGATACATAGATAGGATAAATAGATGATAGATAAATAGGATAGATAAATAATGAGGGATAAATAGATAAATAAATAGATACATAAATAGACAATAGGTAGACAGATGATAGATACAGAAAGGTGAATAGGTAGATAGATAAGTAGATAGATAGATAAATATGTATATAGATAGACAGATGGTTAAAAACAATGCCATGTCTCAACTGCATATTCAAAGATTCTTCTGGTGCGTGTTGGTGGGCCTCCTTTCTAGTTCTGTGGTTTGTGACACATGGGAGACATGTAACAAATGTCCTTGAAGTTGATAAAGACAGGAAGGGGAGAGGGACGGAGGGAGGAAGGGAAGGAGGATGTGGATAGGGGCACTGCAGTGTCCTGACCCTCTTTGTTCATCCATTTACTTGTTTGGTTTGTTTTCTGATGTTCTTCAGACTGTCACTATGTAGCCCAGGCTGGCCTCAGGTTGTAGCCGTGCTCCTGCCTCTGTGTCTGGAGTGCAGGGTTACAGATGTGCGCCTGCTCAGCCCTTTGTCATAAGGCCCTTCAACAGCATTCCACTGTCTTGTGGTTTTCAAGAGGAACATGATTGCATCATTGTGTTGATGGAGACCACCTGTAATCACAGATAACAGCTACTATTGAAATCGGTTTCCCATCTTCATAAAGCCAAGCAAAAGCAATAAAAAAAAGACTCAGAGACCAGGATACCTGGCGAGCCTGCTGACTTGTCCAACCCTTTGGTATGGTAGATGACAATGTGAGAACCCCACAACTGAGCTTCAAAAAATGTTTGCAGTAAGTTCATGCCTTTGCATTAGGTGGCCATTCATGGCCATCTTGAGCCGTAGATTGGACAGGCCTGATGGACAGATGACAAGAACCAGGCCTCAGTTCCTCAAAAAAAGCTCTCCACAGATATGGTTGGTTATGATAATGGTCCCAACATAATTCTATTAAGATATTATTGTTACAGTGATTTACTGGAAGTGACGAATATGCCCCTCTCCCCAGAAATTCTAAAGAGGAAAATTCCTAATCAGACACACTGTCATCAAGTCTAAAGCCAATGGGAACACCAGTTCCTACTGCTGAGGTTAACGCTAAAATGGGACCGTGGAGGTACAAGTTGTTCCTCCTTGCAGATCTGTCCAAGCTGATTAGTAGCTAATCAATAATATTTAAGGAAAAAAAATCCTAAGTTAAGCATCTTTAGGTTATAATTTTTTCTGATTTTGAACCTTCAAGTTGAAGGGTGAGGTTTTGAGGTGCCGGTTGCCGTGTTTATTTTCATACTGTCTCGATTAGATCCTTCCTAGGGGAACTGCTTTACTTTTCCAGAGAGATGGGGGTGCATTCTTCTTAGGGAGTCAAGGAACCCCGCACTTCTATGGCTGTTCATGTCAGTTAAGGGAAGCAGTGTTTCGCTTTCTCAGATGGAAGAAACTCTTTAGTCTTTTCTAGGAGTAATACATTGTTTGATCCTATTTATGAAAGGCGTATTTCCAGAGCTGCTTAATTTTTGATACCTTGAACTCAGCCATAACTGGAGTGGCCAGGAGAAAATGCCATCTCGTCTGTTCTCACCTCAGCCGGACTTCTCTGGCCACGAAGATGTCTTTTATAGAGATGGTTTGCTGTGATTTCAGAAGGTCGTTGCCAGTCATCTTGGACACATTACAGTTCCCACATCTGGGATGTGGTCACATGGAGACGTTGGCCGGAAGCAGCGTCTTGTGGCCTGGAATCGCTTCTGACACGTAGAGGGCTGCAGAGGACAGTCCTGGCTAGTTGGCCCAACCCAACACAGTCACCTTCTGTAGGAGGCTGAGGAAAGCACTGTGAACCCAGCACAGAGGCCAGACTTCTCAGCTGTGGTGGGATTGTTTTCAGAATGGTGTCTTGTGAGCTTAGTCCTGTCTCAATTTTCTGCTATGGCAGTCACAGCTCAGAGACAGGATTTAGAATCCTGGCACCAGAATTTCTGGAAATCCACACCTGTTTTATTTGACTTCATGTAATGTGGAGACATGCCTTACAGTTGGGCTGGGGCCACCGTGGCCCTCACAGGGAGGAAAGACCACCATCCGTGCCGCAAGGCAAACTGTGACTTGACATTTGCCTTTGACCTAACAGGTCAGTACCTGGTAAATGACTCCTGCGGTCTGCAGAGCTTGTAATGGACTGATCTTGAAGTTTCCCATTCATTTTTTAACATCTGATTCATTTATTTTCATTCTGTGTGTATGAGTGTGTTTTGTATGTAAGTATAACATGTATCTAAGTGCCCATAGAGGCCAGAAAAAGGACATCAGATCCCCTGGAACTAGAGTTATGGATGGCTGTTAACTACATTGTGGGTGCCGAGAACTGAACCTGGGTCCTCTACAGGGGCAGCCAGTGCTGTTAACCACTGAGCCATCTCTCCAGCCCAACTTTTCCATTCTTCATTTTTTTTTAATTACATTTTTACACCTTTCATACAATACACTTTGAACGTATTTAGGTCCCTCCTCTGTCTGCATCTCCCTTTTCCACGCCCCACCCAATTTAGTGTAGAGTCTAATTTGTGTCCTCAGTGTGGACCCATGTAGAGCTTGGTTAATTTTCTAAGAGTCACATAGTTAAAAAGAATCTAACCTTCCTTCTCCCAGCAGTTATTGGTGGGGTTCCCCAGGCAGTGTTGGGGTTTCTTGCCCACACCCCCACGTGTGTGTTGGGATTTTGTCTGGTTTGAGCTTGCGTAGAACCTCTACGTGTTGTTACCGTTACATGAATTCATATGAGTAACTGACCAGCAGTCTGAAAAACTGTTTCCTTGTGGTCATCCACTGCCCCTGTCTCTACAGTCTTTCTGTCCCTCTTCTGAAATGATCCCTGAGCCTTGGGAGGTAGACATTTGGTACAGGGGTGAGCACTCTGCAGTCTCCTGTTCTCTGCACATGGGCTTGTTGTGGCTTTCTGTGTTAAACACCTATGGCATAAGGAAGCTTCTCTGGTGAGCGTCGAGAGGTGCGTTCATCTTGATAGGCCGTTCTTTCCCTAGATTTGGGAAATTTTCTCGATGATTTATTAAGGATACTTTCTATGCCTTAAGCTTGTGTTTCTTCTCCTTCTGTGCCTATGATTCATAGATTTGGTCTTTTACAGTGAGTGTTTCAGAGATCTTACCTATTCCTTTCCTGGGTTATTCCTGGGTTTGATATTTTCTGTGATTGAATGATCCATTTCCCCAAGTATGGTGGTTTCAGTAAGAATGTGGTGCTGTTTGGGAAGGTCATGGAGCCTTCAGGAGGTGTGGCCTTGCTGGAGGCCACAGTGTCACTGGGGCGGGCTTTCAGAGTTGTTAAGCCCGCTGGATTTCCAGTTTATCTCTGCTTCCCAGACCTGCTTGAAGATGTGAAGACTTGACTTTCTGTTCCAGCCACCACCTACCGCCATGCTTCCCCGCCATGATGGATTCCCCTTCGGGAACCATTAGCCAAACAGATCTTCCTTCTAGACATTGTCTTGATCACAATGTTCTGCATAGGGATGGTAGCTCCTAAACCAAGCTTGTCCTCGAGACTGGCGTTCTCAAGTTCCACCTCCTCCCCTTCCTTTTCGCCTTCTTCCTCGAGGCTTTTTGTTTGAAAGCCTGAGGCCCCAGGCTTTTAATTTCATGTTTTACTTCAGTTTAATGTTTCTTCCGCGATTCTCTTTTTAAAATAGTTTATTTTTATTTTATTTTATATGTATGAATATATTGCCTACATGTATACCTTTGAGTTCACCTGTGTCATGCAATGCCCAGGAAGGTCAGAAAGGGGGCATCAGATCCCCTAGGACTGGGGTAGTGGATGGTTGTTAGCCTCCATGTGGGTGCTGGGAACCAAACCCGGGTCTTCTGCAAGAGCAGCCTGTGTTCTTAACCATGAAGCCATTTCTCCAGCCCCTAGAGATTCTCTTTATTGAATTCTAATTTATGTTTTGAACTGTTTTAGTTCTCCATTCAACCCTTTCTATCTTCACTCAGTTTCTATTCATGTCCCCGTGAGCTGCCTGAACATATTTAGAATTGCTATGCTGAACTCATCATCTTGTGTGTCCACTAGGTTGTCCTTCTCAGGAAACACGATGGTGGCTTGTTATTTTCTGCAGTGCAGTACGCATACCATCTTGATTATTCATACTGTTTGTTTTTTACGAAACCCGGGTGTTGGGTGTGGTGTGGTGGTGTGTTTTGGCATGGGTAAGTGATCTTGTCTTTGTTGAATGTTTGTATCTGTGTTTGCTGTTTCCCCAGCTTGTCAGGTATCAGCCAAGCTTGATGTTCACTTTGGAGACTTGATGTTGATGTGCAAACCACGGAAGAAATGGGCTCAGTTCATTCAGAGACAGGTGCAGCATTTGAGCTGAGATTCCAAGATTGATGTCCCATGGCCCTAGGTCATCAGGGTAGGGCTGGAAGCTGCTAGGTGAACAGTTGGCTGATAGCTTTAGGTTTGGAGAGCTCACAGGTTTGGACACATAGAGCTGACATTGTGGGGTGCAGGGAAGTCTCAGGCACATGAGCCTAGGACCACAGGTCTGATAGTGGAGGGAGCACACCCCACCAAGTCTGGTGGAGTATGCAGATTTAGGGTAGGAAATGATCCCCATGACCCAAGGAAGTCTGAGAGCCAAGATGGTGGGGTGCCAGGGAGTCTCAGAAATGGCAGCTCAGGACTGCAAGCCTTGGGTGGCGAAGGGTCAAGTTTTCCATTTTTAAATAAGGATGACAGATGGAGCAGAGCACATTTACCTCTTTGATTATACTTATTAATATATTTCAGCTTGTATTAGCTGAACAGCATGGTGTCTGAAAACAAGGTAGACTTGTTCTGCTTCCTGTGGAGCTACAAAGTATGTTTTATACAGTGAGGCCTCCTTTGGGCCAATTTTGCTATACGTGTTGGCGATGATACAGGTCCAGGGACTCACTGAAACATTAGGATTTTCACGTAGTTTATCATTTTTTGCCCTTAACATGGACTTTTTTCCACTTCTGTGGGAAGTTCTGGTGTAAACAAAGGAAATGCACAAAGGTGCAAGTTGTAAGCTGGTCTGTGGTCTGGATTCTGTGTATACTGGCACCAATCCTACATGCCTTCGATGGGCTCTGAGTCCTTGCTGGGACTGTTCCTCCAGCTCTGTGTGATCCCGACTACTGAGTAACCAGTCAAACCCTAGTGATTCACTACTGTTTCATTTGACCATTAAGGACCAGGGTAACCTGTGTAAGATTCTCTGACTGGCAGGAGGATTTGAACTCTGTGGTTCCCAAGTTGAGCAGAGAAATAGGAAGCCCTACCCCCTTACCTTTCTGACATTCTGAATATTCATTAGGAAGCTTGCTTCTGACCAGGGTGGACCTTATGAGGTCCAGAGACCTGAGAGTGTGTTTTATCTGACTGAAGAGAATTTTACAATATTGACACACATGGGAGGTATTTCTTTGTCACCTGCTTCTACTGTATGGGCTTTTAAACCTCATATTCTAACAAGAGAAATGATGTTTTCTAAACAGGAATATAGAGTTCAGAACTTTTTATTTATCTATTTTGGTTTTTGAGATAGGGCCTTCTGTAGCTTGGAACTCACCATGTAGCCCAGGTTAGCCTTAAATTCTTGGCAACTCTTCTGCACCAGCCCTCTAAGAGCCACCATGCCTGGGTCTTCCTTTCTGTTTTTATTTGCTTCACCCTCCTCTCACTCCTCCTCCCTTGCCTCCCTTCGCTTTTCACCTTCTAATTCAAAGAGTGCTAAGAAGAAATATGTTTGAGAAAGATTATTCTGTTCTGAAAAACTGAGTCTTCCGTACCAGTAGACGATCCAGATAGACAGAAATATAAGTGGAAACTGATTGAGAAGCTTGGGAGAGGGAGGTGGTGGCTGGAGGAG
Source organism: Eospalax fontanierii (assembly GCA_035773235.1). Lineage (NCBI taxonomy): Eukaryota > Metazoa > Chordata > Mammalia > Rodentia > Spalacidae > Eospalax > Eospalax fontanierii. Next base: position 15,705,890 of record CM069551.1, read on the forward strand.
GTGGAGGCTGAGGAGGCTGAGGATGAACGGGGCGGAGGCTGAGGAAGCTGAGGAGGATGGAGGGGGCTGCCAGATCTGCAGATGTCATTACGCAATGGGGCATCAGAGGGGGCTGCAGCTGTGGAGGTGGGGAAGCCCAACGCAGGAACCGAGGGCTGTGGGTGCGTCTCCATCTCCAGCATGGCTGGTGTGCTCCAGCCGTCCCAAGAATGGAGGACGTTCCAACAGGAAGAATTTCCCAGGAGACTGCGATGGTGGGCAGCTCGCTTATTGAAACCAAGGCAGGGGTTTATATAGAGAGGCCTTTCTGTCCGTTACAGAAGGCGGGAAGGTTAGAGGTGGAGTCTTTAGGTAAAGGTGGGAAGATTGTAGGGCTGACATGGAAATTAGGAACAAAGAAATGAAACCCAAAAACCTGGTTCTGGTCTGGGGTGATCTTTGTGGGGGGAAAAGAAGGTTAAGCAACTTCGGAGGAACGAGGATGTCGTATCTGCAGTGACTTCCTGGGACCTGGGTTATAGCTTCAGGCAGAGCAGGCCAGAACACCTGCCACACTGCTGGCTCAATGCCTTTACACAATAGGCCCAGAGTCTTACAGAGGGCAAGCCCTGAGGGACTAGATTTAGAACAACCAAATCACCTGAGAGACAGGAAGATGGGAGCCAAGTGTCACAGCTTTGGGGAGGATTAAGTGAGGAACAGAGCAGCAGGTGTGTGGAAATGGCCTGAGGCTGAGGTCTGAGAAGTGAGGCCCTGCTCAACCACCTGTGAGCTGTGCATCTGCAGCCAATTACACAAGCCCAGTAAAACAGGGTAACACATCAGGAGCTGTCTAAACTGCAACAGTTGGAACAAATATTCTTTTAATAGTACTTTTAGTTCTTTTGTTTCAATAACAAAATACATAAAAGGGAAGATTTGGAGTTGTCATTTGTTTCTTTTGTTTATAAGTATTTTGCCTGCATGTATGTAGGTGCCATGATGTGTGTGCAGTGCCCGCAGAGGGCAGAAGAAGGTGTTGGATCCTTTGGAACTGGAGTTAAAGATGGTTGTTAGCTGCCATGTGGGTGCTTGGAACTGAACCCGGGTCTTCTGCAACAGCCAGTGCTCTAAACCACTGAGCCAGCTCTCCAGCCCTGGCCCGTTTATGTTTCTTATATGTGAACAAACAATTATATTGAAAAATGTATTTTGTATCTTTTAAATTAACTTTTACCATAGAAAACAATGAAAATTATGACATTTTCATTTTATTTGAGGATTAATCCTTTTATTTGTGTGTATGTGTGTGCCTGTGTGAGTTTATGAGTACCATGTGCATTTGTGTGTCCACTGAAGTCAGGAGAGGGCGTCAGATCCTCTTCAGTTAGACGAGGTTGTGAACCACTTGATGTGGATTGGGAATCGAATCTGGGACCTCCGCAGGAGCAGCAGACGCTCTTAACCACTGACCACCTCTCGGGCCCCTTGTTATGAGTTTCACACACAGATATTATTGTGCCTTGTTCGTTACCCTCCCCCACCACTCTCTCCCCATCTCTGCTGCTCCCTCTCACAGTCGCATTTCTTCCTCCACATAAAGTTCCTCATCTGCTTTCATGCCCCATACCTGTGTGTACATGTGTGTACTTGTGTGTACATGTGTGTATGTCTACTTCTGAGTTCCCTGTGAGAGAAAACGTGGAGTTTTCCTCTCTTCCCACCCCTCCTGTGTTCCCCTCTCCTTTCAGAGGATATACTGTCTTTTGTCCTCTCTCTCTGAAAAAGAGAAGCCTCTCGGATCTGAATATAACTCACTCTGTCCTACTGGACAGTTTGAGCTCCTGCTGTATCCCCAGCTCTTTCTCTCTTGTTTCTGCTAAGTCATTCTGAGGCTCTGTTCTGCACTTCTTAGGCTGTTCGTTAATCTGACTTTCTCTAGGCCTGATTGACATTCTCATTAACACGAAGGCTTCCAGTTTTTTTAGTATCTGTGATTTTCTCGTAGAGTCCACTGCAAATACTCCATGTTGTTTTTAATTTCTGGAAGAAGCACACTTATTTTTTATTACGTTTATTTATTTGGGGGCATGCTTGTGGAGGTCACCTTGTGGGCGTAGATTCTCTCCTTCTTCCATGTGGGTCTCAGGGATCAAGTTCAGGTTGTCAGGCTTAGCAACAAGCTTTTAAAAATCACTCTATTTAGGTCTGACTAACATTTAAAGAGATGTATATATTTAAAATATTTTTGTATTTATTTATTTTTTATCATTTCCTGAATTGAAGTTTTGTGTATTTCACACAGAACACCTCAAGCCATCCTAATCACTTTCATACCACTTCCTCCTTGGCCCCTCCCTCACTTCCTCCTTGGCCCCTCCCCACTTCCTCCTTGGCCCCCTCCTCACTTCCTCCTTGGCCCCTCCCTCACTTCCTCCTTGGCCCCCTCCTCACTTCCTCCTTGGCCCCCTCCTCACTTCCTCCTTGGCTCCCCCACTTCCTCCTTGGCCCCTCCCTCACTTCCTCCTTGGCCCCCCCTTCCTCCTTGGCCCCTCCCTCACTTCCTCCTTGGCCCCTCCCTCAGTCTCCTTCCGGAACTCCCCCTCCCTCAGCCTCCCTGCTGGAACTCATACACTCTGTCATCTGTTTTAAGGCCTATTGTGTTGAGTTAGTGTCCCCGGACATTCCTCAGTGCAAGTTCATGGACTGACATCTAGTTAGCCTACCCAGAATCCCTCACTTTAGGAAGATGAGCTCATCCTCACCCAACAGGAATCAGTTGTTAGTATCTCTTAAGCAGAGTTTGGGGTCTGCTACCCATTATCCCAGTTCCATGCTGGGTTTTTGTTGCTTGAGTTTGCATGGGTCCTGAGCATGCCGACACCAATACATAGGTTCATATGAGGGTTATTTATTTACGGGTATGTATGTGTGCACACCATGGCTCACATGTGGAGGTGAGAAGCCAACTGAAAGGAGTCAATTCTCTCCTTTTACTGTGTAGATCCTGGGGGTTGAACTCAGGTCATCAGCCTTGGGAGCCAGTGCCTTTACCTGATGAGCCACCTTGCCATCTCCCTGAAATCTCAATCAATCTCTCTCTCTCTCTCTGTCTGTCTCTCTCTCTCTGTCTCTCTGTCTCTCTCTCTCTCTTTCTCTCTCTCTCTCTCTCTCTCTCTCTCTCTCTCTCTCTATATATATATATATATATATATATATATATATGGTGTATATGGTGAGTGTGAGTGTAGCAAGGAGGGAGACAGTTCCGTGATGAAAACCAGAGCCTCATCCTCATCCTCATGTCCATCTTCTTCACTTATTAGGAGTAAAATTATTGTTATTGGGACACAGTTACATTTTTCACCAGAAAATACTATTTGGTATAAAATTAATTTTTTCATGTTTTGAAGTCATTTAATATGTTAACATTTTTACTTTTGTTAGAAAAAAGTGCTAACAGTTTTCTTATTCTTTTTATTAGGGTAGCACATTACGAAAGATACTCCTGAACCGGTACTTTAAAGGTGACTATGGGGTCGGTATAAACACACACCCAGCAGGGACCTACTCCAAATCCTCACAAGGAGGAGGTAAGGCTGCACATGTCTCAGGGTTTCATGACGTGTTTTTATGTCAGTGCTCTACTAGTGTTTTACTTACGTGACACAAGTATAAAATATTCACTTAAAAAGCACCAGTAAAATTCCTTTGTGTGATTTATGATCATGAAGCAATGGATTTAAACACTGTAATGAACTTTGCCCTGTGAGTTGGAAAAAGAGTTCATTAAAGCTTTTCTATATGTATATTAAGGACACAAGGCTGGTTTTCTTTTTCTGGAGTATTTTAAGAAAAAAAAATTTAATAATTAAACTACAGGTGTCAGACATTTAATTAAAATTTCCATTTTTATAAACATTTTGTATATGTTTAATTCATGTTTTCATTATACTTAAGCTTGTAGAGAGAAAAAAAATACCAGTTTCACTGGTAAATCTTGTTTTGTTGAAGAATTTGAAAACACTATATGCTATTTATTTAAAACAGTGCCTGAGAGGTGGCTCAACAATTAAAAGCACTTGCAGGTCTTACAGAAGATCCAAGTTTGGTTGCTGGCACCCACACGACAGCCCACAATCTCCTGTAACTCCAGTTCCAGGGGATCTGACACCCTCTTCTGGCCTCTGCAGGCGGGCGTGCGCGCGCACGCGTGCACACACACACACACACACACACACCCCTGAGGGACAGTATCTGAAGTGAAGGTTTATTCACAGATCTTCCCCTCCATGCAGCAGGCTTCTCCGGACAGGACTCAGACAAGACGGGGATTTCAATGTCCGATATCCAGTGTCTGCTGGACAAAGAAGGTGCATCAGAACTTGTCATTGATGTCATCGTGAACACTAAGAATGACAGGATCTTCTCTGAAGGCATCTTGCTGGGCATTGCCTTGCTCGAAGGAGGGAACACACAAACCCAGGTGCCTATCTGCCTCCTGTGGGTATTTATTGTTTGTGGTTCTTAGTCGCTCTTCATAGAAACAGGGGAAACATGCTTTGTTTAGTTTCTCAGTGCTCAGTCATATTTCACTCAGACGTTTATTTGGTTTGCTCTGGAAATCACAGGGCTCCCCCATCATTTTATAGGCAAGCATCTACAGAAGCATTGCACTCTGGCAGGAGTGCTGTGCTCCTGTGAGCGCCATGTCCAGGGTTCTCTAAAGGAGCAGAACTGATCGTGTGTATGGATTTATATATATGTATTTATTAGATAAGCTTGCAGGATAGAGTCCGAGTGGTCCAACAATGGCCATGCCACCCAGGAGAGGCTGAGAATCCGGTAGTTGCGCAGTCTACGAGGCTGAAGGCCTGGAGGATTCCTGGAGGTCTGCTGGTCTGCGGTCTATGTTGGAACCTGCAGAAGTCAGTTCTGATGTTGGCAAATACAGGCCACAGCATTAAGAGAGATAAACTGTATTTAGTGAGAGAGATGGCAGTCAGGGAAGACGCTGAAGCTCCCCTCTGCTGCATCCTTGTAGATGGGCTGCATCAGAAGGTAACACCCACATTTGGGGGGGCTTCCAGCTTCAAATAATCCCATCAAGAAAGTCCCTCATGTTTTAGTTAGTTCTAGATGCAGTTAAGCTGACAATTGGGGGACAACCTAGGTTCCTCCTCAGCCGAAGGCCCAGTGTGCTGCCTGAGTCTGAGTTCTGCCCACCGTTTCCTGACAGCACTCACTGCTGCCCTGGCTCACCCACAAGTAACCAGGATGGGACTAGAAATCCCAAACCCAGCTGGCTCCCCCTATGGCAAGCGAAAGCCATTCCTAACTCAAATCCAGGGTATTTCTCTTTAAGTAGTCATCAAAGATATTCAACAATAGGAACATCACCATAGGACAGACACTTCTAATAACAATGGCTTTAGGAACAAAGGTCACAGGAACTGCAATCTGCCATTGGCCACCAATAGTATTTCTTAGTGAGAAAAGCTGGGTCGAAAGCTTCTGGTCCAGTTACGTAGCCCAGTCTGGCCTTGAACTTGACATCTTTAGAAATGGCTAGGGTGACAGAACTGTGTGAATTTCTGTTTGAGGACCTCTGAGGTCATCCCACAGACCAGCCTTCCTTCCTCTTAGCGTGTGATAGTGACCATGTCCATGGGGAGCTGTAGAGCTGCTGTCTCCACTCGGAAGTTCCCACACATCGCTCCCTAGTCTTTCAGCCTTTGTTTGCCTGGTGTTTCTGTGGATTGGGCACTAGTGAAAATCCATTCTTGTGGGAGCCTTTTCTGTCTGGATCTTGGAACGCCACCTTCTCCAGCTTTGATTCCGGCTTCCATGTGAGCGTTCCCCTTCCTCTGAGTATCTCTTGAATCCTGGCATCTCCCAAGCTCCTTCTGATTCTCCTCTTGTTCCTTGTTTCTAAACTGGTTTTCCTTTAGACTCCACTCTGGGCTATGGTTCCCAATTCCACCAGTGAAGTCCTAGATGCCCCATCTGGCTGTCTTCCAGAAATCTTCATTGCAATACCTCACAAATACCTGAAACATATGTGTACCTGAATGGAATGTACTATGGTTCTCCACATGCCCACTCTTCCCCTGTGATGGGCACTGTGCCTGTTTGGCTGTCTGACCACAAACTGAAAGTCAGCCTTTACCTTGACCTCTCCCTTCCTGGATGTCCCTCCATGACCACGTGTCCTAGCTTCCTTTCAATTGCTGTGACAAAACACTGACCAAAACCAACTTGGAGATTAAAGGGTTTATTTTATTATTATTATTATAAATGTTTTATTTTTATTATTTTTATTTTATGTGCATGAGTGTATTGCCTGCATATAGGTAAGTGCACCTATGTCATGCAATGCCTGCACAGATCAGAAGAGAGCATTGGATCCTGTGGAACTGAAGTTGTAGATGGTTGTTAGCTGCCATGTGGGTATTAGAAATCAATCAACCGTGGGTCCTCTGCAAGAGCAACCAGTGCTCTTAACCACTGAGCCATCTCTCCAGCCCCAGGAAAGAGATTATTTCACTTACCTCTCCTGGGTCCAGATCATCACTGAGGGAATCCAAGGTGGGAACTCAGGGCAGGAACCCGGAGGCAGGAGCTGGAGCGCAGGCCATGGAGCAGCACTACTTACTGGCTGGCTCCCTGGTTCATGCTCAGGCTGCTTTCTTATACAGCACAGGCCCACCTGCCCAGGGCTGGCACCGCCCTCAGTGTCTGGGCCCTCCCCCGTCACTCAGCATTCAAGAGAATACCCCGCAGACGTGGGCACAGGCCAGTCCAATGGAGGCAATTCCCCAGTTGCGGCTCCCTCCGCCCAGGTGTGTCACGCCGACACTATCCAGCACACCCAGCAAGGTGATTCTGCCCCTTCTGCATTGCTCATTTCCACAGACTGCTTTCAGTCCCCAAGTCTCCAAGTCTCAGCACACGTCTTTCTTTTCTCCTACCGGACTGAGACCAGAAGTCCAAGCTGCTGCTGCCTGGCTTCCGGTTTGGCCTCTCTCCTGACATTTTCCCTGCCGCCTCCAATGTTATTTTCCCCAGATTACATTATGTCCCTCTTGCAGACTCTTGCCTGCTCAGGAAAGCCAGTCTTGCTGCTAGAGACCATGAAATCCTTCATGATCGAAGCTCTTCAGATCCTCCAGCCACCTCTCGTCCCATCTTTCCACTCTGTTACCTTGTATACCAGCTAAGCCCTTTGTAGTTCCTCAAGCCCATCATTTCTCATGCAGCTTTATCCTCTGTGAGAACTCACCTCAATGGCCTTCCCTTTCTGGTCCCCTGTTCCACTGGGCAGAGCTGACCGCTAGTTGCTGCGTGTCCTTCCTGTGATGTGCAGACATCCTCAGTAGCATTTCCCTCGTGGCATGTTTGTCCATTGCCTTTGGCTTCTGAAAGGAACCTTAGAGTTTGCCCTGATTTCTGTGTAGCTCCATAAGGTGGTTTTCTAAGCACAAAACATATGTTTAGAACCAGAGATGCTATGCTATCTGATTAACCTATGATATCCATGTTTGGTCATCACTAACAAGTTGTTCTGTACTGAAGAGCCCTGGTTTTTCAAAGGTATCATTTATATAAATAACCTGTTCTAGTCTACAGCACACAAGTTATGCAATCCTATAAAAATCCCTCACCTTCACACACAGCATATCCTCACTTGTTGATCTATGAAATGTATATAGAATAAGAACAGTACTCATCACACCATCGACCTGAAAGTGTTCATGATGGAATGGGTCTAAAAGGACTCATACACTCTAACGCTTTGTCCTAATAGAGCCATAATGTTCCTGTGACTTCCTCAGTTACACATTAGGTCTTCTGTTCACCTTCCAGCCACGCTATTTTAAAAAGATTAGCGCTTAACTAGCAGCTTAATTTGTGGGGCCACATTGGTCTGTGGAGGCTGTATTTATCCACAAGCCACCAGAACCATCTTGACTGCTTCACGGTAGTTGTCATGGTAACTGTGACTTTTTTGGCTTGCTTCCCTTAGAGGTTGCTAGCCCTCTGCTTAGGAGCATCCTCTTATAGAGATGAAGCCTGCATTGCAGACTGTGTAAACCTCACTGTGTGTAGACCTTGCACACGTAGGAAATGGGACAGGCATCACTTTGACGCCTGACAACATTAGAGTCTTGTCTACAGTCTTGGCGAGTGGATGCTTGCTAGCTCCAGGCATTCCTTTAGGAAAGTCTGTCTGAAAGATCAGTCCCCCAAACTTGCCTGATCAAATTTTCTTATTTGGGGATGTGGCCAGTTTAACTTGATCTGAAATTCAAGTGGGTTTTGGAGTTTTCCATCACACTGTGTCATCACACTGTAGCCTATATAAACCTTCTACTGAAGAATTTTATCTTTGTTGATTTTTACTGTCTTTTACTTATATATGTTATTTTTATATTATAATCTATTCTTGATAGCTTAAAATTTCCTTGACCACTTTAAATTATGTCTCCTTTGGAGTATATTACCCCTCCTGTCTTCTGTTATTGATTCTGGAATCTTCCATAGGGTTACTAAGCACACAGTGTCTTGTAACTACATCTCATTATTTCCCCATCTTTAATAAGGTACAATTTTATCTTGACTTGAATCCCTTTTGACCTTGAATACCTTCTGCATCATTATTGATGATAAACAGAATACATTTAAAGTTACATCTGTCCTAACCCCCATGCAAAGCAGCATAAGTTATGAAGTACCAAAACAACTTAGTACTTATTTATCAGTGGTTTCTCATGAGCAAGGTTGTCATGATAACACATTCTAAATTGTATGTGCTATCATTTAGGGAAAGAGAAAAATAACTTTGTCACTGAACAGTAACCCATATGTAAACAGGACAGTCATGAGTCAGTGGTCATTTTTCACTTTGGATTACAAACTCATGAGATCGGTTCTGTGTTCACTTTCTCTTTTTATTTGGACCATAGCAACAGCACAGGACCTGACACATAGTAGGTTTTCAATAAATACGTTGATTCGATGCATAGCTTTATCATACTATGAGAATCAAAGAATTATTTCCATATAACATCTGACAGTAATCTTACACTCCTTAAAAATATATACATATAGGAAGGTTATATCAAGTATTGTATAAAATGTTAGATTTTAGTAGAAATTGCTAAGTAAATACTAGCTGTTATTAGTACCTATCAAACAGTGTAAGAGCTCGAAAGCCTATCCATTTATGAAATAATAGCACATTAAGTGCATGCTTTTATGTGTAATGCCTATGTTTATCTCAAGCACAAAGCACTTTCTTCCCTTAGGTATTGACATCCTTAAACAATATTTTTTTATTTATTATTTTTATTTTATTTGTATGACTGTAATGCCTGCATATAGGTGGATGCACCCGAGTCATGCAATGCCTGGAACTGGAGTTAGCCGCCATGTGGGTGCTGGGAATCGAACCTGGGAACTCTGCCAGAGCACCCAGTGCTCTTAACCACTGAGCCATCTCTCCAGCCCCAGGTATTGATATCTTAAACTGTTCTTTTCTCGCAGTATTCCTTCTACCAGCAGTTGCATGAACAGAAAAAGTCAGAGAAATTCTTCAAAGTTCTCTATGACCGGATGAAGGCCGCGCAGAAGGAGATCAGGTCCACGGTGACTGTTAACACCACAGACCTAGGCAGCAGGAAGAGAGAAGAGAGCAGTGACCTATTGCCGTCCGGGCCTCGGATGAGAGGTGAGGAGTCACTTGGGTGTGGGACAATTGAGCGCGAGAAGGTGACCTATCATCGTCATCCCCGGAGCGTTTCTGGCTGTGGACTTCCGTCTGCAGAGTTTTGATCCAGGGATTGACCCTGAAATGGTCAGGTCATGCAGGACCAAACCCAAATGCAGCTTAGTTGGTGTGAGATGACAAGCGAGATGAGAAAATGTTTCATTTACTGTGCAGTGCGGTGAAGAAACCACCCCAAACCGAGTCAGCCCAGAAATCAGATTTCGAGAACAGAAGTGATAAACACCTATTTGTTTTGTTTGGGAGAACCAAATTACCTGCCAGTTAAATGCAAATCGTGGAGATGTTAACATTTTGAAATTTGTCAAGTCTTTTCCCCCATGCAATGTGTGGTTGTGTGGGTGTCCATAGAGACCAGAAAGGGGCATCTGATTCGCAGGAGTTAGACTCACAGAAGGTTAGGAGCTGCCAAAATGGGTGCGAGGAACTGAGCCCAGTCCTCCCCTGGAAAGGCTGCGGCGCTCGTAGCTGCTGAGCCATCTCTGCCTGCCTCACATGTGCTTGTGAATTATTTATGCACGTGTGCACACATACATCTATGTCTTTGTGATACACATTTATCTATCAGAAAATTCTGAAATTCGCTAGGCATTCAGACCCTTTCTTACAAACCAATGCAGATGTTAACCTTTCAGCTGTCACCTCAGGCCCTTTTTAGGAAATTGTCCCTCAGCTATTGGAAAATTGGGGTCCTTTTTTTTTTTCAGAAACATAATAGTATTACTTGATTTTCAGTGAGAGATTCGTCCCTACATTTGAAGGAGGGGATGAAGGGTCAGTTAACAGAGGCATCTTCAGCAACATCCAAAGCTTACTGTGTGTACCGAAGAGAAATGGACCCAGAGATAGATGTGATGTGCCCAGGACCGGAAGCAGGAAGTACAGAGGAAAAGTCCGCAGAGGAAGTGACCATGAGTCCTGCCATCACCATCATGAGGCCCATCCTAAGGTTTCTCCAGTTACTGTGTGAGAATCACAACCGCGAGCTGCAGGTATTTCCTCTGCATTGTATGGGAGCTGAGAATGTAGCCTGTGGTGGTAATTAAATTCACATGAAACCAAACAGGCAGTTCTGGAGGGCGGACAGGAGAAATCATCCACAAAGGCTGCAGTGCCCCATTGAAATGGGAGGAAAGTTTTTATCAGTGTAGAGAAATGTGAGGAAAATTCCACTAAGCACACACGCGCACACACACACACACACACACATATTCACATACTGTCATTCTGCATGCACACGCACATACATTCACATACTGTCATTCTGCACGCACACACACGTTCACATACTGTCATTCTGCACGCACACACACACATTCACATACTGTCATTCTGCACACACACACACACACATTCACATGCTGTTATTCTGGGTGTCCACAGCTCAAGTCTTTTGGCTCCAGTGGCCGCCATTGGTGCCCAGCACTGGGGTGCACTGGGGTGTTTGTCCAGGGAACCCATATTTGTTTCTTCTCTGTCTCTCATGGTTTTAGACTCGGATGTTTTCATCTTTCCCTGCTTATATTTATTAGCAAAGATGTTGAACATATTTTATGAATTCATGAGAGCAAAGTGATATAAAGTGGGTTCTGTTGTGTGTTTGTTTACGACAGTGAAAATCGCTTTGCAAATGAATAGAGTTGATTAATATCTTCATGGAGACTGACCTCTGTCAGATAGATGAGCTAGGGGTACCTTGGGATTCTGACCACATCTTTTGCATAATTTGTACATGTTACTTATGCTACCATGGCAAAGCCACATGAAAGGAGAAATCCTTGATTGGCCTGAATGCTGGTAGGTGAGGATTCTTACTTGGAGTTTCCACCTGGCTCCCTCTTCTAGGAGGGATGCCCCTCACCATGCCAGCTCCACTGGACTGCTGGCTGGCACAGTTGGCACAAAGGTTTTAGTAATGAATTATGCTGAGACTGGCTGAGGTTTCTTCAGTGAAATCTCCCTGGAAATAGGCTCCAAGCTGGCTTTTTCATGGGTAGCAAGTTTCCCATGTCTCTAAGGGCTCCTGTCCACACAGAGGACAGACAGCAGAGGATTTGCTGCAGAATGCAGGCGATGGGAAACTTGGATATAATGCCACTTGCAGCAATGAAAGGCTCAGAAACAAATGAAGGGGGAGCTTGGATCTTGTGGACCAGCTTGCCACTGCCTAGATGGAGTGTGGGCTGGAATAGTCTAGAAACATTCCTTCTGGAGGCAAGATATGGAGTGTATGTCTGTGAGCTTGTTCTAACCCATCCTTCTGACCGAGCAAGAAAGAGACATGCCTAATAGACAGTACAGTATTCTGTTATGTGGTTTGCTCATGCGCATGTGGTTCAAATAACGTGGGAAACTTTCATAATAGCTTTGCTTCAAGAGAACAAACAGCAAAAATAAATTCAAATAAATTCACTTGATACGTGTAAGTACATTACAAAATCAATCTCTCTCTCTCTCTCTCGTCTTTCTTTAGCCCTAGTCCCTACAGGAAGCGTACTATTAACAGGGTCTGTCCTCTAGAAATTTTTGTGCACATGTTAACATATTGATAGGTGCACAGAAACCTTCTGTTAAGGAGAACATACCTTATGTAATACCTTTTAGCGGTTTCCATTTATCAGTGTAACTTATTGCTAAGGTGCTTTCTGCTGGGTGCTGCTTTTCAGTGTGTGTGGAAGAGCCTGTGTATTTTCACAAACCCAGTGTCTGGGATGTGGATATTCAGTGAACCTGTCACATCACCATGGAGTAGGGTTCGATTATTTGCTGTAGCGCTTTTTGACGTAGCAGCATGCAGTGAATCTCTTCTGTGCGCATGTACGTAGCTTTAGAATAGTTCGTAGAAGTGGAATTGTTTACTGAAAATAATGCTTCCAAGTTACGCAGCACCTATGGGAGAGTGCTTGTTCGAAATTTTGGTTGTTTCTCCTCCAGGGACATTTTATTTCCTCTTACTTTTCCACACATCTTTGTCCTCCATCTACAGATTTAAAATAACAGCCTTGAGCAGAATTTATCATGACTTGTTCTGTTACAGAAGCTTATGCTAAAACCTAAGGGCCTTTTCCATTTGAGAGAAATTTAATGTGTTAGTATTTTAAACATGTTTTACTTTTAAAATTAATTTTAAAATGTTAAAAAAAATAATGGTTTAATTTTGACATTTCACACATCTATACCAGTGTGCCTTCCCATTCCCTGCGCCCCCCCCCGTTCCCCACCCCACCCCGCCCTGGTCCCCTCTGCCCTGGTCCCCTCCTCCCTGTAAAGAGTTCATTTCTTATAAGAACCAGTCAAATTCCACATTGCCATGGATCTTAACTGAGTTACTAACACAGAGGACACAGATGCACACACACAGACACAGACATACATGCACACATGCAGACACACACAGACACAGACATGCACAGACATACATGTATACACACACAAAGACACATGCACACACGCAAACACAGACACACAAAGACACAGAAACAGACAGATACACACAACACACACATACAGACAGAGACACATACACAGACATACGCACACACATACACATGCACACACAAAGACACGCACGCACACCCATGTACTCATGCACACACCTGTGCACACATACAGATACACACAGAAACACATGTGCACATACACAGATGTGCGTGCACACACACACGCGCATACAGAACTGAAAATGTTTCACATTTTTTTCAGCTCTTCAGTTACGTTTTCTTTTGCCCCTAGAACTTTTTGAGGAATCAGAACAACAAGACAAATTACAACCTCGTCTGTGAGACCCTTCAGTTTTTGGACTGCATTTGTGGAAGCACCACGGGTGGCCTGGGCCTGCTGGGTCTCTACATCAATGAGAAGAATGTGTCTCTAGTCAACCAGACCCTGGAGAGCTTGACTGAGTACTGCCAGGGTCCTTGCCACGAAAACCAGGTAACTGGGACAGCAGTGCTGTGTGTCACAGCACTCCAGCCACTCCTTGAACTGTGCTCCCGGCTGGGCACCGAGCCAGGCTCTGTCTGCCCGGGAAAGAGCTTTCTTCTTGCTGTACCAGATGTTTCTACTTTCCTTCAAGGCCTGACTTGAAGACTTGAGTCCTGTGCCATATTATTAATTTCATCATAAATGGAAATTCCCATGCAAACATTTAAGAAAAAGAAATCAGAGTTTACTGAAAAAAGGTAAAAATGTATTTCTTCCCCAGGGCTCAGCTTTCTTTCAGTGAACTTTTCAGGGTCTCCAGAGTGAACATGCTCTGGCTTTGCCTCCACTGCAGTGTGGGGTATGTTCTCTTAGGTCTGTGCATCTTAGGTCTATACACTAACCCTACAAAGTAGGAATTCCTGCTCCCATTTTGCTGATAAGCAGGTTTGGATTCAGAGGTTAAGTGGCTTTGTAGTACCTCAGAGTCATAGTAAGTGGTAGGACCATTTTTACAATGCAGGACCTATCTTTTTTTTTTTTTTTTAATTTTGACAGGGTCTCCCTAGCCCCAACCTGCCTGGAACTTACTGTGTAGACCAGGCTGGCTTCAATCTCACAGAGATTCCCCTGCCTCTGCCTCCCGAGTGCTGGGACTAAAGGCGTGGGCCACTAGGGCCTGTGTAAAACTCAGGACTTTGATTCCAGGCTCAAACAGTGTACTCTTTTGATGACGGTACATATATCAGGAGGCACAAAGTTCAGCTCTGGTTTCTCGAATGTTCACCTTTGATTTCTTTGCTTGACTCCCAGGACACATTGTGGGAGAAGACAGAACACTTAGGAAAGTAAAGGGAAGAAACGCCACCCTGACATGTTGGTAGACGGTCAACATCCATGAAATACTGTGGAGTTACTGCATAGGAGGGTGCACCCTGGAGAAAGAGTCTTTGAGCCCTGAACATTTCTGGACATAAAATTTAAAGTCCCAGTTGAGACTAAACATAAGTGTTTAATTGTAGAAAGGAAATGTGAGAAATGATGTGCAGATTATGATATGTCCACACACCTGCAGTGTCTGTCTGCACACACACATATAGTATACACATATCTTTAGATCCATATGCTAGAAACATAGTGATAATTTCTTTTAAGGGCATTTTTTTTTCTTCTCTGTGATGTATCTGTGACACACTGAAAGAATTTGTGGATTTTTTTCTCTTTAGTTTTCAAGATTATATTTTACTTTTCTGGAGAATTGATCCAAGAAAACCTTAACTGCTTTTTTAAAGTTAAGGCAGAGTACACAGGTTCAAAGGTTTGAGATTGTTGATAAAACTATTAATGAAAGAAAATGTGTCTAACACATAGCTTTTTTCCTGTCTTGCTGTTTCATGGACAGTCTGTCACAGTCTTTGAGATAGTAGAGTGAAATTGACTTAGTTTTGAAAATAATTTAATAAAACCAAATGAGTTCTAAAAGTACAAACTTAGAATAAAATAGCATGAACCTCACAGATAATTCCCGTGCTCTGAAAATGTACAGAAGGATTGACGATATTTGAGTGAAGTCTAGAAATGATTTGCTAATAGATTCCCTTTGAGTTTGACAGCCATCGTAATGAGCAGAAAACACTCAGGAAAAGATACTGTCAGAAATAGATGGAGCCATGTTTCCTCTCCAAAAATGTCCTTGTGTGAAGGGAGCCCAAGGCCCAGCGAGGTGCCCTGTTGGCCTGGCTGACCATTTCTTGGGTCCCCACCGGGTTTCAGTTTCTCAAACTGTCACAGTGCACCTTGCAGCACAGTCTACGGATGTAGCCTTGTGCAGCTTATTTGAAGTTCAGTAAAACTAAGTCCTACCCCCCTAACAGTAGACCCTTCCTTCACACCAGGCAGATGCGCGCCCCCAGGATGTATATCAGTCACTTTTCTGTTGCTGTGATATGCACCATGACAAACTTAGAGAAACTTAGAGAAGAGTTTATTTCGGGTTACAGTTCCAGGGGGGGAGGTCCCTCGTGGGGGGAGATGTGGCAGCAGTCTGTGGGAAGCTGAGAGCTCGCCTCTTCAACAGCAAACCAGCTAATGAGAACTGGGAGGAGGCCATACGCACCCAAACCCTGACTCATGACACACTTCCTCTGGCATGGCTGCACCCCTTAAAGGTGCCATAATTTCTCCAGCTGTGGACCAAGTGTTCAAGTCCCAAGCCCATGGGAGACATTCTCATTCTAAACACATTCCAGTCCCTGGCCCTGATAGGCTCATGGCCACATCACAATGGCAAATACATTTAGTTCCATTTCCAGAGTCTCCACCATCTTTAACAGTCTCAACACTGCTTAAAAGCCCAGTGCTCAACATTTCTTCTGAGCCTCAAGGCAATCCCTCTGTAACCTCCCCTGTGAAATAAACACAAAAACATTATGTACCTCCAACACACAATGACACAGAATACATAGATCTGGCTGTCAATCACGCAACTTTAAGAATTCTCTGGAACTTTCCCCTCAACCACCATTATTTACAGTGACCCCAAACCTCAGGAACCCTCTGCCTCTTTTCAGTTTCTGCTGCCGTCAAGCACATGCAGCCACATCTGGGTCACCAATAATATGTTGCATGAGTTTTAGGAAGTTCGCTTAGATACCTCCTTTTCTGTGTTTTCTTAGGTTAGGTTATACCTTAAAATTGTCAGTTAAAGGTGCTTCTCCTACAACAGTGGGTCCTCTGAATGTATTGACGGCAGAGAGTTTTAACTTTACCTCTTGTCTTTGAAATTTTGTAGTTCTTCAAGTTAACAGACAGGTGCTTTGTCTGGTAACTTAATACTCTGTGTTAAGGGGCATGTACCAATACCAGTCAGTCCATAGACCCTGCATAAAAGAGTAAATCATGTGCCTTAAGGTTGTTATTATTTTATCTTTTGAGACAGGGTCTCACGATATAGCCCTGGTTGGCTTGGAACTCACTATTTTAGATCAGGCTCATCTCGGCACTCACAGAGCTCCGCCTGTCTCTGCCTTGTGTGTGCTGGGAATAAAGTTGTGCACCCAGCACTTTATGCTTTAATATTTCTTACGTTGTTGTGTTTTAAGCAGAATGTCATTTTAGAAATGTTTCCTTTTCTAGACCTGCATCGCTACACATGAATCAAACGGGATTGATATCATTATTGCTTTGATTCTGAATGACATCAACCCTCTCGGTAAATACCGGATGGACCTGGTGCTGCAGCTGAAGGTAGTGTGACTTGCCACCCTCCAACCATACCCTGCCACACCCCAGTATGCACTTTCTGTCCAGAACAGTTTCTAATTTTTCAAGTGGCTGTTGTAAAAAGCAAGATGGTAGCATGATCTCGATGCACCCTTAACAAAAGAATAGTAAAATTCACTCAGCAAGTGCCATGAAAAAAGTAAAATCATCTTGGAGTCAGGATTCACTTGCAAGGTTCTGTATTGGTGATTTCTATAAAGCTTTAAAATTTAGTGTTGGATTATTCATTTTTATTTCGTGTTTGTGAACGTTTTGCCTGTGTGTATGTAAGTACACTGCATGTGTGCAATGCCTGCAGAGGCCAGAAGAGGGCATCAGATTCACCGGGGACAGATGGTTGTAGGCTGTCATGTGGGTGCTGGGAACAGAATCCAGGTCCTCTGGCAGAGCAGCTAGTACTCTTAACCACGGAGCTAGCCTCTGTCCTGGAACTGCTGTGAGCAGCCACTTAGCTCCTCGGCTTCTCTGTTTCATTTCGAGTCCTTCATTATGGACAGAAGCACGAGGTGCTGAATATTCCCTGGACTCCAGGTTTTCAGTCTGCCCTGGCTAACTGGTCACAGTTAATTAGATGACGTGAAGGAATGTCGCATTTTAGTTGAATACCTTTTTACTTTCTTTAACTCTTACATTAGAATCTGCCCATCTCCAATCACAGCCTGTCCTTTTGAGTCTTGCACCCAATTATAGTAGTTCCTCCTGACAGAACTCAGGAGCATGATGGCATTCAAATGGTTTTTGAAAAAATTAGACAGATATATACAGGAAACTACGTAAGTCACACACGCTAAGACATGATACTCAATGTAGCTAAATTTTAAAGGGCACGTTATTGTGTTTAGTGTTAAACAGGTTAAAAACAAACATGGGGATGGTCAGTTAGTAAAACTCTCACTTTGCAGTTTGGTCCCTAGCTGATGTAAAACGTCAGGCGTGGTGGTTTGCCCTGGTAATCCCAGTGCTTAGGGAGATGGAGACAGGATCCCTGGGAATCTCTGATCTGCCAGCCTAGCCCAGTCCATGAACTCTAGGTCAATAGGAAGCCCTGCCTCAAAAGACAAGGTGGACAGCATGCCAAAGAAGTGATAGCTGAGGTTGTCCTCTGGCCTCCATGGGCACCTGCACACATACCTGGCACGCACACACAACAGAGACAGAACAATCGTGTGGCTCCATATGCTTTCTCTTTAAAGCCAACCCAATCCAATAGCATAGAAAATTAAGTTAAACTTTGGGCAGATACATTTATGGCCAAGGAGAATTCAAAAGGTGATTGTTCATACAGTGGATTACACCTGTGTTTTACTCATGTGAACACTGTGTTAGCACTTAGCAAGCAAACTCCTTTCACAGAAGAGGTGAATTTGTGGTGTTGTGGCTTTTGTTTGTGCTGTGTGCAAGCTCTGACTGTCCCATTCACCTTAGATTAGAGGTGGCCGTGATTTGTGTTCTTTGCTTTGGTGAGCCTGGAATATTTGACAGTCAGCTTGATTGAAGGCACAGAAAAGAATTTGCCACTTTATTTTGAGTGCACCTGCACCATAATCCGTAAAGACACAACACACAAAGGCCTTCTCCTTTACTATTTGAACTCCTTCATTTCTCTATACTCTACTTTTAAATGTCATTTTAGATGTCAATAAAGACTCAGTAGGGAGATCATTAATAGCTTATCAATTCACCACACAGTGTAGGCTTACAAATTATTTACAAATCCAGGTCTTATGCAAAAAATTAAATAACTTATTCAACAGCAATAAAATACTAGGTATTTAAATCAAATACTTTAATTTTTTAAATATTTTGTTTATTATCTTTATGTGTGTGAGTCTTATACCTGTCTGTATATAAGTGTACCCACATAGTGTAATGCCTGCAGAGGCCAGAAGAGGGTGCTGGGTTCCCCTGGAAGTGGAGTTATAGATAATTGTTAGCTGTCATGTGGGTGCTGGATTCGAACCTAGGGCCTCTGCAAGAGCACCTAGCCAGTGCTCTTACTCACTGAGCCATCTCTCTAGCCTCTCAAATCAAATATTTTTTAAAAAGACACTTATATTTATGTAAGCAGCACAGTTTATTTAAAAACATGACAGTTGGATAAATCATGGTGTGTCTAAAGCATCAAATGTATGTATTTGACTTAAGTTTTTTTAATTTTCTAATTTTTTGAGAATTTCACACATGAATACTGTATTACTTTAAATATGGTTTTATATTTAAAGAATGAAGTGCATTTTTAATTCTATGAGATTTTCTATATACTACTGGCTGATATGAGAACATATGTAAGACAGCGTTATATAGATTGGCAAATCTAGAACATTTCATAGTATAAGGCACTTTAATGCGTTCTTTGGAACGTTCACTCCTGGATTTGGTGGCTTCATTTTATTTATATAATTTTTTATTTTATTTGCATGAATGTTTTGCTTATATGTTTGGAAGTGCACCTGTGTCATGCAGTACACGGGGAAAACAGCAAAGAGTGTCACATCCCCTGGAGCTGGAGTTATGGATGGTTGTTAGCCGCCATGTGGGGTTGGGAACTGAACACAGGCCTTCTGGAAGAGCAGCCAGTGCTTTCAGTGGCTGAGCCATCTCTTCAGCCCCTAATCATCCATAATTCTAACAATATAATGCAATGCTGTAAATATACATTATACTATATATGTATTATATAATTCAAGTATATTATCCTATAAAGCTGTAATAATTTGAATGTAATTCATGTACTCATTTAGTATGCAGCTTCGTGGATTTTTCCAATGCATGTCTTGTATCTACTGTTATTCTCATTTTTATAACTGACGTGTAAATATGAAATCCCTAGTTTGTAAATAGGTGGGCTGTTTTGTTTTGTTTTGTTTTAAAATGAACCTTGCTTCCTTTGGGAGAAAAATTCCCCATTAACAGTGACACTTGTATTTGATTTTTCAGTATAGCCAGTCTGTGGTACTGCCAAATTGATTCTGATTCCAGGAGGTCATTTACATGATTTCTTTCTATTCTCTGATATAATATGAAAAAGAAATTGGTTAACAGTACCACACTGCTGATAGTATTCAGAAATTGGATGCATTTTTAAGCCCTCCTGTGTCCCCTTGCTGCACGTTTCATTAGCAAACACTACTGGCTTGGCCAGGGTCTCTGGTCTGAATTCTCTGGAGGTCTGTTTGGATATCTCTAAGGATTGAAGCTCTCTTCTAATCCTGAAGCTTGTTTTATTTTATGTATTTATTTATTTTGGGTCTTTTTGAGACAGGGTCTCCCTGTGGCCCTAGCTAGCCTGGAACTTACTATGTAGACCAGGCTAGTCTCATCTCACAGACCCATCTGCCTGCCTCCGCTTCCCGAGTGTTGGGATTCGAGGCATGAACCACCACAGAAAGCATAACCTTTTTTTTTAAAGGTATATTCTTTGGACCCTGGATTATGAAAGTGGATTTCAGGATTTGTGAAAATATGAGCTATTAAAGCAGAACAGAGCAGTAACAACAAAATCCCGTCGTGGTTGATGGCAGATGCCTTTTCAACTTGGCACTCAGGTGGTGCTGGGAGGGTTGTACAGAACTTGGCACAAAATCTGAACAGTTCATTTGCACAAACATTATCAGAATTGATGTGTTGATCATCTCCCTAGACCAAACACCAATTTATTTTGTTATATTCTGTAAATATGTGGTTCTTAGAAGTGTCTTTCAACCGTTTGTCTTTCAGACTCTTACTCTTGAGGGGTAGTATAGAGAGCAAGATTTGTATTAACTCTTAATTGGATTTTTTGAATTCATACAATATGTTTTGATTATATTTAGAACCCCACCCATCCCCTCTTATTAACTCACCACAAAATTTCTGTACTCTAATATGTTATCTATATACTCATTACATACTATATATTAATATTATATATGCTATATGTATGCCTATAGAGTCAGGTCGGTGTACCCAGATGTCCTTCACTGTGAATTCATCCACTAGAGTCTAGTCAACCTACTGAGAGTCTCACCTTTAAATGAGACTGACTCTCCCCTTTTCGGAAGTCCCACGTGAACTTCAAGCCAGAGAGTAAGATTTTTATCTTAGTCAGTGAAACAAAACATTATAAAATGATGTGCTGGGTACTTTTTCCATCTCAGAATTTGCCAAAATTTCATGGTCATACTACAGAGCACACAGCAGATCGTCCAGACTGTGGAGGAGACCCCACTTCTTTGTGGCAGCTGTTCCTGCTGCCCATTTAGTGAGAAGTATTTCAGAAGCACTTCTTGATATTTTGAGTAGCAGTATTTGAGACAGGGCACTTATGAGTAAAATTGTGACACATCTGCCGAAATACGATGCTTCCATTCTTCATCAAGTAAAAACAGAAAATACTGGTTTTCCACAAGCCGAGTAGCAAACGTGTGTTTAAAACGTCATATGATAAAACCAGTAAGCTGTTCTCAGTAAATCTTCACTATATTTGTAACTCATGAATGTAGAACTTCATATGTTAATTATCACTAATGATTCTCAAATTTATATAAAATTTCAATATGCTATTAATATTATGACTTGACCTTAAAAACAGATGTGCTAAATTATTTAGATTGTATATCATGTCTTATGATACATAATCCATCTCTGTTTACCTCATTGTTTTGTTAAAACATCATGGTAGAAATGCCTATTGAGAAAGCTGTGAGGGAAAATATAGCTGTATTTAATGTAGTGTATATGAAGTCATTTTTCCATTTGAAACACCTTTCATTTTAAAATACTTCTTTTAACATACCCTTGTCATGACTCACTGCTTTTATTTTGTACTAACATTGAACTGAAATATCTATTTTAAAATATTACTATGTGACTGGAGAGATGGCTCAGTGGTTAAGAGCACTAACTGCTCTTGTGGAGGACCTGGGTTCAGTTCACAGCACCCACATGGCGGCTAACAATTGTAACTCCAGTTTCAGGGGATCTGTTGCTCCCTTCTGGCTTCCACAGGCATTGTAGGACATGGGTATACTCACATACAAGCAGGCAAAACACTCATACATACAAAATAAAAATGTCTTATAAATAAACAATATAATAATAAAATAAAATTTTATTTATAAATAAAATAAATATATTATAAATATAAGAAGGAAATGAGCAGTTTCAAGTTCTTTTTAATTGGAAACACAGACGGGGCCCTGGTGATCTCAACTGAAACAAACACAGGGATCATTAACTTCGGCCTCCACTTTGCCCTGCACTGACTCTGTCCTCATTCCCAGAACAACGCCTCCAAGCTTCTGCTGGCCATCATGGAGAGCAGACACGACAGCGAGAATGCGGAGAGAATTCTTTTCAACATGAGACCCAGGGAACTGGTAAGAAAACTTTCCGGTGCTGTGTCCATAGGGTTGACCTGAACGGAGAAAGTCGAGGTGTGTGTGTGTGTGTGTGTGTGTGTGTGTGTGTGTGTGTGTGTGTGTATGCGTGTGTGCATGTGGGGGGGCAGGGAGAGGGATGACAGAGGAGAGCCAGAAACAGAGAAGAGAGAGAGAAGAGACAGAGACAGAGAAAGAGAGAAGAGAGAGAGACAGAGAGAAGAGAGAGACAGAAGAGACAGAGCGACTGAGAGAAAAGAGAGAAGTGACAGAGAAAAGAGAGAAACAGACCGAGAGGAGAGACAGAGACAGGAAAAGAGAAGAGAGATACTGAGGGAGAAGAGAAACGAGACAGAGACAGACTGAGACAGAAGAAAGAGACCGAGAGAAGAGAGAGATAGAGAAAAGAGACAGACAGAGAGAGAGAGAGACAGAGAGAGAGAGAGAGAGAGAGGGTAGCCTCTCTGCTCCACCAGGGCTGGCTGCAGCATCTTAACCTACTGTGACCTACGCTCGGGGCCTGTCTGGCCAAGCCCCTGTGGCTTCAGGCCTGTGACCTCACAGGTGTTTGTTTCAGACCTGTTTCATTTTATTTTGTGTGTATGTGTGTATGTCATGTGTGTTGCAGGGTGCCCTCAGGGGCCGGAAGAGGCCATTAGATCCGCTGGAGCTGGAGTTAAAGATGGTTGTGAGCTGACCTCACATGGTGCTGGGAACCGAACAGTGGTCCTCTGAAAGAACAGTGTGTGTTCTTAACGTCTGGGCTGTCTCCTTGCCCCAACTTTGCTAGTTTTATCGATTATGAGCAGTTCTCCTATCCAAATTATCGTATTATCCACTACACTCTAGGCAAAGGCCTTTGCTAGGAAAAATGCTGGGTTTCATTGTTTGTTCTGGGTACAGGTGATACTGACTCCAGTCAGGATATTAGGAATGACTGTGTGTGAAGGAGGAACGGAAGACATGCTTAAAATGCAGTTACATGTGATTTGTATGTTTTTTGGGTTGTGAATGAAATGTTGCAGAATGCTTGGCCTTGTGGAAATGGAGGAGAGTAGATGCTGAGTCTGCAAAGCTCATTAGTGTGCGCCTTCATGTAAAAGTTCTGTTTTCTTTCTCACTCATGGAACGTGAATTCTGAAGTAATAAGAAAGCATTGCATTCAAAGCCTCCGAAAGGGGCTCAGCAGTCTTGCTCGATGCATCAAAATGCGATTGGTACCGCTCCGAAGTTCTGCAGAGGGCTGGTGCCACATCCTCCTGATTTACTAGTGATGGATGGAGCCATAAAGGGCAGATGCAGAGAAGCAGAAGATGCTGTTTGACTTGCCTGTATTTAACGAGTGCCTTGCATCCGCAGGGAGCAGATTAGGAGGCACCATGGGGTCCCTTATCCTCTGGTGAAGTGCACTGAATTACATTCTCATTTGACACTAACACTGTGCGGTTGCTCCTTGAAAATGCTGCTTCCTAGTCTGTGGATGTCTTTGTCCCGTCATCTCCTTGCTGGAGTTGGAGCTCTGTGCCCAGCAGCTGTGTAGAACGAGCACACTGCTGTCCTTGCTTCTTTCTGACTATCCCGCTGGATGGCGAGGCCCTTGAGCACAGGTCCTCTGTCACGGCCCCCTGCAGGAGCTGCCGTGTCCAGTGCCAGGTTTGGCACCACATCTGCCTATTTCCCCGGGGGCGGTCAGTAAATAATGAATGTTTCTCACTGTCCCAAATTCTCTAAAATCATGGGTCTTCAGCATTGTTAGCATCCAAAGACCTAAGCAAAAATGTCCGTAAATGGAGACTATCGTAGCAATGTGATTCTGCATTCACTTAAGTAAATGCTTCTCAAGAGTTGTTTTTTTGTTGTTTTGTTTCTTTGTCTTTTTGAGACAGGTTCTCCCTGTAGCCCCAGCTGGCCTGGAACTTACTATGTAGACCAGGCTGGACTTGAACTCACAGAGTTCCACCTGCCTCTGCCTCCCAAGTGCTGGGATTAAAGGTGTGCACCACCGCAACGGGCAAGAATATTTTCTTTTTAAATCAATTTTTAAAGTTAGCATACAAGTGATGGGCTTTTTGTGGCATTTTACATGTGTGTGTTGTTATCCTCTGTTCTTACTGGTTCCCCTCTCCTTTGTCGCTCCCACTCTTTCTCCTCAGGGATCTGCTTCCTTCTCTCAAGTAGCCCCCATTCATTTTACCTGCATTCTGTAAGCCTGTCAATCCTGTATCTCTTCCCTTGAAATCTTTTCTTCTCTTGATTCTTCGGCCTATTTTCATATCACGCACACACACACACATTTAAGTCTAGATTCTTCATGAGAGACAACTTGTAATACTGATTTCCTTTGTTTTTTTGTTCTTCTGAGTGTCAGGAAGACTTAAACTGAGTGCTGTGGCCTCTCAGACTCTGGTGTTCCTTGTTTCTTCTAGGTGGACGTTATGAAGAACGCCTATAACCAAGGACTGGAATGTGACCACGGGGGTGAGGAGGGCGGGGATGATGGTGTTTCCCCGAAGGACGTTGGACACAACATCTACATTCTGGCCCATCAGGTGTCACATTTTTGTGTCTTTGTATTGTTTCGCTTACCTGGCGAGCGCGTTTATGTTGATAGCCTGTTATTATTTCTTTGTTTATTCAGCACTTGCCCTCCTAGCTTTTATTGAAAGAGCAGAATAAGTCCCCAGAATGTCTGATTATGCAGTGCAGGATTTGCTAGGGGACAATCCACATGAGAAAGATGTTTGCATCCAACATGTCTATGCCTAAAGGAGATAGTCTCATGCCAGAGCCTGCGGAATAGAACCCAGGAGTCCTAAGGAAAGAGGAAAGAGGCTGCAGATGGGACAGCACACGTGAGGAAGGGTGTGCGTGTGCGTGTGTGCGCATGTGCGTGTGTGCGTGTGTGCACGCGCATGCGTGTGTGTGTGTGTGTGCATGCGTACATGAGCCTGTGAGGACAGCAGAAGAGAGGAGAGGAAGTGAGGCTATTAAGGAGAAGAGTGTAAATAAGAGGGTGGGTGCTCTCCCACTTAGCTGGGGCTAACCCAGCCAATACCTCGGGCCTGCTTGGATTATGGATTGACATGCTTTTTGTAGAAGTCCTGAATTTCAGCCCCTGGTTGGTTCCCACTGGACTTCTGAAAACCATAAAGTTAATTCTTCTGGAGGGATTGTTCTCTGTTTCATGTCTTAGAAAAACCAGTACTTGATATGTACTATTTGATAAGTTCAGTTCCATGAACATGATCAAATTTAAATTTACATCATCTAACATAGATCAGTTTAAAAATCAAAAACTTTATTCATATGCCAATTGGATTTTGTTTAGAATAGTCCTATCATTTCTAGAGAGTGAAATTCAGACTTTGTAGACTGCTCAGACTTCCTGGACATTGTCTTTTACTGGCACTCTCCTGTCTGCTTCACATCCATTTAAACAAATTTTATTGTTTATTTTATTTTATGGGTATGAGCCTGCATCTGTGTAAGTGCATCGATGTTGTGCAGTGCTCACAGAGGCCAGAAGAGGGCATCAGATCTTCTGGATCTGGAGTTACAGACAGTTGTTAGCCACCAGGTGGGTGCTAGGAATGGAACCCGAGTCCTCTGTAAGAGCAGCCAGTGCTCTTACCTTCTGAGCCACCTCTCCAGCCCCATCTTCCCCATTTATTGTATCTGTTGATTAAATAAACATCGGTAGACTTAAGCACAGATTCTTTTAACCATTGCTCTCTGGACATTTCCTATGCCTTCTGTGGTTTGTAGTACTGGCTGATGGATATAAATGTAATTTTTAAAGAAATTTTCAAGGAAGGAATCAGATTCTAAAAGTTCCTTATGGGAGGCAGCTACTGTTTCATGATATGATTGGCACTGAGGTGTTAGGGTTTCTCCTAGGGATTAGAACACCATACATAACCCATCAAGGACAGGGCAGATGAGTTAGATGCAAGAGCAGAAGCCCATTTTAGATAGTGAGGAACTGAAAGCCAGATACAGGATGAGTTGAAGGAAGTAGAAAGGAGACAGGTATGTATGTTGTATATATGTGTGCGTGTATCTGTGTGTGTACGTGTGTATGTGTGTGTGTATGTGGAGGGATGGAAGGGGTTTGTTTTCTCATTTTAAAGAGAAAGAAAAGTCAGGTGAATAGAGAATGAATCAGGTGAATGAGAATGGAAAGAGATAAATGTGAAGAAATAAATCCCAGGCTGGGAATTAAAATCACATTGACTCCTTGAAGGAGAACAGAACTGGTAACTGCAGGGAGCACAGAAGGCCAGGAGGATTCGGGCAGGGCACGCAGCACTGAGCCTTCAGAAGGGGACTGGAGTCCCCTGTGTTTCCTTGACTAGAAGCTGGTCTTTCTCCACGACGGAGGCTGTCCCCTCTGCATGGGCGAGCAGCACCATGCTTCAGGCCTGGCCCTGAAGCTGTGACATGGGACATGAACCTCCAGTTAAGCTAGACTTGCCTAGAAACCAGTGGAACAACAGGTGTGTGGACCCACTTAGCCCATACTGTTGAGGAAGCTTGAAAAGGCCATCTCAGATTGCTGGCAGGGAGCAATGCAAATATTAAAATAAAGACCAGTCCAAGGAGGTGAGTACAGTTTTAGCCTTTAAACATAAGAGTTGAACATATAGATTAGTTTTTAAAAGCTTAATTTATACAGTGGAAGGAGGAGAAAGAGCTGGTCATAGGCTGAAGGGTCATACAGAACCAAAAAACCCCTAAAAAGGCAAACCGTGAAAGGGGGAAGTCAAGACGGTGTGAAGGTCATTGGCTCTGCTGGCTTTGGATTGGTGAGCTGGGAGAGGACAGGGCTACACAGAGATGAAGCAGTGGAAATTCAGGCATAATCAAAAAGCCACCAGGGGTTAAAAGCAGCTTTGGGAGAGGAAGCAGTGGAAGGGAAGTTGGGGCAATGGCTTGAGAGGATCTACAGAGGACTTTTTAAATAAACTTCCCTCCAACAAAATGTTGGGGAAGCGGTAGGTTGAACAGAGAAGATGTGGCACAGAGCTATGTCAGGCTTCCGGAAAACAGACGGAGAGCAAGGGGAGGACGTGGGCTCTGAATTGCTGAACACTTTGGCCTTGTGATCACATTGTCATTTGCAATGTATCTGAGTGTGCACAAGCCTCTTTTAGAAATCAAAGCGGTTGTGGGGAAGAAGCACTGCCTGGGAAGGTTGTATGCCCCTGACTGCAAAGTTAATGGTCTACACAGGAAACTCTTTCCCTGTCCGCTTGTGCATGCATTTCTTAGGGGATGGCGTCTGGTGCTGGTTTTCCTTGAGAGATTAGCAGCCTTCATGCATACGTGAGCCCACTACGCTCTGTCGATCTTTCTACCAGTAGGGCCTGTGCCTTGCTGGAGGCTGAGACGCCACGTTTGGTCTCGTGGGACTCTCCATGGTTGCCGAGGTCCTTGTGAACCTGCTGTGGAGAGCGGCTCTCACACCAAGGCACAGAGGCTCCGAGTTGAAGGTTGAGCGTGCGGAGCTTTGACAGCCTTGCAGAGCTCTGTCTGCCTTTGCTCTGCTCAGTCATTCGAAAACCGAGATGCAGCTTCCTCGTTGCTGCCGCCGCAGTCTTCTATGCAGACAGTTTATTTCTGTGCACTCAGACTTTCAGTTTTTGTTGTTGCTGCTTTTCATGGCCGAGAGGTGGTTCTGCTTTTCCACCGTGACACCCCTTCAGGCTCTTCCTGTGGTCAATGTTACCAGAAGCAAATAATGCTTCTTGTAAGTGTCTTGTCTGATATACATAAAGCTATAAATGCACCAAAAAGGGAACTTCCACAGCTTTGATTCTGTGGTGCCGTGCTGTGAGTTTCCCCCCGGGTCAGCGGCCATCCTTTCTGACTTCTGTCTTCTCTCTGCTCTCATCTGCCTCTCATGCTGGGCTTCCTCTTCATTCCTTCTCTGTTCAGAGTTTCCTTTGAAGCAATCACTGCCCACTGGTCAAGCATTCCTGCTCTTCATTTATATGTTCAACTTCTGTTAAGCCCTGTCATTTCTCTGACTCAATCAGGCAATTTCTGTATTTTTGTTGTCTCGGTCTTTCTTTGAGACTCTTAGCTAACTTAAGTGTGTATGGAGAGGACTGGGCACCAGGGTACATAGCTTTATAATCTTAGTGTTCAACAGGCTGAGGCAGGAGGGATTGTTGGGAGTTCAGGCCAGCCTAGGCTCCAGTGTGGGACCCTCTCTCAAAAAACCAAAGAAGTAAATGAAGACTCAGTGCCTTCTTTGCAGGGCTGGGAGATGTTTTATATAAAAAGCCTTGGAAAGTAGAAAGGGACAGCAGATCGCTTTGATCAATTTCCAGACAATATTCTCAAAGTGCAAGCTTTAAAATTCTTCAAGAGCATTTTCCTGAATCAACAAATAAATGGTCTTTGAAAATGTAGTGTTAATGTTTGCATAATTGGGCATCATTTGAATAAACCATAATTTACATAATCATCCCTTACTCTTAGGCGTTTAGGTTTCTAATATATTTAATCCATAAATTATGCTCTGATTAACATCCTTGTACCTTAATCTTTGTCTATCATGTTGATTATTTTCCCAGGGAAATTCCAAGAGGTTTAACTCCTAGGTCATAGGGTAGTAACTATTTTATGGTTCTTGATGGTACTAATGTTACCAAATCCTAAAATTACTGCCCTTGAAAGAAATCCTTGCTGAGCTGATAGTGTTTGGAGCTCAGTGATCTCTCCATGAATGCTTGTTGAGTAAATGATTGAATGAGGGATGAGTGAACTCTGGTTTTTAGTCACGTCTTTGAGGTAACTACTAAAGCAGGCTGTCTTGCTTGTGTTCTTTGATCGTTTGCATTTCTTCTGTGAATTACTTGGAAGTGTGTGTATTTATTTATTCTTTATTAGGGTCTAGATTTCTAAAGAATTTTAATTAAGGATAATAGCCATTTGTCAGTGATGTTATATCTACTTCCTAATTCATCAGCTTTTTCATATTTTAATGTAATTTTTGTCATCACCTTAAGATCTGTTAAACACTCCATGGAGGTTTTTTTGTGTGTGTTTTGTTTTGTTTTAGCATGTAATGAATTCAGTTTTTGTATTCATCATGTAATTCCTCAATGTCATAATGTAGAAATGTTAAGAAAATTAGTTCTTTTTCTTTTCATTTTTCACAACAGGATCTCATACATATCCCAGACTGGCTTTGGGCTAGAAATTGTCCTACTGCAGCTTGCCAAGTGCTAGGATTATAAGTGTATACACCACCATGCCCAGCCTAGAAGGAAGGTTCTAGTGTCTGTTCATCTCAGAAGATACATTCTGAGGTTTAAGCCAGGGTCTGTGAGAGTTCTGTGTAGGAATCTGGAGTGTGGGTCACAATGGAAGCTTCCAGATCAAGGCCAGAATCCCAACCAGCCATTGGGGGCAGGTCAGGACTAATGGCCTGATGACTCCTGTTCAAAGTGAGTGACCAGGATGTACCTCCACTGACTTCATAGGCCCTGCATTTCTTCTTCCAGTACTTCAATTTTTAAAAAAATTGTTAAATCTAATCTTTAAAAAAATAATCTAATTTTATGTATATGAGCGTTTTGTCTGCAAATATGTAAGTGTACCACATGCATGCAGTGTCCATGGAGGCCAGAAGAGGGCATCAGACCCCCTGGAGTATTGGATGGTTGTTACTGCCATGTGGGTGCTGGAAACTGAACCTGGGTCCTCTGCAAGAACAATCAGAGCTTTTAATCGCTTAGCCATCTGTTCAGCCCTGTGAAATCTAGTCTTAAAGTGGGATCGAGGAGGAGAGGAAGGGTGGTGGAGGCAGAGGGGTCAGTTTCTGCAGGAATGCACTAGAGATGCTAAAGAGGGCGCCTCCTTCAGGACCATTCACTCCATCCTCCTTCAGGACCACTCACTCCATCTTTATCTTATCCACATGTGCCTTTATGTGACCCGAACTATGCAACCAGAACCAAATGGGCATCTTTAGTAACTTAACGATCCATCTTAGGACTGCGACAAATGTCACACACCACACAAGGGGAATGGATGAAGGACTAAGAAGTAACTGGGGGTAGGGTGGAGGCTGGAGAGATGCTCAGTGGTGACGGGCACTGGCTGCTCTTACAGAGAACTGAGGTTAAGTTCCCAGTACCCACATAGTGGCTATCAGCCGTCTGTAACTCCAGTTCCAGGGGATCACATGCCCTCTTCTGATCCTGTGGGCACCACATAACACAGGTGCACTCACTTACATATATGCAGGCAATACATCAGACACATAAAATAAAAATAATAAATAAAATATATTTTTTAAAAAGAAATAACTAGGATGTAGTATTGTACTCAAAGTTGGGGTTTGATAGTTTAAGTGTACTAATAAAAGGCCAAATGTGGACACTTTTCTAGCACCCTTGTTACCATGGTCAAAATTAATGACAATTCCTGCCATTGCAGCATGGACTCCTTGAGTGTGGACACAATGCCTTTTCTCTTTCCTGTTCCCACATCAAGTGCATTTTCTAAGGTACTCAGTGGGCACACGGGGAGTTCTGAGGAGAGCTGGCAGTAGCAAGCTTGGGAGCCCGTTGGGGTTTTACAGAAGGCAAGCACTCTGTAACTCTGTGACGGCTCCTTGCACTGCAGTCTTCTCCCTCTGCTGCAGGCGTCTGAGTTTCATGCTGTAGCCCACTCCTGGCCAGCCTTCGCCTGTGGCTCCGTGTAGACTGGGCTCTGTGCTGTCCCCGCTCTTGCTAAGCACTTTCCTTGTTTTGCTGATGTCATCGTTGTCCTCAGTCAAGAGGCCATCACTGCCATCAGTTTATCATTCTGTTATTAACTTACCAAAACAAGCACCTACCTCCCGTTTCCTGATTAATCTGAACCAACAGTGACTTTTATTTCACTGTGTTTTGTTATATTAGTCATGCTCACTCCAGCCACATATAAAACTTTTATTCATTAAGAAAATAAATTCTTTTGGAGACAAGGTCTCCCTGTAGCCCCAGCTGGCCTAGAACTCACTGTGTAGACCAGGCTGGCCTCCATCTCACAGAGATCTGCCCGATGCTGCCTCTTGAGTGCTGAATTAGGCGTGCAGCACTATGCCCGGCTCACATACATGTTATGCTTTGATGTGAAAGGTTCCCCGCAGCTCCTGTGTTTGCACACTTGGTCTCCAGACAGTGGTACTGTTTGGGGGAGGCTATGGAGCCTCTGGGGAGTGGGGTTCTGGCTAAAGGAAGGGACTCTCTGGAGAGGTGGACTTTGGGGTTTTATAGCTTCCCCTCCTTGCTGTTCTTTCTCTGCCTTCTCATCCACCCAGATGTGAGCCAACGGCCTCATCACCGCCATCATGGCCACAGACACCATGCTGTTCCTGCCGTGATGGTCTGCGTCTTCAAACCATGAGCCACAGCAAACCTCTCTTCTCTTAGGTTGCTTCCTGTCAGGTGCTTGTCCGGCATCAAGAAAAGTAACTGATACATGCTGTGGATCAGCATAGAATTGCTTTTCCATCGTTTATGCATGTCAGTCTTCTGTACTTCATTAGTAGGAGATGGGTACTCATGAGGTGTCTTTATTTTTTTTTGAAGAACCTTTCTAAGATGATAAACTATAATGAGAAAATACCTATTCATGATAGATTTAAATTCTTTTTAAAAATATTTTGTTATTATTTTTATTTTATGTGTATGAGTGTATTGCCTACATATGTGTAAGTGCAACTGTGTCCTGCAATGACCATGGAGGTCAGAAGAGGGTGTCAGATCCCCTGGAACCAGAATTAGGACAGTTGTTAGTTATCATGTGGGTGCTCGGAATAGAACCCTGGTTCTCTGCAAGAGCAGCCAGTGCTCCCAACCACCCATCCTGCTCCTCAGTCTCAGATTTAAATTCTTTAATAGAAGCCCCAACACCCTTCATCAAACAACTCTTGATCCTTGAGTTATGGCCATTTGCATTGCTTCTCAAATTCATGGTTAGTGGGAACAATAAAACTATGCAAATTGGGGCATGGAATGAGGTTGGACTCTTCCTGAAGGTCTGGAGGGTCATGAAGCCGAGTTCAGGAGGAGCAGTTTTGTTGTTGCTTGCTTAATGTTCCACTCCTGTTAGTGACATTTTCATTTCTAAGTGTGATTGTGAATTCCAGCAATGCAGAAGGCTGTTGCTATGGGTCCGACTCCTCCTTCTTATGGTTATGTTGGCTTCAATCATATCCACAGGATTCAGAGTCTATTAGAAAGAGCTTGGGAGAAGGCTTAGTTGGTAAAGGGTCTGCCAGGCAAGAGCAATGAGCTGAGTTCAGTTCCCCACACCTGTGTAATGGCAGGTGCAGAGGTGTTTATCACTCTCCCCATCACGGGGCCACTGGGTCGGGAGAGAAACCCTCTGATCCTCGGAGTTCATGGGCCAGTCACTCTAGCTGAATTGGTAAGCTCCAGATTCAGTGAGAGACCCCGTGTGGTGGTTTGAATGAGAATGTCCTTGATAGGCTCCAAGTATTTTGACATTTTGTCCCCAATTAGGGGCACTGTTTCGGAAAGTCTTAGAAGGTGTGGCCATGGTAGAGGAAGCATGTCACTGGAGGTGGGCTTAAAGAATTAAGGCTTGCTGGATCTCCAGTCTCTCTCTGCTTCCTGGACCTGCTTCAGGGTGTGATCACTTGGCTTCCTGCTTGGCTGCCATGTGGCTCCCCACCACTGTGGTCTCTAACCCTCTGAACCATAAGCCCAGTGAACTCTTTCTTCTCTAAGTTCCTTGTTCCTTCTCTAAGTGGCCTTCCTTGTTCACTGTGTCTTATCACAGCAACAGAAAAGTAACTACTACACCCTGCCTCAAAAAAATCAGGCGGAGAATGATAGAGGCAGACACCCAGTGTTGATATTTGGCATCCACACGTATATGCACACATGTGTATGCATATCTGCGCACAGGGGTCCACATGAACATATATATGTGCATGTGCCGCCTACAGTCTGTTAGGAGAGCTGGGTAAATCAGGTGGGGTTTCTGGTTGCTCTCTCCCTCTGAAGGGAGGCTACCAGGCTTTGGTGGAATATCTCAGGCACTTGCATTGGCACTCTGCACTAACCAGGGTGCTTTTCTCAACTCTTAGGATGAGAGGAGGTGCTAAGAATGGCCTTAGAGCTTCAAGCACTTGAATTCTTTGTGAGGCTAGTAACATTTTCTCCATGTCCCAAGAATCCTCATTAAGCCACCTTTCCCCCACTTAAAGTTCCACTTCGTGGTTGCAGTTGCTTGAGCTGTATTCATTTTAAGGGATACACATGTGAATAACTCTAAATAGCTAACGTTACTCTGAATTCCCAGGAAGGGGGGAAACCAGTTAGACTCAGAGCGTTTCCCCAAAGACTCGCACAGCTCAGCTCTTCGCAGCTTCTGTTTCTTGAACTGATGTGTCGTAATCAGCACTGATCCATTTTCTTTGTAGAAACAGACAGCTTTGTTATTGGATACATAACTTTCACTGCTGATATCTTTGAAGGGTGTTAACTAACTTACAATTCCTTCATCTTTATGACTGTGGAGGGTGGAGAACACGCTGGGTTTTCAACTCACTGAGGCCCTTGTAGCCTCACATAACATGTCGGCAGAAACAGTGTATGGGAGAATATTGTGCAAACTGCTTAGCTATCACTCTCCTTGTACTGGGCGTTTTCTTTGTCATCTGTTTGGCTCCATTTGTTTTTCCTACTTGAGCTTTTTCATCCATAAACACATTACAGGCATCATGAGCTAATTCTACAGGGACCCACATCAGTCCAAGGAGTCGTTGGTCACAATGGCTCTTCAGCTGGATTAGACTGTAGTTTAAATAATGTAACAACCAGCCACTAGATATTCTCTGTTTAGATATGCCTCGTCTGCTCATGAAAGGGGACTGAGGTTGAGCAAGAAATGCCCGTGTAGAATTGTGCTGTTGAGATATAAGCTCAGGAGCTTTGGAAGGGAAAAGCAAGCTAAGTTTTCTGAGGGTCTTGCCTAATACTGTTACTATTTTCCAGTGCCAAGAGTGAAGTTGTCTAACCAGAATGTGCGTTATGCAGTAATAAGCATCTTTTAATGCAAGATCATAGTACAGCACTACAATGAGCAATGGATTCTGAACGAGTTCTGTAAATAAGTGATGAAAGCATCCATATTACTGTTTTCAATCCCTTGGGAGAATAATCAACACTTTTGAGTTGCAATCAGGAGGGAATAGATGGGACTGAGAAGATGGAGCCGTTGAGAAAGTCCTCACCTTGCCAGCATGAGGACCTGAGTTCAGATCCCCAGGACCCACGTGAAAGTGGGATCCTAGTGCTGGAGGGTCCCTGGAGCTTGATGGCCAGCTAAACTTGATGAATCAGAGAGCTCCAGGTTCAGTGAGAGACTCTGTCTCAAAAAGTAAGATGGGGAGTCATAGAGGAATAGATCAGACTTCACCTCTTGCCACCACACACATGTGCACACACACACAAACATATATACATAAATACACCATACATACACTCATATACACACAAAAAATAATAATTAATCCTGAAGATTAATACTGTAGTCATTGTGAACACAGACATATAAGATCATAAAGTTACTTCCTAGATGGACTTTGCAGAGTGTAGTAAATTTCCAGTACATGAGCTTAATGGAAAAAAAACAAAAACATTTAAAAAGTGTCCTAAGCCTGCAGGAGTCTGCTGAAATGACATACACATTTGACTCTAGCACTTGGGAGTTAGAAGGGTCAGAGGTTCAAGGTCAGCTTCAGCAAATACGACCCTGTGTTGAAAATAATAATAAAATAAATTAATATGATTATTATATCAAGTTGGAAAGGCTAGACTTGTCTTGGTTGAACATGTACTTCAGATCCTTGCTGCTCTTAGTGGCGGGGATAAAGCCATCATCAGGCAGACTGCAGTCCCACCCCCACCCCTTGGTGAGCTTACGATGGCAGGGTTCCTCCGTGCTTGAGGTCACATTGCTCTTACACAGGGTCTGTATTCTACGTCACCCTGTGTCAATGGTGTGGCAGGGACACACCCCCTGGGGGATGGAAATTAGTCCTCCAGGCTCTACTAGTTACCTTTATTAGAAGAGAGAGACCCAGAGACCATCACATCACCTCTGTCCCGTGGAAGGCGTGTGCCTGCCGTCTTGTAGCACCTGAGGTGGGAAGGGAGCTTGGGAGAGTGTCTGTCCAGCAGACAGGCAACCTGGATGCCAGAGGAGCCTCGACTTCCCTTTGTACTTTTAGTCTGTGTTCAGACATGCACATCTGCCCGTCTGAGCAAGCTCTGGGCAACTGGCTCACAATCTGGTTTCCTTTTCTTGTAAAATGGGTCAAAAGATCGGAATGATCTCTTTCCTGTTTCTTTTTTTCTCTTCTCTTCTCTGTTTGTTGAGTCAGACTTTCCTTCTCACCAGGCCACCATACAGTTCTTACTGAGGACTGCAGTAGTTGTCACCTCCTAAATCCACCAGCCTGACCTTAACTTGCTTGCCAATAACAATGACTGCAGGGTTCCTGCTCCGAGATGCAGGGGTCCAATTCTGGGAGATGCGATTGGTGGCGCAGTCAGACCCTGGGACTTGTGACTCTGGCAGCAAGCAGCTTATTGTCTGGTTTAACACACTTATATACAGAAAGAGGAAAGGGGGCTCTATGCAGATAAGCAGACAAGCAAAGAGATTTAACAACACAACCAGACAGAAGAGGAATGTAAATAGCATGGGGTGTTGATTACACAAGAGGCATTGTTAAGCCTTTGTGGTCATAGTTCACTTGAGGAAGGGAGGTTATGTGGCAGTCATAAATCAAGGATGTTTTCTAACCGGATGAGGTCTTTCTAAGAACAGAGAGCACAGTAGGCTCTTACCCCAGCTGGATCCTCCCACTTGCCCCATGGTGTTCCGCCTGACAGGAGTTACAAGACTGCTGTGTTCAGAGTCTCCTCCTTTAGCAGGAAAAGTTACTGTAGCTTCAAAGCCCCAGGCTCAGTTTGTTCTACAAGAAGCCACCTTGGCCTCCAAGAAAGGCAGTTGCTTCCATCTCTGAAGCATTTTCTTTGCTGAACTTCTCACATCAAGTGCCCTCTGCTCCCTGCCTGGCCCTTCCTTGCCATTTCCCCTCTGCCTTCTGTCCTCTCCTCTCCTCCTGACAGGGGTCTTGCCTGCTCCATTGCCGGCTCAGTCCCTACAGCCTCATACCCTGAGTGAGCTCGTCCAGTCACACATGGCTTTAAATCCCAGCTGTACCATGATACATCCCAAATTTTTATCTTTAGTGTGTGCCTCTTAGGTCCATTCCAGTATGGACAAGTTCTTTTTCTAGATCCACCTTTGTAGCTGGGTGTGGTGGCACAGGCCTGTTTTTCCAGCAGTTGTGAGGCCAAGGCAGGAGACTTGCTGTGAACTTGAGGCCAGCCTGGGCTACATAACAAACCTCTCAAAAAGAAACAAAGACGGAAAAGAAGAAAGATAAAAAAAGAATTTAAAAGACTCACATTCAAATATCTTTTTAAAAAAGATTTATTTTTATTTTTAACATGTGTATATGAGTGTATCTATGGGTGGGTATGTGCACATGAGTACAATGCCCACAGAGGCCAGAAGAGGGTGTCTGATTCCCCTGGAGCTGGAGTTATGTGTGGTTGTGTGTTGTTGACATGGGTGCTGGGAAATCAAACTTGATTCCTCTTCAAGAGCAGTATGTGCTCTTAACCACTGAACCATCTCTCTGGTCCCCATATTTAAATGTTTTTTTAATGTGTCTCACTGAACATACCTATAATGGAATTCTTAATTCCCTCATAGCCTGAACGAATTAGTTCCAAATGCCGATAGTAGGCTACTTCTCATTGCTTGACCCCAAGCTGAGTTACTACCTGTCTGTGCGTTCCTGTCCCACAGCATGCCTGCTGTAATCACATCTGGTCTGTGTGTTTATTTTAGTTAACTAGATCCCTAAGTCCATTAAGACAGAGTTTAGGTTTTTCTCTTGTTTTCTTGAGATAGACTCAGTGTACAGCCCAGGCTAGCCTCACACTACCTTCACACTCTCTTTGTAGCTCAAGCTGGCTTTGAACTTGGGATCTTCCTGCTGTAACCTCCTTAAAGCTAGGGGGACAGATGTGTGTCACCATGACTGGCTCAGGTTTGGAGTTTTATTCATGAATATCGTTGGACATATAGTGCTGTGGTGGATACAGTAAATACTTTGCGTTGATGAAATGAACCGTTGTTGCAGTCAGCTAGAGCTGCAGGTGCCTAGGGTGGATTTGGGTTCATGTTGACAAGGGCTACTATAAGGAATTTATATGGAGGGCTTATATTTTAGATGATGGCTATAGGTTGATAAGATTTAGTTAACCAAGAGAGTGGCAAACGTTAAAAATTGCCATTATCTGCATATGCACACATACACACACACACACACACACGTATGCCACAGTGCACATGTGGAGGTCAGAGGTCAGTTTGCAAGAGTGAATTCTCTTCCACTGTGTGGTTTCTGGAATTCAACTCAGGTCTTCAGGATTGGTGGAAAATGCCTTTACCCACCATGCCATCTTACTGGCCCAAGAAGCAGGTGTTTTTGTTATAGGGAACTCATGTGCAAAGGCAGGGATGATACTCACCATGCTGTCTCTAAAGTAGGTTCTGTGTGACATCACACAGGGACTGATAGAGCACCGTGAAGCTGTGGTGGAGAGACCATCTCGGTGGCTTGAGAAGTACCTTAGATATAAAACATAAAAATAAAAATCAGCTCTGTAGAAGTACTTATTGAAATGGGGCAGAGCATGCATTTGATGAAACTATTCCTCAAAGTGCTCTGTTCTTAGATAGCCAACAAATGAATGCGACATTAATGATTTTGTAAAATGCTAAACATGGTAACAGACAGTGCCTTAGAAAGTACCCACCAACCCCAAAGCATTATTACAGGTCCAAGAGTGTCTTTCCACATTTGTGCTTTTGCTTGTGTGCTAATTTATAACCTGACAATATTAAGCATGTATTTAAAGATGAATCAATTATAGATGAACCCAAGAGCAAACTTTTTAGTAAACACATAAGCCAGGAAAAAACTTTAATGACAAAACACCAAGCACTATTCTGTATGTCTCTGTGTGTGTGTGCCTGCATGGATCTGCCTACAGACATACTGTGTGTGTGTGCTGTGTGTGTGTGTGTGTGTGTGTGTGTGTGTGTGTGTGTGAGCTTGCATGAATCTGCATACAGTGTTTGCTGATTAACTTATTTTTGCTGCTCAAACATAAATGAAGACTATAACTGTATAGCTAATTTTTAGCCTGAAAACTCACTGTAGAAGCACGAGGAAGTGAGATGGTAGGACAGAGTTTATCTTTCCATCAATAGACCTGGTGCTAAAATATTAAAATCAGGTCTGAAAATAGCTTTTCCTGGTGTAACAGCCAATGGAATCCTGTAAGTACCAGAGCCTTATCCACAGTTTTGTATCTTTTGATCAACTTGAGTTTCAGAATTTAAGAAGCACAGAAAAGCGGGAGGCCATTGCAACAAATAACTAGAGGGTGAACTGTTGAACTAAAAAGAGTAACTTTAGAAAGGGAAACAGCTTTCCTTAGCCAGAAAAATCTCCTGTTCACGTCACAACCAAGAGATTACTTGAAATTAGACAATAGGCGAGAATTTTGGAAAGTCCCTGGTTAAGATTTAGGTTACCAATAAAAGAAAGACGCTCAATTTTAGAGATAGGAAGTTGATTGGTTCAAAAGACATCATCTAGCAATATACCTGTAACACATGTATGAGCGCATGTATGTCTAAGGTTTTGTCAGCTGCCTGAGATCTGAGAACCAGGTGCTAGTTGGAGCCACTTCTTCAAGGGTTTCCAGAGTATCAGCTAGTACGTATTCTAGGCCGGTCAGGTCATTCTGTCTTCTGCACATACCCAACCCTACCCTGCTAGAGCAAAACTGGCCACGGACATGTAAGCAAGGGAGTTGGGCTAAGTTTACCAGAAAACTTCATTGTACAACACAGGTGACAGCACAGATTTTACCCAGAACCAGGACCTAGCCAAACCCTGCTAACTGGATGGCTTTGATAATCACCACAGTCCCCTGTATCCCACATTGAAATACCTCTTGATAAGAACTTGACGGGCCAGGCCAGCAACAGCTCAGCAAGGACGATGCTAGCTGCAGAAGCCTGACGGCCTGAGTTAGATCCCCAGCCCACAGGGCGTTCTCTGACCTCCACAGGCACATGGTAGCATGGGTGCACCCTGTGCTCCACCACAAATAAATAAATGTAGAAAAATTAAGAATAGCCGATGAGCTACTTAGTTTAACGGACATCTTTCTATGTGCTATCTTTTTCGATTTTTCTTCTTGTTGCAGGGTCTCTTGTAGCCCGAGCTGGCCTGAACTTACTTTATAGTTGAGGATGAACTTGAACTCCTGACCCTCTCCCTCTCCCTACAGACTGCTGGGATTACTGCTGTGGACTGTGCAGCTGCATATATTTACAGTGTTTAATTCACTTGGTTTCCCTCTTTATTTTTTTTTTTTCCGCTCGGCGCCAGGGATTGAACCGAGGGTGCCATGCGTTTGAGGCAAGCACTCGACTTCTAACCTGTAGTTACTGGACTCTTATCACCAGGGTCCCATTGCGCACAGAATATGTAAATCATATAGCCATGGGAGCACAAGAAAGCCTGTCTGCCGTGCTCTGTTTCTGTGTGGGGGCTAGCCCCAGCCCTTCCCTTTGTGTACGCGCCTAACTCAGTAACAGGGCAGGCGTGTATTACTCGTTAACATGTGAGTCCTGTCCCAATCAGGAACGTGACTGGATCAAGCAGAAGAGAGGCGGAATCAGGGAGGGAGGCTGATCCTGGGGCCATGGGGCAAGGTCAGGAAGCCCAGGGCAAGGTCAAGAAGCCCAGTGGGGGACCAAGGCTGTGTCCATCCTATGCCTGATGTGAGCTTGGACACATTCCAAAGCCAGACTTCAGATGTAGTCACATGGACTCTGCCTAGACAGTCCAGGGTAGGGCCACAGATCACCCTTACCCCTACAACCAGGCCATGTTTGTTCAAGTTGCCCACAGACCACAGTTGTAAGAAAAGCTACTGCAAACTTCCTCCTTCTCAGCTTCCACTCCACATTGTCGAACAGGCTGATCATTGAGCTGGGCAGTTTCTTCTCACTCCTGGCTGCTTATTTCTGGTATTCCCTGGCCCTTTTCAGAAATTCAAGAAATTGATCTGCAGATATTTATCCAATAAAACGAACAATACCTCTCGTAACTGGAGCAACAAAGGAAACCCTTCACCATCTCCTTCCTGGTCATGTATACTTAGCTCCATAAAGCAGTGTGAGAATCTGCAGCTTCAGTTTCTGATCCGGTGAGAGAGATGGTCAGATGTAAGAAACAGGGCCAGCAACAGGTGTGTAACACTATTCCTGGAGAGAGGTGACCAAGCAGTACTCACTCCAGACGGGGAACCGATGACAGACCAGAGTAAGAGACCCCCAAAATCCAACTTGATGAACCAGTGAGTCTTACTGGGGTTCCTTCCAGGAGTGTGGGTGAGGGGTTACCTACAGGAGCAGAAATGATCCAAAGACAGCTGGCTCGCCGAAAGCCCACCCTAACTTGAGTGACAGCTCACGGCTGCGGGGAAGTGGAACACACCACGCAACCTGCAGGCAGCTCAGCTTGTGGGCGAGAGTCCTTTCTAGGTAGCTCAGTTGGGCTGGCCTTCTCCAGGTGGGTCTCAGAGGCCTCTCAGCTGTCCTTAGGGCTCATCTATGTAGTGAATGGGGTCAGTCTCAGGGACTTCCGCAGCTGTCAAGTTGCTGACTTCCCTGAGTGTTACACCTCCTGTAGGGCATCCTGAGTCTTTAGAAGCTTCCCTCCAAGATGGAATGCTGTGGGAAAGTGGGCCCTGTGAGGCCCAGAGCCCTTTGGGAGCTTTTCCTGGGAGCAGCAAGAAGCCATTTTAGGGGATGATTCCTAAGTCCACCCGGCTGCTCTTCACCTTTGGGTGATTCACTCACCGGGAATGTGTTGTAGAGAGTGAGGGTGAGGTAGAGATGGGAAAGCTCCAAGGGATAGAGTCGGAAGATGACAGAATATTAGATGGTCCTGGGGTAGGAAAGTTTGGGAATAGAATGGGGTAAATAACCTGGTTCTGACCTGTGGTATTTAGGAGCGCATGGGGCATTGCACCAGAGGGTTCTAAGAGTGACTCTATGGGCATCATTCTTGGGAAGGTGAGCTAGGCTTGACCTATGAAGGTATAGAGACACATGTGTAGATGGTGTTAGAAAGTATGGGTGTAGCTGAGATTTCCCAGAAGAGTATCTGTCAAGAGAGCAACCAAGTGGGAGCACCGAATGATGTCAGACCCTGAAGGGAGCAGGAGGAAGAGACACCCCAGAAATGGTTGGGAATTTGAGGTGCGAGAGGCTGGGCAGTAGATGAGGGGAGGGTCGGGACTCTGAGGTGAGGCGGGACGGTCGGCCCTGAAGAGCCCAGTTTCCCTGGCTGTGGCATGTGGCAATCTTCTGATGAGCAGTCCATGTTAGAGGCAGGGACTCAAACTGGACTACAGCAAGTAGAGGAGCTGAGGGAACATGACTTGAAATATCCACCCATCTCCAAAGGCTCTCAGACTCTGAGGAACCATGTCTTGAAGCAACTTGGCCCAGGTGTGTGCTGGTGAACCCTGCCTTATGCAGAAAGGAAGAGAAACCCCAAACCCAAAACTTGGAGGGGAGGGGCAGTGAGACGCCTCTGGCGTTTGGGCTGGAATTGCTGCTGTCATTCGCAGCACCTCTGTTCCCCTGATACACGGCGTCTGAGCTGCAAAACGTGTTCTCCTTGTGTGTGCGCACACCGTTTGCTTTAAGATCGCCGTATTCCTGAGACTCCTTGAATTCTCTTCCTCTTAGCACAGTGGCATTCCCTAAAATCAAAACCAGTAAAGGGCTAATTGGATATCCTCCTGGGGTCCATTTCCCAGAAGCAGATGTTTATCTGTCAGACTGGGGACTTGTCTCCATGGCTCCCATCTGGTGAGGGGTGCTTTGGGCTCCTGTGAAGGTGCTAATTAAATGTTAGTGGAATTGGGTGTTGAAGCAAGGCTTTCCTACCCAGTTGCTAAGAAGGAGAAGGAAGGAGGGGCAGGGCACCGTCTGGAAGCTCATTAGGGCAGGGAGGGGCTGGGCCTCACCCAGGGCCCACATGCTATGTGGGTGAGAGGGAGGGTCAGGGAGTGAGCTCCAGCAGGAGTAAGCATGTGCCTTGCACCTTTGGCAGGAAATGCTTTCTTTGGGTCAGTGCCTCCTCCAGCTGTTCCCCTTTGCCAACCCCTTTCGGTTGATTCTGTCAGCGATTCCAGATGTGCCCCCACGAGCTTGTCTCCAGAGTCATAGCTGAACACCCCCATGTGTTTAACATGTAATTTAAGCTTATATACCAGGGAAATCTCCATGCTTCAGGGCACGGGAGGGGACGGGCAGCCCAGTTCTTCCTGACTTCTCCTCCGGGACATGACACTTTCTGTTTCTGTAAGTGATAAGCCAGAGGAAGAGAAACTCAGTCCTGAACCTCCTCTGCCTGTCCCTAGAATTACTCTGGGCTCCCTCCCTCAGCGAGTGGCGTGTCCTGGAAGCAGTCGCCCACGTATGCCATGCTCCCTTACCCTGCCCACCCGCGCCACTTGCTGGCCGTCCTCCCCCCTCCTGCAGAGGAGCTGCCCACTCCTCTCCTCTCTGCCAGCTTCCGGTCCTTAACTGTCGCTCTCTGCGGCCAGCAGCCTCTGGTCTCCTACTCC
Organism: Eospalax fontanierii; assembly: GCA_035773235.1. Taxonomy (NCBI): domain Eukaryota; kingdom Metazoa; phylum Chordata; class Mammalia; order Rodentia; family Spalacidae; genus Eospalax; species Eospalax fontanierii. Next base: position 15,749,059 of record CM069551.1, read on the forward strand.
AGTTTGATCCCTTTTCAATTCCCTCTCCCAAAGAAGTCAACACAGTTGTTCTAAACTGCCAGCAGCGTTGTCTGTCTCCTCCTGCGGCATCCCTGAAACTTTGAAGAGCTCAGGTGTGCACTCTGTAACCTTGCTTTAGAACCCCCTGTGACTTCCTAGTGCTCTGATTTTTTTTTTTTGGAAGTATCTTTACTAATTATTTTATTTTATGTATATGAGTATAATGCCTGCGTATATGCAAGTGCACCCATGTCATGCAGTGCCCAAGGAGGTCAGTAGAAGATGTTAAATTCCCTGGAACTGGAGTTAGAGTTGGTTGTTAGCTGTCATGTGGACGTTGGGAATCGAACCCAGGTCCTCTGCAAGAACAACCAGTGTTTTTAACTGCTGAGCTGTCTTGCCAGCTCCTTTTTTGAAGTTTTAAAAACCATACTTTTTATTTTTCTTAGAAATTTTAATCAAACTTTTAAGAAGAGGTATATGAAAATTTTTTGACGATGAAGTCTATTATCTTTTTAATCCAATTTTTGTGAATTTCAGGCAATATATTTTTATCATATTTAGATCCCTCCCCTACCTGCACTCCTCTGATGTTCCCCCACCATTGAATTTCATGTGCTCCATCACATATATTAAAGCCTATAGAGTCAAGTTTGTGGCCCCAAATGTCCCTTGGTATGCATCCACTGGGGCGCCTTGTTAACCTACCTAGTCTCACACCCCTAAAGAGAGCCAGCTCTCCCTTTCCCAGCAGCAGTTTGTTGCCAATAGCTCCTCAGCTAAGGCTGGGGCTTCTGACCTGCTCCTCCACTTCTATGCTGGGGTTTTGTCTGGTTTGAGCTTGCCTGGGACTTTGCGTGACGTCACCATCACTGTGAGCAAGACTAAGTAGCCCAGCTGGTCTCAGACTCGTGGTGATCTCTCTCCTACCCCAGGTTCCCAAGTGCTGGCATCATAGGTGTGCTACCACCACACACGGCTCAAAATCAAATTTTATGTTGGCTTCAAAAGCCTCCCTCTCTGACTAGGCAGCTCAGCACATGTCTCTGGTACTTCCCTTTGAACTTTCTCTGCTCAAGATACACTGGTCAGGTGGCTGTACTTTGAAGCCACAAAGCATAATCCTGCTTTTGTGTTGGAACTTGCTAGTCTTCTGCTTTTTTGAAGATTCTGTAAATTAGTCTCTGGCCACTTGGTCTCAGATGGCAGCAACTACTGCTCCTCTGTGCTTCATTCTGCTCTTAGTACTCCGACTTGTTTGTGTCCTGAGTATTTGTGACTCCTCCCCAATGGAAAGTTGCTTGAGGGCAAGAGCTTTTGTCTTTTTACCCTTAAAAACTTAATACCTTGGTACTGGAGAGATGGTTTGGCCCTTAAAAACACTGGCTGTTCTTGCGGAGGATCCGGGTTCTGTTCTCAGCACCCACATGGCAGGTAACAACCATTCATAACTCCAGTTCCAGAGGATCCAATGCCATCTTCTGGCCTCTGTGGGCATTGCACAACACAGTTGCACTTACATGCATGCAGGCATAGCACTCATACACATAAAACAAAAATAAATACCCTCCCCCCAATTTTAAATTTAATGCCAGAGGATTACTTGGTTTAAAGGAAAGGCTGATCCACAATGCTAAAATGAACAAACAAGGCTCGTTAATCACCTTAGTCCATGGTGGTTTACTTTTCAGCATGAACTTTTTAAGTCTTTCATGTTTACATATGAAGTACTTGATGGATATGATAGTATTACTAATAATGTTCATTTATGGATAATTCATGACCTAGTTATGTAATAACAAAGACAGTTCTACTGCAGATGACATTTTTGGCCAGTGTACTGTGTGCTTATGTTTAGTGCCTGCATGGTGAAATGTCTTCTTTGCCAGTTAGCTGGGTGGTTGGAAGGTGAACACATTTTTCTAAATGGGTTTGCCTGACTTTTCCTTTTCTCCTCCTCCTTTCTTTCCTGTTTACTTGCTCTTTTTATTAGCGAGCTGGTCCTTTACTGTCAGAGTGGTTAGTTGAGATAACTTTGACAAGGTTGTTGCGTATCACCAAACGAACGAGTAGCCTGTGTTGAAGCTTCTTGGTGTCTTTTTAGGCTGACTTAAGTGATGGGAGCCCTTCGAGCTAAGACTCACTTTGCCTCACATTTGCTCCTCATTCAGGGACTCCATTTTGAAATGCAGAAGTCCATTTGGACGGTGATTCTTTCCCTGTACACACCAGTCTTCAGAACACAAGCCGACCTTCTAGCAGCTCTCAGACACTCAGACATAGAGAACGGGATGGCATGATGTTTCTGGTGTTACTCAGAAGTAGAAAGCTAGAGAAACCCACAGTTGAAAAGCCTTCAAGCGACTGAGCTTAAAGTTCCTGAACAAGTTCCCGGTGGTGTGCTTCTTTCTCATACCCACCCCCAACTTTACATCTGGCTAATTTGCACACTTCACAGCGGATTTTGGAGCACACAGGTTCTGAGAACTGTTGTGGAACTCAAGTCTTTAATTAACACAGTTTAAAGTGGCTTTGTCAAGACTGTGGGCAACAAAAGCACTTGACTCATTCTTAGAAGAGGAGGTCTACTGTAGACAGGAGTGGAATTGTAATCTCGAGCTCTTTACTGAGCCAAGGGCTCAGGGATTTAAGGCGCAGCAGGCATGTGGATCATCCAGTAATTCTCTGCGATGTGTTGTTATAGGCAGAACTACTGTTTCACAGCAAGGCAATTAGCCATCAGAAGGTCAAGTGACTTGAACGTGCTTTCATGAAAGGTCAGTGGTAGGTCCAGAGATCATCCCTCAGTGCAGAGGAGCTTGCTAACTCCAACAAGTATTTATTCTGAGAGCCTCAATTCTATAAATTTCCCAGCCAAGCGCAGGGCTATTGTAACAGGTCAAAGTCCTCCCCTCCACCGCTCTGAAAGGTGTCTTGCTTACCTTTTGGTTAATTGCCCCAAGGACAACACAAAAATTAGTAGAAACAGTGAAAGAATTAGAACGCATTTGAGGAGGTAAGCTTGCTGTCCTTCCAGTTTTCTTTATGATTATGACTAAATGACTATTTGATTCTAGAAATGGGAATTAAAACATTTTCTACCTTTATATAAATTCCACCAATTCATCAATTTCTAAAAATCAGCCTTTTGGAAGTTTAACACGTGTATCGTTAAAAATTGAACTGAGAAACGGCTCAGCAATTAAGAGCACTGGCTGCTTTTGCAGAAGACTCAGGTTCAAATTCCAGCACCCACATGGCAGCTAACTACTGCCCTCACTCCAGTTCCAGAGGATCCGATACCCTCTTCTGACCTCTGTGGGCATTGCACGACATGGGTACACTTACATGCAGGCAGTACATTCATACACATAAAATTTTTAAAAATTTAAAAATATAACTGACAAGGAAACAAAAAAATCTATGCCATCTGTTTATGGGTCATCTAAAAATGCATTTTATCATCCAACAAATATGTTTCTTAAATTTTTTTGTATATTTTTATTGAATTTTTGTGCACTTCACACAGAACATCTCAATCATCTTTATACCCTCCCCATGTGTCACCCACCTCGTGGCCCCCCACCAGATTTCAAGCATTCTGTCATACATGTTAAAGCCTATCGAGTCAAGTTTATATACCCAGATGTCCTTCAGTGTAAGTTCATCCAGTCAGCTTGACCCTTAAAGAAGATCAACTCGCCCTCACCTAGCAGAAATCAGCTGGAAGTAGTTCCTCGGTGAAGGTTGGGGCCTGCTGCCCATTCCCCAGGTCTGTGCTGGGTTTTTGTCTGACTGAGATTGCATGGGTCTTGGGCATGCTGTGACCTTTGCTGTAAGTTCATATGAGTAAGTTCCCATGGAAGATTCTTATTTCCTTATATCATGCACCAACCCTGGCTCTTACAATCTTTCTGCTTCCTCTTCCACAATGGTCCGTGAGACACGTGTGGGTCCGGTTTAATATTGGAAGTCCTGTCCAGGGACATATGCTGTTTCATCCAATAAATATTAAGCTACTGTTATGTGCTGGACACAGTTCTAGATATATAGGGATACAAAAGTAAATAAAACAGAGCCTGCCCTTTTAGAGCTTGCATTCTATGTGAGGGGGACCCAATAACATAGAATAAGGACAATTTTACACTTGTGTGTCAATGTCTGACTAGTGACGCAGAACGATCCCTGTGCTCTGTTAGTATTTTCTAAGCCACAATTGTAGAACCTTAAAGGAGGAGGAGGGTGGGAAAGGTCCTACACACTTCTGGCTTACACAAGCAGCTCTGGTGATGATGCCCATCTTATCTCTGAGTCCCAAGAGAACACTTCACTTCCTGTGTGGAATTAGGGAGATCAGAAGTTTCAATGACTTGTCTTTGGTTGTCAGAAGGAACTAAGGTGCCGCTTCTGTGTCTTTGGCGGTGACCTAGGTGTGCCTCGTTTGAGAATTTCCAGAAAGAGATTGCTCTCTCTTCTAAATAATGTCACTTGTGTGGGGCTAACCTACCTAATATGTGGAATTAGCGTCTTTTCTTGCGTGCTCATTCTAAGATATCTTAGGTCTTTTCAGCTGGACCCTGCAACACTGACAAATTTAGGGTATTTTTGTAAAACGCTGAGTTCAGATCAGACAAACTGTGTGCATCCTGTATACGCATACTATACGTACATACTGTACGTACATACTCTATGTTCTCATGTGGTTTTAGTCATTCAGAAAATACTGCCCTGGGTTCCTACGTTGATGCCAAAATGGATGAGCATTATTTGTGATTAAATTTCTTATTTTGCTTGGAAAATATAAAATAGTAAGAATTTGTCACTAAAATGATGAGTTTTGTAAAATTATGAATAAGTAGTTTCATGACCTGTTTTAGCTGAAAACAAAGAAACCAAAGAATAACCGTGTCAAGAAATTATATGAGAAAAGCCTGTCTTTTTGTTTTTGTTCTTTTTGATTTTGTTCACCAGGGCTTTTCAGAAAAATAAATTTGTAAATTAATTTTATTAGCAACTATATCTACTGTTTATTATGTATAAGTATATAAACCTCTTTATAACATTTTTGTTAATGATATTGAAGAAATTTCAACCAATTTAGTACAGAAATCTTTCCCTAGAAGCACAATAAGCTTAGAAATTAAAAGGAAAAAAATACTATAAATAACAAACACCAACTTTTTTACTAGGTAAAATGCATTTTATATGTCTGATCTTATCGGAGGTCGCAGCACTTGGGGCCAGCCCGAGGGTTTGGGAGCGAGTAGACTCAGAGTCAAGCTGCAGACTCTGGGAGATGGATGGGAAGCAGGCCAAGCCGTGGCCCTGCCAACTCCTTTATTGAATAGGTGCACAAGCACTTATATGCCTGGATAGCCAATGACCTTATGGGGTGGGGTCCCAAATACAGCAATAGTAAGTTTGTCCTCAGGTAGGCAGGTTCTTTCCAGATGCTGGTCTCACAATTAGCCAAAGCAGAACGCCACACCCACAGGAACAATTCCTGTATTCCTCCTAGCAGGTGGCCTGGCTAGGCCTACCTTGCATTGTGCCCAACATGATCCCAATGTCAATTTCATTTCAAAAACATGTTCAGTACATTTGCCATTAGTAAGAATCTCTACATTTTATATTTTTCTTTAAAGGAAAAACTCCTTAATAAACAATTGTTTCTTTTATGTTTAATTTAATTTTTTAAAAAAATCACATGTATTCTTGGTGAAGGATTGATCCAAGTTATTTGTGGTGATAATATCTACGGTTCAGACAGAGTTTGGTGAATCTTAGTAGGGTTGAAGTTAGGAAAAAGGTTTTTTTAGTTTCTGATTGGTACTCTAGGAATCTGCGTTTCCAGCATGTTCTCAAGTGATGCTCTTATGGTGGCCCAGGAGGCACATTCTATTTTGATATTAAGCAACTCTTTGGAAAACTGTATTCCCCATTAGGACCATTTGTAATGCACATACACTGATAGCTTGTTCTAAACTACCTAAAAACATTTAAAATATTTGGTTTCCTTTGGAACCCCCTTCCTTGCTCCTTTGTCCTGCTTCCTAAGCCATTTGGTGTTATCATTATCATCTTTAAATGGGTTTTACTGTGATAGAAGACAGATCCCTATAAGTAAAAGTCATCTGAAAATCAAGAGCATTAACTTTTTTTAAGTAACTCCAGTGAATTCCTTATTATTTTGCATCTTATCTTTGTCTTAATATCTGCCACTAATGCAGAAATAACTGATCTCTAATAACCATAGTGAACTTACTTTAGTACATAAAACTCATAATGCTTTTTAGATTCTTTTGGTAGACAGTCATGGTGACTTGTGCCTATAACCCTAGCACTCCAGTAGCCAGCTGCTGGAGGAGTGCCCTAGGTTCAGGGTCAGCCTGTACTGTGTGATGATTTTCAGGCCGACTTGTGTTATATAGTAAGTTTCAGACCAGCCTGGGCTACACAGTGAAACCATGTCTGGGGCATGAGGGGTGTTGAGTGCAAAGGAGGGAGGAAGGAGGAGGGAGGAGAGAGGAGGGAGGAGGAGAAGGGACAGGGAAGGGGAGGGGGAGGGGGAAGGGCAGAGAGGCAGCATTCTGGGACTCCCCTATAAGAAACTATTGTCAAACTTCTCCATTCTTGTTTTCTTGAAAGAATTAATTCAGTCAAGAGACATACTTTAAGCAGAAGTTTATTTAGCAAAGCAAAAGATATCACACTCCAGAGATGGGGGATTGGGAAGGGCTGACCGGAAAGGTACCTAGCGGTCCAGCGGGCACTACGTGTGTTTTAAATAAGTTTTATGAATACTTCTCAGGTGGGTAGCAAATTCATAGGCATAAGTTGACCCATTTTTCCCTTCTAAATCATGGTAGACTGGATCTCTCTATTGCGGAATTTCTTCCCATAATCCTATAAAAAGCCCACAGGGTGTCAAATTGAAATGTAAGTGATATTATAGTGAGTTGGGATCTTCTGAGGATGCAGATCCTTTGTCAGTGCGCATAGGTGCCCCGGAGACAATTCCTGGTGCTGTAGTTTCTGGTAGAGCATTAGCTGCCCGACTGCAGCTTCATGGATGCTCATCTCCAAGGGTATTCTGACCTCCAGGAGCCACAGCTACCCAGGTGCAGCTGTGGTTTCCATGGTTACCTCATCTCTAACCCCTTGCCTGTCCAGTCTCAAAGGGACGGGGTTCTTACTTCACTGCAGGAGAGAGAGTGTGTGTGCATGTGTGAGAGAGTGTTGAGAAGCAGCAGAAGCAGTCCTGAGATACAGTGCTTCCTTTGGCTCTGTGGTCCTTTAACCTCCCTCCTTCTCTCCCTCCCTCCGTCCCTTCCTCCCTCCCTCCTTCCCTCCCTCCCTCCCTCCCTCCCCTCTTTCTGTGTTGTGTGTGAATAAGAAGCCATCTTGAGCTTGAGAGATCATACTTTATTTTGAGTATGTGGTCCTTTGGTCTGGTGGTCTCTGTCTCTGTGTGTGTGTGTGTGTGTGTGTGTGTGTGTGTGTGTGTGTGTGTGATGAGAAGCTGTCCTGAGATGTCATACTTTGAGTATGTGATCCTTTGGTCTGGTGGTCTCTGTCTATCTCTGTGTCTCTGTCTCTGTCTCTGTCTCTGTCTCTCTCTCTCTCTCTGTGTGTGTGTGTGTGTGTGTGTGTGTGTGTGATGAGAAGCTGTCCTGAGATGTCATACTTTGAGTATGTGATCCTTTGGTCTGGTGGTCTCTGTCTATCTCTGTGTCTCTGTCTCTGTCTCTGTCTCTGTCTCTCTCTCTCTCTCTCTCTCTCTCTCTCTGTGTGTGTGTGTGTGTGTGTGATGAGAAGCTGTCTGATGTCATACTTGGCTTTGGATCTGAGATTCCTTGATCTGATCGGCTGTGAACCCTCTGAGACTGTCTTATATGATGCTCAGGAGCCATGTTGTCTTTCTGTGGTTTGTCAAACTTTATTTCTCAGCATTCTCACCCTCTGTCCTCTTCCCTGTCCAATGCTAACCTCACCTCTTATTCACGTTTTCTTTGTGGCTTTATCTTTGAATTCTCAAAGAGTCTATTTTGGAAGTTAAAGAAAATATTGTTTCTATTTCCAGTCCAATTTCAGTCTAAAACTGTTCAAGACAATTTGGATGACCGTTTGGGGAAAGAAAAAAAATAGCTTCCTGAGAAAAACTGCGATCAGTTCCTTCTCCTAACACCCGCTTCTTTGCTCTGCTTGGTGAGGGTGGCAGTCTTCTTCTGCTTCTAGTATGTTTCCCGCTCCCCTTTCTCTCCTTCCTCCTCCCCACACACCTCTCTGATGCCTCCACCTCCACCCTTTGGGAAACTCTACCTTTTTCTCTTCAAGGCGAGCGCTCCCTGCCCTCCTGTGTCTTGTCAGCCTCAGGCTTACGTTGGACACCTGCCGCTAGGGCTCTGCAGAGAAGTGGTGTCTCTGAATATTTGAGAGGCCTCACCATGGCCTTCTCTTCTTCACATGCCTTCAGCCCTGCTCCTCGGTCTGTATCAATTTTGGCGTCTTCATTCTGGAAGGGAAGCCCCTTCTGCTTTGGGCTGTGTTCTTTATAAAGAACCCCACAGTGGTAGAAGCAGCCCTGGACAGATGGCACCATTCTCAAATGGATTTTCTTTCGTCCATGGTTTTCTTTTCAGTAGTTTCAATAGAAAGCAGACGGTTGGTGACGAGTCACTCATTTTATCTTGCTATAGTCCAGGAAGAAGTTCTTTTCATATTTCCTTTGCTGGACTTCCTTGGGTTAGAGCAAGCTCGGTGGTTCAGCACGACTCGCTGTCTCAAGGTCCCGGGAGCTGAAGGCTCTAAGTCAAGGTGTGGCATGGCTGCGCCCCGGGTGGAGATTGCGGCCCGGTGGAGGCTGCGGCCAGGTGGAGGCGGCGGGGAGCTTCCTGGTGCCTTCTCTGTTTCTGATGGTTTCTGGCAGGTTGTGGTAACTTTTGACCTACATCACCTCAGCCCCCTCTGTCCTTACACGACAGTGTCTGCATATGAGCATATTATTCTCTTCATTAGCAGTGTTGGCTGACAAGTTAGGATCTGTACTCACAGGTATTGGAGCTGGGATTGAAGGGAACTTTTTGATCTGTCACATTTAGTCCTTAATCTTGGATTTTGAAAACTTGTGTTGTTCCTCAAAGACCCTGTTCTCAGTTGTTTATGTTGGTCTATAAGGTTTATGCTGACATGGTATGTATTTAATGAGTATATACATCTCACCTTGATTTCCTTTGCAAAGACCCTATTCCAAGTACAACCTTGCTCATTGACTGGGTTAGGATTTGAAGAGTCCTTTGAGTTTGGTTTTGTCATAATTCAGCAGGAATAGATCTCCCTATTTGAAATCCACACGTGTCCATTTAAGAATGGCTGCAATTTCTCTTTCCGACACCCACGTGTCATGACGTGGGTTCCCACGGGTCCCTTCCTTGGTGCAGACTGTCATCCCCACTCCAGCTTCCCATCTCCCTTCCTTCCCATGGGCCATGAGACATTCTTTGAATCTGGTCACATATCCTTCCTGTACAATTCCTTTCACAAAATCCAGTACGAGTCCATCAACCTCTGCTCTGAGTTGACCTCGTAGGAACCACGTAGCCAGAGTTGCTTTTATTCTTCCAGTTTCTGGCAAGCAGCCTGCTTAGAGGAATAGAACACATCCCTCTTCTCTGTTGCAAACCCACAGCAGTCAGCCTTGAGCTTTGCGCATAACATGATGACAAAGATCAGAAGAAAAGTAGCTGTTCTGAAAACAGGGCTTTCAGTTTTACAGGGAAAGGTGGGTGAAGCCTTCATGTGTCCCCTTCTGCTGCTACGGCCCTGCTTCCAGCCAGAACCATGCTTGGTATGAAAGCCCAACACGAGCACAAACACAGAAGGCAATTATTGCGACTGAAGGTCCAGCTCACTCTGTGATCCAGGAAAGCCGATCTCTGAAGCACAGTTGAACCAGTTAATGAGTAGAGTACACATTGGAAGAAAAATCTGTAGATGTGAAGTGCCAAGGACAATTTCTTGATTTCTTTTTGTTCCATCCTTACTTGGTCCCAAGCTGAATGATCATTAAGATACTAAAGGAAAGATGCTTAATGTGAAGTGAGTCTTTAATGCCACACTACAGAGGTTGGGAACATTTTGGTCTGTTGCCTTTAATCCCCAACTTGTGATTTAAAAAATGCATAGTACTCTTCCAGACCTCATTCTAGGTTATGTATGGTTTGTTCTAAGGTATGTGTTTATATACACATATATAAATATACATATATATGTTTTAGGGTTACATTTATATTTAACTAAATTATACATGTGTCATGGTTGATCAAGAGGCACATGATTTCCTAACCCACCCAACAAAGCATGCAGGAATCCTTACCCGTTCTGAATAGTATGTCCTTGTAGCGAATATGTCGTATTCTCTTCAGAAGGCTAGATCCCCTCTAGAATTCCTCTGTTTTATACTCGTATATTTGCATTTTATTGTAAAACTTTAATATTTGTTTGAGTTAGCTTCCCATTACTATCATAACCAATAGGTGATACAGTCAGCTTACAAAGAGAAAAGTTAATTTTGGCACACTGTTGGGGAGGTTTAGATCCATGAGCTGGGCCTTGCTTTGGGCCTGAAGCTGGCAGCACATCGTGGCAGGATCATCTGGCAGAGTGGCCTTCCCTGTCTCTGAAACAAGAAAGAGGGGAGGAGGAAGGGTTGGGGTCTCAGTATCCTCTGGAGGGCACACCCCTGCAACGGCCCCCAACTCTTAAATGTCCCACCACTTTCCGTTAGCACCAGGGGCTTGGGACTGAGCCTTCCACACGTGGACCCTTGGGGGCATGTCAAAATAGTGGATAATTATCTCAGGCCTACTTTTTGTGCTTCGAAGAATGACCCAATAATAACTCTTTTAAAAAATATTTTTGGCTGATTGATTTCGTGCCTGCATCTTGATCACACTCACCTCCAGCTCCCCTCTCTTACAGACTTGCTACTCCTACACCTTCTCTCCTTCCCAACACGCCCCCTCCAGCCTTGATGCCTTCATATATTCATATATGTGTCTGTGTGTGTGTGTGTGTGTGTGTGTCCCCGATTTTGTTTATAACCCATCGTGCATACACATGGTTGTGAAGTTATTGTCTGGGTCATGGGCCATTTACCCTCAATGGGGTTACAACCCTCAAGAAAAATGACTCTTTCCAGCTGCTATTAACTGCCAGTATCGCCTCAGCTAAGGGTGGGGTCTGACGAGACCTTGCCCCGCTCCATGCAGGAGTTTGAGTGGATTGATCTTGTGTGGGTAACTGCAGCTGGTGTGTGATAGTAAGTTCCACAGCAATGTCGTCGTTCTTCCTCCAGTCCTAATGACTCGTTCTTTGGAAGAATTCTTTTGAAACCACATCTTGAGTCAGTGTCCCCAGCACACATCCTTGCCATATCACGCATGAGGAACTGTTACCCTCTTAGCAGAAAGAGACAGCTGTGGATTATAAGTGTTTCCAGGACCTTGAGGTTTCCCACCTGTGACATCACTCTTTTAGCATTCAGGTCTCTTTCCTGAGTTCAGACTCGGTATTACTATTATTGATTGCCAGTTGGTTTCTGGACTGTGTGGTGTCCTGTTGTAGAGTCTCAGTGAAGAATCCAGTTGAAGATACTAAGATGCCATCCTTGAAGATCCTCACTGGCTCTAGTGCAGTTTTAAATTGGGATGTAAATTAGACTTCTGACTGTGACAACTGTCTTGGATCTGTCAACTTGTCCAGAACATTACCAGGTGTTTCTTCCTTCCTATCCCAGAGCACGTAATCACAGTGCACAGGGCAGGACTATGGCTTCTTTGGATGTTGAGTTATGTTGTTGTTAAACTGTCATATTGAGAGATGCGTTAATCTGTTGGTGTAATAACAAGTCAGGAGATTAGGAGTTGGTTTAATGCTATGCATTTCTCAACTATCACCAGAGAAACTTCTTGCAGCAGATGGCAATTAACAGAGAAACTCACAAGTGGTCAATGTGTGCAGAGAAGAGGAGACTGCAGGGTGCTCGGCCCTGAATGGGACACCTAGATTAGACCCTTGCCTCCTGGGGCTCAGGGGGCGTTGTGAGAAATGGGGTGAAAAGATGGTGAGATGGAAAGATGGATGACTCTAGCAAAACAGCGTTTTCCAGACAGCAAGGCAGTTACTCATAGGAATTCACAGCTGTCGTGTCAGCGTGCACCACATCTGTGTGTGCTCAAGCCAGACAAATTCCCAGCAAAGGGGAAGAGGGTGAGAAGTCCCAACCCTGCTGAGACAATACCAGCAACTGGTAGTTCCTGGGAGAGGAGGAGTCCGTTTCCTTTAAGGGTGTGATGCTGGGTTGGCTGACCAGACTCCACGGGATGGACCTACACTGAAGGGCATTTGGAAACACAATTTAGACTTGATAAGCCTTAAAATAATAATAACAATAAGAGGAATAATGTACCTGAAATTGTGGGAAGGAATGGGGTGCTGCAGATGGGGGAGGAGGGGCCGGAATCTCGTCAAAATACGTTCGTATGGAATTCTCGCAAATTCAATCAGAATGTTTAAAAAATATTTTTAAGTGGGTCCTAGCAGGTGAGGGGGTCACTGGGGGCCTTTGAGGGTGTAACCCAGACCTCCTTCTCATCCCATTCTTTGCTTCCTGTTCCTGCTACCATCATAAAGCCGCCACCACCAAGCCTTCTGTGATGAGGGGCTGGAGTCGCATTAGGTGGGAGGTGGCAGAGTGCAGAAGGCCGAGGGCCCATGTTGAGGGTGGGCCCCTCACTGGAGGTGACATGCTAGCCACAAGAGTTCGGAGCGGGAAAGAGTCGTAAACTGACCAAAGGGACCACCCGGCTCATACTAAAAAGGGATTGCAGTATTCGGTGTGGAAGAAGATGGACAGGACCAGTGAGTGGACAGGACCAGGGGAGTGGACAGGACCAGGGAGTAGACAGGGTGGTGGATGGCAGCCACTTGGGAAACCGAACACCTCATCCTGGTCCCCACACCTGCACGGCCAGAAGGCCCGGTTTCAGGTTTCCCAGGCTGACCAGTCCTTCCTGTGCACACTTCCTTCCACTTCCTCAGCTCCCATGCTTTCAAAACAACTTTAGGAACTCCAGCTCATGGAGTCCACCACCTCCTCACGGTCTCTCTCCTGGTCTCCCCCCCGTTCAGCTTAGATCTCCAGACCTGTTCCCGTTCCCACATGGATGCTGGGTTTTGATGTCCTTTTTGGAGTGTTGACCTCACTCAGCCAAACAAAAAGAAAATCTCCCTAGCTAAGGTTGTCTGCCCCAGACAGCTGAACCCCACCTGAGAGAGCCCACAAACACATCAAGGCTCCTGCTCCAACAGTAATGTAAAGGAAATCCATAGAGCTCCCAGAAAACCCTCCTGAATCTTCCACATCCACTTGCATGTGTGAGAAAATAAAGTAATGAAGAAATTTTAAGTCACTTCTGCATGCTCCCCCATCATGACAATCGCTTCTGAACCCTTGCCTGTTCTGATGCCACTGAGGGAGTGTCTGTCTCTGTCTGAGGAACAGCCTTCCATCTGTGTGCTGGTCCCTCTGCTCTCGACCAGTGGAGACATGGCCCTGGTAATTCCTTCCTTGTCTCTCAAAACCAAACCCAAATGCTTCCCGTATTTTAAACACCTCCTTTTTACTTCTAGTCCAGTTCCCTGTCTCCTTCACGGTGACACCAAAAGCCTTTGGGTTTCTGAAAACGAAGTCTTTGTTTTCTTTGGTAAATGTCCTTCTGTATCTCACTGTAGTATCTGGTGTCTCTAACCTTTTCGCGGTTCAGTCTAATCATTTTGGAGTTACGTTAAGCAGATCTTCATTACTGTGACAGATTCTTATTCACAGTTTCAAAGGTTTGTGTCTGTGGTTATTTGGCCTTACTGTTTGGACCCTGACAGCCTGAACATCCCGGCAAGGAACTTGTCATAGGGTAGGGCCGCATTTACTGGGTTTCCATATACTCTTCAAGGGCTCATCCCAGTTACTAATTTCCTCCCATTGGCCCTGCCTCCTAAAGGTTTCGGCACTGGAAAGTCTATGGTGCCTTAAGGAACATCTAAGATCTAAACCATAATGTATCCTCAACACCTTCCCCCCAAGGTCCTGAATTCAACTTGTGAGCAATTTCTATTGGTTTCACCTTCTAAAGCTGGCCACTTATTACTAGTTGTTAATGTGCCTGAGTAATTACAGTAATTTACCCTTTGGAATTCATTTAGACTGTTAAGAACACACGTATAAGTCACAGCAAGTTTTATGACCATGGTTGATAGTAGAAATCTATATTTAGTTGAAGATAAAATGTAGGTAAACCCAAGATATTGTTTCCTTCAGTGATGTATATAAATGACTCTAAAAATCAATTCTAAAATAATAGTTTCAAAATGATTTGTTCTGGAGCAGTCAATGAGTCAATTGAACTTATCAGATTATCACTTCTGAGGATAATATTCAGTTGGTTTTACAGGTCTGAATTATTGTTTTAAAATTTATGTTGATGAGCTGGAGAGTTGGCTTAGTGGTTAAAAGCATTGGCTACTCTTCAAGTCCTGGGTTTGAGTCCCAGGACCTACAAAGCAGCTAACAACTCTCTGTAACTCCAATTCCAGGGGATCTGACACCCTCTTCTGACCTCCCTGGGTATTGTATGACATGGGTGTACTTACATACATGCAGACAATGCACTCATACATGTAAAATTATAAATAAAATATAAAAAATAAAATTTATGTTGATTCTTTATGATGTCATTTGTATTAAGATCTCAGGAGTAACAGGATGATGTGTTTCCTACTTTGCAATGGGGCCAAAATACTGACTCTGGAGCTGTATTTTCTGAGTTCAGTATTCACGGGATTTTCCGGTTTCTTGCTATGCAATTACAGGCAAGTTCCACACTCCTCATGCCTCAGTTTCCTCATCTGTAAGATGGAATTTCCTAGTGGAATCAAATTAAATCTGAAAGTTCCTAGCAGAATGAGACAGCTGCCTCTGGGATTAGGGGACTTACATGGCACGGTGTTGGCCTCTAGAAGCTCTCAGGGAACTCAGGGCACAAAAATCTTCCATTTGGAAGATTAAGGATGTGGTAGGGTTTCAGGGATTTCTCAAGACAGCTGTAAAAGAGCTATCCGAAGACAACGTGTACTAATAATCTACAAAATGAGAGAAACAGTACGCCCAGTGTTCAAATGGAAAAGATCACTTTCACCAGCATCGTTTTAAGATGACTTATGTGATGGGGTGGGGAGACGGCTTGGTCAGTACACAGGAGGACCTGAGTGCAGATCCTCAGCCCCCATGAAGGAAACTGGGTGCCACAGCATGTGCCTGCAGGCCTGCTGAGGAGGCAGAGAGAGTATTTCTGGAGCTTGCTGGCCACCCATTCTGGCAAAATTGGTGAGCGGTGTAGGTTCAGTGAGAGACCCTGTCTTAAAAATTAACATGGAGAGCGATAGAAAAAGGTAGCCAACATCGACCCTAGCCTGTACACACAGGGACACATGTGCACATACAACACAGCCAACATCGACCCTAGCCTGTACACACAGGGACACGTGTGCACACACAACACGAGCATGTTTACACACACATGCACTATATACACATGTGTAGAGAAAAAAGGAGCAAATTTGTGGTGAAATTATTGTTTTTAGGTGCTTGGCTTCAATTACAATAAAACTGAAACCTGTGTACAAAAATGCCAATTTTGGCATGCCAAGACACAGAAGTAAGACTGTTAGCAGAGACACTGGATTAAATGCAATAAGAGAAACCCCTCCAAAATACAGAGCCCGTTCATGTGTCCATAGGAAGCACCTTTTTGTTGCTTATACAGCCCGAGCCAAGCCAGTCAGGTCCATTGACATGTACATGTTGTTTAAAGGTACTGGAGGGATTTTTATTTTCGCCTCTGCCACTGTTAGGGTCTCTCCTTCCTGGTACAAGCACACTTTATTGAGGATCACTATTAGCTAATCCTCATGAATTGATTATTTATGCCTTTCAAATGTAGACATACTTTTCCTGAAATGTGTCTAAGCTCCATTAACCCTGGAACTGTGAACGCCGTGTGCACAAACAGACAGAGTGATTGCAAAGCCTGATCACAGGGAAGAGTGAAGAGACATTAAACCTTTCTCTCTGCCTGCAGTTGGCTCGCCACAATAAGCTGCTGCAGCAGATGCTGAAGCCAGGGTCGGATCCAGAAGAGGGGGATGAAGCCTTGAAGTACTACGCCAACCACACAGCGCAGATCGAGGTAACCAACTACTACTTCTTGAAAGGGCCCAACTGTGAAAAAATGCATGCACTTTCTTTCTGAGATCATTTTCATATTTTTTGTCAGAACAGTGACGCAGTCCTGGATGATTTAAACTGGAAAGTCTCTTACAAGGTGATGCCTAAGAGTAATCCATCTTCCAAAGTCCTTTCCCCGTGTCAGTAGAGATGATGTTTCTGAAATGAAGAGAGGAATTTTGTTGCTCATTTGGCTACTAGGAACATTCAGGGCAGAGCAGTGGAGTTTAGGAGACGAGATCATTGTTACACAGTCTGTCTTTTGAAAAGCTGTGGAAGGATGGGGCTAACAGATGGCTCAGTGGAGAAAACACTCCCTGACCTTGCAGAGGACTGTAAGTCAGAGTGGGCATCTGTACACACCTGCACACGCCCACACACAGACACACACACACACACACACACACACACACACACACATACACACGCACTATTTAAAAAATAGGGATAAATAAATCTTTTTAAATGGGGCTGAGGAGCTGGCTCCGCACTAAGAGCACTTCCTGCTCTTCCAGAGGACGCAGGTTTGGCTCCCAGCGCCCACATAGCAACTAATGCTTATCTTTAACCCCAGCTCCAGGCCATCTGACATCCTCTTCTGGCCTCTGCTGGCACCAAGCACGCATGGGATGCTCATACACACAAAATAAATGAAATCTTATTTTATTATTAAGAAATATTTTTAAATTGTGGGAAGTTTCTTACAACAAAGATCCGTGTGTCTTAAGGAAGTATTTTAAGCCAGGTGTGGTGGCACACACCTTTACTTTCACCACTCAGGAGGCAGAGGCAGGTGGATTTCTGTGAGTTTGGGACCAGCCTGGTCTGTATACCAACTTCCAGGCCAAACAGGACACGGAAGTGTAGAGAACATGGGTGTCTCTCCTAAGTTTTCACATTGGTGTAACAAACTCAGAGCAGTTTAGCTGTTTCTGTTTTCACTGGTGACAGTTGCACTCTCCCCATCCTTAAATAAGGTATTATCTAATGTCTGGTGGCAGATCGGGAGGTACGGGTCAAAAAGCAGTGCTTGGGCTGTGCCCAGGGACCCATCTGGCTGTCACTTGCTGGCTGTGGTATCATTTTGACACTCCTTGGCAGCACTAATCAGGCGGACGTGAGTGGAGCAGCTGACGCTTGTCACTCCTGATTTACCATCGTACGTTTGTTCATTTGGGTGGATAGGTTTTCCTTTTCAGCATCATTTGTGGTAGGCGCAACTGCTCATTGCTCTGGGGTGTCTAATTTCTGTGCCCGATTGCCCATCCTTGCCAAGTTTTTGAGCATTATTAAGAGTCCTCCTCTTGTGTCAAAAGTGAATCCTTCACTCTGTGTATAAACATCCATCGTGTGGCGGCTTGGTGTCAGGTTGGCCTGAGGAGAATGTGGCTCAGCAGCCGCTGCTCACGTCAGGTGCTTAGGAAGCAGGAGTCTGGTGAATTTAGAAGGCTGGGAGAATGGATACAGACAGATCATCAGTCCTCGGAGGTCCCAAGGAAGGTTCTAGAAGCCAAAGCACAGGGCTGGGGGAATGCGGAGAAAACAGCAGTCATGCTTGAAGAATTTCCACAGAGACTTTGCGGCGAAGGTGGCCATTAAAAACCTATTACCGACCCTGCACAGGCCTTCACTAATGAGGAGGCAGGATTGCAGACAAGAAGCAGATGAAGGAAGTTGTGTGTGAGAGAACACAGAAGGGGGTGGCTCTTACCAAGGCTGTGAACGTGATGTTGGAAGAACAGTTTGGAAAGAGAATAAAAGTAGATTGGGCAGGACAGTACTGGAAAGCCAAGGTGAGAGAGGGTGGTATCGAACATGAGTGCATTGGAGGATGTCTGCTGGCAGGTTCTCACTATGTAGCCTAGGCTGGCCTAGAACTCCCAGTCTGCCTGCTTCCACCTCCAGGGTACCTATCATTGATACTGTCAGTTCTTCACGTGGACCAGTTCTTATGCTGATCCAAAGCTCAGCCCATATGAGATGAGAGAGCCGCTCAGAGATGCCTCCTTTCTCCTTGGCGACATGTTATCACCCTTATGCCTGTAGAGCAGTTTGGTCACTGTTCGTTTGATCCCAATCACACTGGAGTATTATCAGATTCATACATATATCATGGGTCCCCAACTTGAGATGGGGACTGGTCTCAATTTCGTATTTCCCAGACCGAATAGTGTGTCTAAAACATTACTGCAGTACTGGCCATTATTGAGTGATGACTTGTAATAATCAACTTAATGACCCTAGGAGGTAGAGGAAACTTCAGCCTAATCACTGTCTAAGAATCAGACTCACATGGTCTGAATCTTACTTTCAGATCCTCCCATGATCAACATCTCACTTCTTTAAAAGGAAAACTGATCCAACTTTAAACAATTGATAATTGCAAAGATATATGGATTAGACAGATAGATGATACATAGATAGATGGTAGATAGATGATAGATAGATTATAGATTGATAGATGATTGATAGATTGATAGATGATTGATAGATTGATAGATGATTGATAGACACATGAGTTCACACCGGCCCTTTGTAATATTCACCCACCGTTCACAATGTTTGTCCTTCTCAGGGTGGTGGCTTGCCTCTAACCTTTGTTTTCCAGTTTCATGGTGTGCATGCGTGTGTGTGTGTGTGTGTGTGTGTGTGTACACCCATGATAGACCAGAATCATCCTCAATCCCTCTTCCACTTTGTCCATTGAGACAGGGTGTATCAGTTAGGTTTCCTGTTGCTGGGATAAACCACTCTGAGCAAAGCCAGTTTGGGGAGGAGAGGGTTCACTGCATCTTACACTCCATCTTTGAGGCACGTCAGCAGGACCTTGGGTCAGGAACCTAAAGCACAGGCGTGGAGGAACGCTACTTGCTGACTTGCTCCTGGCCTCAGATGGCTTTCTTACATGTCTCAGAACCACCTGCCCAGGAGTGGGTGGCACACCCATCTAGGTCTGGACCCTCCCACAACACTCAACAATCAAGAAAATTCCTCACAGATATGCCCACAGGCCAAGCCAATTCCCTAACCGGGTTCCGCCTTCCTGGGTGTGGCAAGTTGACAACAGAAGCACGTAGTCTCTTTCGAACCCAGAGCTCAGCAGAGGACATGACTGGTCGTGCAGGCCAGCTTGCTGTGGAGAATCTCCCGCCTGGGTCTTCCAAGGCTGGAACTACAGGTGGGCATGGCACCTGTAGTTTAGTGGTTTCTGGGAATCCAACTCGAGTTCCTATACTTGCAGGGCAAGTGCTTTAACCTCTGAGCCATCTCCCCAGCCCATTGGCTGTAACAGCCAGAGAGCCACCACGATTAAGATTTCAGTCCCTTCTACATTGGGGTCCTGCAGTGTTCCTCATCCAAAGACTCTAAAGCATTTGTTGAATAATCTGTGGAAAATGAACCGTATTTGGCTTCTTGGTATTAATTCATTACCATCTCCTCCAGCAATTGCTCATTTGTCGTTGCCCTTTGTAATTTGTGATATCCAGAATTACGCACATCATGTCACACAAGAACCGAATAGATTGGCTTGTCTAATCACAGCTTTATTCTCTAGTATGCCCTAAGATTTTTTTTAAAGTACCTGATATTTTTGAGCCAGATACTCCTTTAAAAATTTTCACGGTTGCCTTCCATACCAAATATGTCTAAATAGTTTGTACAGTCAGTGTTCTAATGAATTTTTAAAGTTAGCATATAAAGTATTTGGGTTTCATTATGTTCATTTTGAGTTTTATTATTTTTTAAAATTTTTATTTCTGTGATGATTGGGTGTGCCATGGCATGTGGATGGACGTCAGAGGACATCTGTGTACAGTCAGTTTTTTTTCCTTCCACCCTTACATGAGTTCCAGGCATCAACCTCAGATCCCCAGACCTTTACTGCTGACCCATCTCACCAGCCCTTATTATGACATTTAGCTACACATGTGTCATTATATTTTGTCCAACTATAATTGGTTTTCTAACTTATGACAAAAAATTTTTTACCACTATTGAAGTTCATCTTCTTTGCTTTAGGAGAATATTCCAGAATATAGTTTAAACACATAGCGTGTCATCTAAGATACCTTCAGTTACAAGTTTAGCAGAATGCCAGACTGACAATTACCTAAAGACTGAAAAGATTTTGAGCCTGTGAGTCCTCTCGAGGTACCAGTACTTTGTCATTGAATCAATGATGTCTTCACACATGAAGGCTTTCCTGTCGGGTTCCTTATCATGCTAGTGATCTCACTTCATTGTTGCAGAAAGGCTGTCAGAGCTACAGGCACCTCACCCCATCCCACCTTTTCTACTAGGCAAGAAGAATAGGTTGCAGACATGGAAGAATATTTGGTTTTGTGTGTTAGGGGCTTCTTGTTATTTTGCTTGTCAAGAGGCTCTCTGTCTTGGTCAGGCTCGGTCTTCCCTGGAAATCATCTCCAGTCTCACCCTAAGAGACTTCTTATACCTCATTTTCTAGAACTAAGTCCCATATGCTCACCCAGCACAGTCAGTCACGGAGGAGAATGAAATTACTCTTCTGGGTTAGACCAATTCTTATTAGTTTCTAATGACTTGAAATGAACCTTGAAATTGAGGCTATACAAATCCTTGTTCCATAGTGAAGCTGAATGAAAGTATTTACCCTTTTGCGGGGGATGTCTAAAGTTAAGTGGTCACAAAGACCAAATAAAGAGGTTCAAAATAATGAATATTTGCATATGGGTGTCTACTTAAATGGATGTTGCTCCTACAAAAATCTGTTTTGCTATGAGTCAAAGAACATTTTAACAATAGAAAACACATTTCTGTGACAGAACTTGGTACACTCAGTGCTGACTCCATCACTTATTCCCCAGCACCCTCTCTTAGGAAGAACAGGCTGAGGACAGGACACAAACGTCTTAAAGGCTTCTGAGGAGTAACAGGAAAATAAAAACAGGTAGCAGTAAAGTTTAACAGTATCCCAGAAAGAAGGGAAGACTTAAACTATTCTTATTTATAACAAAATATGGCGTGTAGGATATATTCATCAATTAATTTGTCTTATTTAAGGAGAAAAATGCGATTTAATAAAGATGATCACTATCTGATATCTTAGCTGGCTTGATCTTTCATAACTGGATTCATAAAATGACACTTGTAAGCTCATTTCCCTAGTTACTGTGCTGTTGCTGTGATACAACAGTGACCAAACGCACCTTGGGAAGGAAAGGGCTTCTCTGACCTCCACTTCTGGGTCACAGTGCATCCCGGAAGGAAGTAAAGGGTACGGGAAGCTGAAGCGGAAGCCACAGTGGAACACTGCTCGCTGACAACGTGGCTCCTTCATACTGTCCTTAGCTGGCTTTCTTCCACAGTCCAGGACTACTGCCTAGGCATGGTGTCACTCACAGTGGGCTGGGCCCTCTCGCTTCAATGAATAATCCAGACAGTCAATCTCCCATAGACAGTGCCCAAAGGTCAGTCTGATCTAGATAATTCCTCCGCAGAGCCATTCCTCTCAAATCATTCTAGGCTGTCAAATCTACAGTTAAAGCCAAGTAACTGGTGGTAAAGACAAAAATTAGGGAGGGGTCCTGTCCAGTTGTATACCCAGGCTCTACTGGAGAGTTCAAAATCCTGAGTTACATTGGTGGTCCCAGCTGAACCCTGTGGGACACAGAACAAAACTGAAAGCAATGAATATGGGAGATTTGTAAGGAAGTGGGGGGGGTGGCTACCAGGGGAGGGGAGGGCAGGCACAACACATTATATGCATGCATGAAATTGTCTAAGAGCAAAATTTCATCATTGAGAAAGGAAAATACAAAACAGATCCAAGACTGAGGTGCTCAGAGGGCTAAAGGCGAATTGAATTATGTTTCCAGATTGTCCGGCCCGACAGAACCATGGAGCAGATAGTCTTTCCTGTCCCCAATATCTGCGAGTTCCTCACTCGGGAGTCGAAGTGCCGGGTGTTCAACACGACAGAGAGGGACGAGCAAGGAAGCAAAGTGAACGATTTTTTCCAGCAAACCGAAGACCTGTACAACGAGATGAAATGGCAGAGGAAGATCAGGAGTGAGTAGTCCCGGCTAGGGCGGGCCGAGCGTTGACACGGAGGAGTGTCAGGACTGCCAGGCGCGCACCTCGTATTGCCTTAAATTATTGTTTTAATTCTGCTCCCCAAATCACTTGAAGGCTGAAGATTAGAAGCCGAGCAACCTGAGCTCATGGAAATAGAAATCCCTGATTAATTAGGTCGCCTGCTGGTGAGGAGGATCCTGGTGTTTAACTTGTGCTATGAATCGCAGGACCTCAGCTGCATTGCAGGGAGCGGTGTCTGGCTCTGACTCCTTCGCCTTGACCCGTCGTGCATGGGGAGGGACAGAACAGCCCAGCGCCCTCTCATTCAGTGTCCTGTGCTTGAATTACTCTTTCTCCCTCTCCTCCTCCTCCCCCTCCTCCTCCCCCTCCTCCCCCTCCTCCCCTTCCTCCTCCCTCCTCCCCCCCTTCTCCCCCTCCTCCATCCTCCCCCTCCTCTTCCCCCTCCTCCCCCTCCTCCCTCCCTTCCCTCCTCCCTCCCTTCCCTCCTCCCCCTCCTCCCTCCTCCCCCTTTTCCCCCCTCCCCCTCCTCTTCCCCCTCTCCCCCTCCTCCCTCCTCCCCCTCTTCCCCCCTCCCCCTCCTCTTCCCCCTCCTCCCTCCTCCCCCTCCTCTTCCCCCTCCTCCCCCTCCTCCCTCTCTTCCCTCCTCCCCCTCCTCCCCCTCCCTCCTCCCTCCTCCTCCCCCTCCTCACCCTCCTTCTTCTCGCCTTCCTCCCTCCTCTTCCTCCTCCCCTCCTCTTCCCCCTCCCTCCTCCCCCATCCTCCCCCTCCTCCTCATCCTCCTCCTTCCCCCTCCTCCTCCTCCCCCTTCTCCTCCCCCTCCTCCCTCCTCTCCCCCCTTCCTTTCCTCTGCCCTTCCCGTCCTTTCTCTTCTCTTCCTTTCTTTTTCTATTTTTATTTTTAAACAGATTTTTTGGTGCATTTCGTACAATGTATTTTGATCATGTTTACACCCGTCCCCTATATGCAGACAGCTCAGCCGAGCCTCAGATTCTCCTCACAGCCGCAGACAACCTCGCGCCCCTGATCTTCCCGTCACTACCCCTCAAGGGTTGTTTAGTGTTTTTCTGAGAGTCATTCTTTCTTTGAACATGTGTTTGCCTTTCCAAATCAAACAGGCCAACCATGCCCCAACACTTGTCATCTGGGAGAGCAGTGTATTATATATGCAGTATATTATAGTTACGATAACCACAACAGCTCACCAATCTGTTTAGAAGCACTGTTTGAAATAGTTTTAATTCAAATATTTTATGTTTTAGGTTTGTTTATTTGTGTATTTTTGTGTGTATGAGTGTACAGCCTGCACGGACGTAAGTGCATCCATGTTGTGCAGTGCCCTCGGAGGTCAGAGAGGGCATGGGATACCCCGGAACAGATGGTTGTTAGCTACCGTGTGGGTGCTGAAAGCCAAACCTGGTCCTCCGCAAGAGTGGCCAGTGCTCTAACCACTGAGTCATCTCTCCAGCCCTGAGTTTAGAAATTCCCACCATTTTCATTTGTTCTCTCAGATAAAGGCTATCGTGAGTTTTTTAACAAACACAGAGGAAGGACTGGGAGTAGTAGACCTTTTCTGTCCTTTGGAGAGGTTTCTCAGACAAGGAGGCGCCTGTCTTCAATGATCTGCTCACCAGTGCCCCTCATTCTAGTTTGTCTGGATCTGGTCATTTTATTTCGGATATTTGAAAAACATTCATTTTCTCCATTAATAAAAGTAAGTTGAGTAACAAACTGGTTCTGCAAGAATCTGTGTTTTTTGACAGATCTTTTATCTGTCTTATTATTTTTATCTATCTAATTATTTATCAAAAAAATCTTAAAATAATTCCCATTGTACACTGTAATCTAAATTTTAGAAGCATTAGCTTATAATCTAAAGGATTTGGTGAGCTTATAGCTACAAAGGCATGCTTAGCATCATTCGGCTTTGTCTTAATATTCTGCTTTGAAAGGAAGGAAGACTCCTCGTTCAGCACTGATGGGGGGTGCAGATGTTTATAATTTATGATTCATTGCTCAGTGAAATGCCAGGACCCATCACAGCCTCTTCCAGTGTGGACTATTCCACTCCAAGACGAGGAAGATGGGGTGGAGCCAGCAGATTGTCAGTCAGCAGCAGGTCCAGGCTGGGCATCAGGGCAGGTCGGAAAAGAACACGATTTTCCTTTGGCCATGCGCCTCACCCCACAGATTCTTATGTTTTATTTTTTTAAGTTTTAAATTTTGTGTGTATGTGTGTGCCTATGTGTGGGTTTGTGCACCTGAGGGGAGTGCCCCTGAAGGCCAGAAGTCCGAGTCAGATCCCCTCGAGCTGGGGTTACAGGCAGCGTGAGCCTCCCGATGTGGGATCTTCAGCAAGAGTACCGCTCTTAACCGCTGATCCAGCTTTCCAGTCTCCAAACTCTAATTTTAACATTTCATGTTGCTTTATTTGAGAAATGGTCTCATGTAGCCCAGGCTGGCCTCACTCACTATGTAGCTGAGGCTGCTCTTCAGCTACCGATCCTCCACCTCCCCAGCGCTGCCATTTCAGACAGGTGCTACCATCCCTATCACCTCCAACATCTTAGTCATGGTGTTAAGATATTAAAAGTCAGAGTAGGTGAGACCCCCAAGGAGCCACTGGGCCCAGAGCCCCTCTCCAAGCTCTGTGCATTATATATTTGCTCAGTTATTTAGGAAACATACAGGAACTGAGTTTCAGTTAAAACATGTTTAGTAGACGCACTGAATTCACTGCTGATGACAACGGGATTCCGTCTTCTGAAAGTATTCAGCAAACCTCTCCCATTGATAATTATCTCAATTGATAATTCTACAGATTTTGTTTTCTTCTGCTTCAACCACACAAGTTGTGGTTTAAAGTATAGATAATATTACTGTATTTGGGGGAGAGTTTCACTGCATAGCCTAGGTTGGCCTCCAGTTCTCTGTGGAACCCAGGAGTCCTCCTGCTCCATCCTCCCCAATGCTGGCATGAGGCACCATTCTGGCTTTGGGGATTCTGTGAATTCCTAGGCCCAGGAGTACTGTGCTCAAGTATGGCGACTCAGATTTCAAGTGACCCTGACTGTGTCCCGGGCCCAGGCCTGTGCACCCCACCCACCCCATGTGCTCTGGGTAGATCAAGGAGGATTATTCCAGAGTCATCTCCTGACAGTCTTAAATATCTGGTCATCCTCCTGCAGTGTCAGATGCACAGACAAGTGGAAGTGAGAGGGACTCAGACAAAAAATGCCTCTGCAGACGGATGCTTTAGCATGAGTCCGAATAAGTCCTGGTCACCTTCTCTTAGGTCAGCTTTGGTACCGCATACAAAGGATGGGTTTGGTAGGGCTCACATGCTGACATCATCATCCTCCCAGTGGGGCTCACGTGCTGACGTCACCATCCTCCCAGTGGGGCTCATGTACTGACATCACCATGGATTTGATAGAGGCCACATGAGATGTCACCATCGGCTCGGTAGGGCCGTACTGACGTCAGCATGTGTTGACATGTCTCCTGTTCTCTTGCTCCTAGACAACCCGGCCCTGTTCTGGTTCTCGAGGCACATCTCTCTCTGGGGGAGCATCTCTTTCAACCTGGCCGTGTTCATCAACCTGGCAGTGGCCCTCTTCTACCCATTTGGGGACGATGGAGATGAAGGCAAGTGCTTATCTCGCTGCAAATGACGAGCACCTGAAAATGATAGAAATTAACCCTCGAGATTCATTCCTTAACTCCACAGAGCTTGAAACAAGAAACTTCGTTCTTATTGGATAGCTTTTTCTGTATTTATTGGAAGTAGATACTGAATGCAGAAGATGGAATACTATGGACAGTGTGAATGTTCTGTCACAGAAAGCTTATTCACAGCATAACTATTAGAAGCATCTCTGTTGGAAAATGAAACAGCACGATTGAGTTGCTTCAGCCTAGTTAGTATGATCAGAGTGCTTTATGTTATATTATCTCGGGGATTTAAATGAAAGTCTGTGTCCAAATATTGTGACTCAGTACTGACAATCCCAGTTCAGTTTTGTTGTTTTCTGTCTCGTCTAAGGGTTTTGTAATGAATATACCTGCAAAGAATATTTTGTGATTCTATAATACCATGAATTTGTGATCTCAGTTTTAGAAATGCACAGTATAAGATTGATTCTACTGATGGGTGAGAAAGGACTTCGATGAAGTGGTTTTATTAAGCTACTAATGTATGAGGATTAACAGGCAAAGACGGACAGGAGAAATTTTAAGTGAACCGGATGCTACAGTGGAAATACCCTGAGGGGTGGGACCTCAGGAAGTAAGTTCTGTTTAGGTTTGGCAAATTCCAAGGGAAAATCTTTTACAGGTGTGGGATAGACTCACCTGAGAAACTCCAGCGGGACTTGGGAAGAGAACGAGTTGAAAGCAAAGGAGAGAGATCAGCGAGCAGTAACCTTGGACTCTTGCATCTCATCTGTTTGTAGGACCCATGCTAGAATGAACGCAGTGCGCTTAGAACAGCGTCATGGCCATTGGGTAAAGTTTAGATGCTCTTGTTACAAGGTAAATGTTCTCACTGCCCTCCTAGGGAGGACGAGGAAAAATGAGTCAGCGACAGCCATGGACATTTCAGCAAATTTCAGACGAACTGAAGTAAGCAGCAGAAAAAATAGGAGTTCAAGAGCAGTGGCTATTTTACACTTTCCATGTCAGGTCACACAGGGGTCAAAGGTCACCTTTCATCACAGTTTAGTAATTCTAAGTAGAGCTTGCTGTGGTTTGGAAAGCAGGCCAGTGGCGGGGTTGTATAGAGGTGGAGTAGACATGTGAACTGCATAACGGTAAGGAAGTAGCACGCATGTGTCATCCAACACGCCAGGAGAGGTGGGACAGCTGTATCTGCCCCACGTCTGGTCTTCTTTGGTGATGATCTCGGACTAGAAGAACTTCTATGGAAGAAGCCCATCGAGAAATGATGAATTCATATCGCCTTCACACAGACCACTAAGGACAGATTGCAGAGTCCCAGCACGAGGTGGAGGTGATTCTCGGAATCGACTCATGCAAAGCCTTCATTTGGCAAATGAAGATTGCCCAGAGAGGCTGAAAGTGGCAGATCTCAGAGGAGAAGACTGGCCTTTCTGTCTCGAGCCCCCAGGCTTTTCTGTGTGGATGACGTGTGGAGGCAGGCAGAGAGCAGATGCCCCTTCATCCATGACCTCATTTCCTCTGTGCTCCATTCCAGAGAGTGTGAATAGCCTCTGCTGCCCTCTGTTGCCTATCAAATGCGGTAGAAACTGGAAGTGCTAGCCTTCTGAGTGGTGGCTCTTTGCTCCTTCAGAATGAGAACACTGGTACATTTTTAATGCCAGCCTGATGGGCAGTAGTTATAACCACAGTATTGATAACATCGCCAGTGGGTGGTTCTTTACCATTAGATTGGGTTGGGCAAGTGTTCAGCACTTTACGTACAGAACTCAAATCTTCCTAGCAAACCTGTGAAGTGAGTTCTTCATTCTCTGGATGATTCAGCTGAGGTTTAAGATTTGCTGAATAATTTGGAGTTGAGTATAGAGATACCTACTATTAATTATCTCACCGGGTGTTGCTGATAGGACTGGTCCTTAATCAAGGGTTTAGAGCCACATGTTTAGAGATGGTCCCTAGCCTCCGAAAGACATACCAACACAAGACTAGAAAGCAGGTCCCATCACTGAGTACAAAGGCAAACACCACTCTCGAAAAAGACTCTTAAATAGGATTTAACAGTAGGAGCCAAGATTGAAGCTTCGTCTCAGGGTATGGCGTGTGGGTGTGATTCTTAGTGCGAAGGAAAGCATGATCATTGGAGGGCGACATGGAACCCCATGATAAATCCAAATCATGTCACTATAGTTTGAGATGAGTTGTTTCATGACTACTTTATGAGTAAGGTTAAGGTTTTGGTCAGGGTTAGCTCATTCTCCAAGCCTTAGTCACACGCCATGCACATGCGTGGCTAGGAAGGTTGGAGAAAAAGTGTCACCTAGTAACTGTACTTGGCTATCAGCTCTGTCTGGGGAAGGAAAGTGCTGTGTGATGGTGAAAGCGTTTTTATGCTGGAGATTTTCAAACAGGATGAGAAATTTTCTCCAGAATCACCTTGAAGCTATCTGAAGATGGATTTCATGAACCTTAAAGTTCCTCTAATAGTACCTGAAAATTATGAGGACCTGTAAAATCAGAGGTTCTGCCTAGGAGAGCCCCCCCACCCCCACTAGAGAAGTCTGAGAAAGTTTTGAGGAAAAATGATTAATGGAATCACATTATAGTTTGTAGAACAGAATGTGAACCCAAGAATCCATATTAATGGTAAGAAGAGAGTTTTTCTTTAGAATAATGTCCAGTTAAGAAAGGGATGGTGGCAGTGGAATGTCACCATTTGTCAAACACTGGAGCTGTAGGAGTCCTCAATGTCTGCTAAGGGAAGGGGTGGTTTATGGTGGAAGGTGAGGGTGGTAAGTTTCTTTTCCAGTATCTTCCCCAATAGAAAGAAAAGCAGAAACTTCACAGTGGAGAAATTATTTCAAATACTCAGCCTTAATGTCACCAGGAGTAAGAGCACCCAGTGCCTGCTGACCCATGCTCTGAGGGGGACATGATGGAACCCGACAAAAATAAATAAATTGAGGAATATTTTTTAAAAACAAACAAGAGGTATTCTGCAGAATAATTTGAGCAGTACTCAAGCTCACAAGAGACAAAAACTAGAAACTCTTCAATTCAGAGAGCTATAAAAGACCTGAGAAGAAAGTGCAGTGTATGGTCCTGCTCCAGAGACAGGATGGACCGGCTTCAATCAGTCGGAGTAGGTTCGAGCGGCTCATGATATAAAGCTCCTGATATCAACCATCACAATGTGGGCATGCCAGGGGTTATCTTTGGATCTGGGCGAAGGGCCTGTCCTAGACCTTTCCAACCCCATACACTATACAAGCTGCTCCAGAGTCACAGAGATCAGTGTGACGGTGAGAGCCGAGGGGCTGGCAAAGGGCATGGACTGGTATGCGCTCTCCATGTGTAATTGGTGGTCTGAACTTTGTGCTACTGGAACTTTCTTATGCTGGAAGTCTGCTTTACACTTGGGTTACAGTATTAACCTAGAGAATAGCATCCTTCAATCAGGGTGATGGTGTGTGCAGATGTTAGCGGGGCGGGGGAGGGTGCTTCTGAGACAACCATTCTGAGAGGGCATCTTGCACCTTCTCCAGTAGATGGAGACTCTCCATTCACTGCATGGCTGACATGTCAGCTTATTATGCTGTGGCCATCTCTAGGATGTCTGTAGACTTGAGACCACCATGCCCGCTGTCCTGTCCTGGCAGAATTCCCAGTGAGTAGGAAGAATTTGTTCCATGGGATTTTTTTTTTCTATCTCAGCAGCATATGATTTCAGTATATATAGCTTTTTGTACATTTTAAGTGTAATTCTTTTTCCTTATAAGTATTTTTGTTAAGGAAAATACCTGCTTCAAGGTGATTTCAGTTCACTTAATTTAACAAGCATTGATGGGTACCACTGTGTGCCTGGCCCCATGCTTGGTGGAGAGGTGCTAAGATTAGTAAGCTGCCTTGTCCCCCCCGAGGAGCTCATGATCTAGTTAAAAGACCAAGGAATGAGGAAGGCACAAGACTAGAGACCGCCAGTGGATAGATGGATGTCAACCTTAGGTGGACTGAGGTAGAGGAAACGGGAGCAGCTAATGAGCCTATGTGGGTGGCAGGCGGCTGGGATGAGGAGTCAGACGGATGGGGCTAGGAGTCAGAGGCAGTGTGTGCTGCACAGGAAGCCATAAACAAATCAGTGTCAGATGAAGCCGAGTTCCAATATGTGAGCCAAACTGAGGTTTCCAAAGTGGCCATCTGAACTTTTTATATGAAGGACCGACTTCCTGTCTCTAAGATCTTAAAATGTATAAGGTAATTTCTAAAAGTCTTTTCTACTATATATAATAGATGCTTTTTATGGAAAGTTAATAGAAATAGATAAAACATTAAGAAGAGAAAATGTTTCCCTTGATGAGTAAGGATTGGCTTTGTGTGTGTGTGTGTGTGTGTGTGTGTGTGTGTGTGTGTGTGTGTGAGAGAGAGAGAGAGAGGGAGAGAGAGAGAGAGAGAGAGAGAGAGAGAGAGAGATACAGGGTCTCACTCAGTAGCCCAACCTGCAGGCTGGTCTGGAACTCAATATGTATCCCAGACTTGTCTTGAACATAGCCTTCCTTCTGCCTTGGCTTCTCACATGCTGGAAATATAGACTTGAGCCACCACATCCAGCTAGCATTGTCTTCAACAATCTTGGAACCTTCTCTGGGATGTCAGAGAGATTCCATTTTTTTTTTGAACATGGATCTTCAGATAGGATCCAGTCTGATCATTCTCATACACCGTAACTGCAGACTTCGTCAATTACTGAACGCCTTACGTGACTGTTAGGCTTATCCCTTCATTCCGTCAATGCACTTAGCACTGAGCTATATGCAAGGTGCATGCGAGACATTCTGGGTTTCTTATACAAAGGGATTAAGCAGATACCCAGTTCTAAATGCATAGCCGCACTTCTCTGTGCATGAAGGGGCGATGCCAGAACCCACTTGCTGACTGGGGAAGAATAGAGATGAAGATGTGGTTAACTGACCGGTTGCTGGTGATGATGTGTAGAATGATCTTCTGTGCCAAACCCCGGGCTTCCAGAATGTCACACCAAGACTCTGCTCATGAATTAACCTGAAGAATCTCATTATGGGCAGAACATTGTAAAACATGTCTTAAAGATGTTGCCAGCTTTAATGTATTCTTAACAGCAAAGCTAGGAGCCTGGGAGATGGCTCAGCAGTTAAGAGTATTAGTATTAGTCCTCTACAAGAGGACTGGGCTTCAGATCCTAGCACCCACATTGAGAGGCTCACACATCTGTGTAACTCCATTCCAAGGGATCCAAAACCCCTTTGCCTTTGGCCTCTGTGGATACCAACATATATATATATATATATATATATATATATATATATATATATATATACACATATACATATATATTCAGCTTCTCATGCTTGTGGGGTGAACATGTCACTGATTAGGCTACTACCCAGCTCCCTAAAGCTTTTATTTTCTCATGATTAAATAGCTTAACTTTTTTTTTAACTTGAGTTGGTCTTCAAGTTCACACATTCATACATACATTCCTATGTAGACATATGCATGTGTGTTTTGACAGTTAAAGCTTGTCTTTTATATAAGTGAAGTGTTCTAAAAATTGGATGTTTTTTTCCTTGGTCTTTTTGAGACAGGTTCTTCCTGTAGCCACGTTTGGTCTAGAACCCACTATGTAGACCAGGCTGGCCTTGAAATCACAGAGATCTGCCTACCTCTGCCTCCCCAGTGCTGGGATTAAAGGCATGCACCACCATACCCTGCCCTACATTGGATTATTTGTGAAGTTTTAAAAAAATATTTATGTATTTATTTACTCTTTGTGTGTGTGTATGTGTGTGTGTCCCCATCCACCTTTGTGCATATACATGCATGTGTGCATGAAGTCAGAGGACAACCTGCAGGAGTTGTCCTCTCCATCCATCCGGTGGGCTCCAGGGATTATACTCGGGTTATCCGACTTGGTGGCAGGCACCCTTAGTTGCTGAGCCATCTCACAGACCTAAACTGAATTCTTTAGAGGAATTTATAATGTGACAACTTGATACTGATGGTAAGTAACGAATTTGGTTAAATGGTACCCGATGTCCCATGATTTTGCTAGATGGAAAATGATCATTCATCATCAACTTTGACTTGATGGTCCAAGTGAGGTTCATCTATGAAAGTGTTTCACAAATGACTCCCGTAGGATAGAAGATGAAGAGTCCTCAGACTGAGGATAGAGTATTAACTAGCAAGCACTTAAGTAGCCGGAAATCAGCCCACGAACTTAGAGGAAATGTAACCAGGAGTACCGTGTTGTAAAACATTCCCTCTCGATCTGCAATGTCGCCCAGGTTGTTTTGCGATTCAGTGCACCATGGATTGACTGGCCTACATGAAAGACAAGTGATTATTGGCATTTCCGGTTGGTCTCAGTGAGAAGTAACCTCCTTGCATTTTCCAGGCACACTCTCCCCGCTGTTCTCGTTCCTTCTGTGGATAGCTGTCGCGGTCTGCACGTCCATGCTGTTCTTCTTCTCCAAGCCTGTGGGAATTCGGCCGTTTCTTGTTTCTGTCATGCTCAGATCAATATACACCATTGGCCTGGGGCCCACGCTGATCCTTCTTGGTGCTGCTAATGTAAGTGTGCTGCCTTGTGTTGCTGAGGAATTTAAGCGTGCTGGGTGCAGTGTGACCTGTGCTTTTGTTCATGAGTGCACAATAAAGCCTAATGTATAATGAGTCTAAATTAATAGGGTTATCGTTTGTGTATTCTTCAAAGAGAAAGAGAGAAAAGATGCATGCCACGTGATGAATATTTAAGAAGCCGCGTTTGCCGTGTGGCCCAGTTCTGCCGTCTGTTCCATCCAGTCCAGTGTTAATGTCTCTCCCCGATCCCTGCCATTCTTGACAGAATTGACCCCACCAAGCTAACACTCAAAATTGGCTTCTAAATCATCCTAGAAAGACTAAATTATATTCAGTAGAATTTAAGAAGTATCCTTTATCAAATGATCTGAAGAATGACAAAGGTTGTCAGCTTAAAAAAAAAAGTGAAATTGGGCTCCTTTTGCGTGAGAAGTTTCAACAGACTTATAAGAGACGTGGACAAGATTAATGTCTTTTACCAAGTTTTGGGATATCACGACAAGGGGCAGCTCAGACATTTTAGTTGTGTGAGTGTAGAAGGGGGACTGGGGTTCTGGGGTTCTCTGCGATGGACCAAGCGAGTCATGGGCAGAAAACGTTTTGTCAAAGAAATTAAACTTTGAAGGAACTCTGCGTCAGCTTTATGCAAGGCATAGCTATAAATGGTTAAGAAGAAAAATCATTAAATTTATGAAATACAAAATGGGCAGAAATCACAAATATTGTTAACATATCAACCTACCAAATACCTGAAGCACTCTTTGTAACTCTCACTGATTTCTAATTCAGCATCCCGTATGCTGGTTCCTGTGGGTAGGAATTAACTCCCATACCACAGTGTATAGTAATTGATCTTATACCCTGGGATATATAGGAAGTTAGTATTTAATGATTATATCAACTAATTGGTGAGTGGCAGATATTTACTGAAAATGAGCAAATTAGTCAACCAAACTTAAAAATTATAAAGTTGAGGTACCATGGTGGGTTCTGTGTCTCAGAACTTCTGACTTTGATTTTATTATAATGTTTCAAACATTAGATTTTATGCATCTGATACTTCTCAGTTAACTAGCTCATTCAAAAAAAAAACCCACCTTCTTAATTACTACAAGTCTAGAGTATACTATAGCTCTAAGGAAATCTGTCAGTCAAGGGTTCTGTAAAGAACCAAACACACCCTTTTCTAGGTTTCTTGAGAACTGAAGCTACCAAATCCATGTATGTCATCCAGTCCTTCCAGATCATTCCATCTCAAATGTTTCTGTGCAATCCCATCCCCACAAACTATTCCTTCTCCATATTGGTACAATCCGGTCCTAGTTCATTCTTTCTCTGTGTTGCTGTGTTGCTGTGGTGTTGGAGGAATAGAGCACTTGCCTAGTGTGTGTGAAAACCTGAGTTCAATCCCTAACACTGGAAAGAAAATCTTTTGCTGTTGTTGACATCATTAAGAGTCTTGTAAACTTCATTTTAATAACTATAATGTTTACTTTTAAACAGATTCCTGGTTCATAATACGGATTCTCTATAGCCTGTTTTATTGTTTATATTCTTTATAATAAAGGAAAGCACCGTAAATATAAGTAAAAGATTTTCTTCTCAATGGTAGGAATTGAACCCAGGGTCTGATATCTATTAGGCAATTGCTCTACCCCCAACTCCACAGTGAAATAGCTTTTAACATCTTCTAAAGACATCCTACTTATAATGCCTTTTTCTGTTTCTATAATACCTGGAATGTTGTAATTCTCTTCATGGATTTGTCTTTCTTGGGCTTATTTTAATGGGGACATGCGAGAAATCGACCTCCCCATTTTGCAAGGAGAAGTCAGTGGAGCTTAGTGGAGACCTGGTCTGTGAACAGAACCCACAGTGTTCAAGTCTAATAGCATCGCATCCTTAGGTCTTACCTTAGTCATTTTCTAGGTGGCCACATGCCACTGTTGATCTGTGAGACCGAGTCCTGAGATTAAATCCCATCATGTGCTCAGTAGACATACAGGATCAGTTACGTACTCTGAGCGGACACTTTCTTCTCTGTCTCTGCCTCTCTGTCTCTGCCTCTCTGTCTCTGCTTCTCTCTCTCTCTGTCTCTCTCTTTCTCATACACCACACCCCACAGTTTTTTCCTTACTATGGTCACTGAATGCCCCTAACTACTTTTGGAATCCGTTTAGTCACAGAAACACAGAAGTGCTCCTGCGCTGCTGTCTAGTGAGGTGGGCAGAACTACTGTCCACACCTCCTGGTTTATAATGTTTTGCTGACAATTAAAACGAGTTCCAGGGTGATTTTGACTACATGTAAATTTTTCTTTTCATACTGACCTAAAAACATTATCTTGTCTGGCATGGTGGTACATGCCTTTAGTCCCATCACTCGAGAGGCAGAGGCAGGCCGATCTCTGTGAGATCAGGGCCAATCTGGTCTACGTATCGAGTGCCAGGCCAGCTGAAAATACAGGAAAACTCTGTCTGAAAAGTGACCCCCCACCACCAAAAGACAAAAGCAAACAAAAAACCTCTATTACCTAAGGTATTAACGCTGTTAGCATGGAGATTTTTTAATGAAATAATATCATTTTTATTAGTTAGAAGGTTGATTATCATGGTTGATGAAAATGTGCTGTGTTTGGAAATAATGAATTCAGTGTCCTTTTCAATAAATAAGCAGACAGCCTTTTTTTCCCCCACTTTACAATTTATTCCTGGAAAATAGGTCATGTTTCTCCACAAGAACAATGTAAGATGGAGCTAGATACTCTGATCAGGGGCAAAATCTCAAGTAAGACTCAAGGACTAACATAAAAGCAGGATGTTACATAGGCTTATGGGAGCCAGGCTGCATCTCAAGACTAACTCAGTTCCAGGTGCTTCCTTATACACATGAAGGAACAAAGTCCCAGAGAAATGTAAGGGTGTGCTGGGCGGGAAGTTAGTGCCCTAGACGGCATGGCTTCCATCTAGTCCAGTGTCTTTATATTTTGTCACAAGATAAAAGTCCTGCGACGTCACATCCTCCCGCTGTAGAGTATATCTGATGATGTTAACCCGCTATTTAATTTCTATACCTGATGATTCTCTTGCTTCATCAGACCTTCATGAACAGCAAACATTAATTATATTTTGGCTTTAAGGAGAGCTCTTGGTCAGTCATTTGGATGGAATGTCATTTTGAATGACTGTCCAGGAAGCTTGCATGGATGCTGTTTCTCTTCCCTGCCTCTTCTCCACTACCATACAAGTCAGCCCAACAGAAATTACTCCATGGGCAGCGCTGAGGAATAAACAGAAAAAGGAAATAACGTGGGCAGGGATGGCCGCCTGTGTCACTATTTCTGAGCTGGTCCTACCCGCCTGGAAGCACTTGGTACCTTTGTTTGACCTTGTCTGCATGGACTCTTGTCACAGCAGTGAGCACCTGCAGAATGGCCTCACAGTGTGAGCCAGGGAAGGACTGGTTAGATGTTGTCACTGCCATGATGGCGTGGACAGGGAGAATGTGTTCACAGCTGCCTAAAAAAATCAAATTACAATTTCTTTATTCCAGAGAAACCAGAGTTCAAGTTCTTCTGACCCAGGTCATTTGTTTGGCCTAGACATAATGCCTTAAATCACAAGGACACTTTCCATTTCTGAGCTCTCCATAAACACGTCACCCGAGTTCCAGATGTCCTCCAGACAGCATAAGCACCCAGCTATAGGTCCAGGTTCAGAGATAAACAAATAGAAAGCCACCTCTGGAGACAGCACAATCTATTTTTTATGTTAAACGGACAAGTCCCTTTTAGGCAGAAATATGCCTCATCTTGGACATTATTTAGCTGAAGCACATCGATCTTTTTGAGAATTTGAATCCAGCTGATTACTTCTGAATGCATTGGGTTTAGAAACAGTTTTCCTGCGTGATTTTTACTACTCAGTTTAGAGAACCCAGAAACAACTTATAAACCACTTACCTGGATCATATAATTCACCCTTGTGAGAAGCTAGTTTTTAATTTATGTTTATAGAACTTATTTTTCTATCATATTGATGAGCCGTCATAGACAAATCAAGATAAACAGTGCAAATTGAGACATTCATTGCTCAAACACACTTCTAAAAGAAGCAACTGGACATTACTCCACCAAGCACTTGACTTCTCCCCTTGTTGTGGGTTCAGTTTGTTGTCAAACGGTACACAGCTCTGTGTCCTATATTTATTCCTTAGATTTTCTGGTAATTTTCTTCAAATACCCAACTCACTCTTGAACGGTGACTCTTAAGGACTCCACTGTACCTAACTTTACTTAGTTGTGGAGTTAGCTGTTGATGGTGAATTTATAAACAGTGAAATGAGGCTTTCTGTTTGACATTCACTGACCTTCTTAAGAAGATGGAAGGGGTGAGTTCCTGAGAGAACTGTCAGCCAGCTGAGAAATGCAGCCTTCTGATTGCTGTCTTGTCGTTTGCTTGGCCTGTTCCCACCACACAATATTACCAGTTTTTTTTTTTTTTTTATTCTGTCTGTATTGATTGGGACTTCAGGAGATAGATGGAAAAGATTTTCCACCCTCTCAAGTTTGCTAACACTGGTTTATATATAGATATATGTTTATGAATATTTATAAATTACATTTATATTATTATATAATATATATTAAATATATATGCTTATAAATCACTGTTGGAAAGAGCATCCTATTTTTCCTAAAGTTATAAATATATAGTTATAAAATATAGAAGCAACATTTCAAGAGTCATTATAGTAATTAATTGCACACCATTGTCTAGCCTTCTGAAGACATTAGTGGGATAAGACCTTTCCATTCCAGTTTTTCCAAAAGCAACCGTTGGTGCCTCCTGTTGTCTGAACCAAGTTATCCAAGACTCGGAGGAGTCTGGACTTACAGGCATTTGTCTCACGGCAGAGACAGCTGTCCTGATCATTCTGTCCCTGGAACTCCCGAAGGAAACAGCTCTTGCTTCTGTTTGTTTTTATCTGCCTGTATAGAAACCACCCAAAAAATGATAGGGAGAAGCTATAAAGGAAAATTACAGGCTTATAAACAGTAGTTATAACAGGGTCTTCTCCCCTAGGTGAGAAAATCGCAGGCTTATGAACAGTAGTTGTAACGGTCTTCTCTGGGTGAGTAAAGTCTGAGACAGTAAAACCTCATTTCTCTCCTTCTTTAGCTTTGTAATAAGATCGTATTCCTGGTGAGTTTTGTGGGAAACCGAGGCACATTCACTCGAGGGTACCGGGCCGTCATCCTGGACATGGCCTTTCTCTACCACGTGGCCTACGTCCTGGTTTGCATGCTGGGCCTCTTTGTCCACGAGTTTTTCTACAGCTTCCTGGTGAGTAGGGGGCTTGGGGAGGTGAGGACACAGGATGGGATGGGATGATCACTACTGAAAATACTCAAAACACTTGGGGCTCAGCATTGACTATTTTTTAAATAGAGCCTGACATTTAGGACAAATCCTGTTATTTTAGAATTTCCTAGGGACGGTATAGATTATCATTTCCAGGCTTTTCTCTGGGAAGTAGTGTAGGGAGTGGAGGTTTATATTTCTTCTCTGAGAAGCAACCAACTTCCCCTCCTCGTGACCCAGTCTTCATAAAGCAAGCTGCTTCAGATTTCAGCCATGTAATATTCCCTTTAATTCACATATCCTTCATCTGAGTGTGTGGAAAAATAAGGATGTGTGTTCCTGACTGCTGCAGTCAGTGAATTTCATTTATAAGATCCCATGTTATGTTAGTCATTACAGTGTCTTCTAAGTAAAATGCAGGGGACAAATGGTGCCCAAGTGAGGGACCTGCTAGCTCTTGGCTTATGTCCCCACGCTAAGCTTATCTGCATGTATTTCAGTCTTTAAGTCGATTTTGGATGTTGGGACTTGCTTCACTTTGTAGCCCAGGCTGGCCTCAAACTCAGTCTTCTTGCCTCAGCCTCTGGTGCTAGTCTGCCCTGCCTCCAACTTGACATTATTTTTTGAGCACTCTAGCCCTCAGCTGTCAGTCCTCTTTTCTACATATGGGTTTCATAGTCATGAAGGAGGAAAGAGATCAGTATGAAAATGTGATTTTTTTTCCCTCTGTGTCTGTGTGTGCATGTGTGTGCATTTGTGTGTGTCGAGTATGGGTGTGGTGCAGCTCAAGGGTAGAAGGCGGAGACTGCTTGGGTGCCAGTCCTCCCTCCCACTTTGAGGCAGTCTCTTGTTTTGTTGATGCGTATGCCAGGTTAGCTAGCTGTCCCAGAGAGTCCAGGGACTCTCCTGTCTCCACCTCTTCAGTCCCCATTACCCACCCCCCAAATCAATATGCTTTCCTTATTGTGAGGACAGTGACATTCCCTTGTCCACACTATGAAAAGACCCACAATTTAGATTTCCTTTTTAGAAATAAACAGAAAGAACCAGCCGCTTGTCCAGTGTCAACGCCTCTGCATGCCGGTGTGTGAGCATAGGACACGGCCCAGAAACATGTTCTCCAGCCAGCATCCTAGGGCCTTCAGAAAGCTGGAAGCTTTCTCTAGAGCCCATTGCAAGATCTACTCAAGACAGCATTGCGTTAAAATAAAGGAAAAATCTCCTTTGTGTCAATTAGAGTTTAATATGTTGGGGAAGCAGAGCGTTGACAATCTAGAGGTTGAGTCTGAATTAATTAATTTGTCATTACTAAAGAATATTGACTTTATTTCTAACAATAGCTGTACTTTTCAGGATATAAACAGGTAGGAAATTGGTTAATTAAAAAACAAGTTGACTGCCATCAAATAACGGCTTCCTAAGGTGAGACTCCACAGCAGTGATTTGCAAGACTGCAATTAGAGAGGAAAGCATGTGTATGACTCAGAGCTCAAAACAACACGGGCTTCTGAAAGGATGTGTGAAGCCTAATCGATAATTGCAGCCCAGACAGAAACTCTGAGTCTTGTCCACAGACAGCAAAACACAAATTCCAGTCAGTTTTAAAGATGTGATTCAGCTTCAAACAGATATTTAGA
Organism: Eospalax fontanierii; assembly: GCA_035773235.1. Taxonomy (NCBI): domain Eukaryota; kingdom Metazoa; phylum Chordata; class Mammalia; order Rodentia; family Spalacidae; genus Eospalax; species Eospalax fontanierii. Next base: position 15,788,766 of record CM069551.1, read on the forward strand.
CTTTTGTGAAAATGAATATAATTGTGCCTTTTCTTTTTTAACATTTTATATTGTGTGTGCGCATGTGTGTATTGTCTCTCTGTAAGTGCACCTATGTCATACAGTGCCCACAGAGGTTGGAGGGGTTCATCGGATCCCCTGGGACTAGAATTAAGGATGGTTGTTAGCTGCCATGTGGGTGCTGGGACCTGAACCTGGATCCTCTGCAAGAGAAGCCGGTGCTCTTAACCACAGAACCATCTCTCCAGCCCCTTATTTTGTTTCTCTTAACCACTTGGATATAATAAAACATGTCCTTGCAATTCATTTCAGTTTTATAATCTAGCACTGTATAAAATGGTTCTAAGTTTGGCTACAGACAGTAGGCAGATGCTTGTGTTCCTGACTAGTGAACAGATTTTTCTACTACTAAGGAAAAAAGAATCATAATCTTAGAGGAAGTGGATCAGGAAAATTGTCTATTACTGTTCTGTTTACAGATCTGTTTCCAAAAGCATATACTAACAGAGATTTTGTCCTCCTTGAAATATTCATTTAGTAAGGGAAAAAATGTCTGCATTTCTCATATTTTTCGAATTTCAGACCTTTTCTATTGCATCAGGCTCATAATATTGTTCTTCTAATTTAATTTGAGTTCTTCACTTGAGCAGTACAGTCAATGATTCTGTCAGGTATCTGTAAACTAGGTGGGTCTAATGCTATGCTTTCTAAATGCGGGTGAAAGTGCGCTTTTCTACAGTGAGTGAAGTGATATAACATTAATTAGGAAGGCAATGAAAGCACATTATATGCTACATTCAATTGTCTTTGTTGAAAAGCTGTGGATTGCATCTTACAGCTTACATATTTGGGTTCATTTTTAAAACAGATTTATTTTTTGTAGTGAGTGTTTTGCCTACATGTATGTACTGTGTATCATGGGTGTTCAGTGCCCAGAGAAGCCAGAAGAGAGTGCCAGAACCCCTGACACGAGTTGTGGGTAGTTGTGAGCTATGTGGATGCTGGGAACTGAACTGGGGTCCTTCACAAGAGCAGCCAGCACTCGACTCCACAGCCCCATTTTGGTTCACTGTTGGTGTTTTAGGTTATTCGTTCACAGTCAACACTGCGTTTCTGTCTGCCTGTGTAAGAGTTACCTTGCGTTTATCTGCTTTTTTGCCATCGACCTTTGTTCTGGTTTCCTACATGCCCACAGCTTTTTGATTTGGTGTACAGAGAAGAGACTCTGCTCAATGTCATCAAGAGCGTCACTCGGAATGGCCGCTCTATTATCCTGACTGCAGTGCTGGCCCTCATCCTGGTCTACCTGTTCTCCATCATTGGGTTCCTTTTCTTGAAGGATGACTTCACCATGGAAGTGGATAGACTGAAAGACAGAGCTCTAGTCACAGGTCAGTCACAGGCCGAGCTTCCCCTGACACTTGTGACTTGTACACACCTTGTTTGTGGGGCTTCCAACAAATCCTAATTGATAGAATTTTCACTTTCATTCTTGTCAAATGGGACCTTGCTTGGCATTGTTATGGTCAGAGGGCAACACGTCCTCCATGCTCCAGGTGCTCGAACACCTGGTCCCCAGCCGCTGGAGCCATCTTGCTGGAAACTTTAGAAAGTGGAGCCTTGCTGGGGGAAGTGGGTCACTGGGGTGGGTGGGCCTTGAAGGTTGACAGCCTGACCTCACTGAGTGTCAACACAGCGTGACTATTTCACACAGCCCTGCTGCCCACCTCAGCGTTCTGTGTCTCTGTGTCTCTGTATTTCTGTGTCTTTGTATCTGTTTCTCTGTGTCTCTGGATCTCTGTGTCTCTGTCTCTCTTTGTCTCTGGATCTCTGTGTCTCTGGATGTGTTTCTCTGTGTCTCTGTCTCTCTGTGTCTCTCTGTCTCTGTATCTCTGTATCTCTGCGTCTCTGGATCTGTTTCTCTGTGTCTCTGGATCTCTTTGTTTCTGTCTCTCTGTGTCTCTGTGTTTCTATATCTCTGTGTCTATATCTCTGTATCTCTGTCTCTCTGTGTCTCTGTATCTCTGTCTCTGTGTCTCTCTCTGTCTCTATGTCTCCATGTCTTTGTCTCTCTGTGTCTCTGTCTCTGTCTCCATGTCTCTCTGAGCTGTTAGCCAACACAGATTTTCTTCCTCCAGTTGCTTGTTCTTAGGAATTTGACCAAAGCAGTGAGAAAAGTCATGAACACAGCCTCAGAATCATGGCTTGACCCAACCTGGACGTTATGTCATTGTGGACTGGGAAATACACAAAAGCTGTCTTCTGTATGACTTACTTCTCTGTGTCTGTGATAAAACACCATGACGAAGGCAATGTACAGAAGGAAGAGTTTATTTGGACTCAGAGTTCCAGAGGGGACGAGAGTCCATCAAGGCAGGGGGCACAGGAGCAGGCAGCAGGGGGCACAGCAGCAGGCAGCAGGTAGCAGGCAGCAGGCAAGGGGCAGAGGCAGGAAGCTGAGAGCTCACCTCTCGAAGTTCAAACATGAAACAGAGAGGGCAAGCTAGAAGCGGGGTAAGGCTATGAACTCTCAAAGCCTGCCCCCAGTGACATGCTTCCTACAGCAAGACTGCACCTCTTAAAGCTTCCATGACACCCTCAAACTGTGCTACCACCTGGGCAGCAAGTGTTCAGATAATGAGCCACACATTTGAGCTCATTTCTCGTTCAAACCACCATGTCATCCAAGCTCGGTTTTACGAGAATGTTGCGGGAATGTGACCACATTCCACCACTTCAGTGAGAATCTTCTTTCCTGTCTCCACAGAGAGTAGCACTTGGCACACTAGGAGTATCACCCAACCGTCATTTCACGTGTGACCGATGACATGATATTTAAATAATTTAGTGATAAATGCTTTGATTTGGAAACCATCAGATAGGTTTTAGAAGACAGGCTTAAGACCCTGTGATTAAAGGACCCAATTGGTCCGTGTGTGACAGCCAGAATCCCTGTATGAAACTGCTTGACATCTCTGGACTGCTTAAACATCATGTACGGTCACTGTGTGGCTCATGGTGGGAGGGATTATTCATTACTTATTTCTGACTTCTTATTTCTACTTGTTAGTTTTTTATCTTTCATACCTTTAGTTGTAGTAGTTAGATTCTTTTATTGTCCTTCACACGTGTACACACACACACTTACTATGCTGGATAAAAAACATAGCTCTGTATTTTACAGAGAGATTTGTTTTGAGTGATTACACTAAGTATAGTTTGCAGAGAAGGGAGATTACAGAAAGATGTACATCCTATTAAAGCCAAGACTGAAACACACTCTCCTAAACCATTAAACTTAAAGCTAAGCTTTAATTAGTAGAAACGTAAATGACAGTGTTTGTCTTTAACAAACATTTCTTAATTATTAAATTGATCGTGTATGGTAATATCTTTCCTAAGCTTATGAGATACTGCCTGGTATTTAAATCCATTAGTGAGTCCAAATTACTGAAACCCAGAAGAGAGGCATCAGCTACATCAGTGAAAGTTATTAACTGGAGCTGTTCTGGAACTCCATGCCTGCACGTTACCCTTGTTCTCGGGAGAGTAGAATGTTCTATTGGTACCTGTTGCTCATTAAACACTACTGGTTGAGACTCACAGGCAGGCTGATCAGGCTTCCCCTCACAACTATGAAAAAATACCCGAGAGTAGATCACCACAAGGAAATGGCTTACTTTGGCTCATGGTTTTCAGTAAACACTCTCTTGACCCCTCACTTTGGACTTATGACAAGATGGAACGCCGCAGCTGAGCAAAGCTACTCACCTCAGGTCACCGCGGGTCACTTCAGGTGGCTGGGAAGCCAATACAGAGAGGGAGAGCTGGTGTTCCAGTCCCCTCTTCAAGGGCAAACCCCAATGGCCGCACTCCCCCGCACTAGGCTCCATCCCCACAGTATCTATCTGCTCCACATGCGGGTGACCAAGCCTTCACTGATGGCCTTTGGGGGGTATTTGAGAGCCAAACCATGACAACAGGTGCTCCATATTTGAGGAAATGTGCCCGGCGCTCCAGTTCTACCAAACTCTTTGGGAGCTGTAAATCTTCTGCGCTCAGAGATCTTCATGACTCTCAAGATTAGGGCCTGGCCACATTTTGTGGTTCAGTAGGGAATGCATTTGTAAAATGGAAACATTGTAATTTATGAAGTCAAACATACACCTTAGTTACTGTTTTCTTTTAAAAAATTATTTGGTAAATATTTCATATTTTTAAAGAGGAAGTTGATGCTATAATACCAATGTATTTTCTGTAAAAATAGGAAAAATAAAAAAAGGCACATGCCTTTAAACCCAGCACCTGGGAGGCAGAGGCAGATTGATCTGTGAGTTCTAAGTGGACTAGGGCTGGGAGGTCCCTGTCAAAAAATAAAAATAAAAAATAGAAAAAAATAAACCAAATAAAGAACACTACCTAAATTTTTAAGCTCTTCCTTTACTGAAAATACTTATGTATAGAAAGCCTTTAAGTAAAACTTTTGTAAATACTATGAAAATGTCACACATGGGAAGATAACAGTTAAACTCCAGAGTCTTTGTTGGTTGAAAGTTTTTGTTTTGTAGATTAAGAACCTATATGAAGCCCTAGTCAAAACAGCTTTGCTTCCACATTTTAAATTTCTTTTCTAGACTCATGTAGTAGTGTCTGTTGCTATAGCAGATTACTTGTGGCTTAGTGGTTTACAAAGAACAGAGGTTCAGAGCAGAGGGAACCTTGTGAGACAACCAAACTAGACCTCACAAGTCTCACTAGGGACACAAGCCAGTAACCCATGAATGTATTGATGAAATGAATAAGGAAAAAGCCCCCTCAGGGTCCCACCTCTCAGCCTTTCTCACCAGGGCTTCAGTTTCACTTTCTGTGTTGATGAAGGTCTCAGGACCACAGCAGGATCTTGGTTGATACATATTGTTGAGTTCATTCTTTCAGTCAGTGAGCCCTGTTGACCCACAGAGCTGACTGTGTGTGTTGAGTGACGTTATGGAGGCTAACACACCCAGGGGGACAAGTGACATTGTGGGTACAAAAGGAGGCAGTCCTTCAGTGAATGTGAAGTGGTGGTCAGAGGTGGGAGCAAGCGAGGCGGTGGAGAGTCAAGACTGGATGGCGAGTGCCTCGCAGAGCACGGGTGAGTGGCAGAGGCGAGCAGGAGAACCCGGATCCGCAGGAGCGTCCCACATCCCTGGACCAACACTTACCAGCACCTGCATGGCACCCCATCCTTCATGCCTCTACCTGCTCCATTTACAGAGTCTGCTTCTTTCCCTCAACACAGTTTTCTGAGTTGAACTTTGTTTCAGACAAATAGAAAGGTCACTAGTTTCTTTTTTAATTTGTTTTTATCTATATGAGTGTTTTGCCTGCGTGTATGTAGGTGCACCATATATGTACAATGCCCATGTAGGCCAGAAGAGGGCATTGACTCCCCTGGAACTGGAGTTATGGATGATTATCAGTTGCTAGATCCCATATAGGTGCTGGGAACTAAACCCAGATCCTCTGCAAGAGCAGCTAATGCTATTAAAGACTGAGCCATCTTTCCATCCCCAAAGTCACTATTTTCTATCCCATCTGGGCCTGTGGGATAGGTACAGATGAACTGGTTCCCAACGACTACAGAAGAAGAGATGGATCCCGAACAGGGATCTGACTGAGGAGTCTTCCTTCCTTGGCTGTTCGATGCCTTTTTTTCCCTAAGGGCCATCCTTTATTGTGAAAGCTGCCACCACTTATGGTCCCTACTTGGCCGTAGGGCCTGGTGGCTCGAGCTGTGGACTGCCCATTGCTCTGGGAAGAGGCATTCCTGGCACCCCAGGTCAGAACCTTGAATGCATCTGGCCACAGAAACATTGGTAAGCATGGTGGTTTGGGTCTCAGAGTTATTAATACTTTATCTCGGCCACAAAGTATGAGAAGCTTTTAGTGGGTTGGCCCATGAATCCATCTCAATTTATAAAATTGCTTTTACTGCAAACTAACTTACTACAAGGCTGCAGAAACACAGCTGAGATGGAGTGCAAGTATCTGAGATGCAGATACGTGCCTCCCTGGCTCGGTGTTTACTCATCGTTTGCTTACGTGCCTGCATCCCATATTCTACTCTGTCTTCCCAGGTAATCATGGAGTTCCTACCATGACCTTATCTTCCATGATGGGAGCCTGCCAGAAGGAGAACTGCTCACCCACAATACCAGCCTCAAACACAGGTCAGTACTGAGAACTCCACAGTGATGTGAGGCTGATCCCTCTGAGGTTTTCTTTGATGTGGTATTAGGCCTATGGAGGTTGATCTAGGACTTTTGTGGTGGGTTGAAGTGGAAAGATAGAGAGTAACAGATCCAGAAAGATGCAAGTGCAGAAAGGGTTCTCCGCCTGTCACTCTGCACTCCTCAAGTCACGTCTGTTCGTAAGAACGCAGCAGATTGCCCCTGTGCAATGTGCCACCTCCATGTGGCAGCCCACACTAAGGGGTCTCCTTCAGAGTGCTCGGCCTCGGACATGGACGTGACTGCATGGCCTCGGACCCAAGTGTGGGAGGCCTTGATGCACAGTCTGCCATGGACGTGAGAGGGCATGGGGTTCTCACTCCAGACACTTGTCTGCAGTCTGGACGTGCCACACCAGCCTGCTCAGATAGGGTTTGATACGTGGATTTCCTGAATGTTGTTCAGATGGCTTGCAAAGAGAGAGAATGACTGAATGAGCTTTCCTCCACCTCCTCAGGAGCAAATGGAACCAGGCACCTAAAATAAGTTCTTCTCAGCCCTAATTGTTGTCTTAGGATGTGGCAGGAGCCTGGAAATATGACATGGTAATACTTCCTAAATCATGAAGAAACTGGTCATCTGCTTCTTGGTGATGCAACAGAAATTTGAGAGATTTGTGTCTTTTTTGTTTGGTAGGTGAGGTATTATAGATGGAGCCCAGGGCCTCCTTCATGTTAGGCAAGTGCTCTACCAGCAAGCTACATCCTCAGCCCTTCTGATAAGACTGTGTATCTTTAAGTAACTCCAGAATTGTCATACATAAAGAGGAATGGATTCAGTGGGAGGAGATATGTCGACAGAGGGCAGGATTGGGCCCAGAGCAGCCAAAGGACGTGAACGCTAAGCACAGTATGAGGATGAAATACGTTTCTTGCAGCTCACAGTGGGAGTGCCTCCTCTCTTAAGTTGCCTTTCCCCCAGAGATATTTGACTGTTGCTTGGGAGAGGAAAATGAATGATCCCTTCCACTAACTAAATATTTCAGGCTTTCCGATCTGAAGAGAGAACTGAACACTTGTAGTCACTTCATCTGGTGTCTCAACAGCTACAGGCGTTGTGAGAAGTTTCCAGCAGGATTTCTTTTCCCGAGTCCCAGCCAAGGCTCACAGTAAGAACCAGTGCCTCTCACGTTACGTTCCACTGCGGAGCTCTGCGTTCTTTAAACTCATACACACGCGTCTTTGGTTTTAAACACCTCTTGTTTCTCTAGCCTTGCCCACGGGTTCCAGCCGTGGCTCTTGGAATGACACTGCTAGGCAGGTAACTGAGCGCTGTGGTTTCACGCCGGACTCCAGAGACATCTCATATTCTTTACTTTTATTAATTTTTTATTTTTAATATATTTCTATTGAATTGTTGTGGATTTCAGACAGTACATCTTAGTCGTATTTAGTCCCCAGGCCTGATCTGCACCCCCATAGCCTGCCCACAGGATTTACTGCACTTTGTGATCTACCTTAAGTTCTATCAGGTCGCGTCTGTTTACCTACATGTCCCTCGGTGTGAGTGCATCCACCGAGCCTGTTTGACCCGTCTACCATCACTCCCTTAAAAAAAGATCAATTCTTCCTCACCCAGCAGTGCTCAGCTGCCAAGAGTTCCTTGCCAAAGCCGTGGCTTCCCGCCCACTCCCCCGGTTCTGTGCTGGCCTTTTTTGTGATTGGTTGAGTTTGGATGGTCTTGTGCGTGCTGCCACCTTTGCTGTAAGTTTACATGAGGAAGGTCCCAGGAACCCAGAGGACTCCTTTCCTTGTGGCCGTGCACCTCCTCCAGCTTTAAAACCTAATAAACACAACAACGACCCATCCAGCAACGTGTATCGGTGCCACAAAGGCGCATTCATCTTGGGGGTAATCAACAGCTACCTGGAGCCCACTCAGTGGGAGGGAACTCACATGTGATACTGCAAACATAGCCAGATACACATGGCTGGAGAGGTTACCGAGCCTAGAGAAAAACCCAAGTCTGTCATACTCTTTTTTTTTTCTTTTAATATTTATCTTTATTTTTATTTATGTGTATGACACGTGTAGTGAAGACCAGAAGAGAGTATTGCATCCCCTGGAGCTGTAGTGACAGGCAGTTGTGAGCTGCCTGACATGGGTGCTGGGAACCAGATTGGAATCTTCTGCAAGAACAATGTGTGCTCTTGACTGCTGAGCCATTCCACCTGCCCACCTCACACTCTTCACCTGCCTTTGCCAACTCTTGATGAAAACACAACTGTTTGGTGGGTCATCTGTTAAGCCATAACTACCCATCCTGAGTTCATATAATAGGGAGTTTGTGAAGCCACACACTTATTTCTGTATATTTCTACCAACTCATGATGCTAGGGGGTCAGAGAGTCTCCTGTGAGTCGGCTGGGAGTGTTTGAATGTGATGATATCGAGGTTTTGGCCCATCTGTTCTAATGTACCGTGAACCTCAAGACTGCTTTTTGGATCCTGATTCTGTCAAGCAAAAACATAGTTCTTCCCTGTTATATCATCCTTTGATAAGCTCTACATCACCTCTACAGAGGTGAGGGACATCTGACACATCACCCATTTTTATATAGTGCCGGGCTTAAGAATGCTTATAACATTTCTAACTTTTTTGAAAGAAAAGATACAATAGAAACTAGATAGGATCTATAGACCCTAAGAAGTTTTGTCTGAATCTTTATAGATCCCATATGTAGCCTTAATCTACAGTGCCGGTCTGTGCTTCTTTGTTTGCTTTATTTGTTTGTTTGTTTAAAGACAAGGTAGCCTCAGTTGGCCTGGATCTCACTGTGTGGACCAGCTTGGCCCGGATCTCACAGAGCTCCTCCTGCCTCTGCACTGCTGGGAATACAGGTGTCTACCACTGCACCTACTTTGGTCTAAGCTCTTGATCCTTCTCTTCTCCCCACAGCATCCTTCTAAGGACCCACTTGAGTATCTTGTGTTGGCCTCACAGCAGTTTTCTGAATTTGTCTCTATCTCAAGTTCATGTCTTCAGATGGCCCTGTCTCTTGTCTTCCCAGTCTTTTAAAAATCACCAGGAGCTGTTCTGAGAGCTCAGGGTTAGTTTCAGTGACTGGGTAAAACTAAACAGCTCTTAGGGTCTGTGGCTGCTTTGACCTTGGCTTATTATCACCAGCACAGATTACTTACCTCCTTTGGGATTCAACAGTGTTTCCTTCCCTCCTCCTCTCCCTCCCTCCCTCCCTCCCTCCCTCCCTCCCTCCCTCCCTCCCTCCCTCCCTCCCTCCCTTCTTCCCTTCTTCCTGTCCTCCCTTCTATTTCCTTTTGTCTTATTAAGTTTATTTCCCATGCTTTGATGGGCAGGGTCTGGTCAATTCAGCAGAATAAAACAGAAACTAGTCTTCCACTTAGAGGGATTAATTTACTTAAGGTGACTCACAAAGTTATTAATACTACCCATGGCCAGCTGCCATAGCTTTTGCAGAGTCCAGGAGCTGTGCCACGGTGCGTGGCTCCCATCCTGTTCCAGGCCACAGTTCCATTTCCACTCACGCTATTCCGGGGCCATGGGGACCTGGAATGCTGCCGTCTGAGTCACTGGCCCTCTGTGCACCTGGGGCCATGGCACTTTCCTTCCGTGTGACTGAGTATTCTCTGCCTGGCAGCTCACTGCCCCTCGCCTCGGCTACTCTCACACTTCCTTCGTCTCCCCACCTTCCTGCTCTTATTGGTCAGAGGGCGGGACTTGACTCTGAATGAACCAATAGTAAAAATTTAGAGAGAAATATATATCTAGTCTACCCCCTTCCACTTCCTTCCTCTTTGACAGCCCTTGACTCTGGGCCAGCCACCTAGTAGGTTCAAGGTCACAGGACGTGAAAGAATCAAACAGGACCTTGGCCCTTTGGAGCTTATAAAATATTGAGGGGTACACAGAAAGTTATAAAAGAAGGCAAGTGCTACCATCCTGTTGTGGTGGATAATCACAAGAGAGCTTCCAAGAAGCACTTGTTTTAAGCTGAAACTTGGGAATGAGAAGGTTCTACCAGGGGGACCAGAGTGTGCCTGGGCACACAGAGCAGCAGGGGAGTCAGGACTGATGAGGTAAGTTTTCAGGTTGGAGACTGAGCTCCGCACATGGTCCGCCCGACCTCATCTCATCACCTGGCCCTTTGTGAGATGCAGATACTGGTTATCCCATTTTAGTTATAAAATCCCTCAAGGGCAGAGAATAGGCAGAGTCAAGTCTACACAGCCCACTGTTGATGGGATCCCCAGTTCCAGAGCTTGGACTGCCCCTGTGGAAACTCCACTGCCTCCTGATTATGACATTACTCCCTAGAAATAATTTATTTCCCAGCCAAAATTTAGGGACTGTTACAACTCTGACTGCCTGATTGTCATCTGAATATGTCCTGGTGGGTTTTCTTTAAGCACATTGTCTACTGAAGGCAGTTTCTTGGATATACATTTCCTCTAATCTGTATTTTATCTCTCGATGGTTTGGTGTTAACCCACCTTCTTTCCCTTATGGACATTTGTCAGTGTGTGTAGACGTGTGATTGTCAAGCAGAGAGAGGACTAGTAGCATTCAGTGGGTAGAGACCAGGGAAACCACTTCGCATCCTGCCCTGCAGAGGGGAGCTCAACAGAGAACCACCAGCCCAGGGGATTGATGCCCTTGAGGCCAAGACTCTTGTTTCTCCTCGTGACTCAGATGCACACTCTTATAAGAGCTTGATGTAGAAACCCCAGTTCCGTGCCATGCACCCGACTTCTCATACAGGGATCGTAGCCTTGTCTTTCTCTGCGGACAAATGGAGGCAGTCTTTCCTCCCAGGTGCAATCTTCTCCCCTGGGGCAAGTCTCTGTTTTGAGCTCTACCAGAGCGGGGATAGGGGTTCGTAATAATTTTTAGGGAAAGCTGCCATGCAGGGAGGAAGGATAGGCTAGAATTTCCGCCCTGGAGGTGTGCTGAGAGCACTACTGGAGCTGGGGATGAGGGAGAGGAATGGCGTTCTTCCACGAGAACTGAAAGGCCTTCCTTCCAAATCAGGACTGAAGACGCAGAAATATGCTGCATCAGCACCCTTCAGACACCTGACAGGCAAGGGTTAAAACTCATTCCCCTGAAGTTCTCATAAATTTGGCCACATGAATTAACTTTGATAATTTATTTTAAAATTCTATGAATTTGATTGTCCAGGTCGTACTTCTTCTAAACTATGGTTGTACATATTTAGCTGCGGGTTTTTTTTTTTTTTTTTTTTTTTTTAGTTCTATGAATGTGAACCTCAGGGCCTTGCTTCCTTTAAAATCTGGCATGCATGTTTAACTGTGACCGTGGAGAGAAAACTGAAGTCTGGTGTTTGTTGTGCAACCTGGGTCACCTAAACTTAAAAATAGCTTTTCTCTGTCTAGGACCAGAATGAAATTCTAATTTGTGAGCCCTGGTGTGCATTTGTAAGGGCCTTGGTTTGCTGCCTTGTGGATAGCAGACACAGATCACAAAAGGCCCAGACACACACAGCGGCTTAATAAGCAGGCTGGAGATGGCTGGCAGGCAGAGCACCCGCCTTCAGGAAGGCTCCTGCTGGTGGAGGCTAGCTCATTTTCACATAGAATTCACATGGTAACTGGCAACTCATTGGAGCTGAAAAATACCCAAATCACATATTTCATTTGCTACAGGCCTTCCAGACTACTGGGCAAAAATACTCACCTAAACTACACCCAAACTGACTTTTCTAGACAAGCAAAGCCTTCTTACAACTATGCTAAAAATACAATCCCAATTATTTTGTGTGAAAATGTCATTTGAATGTTCTGAGGGACAGGTGTTTAACATTTATGAGTTCGTCCCATTTTAGTCTGTTTTAGTATTTCGTTTAATAGGTTTAATAGAGAAGACATGGATCCCACGCCTGGTCGAGCTAACACTTTCTGCATTCTGGTTTTCCGGAGGGGTGGCCAGTGTTTTTTCCTAGTTAAAGAAAAGAAATCGAGATGAGCATTTTCACAGTGGGTGGCTTGTTGGCACCTAAAGCAGAAGCAGGCTTGAGCTGCACTTGGGCTTCCACATGCCTCTCAGGGGTAATCTGCTGCTTCCTCAGAACCCATGAGCAACACATAAGTATAAAAGCACAACAAGAGGGCACCAATAAACACTCATACGCCAGTAGTTTTTAAAATGCATAGACTAACACATCAGCGAGAGAACGTCTTCAGATCCAGTGGGAAACAGTTTCATCCCTTTCCTTAAACGAAGCTGCTGCTTATGAATTAAGAAAAGCTCTTTACCAATAGTCACCTGAAAATGGACACGGTGACCTCATATTGCTGAAGGGTCAGATCGATTACTGTGTTAAAACTATGACTTCTCATAAGATTTAACAGGCGCCCATTCGTAGGTAATTGGTAAGTTATATTCACTGAGTCCTGACTATGAGCCAAGCACTGTTCTAAGTTCGTGTGTGTGCTCATGCAGGTCTAAGTGCGTGTTCAGCCCATTTTATCTGTAGGGCTTTCTGGGGATGACTGTGCTGGACAGGCATGCCTCTTGGTGCTCAGCTCAGAGGCCCGTCTTCAGGGTATCTAGACTGCTTTGCCTTTGTTTGTCTGCTGGTCCGCCTTTCCTAGGGACCAGAAGGTTCCAAGCCCAGCAGCTCTTGGTGTAGTGAAATGGGCCAGGCCACTGTGCTGTGGGGAAGAGCAACTGGTCACACAGGTGACTCTAAGGTGGCACTTACCTTTGTGAGTTTACTTCACCTTTGTGATTCAGGCCCTGGTAGCCCCACATGACCCATCTCACAAAGCAGAGCTTTGACCAAGCCGATAGACGCTGCCACGTGAACCCCGCATGCCTGGGCAGCTATTGTTGAACAACATGGTTGGACTGATGCTGGCATTGATCGTACCTGGACATCCTCCCCCAGTTTGCGTGCCACATAGAAAGCCAGACCTCTTTGTGTGTATTTGTGGCCAATCTTTTTTTTAAAGTTTTTTATATTATTATCTAATGTTTATATTTTGAGTTAGTAATCCTGTCTTGTAGCTCCTTTGTTATTAGTTCCTATTAATTACGCACACTAATGGGCTTCATTGTGTTATTTACATATTTGCACATAATCCATTGCACTGTACTTTCTTATCTCCCCCTCCCTTTCCACGTCTCTGGGGCCTCAGGTAGCTTAGCTTCCCTCTTCTACTCGAGAGAAAACAGGATACTTTGTAACTGACTCGCTTCACACCCACTCTCCTGCACACAGTGTAACTTTTTTCTTGTTTATGGCTGAATAGAATTCCACCATGTCCATAATTTTGTAGCCCTCAGTCATTTGTTGATGTGCACCTAGACTGATTTTATCATTTTGCTGTTGTGAATAGTACTTCAGTAAACACAAGTATGCAGGTATCTCTGTAGGAAGCTGCATTTGACTCTGTAGGGTGTGTACCCGGAAGTGGTATAGTCAGATCATGTGATTGGCACATTTTTAATTGTTCTGAAGAACATCCATGGTGATTTCCACAGTGGCTGGACTAGTGGTGGACTAGCCCGCCAGCAGCGTCTAAGTGTCACCTGTCCCCCACAGCCTTACTAACAGTTATTATCTTTGTAAAAACTGTCTTGATGATCGCTGTCTGAGCGTAGTTTGCAATGGAACCTCAGTGTAGTTTTAATTTGCATTTCTCTGGCGGTGTCGATGTTGAACATTTGCCGCGTGGTTACTAGCAGCCATTTACCTTGCCGTAGCTCATCATCCGTATGATATATGGATTTTCCCACCTCCTGTCTTAGAGACTGGACAGCCTAATGTCTGAAATCAGAGAAGGAAAGGAGCACTTTCCTCTCACTTCTACGTGCCTGCAGACCAAACTGGCACACAGTGAGGCATCAGTTAGTATTGCTACGGCATGACCAGGCAGTTACCAATGAGAAGTGAATGTATCCTACCCCCAAATGTCACTAGCTGTAGGCTTCCTTCCACTGAAAACCCTACTGTAGCAAGGCGGCCTGTAGGTGTTCTCTGTAGAACTCCATACCAGAGAGTCTTATTTCTCTGTAACACTCTCTCTCTCTCTCTCTCTCTTGCTCTCATCTTCCATCTCTTCCTTCTCCATCTCAGCCATCATGCCAGAATCTCCATGGTGTTGGAACCTAGCACGGTGCCTACATCTGTTTGCTTCTCCAGCCGCCTGCCTTGTCTGTCCTGGTCTGTCACCACCCGCAGCTCTCTCCTCTGACAGAAGTGCTACTTCTGATTTTTAAATCAGAATGTGCCTTGGGTGCAGCTCTCGAGTAAGCGAGCACGCAGCCTCCCCCGTGTCTGATGCTGTGTTTGGTTCTTACTCTTCTCTGCCTAGAGCCCTCCTGGCTGCGGATTGCCAGCATGTTTAAAAAGGAGCAGCTCAGACTCGAAAATACGAGGCTCCCTCTTCTATAGAACATAAAATAAAATCTGTTCAGAAGAGGAAAATCAGCCTTTTCCTAACAGTGTGCCATATCGGCTTTGGTCATGGGTCACGCAAACAGTTAGACAGATGTCTTTCTTTTCCTCCCAAACAGTGTGTGTTTTCACTCTTGTGCCTTGACATGTGGATTGTAGCCAGCCACCCCCAAACTCAATACCCCGAGTCGTTTTGACTTTGTAACAAAACATGACTTTCTGGTCTAATATCAGAGAATTCTGATTCTCATATCCAACTTAGCATGAAATTTTCACACTTTGAATGGCTAGTGGTTTAATAACTAGATCTTCTGATAAAATTGGTCATCATGATTTTTCTGACACATGATATCCTTTTTTTTTCCCTTCTCGTTCCTAAATAGAACTTTTCATATAAATCTACCTGATGCTCAATAGGACCTCCCAGGTATCTCTCAGAAAGCCTTGAAACGTACCCAAAAGAGTGTCCAAGTCACAGCTCCACAGTCTTATGTTTCTTCTACAAGAATACCAATCTCGGAATAGTTTTGACATTCCTTCTGTGGTCCTTGATCAACCCTCTGAAGGGCTGAATCTCCAACAGCCCCCCCAGCCCCATTTTACAGACGAGGGTGTGGAAGTCAATGTCTCACCCGGTGCTGGAACACATCTGTCCAGCCTCCTTGTCCTACTCGTCGGTCTGCATGACTTTTGCCTGGTGGGTGGATGGCTGTGGTTACTCATCTCCTCGTCTCCTCCACGGCAGCCACGTGCCATGAGCATGAGCCTCCCACTTTGTTGTCCTCTCACTGCGCCATTCTCCACCTATCTAAGAGGGAACAAAGAAAATCTCAGGGTGTTAAACAGGCGGCCCTGCCTATGCTAGTCACGTGTGGTCACGTGTGAAATAGATGTCCTGTGACTTCAAAAACTCCTGTAGCCTGTAGAAGCAGATCTTTGGAAGTAGATAGCAGTGCATTTTCCAAACGTAGCTCACCGAATTGCTCAATCTTTGTGTTTCTGCAGCTGATGAGGACAATGAAGATGGGATTGAGAGGATGTGCGACACCCTGCTTATGTGCATCGTCACCGTGCTGAACCAGGGCCTCAGGAACGGCGGGGGAGTCGGGGATGTACTGAGACGGCCGTCCAAAGATGTGAGCAACAGGGAGAGGATTTTAAGAAGCACTTGACTGTTTCCTCCCTCTCTACCTTCCTCCCTTCCCCTCCCTCCCTCCCTTCCGCTCCCTTCCTTCCTTTCCCCCTATATTGGGGATTGAACCCAGGACCTTGGGCATACTAGGCAGCAGCTCTACCACGGAGTTATATCCTCGCTCTCTTTTTTACTTTGATTTTTTTTTTTTCCTTTGAGGCAGAGTCTCACTGTATAGCCCTGGCTGGCCTGGAACACCCTGCGTAAACCAGGTGGACCTTGAACTCACAGATATCCACCAGCCTCTGCCCTCTGAGTGCTGGGATGAAAGGTCTGTGCCACCACACATGGTTTAAGCCTCAAAATAAGTGGCCCAGGCTGGCTTTGAACTCACTCTGTAGCCCGGGTAGGTCTTGAACTTGCTGTTTCCCTGCCTCAGCCTCCCTGAGTAACAGGGAAGACAGGTCCACACACCATCAAGTCTGGATTATTTCTTGTCACTTTTCTTAACATCTTTTGGATTTTTCAGGACACTATAATTTACTCCAAAAGTATAACAGTGACCTTAGGAATAATTCATTGCTCAGTAGGACTGCAGACCTACTATGTAGTGAATACACCTTAACTCCATGAATGTCAATAGAGTTCATGTCTGAACTGCATGCTGTGTTCTAGCAACAAAATCCCAGCCTTAGACCTATTACATAAACAACACCAGCTAGGCTGTCTCCTGTCAGCAACTCCTAGGTATAAGAATTTACTCCCTGCATCTGCTTAGAATAACCTCCACCATTTATCCCATGAATACACAGTGTGGACAAATTCCAACAGTATTCGTTCATCAGATTGATTTGCTCATAAAGTCTTCTTCTGCAGTGCGCCTATAGTATAATATTGTTAAATCATTTAACTTCATAAGCTCAGCTCCCCTGTCTAAGAAGCAACTAGATTACATGATCCCTAATGTTGTTTTAATATTGCACATCAAACAGAGTAAACGTGGACTGCATATAACTTGACTTTCTAATAGTAAAGATAGACCTTCCCGCAGGAAGGACCAGGTCTTCTTCCACTGACTTTGGGGGCTGGCACTTAACTACGGTTTGTTTCGAGTCTGGGAGCTGGATCACTTTTCTCGTTGCTGTGACAAAATGCCTGACAGAAGCGGTTCCAGGAAGGAAGGGTTCGCTTTGGCTCACAGTGTGAGGGGATCATCCCATCATGGAGAAGACATGACTTCAGACAGGGAAGGCAGGTGCCAAAGCAGGAGGCCATATTGCATCAGCAGTCAGTAAGCAGAACAGGAAGTGGGGCCAGGCTGGAAAGCACCAAGGCCCGCCCCAAGTGACCCACTTCCTCTAGCAATGCTCCATTTCCTAAAGGTTCTAAAACCTTCCAAAAGAGGTCCACCAGCTGGACACAGTGAACCAGGGTGGGACATTCCGCATTCAAACCACAACAGGAAGCTGCTGGGAGAAAACTTGAGGTGGAATGTAGCTAACATAACAATGTAATAAAGTGTTTTCTAAAGAAAGGCAAGTCCCTCCATTTGGGGAAACAGTGTGTCAACCCTGAGGAATGGAAGAGGTTCTGAGAACAGATTAAAGGAGTTTTCCTTTTAACACTGGAAAGAAAATAAAGACAGAAAGTGGATTTTATTTTTCTAACCAAGGATATGATCAGTGTCATTTCACAGATACTTTATTCAGTATCTGCTCTGTGCAAGACAGTGTGCTGAGTCTGCAGCCTTGGCCATGTACGCACATGTGTGTTATATGTGTGTGTATGTGTGTGTGTGTGCGCATGCATGTATCATATATGTGCTGTTCATGGTCTGTTCCAGGAGCCCTTGTTCGCTGCGCGAGTGGTTTACGACCTCCTTTTCTTCTTCATTGTCATCATTATCGTTCTTAACTTGATTTTTGGTGTTATCATCGACACCTTCGCTGATCTCAGGAGTGAGAAGCAGAAGAAAGAGGAGATTCTTAAGACGACCTGCTTCATCTGTGGTGAGTGCCTCCTGCCCCCCCTCATGCCAAGGTAACAGACCAATAAACTGCCCCCACCCCACCTCCTAAGATGACAGATGGATCACTGCCCCTCCCCCACAGGAAGATAATAGCCAGATAAACCATTTAGCAGGACAGAGGGGCGAGAATGATTTTCATTTGTCCTCCTTTGGGAAAAGTTGTTTCAAAATGAATGCTGGATTCAATTCAGGTTATACAACCAAGCGTTAGTCTGGCATTCTCTGCTTCTTTGAATAGATGGAAGAATCGCATCCCAAACTATCCCATCATTATTTCTGCAGTTTGTACAATCCTGTGACTGTAGATGTGGTACCAGATGCTGGAAGGTTCCACCAACTGGAAAATGGCTTTTTAATCACAATTGCATATTGAGTAGATGGCAGAATGATTCTATTTTGTTAGATTTTGAATCCAGTGTTCTGCATGTTGGTAACAGTGCTTTAGATTCTGAACTAGGTGTTCTCCCAATTCACAGCCACATACATATGACCACATACCACACACACACACACACAGCATACATACACATACCACACATACTACATACATATCACACATGTACAGCGCACACACCACTAACATACATACTATATATACCACACACCCTACATACATACATACTGTATATACCACATTACACATACAATGCATACCACACTCATACTGGACACACACACAGACCATATCCATAACACATACACACACACACTCACGTCAGCCCTCTCTGACTTCAGCTGCATCTGTAGCTCTTTCTCTGTTCTCTGGAGTCCATCTCCCTCGGTGACTGACGCCCTCTCGGCTACGTTCACCCTCGGTTTCCCCACACTCTGATCTTCACTGCACTGTTAGGTGTGTGATGAATTTGGGCCCTCTGGAAAGCCCATCCTTCCTGGCCTCTGCTTTGGTCACTTGTCTTGTTCTCCTCCACTTCTACCAGCTGTTTCCACCCATCCGCCAACAGCTGGAGGCGCACCAGGGGATCACGTACACGAGCATGCACATGGTAGGGGAGTGTAAATTAGAAGGGCCCATTTCAGCGTTTCATGAGCTGTGCTGGAATTCACACACACTGGCCAGTGTTGCGCTCGTATGTCTGGAGAGAAGAGACAGAGAGGCTTTTGAGGTGCACGAGGTTCCCAGAGGAAGGACGCCTCTTCCGGTTGAGGTAGGGAGCAGCCCAGGTCAGAGCGGTTCATAGACGCACTGGTGCAGAGCAGATGGCGGCAGATCGTGGGAGTGGGGTGGCCATGCTGAAGTGGGAGGAGGCTCCGCAGCCAGGACGGGGCGGCATGCGGGCACCACAGCGTGGCAGAGACTTCGCCTGCTTTGAGCAGCCCCGGAACCAAACACCTGCCAAGGAGCAGCTTAGGGCCGAGGTCCATTTAGGCTCAGTTTGAAGGTGTGGATCATCATGGCAGGGATGAGGGTTGGGAGGGTGGTGGTAAGGGCGGCTCTCGGTTCTGGTGGCGAGAGCCTGAGGCTGCTTGCCCACACCTTGGCTGCTCGGGAAGCAGAGAGGCCAGAAGTGGGGTGAGCCATAAACAAGACCAGTTCCACTGGTGACCCCCCTCTCCAGGAAGGCCCCACCTCCCAACATGGCACACACGCTGAGGACCGGTGTTCAAGCTCAGGGGCCTGTGGAGGGCTTTCCTCGCCTGGTTCAGTGTTGTGAATAGGAGCATCAGTCAGCCTTGAGGAGAGGGTGGCTGCATCACCTGGGGACTTGACGGTCAGGCAGCATAGACCTTGTCCTATAGGCTTAAAAGACTTACAGGTAGGAGAGCACAGGGTCTAATATTTGTTTCAGAGCACCGTGGTAGCTCAGGAACTCCTTTATCAGGAGATGGTCCTGAAGACAGAGGAGGTAACGGGGAGATGATCACCACCGTCCACATGAGAAGCAACGTGCCAGATCCAGATGGTTAGTGGTGTCAGCGATATGGGTAGAAGACAGAATCAAGAAAGACCTAGATGACAGAATTTTTAAATCTTGATGGTTAAGAATGGACATGAGGGACTGGAGAGGTGGCTCAGGGGTTAGGATCACTGGCTGGTCTTGCAGAGGACCTGGGTTTGGTTCCCAGTACTTATATGGCGGCTAACAACCATCTGTAACTCCAGTTCCAGGGGATCTATTGCCCTCTTCTGGCCTCTGCAGGCATTTCACACAAGTAGTGCACATATACATGCAGGCAAAATATCTAGACACATAACATTAAAACAAATACATTTGTAATTAAAAAAAGAATAGACGTGAAAGATAGCTGGTTCCCTGAGTGAACGGTCATGCCAGCAGGTGACTGAGCATGCAGGCGGGGCAGAATCGGTAGGAATACGCTGTTTAACTCAACCTAAGGTGTGCAGTGGGCATCTCCAGGGTATGCCCCCATTGCAGATCAGTGTGTCTGCCCTGGAGACAGCGGCAAGCAGCCCTCAGCCCACTCTCAGTCAAGGTCTAAGTCCACCAAGCCTGCAAGCAGATCTGGGCTGATACAGAACAGAACTCTTGCTCAGAAGGAGAGTTGCTGTTCTTTGGAAACCACACTTTGTCTTCTGGTCTTGTTTTCACACTTCTTCCTCTAAGCCAGGCATGACAGTGTATGTCTATACTGCTGCTGGGGAGGCAGGGACAGGAGCACCCCTGGGGATCCAGAACAGCCCATTAGATAAACAAAGTAGGGACATGAGTGAGGAAGACACCGAAGGCTGACCTCTGGCTTCCACCCACATGTGCATACATGTGCATGTTTGCACATACATGTGCACATAACACAAACCATACTTAAGTGCACTCGTTACAGATGGTTCCAAATTTTGCCACATAATGGGTGTTGCTTCTGTGGTGTAAAAAGATCCCACAGGGATGAAGGTGGTATGTCAGGAAGCTCGAGGAGGTGTCACGTCTACATTTACTTGAGGGAAGCCTCACATTCAAAAGTCTGAGGGGCCATTTTGGCCTTTGAATCCAAGAGTAATTCTAAACAGAATTTTTATTAGAACAAACGTAGGACTGTGAACTAGAGCAAATTCATTTTCACACTTGAAATAAAATTGAAGCATGATTTTTATTAGAACCTGGAGGACTGGGGATAGGACTGAAGGGTAGAGCAAAGCCACAGGTTTGACCCTTTCACCAGAAGAAAAAAAAAAACTGAATTGAGGGCTGGTGAGATGGCTCAGTGCTTGAGAGCACACACTGCTCTTGCAGAGAACCAAGTTTGGTTCCCAGCATCCATGTCGAGTGGCGCTCAGCTACCTGTAACTCCAGCTCCAAGGGGTCTGATGCCCTCTGCTGACCTCCGTGAGCACCTGCACACACATGCACAGACCTACGCACAAATGCACATACATATAGGCGATTAGAAAATAAATCTTAAAAAGTAAATATACTCCAGGTATTTTAGGGTTCACCTCTGTGACTTCAGTAACATGAAGGTGAATGTCCTCAGCTCTCTCAGAGAAACTTGAGAAACATGCAGGAAGCATGATTGCATGTCTGGATATGTCCTCAATCCTGGAATTTCTTATGACTATAGGACACATGTCTGTCTTAATTGCAAGATGTCTGAAGATGTGGCATTGGTCATTCTTAACTAAACTCAGTTACAAGGATGACTTAAACGTTTGGGATATTTGGAAGCTGTGCTAGAACATTATGAAACAATTATGCTCAATCTAGGAATGGTTCTTAGGAGTTGGGTGAGCTGTGATACCCAATAATGAGGAGGGGATCTCCACAGGAGGTGTGTTCCATGGGACATCTGCTGCAGGCTGGGGGAGGAGTCATGTGACAGGGCAGTGGGAGCTGTGGGACTGTCACTGCCTTGAATGCAATGATGGGATTCTATGGGGCAGACACCGTGTAGGGTGCTATTGCTGGTGATCCAGAAGATGGCCTTGATAGGATGATGGTTAGCAGATGACTGAGATGGAACAGTAACCATAGAAACAAATTTCTTCTTGAATCTTTATTAAGTATTTATATTGAATTACCAGAGGCTGAAAATACCGAAGGAGATGTGATCTGTCAACTTAGATGTTAGATCAGCATTCCAACAGTGAAAGACAGGGTATCCTGCCATAGTTGATGTTATGGAAACACAGAGAAAAGTCAGTCTTGACTTCCTTCTCCCCTAGACCAGCTCAGCGTGCTGACCACGGTTGTCCACTCCAGAGCATCTCTTAAGTGTTCCCTTCATTTGCTCAGTGCCTCTGCTCCCTTTGGCTGAATGCTGTTTTCTGGGTACCAAGCAGGTGCCGGGCACACAATAGCTAGCCAGACAGTAAGGCACAGGCAGAGACAGAAAGAGGCATATGTTTGTGTCAGAGGGTTGCAGGCACAGGAAACCAGCCAGACGGTCGAATCTGTGGGAGTCATGGCAGTAGAGGGTGGGCTGGGTCATGGAGGATAAAGAACTGCAAGGCAGAAGAGAGAGGAACTGGAGGCAGAGATTTCCTGGGACTTGATGTATTTGGAGGGTGGGCAGAGAGTCAGGGAGCCTGCAGGATCGGTCAGCACAGGAGGTGAAGACAACTTGGAGTGCCCGTTCACAGGGCTTCCTGATCAGAGGTGAGGCAGGGCCAAGGAAACAAGTGGGCGGTGAGGTTTGACATCCGTGGCAGCCAGCCACGTGGATTTTCTGTAGCAGGTATGGGAACTGAACTCAGCCAAGGTCAGTCTAGAGGTGAAGATGGAGGAGCCACCTTACCCAATGGATACTACACCCCAAAGAGCAAGGACTTGTGAAGACACCTCCCCATTTAGCAGCATTCCTCCCTCCGCGCTAATCCCCCCGGAAACATCCCACAGACACACCCAAACATGTCTCACTAATGCCCAAAGCTTTTCTTCTTTTTGAGATTTACTTTTTTACTTGATGTGTATTCGTGCGTGTGCCAGCATGAATTTATGAAGTTGGTGTCCGATTCTCAGATAGTTGTGAGCCACATGTGGGTGCTGGGGACTGAATCTGGGTCTTCTACAATGCTCTTCACCACTGAGCCATCTCTCCAGCCTCTTCCGAGGCTTTTCTTGATTCAGTCAGGCTGAAAATCAAAATTAGCCATCATTCCATGCCGCCATGCGTCTGTCCTCACGCCTTTCTCTTACACAGAGTATATCCCATTGTTCTCGCTATCTGATCATCACTGGTGAGCATGTGGCTTGTTTCAGCTTTCGGCCGTGAGGAATTAAGCTGTGGTGAACATTCACACACAGGCTTTTGTGTGCACGTGGATTTCCGTTTCTTCATTGTGTATTCCTGAGAGGGCTCTGCTGAGTGATACACCAACTGTCTGTGGACGCGTTAGAGGAATTGCCAAACTGTGTTCCACAGTCCTCTATTTTCTGTTTCCCTTAGCGTGAGGGTCTGCTTCTTCTACGTCCTAACCCATCATTATCTGCTCTTCGGTCTTAGTGAAACCTCATGTACTTCTCAATACTCTGAACTCATTTAAGCTATTTTATTGAGTGCCAACTATTTGTCAGACACTGTTCTAGGTTATTAAGGCCACGATGAAGAAAAGATGCACAGATACCTGTCCAGTCAAGGAGACAGATGATAAGTAATATATCTCAGGTCAGGTACACACCTGTATCTCCTACAATTGGGAAACACGGGCAGTAGGTCATACAGGTTTGAAGCCAGCCTGGTTTACATGGCAAATTCAGGGCAAGCCAGGGCTAAGTACTAAGACTGTCTTCAAAAAAAAAAAAAAGTAATAAATATCATAAATGTCTGTCCATGCTCTTAGGTGAGGCCAGATTTCTGCCTTCTGTGCTGGTCAGCAGGCAGGCGTTCCTCTCGTCATGGTTATACCATGGCTATCTCTTTATGTTAAAGTTGGAAGTCAGTGTAATTTCACAACTGTGACACTCCTGTCACAGGAGACAGGGGAGAAAACAGAGGTTTGTGCCCAGAGGAAACAAGTAGCAGGAGTCACTGACAGAGGGTTCTGTCTGCCGAACCGCAGGGAGTCCGGTATGGCTGCTGTGAGACAGCAAGGGACAGGTGAGGTCAGGCTGTGGTGGTGGGGAGGCCAGACCATACAGGAATGTGCACGTAAATGTCGAAGTCTCGGACAAAGGAAACCACTATTCGTTTGTTTAGTTTTCTCATCTCTGTGACTGAATGTCTGGCTGTCTGGTATAAGCTACCTGAGGGAAGGAAGTGTTATTTGAGCTCACAGGCCAGAGGATGCTGTGGGTCGTGGAGGGAGGCACAGTGGGGCCAGGTCCTGTCTGTGTCAGAAGAGGCTGCTTGAGCACATGTTGGTGACTAAGAAGCAGAGAAGAGGGATACCGGCCCTTGGCCGGCTGTCCCCATTCTCCTTGATGCAGCTTTGGGCGCCGCCTGTCAGCTGGTGCCTCCCACACTGAGGACAAGCCTTCCTCCATCAGTTAACCCCCTCTGGAAAGGCTTCCCAGGCACCTCAAAGGTGTGTCTCGCCAGTGCCCTGGGTATTTCTTAAGCCAATCAAATTGACAGTCAAAATTAGCAATCACACTGGGTGGAGAGACAGCTCTGTGGACAAGAGCGGTTGCTGTGGGCGCATGAGGCCTGAGTTGAGGCTGTTGTGCAGACTTGGGCTTTCTCCTGAGGGGGTGTGGGCTGCAGTGGAGGAGTCAGTGTTTCATTTACCTTTCCAAGAATCAGTCTAGTGACGGCTGAGGAACAAATGGTCACAGGCAGGCCTGGGTGGCGGGTAAAGTGACCCACTCATGAGGAAAGGCAGCGTGGTGCAGTGGATGTGTGTGAACCGGACAGATGCCAGTAAGTGTGGAAGGAAAAGGCCAAAGTCTTTCAGCATAGATTAGACGTGGCCCGGGAGAGGCCACTTCTCATCTATTGCTTAGGGCTCGAACACTGGAAAAAACAGAGCTGCCACGGGCTAAAGCAGGAAGTACCATGGTCACAGAGAGGCCTGGAGTGCACTTTAACTAATCTGACAACAGGTTCAGAGACAGAATGTGCCCGTAAGATGTCTAGTTTTCCAGTTGAAGAAAAATCCAACAACATAGTTTGAAAAATCAACCCTTTATTGGGGACAGACATTTTTTTAAAGGGATTTTATTTATTTATTTATATGCATGTAAGTGTATTACTTGCATTTGTGTAAGTACACTCATGTCGTGCAATGTCCAGGGAGGTCAGAAGAGAGCGTGGGAGTCCCCTGGAACTGGAGTTACAGAATGTTGTTAGCCACTATGTAGGTGCTAGGAATTGAACCTGGGTCCTCTGCAAGAGCAGCCAGTGCTCTTAACCACTGAGCCACCTCTCCAGCCCAGTAAATGGATTTATTTTGAATTATATTGAAATGGTCCTGTACATGCCTCAGTGGCCTTTGAAAAATGCTTAGAAAGGGCGTGGTCAGGATTGGAATTTGACTCCTAGTGTCTTCTCCATGTCTGAACAGCAAAGACAGCCACCCTGACCACCCCCCACACCCTGACCCCTGCATCCAGACCCCCGCATCCAGACCCCTGCACCCTGATACACCATACCCTGACCCCCCCGCACCCTGACCTCCGCACCCTGACCCCCACACCCTGACCCCATGTACCCTGACACTCGTCCTTCTTGGCAGCGAGCTCTCTTTTCCGTCACTGTCCTCTTCATCTCTGTTAGCTTTCTTCATTTTGTTCCATTGGTTCTTCAACTTGAAGAGAAAAATCTGACTACTCAGACCTCCCCTTCCTGGGTGGGAACTGAGGCCTAGAAATTGAGCCAGCCACCCTGCCCAGACTTCCCTGAGCACGTGGCCTGGAGGGCTGTGTGAGTCCTCTCTGCCCTCAGCAGCCAGTCCTGTGCCGGCCACCTGCCTTCACTGATGGCGAAGACTCAGGACGGGACTCTGAGCTGCCCGCCTTTAATCCCATGCCAAGGCACGAAGGAATGATTCTTTCCTTCCCCAATTAACCAGTGTTCCACCTTTTCTTTTGATTTTTAAATAAATCTTTCCCTCTGTATTTCTGTCTCTTTGTCTCTCCCTCCCTCCCTCCCTCCCTCCCTCCCTCCCCCTCTCTGGGTGTGTGTTTATGTGTGTGTGTGTGTGTGTGTGTGTGTGTTACACTTGTGTAAGTCAGTTCCTGACTTTATTTATTCATTTATTTGGGGGGAAGGTTAAGACAGGATCTCCCTTTACCCCATCTGACCTGGAACTCGCTATGTAGACCAGGCTGGCCTTGACTGGTTTATTTTTTTATTTTATTTTTACCAGTAGTTTGCCTGCATGTAAGTGCACCATGTGCATGTAGTGCCCACAGAGGCCAGAAGAGGACATCAGATCCCCTGGAACTGGAGTTATAGATGGTTGTTAGCAGCCATGTGGGTTTTAGGAATGGAACCCAAGTCCTCTGCAAGAGTATCCAGAGCTCTTAACCACTGAGCCGTCTCTCTAGTCACACCTTGTACCTTGTTTTCTAATTATTATTATTATTTTATTTTATGTGTATTGCCTGCATGTATGTTAGTGCACCTGTCATGCAGTGTCCTTGGAGGTCAGAATACGGTGTCAGATTCCCTGGACTGGACTCATGGATGGTCATTAGCCGCCATGTGGGTGATGGGACTTGAACCCAGGTCCTCTGCAAGAGGACCATCTCTCTAGGCCACATTTCTGCCTCATTTGAGACATAACTGTCTTTAGTTTCTGCTGCCTGCCAACTTTCAGGTGATCCTCCTGTCTCTGCTCACATTGCAATAAAAGTGCTCAGATTGTACATACATACTTCTGAGTGCTGAGATTACACATGTGTTCCACAAAGTGCTGAGTTTACACACATATACTGCTGAGAGCTGAGATTATACGTGTGTTCCAGAGTGCCAAGATTACACACATGCACTGCTGAGTGCTTTGTGGTTTCTAATCACAATGTCTTAAATTGGCATTCTCTTCCATAAATCAGTTTTTTTTTTACAGTGGTAGTTGTGTTTTATGCTGATTTTAAGTGCTGATTGAGTCAGAAATTTATATTTTAATGTGTTTCCTGTGTCCCACAGGCCTGGAGCGGGACAAGTTTGATAACAAGACAGTCTCCTTTGAGGAGCACATCAAGTCAGAACACAACATGTGGCATTACCTGTACTTTATCGTCCTGGTGAAGGTCAAGGACCCAACCGAATACACAGGCCCCGAGAGCTACGTGGCTCAGATGATCGTGGTGAGTGCGGCCACCTCAGTCGGTCCTGTGCTCCCATCCTATTTACTGTCTTTGTCCTGCCCTCCGCCTTCCCCTGCGCTGCCCAGAAAGGCTCCAACGTGGCTTTTGCAAACCTTTAAATAGGCCTGGCAGTCATTGGAGAGTGACTGCATTTCCACGTCACCCTTGTTACACTCCAGTGCAGATCGCATCTTCTCAGGGACTTTCTGTGTAGTGACGAGCTTCTCAGTGATGTCTCTGGCCTCTGACCCCTGACCCTGCCTTCAGTCTTCACTGACCACACAGTTCTCAAAATCTGGAAATTTCCCGTTGTCGTATGGGAGCCGAAGAGTCATGCTTTA
Organism: Eospalax fontanierii; assembly: GCA_035773235.1. Classification (NCBI taxonomy): domain Eukaryota; kingdom Metazoa; phylum Chordata; class Mammalia; order Rodentia; family Spalacidae; genus Eospalax; species Eospalax fontanierii. Next base: position 15,816,102 of record CM069551.1, read on the forward strand.
AGAAATGCTTTGATTTTACAAAATCGAGAATTTAAGAAATTAAATTGTGTGGGAAATTAGATGTTTTAGAGGAGCTGAGAGAACGCTGGTTTCTGGGCAGCCCACGCTGTGTGTGTTCACAGCAGGGGAGATGGACTTGCAGCAGCCTGTGTCCTCGGGCTGCTCTCAGTTTCTCATTAATATGAGCCCAGAGGCCAGTAGAGTGGCCCATGCTGTGATCTCAGCACCCAGGAGACCAAAGCAGGAAGATTGCTCAAGTTCAAGGCAGTCCTAGGCTCCATACACCATGAATTCAGGGACAGGCTGAGCTACAGAGAAAGACAAAAAAAAAAAAAAAAAAAAAAAAAAAACTGGGGGCTATAGAGTAATTAAGAGCGTTTGCTATACGCAGCTATCGGGCCTGAGTTCAGATCCCAGTGTTTGCCAAAAAAAAAAAAAAAAAAAAAAAAAAGCTGGACATGGGACTTGTGCCCTTCTGATCTCAGCAGCGTGGAGGGCAGAGACAGGAAGATCACTGGGCTTGCTGGCTGCCAGACGAGCTGAAAAATGTGAGCTCTGGGTTGAAGGAGAGACCAAGGTGAAGAATAGTAGGGTGCCTGATGTCCTTCTGTCACCTCCACGTGTGTCCACAGGCATAGGCACGTATGTGTGTGCATATGTCATACATGCATACACCACACACACAAAACCCACACATTACAAAAAAGATAGACACGGTGGTCACAGTTGTTCACAACGCAGGTGAAAACTCATTGGTCTTTAAGAAATGTTAAAGTTACAACACCTTTAACAACCAGACACACAGTAAGTATAAATTCTCAAATTCGAATAATAAGCATGTCTGTGTTTTGAATGGCTTTTTCTTTGAAAATCATCTGATAAAACATGAGAACGGGGTCTTGGAGGATGCCTGGCCCTCCTGTCTATCCTAAGAATAGTGTTCAGTTGGTACGTGGACCGGATGGTACAACATGCTGTCTACTGAGGCAGGCACAGTATTGGCAGCCTCCAGAGCAATCAGAATACCATTTGGGGAAGGTATCATTGATAAGTGTGGGTTACTATGACTGTAATTTGCAGTGTGTCTTAAGAAAGCTCCGTGCACACTGAGCTTTTATCCAGCAGTGTTTTTCAGACTTTCATATATCGACTTTGAGTTCTCTTTGCACTCCTTCAACACTGAACCGGAACCTGGTGTTGTCTCCTTTTTTCTGCATTCTCCTTCCTCCCCCCTCCCTCTTCTAAAGCAGGAAGAGCGGGTGATCCCCTAAGGACATGTTCTTATATGTTCTGGATCACATTTGAGGCATATTTTGTTCTTACTTGCTGGGAGAAGAACATCTAAGGTCCAGGACTTACACTTGCAACCTCATTATAGTATTTTATCAAAGTTTAAGTGTATCTAATGCCTTTGTGTTTATCGGGCTCCTACGAGGTCTTTTGGACCAAAAGATTTCAGGGAATACAAGGCAAAGGATAGCGTATCCTCTTCTGCCAAGGAACTTGGGGCTCAGGGACAACCAAATAAAAGAGGAGTATGCCAGAATCATGCCGTGAGAATCTGTAAAGGCTGGGGGAGGCGTGAGTTTTTCTCTGTGTGTCTGTCTACGAGTGTCTGTGTGTGTTGGGGAGCAATACATGAGGCAGACTTGTACAGATGGGGTTTGCCTGCTGGGTCAGAGTGAGTTTAAGGAGCAGCCTGAGCCTAGCCTAGAAGGGGGTCACTCAGATACCCAGAGGTGTCAGCTTTAACCATTACTGCAACAAACAGCTGACTGGAAGAAAGGTGTGTGCGTGTGTGTGTGTGTGTGTGTGTGTGTGTGCGTGTGTACACCAGAGGTTGACAACATCAGGTGTCCATCTGAATCCATCTCTCTACCTTATTTTTGTTTTGAGACGGGGTCTTTCACTAGACTTGGAATTTACTGTTTCATACACTGGTTGGTCAGTGAGCCCCAAGGACCCCCGTCTCTGCCCCACCCCATCGTTGTGCTATCGTTATAGGCACATGCACTGCCATGCCTGGCTTTTACATGAGTACTGAGAATCCAAACTTGGCTCCCTATGTTTGCATAGCAAGCACCTTACCCGCAGATCCGTCTTTCCAGAACTGAATGATTTGTTTTGTTCATGGTTTCAGAAGGTTCTGTCCACCATCGCCTGGCTCAGCATTGTGGGTCCCACTGCTGGTCAGGACCTCATGGCATCTAGAGTGTGTGGAGGAGGCTGTTCACCTGGAAACAGCAGCTCACAATCTGGTGACAGGAAGCAGAATGACGTGGTGACAGAAAGGTTCAGGGCAAGGCAGAGCCCCAGACACATCCCTGGGAACCCACTTCCCCCAGTGAGGTCACCTTCCAGATGTCTGCTCAGGCTTCAGACCCATCAGAAGGTTAATCTGTCTGTGGGTCAGAGCCCTCACCCTCATGGATACAGATTCCTGATCACTCAGGTGCTGTTCAGTCCAGTCAGGGTTACTCGTGCATCCAGGGGCTCATTAGCTGCCCCGTTTCACTGGTACATAATTTACTCATAGGAAACAGAGAAAGGTGGCCCGAGAAGCTGTTTGGAATTTTGAGTAGTCACGGCAGGCACCTGAGTGAGTCAGCAGTGGGAAGCCACTGAGGAGAATGCTGTGGCCTGGGGCAGGACCAGGACTGGTGTGCAAGCTGGCTTGGAAACAGAAAGGATGGCATCGCAGATGGTGTTTAGTAATGGATGGGAGTGGGTGAGGTGTGGGAGGAGCAGGCGAGGAGGCAGAACAGCTAGACACATCTGACCGGCTGTGAGCCTGGGCGTGTGGAGTCACGGTGTGTCATCGGCATAGGTTAGAAGGGGAAGCTGCTTTGAGAAGACACAGGATTCTGATGTGGGAGTGGAAATTGAGAATCACAGATTTAAAGGGACAGTGAAGTTGCCGCAGCAGGTGTCCTGGGGACAAGAGGATAGAACTGGGCTCCCTTATGGGTCCTCGAGACCCACCTCTGCACTCTCCTCCAAAACGGAGAGCAGCTGCATTCTCCCCAGCACAGGTGTGTGTGAGCCCCCGGTTGAGTCAGCATGGCCCAGAAGACATCAGGGACTGTGTGAGCCCGGGGTTGAGTCAACACGCCTGGAAGACCTTCAGGGACTGTTGTTGAGATTGTTTGTTGTTTTGAGACAAGGTCTCACTATGTAGCCCAGGCTGGCCTGAGGTTCACAACTCTCAGGTGTCTCTTCCCCGGCCGAGGTTACCACCACTCCTGCCACATGTAGGAACTTCACTCATTCTCCCCAGGACTGTCCACACAGAGCAATCATCCAAGGTGCCAGACTAGCAAGGTGAAAGAAAGAAGAGCCCAAACAGAGCCTGGGGATCTGCTGCTCAGAAGGCAGAGCAACCAGTAACCCAGGTGAGCCAGAGGAGGAGAAAGCCAGAAAGCAGAGTGCGTCCAGGTGGAGGGTGTCACGTCTGTGCCAGAACCCATCAGATCCTCTGGAAGAAGGTCTAAGTGGGGAAAGGTTGTCATGTGCACTAACTTTTCTCCTGGCACACACACCTCCATCTGTGATCAGAGGATTGGTATTTTCAACTAGTATTCACTGGGAAAGGAAGATAAGAGGAAACACACAGGAAAGGCTCAGTGAGGAGGGGATGGGCAGCTGCATGTAGAGAGAAGACCTCTACCCCGCCTTCCCGAGAACCTTTAAACGGCACAAAGCTCCTGTTACCAAGAGCATTGTCTGAGGAACAGCAAACAAAATAGACATCATTAGGGGAACTGCCCAAGGCTTTTAGCTGCTTGCTTATCAACTAGAGGGCATTTTCAGCCTCCATCTGCTCAGTTAGCAAAGTGGCTTTGGGGATATTTGCTACTAAATTGGCCCAAACCTGAGCTGTGTGAAAGAGAGAGTCCCTTCAGAGAATGTCTCCCGATGTCCTGATGGCACTGGCTGTCCTTGGGACCCTGGCCCTGTCTGTCCTCATGACCATGGCTTGCGGGGGAGGGTAGTGGTGGGGAGAAGGGAGGCATTCCTGTTAGTGAACCTCATATTTAAGCTCTTTTGCTCATTTGCCTCCTGACTTCCTCGCCTTGAAACAATGTCAATCAAGGCAATTTAATTCATTTTTTTGCTTTCAAAAAAATATGTAAGTTCTCAAAGTCTATAGTGAAGTATAGCCTTTGTTCTATATAATCCCAGGGCAGGTAGAGTCTGAAATATGTATTAAGAGTAATTCAGGGGCTGGAGAAATGACTCAGTGGTTAAGAGCACTGGCTGCTCTTGCAAAGGACCCGGGTTCGATTCCCAGCACCCACATGGTGGCTAGCAACTGTCCATAACTCCAGTTCCAGGAGAATCCAACACTCTCTTCCAGCCTCTCTGGGCTTTGCACAACAAGGGTGCATTTACATACATACATGCAGCAAGTACACTCTCACACACATAATGTTAAAAAATAAAAATAATTCAGTAATCACTGAGTCTTGCCTGCATGCTGACAACTGTACTAAAAGTTCGATGTATAGAGATAAATAACAAATCATCTCTTCCTCCAGGAAACTCAAAATGTCTATTGGAAAAATAAAATAACAAGCGAATTAATAAATAAGTGTTTCTCTTTAGCTGTCTAGTGGTGAGGCGTAACTTACAGAAAGATGTACAGAAAGCTCTGAGGGATTGGAACGTGAGTTTGTCTTTTGTTAGATGGTGCCTTTGCCTTCTTTAAAATCAGGAGACGGAGATGCAGCAGGCAGGCTCAGCTCATGTAATGAATGTTCTACAAAGAGTCCGGTGGCTGACTGCAGAGGTGAGGTGCTTTGATTCGTCTGCGGTCATTCTCCTGGCATTGTTGCGGTGCAGCACCCCCTCCCACGCACATCCTCATGAGTATGCCCTATCCTCTTAGCAGAGGAACCAGAGGGTGGTGGATGGAGTTTTCAGTGTAATTCAGCCTTCAGGATGGATTCTGCTAAGACCTGAGGGCAGATTTGTTAGCTACTTTGCTTGTTGGATGATAAGATACGTAAGAACCACGTGGAGAGAGGAGGGGTTTATCCTGGCTCGAGGTTCCGGGAACATGGTCTGTCCTAGACGGGAAGGCATGGTGGCAGCAGCAGGAGTGTGAGGCCGCCTGCCCCCATCTTGGTGGCTCAGGAAGCAGTCATTCCAGCACTCAGCTGCCTCGCACCTTTTTCTCTTTTTCGTTCAGTCTGAACCATTAGGTGATGCTGCCCACATTCAAGGTGGCTCTTCTCTCTTCAGTAAAATCTCTTAGGAAATAATCCTCATAGGCACGTGCCAAACCGTATCTCTGAGGTGATGTGAAACGCAGTCAGGTTGAAAATGAAGACAAGCCATCAAAAGTGGCATCATCTCTTTCATGATGGTGTCATCCTTTTTCATGGTGATGTCATCCTTTCCATGAGCTAGAAAGGAAGCTGATCACATCACTCTAGCCATGTACAGAGAGAAAAGAACTAACAGCTTTCCAGATGTTGTTTTCTGAGCCTGGAAAGTAAAATCAATCTTGTTTAGTCAAACCAGATTTTTAAGCACTAATGTTTGAGGACAGGAGATGTTTGGGCTCATGGAAAATGTCAAACTGTTGAAGAGTTATATGTAGTCTGCCTTCTCCGGCACCATTTGCCAACTGAATTTTTGCACTATTGTTATGTGTTGTAATTATGAAATTACATGTTCCGATTCTATTATTAGCACTTTACACTAATTATGTAATTGGATCTAATAAGGCCAATTATATAGCTGCTTAATTTTTAACTAAAATCTATGCTAAAGACTTCAGAACTTAGCAAGATACTTTTTAAAATGTTGATGTGTCCCACCAAGTCATAGGGTCTCTGCAGCTCAGAATACTCTGTCAGGAAGCCTGCGTGCATCCTTTGCTGCCTGCATTTGTAGTGGAGACATCTGTCTTTAATTTGAGAGAGTCTGTTCCCATTCTTGTCTAGGTCTCATTGCCATTGTGGGAACCAGTGTTCGGTGTTCTTGTTCTCTTGAGCATCTCCCATGGAAGATCCAGGAATTTCCCCTGTCACGCATGTCCACACCTTTCTGGTCCTCTGTTGTTGTTGCTGTAAAACAGAAGTATCGCGCGTCCTCTTCATGGACCCTTCATCTCAAACTCTGTATTCCAGTCCTTAGGTTGCTAGACTTCAGTGCTAGACGTGAGGGTAAAAGGATCTGGGCCTATCAATGTCAAAGTGCTTTCAATGGGCGGAAGTAAACCACAGAAGACGTCAGTAAGACGCAGACCTGGGTTATTTCCTGAATTGATCATTAACTGTAGCTTCTGGAGTCCAGGAAATTGCAGGGTTTATAAGCCTAAGGAGAAGCTGGACCTGGTGGCTCATGCCTGTAACCCCAACTGGAGCTGATGCAGAAGGACTGAGTTGAGGCTTTCCTGGACTACAGAGTGAGTTCAAGACCAGCCTTGGACAACTTACTGAGACCCCGTCTCAGAATAAAAAGGAAGACTAGGACTGGGTGTATATGTCAGTGGAAGAGCCCTGCATGAGGCCCTGGTTCAGTCCCCGGCACAGAGGAATACACATAAAGCCACAGCTTTTGTTCTGCTGTAATCAGAGTGAAAGGAAGAGCTCCGTGCAGAGGGGTCATCTAGGAGATGGGGTATGAAGTCTCAGTTCTTAGGATTTCCCCTGAGGAGATGATGACGTCCCCTTCACCCCTCAGTTCACCATTAAGCAGTCAGACCTCTGAGCAGAAGCCAGTGAGCTCAGGTAAAACCCCAGAGGGCCCCTGCTCCTGGCTGCCCTGGCACTAATCCTTCATTTTTAGCACCATGCAGCAGAGACGCAGGTGGGGAACACCTTCAGGTCGGGCTCAGGAGATGAGGAAGAGGTACCATCTGGAGAGCTTTGGACTGTGGACAACTTGACAACAGGAAGTTCTGCACTAGCTTGACATGAGTATAATCCTGTGCCTATGTGCCAGCCAAGCACGGGTCCTGAACATAAGCATATCCTCCCTGAGGAGCTGCAGTACAATCACACATGCCACCAGCCCCATGGACACAGATGACCTTGATGAGTGCTGTGTGTGGTGCAGTGCTAAGTGCCCCACATATACCATTTTTATCAAAGCTGTGTGACAGCTAAGCTGGACCCTGGTAGCATTACCCTATTATAATTTGAGGAAACCGAAACAGCACAGTAGCCCAAAGGGGTGCTGTGTCCATAATGCACCAGATACAGGGCCAGTCTGCGTGCGTCTGTCAGTAAGGGTCCTGTACGACGTACAGCTGTCTCCAGCCTTCACGGCAGCACGTGTGGTCCCACCCAGAAGAGTGAGGCTTAAGATTCAGTCCACAGAGCAGGGAGTCGACCTGGCCAGGAGACGGGAAGCCAATGACAGCCCCACAACGGAAGGAAGGCCGCAGAGGAATTCTAATGGGAAGGAGAGACTCCTCGGAGCTGGCTGGCGAGGGCACACTTCCACGAAGACAAGCAGCAGTCGATTACAGACGTGGCAATTGCAGGCCACCTCAACTCATTTGACAGGGATTTTACCTGGGAGCACTCCGCGTCAGACCGAGTGAACGCAAGGATAAATCACCACCACCCTCCCTGGGGCACACGCTCATGAAAAGAACCTAGTCACTGAAAACTGCTGCAGATTAGAACTCTACTGAGTGGTTGGGACAGATGTGCACACCATCCACCATCAGAGGACTCTTAGCACACGTCTCCCTATTCCTCCCCTGTAGAAGACCCTCCAATGGCGCTTAGTTCTTCCTAGACACACACACCCCCCGCACTGGCTTAGCCCCAGCCCACCTTCCCAGGTTCATTTCCCTCAGTGTTATAACCAACTACCTTTTTGACCTTTTTCTTTTTTTAGAACACACTGTTTTCCCCGTGGTCAGTGCCTTTGCACACATGTGCCTTCTGCAAGTCGTCACAGTCCCCTAGCTCTGCATGTCAGAGCTCCAGTTACCTTCTATCCTGCCATCCTTTATTGCATTTAGTTTTGTTTGTTTGTTTGAGGAAAGGCCTCACTCTGTAGCTCAAGCTAGCCCCAAACTTAGGATCCTCCTGCCTCAGCCTCCTGCATGCAAGCGTGAAGGGAAGGGGAGGTCTTTCAATTTTCTAGCCTTGTGGAGTTAAGCTAGAGCAGGCTGGCCCGTGAATACGGGCTAAGAGCCGCAGGGCTGGGGATGAGGAGACACGATCATGTCCATTTGACTTACGGCGTCGAAGTACATAAGCCTAAGGAGAAACTGAGGACAAGGGCCCGAGGTTCCGTGAACCCTAAAGTGAACTGTTATGATTTGGATGGGAAATGTCCCCCTTAGGCTCTTGTGTTTGAATACTTGGTCCCCAGTTGGTGGTGCTGTTTAAGGGGTTGTAGAGCCTTTAGGAGGGGGGACATAGCTGAAGGAAGTAGGTCTTTCCTGTCCACTTTCTGCTTCCTGTTCCACCAAGATGTGGAGTGAGGTGTCCCAGCTTCAGGTCCTACTCCCTAGGTCTGCCGATCGCCCCTCCCCACACCATGAACTTGTGACATAAATCCTTCCTCCCCGGTTTTCATTGTCTTTGATTTGATGGCATCCACCGGAAAGGTGACAGTCCATATGTGGATGCTCTGTAGAGAAAACGACCACACAGATAACGTGGTAGACTCGTTTGTCTCCAATGGACGTTAGCAGTACCTGGTACGTGATAGGTACAGCATAAAGATGTGTTAACTGTGACAGAGTCATATGTCACTCAGGTCTACTTGATTGAAGTCACAGGTTTTGACAAGGCTTTCAGCGAGCTAAAGAGGGGGTGCTGGACCCTTACATTAGGGGAGGACATCAAGGTGATCGTGAGTTATGCTGGTATTGGTAGCAACAGCAATGTCACGTCTACCACCCAGACTTTATTCATCAAAGTAGGACCGCAGAAAACCATTTTCCATACAACTATGAAAGAGTACTTTAACTTTTCATCAGCCCAGTGACCTTAGAAATGATTTGACCAGTTGGCTGATGTCTTGTGACCCAGGATGAATTAATAAGTTTTTCTATGGATTTTTGCTGTGACCCCACATATTTAGAGTAAAGCGACCCATATTTGTTGAGCATGTAGAAGGTTTTAAAAATGGTGACCCATCCTCAGTCATTTATTTTAAATTTATCAAGGGATGTTCACATCCCTGTTTCTCATCAGCTCAATAAAAAGCTCTCCTCCTGTGTGCTGAAGAAGATGCTTTATTTCCCAGCCCTGACTATTGCTGTAAGATCGTGTTGAATTCTCAGTCAGCTTTCTGGAATAATAATGTCCACATTGTTAGGACTGATACATTTTACTCAGAAACTCTGGCTTTTTTCCAGAGAGTAACAGATGCCATTGAAATGGAGGTTGTAGAGATGAGATCTGTATACAGTAAAGCCATGGGGCCCCTTGTCTAATGGCTTTTAATAGACCAGGCCAGCCTGAGCCACATTAGAGCAATTAGTTAAGATGGCAGAACACTGTTAGGTAAGGTTATTGGGCGAGCTCACTTCCATAGGACTTCTGGGCTCATTTTATCTTTAAAAAAAAAAAAAAAAGCTCTTGGCAAAATAAATGCTGAATTTTATAAAAATGATACAGCTTTGTACTTCGGAGATGAGCTATTGACACCATGTTGGTGGGGTCTGCTGCGGTACGAGATGCAGAGATCGAGGTGTTTTGAAATAATGGCACTGTGGTAGGTGACCTCAGATTCCTGGGTCTGTTTCCTCACCACATGGTGATGCATCTCCTCTTTGCTGGGATTTTGTGTGGATTCACATCCATCCTGGTGCCTGCTGAGGTGACTGGCTCAACAAATGCATCATCATTCCCCCTTCTACTGGAAATATTTAGTTAATTAAAATAATGTGGCTAAATTTGAGTGCTTCTTTGTATATGTAAAGGGTTTGAGGCCATTTAAGTTTCAAATGCTATATTCTGATGGGTGTACTTTTTATAGGTGAGTAATGGTATGCTGTCACAGACCACCTGTGTCTTCAGCACTGGGGTAACCCTGATGCAGTGGGGCCAGGTTGACCAGAACAGACAGGGCCTGTTGTGGAATTTATGTTTACAGCAGTAGGCAGATCCTGAACAGATTACAAGGTTTTGGTTTAATGATGAGCATTGCCACCCGAAAAAAGGCAGGAGGATCTCTGAACATTGTCTGATCCAAACTCCTGCTTATTAACACGTGATCCTTTGTTAAACCAAAAGTCGGGATCATGCAGGTATTTGAATGGCTAGGAACTCTGAAGTTTAAAGTGATTTCAGGACAGTTCTTAGCACAGAGAAGCAGCAAGATACCATGCGGAACATCCAGAGGGAACATGGGGACAGACTTAGCACTGAGTTAGAGCACAATCTCTGAAGACTGTTTCTGTCTGGCTTTCCACTTCACCTCAGGGGCAAGGGAGCCAGCCTTTCCTTGGAGCGTGCGTGTGAGAGAACACCACGCAATATTTTGTAGACTCTGTAGAGACTACCTCCTGCGATTCATCAGACCAACAGTTGCACTTTCTCTCCTGTGGCCACCTTTTTCAACTCATCCAGCTCTTGAAAAAGTTGTCACAATGCACAGGCTCCAGATTTAGAAATCTTACTCTGGCTCTCAGAATTTCTTCCCAAATCAGGATTGTGCAGTAATTATCAACTCTGAAAAAAGGTTTCAAAATGTTCACAGTAGCGAGACTATTGATACGCATTTCAAACATGCCTGACATAAAGAAAATAATAAAGCACTCTAGTTTTTGAAAATCCAAAATCCAGAAATAGCCAAAGATCCCTGCAACTTGCCAAAGAGGCAATCACCCGGGGATGTCCTTAGGTGTCTTGGATCCACCAAGTTGTGCCACCCTGGTTGTGGATCCTCATTGGGTTCAGTAGCCCCATCACTGTGGGATCCCAGGACATGGATAAAAATCTAAGATTTCCAAGGACTCTCTGATTTCTTTTTGCAAAAAAAAGAAAAAAATTTATTTATTGTTTTTATTTTGTCTATGAATGTATTGCCTGCATGTAGGTAGGTGCACCTGTGTCGTGCAATGCCTTTGGAGGTCATAAGAGAGCATTGGATCCCCTGGTACTGGATTTATGATTGTTAGCTACCATGTGAATGCTGGGAATCGAACCCAGGTCATCCACAAGAGCAGCCAGTGCTCTAACCACTGAGCCGTCTCCCCAGCCCTCTCTGACCTATTCTAACATTCTGAGAACTCTAATGTTTGATGCATTTCTTTACATCTTCCTGTGAGGCGCTAATGTGTGTTCTTTGTGGTAATCGAGAAACAGGGGATTTGGTCGTGGCAGGGGATTTGGAGTGGCCAAGATTGACTGTTCCATTTCTTCACCGAGGTGAGGGGCGTGTTGTTGGGTATAATGCAGGGTGGGCCTAGCTAGGCCACCTGCCAGGAGGAATGGAGGACTGGCTCTTGGGGGTGTGGTGCTCCACACCAGTTGGTTGTGAAGCCAGTTTCTGCCCAGCACCTGAAGAGAACCTGATCCACCTGGGAACAAACTGCGATTGGCTGTGGTCGGGACCCCACCCCATAAGGCTGTTGGCTAACAAGACCTGTAAGACACTCTGCTCTTTCTTAAATGAGTTTGCGGCAGACCACCACTGCTGGCTTTCCGTTTAACTCCTGGAGTCTGTGTGTTGACTCCATGCCTACTCACTCCCTTACTCTACGGCAGACACCCTTCAGTCCCCCTCAGGCTGGCCCTGAGTGCTGGGACCCCCAACATATTGGCACCTGAACAGGGACTCCGCCCCCCCAGCATTGGTGAGATGCCCCGGTCTGAGTGTCGGTGGGTAGGCCCTGGTGTTTTGTGTGCTGTCGGTCCTCAAGCGTGGAGGAGGAACCCTCCCACGTACCCTTTTCTGTTTCCCTATGCCTAAGGGAAGCACACGCCGCCACACGGGTTCGGAAGCCCGTGTTGGCCCCTCCTTTTTTGGTTCATCCAGGCAGAATCAAATGAGGGTTTAATCCCCTCTAGATTTCCGGAACCGAGGTGAAGCTATTAGCTAAACTTTTGTGGAGGAGACATAGTGTGGATAATCAGCCAGAGGAAGGCCAGTTTTCCTATCTTTGATTTAAAACTGCTCCAGCTTGCTCCTGTGGGTGGGGCTACAGCCGTAGGGCCAAGCCGAAGCAGGGGCTGAGATCGCCCTTCAGGCTCCACAGGTCCCCAGTGGTGAGGGTTCGCCCCTGGTTACAGTCATAGGATGGGTCGGGACTCAAGCACCACCCCCTAGGCTCAGCTGGTGTGATGAGTATTAGTTGTGAAACTTTGAAAGGACTCCAGAGACTCAAACCTTTCAAATGTTAATTGGCCCTGCCTGACTTTAACTGCAGTGCTTTTAGAAATTGACTGCATACCTGTGAGTCTTTTTAGGTGCTGCCCGCAGGACCCTCTTGGAGGCTGGAGGATCTGCAGGAGTCTTCCACTGGGATGTGGGGCAGTTTGGCCCCCAACATTCTATCTGCATGTCTCAGTGGATCCCAATGTTGGCCATTTTGGCCTGCATGGTAATGAACAATCTCCCCTCCCACCAGGTAACTCCACAACTACAAGCACTTGGGTTTTTCCCCTGCAGCTTGTCTTTAAGGAGAAAAAAGAGGCTAAAATAACACCCACCCCTCCCCTAGTGTGCGCTGGGAAACCAGCACAGCCTTTACATGCTTGAGCTTCTCTCAGCCTTTGCGGGGAGTTTCATCCAACCCGCCCCCTAGATGTGCAGGCAGCAGTTTGATCCCCTTGTTTAAGACTTGATTTTACTTCGGACATTGACTTTTGCATTCTAGGACTTTCGTTGTTTCCCTAATCAGGTTTTTGTTAATACTCCCAGTTCAGTTCCTTAATTACCAGGTTGATCATATAAATTCACTGCAATGACATCCAGGGATCCCCATTTAACCTTGGTGGAAGCCCAATAGTGTGTGGTGTGGACCTCAATGAAGGAAGGCCAAGTCCATTCCGTACCTCAGGGAAAGGTCGGGTGCTGTCCCAGGAGAGGGCAACAAGGCAGGGACAGAAGCAAGGCTGGCCCTGAGTTTGGTTTTCTCATTCTGGTCATTGGCTCAAGTCAGTGTGACCAGCTTTCAGTTACTGTGGACAGAATGCTTGAAATGATGCAATTTAAAGGAGGAAATGGTCCACTTGGGCTTCTCAGATGTGTCAGTCCCTGGTGGCGTGGCCCCCCACCATTTTGTACCTGAATTAAGAGTGCATATCTTGGGGGGCGTCATGTGGTAGAGCAAAGAGGCTCACACCATGAGAAAAGGGACGGGTCCCTGGAAGCCCCTCCAAGGGCCTGCCCCCAGTGACCTGCTCCCTCCAAGTGTCCCTGCCTCCTAAGGTTCCACCACCCCACAGTAGCACCGTCTGCAGCGACTAAGCCTTCAACACAGGAGCCCTCCAGTCCATGCGAGAGCACACAGTAGGTCCTCCGAGAACAACATTATTTGCATCTTAGTTTGGCTCGATTGCCAGATTTCCTTTCTTCACAGAGTCCGTCGTTCTCTGTGTTCCCATCAGGGCTTTTTTCAGATTTCCTTGCTTTGTGGCAAAGCTGGTTGGTGAAATCACATGCTTCCCTGTCATCACATGCAGTCCCCTTGTTCTCAGGAGCAAGGTGGCAGTGATGGTGATAGGGGCTGAGATCGTGCTATCTTTAATAAAGGAAAAGATACAGAGTCTGGAGAATGCCAGGACACCACAGAGAAAGAGAGAACTTAGGCTGGCAAGGCAGACCTGTGGAACCCCGTGCCAACATGCTGGTTTCGTGCAGTGTTTATCGGACAGTTTTGCTGAGATGCTAGAATGCATGTGTGAGACTGCATGTGTGAGACTGTGTTAGAATGCATGCGTGAGAAAGCATGTATTAGATTGTGTTAGAATACGTGTGAAACTGTGTGTTAGATTGTATGTGTTAGACTGTGTGTAAAACTACGTGTGTTAGATTGCATGTGTGAGAATGCGTGAGTTAGACTCTGTTAGACTATGTGTGTGAGCATGTATGTGTGAGAATGCGAGTGTTAGACTGTGTATGTTAGAATGTATGTGGGAATCTAAGAACAGCTTTGCTCAATTTGAATGATGCTGATACATCTCTTAAAATCTTCCCATATTTTCAACAACAGCTTCTGATACGGTGTTTCTCCCACTCGCCTTGAAGGCCTTGAAGGCCTTTAGAAGTAAGTCTATATCCGAAATTTTAAGTTTCGTACATCCAGTGTCTGCGTAATAGAAGTCACTCTTTTGAAGTTAGTAGACCAAGAATTGATTAGAGCTTGAGAATGTGGGGGAAGTTTAGGTTTTGACCAATCCTCAAAGACAACAATTCATGGTTTTAGTCAATCCCAGTTTAAATGGCATCTGTGTGACATGCTGTAGGATCAGGTATTGATCTGGCACTTTCTCCCGCTCACTGGGGTAAAGAAGTCGTAGTGCAAGCTTACAGAACCGCAAAGGTTTTCTTCCAAAGTAAGCAGAAAGGACAAAGTAGCTTTGTTTCCTCCTGGTAATTGGAACATTAATCGAGACACCTTTCCTAAAAGGACCTGCTTGCCAGGCTAATATTTTATGTTCTCAAAAGGGAACATTTGAGCAGAGACTCCGCTTGCAGGTCAAGTGGGCCATGGCATCTTGTGATGTATGGGTCTACAACATGGATGGATGGAGCAGTATTCTGAAAACCGACAGTCTTGGGCTGGGGCTGTAGCTCAGTGGTGGAGCACATGCCTAACATGAGTAAGACCCCAGAATTCAACTCTCGTACAGCAAAAAGCAAATATCTGCTTTCTTTTAGTCCTCTAATCCTAAGTCCTAGAACAGCAGTGGAGAGAAACCCGTGGACTGTAGTCAAGTTAATCCAGCAGTACAAAGAGGATATAGTTTATTTTGAAGATAGGGCGTACGGAGGGCTGTGGCTAAATCCCATTACAAGCATCTCTGTTAGTAAAAACTAAACCCAAGCTGAGAGCACCCACGTTCTGTAAAATAGATATCTACACACATAAAAATATCAAACTAAAATCAACAAAGGGAGTCAGTAGTCAAAGCTTTGTTGAAGAAGATTGCACAAGACTTGAAGCTGCAGGTGAAGCTCATGTAGCTCTTGATTACTTATTTCTAATTTAGTTGGTTTTCTTATTCTCCCTCCTGTTGGCATAATTAGCCATTAGGCTAGCATAAACTGCGTTTTCTGCATCACATGGGAAGAGCCTTTTAAGTCTAAGAAGAGCATAAGATGGGGAGGACTACACTGTTTTATAAAGTGGCAGCAAAACTGAGATTCAGAAAAGTAAGAATGTTTGTTACACAGCCGCTGAAAACAGCCACCAGCCAGAAGAGGGTACTTCACTGGAAGTACCTTGACGTGGATTTCTCTTCTGGTGGATTCTTAGAGAAGTCCTAAGCATGCCTCTCATTTACAGTTTTCAGGGTAAATATGATAACATGCAAGAAATGCTATAATTCTCTAAAAAATACTCAAATCCAAGTGGTGCCCATGCTGGCACGTCTGTGGGACCCCTTGCACGCTCACTGGCTTAGTCACACCACCAACCAGTTACCCTCTCACACTGTCTCCGTCAGCTGGAATAGTTAACAGGCATCCTGTGCAAACTTTTACCAATGACAGAGCCGCCTTTAATTAGAGCATCTACTCCTTGAAATAGGCAGATCTATCCACGGTTTAGTTTCTGTGGAAAATCCTTAGGGGCGCCCTGGAGTGATGGTTCTATCAACAAAAGGCCTGCCTTACAAGCAGAAGGACCTGAGTTCGATCCGCAGAATCCACATAAAAAAGTCAAGCATAGGGGTGCACATTTGTAATCCCATGGGGAGGTAGAGACAGGCAGACCCCTGGGGCTCATTGGCCAGCCACCTGAGCTACCCAGTGAGATCTAAGCCAATGAGAGACCCTGTCTACAAAACACAGTGACAGTGCCTGTGGAAGGACGGCCAAAGTTGTCCTCTGGCCTCAACACACAACGTGCATACACCTGGATAAACACACGTGTATCCACATGCACACACGAATGTACACACACAAATACTCAATGAAGATCATACACCTGGATAAACACACACATGTCCATATGCACATACAAACGTACACACTCAAATACTCAATGAAGATCATACACCTGGATGAACATGCACACGTGTCCACATACACACACGAATGTGCACACACTCAAATACTCAATGAAGATCATACATCTGGATGAACATGCACACGTGTCCACATGCACACACGAATGTGCACACACTCAAATACTCAATGAAGATCATATACCTGGATGAACACACACGTGTCCACATACATGCATGAACAGGCACACATATAAATACTCAATGAAGATCATATACCTGAATGAACACACACGTGTGTGCACATGTACACATGGAAACTGGATGAACACACATGTCCACAGGCACACATGAACATGCACACACACATATACTCAATGAATAGCATATACCTGAATGAACACAAACGTGTCCACATGCACACACGAACATGCAAGTGCACAGATACCCAATGAAGAGCTTTTACTACATCTTAGAGAATAAAACACACACGCAAACATTTTAAAGCACATAGCTGTAAACTCATGGGTAGAATGGCAGACAAGCATGAACAGTCTCAGGTTTCCGCTTGCCGTGTGGATGGAATGCGCATTCTGATCCCCCTCACTTCCGTGTCATGAGTCTGAGGATACAGCATGTCATAAGAAAAAAAATGAAAGGTTCAGGGCTCCGTGGTTACCTCACTTGCCACACAAGCAAGAAGACCCAAGTTTAGACTTCCAGAACCCACGCACATGACAGATTGACATGGTGATCTGTCTACAGGAGACAGGTCCCCAGCGCAGGCTGGCTAGGGAGATTAGCCACATCAGCAAGCTCTAGGTTTGATTCGGAGACCCTACCTCAAAGTAAAAGGTAGAAGAGTGATAGTTCAATTCCTGATACAACCTTAGGCCTCCACCTGCATGTGCACACCCATACATATACCTGTACATGCTCCCACCCCCATGAGCCTGCACACGTGTACACCACACATACATACACATGAAAAAAAAGAAAATAGATATGCAAAAAAAAAACTACTCTTTCAAGAAAGTTGGATTCCTCCATTCCAGCTGCAGGAGCTGATTCTTGGGTGTCTGGAAGCTTCTGGAATGGCCAGTGCTCATCTCATATTAAAATACTATGGCTGCCCAGCCCTTGGGAGTCACCAAGCTTCCAGTCCCTCTGCATTCTTTGTAGTGGCATCATGCATTCTGTACCTCTATCCATCGGTGCCCAGACATGGACATGGCCAGACTTGCTCAGAGAACCCATCCTGGCTTTATGAGTGAGCCCTGAACTGAAGCTGTGGCTAATGTTTCTGCTCGCATGGTGTCGGTACCACTGAGCCTCTGCGCATGGTTCACTTGTTGCAATGTCATTCCCATATGAACCAGGGTAACTGTAGTCAGAACAGGGCCTTGCTAAGAACAGAATGCAGAGTCGGCGGGGTGCCACCCAGGGAGAGCCCGTGCAGAGCGCCAGATGGCCTCTGGAGGCTCATGCCACCGTCTCTCTCCAGAGACAAGTGCAGATACGGCTCCAGCTTTCCCAGCTCTGATCCTAGAAGCTATCAGGGTGCACAAAATAAACTGGGCTGGGAATCCCCTGACCAGACTGGGAAGGCAGTGTGAGGATATGCCAGTATTCTCCTTGATTTGGCAAGACAGATGGTCCTTCCCGGGTCGTACATGGCCAGTCATTGCCTCGTTTTCCCTGAGAAGCCGGGGCAGTCAGAAGGTCGCTTAGTGAGCAGAGGTTGGGAGCAGAGGAGGCGGTTGGCAGCGTGACTTGCATGTTTAGTGGGCCAGACTGAGACAAAAGGCTATGACCTTGTTGCTCAGCACAGGCTCTGACTGTTGTGCAGAAGAAACTGGGAAATCGTGCACCCTGGTTTTACCGTGCGCTAGCTCTCTGATGTCAGGATCACAGGGTCCATTCAGTCAGTCATTACCAGCCATATGCCAGACGTCATGTTAGGCATCCGTCCTAGAACAACAGTGGACAAAATCCTCATGATGTTTACATTCTGATATTTGGGAAGATAAAATCGGTGCATCAGTTACTGATTTGTTACTGTGATAAAACACTATGACCAAGGCCACTTGTAGAAGGAAGAGGTTACTTGGCTTATGGTTCGGAAGGGTGAGTATGATCATGGGGAGGCAGCTGGAGCAGAAAGGTGAACACTCACACCCTCGAGCACACTCCGGAAGCAGAGAGAATGAGCTAGAAGCGAGGCAAAAGATACTGGGGCAGGAGTCAGGCTGAAATAAAATCGAACAATAAATTTGAGTGCGATGGTACATCCCCCTTCACATTTTTATTTTAACTTGTCATAAGTATTTATGCTCTCTTTGTGTGACTTGTGAAGACAGTGTAGAGTTTAACCAAAGAGTGTACAACACAAACCATTTCCACTCCTCCTGTCGCAGTGGTCCAAGGTCGAAGTTGGGTCTGTCTGAGTTGGAAGATGTTTGATGCTTAAGGTGTCCTCAGGGACCTTTCACATCCTTTCTCATGAGTAAACTTTGAGCATTTTAGTGGTACCCACAGTTGATAGTCCTCTAAGATGTATTGTGAGAGGGTCTTAGGATAGCTACTTAAGGTGCCTTGTCTTGGGGATTGCTGCAATTGCTGGTCACGGGGTTCGTGAGAAAAGAGACTGAAATCTAAAGGCAGAAAGAACAGCTAATCTTTCCAGAAGTGAATGCAAAGGCACTGGTTTCGGTCACGTGATTCTCCTCTGCAAGCTCAAAGCAATCTTCCTTTTACATCTGTTCCTGTCTTCTATCCATGAACTCAAGTGTGAGTTCGTATGATAAAGCATGGGCTTAGAGACCCTCGGGGCCACAGAGATCTAGTTCAAAGTCCCAGCTCAGTTCAGAACCTGGCCACATAGAGGAAAGGAATAAAGAAATAACTCATCCTCAGTCAAGAGCCAGTGACTGCCTCCGCCTTTGTACTTTGGTTAGAAGTTCTCCCACCACCCTTTAGAGAGGTTTGGAAGGGGGATGAGAGTCCGACCAGGGGAGGATACCGTACCACAGTGGGGAGCCAGGTAAAGGTTAGGTTTAATGTTTTCTGAAAATATTAAGAGGTTCCAGTCTGATAAATTAGAAAAGGTAGTGGACAGAAGACGGTGTCTGAGGAATCCTGGCCCCTACTGTATTCGAGAAAAAGGGTCTAGTAAGAGATCGGAAAGAGTGATAGGACTGTAGCTCTTCAGTGACTGCCTAAATATAGCAAGTAAAGCAATGACCCCAAAGTCTATTGACGTTTTATTCACACCTCTGCCCCAGTATACCAGTGCTTTCTGGGATTGAGTGTCAGGCACTGAGAGAAAAGTCTGAGTGGTCCTTTGATGCATGTGATGTGTGGGAGAGAGGGAAAGGTGTCGCTTTCTAAAATGGTCTGTGGGTGCTTATGCCCCAGAAGAGCTATGTAAATCATTTTATTTTTGGCTGAGAGCATGTCCTTGCATGCTCTGAGTTTGATCTTGGGCTCCTGCTGAGATAAATGGCCAGCGGCCAGCTTTGAGGGGAATCCTGACGGTAAGATGGCTGAAAGGGGCAGATGGCACACTGTCCTCTGGACCATCTGGGGACACAAGGCTGAATGTGACTCTACCCTGTGGATGCAGCTTTTGCACTGTGACTTGAGTACAAAGTTGAATCACACAGTTGTCTGCAGCCCCATCCCCAAGCCACTTGGTTACTAGGAATATCAGAAATGCCTCCCTGCCTCAATCCAGCCCTCAGAACACAGTGGTATTCTATACAATAAGCTACCGATAAGGAGAACCAGAGACTAGCAGGACATTCTGTTTCAAGTAGGCTTTCGTGGGTAGAGAGTTTATATTGTGTGTGGCGTCAGATACCTGTCTCCTATAAACCTTGACTTTGCAGTAAAATGGTAGTCCGTGTAAAATAAAATTTTTCTAATTTTGCCGCTTACCCAGACAGTGCACATCAAATAATTTGCTTCAGTTCATACACTGGCCTTGTTGTGGGAATGCTGCTTATAAATGCACTTTGTATTGAAAACCAAATCCTCTGTCCAGTGTGCTTAATGCCATCATTATAAAGGAACCCAGTGATGGCTCGGTGGTGGCTCAGGGATAGAGTCTGGTAATGACATTTACAGTATGGCAGACTATGGACAAATGACTTTTATTTAACCCCATGACTAAAAAGTTAGTCTTCTAATCTTGTTTATAGTGTAGACAAGCTCATTGAACCATGTGCTCCTCTTGGGACCTGGACATATGGCCTTCATGACCCTTCCTTGCCCTCAACTTGAAATAATCGATGAGTGTGTGTGTTTATTACATGCAAGCACTGCCAACATGCTTATCTCATTGGGAACAACGAGAGAAACGGATAGTATCTGTTTATGATTGTGCGTGCATGTATGTGTGCATGCATGTGTGTGTGTGTGCGTGTGTGTAAGGATCCAACTTTTACTTCCCCATTTCCTATTGTACATATTGTTTCAATAGATCAAAGAGCTAGCCCTGGCTCTTTCTCTCTTCCGAGAGAAATCCGGAGGAACAGGTCCTCAGCAGATCAGGCCTGTTCTTTGCCTTAAAATGAATGCTAAGAGTCAGGCTGTTTTTGTTTGTTTGTTTTTTATTAAGGCTGTAATGTGGCATCACATAATAAATGTTGTAATAGAACCCTTGCCTGATATGCATGAGGTCTTGAGTTTAAACCCCAGAACATTAACGAAAGGTAATGGAAAAAAAAGAAGGAAGGACAGTACTTTGGAAACAAAATAGATTATATTTTAAGTGTTTGGGTAAATCTAATTTTTATGCCATACTAACCCTAAACGCACCTTTATCTTAGGTCACAGGCTATGTTATCTTAGGTTAGATTGCCATAATTCCTGAGATAATTAGTAACTGCATACCATCTGTGTTATTACAAGTTCTATGTATAGTTATACCATCAAGTCTTAGGCAAAGTCTAAATGGGTTATGAGACGGGGGGGCTTGGGGGTGGGTCATGAACAAAGGTTACTACACTCTGAAGAACAGGAAAGAGGAGAAATTGTGTTACGTGTTATAAAACTCTTCAGTTATGATCAAGGATCAAATCACAGCTAGTCCATTAAATACTGATAAGTGGACATCGCCACAGTTCCAGCAGATAGCAGTTTTCAACCATACCTTCCACATAATCAAATGTGAGATTTGTTAGTGACATTGTGTTTGACAAATAAGCACCTCGATTGTTTAAAAAAAAGTATATATTAAATTTTGAGATTTATAATGTCTTTTTAAGGATGCCTATTAATGTGGCCAAATTCCAGTAAAATCCCAGTAACAGGACGAAGCAGACAGCTTGTTCCATCTGCCCGGTGAGACTCACAAGATTCAGAAGGACAGTTACTGAAGAGCTAAGGTTGGAGTTCCACAGGGCCGTAGGAGCCTTGGCTACTGACACCATCCATTTTCCATTCCGACAATAAATTTTAAATGCTAATAAACCCTGTTTGTGAGGCTGCTAAAGGGCCTTGTCATCTCTTAAGTAGGCCTGCATCAGCAGCTGCGTACAAAAGCCACAAACTGTTCCAAAGTGCAGGTGTCTAGAATCCAGTTTCCAAGGGTAAAGTTACAACAAAGCCAAACCTGGCTCCAGCGTTCGGGCTTCTTTAGAGTAATTTGCAATGTGACTAGAGCCTGGGAACACAGACCTAGAAGTTGTCTCTTCTCTTGGACAGCAAGCCTTGACCAGAGGAGAGCAAAGAGATGAACTTGAGGTCTGCAGAGAGCTCTCTGAGGCCTTCTGGGTAGCTTAAATGACGAAGGAGGAAGTGCAAGATTCAGCGTGTGTGTCCTGGAACGAAGCCTCAGAGCTTCCTTTCAAAGCACCAGTCCCAGTACACGAATGGATTAAGTCTGACAACATGGGCACCTTGCCTCCCTCAGGAACCCCAACCACACACAGACACCCCTTGCAAAGAACAGAGCCCAAACCAGAATCTTTTCCACCCATGGTAACCTTGTCTTCATGTACTAGACTTTCTCAAGACTAGGTTTGGAAAGTGTGGTGACTTGAGAGATTTATATTTTCAGAACTGGACACATAGGAATAAAAGTGGCATTTAGTGGACACAGAAGTAATGACTGGGCTCCTCATCCCAAGTTAGCAGCAGCAGCAGCAGGGCGGGGCAGGGCGGTTGGAGGGACTCTGAAAGTCCCAAGCTGCAAGTGGCATGGGGAAATCGCAGAGTGCATGCCCGGGTGACTCCTGAAAATGTGTTAACCTCAGGGACGTCAGGCTGCATGAGGCAGGTGACAGTGCACACCTCCCACACTGTGTGCTTTGCCCTAACCATATGGTGCCACATGACACACCCACGCTGCCCACCTCAGCCCTGCCCACTTCTCCTCCCACCAAAAGCAGAGTGTGAACACAAGCTCTCTCCCCCTCGTGGGTGGGGGAGAAATCACTGCTCTGACATTTTTAAAGCCTGGAAGCAGTCGTGAAAGCAGAGTGTTCTTCCCCCAATTTCAGAAATGTCATCATAATCTCTGATCACATGCTTCTTGAGAGGGGATCCTGGGAGCCCAGGAGGCATAAACTACAGTGCCCTTTGCATCTCAGCCTGAATTCTTGGTCCCTACACACAGAGGGTCCTCTGTGTGGTGCAGGTTCACCTTGGTTAGTGTTAACATGGGTCATAGATTTGCCCGGCACAGGATAAGTCTGCTCAGCCTCTACCAGAATATTCCTCTTTCTGGACCTTGGAGGTGAGAGGCAGGGAGAGCCTCCTGAACCCAATCCCCAGCCCAGAAAAAAGCAGTCAAGGAGCAGGTTGCTCTAGTTTGAGCTGTGTTTATTCAGCAGAATTTCACTGTCCTTCTCCTCCTCCTCCTCCTCTTCCTCCTCTTCCTCTTCTCCTTCTCTTCCTCCTTATGTTCTTTCTCCTTTTTTAAAAAAATGTTATTTATTGTTATAACAATAACAATCGGAAGGCATCCGATCCCCTGGAAGTGGAGTTTCAGGTGGTTGTTAGCCACCATGTGGGTGCTGGGAATCAAACCTAAGTCTTCTGCAAGAGCAGCCAGTGTCCTTTACCACTGAGCCATCTCTCCAGCCCTCTCCTCCTTGTTCACAGTGGTAGGAATTGAACTTAGGACCTCAAACATGCTAGGCAAGTGCCATGATGCTGAGCCACACATCCCGGCCCTCCTTTTTTACTTTTTATTTTGAAACAGCATCTTACTAAGCAATGAACTCACTCTATAGCCCTTGTGATCCTCCTCGCTCACCTCCTGAGTAGCCGAGGTGAGGGTGTAACCCCTGCATTAGCAAGCATTTCTTGACAACCTACTAATACGTCTGGCAGTGCTGTGGGCTCCAGGATCAGATAAAACAGAACCCTGCCCTTGAACATGCTTTCTTTAATAAGACAAGTAACTGTACAACACTGGTCTTGTGAGGTGAAGAGGAAGCGGGGCTGGGAGCCGAGAGGAGCCGAGCTGCAAAAGGAAGGGAGCCACAGAGATCTTGGGATCAGAGGAGCGGAGGGCTCTGATGGGAATGCACTTAGCAGGGGACATGTGGCGTAGTGTGGGGAAGATGGCAGCTGAAATACATTCTGGAGAAGGGAGAGGACCAGAACAGGAGGATTGTGTAGGCTAAGGAGCCTTGGTTGTAAGCTAGTAAGTTTTAGTCATGTATGTGTGTGTGTATATGCATGTACATATTTGCATGTGTGTATGTGTGCGCATGTGTGTATTTTTGGATATGTGTGTGCATATATGTGTGTATAGGTTCATGTCTGTGTGCATGTGGTATTGTGTATATGTATGTGTGTGTCTGTTTATGTGTATGTGTGTGCATATATGTGTGTGTGAGTGTGTGTGGGTTTGCTGTGCTTTGTTTTTGTTTCTGAGGAGTACCAACATCATCCATTATGTGTAATACAGAAAATCCAGTCCTGACAGGGAAAGGTGGGGAACAGGCAGGAGTAAATAGTTTAATCCAAAAAGTTCCGGCAGGTTAATGGGTGAGAAATTGCCTCAAACTCCTCAGGCCGTGGATAAGGGGTAAAAGAGGCCTTATGTGAGACCTTGTCCAACAGCATCTCTCCTGCTCAGGGCTCAGGGAAAGGTGCACATGCTGGATAAAATTGCCTTGTGCAATCACATCCTAACTGCTGCACAGAGACGCCCAGGGTGACATATGAAGAAGCCTAGACGGCTTTCTCACATCTTCCCTTCCTTGTGGTTAGGAACCTCGGGGTCAAGAAGCTGGCCTGGGGTGTCAGTACACAGACTTGGTTGAATCACTGACTGAGGGATTAAACTCAGTCTTTAACCCAGGGGTTGGCTTCCTCAGAGTCCCGTCCTGGGATCGTGAGTGCTTGGTTGTTCTTGAGTCAGCTTATTAACCTAAACCCTGGTGCTCATGAATCACAAAGTCACTTGGAAAATTCTAAATGCTTAAGGCTATTCTCCTAAGAATCAGAAACAAAGACCAATGAAATCATTTATTCTGTGATGTGCCCTGCTCGGGAGGTAAACCAGGGAGAGGTTGGAAGAGGAGGAGCGTGTGGAAACTGAAACAAGAGGACTGAGAGTTCTGTTTAGAACGTGGCCATCCCGCCACGGTAACTATAAACGTGTGTGTATTCGACATCAACTCTCGAGATGTATGCCATTTTACCTCAGGGACAATAGGTAGAGCTGGTCCTTATGTTAAGTCTGGAGGGCATGGGTCTGCACTCCTACCAACAGTGAGCACATGTGTCCAACAGCCAATCAAAACAAAGCATTCTAAGATTTCATCTGACTCACTTTACTGTGTGTTGGAAGCTAGTTTTATGTGTCCAAGTCCTTGGGTATCTGTTTTGATTATTTTTTTAACCCCTCGTACGAGGCTGATCTCTCATAAAATGGAATAATCGGTAAAATATGTCCAAAGCAAACAAGTATGTAAGGTGTGTGAAATGTACATGGTCTGAGCTTAAAAATGGGGCATTTCTTTGTTTAACTGCACTGAAATTAGGAACACGGAGCCCACTGTGTTGTAGTCGTGGCAGCATCCACATTGCATCTGTGTGAGTCTGTCCTCTGGCTCATACTGTGATTCCTGTTCACCAAAACCTGTCTCCTCTGACTGGGCATGTTTAGGTAGACTCAGCAAGGACACTTTAGAGAGAGCCACCTGCTTCTGGAGCTGCAGTAGGCCACCCCTTCTGTCCGTGTCACTTGTGTCTGGGGCAGTCAGACCTTGGCGTCATAAATTGAAATTTCTCCCATTACCCCTCTTGGAGTCAATTCCCTGCTTCTTATCTGGTGACAGCGGCTGGGCACAGCGTCTTGTCACCTGCGGGTGCTGGGTTCACCATATTCAGAACCGTGTGTCCTGTGGACCTATGTAATGAGCTGTCTCTTTTCTGGCAGCTGTGGCATTTTTCTTTTCAGTCTACGAGGCCTTGCAAATGAACTTTAGAAAATGGGAAATGTAGTATAAACACACAGCTCATCCACGAGGACAATCTTCTGAGGGCCCAGCTAAGCGCAGCCTGAGCATCTGGAAGCAGGAATCGGGTGGTTATTACACACTTATTTGACACTGCAGTACAGGGTGCATTCCGACTGCTGCATCTCATTAGCCGTGTTTTACAAGCCCTCTGCCACACTGAGTGAGCATGCAGCACTCATCTCTTTCCTCCTCAGCTGCACGGGGCTGTGCTGCCATGCTCACATGGCTTGTGGTTTTGATTTTTCAATAAAAGAACCTGAACCGGGAGACTGTGGCATGGTGGTCTCTGCCTGGAGACCTGAACCAGGAGACTGTGGCATGGTGGTCTCTGCCTAGAGACCTGATCTGGGAGACTGTGGCATGGTGGTCTGTGCCTGGAGACTCACTAAGTTGCCCAGATTGGCTTTGAGCTCACTCTATAACTAAGGCAGGCTTTGAATGTATAATCCTCCTGCCTCAGCCTGCCAGGTCCCGAACCCATGTTGTCTCCATTAGGCTTGGAGAGTATTCCAGGGAAGGCAGAAGCACAAAGGGTTCTAGCTGACTAGAGCTGAACCAAAGCCTGGCTTAGCCCCTCACACCATCTTCATGACCTCAGGCAAGCAAGTAATCTTCTGGCCTCAGTGTTATAGGCTGTGAAACGGGATTGTAGCAGCCCTAACCCAACTCTATGGAATTGTGGGTACTGGTCTCAACACAACTAAAGCGAGTGACACTCAGGAGATAGCCTGTGGACAGGATGTATTGCTATGGGTGTAGAACGGCAGAATTACCTTTAAGCTTACTTACAGGCCACATTTAGTGAGTGCTGCTAACTAAACATGTCTGTATAAGACCATGTCTCCAGTGCTGGCCTTACCAAAATCAGTCTATAACTTCTTGGTCTCATTTTGATTAGACTGCTGTTGACATTTTCTCAGGACTGTGGTCAATTCAGAATCAAGAGGGCTGGGGACACAAGAGCCCTTCCCTGATGTCCAGAAGAGGAAGGAGTCCAGGGCGCCTGTCACACTGTAAACCTCCAGGAGACTCTGCTTTCTACGTGAGGGCTGGACTTGCACACGCACTGGGCTTGGTGGGCTCTGCATTGCCAGGCTGCTTCTAGCCTACCCCTGCTTCCTGTGTTGCTCAAGGCTGACTGTAGCAATTTGAATCTTAAAGCTTTCTTTGTATTCATAGCTCACAAAACTGGCAGGTTAGGAAAGCTGTGGACACCACCTAGGGAGATAGATATTCTGGTTTTATGGGTGAGGAACCTGGGACTCAAAGGAAGACACCTATCCGATACCCCATGCCACTGATGGTTTTTGGCTACATTAGAGTCAAAACCCAGGAGTCCCAACTCCTTGCTTGGAGTGCTGTTCTGTTGTATCACATCGTCTCTGTCCCATGAATCAAATGTCACTCCTAAGAACTCAATGGGACTGGAGAGGTGGCTCAGCAGTTAAGAGCACTGGCTGCTCTTGCAGAGGACCTGGGTTCAATTTCCAGCACCCACATGGCAGCTAACAACCGTCTGTAACTCCAGTTCCAGGGATCAGATGCCCTCTTCTGATCTCCTCGGGCACTGCACAACACAGGTACACTTACTCACATGCAGGCATAAACACTCATACACATAAAATAGAAATAATAAATATTTTAAGAAAAGAACCAAGTGTGAAAACGACACAGATGATCTCTAAGTGACACTAATAATACACTAACAAGTACAGCCGCAAACATTAATTGGTCATATTGCATGTTATAAAGACTCTAAAGGATGTTTATATTCTCTCTGTTGGTTGTCAAGTCATTCAGAAAGACACAGCTTAACATTAGTCATAGCCAAGAGAATTCTGGGTCCTAAAGGAGTATCTCAGAGACCTGACAGGTTCATTTTAGAAACTCCTAGACAGTCCACATTTCTATTCACTAGGTTGTTAGAAAGGATCAACCCTGCAGCCTAGGAGTCTAGTAGCTAATCCACAACTTCCCTGACTTTGGGCTTCCCTGTGGTCACATGTCCTCAGTCCTGGTGAACCAAGGACATGATTTCAGGGTGACTAACCAGTGTCCGCCTGGGCATCTAACAGCCATGTGAATGGAACAACCACAAGATGCATGTAGTATAGACCAGGAAACAGGAAAGGCAGGCCACTTCAGACCACTGTGCCTGGCAGCAAGCCCACCACAGGGAAAAGAAGCTTCCCTGCAAACAGGTGGAGCAAGGGGGCATGCTGGTTATCTTACTGCCCACGTCTTTCAACGACAGCAAAGGCAAGTGCAGCAAGCACCCCAAAGACATCAACTGTGCTTGAGTTCGTTTTCACGAAAAGTACTTTCTGCACTAATTTTAATGAAAGAACTGTTGTAAAACTGATTTTTTTTAAAAGACTGACTTTATTTGAAAAAGGAAGACCAAAAAGTAAAATCAATTGAAATTAGATATTTTGCTCCACTTTAATGAGAGAGGTAAAGTACTCGCCCAGGCCTCTTAAAAATTATCTCTTAAATTCCACATTAATAAACATGGTTACCCATTATGTTTTCATTTGAGAATATAGCCGGCTGATACACAGTGGGGGAGGGACATGATGACTCATGTAGACTGAACCACAAAAGATGCCAGAAAAACCAAGAGCAGGTGAAGGAACGGATGTTACGGATGTTTGTTACGGAGGCTGGGAGAGCAGCGGCTTTCCTGCCTGCCACGTCCGTAGCTTTGTCCCCCACCCAGGACAGGCTGTGGGTTGAGGAGCAGGAGGCCTGGGCTGGGCTGATTACCATTGTTT
The DNA here is from genome assembly GCA_035773235.1 of Eospalax fontanierii. Taxonomy (NCBI): domain Eukaryota; kingdom Metazoa; phylum Chordata; class Mammalia; order Rodentia; family Spalacidae; genus Eospalax; species Eospalax fontanierii. The sequence continues at coordinate 15,844,461 of CM069551.1, forward strand.
CTCAGTGCCTAGCACAGGCATAGGAGTCACGAGCAGGAATTGTCACAGGAACGGGGAAACAAAGGGGCTGATGCAGGCACCGCGTGGAGAATGAGAGTCCCGTGACCTGAACAGCTTGGCAGAGTCTGCTGAGAGACAGCAGGCATTGTCTCCTCAAAAGCAGGCAGCCTTGGACATGGCTGAGCCCCCTGGGCCTGCAGGCCTTTCTTGAGAGACCGTCTCACAGGCTCTGTTGTGTTCTCGTTGGCTGAGCAGTGGTCGGCTGAGGACTGTTAGTTGCCGAGCCTTTGGAAGTTTCTGGAAGCTGATGTTTTCACTATCCCTCACATTGGGCATCTCTGTGTCCTCCGAGGTCATCTCAACCTGAGTCACCTGATGCTGCCAGACACTTCTCCAATAGTCCCTGAGAAATGTGATTACAGTTCCAGGGGAACCTGATGTCCTCTTCTGGCCTCCACAGGCATTACAGGACACTGGCACACTTACATGCAGGTAGTACGCTTACACACACAGAACAAAAGTAATAAATATTTAAAAAAAAAAAAAAAAACTCGCCCAAGCTCCAACAGCCTCGTCATCCCTCCCAGAATATGGCTCCCTCGGCCCAGACACCGTGCCTCCTCTCACCCTGGTGGCGTCCTCTGCTTTCCCAGCTCCTCGGTAATGAGGGCTCTAGAAGAGCCAGCAAACTCTGGGCCTCTGACCTGAGGAAACCATCACACCTTCAACCTTTCCTGAACGGGCAATTTTTGCTAGCCATCGGCTCCCCGCTCCGCTAAAGCCCTGGGGGTTGGAGGGGAGGTGTTTTACTCTTTTAAATTCAGCACTGATGTTGGCCCCGGCTGCCCACAGGCAACTGAGCAACCCCAGTAGTTGGTCATCTTCAGGATGAATCAGGAGATGTGGAGACAATTCATGCAAAGAAATGGGCTCCAGACTTCTGGACTTCCCATTGTGGAGAAGACAGATACTGTGAAATTTACTACTTTAGCCATTTTAAGTACAGGTCTGTGGCGGGAAAGTTGTCCACACCACCATGCAGCCATCATCACCATCCAGTTCAGTTAAATGAGATGGCTCAGTGCGTAAAGGCACCTGCTGCCGGGCCTGAGGGCCTGAATTTGGTTTCCAGGACCTAGGTGGGAGAAGGAGAAACCTAACTCCCACAGTTGTGCCCTGACCTCCATGTGCTCACCATGGCATGTACACACCTACACACACAACATAAGTAAATGTAAGTTTAAAAAACCACACCAAGTCCCATGTTAGGCAATGATTAGTTTTACCAGAAATTTTTTTTCTCGACACTAGAGTTTGTTCGTGCAGGGACCACTGGGGAAGACCACTCAGACAGATTTCAAATAGGTCAAAATTTTAGCTGCAGTGACTGTACCCCATGGTTGGGTGTTGGGAATGCAGTAACTGACTGGGGGGTGGCCAGGTTTTTTAAGTTAAAAAACTGGTATTTGTAGTCAGGCAGCTCTCTGGTACCTGGTTAGAACTTGCAGGTAAGGTTTTCAGGTGTCTTAGCTAAACAGGGTGCGGCTCTGCCAGCCATGCTAGTTCCCGTTGAGCAAAGCAAGATCTGCAGTTCCGGCGTCCGGGTGGCGCCATTGTGGTCAGCTGTTTCTCAGAATCCACCCCTTAAGGGAGGAGGAGAGGGATTTGCTAGCTCGAACCTGCCTGGCTTAGGAATACGAAATCGAGGAGAGAACAAGATGGAGTCACTCCAGTGCCACACTTCCCACTGGTTCTGGAAACCAGAGGCAAATCGTTGGCTTGATCTCACTTAGTGGCTCATACTGGGCCCTCAAGGCCATGATCTTGATGGCATTTGGGCATTTTATATATATTTACTTAGGCAGTTTGTAGCACATGGGCCTATTGAGAAGGCCAGGAGAAGGAGTGGTGGCCGGGCTACTGTGGTTAATAAGGTAGTGAGCCACGGGGATTGGAGAACAAAACCCGCCACCAGCTAGAGGATGCTTGTCTTTTTTTTTTTTTTTTTTTTTTTAAAGGTTGTGTTTAACCAGGGCCAGGGTTTGCCCGATTACTCCTGAATTATTGGCATAGAACCAGCAAGTCTCACCCAAGGCCATGCCTAAGTCTCCTTCTTTTAGGGGCAGCAGGTCCAGCTCCCTTTTATTCTGAAACACCATCTCAGCTGGGGACTCGACCTGCTCTCTGTCTGATGGAGTCCTGTAGGTGCCCTGTATATCTATCTGTTTAAGAACTTAGGAGTTTAAATTTCTCAGAGCTAAGGGGTGGCACCCAGGACAGCAGAACCCACAACCCTGAGATTAAGAGTCTCATGCTCTACCGACTGAGCTAGACAGGCTGATAGGAATTTTCCGGTGGGAAGGCACTTCTTGTTGGATAGTGAATTCCCTTCCAGGGTCTCTATTCTCATCCAAAGTCAGAAACCCCAAGTCTTTCCTGTCAGCCAATGCCTTGCACTGAGTTCGTTTTATGTTACTACATAAACTGTCTTGGATGGCTCACAGGGACCTGGACTGCGTGGAGTTGGAGGTGGAAGCCTTGTTATAGCAGTATATGTGTGTGTCCACCCCAGGATGACTCAGTTTCACACCCCCAGGAGCACAGTGATATGCCCCATCTCCACTGTTAACATGAAGTGTCCCCGTTTGCAGGGCTTGTGAAAAACTGCCCATGTTGGAGGCCCCTTTCATAATCTAAGTCTCACCATAGCCTATCTTTTCCCCCCAGGCTTAAGGTCATTAGGGAACACAAGATCAACTTTGAAAATAGACTGGGAAGTGGTATTACGAACTCCTGCCAAGACGGCCCCATCGTCAGTTCTAGGACAATTCCCTGTCCCAGTGCTCCAGTCAGCCGAGGGACCAGGGCCCACCTCCCTCTGTAGCCTCCAAAGGGGAAATTATCACCCCAGAATTAGTCCAAGGCCAACATTCTGATGAGGAGCACTCAGGATGAGGAGGATCTCTGGAGGTTCTCCATGCCTCACCCACTCTCTGGCTGGAGGTGGTCTGCTTTCAGATGTGAGCGGTGGATCCAGGAGGGTTCCAGGGTCTTGAACGGTATTCGTCACACCCAGACAATGTCTCCTGGCTGGAACTGATGAGTGGGCTCAAGGCTTTTGGAGGAGGGAGGTGGAGGAAGTGAGTGGTGAGTCATTTCTAAGGTCTCCTGGAGGCTCTGGAGTTTTAGGAGGGAAAGATTAGAGATATCTGCTAGAAAGAGGGTTCCTAATCTCAGGAGTGAGGGGGTTGGTCTCCCGAACAGGATTCAAATGGAGCAACATCTTCATGTTGGGGGTACCATGAGCCCTGAGGAGGGCTATAGGGAGTAAATCAGTCCAACCCTCTGCGGTTTCTGAACGGAGTTTGGTTAAGGTTTCTTTTATTGTCCTGTTCATTCTCTCTACCTGACCTGAGCTTTACAGCCTACATGCACAATGCAATTTCCAACTTAGTCCTGGGCCTTAGCTGCTTGCTGAGATATTTTGGCTAAGTCTGGGCCATGGTCAGACCCCAGGACTAGGGGAAGACCGAATCAGGCCACTATCTCCTGTACTAACTTCTTTGTGGCAATGTTGGCAGTCTTGGTTCGGATAGGGAACACCTTCACCCATCCCAAATAAGTGTCCACAAAAACAAGATTCTTGTAGCCAAATCTAGCGGGTGTTACCTCTGTGACGTCCTGCTCCCCTCTCTCTGGAGCTGGTGGGGGCACTTCCCCGCTTTCTGGTTTACCTGAGCACAGGTAACATAGCATCCAGTGGTGCTGTGGATCAAGTGATCCAGGTTTGGAATGTAGCACCTGGGTCTGAGCAGCTCTTTCACCCCGGTAGCTCCCGGGTGGGTTGACTGATGTATCTGCATAATCAATGTCTATCCTAGAGACTTGAGTGAGATCAGCCTTTTGTGGGTAACACCCACCATTCTCGTCATTTGGATGTCTTTTCTCGTGGAGCCCATTACTCTTCTTCCTGTGTGTATCGTGGGGCTTCTAGCAGATCAGGCTCCGGGACAGTTACCAGTACCTTGGCTGACTCCAGTAGCCAGAGAGGCTCCACTGGGTCTTGGGCAATGGCTTTTGTGGTTTTGTCAGTGAACCTGTTTACTCTGGCCTCAGGGAAATCACCCTTTTGGTGTCCAGGGCAGTGGATGATGGCTAGTTTCTTCAGAAGCCAACTAGCAGCCAGCAATGGCTGGATCTCTTCTTTGTTTTGGACTTCCTTTCCAGCCGAGCTAAGGAGTCCCTGTTCTTGATATAGGGCCCGTGCATGGGCTGTAGCAAAAGCATACTTGCTGTAGGTGAAGATGTTGATTTTCCACCCATCTCCCCAGTGGAGCGCCTGATCAGGGCAATCAGCCCTGCCTGCTGTGCTGTTCCTCCAGGGAGAGACTGCGCCCAGATGGCTTCATGCTGGGTGACTACTGCTGCTCCAGCGTAATGAACTCCATCACAGACACTCAAGCAGCAGGTGATGAGCAGGTCCCGGCATCCATATTGCAGGTCCAAGAGGTCGTGGATCAGAACTTCTTCAGGCACAAGCAGCAAGATGGCAGGATTCAGAGTACTAGCTGGAGAGAACTTGTTACAGGGTGAATCTAAGAGCAGAGCCTGATAATGGGTGACATGAGTATTTGACATCTATTGCTCTGGGGTCCCCCTAAGTAGAGTCTCTAATGAGTGGGGTGTGAAGACAGTCAGTTCCTGCCCCAAAGTGAGCTCGTCAGTCTCTTTTACCAGCAGGGCCACAGCAGCTATGGCTCTATGCAGCCTGGCTACCCCATTGCCACAGAATCGAATATCTTTGATAATAATGCCACTGGTCTTTTCTATGGACCCAAAGCTTGGGTCAGAAATGGCCACCCCGTTTCTCATCCACAAACAGCTGGAAAGGCCTGGAGCTGTCCGGTAACCCTAGTGCTGGCCCAGAGGCCAAATCCTCTTTTAGCTGTTGGAAAACCTGTCCTTGTTCTCCCCACTTGAGAGGACCATTTCCCCCTTGGCTCTGGTACAGAGGCTTCACAATTTCAGCAAAGTCTAGTATCCAGAGTCTGCAGTACCCAGCAGCTCCCAGGAACTCCCCGTCTGCTTCTTATCCTTAGGTTCTGGAATGTTTAGGATCACCTTAATGTGTCGTTGGGAGAGTGTATGTGTTTCTCCTTCCAGGGAATACCCCGGATAAGCCGCCTTTTAAGAGCAAAGTTGAACATTCTTAGCAGACACCCAATATCCCAGGCGTGATAGTCTCCAGCAGCTCTTCACAGGCCTCCTGGAAATCTGGCTCTGCCTCTGCAGCCATGAGAAGGTCATCTAAATATTGAAGCCAGGTGACCCTGGGAATCCTTGGCTGCACTCAAGGCCTCATCAAACAGGATGGGGGAGTTCTTAAATCCCTGTGGGAGTCTAGTCCAATAAATTGCCCATTAAATCCTTCTTCAGGATCTGCCCATCCAAAGGCAAAAATGGACTGGCTGCAGGAGTCAGGGGTAGAGTGAAGAAAGCATCTTTCAAGTCCAGGACGGTGTATACCGTCTTCTCGGGGGAGAGTAAGCTGAGGACGGAGCATGGATGGGGACAGTTGGGTAGTTTCTGTTCTCTTGTTAACTTCCCACGGGTCCTGCACAGGCCTATAGAAGTTCCCGACTTTAAGACATGGGTATTCCATGGGGAGTGACAAGGAACAAGGACACCTGCTTCTAAGGTTTACACATCCTCAGATGCCTGCTTTCACCTCCCTTGGTAAGGGTACTGCGGAACTTGAGTGGGTGTGACAGTACTCGTAAGTTGTATGATGACGGGGCTGGTGAGAGGCTAGTCCTGGGGGGATTTGTCTCGGCCCATACCTTCAGAAAACTCTGTTGTAGAGTCCAGGACCATCTTCCTGCTCCCGGAGGCAGTATTCCTCCAGAAGTAGGCATGTCACTAGGACAGCTTTTGGCTATTTTCCCCCTCTAGATCTAGTGAGGCTTCATGTCCACCGAAGGTTATGGTAGCTCCTCATCCCCTAGAGGTCTCACCCTATCACGGGGTGCAGGCGTCAGGCATAACCGAGAAGGAATTGAGTCACCATACCTTTTCTGAAGTTTATTCTCCAGGCAGTTGTCCCAGTCACTCCTTGAATCCCAGTCCTTTCCTTAGTTGCTGGTCCCAGATGGGTTAACACGGAGTGGCCCCACCTGTGTCTACCAGGAAGCGGAGAGGTTTGCTCTCAACTTTCAGTGACCATGGCTCCTGGGGATTCACTGGAACGGAGCCCCGGCCCCGTCAGTCTTCCCCTGCCCAATTTAGAACCTTCTTCTCTGGTCTTCGCTTTCTTTGGGGACATTCATTCTAACAGTATCCTCTCTCGGTCATTTTCTAGTCTGGGTCTCTCTGGGCAGTGGTGGGCTGATGCTCCCTTCTCTGTTTCCTGGATGGCAGTGACCATAACCTTTGCCAAGTGCCTATCTGGGCCCCAGTTATTGGAACAACCTGAGGTATCTCCAGGAGCTGGGAGCCATTCATTCCCTCAAAGCCCTCTACTTTTTGTGACTTCTTTCTAATATCTGGGGCCGACTGAGTCACAAATGCCATATTAATGACGTGCTGGTTTTCTGGGGCATCAGCGGAGGAAACTGGATATACTTCCTGTAGCCACTCCTGAAACCCAGCAGGTGATTCGTGAGGCCCTGAGTTACATCAGTAACTTTGGACAAATTAGTGGGCCTTCCGGCAGCTGCCCTAATTCTGTTCAGAAGTGCCTGGTGATAGTCGTCCAAAGTCCCCTCCCCCTGATCAGCCCTAGCTCGTGCATCTACACGCTGTGTTCCCAGTTCCGGAATCAATTTAAGGGCATGAAGGTATGGAGCACACAGTTGTTTCTTGGTATGCTCAAAGGCTTCTTGGGCCTTTGCATCCCAACCCTGTGTAGCGCCTCTTTTTATTAGATTATACAGGGGACAGGTGACCTGAGCAACGTGAAGTATAAAAATTCGCCAATATTCTAGAAGTCCCCAAATACCTGTAACTGCTTTACATTTATTGGTATAGGTTGGTGTAAAATTTTTTTCAACCGCCATACTGGGTATCATATGAGTGCTACCTGACCATAAGATTCCTAAAAATTTTACTGCTGTACCAGGACCGTGTACCAGACCGTGTCTGGGCTGCCTTTCCTTCTCACTTCTTCAGGTGCACTTGCATGTCTCCAGATGAGCTTCCCGATCTGTCAGGCACTCAGAAGTCAACATTATATTGTCTATACAGTGGAACCTTCTCACAGAGGGAGGGCAGAGTAACAGGGTCAGGTCCCAGGCCACCATCCCATGACAAACGGTGGGACTGTGGAGATAACCTTGGGGAAGCACTCTGAAGGTCTACTGTTGTTCACTCCACGTGAATGCAAATTGGTCCTGGGATTCAGCTGCTAAGGAGACACTAAAGAACGCATTAGCAAGGTCCACTGCTGCGGGGAAAGACCCCATTTCCTGCACCAGCTGTTCCGTTAGAAGGGTGATGTTTGGCACAGTTGCGTGGATAGGAGGCACCACCTTATTTAATTCCCTGTAGTCTACAGTCATTCTCCAGGAGCCATCTGACTTCCAGATAAGCCATACAGGGCTATTGAAAGGACTTTGGGCGGGCGTATAACCTCCACCCTGTCCAGCTCTTGGATGGTCTCTGTAATTTCCTCTCGGCCTCCAGGAAGCCTGTACTGTTTGACATTCATCACCAGTGGGTAATCTGACTGGTTCCCATCTTGCCCACCCCCGAGTAATTGCTTTCACTGTGCGAACCCTCAGCCGGAACTCTCCCATGGTGGTATGCAGGGTGTGTCCCAGTAGGGCATCCACCCCCAGGATGTTCTCCCGAAAGAGAGAGATGCACACCGTGTACTCCTGCGGGGGATCATTGCCCACCCCCAGAGTAAGCCTAGTAGGCTTTACCTGTATGGTGTGATCTCTGTACCCATCCACTGTCACTCATTGGCCCCAGTGTTTTGGGGGGCTGCCACGAATCAATGTGCACTCTGCTCCAGTGTCTACTAGAGCCCATGTGTTTTGTATATTAGTGGAGGACCAATAAATCCTTAATTCCACATGGGGCCTCTGGCCGCCCAGTATGGCCCTCACCCATGGGCAACCTTGGCCACCCCTTCAGAGGAGTGGCTGGGTAGGGCTCCCATCCCATGAGACTGCCTGCCTCTGGAGCAGGTCATGCAGTTGGAGTCCTCCATACCTCCTGGTCTCCAGTCTCTCTGACTCTGGTGGTGAACTGCTGGTCAGGTCTTAAAGCCTTCCACAGACTCACTGGTACAGCATATGGTTGCCCATTAATCTTGTCCCTAGCAACCCCTGCCCTATGCAGATCCAGCCACATCTGTGCTCGGGAGACAGGAAGTGGCCCTTTTGTGGGGTTATTGCCTTTCTCCCTTGTGTCTACCTTCTTTGGCACCTTTCAAACCCAGTTTACGTGTTGGTCCCAACCATTTACATCAGATAAAGCCTCTCCTGCCTCATACAGGTCAGGCCCAACCATGGGCTCAACACTTCTGCCTGCGCTCCTTACCAGTCTCACGGTCCTTTCTTAAGTCTCTGCAGTAAAAACTCTATCTAGGCCCATGAACTGGGCATCGAACACCGCTTCCTGCATACCCGGTTCCCTCAATAGCACCTGTCCTTCCTCTATAGTTTTTCTATCCCTGGTGCCATAGGAACCTCAGTGGGGATAACCTTGTGTCCCTAATGGCTCCTATGAGCCAATCCGTCAGGGACTGATTTCCCTCATATTGACTTAGATTATGAAGTCTCTGTCTCAAAAAGGGACGAGAGGTTATATTGCTCAGCACTTATACAGCACTTAAAGTAAGTCCACTTGTCCCCATGTTCCATAGCCTCACAAGCCATGTGGCTAGTGGGTCCTTCATGGCTTGTTTGAATGTCTTCCACAGTTAGAACAGCTCCGGTGATGAGTATTCTCTGATTACCATGGTTTTCTGCACTGAGCTGTTGTTAAGACCTCCATCAGCATGCTGAGCCATAATTTTCCCTTTCTTTGTATTAAAGGTCAAACCTGCTCTTCCACTATTCCTAGGTCACTTCTTCATCTCTGCCTGGTTTTTCCTGTGGGTTCCAAGTCCTGGGGTCCTAGGACAGGCCTTGTATTATCAATCTGATTTGGACTTTCTTTCCTTTTTGGCCTCTTACCTATAAAAAAATGGCAGGCTAACACCTCCCTCTCTTTCTCTCTTTCAGAGGCCAGCCTCATAACCCTCTCTCAGACTAATTCCTCTCTTAAACCTTCAATCTCCCTCTGGGCTACTACCTCCATTTGGGACAGATTTGCCTCCAAAGCTGCTTGCTGATAGCTCTGCTTCTGATGCACCACTCCCAGAGTTTGTAGAGTTTGTTCCAGACCTTCTGCCGTTCTCAAAGCATCTGCACTCATGCAGTGGACCCTAGCAGTCAAACAGCTGTGTCACTCCAGAGCATTTACAAGTGGATTATTGCCACCCCAGGATTTCCCTCACCAGCCTGGGTGGCTGCACCTTAGTTGTGGATTTCACTATACACTGCACTATCCACACAACTGCCACAGCCCACACCAGCCCTGTGCGGACAGTCCACCCCATCGGAATTCCCTCTGCCCACACTCTCCACTCACCCAACGTGGCTTTCATTGTTGGTCCTCTTCCTCATATCAGGGACAGCACCTTTGGCTCTTCCCAAATTCATCCTTGGGTTTGTTGAATCCTGCCGACCATGCCGGTTGTTACTAGAATTCCTCCTGGGAGGCACTAAGTTCAATCCCTTCCTCCCCTGGTCCTGCAACAAACGAGACACAAATTCGAGCTGTTTTACTTGGGCTTACTAACAGAGCATGTGTGAGAGGTTACTTACAGAAGAGTGGGGGCTCTTCCCCTTCATAGTCACACCAGTGAATCCACAACCAGGCTTGGATCTTGCACCTTACTGATGGTCAGACCGAGCATGGTGAAGGAGAAACGGGCCCACCTCATGGCGCCTCAGCTCATATGCCTTTAAACCCTCCCCCCTTATACATCCAAGGCCAACAGGCTGGTTGGGAGGGGCGTTTGATTCTCTTAGCTCTTCCTTTCTTGATAGATGTCATCAAGTTTTTAGTCCTGGGCAAGGAGATACCACCCAGCCTGGGATGAAGGCATTTGTCCATGGTTTTTCAGTCCAGCTTGCCAGATGGAGGACAAATTCATGCAACAATCCCCAGTGTGTGATCTGGGGTCTTGTCTCCATCATTACAGGGTCTCATCTGTACCTCTGCAAGCAACTTCTACTGGTATTCACAACAGCTAGTTCAGATTGTCTTCCTATCCTGCTGTCGCTCCAATGATAGTCATTGATCTGTAGGCCAGAGCTCTTATAAAGGTATCAGAATCACACAGGTTCCTCTGGGTCTGATTTAGTAAGAGGTGGCAGGGTTGGAATCTGCATGAATTTTTGTTTCTGTGCTTGTTTTAATATTTTTAACATTCTTTGAGAATCTCATACAATGTGTTTTTCTCATATTCAGACCATCTCACATCTCCTCCCAGCCCATGTCTATTCCTCTTCTTTTTCACAACCTTATCAAATCTAATTTGTGTCCCCCAAATGTATGTTCCTCCCTTGGAGTCTGGTCAGCCTACCAAACTTCACACTCTTAAAGACAACCGACTGTCCTTCCACCTGTTACCAGTTGTAAATAGTTCCTCAGCAAGGGCTTCTTGTCCACCTCTCCCCAGCCATTCTGGGTTTTTATCTGGCTTGGGCTGACACAGGTTGTGCGTGCTGTCAGAAGCATTGTGGCTTCATATGTGCGATGGCCCTGTGATCCCACACAGCACAGCTTCCCTGCATTCAGCTACCACCTCTGGCTCCAGGCAGAAGGCAGACGGTGTGTGAGGGGGAGGGAGGGAGGGAGGGCGAAATCCTCCACTGTGGCAGATACCCAACTGTCTTGAAAACTGCTTGATTGGCTAACATTGGGGAACTTTAACAGACCCTCATGCAAGCCCACCCTATGTTAAGCTGCAAGCTCCTTGAGACATGCACACATCCCTTATGTGACTTTCATTCCTAAATACCTGACAATTAGAGGTTGAAGGAGTGACTGAATGAATCTGTCAATCTGAGCTTTGGAGGAATCCAGGGTTCTCCTTTGAAATGCTAATAAGCTTCATCAGTTTAAATGCCGGAGAAAACTCTTCCTGGAGTTCTCTCTTTAATCTTTCATCAGTCCTTTTAACAGCCTCTGGAGACTGGGATCTTCTTAGTCAGCCCCTACCTAGTGAGGACCACAAAGCATGCCAAGGGCCAGCAAAATCAGGGTGGCAATATCAGCCCAGAGAAGACTCTCTAGTACACCCTAGGGAAAGAGAGCACTCTGATGACCCCACACTTGGGATCCCCGGCTGAGGTTATTTTAGCCACATCTGTGGACTTGCCTGCAAGGAAAAAGAATCTTAATCAAGATTCTGCCAATGAACGCTGGAAGGAGGCAAGAGAAGCAGATGGGTGGATGGAAACGCACTGGCACGGTGTGGTCAGCGGTTCAAAGCCCTCTCCCCAGCTCCGACATGGGTAATCAACCTGTTGGAGTCTCCTTATCTGTACAATGTGGAGATATTTCCATTTATTTTGCAGAAGTCTTGTAAAGGCTGAAACGTGTATGCAAAGTTATGCATAGTGATTCTGTGATGTTAGCCAGTTAGGCAGAGTTTTTAAGACAGCTGAGTATTCACCACACACACTGTGTCTGCCTAGAGAAGTCACCCACTGTACTAGAGTGCTTCCAACAGGAATAGACAGAGTCACCCCAGGCCATACCCTCCCACTCGCCTCTTCCCTGTGTGGAGCCAGCGTTCTCAGAGCTGCTGAATAACCTCCTCCGCGGAGGAAGTGGGAAGGAGCAAGAGTGGGTGGCTGGAAGTGAAACCTGCCTTCTCCTCCTCTACCACCTCTTTCTCCTGTACCAAGGGAAAGAGAAACAGCTCCTGCTTCTGCTGAGCCCACACCCTTGTAGATCTGCCCTTACCAGCATCCCGACCCTCCCTCACCCTTCAGCACTCACTGAATGCCCGCTGGGTGCAGAGTGGAGAGAGTGCTTCTGAACACCTCCTCTGGGACCCCTGGGAGCAAGTAGGAAGCTTGTGTCAATGCTGAGGTTTGCCCAGCCCTTGAGGTCCAAGGTCTCAGTGCCCACTGAACCCTAACCCAGCCCCTCCCTGCCTCTGGCCAGAGAGTGCTTTTGAGAGTTTGTGCTGTTTATTTGCTTGTTTGGAAGACAGCACTGTGGGCTGGCCTGAAGTTCACTGTGTAGGCCAGCCTAACCTTGAACTCAAAGCAATCCTCTTACCTCAGCCTTCAGAGTGCTAGGACGACAGGTGTGCACCACCATGCCCAGCTCAGACTCTAGTTTAAAAGCCGTTCTTCATGGGACTTCAGGCTCCCTGACTAACCTTCCTCATCCCCTCCCGCACTGTTCCTTTTGCTTTTAGGAGAAGAATTTGGACTGGTTTCCTCGGATGCGAGCCATGTCACTTGTTAGCAACGAAGGGGACAGTGAGCAAAATGAGCTCCGGAACCTACAGGAAAAGCTGGAGTCCACCATGGGTCTGGTGAGGCAGCTGTCAGGGCAGCTGGCAGAGCTGAAGGAGCAGGTCAGTGAGCTCGGGAGAGGGGATGGGCGCAGAGCCTCAGGGAGCCAGGGGTCCTCCTCCGGGAACTGCGAACTCCAGGAAAGAGACCAGCCCCACACTGTGCTGTGCAGACACACTCAGCCCCGGCCCATCTCCTTGTACCCAGCTTCTCCAGTCCTGTGGAGGGAGAGAGGAGGGGAAGGGAGCCGAGGGGAAGGAGTTATTGATGGAAGGCCTTATTTCCCGCCAGGCTTTGGCCTCTTAAGCTTTTTGGAAAGACAGGTATTCACTGACAGGTGCCACTCCAGGGTCCTAACCAACTCCTTTATATACGACCTCGTTAGCATTCACCAAACAGTTGCAGCAGTCCCCTTGGTAGCATTAAAATGACTGCGATGAGGGCGATGAGACTCCACAGGCAGGATGTGTTTAAACAATCATGCTTCCCATTTCTTTCCGTGGGGTAGGGGGCTTTCTTCCCCTCTGTTTATGGAAATTCATATTTTAAAATAAATTCTTTTTTGATAAATTTTTTTCTATACAAAGCCAGGTAGTAGGTACTCAGGAATAGAAACACAAAGTATTTGTGGCCCATGGTATAGAGGAATAATCAAGAAAACCAGTTGAGCACTCTCTCCCCCGATAAACAGTCTCTCTCTCTCTCCCCAGATGACAGAGCAAAGGAAGAATAAGCAGAGGCTGGGCTTCCTGGGATCAAACACACCCCATGTGAACCATCACATGTCACCGCACTGACACCAGTAGGGGATGCCATGACCAGCCTTTCATCAGATGCCTGACTCGTCGCTGAAGGAAGGACGGAGGGAGCAAACAGTGCCTATTGTTGAAAAGTTAAAAACAACCAAGTGCGAAGATGCTGAACCGTTCAGCTCAGAACAATCTGTGACTGTGTTTTCACGCTTGAGAAGGCCCAGTGAAAAAGCATCACAGAGCACAGACTCTCAGGGCGGCAGAAAGCCGCAGGCCATGGGGCTGGCGAGGGTGGGAGAAGGCAGGGCCCCTCTGCTCAATCAACAGGACTCGGGACTTGCCTCACAGGCTGACTACAGCCTCGGTTATGGTGGGTTGGAATTTCTTTCTTTTAGTTGTGGCACACAGGTCAGTCGCATAGAAGACCATGCTTGGGTAGCTAAGTTTTACTAAGGAAAATGTTAAAAGATTAAAAATGAGAGTTGAAAAGAAATCTCGTTACGCTTCTCAACCTTACCTGGGACTGGACGGTTTCTTTACCAGACACTGACATTGTAACTGGGAAAGACACAAAATCCAGAATGCAGATGGGTTCTACGCAGGGGCTGTCCAAAAGGAAATTTTCAGAGAACTTGCTAAGAATAGGTGTAAAGTCATGGATAGGCCAAAATCTCCAACCTGACCATAAGCCCCTGGGAATAATGTCTTAAGAATATCTGCTATTAAAATATACTGAAATTAATAAAACACAAAAGAGACAGAAAACATCGAGACACGATGGTGGCCTTGCCTTTTATAAGCATGAGTAGAAACAATTTGGTTTATATTTGCGGTGCTTAAGGAACTGAATATTTTTATGCAACGCCCACAGCTGCGGAGGGTAAATCTAAGAAATGTACTGAATACCAAAAAAAGACCATCATTTCAGTGGCATTTTTAAGTCTGACAGTAAGGGCTTTTCAAACATAGACAGTTCATAATCTCTCCCCCAAATTGTTTTTCCTTTGAATCATACAACCAGAACTTATTGAGAGAAAAAGTAAACTGAGTAACTAGATTATTTTTGGAGACTGTACATTTGGAGCATTGGAACAAAATACATACAATGAGAGTGTTAGGAGATCTGCCTCGTGGAGAGAAACAGCAGGCCTTGACTACACCCTGAGCACCTTCTGGCCTCCCAGAGTCGTTAAATGTTCAGCTGTTGCCACCGAGGGCCACATGAGGTTTTCTGTGACAGCTTTTAAAGCTTTGAGGTGTTCCGATACAGTTTTAGCTGTTGGCTCCTAAAACTTTCAGATCCTGGGTCTGTATAGATATACAAGAAAGCTGAACAGGCCCATCTACACACAGTTTGGGTAGACTTGGGACCCAGCTGTTGGTCTCAGAGTGATCAATTTGGAACTGAATCTACTGGTATACCACATTACATACCTAGATCACTCCAAATTAAGAAATGCCCCAACTGGGACAGTTTTTTTAATTATTGTTTGCTTGTTTGATTTTTTTTTTTTAAGGCCATAGTTGAAAGACTCTGACTCCTGTACACGAATCTTTGGCCATTCCTCCCCCATAGTTCTTGGCTAGAATTTGAAACAATAATCCTATAATTACTTTATAGTGCTATCCCCCCAATTAGACCAAGACAGCTACTTTTAAAACTCAAGTCCTTGTTGCTGTTGACAATATCAGGTCAAAGTACATTTGGACCGAGGAGGGGAGGGAAAGGTGGAAAGAAAACACGTTGCATGGGGATGCTGTCCTGGGTCCTGGGGATGCTGTTCCTAGGTCCCATGGGGATGCTGTCCTGGATGCATAACAAAACATCCCCAATGTCTGAACTAAAAGTGACGAGAGTGGCTTAGTTTGCACACTGTGAACAACCTGTCTTTCAGGCTGGCTGATCTGGTCTTTCCTGACACAGTGGTTTGTTCTGCAGGGAATAAGGTGTGTAACTGCTGTGTAGTATGACCTAACCTTCCAGCCACTGAGCCAGCTGCAATGCACCGTTTGAGAGTGGATTTTCAGGCAATCTCAAACTAACAGAACTCTTTATCAACTTAAAAACAAAAACAAAACAAAACAAACAAACAAACAAAAAAAACTCAGCTGTTTGTTTTGTTTGTTTTTCTGAGACAGGGTCTCCCTGTATCCCCGACTGGCCTAGAACTCACTGGGCTACACAGTCTCACAGACATCTGCCTGCCTCTGCCTCCCACGTGCTGGGATCGGAGGTGTGAACCACCATGCCTGACTTGAGCTGCAGTTTGAATGCCTCTTTCTTTCTTGCCTACATGATTAGAGATTATACAGCAAAATGAGAAAAAATAAACAAAAGACACTTTCCAGGACGTTGAATCTGTGAAGGTAAATATGGGGAAATTGATATCAATTTGCGTTTGTGTTTTATGTATATTTGTTAATGCGACTGGAATTTTGACTGAGGTGAGCACCACCAATATCCTCATATTTCTCTAGCAATACTGAAAATAGTCACCTCTGACTTCACTGCTAAGGTAGATTTTAAAATATTCTTTAAAATCCAGGTTGGTTAAAAGCCTCAATTTCCACTGAATAATATTTTTAACTTAAGGAAGGTTTCACTCTCATGACTGCTCCCTTTTGAGACTTCAAGAGTTCAATGCAAGAAATTTTCTAAATTAAAATGGCATTTGAGACTAAATACGTTCACACTACCTAGGACTATAATATTAACTGATTGTATGCAAAAACTGATATTTTCTACCCCTTAGAAAGTTCCTTTCCTGTGTCCTGCCATTTTTTTCTGTTGATAGAATGCCATTTGGGGTAAGTAGTATCAGGAAGCTATTTCATTCTCATCAGAGCTAACTGTGTGCTTACGCCCTTTTTAAACTCACAACTCAGGGTTTTGACTGTACTCTTTCAGGTGTAATTGCTTAATTATCAACTTATGTGGCATGACACACACTTACCCTGGGACTGAGGTTCAAGGAAGGGGCTCCAGAGTTGGTGAAGGAGGTTAAGACTTCTGGGGCTGGAGAGATGGCTCAGCGGTTAAGAGCACTGGCTGCTCTTTCAGAACACCTGGGTTGGGTTCTCAGTACCCACATGGCAGCTAACAACAGTCTGTAACACTGGTTCCAGGAGATCCAACGCCCTCTTCTGACCTCCAACACACTGCAAGACGAGGGCGCCCTTATATACTCACAGACACAACACTCATACACATAAAATAAAAAGAAAAGTTTTTTAAAAAGAAGATGGGACTTTTTCTTTCCAGGACCCCATCTAAAGGAGAAGGAGCAGTCCGGCCCACCATCCTGGGCATCAGTAAGTTAGAGAAGAGAGAGAAATCCTACATGTGAGTAATGACATAACAGATCACAGACTCCAGAGAGAAACTCTCAGATATGCAGACAGCCACACTGTGTGCACAAAGAGCAGCCTGAAGATGGCAGTTTTGGCAGCTGTTGTAAATCTATATGGTAAAAGTTGTCTTGATACCCTGGCCCAGAGACCCATTCTAAAACTGCTGTGAGAGACACAGTGCAGCTAGCCACAGGGGGAGCAGCTCCTTCAACAGGAGCACAGACAGACGGCTGCAGGAGCCAGTGATAACTAGCCTGTCTGAAACCGTGAGGCGCCTGCCATGCGCAGGGGCAGCCAGGCCGTGCTAAGCCATGCTAAGCTCTCTATTTTCAAAGTTTGACAGCCAATTCCAGATTTGAGGAAATTCCCGAGGCCACACAAGTTCACTCATCCTCTGCCGTCTCTGAAATCATGGTTGATAAAGCTATCCCATGTAGAAGAAAACACAGTGCTCAAATCAAGCAGAGAACTGAAGGCATGTGAAAATTGACAAGCCTGGTCCCAGCTCCAGGTATTTAGAACTGGAGTGTTTCCACACACTTGCATAATTCATGAAACTATGATGCCTACATGCCTCATGTCACCAAGCAGACCGTAGATATGTCTATATTATCTCAAAAAAAACCTATGATTTTAACATACTGTCAAGGCTATATAATTTATGAGTTGATACTAATAAAAATTAATTTTCATATTGTGTCATTCATTTCCTCCTTTGTTTCCAAACATTATCTCCATTGGAATGAAAAGGTCTCATAGTTACTGTTATTTTGCGTAGCAAGCCATGAGAGACAAAACACCTATGATTCAGACCCTACTGACAAACTCACTCAGAGGGACCACTGTGCTTGGGGTTATTGGAAACAGCCAAATCTCCAGTCTGCTTACAAACACTGGTAAATCTACATTATCCTGGATGCCCAGCAGAGCTCCACAGACACCAGCCCTTCATGTGTTCCATGTGTGTGCAGTGCCCTCAGGGGCCAGAAGAGGGCAGTGGATCCTCTGGAACTGGAGTTCTGGGTGGGCGGTAGCCACCATGTGTGTGCTGGGAATCAAGCCTGGGCCCTCCGGCAGGAGCAGCCTGTGCTTTAACTACTGAGCCATCTCTCCAGTTCCCAGTTCTTAATGTCCACTGCTTCTTATAATAAATCCCTCTTAGAAGAGAAACAAGCCATGAACCCTGTGTGAGCATTGCCCATGTGAGTATTTTCCAGTTCCCTGAAGCAGTGTGGTAAGAGCCCCTTCGTTTGATTTGGTGTCAGGGAAGGTGAGTGACAGATGGACAGATGGACAGACAGACAGGAAGTGAATTCCTCTTCTAGTGAGAGACTGCCCCGTGTTCAAACTGTGCATTCAGAGGGAAGAAAGAGAATGGAAATCACTAGGAATGGCCTGGCCTGGGAGAGTTCCTGTAGGGTTAGACACCATAGAGTGAGCATGAAGAATCAGGAAGGTGCCTCTGTCACCTCCATCGGTCAGTGGGGCCAGCAGATGGGCAGAACGCCTGGCTTTGAGGTGGAGGAGAGCCGGGGCAAACTGCAAACCCATGAGGACAAGCTGAAATTTGCATCTAGCTTCTGCCTCCCACCTCCTCAGTGTAGATGACTCGGGAAGGAAGCTGGCACCTACCCCGTGAACTGCACGTGTTTCTAGCCCAGGACTAGGAAGGGCTGAAGGTGATCTACTGAAAGCTGGAGGCTGGAGGCCAGCTCCTGCCTCACAGCAACATGTGAACCAAAGACCAGGGTGAGCCACCATCGCAGTCGCTGCCTACTCCTTCCTAGCTAAGTGGCCACCACCTCACGCTGTCCACTACCCACCTCTCATGACGGTATCTCCCACCACATGATCTAGAACCTTGTGAACGATGGCAGTCTGGGGAATACAGCTCCAGCTTATCTAAACCCACAGCACAAAATCACCGCCCTGTAGTTCACTCTCTCCTCAACGCTCACTGATGGTGACAGTGACAGTCTTCACTGTCAACTTGACACAATCTACAATCACCTGGGAAGAGAGTCTTGAGGAAGGATTGTCTAGATCAGGTCAGATCTGTGGGTGGCGCGTTCCTGAGGCAGAGATGCTGTATCAGGGTGGAGAACGTGGGCTGTGCACCACCCTTCTCCCCTGCGCTGCTTTGGTCACAGCAACAGGAAATGAAACTAAGACAGAGGTACTCCTTTCCAGAGTGAGAACGCAGAAAATTCACTTCCCAGCATGCACTGCAGTTAGGTAGAAACATGGCTGATTCTGACCATAGGATTGCCGGTCGACCGGCAAGCTGAGGAACGGGAGGCTCTGTCACCGCTGCTGGTTCTTTTCTTGCCACCTCAGTTTGACCAAGACAAATTAGCCTGAAGGTCACAGACATCTACAGCAGGACCCAGAGGAAGGGTAAACAAGTGCTCGCATGGCGACCCAAGGCCTCATAAGGGATTTCTTTTTTTGGCTTTTGTTAAATATATGAAACTGGAGTGTGTGGTGGCCTGTTCCTGCAGCATACCAGAGCCTACCTGACTAATACAGATACACAAAGCTCTAAAAAGCTGACCCCAAGTATAAAACTTACAAGATTTACCGGGGCCTGGGGGATGGCTCAGTGGTGAAAGCACTTGTTCAAGCCTGACAACCTGGGTTTGCATCCTCAGAATCCTTGGTTTAAGAAGACCAGATGGGATGGCATGCATCTGTAAACCCACAGGCCGACAGCGAGGAGGGAGGCTCACAGGCCAGTGAGCCTGACGTGTGTGCTGAAGCAACAGAAACGAGAGAGGTGAAGGCAAAAACCCTCTCCTGCAAGTCAGCCTCTGTGAGCCACATGTGTACGGAGGCACCTGTACACACACATGCACACACGCGCGCACACACACACACACGCACACATGCACACGATTTACTCAAGAAGGGTATGAGATAAGTAAAACTACCTATATGCAAAATATTCAGCAGATCAGCAGGGGCTGGAGCGCACGCTCAGCAGTTACGGCACTGGCTGCTCTTGCAGAGGACCGGGCTTTGGTTCCATCACCCATGTTGTTTGTTAGATTTTAGGAGAGGAGAAAAGGGGGGAGTTCAAGGTTAAGCAATAAAAACCAGAGTCAGACCTGCAACAGGCAGGGGATGTGTACTGCATCCGAGATGGAAGTACAGAGGACAGACACTGCTGTGAAAGAAGTTTCTGCGCCCTATGAGGAACAGTGAAAGTTTTTATTCTTTTGGGCCCAGATGGAATGCGTTTGCTGCCAAGATTTGGTGCCCTTGGATGGCTGAAAACCCTGTTTTAAGATTTCTTCCTCAGGGTGAGCAGGCCAGTATCTCAAGGCTCCAAAGAAGACAGGTTGGCTCCATCCATATACAATCTCCCTCAGTCCCAGGAGTGACCAGTTGATAAGGCGCCAGCAAGACCAGCCTGCCAATTTAGGGCCTGGTGGCCACTCTAAGGAATTATGACTTTATGACTTCCTTAATGAAGCTCATGGCTCCTCAGCCAGTCACACACTCCATCACATGTGACGGCTAACAACTCTCTGTGATTCCAGTTCCAGGGGATTGGACATCCTCTTCTAGCCTCCATGGGCACTGCATGCATTGGTACATAAAGATAAATACTTTTTTAAAACAGAAAAGCTTTCATGAAATTTCTGTTCACATCATAGAGAAGTTGTCCTGAATGAAAGTTAAAAAGTAGACTTGTGCAAATACATATGCAAGTGAACAGTTATATGTAATGTAAGACTAGAGTAAAATGCCCTCGCTGGGGATTAGGTCTCTGTCCTTGCCTTTTCCTGAACAAGGTTGATTTCAATGTCTGGCACAAAGGGAGGGACAGCAACATCATAAACTGTGGAGCTCACTTAAAGTCGGGATCTAGAGTTATGCGACTGATGAGAGGAAGAACAATGTCAGAAAACTGCAGCAAGGAACAAAGCTGTTCTGATGAACCCCAGGAGAGATGCAAAGCTTAGCTCCGAAATGCTGAGCTGCAGAATCACAGGAGCAGACAGAACAGCGCCTCTGAAAATTAAACAGTCATTGACAGTTTTAATAACCTTTACCTACGTGCCTGTAGAGTCATCTCCTTCAACATGTACCTAGTGCTTAATAAATGCAGAGTGTTGCCGGAGTCCCGGCAGGTAGGAGAGGCGCCATCTCAAGTGGCGGAAGACTCCAGTAGTGGGAAGAGGAAAGTCATAGAACGCTGGGGTTAACTGAGCAAGGATCGAGACGGGGAGAACCCAGAATGCTTCTTGGACTTTTTCACTCGCTTCATGGGACAATAGTGATGTCGTCCATTAGACGGAATGCTGGAATAGGGAGACAGTGGCTGGAGGGAGCAGAAAGGGTCTATTCTTATATAGGAGTCTGTTTCAGAGACACTAGGGGAAAGTGTACACTTGGATGTCTAGACCCCATGAAAGAAGTCAGGACTACAAATGAAAGATTTAAACACCAAGGGCTAGAGAGGGGCAGCTCAGCAGTTAAGAGCACCGGCTGCTCTTGCAGAGGACCTGAGTTCGATTCCCAGCACCCACATGGAGGCTGATAACTGTCCATAACTCCAGGTACAGGAGTGCCTATGCCATTTTGTGACCTCCCTGGGTATTGAGGACAGGAGTAAACTTACATCCATGCAGGCAGTGCACACATACACATAAAATAAAAACTATTTCAAAAAAAAGGAGATTTAAGTGTCATCAAAACATGCCTAGTAGCTGGGCATGGTGACACATGCATTTAACTCTGGCACTCAGGAGGCACAGGCAGGTAGAGCTCTATGAGACTGAGGCCAGTCTGGTCTACACAGATGGATCTCTATGAGTTCCAGGTCAGCTGGGGCTACAGGGAGACCATGTCTCAAACACACACACATACACACACACACACACACACACACACACACACACACACACAGAAAGCCATGCCTAGTAATGGTACTAAAATATAATGAACAGATGTTAGGAAGAGAGATGTTCAGAGTGGAGAGGTGGCTCAGCAGTTAAGAGCACTGGCTACTCTTTCAGAGGACCTGGGTTTGAGTCCTGGCAACCAACAACTGGGGATCTTATGCCCTCTTCTGACTTCTGAGGGCATTGCATGCCACAGGAGCACCTATCTACATGTATGCATTATACTCATACACATAAATAAAAATAAAAATAAATAATGAGAAGCTGAAGGATAGAGTCCCAAAGCAAATTTAGCAAGAGAAGTTGGAAATGAAAATCCGAAAGCTGGTGAGGGAACAGAAAGAAAGGATGGTTCAGAAGCCAAGAAAGGAGAATCTTACAGAGGTACGACATTTTCCGGTATTGTAGACCACCAGAGCCTATTATAGTTCCTCCTAACTTTCTATTTCAAAACTCATTAAAACACAGACTAATAGCATAGGTAATATTATAGCGTGAAGACCAAGCACCATAGTCATACATCACTACTACCATTATTGAAGCTAGGAAGTCGTTATTAAAGAACTTTATTAATTACATCTTGGGTAAAACTAGAGCAATCAGTTCCAAGAACTGGCTTGGGAATAGGTTAAAGAAATGAACTAAAAGGAAACTTAGACTCAACTCAGTTTGTCCCTAATTCCAGGACATGAAACACAGGTGGCTGCCCATCAGACAAGAGCTCTATTCTGAGTCCATACCTTCCAGAGTCAGCCTCCCCCTCCTCCGCCCATCCCCTCAGGCTGTCTGGTTTTACACCTCAAGATACAATTGCTGTGTCTGATATTACATGAAGTAGAGTTGAGACTCAAGGACACCTTGCTATGCTGAGTCAGCTACAAATAAATCAATGCTCAGTAGACTCTCTAAGCTTTAATCATGGTTATTTAGTTATGTATGATTATAACACTTCATTTTTACACTTTACTGTAAAATATTCTATAACTGTAGATTTATGTTTTTAAATAGGAAGTTAGGGGCCAGCAAGATGGCTCAGCAGCTAAAGGCACTTGCTGCCAAGTCTGATGACTGGAGTTCAATCCCTGGAACCCACATGGTGGAAAGAACTGATTCCTATAAGTTATCTTGTGACCTCACAAGTGTGCTGTGGCATGTCTTCTTACACACACACACACACACACACACACGTACACTTAAAATATAATAGATTTTAAATAGAAAGTTAAGAGGCAATATGCCAGGCTCTGATTTTTATTTATTTTTTATATGTATGTTTTGCCTGCATGTATGTAAGTGCACCTGTGTTGTGCAGTGCTCACAGAGGTCAGAAGAGGGCATCAGATCCCCTGGAACTGGAGTTACAGACAGTTGTTAGACACCATGCGGGTGCTGGGATTTGAACTCAGGTCTTCTGGAAGAACAGCCGAGATGCTCTTAACTGTTGAGCCATCTCTCCAGCCCTGCAGCTCTGGTTTTTAACAGACAGTTCATACTTGGTTAGAACAGCTCTGAAGGTAGCAGGGGCTGGTCACCTATGTATCCCCATACATTGAATAAAAACTAGTGCATTGCACCTGACTCCCAGGGATCTAGAATCCATGTGGAAGGAATTCATGTTTGCTCTGCAGGATGGCTTTCTGAACACTGCAGACTGGGCTGCCAGGCACGCGTGTCAGCCTAGGGACAAGGGCACACAGGAGGTGAGAAATGGTCTTCCACCAGGACAAGCTCTGAGTTTTTGTTCCTGATTTAGGTTAACCACAAAGGTGGCACAGAACGGGCTCAGTTAGCAGGAAATACCCTGAAAAATCAAGTTCCAGCAAACTTTGAAGTCAACCTTCCTATGGTGATTGGACGGAAGAGCCAAAGTCCCCTGAAGTTTGACTGTAGGAAGTACTAGAGACCGTGTAAGTTCAGGAGATTCTAGGTGAGAACACATTACCATCATCTGTGTAAACCACACCCCTTAGAGGCTCAAGTTGCCTCGTTTCGAGACAGCACATGGACACTAGCCTGTTTCACTCAATAATCTTGACATTGTTCCATTAGCTCAACAGAGACAATAGAGTGTGTCCCCTGTCCTGACTTAAAAGTATCACAGGCATCCTGAGTGGACACACACTGATCACCAAGTAAATAACAAGCACACTGCTTTTACACAAGGTTAAGGCCGACTGTGTTGATGCCTGTGTCTTACAGCTCCAATTACTGATGGGCTTTGGGCTGGCTCAGTGCCACAAACACCGAGTGATGGCTGACTCTGGGAAGGTCCTCTCTCCCTCTGATGGCTCAGACTCCACTACCTTTTACCTGATCTGAGCTGCCTGCTATTTGTTAGCCTTTTAATTTTATGTGCATGAGTGCTTTGCCTACATGTATGTAAGTGTCCCACATACATGCCTAGTGTCAGGGAGGTCAGAAGAGATCATCAGATCTCCTGGAACTGGAGTTAAGGACAGGTGTTAGTTGCCATGTGGGTGCTGAGAACAGAACCTGGGTCCTCTGGAAGAGCAGTAAGGGCTCTTAACCACTAGGCTATCTCTCCAAGGCCCCATTAGTAATTTAAGCTAAAAATAAGCCAGGTGTGGTGGCTCACACCTCTAAGCCCGGCATTTGAGAAGTAGAGGTGGGTGGATCTCTGTATGATTGAGGCCAGCCTGGTCTCTATAGTGAGTTCTAAGCCAGTGGCGGCTACAGGAAGACCTGGTCTCAAAAAGAAACACTACTATTACTAATTACATTGTTTATAGAGAATGAGAGCTGTCTTTAGAACACCCTTCTTTAAAAAAAACACCCTAAGAGAGCAATGACCACAGTGTTCTTTCACTTATCTTCTGGGTCGCTAGTGGTCAGTGACATATCAGTAGTGGATTAATTACTAGGCACCACTTTTGTGTCTCACATTATAATCTGGAGAGAGGAGGATCTGGTCTAGCTTGCTTCGATCGCTGTGACAAAACACTCTGACCAACACCAACTGGGGAGGAAAGGGTTAATTTGACTTACCTCTCCCGGGTCACAGTTCATCTCTGAGGGAGTCCAAGGTAGGAACTCAGGGCCGAAACCTGGAGGCAGGAGCTGGAGCACAGGCCATGGAGGAACGCTGCCTACAGATCTGTCCTCCTGGCCCATGCCCAGCCTGCTTTCTGACACAGCACAGAACAACCTGTCCAGGGCTGGCACCGTCGACACTGGGCTGGGCCCTCCCACAGCACTCAGTAATCAAGAAAATGCCCCACAGACATGGCCACAGGCCAGCCCAATGCAGGCAATTCCCCAAGTGAGGCTCCCTCAGCCCAGGTGTGTCAGGTTGACAAGTAAAACTATCCGGCACAGAATCAATACTTCCAACTCAAAATTAAAGCATACCAAGGTCTTCAAAGAACTCTGCGGAGGTGATTCGAGGAGCGGCGGACTCTGTAGATCAGAGGGTGGAGCTGAGAGGACAGCTCCAGGATGGAGGGTTCCTAGCCAAGCACAGCTTGCAGGAGGCAGCATGCCCTATGTGCATGCTTCGGTCTGGCCTTCCTCTAAGGGCTGTGATTTCACTCCCAAATTCTCAATCTCAAGAAGTGAACACCTAGTTATCTCCCATTTACAATGAGGAAACAAACCCAATTTTGCCAAAAGTTCTTGAAAAGATAGGGATCCAACCAGGGCAGTGTGTTTCTACTTTTAGCCCATTTCCCATGGTGAAGAATATTGGCATATTTGTGTGCACCCCCCCCCCCATTCATTTGTTTAAATCTAACCACCAGTGACATCATAGTGCCAGGCAGTATGGTGCACAGTGTGACTGACTCGGAGCTGCTCAAGTGACAGTCCCTCCGCAGTGCTTGGACTCCAGACCCAGGCCAGGTTGCCTCACTCACATGCCTCGCTCAGTGGGGTCTTAAAGGTGATTAGTTCCTGACTGTGGAGCCCTTATGAATAGGATAGTGTCCTATAAAATGCTTTCTGCAATGCGCAGCCCTGAAGAGGGTCCTCCCCACTTCCTGACCGTGCTTGTCCCAGTTCTCAGACTCAGTAGAGTCATGAGAATTCAGTTTCTGCTAGCAAAGCCACCCCAGTGCACAGTATTTTGGACTAAGCCAACAGCAGTACTGTGCGGGCAGGAGCAGGAGAAAAGCGGGACAGCTCTTGGCCTGGGATAAAAGCCCTGGAGAAGAGAGGTAGGAAGACAGCCCAGCCTTCCTTTGCTGTCAGACATCATTAGATTCAAATGCCATCAAATTCCTGGCACTGAGCTGGGCCCTGAGTTAGTGCAACAAAACACCACCATCGTTCTCAGGACTCACATTCTGAACATAAGGCAAACCCCAAATGCATTTTAACACAATGCAGTAAAAACTACTGTCCAGGTATAAAAAGCACCGCAGGATCTCACGCGAAGATGCTATGTCCAGGATGCAGAGAGAGCGTGGACAGAGGAGGTCACACGAACAGCTGAGTGAGAATGTAGATGTTCCCCTTGGGTCAAGGAGAAGGCTCAGGGAGCACATGGGTGCCACAGGAAGCATGAGACAGAGGGCTGAGGGACCGTTCTTCATGGATGTGGCTCAGATGTGCCTGGTATATTCTGCAGAAGTAGCCAGAGATAAGCAGTAAAGTCACTCTGAGACTTTTATCCAGGGAGCGGCAGGAGAGCCAGCAAAGGCTTCTATACAGGAAGTGAGGCTTGACGGCAGCTTGCTTTACGGATGTGAGTACAGAGGATGGGTCAGAGGGAAAGACGCCGTCCACAGGGAGGTGAGCTGTTTGAGGGTTTTGCAAAGGTCCCCCAAGAGGACATCTTGCCTTGCATGAGGTGACCTGATTAACACACATGGATATGCTGGGAATCACAGATGAGGTGGAATTCCTGGATTTTATCATAGAGGGAGCATTTTGAGAGTTATATACGAGCCTGTGTTAGGTACTTTCTCATCACTGTGACAAAAAGACAAAAGCAACCCGAGGGAGGGTTCCATGTGACCGACAACTCAAGAATAGGGTCCGCCATGCAGGGAAGCGTCGGGCAGGAGTGTGAGGCGACTTCAGTCAAGAAGCAGAGTGGTGAATGCTGGTGCCGAGCTACTTTCAGAAGGATGGAGACGCCCCCACACTCCCATGATCCAGTCTAAACACCCTCACAGATACACCCGCAGGTCTGTCTCCTGGGCGATTCTAGGTACCACCAAATTGGCGATCAATATTAACCACCATAGAGTCTAATTTGGAAGAGCTGGTGAATGTTCATTACCGGGGAGAGAAAGTTCCAAACTGGGGATTCTGTGACCCACTGAGCCTGAGGATCTCCAAGGCACTCAGAGGAATATTCAAGCAGAGTCTGTAAACATAGAGGCAAAATAATGTTACCACCGTGATCTCCTGATGCCTTGTTGATGGCAGATGGTTTCACCGTAAAGACACTAGCAGTGAACAGCGGACAACAGGCCACTAACATTACAGGTGAAGAAGAGTTGATCACAGAGCACCTTGAGTTCGCCTAAGGAAAGCCAAAGACTTTCACTGAGTTTGAAGGGTTTTGACATACATGTATGTATGTATTGTTAATTGCCCCAGCGACCCTGAAAGCAGAGAGACTGGATTATCCCCATAAATCAGCTGCTTTCTTTACCACAGTGAAGATTTAACAACTGAAGATTTGATCAGCCCCTGCTACCTTTCCCCAAAAGAGAGATCATCCTCCTGAACCTGCAGACCTGCTATGGTCAGAACTGTGGTCTTGTGACTGACAGTTGTGATAGCGGAGAATCACTGTGTGGAATGCGAAAATGCCACATGCCCCAAATTCCTGCATTCTTCGTTACACACATAATGGAGTCCAGAATACGTATTTTCATGAAAATGAAAATCAAAGACACTAGTCAGACCATCATTATTTTATGTGAGGTGTTTGGGAGAGAGGGCAGGTTCCATGGGCAAAACTGGTTGGTCATGGCTGCACAAACCAGTAATCCCAGCACTTGGGAGACTGCGGCAGGAGAATTGCTGTGAGTCAGAGGACATCCTGGGCTACATAGTAAATATTGCCTGCCAGGGATACATAGTAGGATTCCATCTAAAAAAAAAGCAAAATGAGGGACTGGAGACGTGGCTCAGTATTGTAGTGATCCTTAGCATGTGGAAGGCCCCGAGTTCAATCCCCAACACCACGAAAGAATGTCAAAATAACAATGAAAAGCCTGCAGAAAGTTTTGAAAAGGAATCTATAGAAGAGATATTTCCATGTAGATTCATTTCGCAAACTGCTGGCGGATGACTGCTGAGCCGCATCCGAGTCAGTGGCCTAACGGCACGCTTCCCGAGTCACTGCGCCTGTACCCAACTCTCTGTCCACTCTCCAGCTTCCAGTCTCTCTTTCATTGTGTGACATTTTCATTGAGCTATTGAAATTGGGATGTGTCAGACATATTACCAGCCATGGCAGCAGAGACAAGTTAGTTGATATATTTTAAAATAAACCAAGAGGGCCATGTGGATGTCAGGGGAATAAATTGCTCTGTTTAGCAACAAGTGATTTGTTTAGCCTCTGTAGACAGGGTCCAAGGGAATGCCCCGCTGCATAAATTTTGGTTGGCAATGCTGAGCTTATTTCTCAGAAATCTCTCACATGGGATCTGAATAGGGACAGAAGCTTAGGAGAAGATTAACTAAATTCTTGATTTGGAAACAGTCTAAGGAATGAGGCCTATTCCCTATGTACCACCCAGGTGACCTCATGGTCCTGTGCAGGTGAGATGCTTGCTGTAGGCAGGGGCATTAGCATTGACCCTGACTGGGGCTACCCTCAAACCTCAGCTCAGTGCAATATTTCCAAGACGGCTGTGAGAAAAGGCAGGCATTTGGGGACTCCCTCTGCACTCCTCACAATCCAGCCTGAGTGAGCAGCTTCTGGGTATCACGTGATTGATGCCTGTGGGTTGACTGCCTTCTCGAGTGACAGATGTGGAGTCACGGGCTTCAGGACCAGAAGACCCACATCTTCATCCTGATTCTGCCACAGACTTGCTACATGACCATAAATGACCTTTTAGCCTGATGTGGGTTCATCTGCAGGTGAAGACAGGAAGAATACTTGCTGCATCCAACAGATGTGAGCCAGCCAGTCACCATGACGACAGGAGACCGCCTGCCCACACACCATCTCCTCAAGGCACCATAATCAACCGTTCTCTTTGGATGGATCCATCCCCATCGCATATGCTGCTCTGTCCCCTTTAAAAGGAATGCCCTCATCCTACATCCTCGTCCTACATTCTAGTCCACTCTCCTTTTCTCTTCCAGTTTTCAGGCGCACCAGGCTGCGTGCGGAGGCCTGAGGGTGATGCCGCCCCCCCCCCACCATTGTTCTTTCACCTTGTTCGCTGAGGCAGGGTCTCTCAATTGCAACCCGAGCTCACTAATATGGCTAGTCTTGTTAGCCATCTTGCTCTGGGAATCCCTTGTCTCCCACTTTGGAGGTTGGAATTACACATGGGCTGCCACATCCACCGACCCAGCATTTACATGAACTCTAAGGATCCGAACTCTGATCCTCATGCTTGCTGGCAAGTGTTTAAACCACTGAGCCATCTCTTCAGTCCCCTCTTCCACTTCGAAAGAATATTGCATTTATTATTTTTATTTTATACGTATGTGTGTATTGCCTGAATGTGTGTAAGCGTACTCATGTTGTGCAATGCCTGTAAAGGACAGAAGAAGTCATTGGAGCCCCTGGCAGTGGAATTACGGACAGCCATTAGCAACCATGTGAGTGCAAGGATTTGAACCCAAGTCCTCTGCTAGAGCAGTCAATGCTCTTAACCACAAGCCATCTTTCTAGTCTCCCTATTGCACTTTTGACCTCACTCCCTGTCTCCCGTGTGCGTCAGCCAGCTCGCTGATTCATGGTCACCCCAAGCTGGAAAGTGCTGTGCATTTACACTCCAGTGAGACCTTGAACTCTACAACCCTAATGAGGCCACATGATAAAATCACCAGTGAGCCCATGTCACCTAGTCGGAAGGTCGGGTCTGCTGTCTCCTCAGTCTCAGACTCAGCACTCGGCCCTCCCAGCCTTTCGTTCTTGCAGCCACTCTTCCTTAGCGTTCTCCCCACTGCCGGCTCTGTCTGTCCGTCCTAAGGTCCTGCTCTGGAACTCCTGTGTCCTTTTGATGTCCCGGAGATTTCATCCTCTAGCTATCTCTATGAAGAGACTAAAGTCCACAGAAATAATTCCCAAATCAAAACCTCCAGCCCAGCTTTTCTCGTGGAGTGTGGACACTGCTCTCTCTCATACATGGATATTTTCTTTCCTCATCTTAATTCTGCCATTCCTCATTATTCATGGGTCCCGTGGCTGTGAATTTGCCTACTCAACTAAAATTTTAGTATTTGTGACCCCCAAATCAACTCTCATGATGCTTTAATAATCATGTTCAGACATGCATGGAACTGGAAAAATTTTGTGTCTCTTGACCCACGTGTGCAAGCTTGAGGTTAGACAAGGTCGTCCACAGAAGACTTACTGCAGGCTTATTTAATGCCACCTTTTCTTTTTGCATCTCTATGCTTCCAGCTGGTGAGTTTTCTGTCTAAGATGCACCCTAGCCATGCTGCTAAAGTGCTGTGTCTGCTCCCTCGGGTCAAGCAAGCTGTGACGTATCTTAGAGAGAAAACACGTGTGCGAGGTAAACATCATTCAGACGTGATCTGTAGCACTTGGCCAAGTTCAATGTTAGTAAGGCAACAACACATAAATAAATGAAGTGTCTCTCAACAGGGACACACATAAATAAGTTGATAATTTGACCAAGATTTTGTGACCAGAGCTCATGGCAACCTAAGCCTCTGTGTTTTCACCAAGTCAGTTTTCTAGAACGTAGCTACAGCAAACAGTGGAACTTGACTGCAAATCCAAACACGGTGAGGCTCCCCAGTTCATTCCCACTCAACGCGGAAAACCACTTTGGCCTTCCAGCTGCTTAGCCAATGACTGAAGCTCAGTTTGCCCTCCCATGGCGCATTCTGTACACCAGCTTGTCCTCCTCTGTACCTTCCAAGACGCTCCTCTTCCCTGGTCTTCAGTCACCTTGGTTCCTGTTTTACCCTCGTTGGTTTCTCTGTTCCTGACCATGACCTTGACAAGCCCAACACACAAGTAAGGCAGAGCATGCTGCTCCCCCAGGGCCTCCGATAACTTTCATGTTATTTAGAGCAAAGAGCTGTCAGCAACACCGTGACGCCTGATTCATTAACACCCATAGGCCTTATATTGTTTCCTCTCCTTCTGACACTCCTTCACCCCAATTCCAATGGCCTGCTCCCTCCTTGCCTTTGAGAGTCTGTTCACACAACAGCTTATCAGAGGACACCCCACACAAAGTCACACCTCTCCTTCTCTTTCCCTTTGCCCAGCCATCATTTTCTTCACAATTATCGCCCAACATATTACAAACCCCCCTAGAGAGAACTATTCTCAATAGAAGGCAAACTGCTTGAGAACAAGGACTTTTGTTTGATTTACTGCTGTTTTCATGGTATGTTCCAGACACAAAGTAGCTGTATGACAATGATGAGGTTTTGATTCCCTCACGGGAACATGATACAGCACTCGCACCCAGAGTTTACCCTGAAACCTGACTGAAACAAAGTTAAAATATGTCTCAGGCTGCCTTCTCTGCTGGCCTGACATGGCCCTGGGTCAACTTCAGCTTGTCTGCTGGGGAAGGCAGGCACACACTACCTACACCGCCTACATCTCAAAGCCGATGTCAAAAAGCCTGAGAGAATCTACTGTCCCTGTCCCTCGGTTTCGGTAAAAAGGGTT
Organism: Eospalax fontanierii; assembly: GCA_035773235.1. Taxonomy (NCBI): domain Eukaryota; kingdom Metazoa; phylum Chordata; class Mammalia; order Rodentia; family Spalacidae; genus Eospalax; species Eospalax fontanierii. The sequence continues at coordinate 15,875,878 of CM069551.1, forward strand.
ACAAATGGCTGTGCTGTCTTGGAAAGCTTCATCTTGAGGCTTCTATGTGTGTGTGCTGATCTGCTTTGTTTTGGAACCTGTTTCCTTTCCCAGGTGGAGAAGGGAACTGACAGCATTTGTCTCTAAGGAGGATGTGTTAAGAAGGATGCTTTCCACACTGCTCCAGTTTCCTTTCTGGCTGTGATAAAATGCCCTGACCCAAAGCAGCTTACGGAAAGAAAGGGTTTATTTCTTCTTCCAGGTCACAATCCAACATCAAAAGAAGCCAGGGCAGGCCCTGAAAGTAGAAACCTTAGCCGGATGCTGCTTGCAGCTCCTTTGAAGACCCACGCTTAGCAAGATTTCTTAGGGACCGCCTGTCCAGGAAACAGCGCTGTCCGTGTCGTCTCCCCGCCCACGTCAATGAACAATCCCAACAGTCCCTTACAGGCCTGCAGCACGCCCATCAGATCTAGGCAATTCCTCTCTCAGCGGGGTCTGAGCTCTGTCAAGTTGATGGTGAAAGCTAACTAGGATGCTCAGGTAGGATGTGTGCCAGTCAGCAGACTACCCAGACAATTGTGCTTCCGTTGCACAATGCTGATGGAGGTGTGACACCTTTGAGCCCATGGCTCAGGTCTGACTAAAATTCCTGACAAGATAGAAGAAACTTAAGGGAGAAGAGATTTATTTTGGCTCATGGTTTCTGGCACTTCAGTTCTCACTGTTCGAAGGCACGGAGGAATTCAGAGCACTGAGAGCGTGTGGCTGAAGCTTCTCTCGTCGTAGTGCACCAGGAAGCAGAGAACAGTGCTGGCATCAGGAGCCAGGCTACAACTGGCAAAGGCCTAACCTTAATGACCCACTTCCTCCAGCTAGACTTCTAAAGGCACCTTAGCCTCCAACATCGCAGCTCCTACTGGGGAGCAGGCATCCAGAAGGAGAGCTGTGGAGCCCAGTTCCAAACCATATCAGACTCTTCACCAAGGGTGCTTGCTTAACTTGGAAAGAAAGTTTCCCTCGGAACTATCTCCAGGATCAGGTGTTGCTCAATAGACTAGATGCAAAGGAGCCTTCGGCGGATGCTGAGAAGTTGGCAGCTCTGCCGAGCTCACTCATCAGCCAGCCAGAATTATAGAAGAGAGTCAGGCTGGAGGCCACGTGCAAGAAGGCTCTAAGAAGCCACCCACAGAGGCATCATTCTTCAAGCCCAGCCTCCTCCTCCTCCTCAAAAAAATACAATTAAAAAATCCCACTCTGTTCCCAGGCAGGACAGCCTGCAGGGCTGGAATTGCTCAAGCCTCAGTTCACAGACGTGTCACTGTGTCCACGGGCTCTGTAGGTGTGTTGCAGGCTGGCCTGTCTACAGTGCGCAGTCCAAGTGCATAGAGGCTGAGGAAATTTCAAAACCGATTTCTAAGGCAAAAAGAACACAGCTTTATTGTGAAGAAATTGGAACATTCAGACGAGCACATCAATTTAGAAAAGAACCCAAGAACCACAAATCCAGAGATTAAACAACTGTTAACAGCATATTACCTTTCCTCCCAGTCTTTTGTCTATATGTGTGGGAGAAAACAGTTTTTAATAAACTGGATTCTCAATGTTCTACTTTTCTGGGCAACGTTACCAAGTCATTAATCTGTCTTGTGACTTTTCTAAAGGCCACATACTGTTTTAACATACAGACATACCACGTTTATGGAGGAATGTCTCCCCATTTACTATCTAAATCTCCAGGTCACCCCAGGTGAGCGTGATTGCACATACATATCTGTGGGGCACTATTTTCTAAGAATAAATTCATTCAGGTGAAATCGTGCAATCAGACACAGATATTCTTTAAGACTTGAAGGTTTTGTTAAGCTATCCTCCTATTTCAAAAACACATGAAAGTGGCTGTTTCCCAAGGGTGGTTTGGGGTTAAGGCTGCTCAGGTGGCCTGTCTTAAGGGTTCTCCGGCCTCTGGAGGAGCTAATCTGTGCCCCCACAAACTCCCAGGGCAGCATGTTCTGAAGTCTGCCTTGGCACCCCAGGCCCTTCCGGGCTGTGTTTACTCAGTTCTACGGCTGGGCTAGCTGAAGCATGTGGTGGTCAGGTGATGTGCGTGGGGTCATGTAGTCAGCGGTGACTCAGCCAAACCCGCTCCTGAACCTTGCTCTGATCACAAGGCCAAGAGCACTCATTTCCCGAGGCCCAGGATTCTCAAGTAATTCAAAGAGGCCATTTGCACATGAGTGTGTGGATATTAAGAATTTGTGATGCATGGTTTAGCCTCATGACTTTGTGAACTGTAACATTAAAGGCTCTGCCTTCTTTTTCCTGGTTAGAACCAATGAGAGAATGGTTATACCCAAGACTTGATCTCATGAGCACTTGGAGCTTCCCTGGATCACGGAGTTTGCAGTGAGACCTTGGGGGAGGGGAGGTACAGGTGTCCATTTTGAAATCTCAGACTCAGAAACGAGAATTCCACCTGGGTCAGAACACCAGTCCCAGCCCATTTAACTCATCTCTCTGTGTACAAGCCATGCCATTTTGCCTACTAAGGTACGAGAACACTTGCCAACGTAAGAAGTTCTAGATAACAAAGACTGATCACCTTGTAGGCCTTCTTATTCACTTCTTCTATAATAAGGCAAGCCTAAATAAATTCAGTAAGTTCATACGACTTGTGGTTCAGGCAACAGGAAGAGTCTGTGCTCCCCAAATGACCACATGGGAGCTGCTCCCCAGTGGGGCTGTGTTGCCATGCACATTGCCCTGGGGGGCTCCCTGGGCGGTATCATAGAGATCGAGGTTCATCATGGGCATTGTGTTTTGGATGTGACCTGACTTCCACAGGTTCATGTGTTTGAACCTGTGGTCCTCAGTTGTTTGGGGGAGATTATAGATCCTTTAAAAAGTGGGGTCTCACTAAAGGAAGTAGGCCTTTGAAAGTTATAGCCCCATTCTGTTCTCTATTCTTGGTCATCCCTAATGGGAGATGCCTCTGGCACATGCTCTGTGCTGTGAACTCACCGCATCTCCCACAGCTGAGTTGAAATCCACTCAAGCCATGAGCCACACATCCTTCTTCTCTTAAGCTGTTATTCTAAGTTCTTGTAGTAGATGTAGCCCTTGAGGTTTGTAGCCACACTTCACTTCCTGTCTCTGGTTCCTGACCCACCCAGATGAGAACAAGCAGCCTCACAATCCTGCCGTCAAGCTTCCCTGTGACCCAGGGAAGCTCCAAGTGCTCACGGGATCACAATCCAGCTCCAAGCTCCTCCACCACCAGGGACTGTACCCTCAAACCACAGCAAATGAATCCGTCCCTCCTAACGTTGCTTCTTGTCAGATATTTAGAATAACATAGAAAGTTTTCTTCTGATACTTAGCCATAGACAGTAGGAATTAGAGCCCAAGGGTTGCTTTGGGTGCAACATGGCTTGCAAAGAGCTAAGAGGAAATTCGAGATCACACCTCAGGAGCAGAGAAGTGGCTCCTGATAGGGCCAGCACCTACCCTTGAACAACATTAACACCTAAAGAGACTCAGGCTTGGAGCATAGCTGTTGCATGGTCTACATGAAAGCAAATGGGATTTAGGGTGTGTTTACAGAGATTCAGGCAGAAATACCTCTCAGGACCTACTGTGGAGAAAAATTTCTGGCTCTCGTTGAAGGACACTAGTGGAATTTGATAGAGTGTGTTCATGGGACAGGAAGGAAGTAGGGATGAGGGGTTGGGACAGTGGAGGGGTGATCTTGTTTCCTAGGAGGGTCTTAGGAGTGCTGCTGAGCTCCGAGGGAAGTAAGGACGACAGCCATTTGCCCTGAGACACACGGCACTGTGAGGACCCTGAGGATCAGCAGATGCGTGAGCAGGCGCACTGAGCACTGCTGGACTCTAGCAGCATCGTGACGGGTCCTGTTTGCAAGGGAGGGCAGCACTGAGAACGCCTCAGAGAGGGCCGTGAGAGAAAGGACACTAGGAGGACGAAAGGGATGTGTGATTCCCTTCAGCAGCCCAGCTCATAAGGTACCACGGGAGAACGTCATGCTAACTAGAAATACTTGGCTTAGGGAGATTTCACAAGGGACTGGAGGGCAGGTTAGGCCCAGGCAGGAAACCCAACTGTCAAATCATATACTAAACTATCCTTGCATTCCAGGGGAAATCCCTCCTTAGTCGTGGTATACAGTTCATTTAATATGCTGTTAAGTCAGTTTGCTAATTTTCCAGGATTTTTATGTCTGTGTTCATCAGGAAAATCAGCCTTCTGTTTTCTTTTACTAACTGCCTTTAGCACCGACATGAGGGTTAGGCGGGCTCGTGAATTGGGTTTGGAAGCGTTCCTTTCTCAGCCCTTTGGAAGACTAACAAGGATTGGCATCAAGTGTTCAGATGTGTGGGTAGAATTCAGCACTGAAGTCACATGGTCCTGGGCTTTTCTGTGTTGGGAAACTTCTGAGTGACTGGACAGTTGTTTCCCTCTGCATCTCCTTGTTGGAGTCTGGGTAGGTTGTGTCTTTCAAGGAATCTGCCCATTTGATATACTTTCTAGTCTCCTGACCATTCACAGGAACCAAATCCCCCCTGCAATTTTTTTTATGGCACCACTGAACATTTCCTCTTTCACTTCTGATTTTATTTGAGTCATTTTTTTCTTAGTTCAGCTAAGATTTGTCATCTATTAAAAATCTTTTTGCTGGGGCTAGAGAGATGGCTCAGTGGTTAAGAGTTTTACTGCTCTTGCAGAGACCCAAGTTTTGTTCCCAGTACCCACATCAGGCAGCTCCAGAGGATCCAGAACCCTCTTCTTTCCTTCATGGGCACTTCCCTTCATGTGTGACGGATCTTGTGATGTCCGGCCCATCTCTTGCGCATTTGAAAGGTCACGTGAACACCAAGGCTTTTTTTTTTTTTTCCAACACAAAAGAGTTAGAAGACCTATCTTTTGTACGTTTCTAAAACTGACATTCAACAAAATTATACTAGGCGTGGTGGTGCAGCCTTTAGCCCCAGCATGGGAGGCAGAGGCAGGTGGATCTCTGTGAGATTGAGGCCAACCTGGGCTACATAGTGAGTTCCAGGTGGGCTGGGGCTATGGGAGACCCTGTCATGTATGTCTGTGTGTGGCTGTGAGTACCCCCCACCCCGCTCACACACACATGGCATACACACTTACAAACACACACAGACACACACACAAAATAAAAAAATTTAAAGATCTTGGAGCTAGAGAGATGGCTCAGTGGTTAAAAGTACTGGCTGCTCTTGCAAAGGATCCAGGTTCAGTTCCTAGCATCCACATGGTGGCTTACAACCATCTGTAACTCTGGTTCCAGGGGATCCAACGCCCACTTCTGACTTCCAAGGACAGCGCATGATATTGGGTTCACTTACATATACACATGCAATACACTCTTACACACACACACACACGCTCTAAAATATATTTTAAAAATTCAGCACTCTTTAAACAGAAACATGTTTTGCAAAGCTGACTTGGTTTCTTCATCTTCCGCCTTCTACTCTCTGTACCGTTTCTGGTTTGACGTCTGCCACTCCCCTCCACCTGCCAACGTCGGGCAGCTGCTGTTTTCTCTGGTTACCTGAGTTGTAGCAATGGATTATTTGGGATCTGATCATCTTCCACACTGCTTTCCTTAGTGACTGTACCATTTTGGCTTCCTACCATCAAGAGGGCTGCCTATTCTGCGATCTCACCCACACCTGGAGTTTCTAACTCTCTTACGTGCAGCCATCCAATGTGGGGATAACCTTGTGGCTTTAATTTTCATTTCCCCGTGACTAATGAAGTTGAGCTTCTTAATGGCCATGTGTGAACAAGCTGTGTGTTTTTTACCTGGTTTTCTTATGGAGTTTGATTCCTTGCTGAACTGTAATGGTTTTTCTGTGCTCTTTGTTTGGGGCAGGGCTGTGATGTGTAGCCCTCACTGGCCTGGAACTCTCTAGATAGACCAGGCTGGCCTCAAACTCACAGAGATCAGACTGCCTCTTCTACCTCCGGAGCGCTGAGATTAAAGATGTGCTGACACTCCTGGTTTTGATGTTTCTATGTTCTGGATGAAAATCCTTTTCCAGATCTGTTGTACGTTATGTTTTCAGTCTCTCTCCCAGTTTGTACTTTGCCTTTGGTTTTTGTCTTTGAAGAGAAGATGTTTTTAATTTTATAAGATCTAATTTATAGTTTTCTTTTAGAGCTAACAAACTAATACATGGGCATGGCCTGCCGTGTGGGCACTATATGTTTCTGAAAATTCTACATAGCTTTGTGTTATCCTGGCGGTTTCAGAGAGGGCGCTGTGACAAAGGAGCGAAGAACAAAGATAAACAAAGGCTTAACTACAAAGCAACTAAGTTGTTTTTCTTCGGGATTTGATATTAGTTTTGTTTGGATTTTTTTTTTTTTTTTTTTTTTTTTGACGCAAGGTCTCACTCTATTGCCCTGGCTACTCTGGAACATACTATGATGCAGCTTGGGATAGCATCAAACTCACAGCAGTCCTCCTGCCTCAGTGTCCCAAGTGCTGGAAATTACCCAGTTATCTTAGACCAATAGCTGCAATAAAGTGTTGGGGTATAAGTCGTTAGACAACCACTTTGCAATGCAGAATGGCAGGATTCAGTCCGCGTGCTGGGCACAGCTTGTTTTTCATGTAGACCTGGGAACGGGTACTCTGAAAAGATCTCTGAGCACATTCACTCTGCCTGCCGACATTCGGAAGGGACTCGGGCAGTCCTGCCGCTCTAGGACACTGCTCCTGAATGACCAGAGAGCAAGGTTTTAAAAAGATTAAGATAACTATATATAATTACACATACACACACACAGCCACACACAGACATACATGACGGGGTCTCCCATAGCCCCAGCCCACCTGGAACTCACTATGTAGCCCAGGTTGGCCTCAATCTCACAGAGATCCACCTGCCTCTGCCTCCCATGCTGGGGCTAAAGGCTGCACCACCATGCCTGGTATAATTTTGTTGAATGTCAGTTTTAGAAACGTAGAAAAGATAGGTCTTCTAACGCTTTTGTGTTGGAAAAAAAAAAAAAAAAGCCTTGGTGTTCACGTGACCTTTCAAATGCGCAAGAGATGGGACGGACATCACAGGATCCATTAACGCTTAGCACCTCTGCTGGTTGTTATAATACTAAATGACACAGCACTAGTGGAAACATTTAATACAAGGCCTTACATTCTCTACACAGGGTAGACAATCAATAGACGGACGGCCAATAGGAGTTGGGTATTCAAAGTGTCTGTTTGCCTTTCTTTTTTCCACAGTGTTGTATTGAGTAACCGCCGGCCATTGGCACTTACCTCAAGGGAGTTTTTCAGACTTGCCCGTTACCTAGCAAGGGCAGGGACAGGAATGCACCACCAGAGAGAGTCACTCTTGAGCAAGGAAACAAGAGAACAGCAAAGACAGAAAGTACTTCCCTAAGTGTTTTGCAGCTGTGGGGTGGGGCTTCACCTCCTGAGCAGGTTTTACCTTGGGGAGCCAGGGTGCCTTTTTTGGCTAGATGACCTGGGGGGTGGAGGGTGAGCCTGGGAGACACTGATGAGGAAGAGGCACAGTGCCAGTCACAAAATCAAAGTCTTCTTTTTCACATTTAGCCCTTGTCTAAAACCATTTCTTGTTTCAACAGTTTTCAAGTCATAACAGGCAGCCTGGCCTTTTGCAGAACACCACAGATAATTCTCAAACCAGAGCCCACTCTCATCAGTGAGTGAGACATACTGATATGAACTAGTAACCCGGGGCCAAAACGATTGGTACAGACCATGGGTGTTTTAGGAGTTCATGAAGAGAGGAGAGAAGTGTGGTGACTCATACCTGGAAGCCCAGCACTTGGGAGGTTGACATAAGAGGTTCTTTGTGAGTTTGAGGCCAGTCTGACCTTCAGGATAAGTTCCAGAACAGCCTGGAGTAGAGTGAGAATCTTCTTTAATAATAATAATAATAATAATAATAATAATAATAATAATAAAAAGTTAAGTTAGCTGAGCCTGTTGGTGCAGACCTGGAATCCTAGCACTTGAAGAGAGAGAGACTAGAGGAGCAGAAGCTCAAGGTCATCCTCTGTTACTTAGTGAGTTCAAGGGCAACCTGGGCTGCATAAGACCCTGTCTCAAAAAAATGCTCAGAACCTACCCTCCCTGCTCAGCAGTAGGACAGTGTGTACAGGGAAGCAGGAACCTACAGGACACAGAGGCCACACAAGACTTCGTTAGGTCTTTAGGTCTCCAGTAAGTCTCCATTTTGTCATTCGTCCAAGCCAGTGTCACCATGAAAATAGGACTACGGGCCTAGAGAGATGGTTCAGTGGTTAAGAGCACTGGCTGCCCTTGCAGAGGGCCCAGCACCCACATAGTGGCTAACAACCTTCTGTAACTCCAGTGACCTCTGCAGGCATTGCAGTCAAGGTCCCAGCAGAGGGACAATTTTCAGTTCGGGGAAGTCGTGGCTGCTGAAGTTCTGTGAGTCCGAGTCTCCCACCTCCTGGCCTCTAAACCTGATGACTTCTACCATGCTGTTCAGAAAGGGGATTTTAAAAAAACCTACTACATTACAGTATTCGTTTTTAAGTATAAGAACACACAGGTGATGTCTGAGTTGGGTGCAGTGTTTGATAAGTTTATTACCCTTTCTCATTGGAAAAGTAACTCACTAGTGTAGTAAGAGCCTTTAAAAATATTTTATTTATTTTTATTTTGTGTGTATGAGTGTATTCCCTGCATGTGTGCAAGTGTGCCCATGTCGTGCGTACCTGCCATGGGGGGTCAGGCCCCTCCAAGTGAGTCACCCATCTCTCAAACCAATTGGTTTTAAACACGACTACTTGACCACCTATTCCTAAACACACTGAAATATTCAAAATCTTCATAGCCTGACTCCCCCATGGCAGGTATGCAGCAAAGGGTACGTGACTGTCCGTGGTTTATATATCATCTAGTGAGGCCAAGGAAAGGGCTGTAGCAGAATCATAGTAAAGATCAGAATGGGTTGGAGATAATCTTAAGTAACAAAGCCCCAAAGAGCAAAGCAGAGGCCAAGCTGGCCGGGAATGAGAAGAGAGGTTCACTAAGACAGACGAGGAGACACTGCAGTCTCCTTGTGGGCGAATCCTCATTTCTCACAGAGTGAACTTCCCAAGCTGCTCATGGAAGGGTGTCATCTGGCTGACCACCCCTGGCCTATGAGGTACTTCCTTGCTGATGGTACAAACACTACCCCAGGCATATTGTTCTCTGCCCACACCCTTTGAGAATCTGAACAAGATTGAGCAGGATACAGAACAGTGGAATTGATAATGGTCCAGGGCTTCCTTTGAAGGAACAGCTTGATGATTTAGAGGGAGAAACAAGCATTCACATATTGGTTGCTTTTGCATCCTTGTGTCTAAAATACAGGACGGAAACATGTAATAAATGACGAGGTCGGGGCTTGGGCGGCTTCCGGTGTAACAATGCTTAGTCCATTCTGAAGACACGGTGGAGCAGCTCAGCTCACATGGCAGAAGGTCAGGAAGCACAGAAAGGATGCCCAGTGTACACCTCCCAGCTCTGTCCCACCTCCCAAAGTCTCCTGACCCTCTCCAAATAGTGCCACGGGTCCAGACCATACGCCTGTGGGGACATTTCAGATTCAGACCACAACAATTCATAAAGCAAATGTTCACACAATGCTCACTTGCCAGTAGAGCCGCGTGGAAGGGCAGCTGAGAGAGAGGAGAGGATAAAGATGCTGGAAGGTGGAGGAGGGGGGTTAAGAAGACCGGACTGGCGGGAGAAAGTGAAGACGTCTCAGGGAATTCAGCAGCAAAGATGAGCGTGTGGGTGTCAGGGAATGAAGACCCCCACCCTCGCCCCACAAAATCCCTGGCGAGTCCTTCCCAAAAATTAGCCTTGAGAATATTTTTCACCTTGAAAGGCAAAGGCAGCTTTTCCTGAGCTGTTCGGGCGTTGTTGGAGGAAGAGAGACAAGAGAGACAATGAAGCAATTAACAAAGCAGAGGGAAAATGAGATGGATGCATAATAAAGGTTGCAAATGCCATAAAACAGAAACAAACCAGATCCTCCCCATCCTGACTGTTGAGATCCCAGGTTTCCACAGCCAGGGCTCTGACCTTGACAGATAATGCTTAGTCTGAGAGTTGAACCATCTTTGGCATCACTCAGATGACCTGACCCAAGATCCTTTCTCTACTCGAAGCTGAAGGTACCTACAACGAGAGCCCCTCCAGCTGTCACTCAACTGTCTGCCATCTTCCCACTCATCGCATGAGTGACCTTCAGTAGCAGTTACTGAACATCAGAATACCAACACCTTTATAGCTCCGATTCTCTGCATGTGTGTCGGATATGGATGCAGCACACCTGCTTCTGCTGGTACATCTTACCATCCACTACTGCTAAACGCTTAGCCGTAAGGCCAGCGCCTCAGCCAGGGGCCCTCTCTCTGTGATCTACCTTACCACCTGGCAGTGAAAACTGACTTCCTGTCCACGTCACACAACCACTCTCAAGTAGCCTCTCCGGAAGGAGACACTAAGACAAATTTGGGATACAATATATTTGTTATAGATGAAGACCTCTAAAGGAAAGATGGCGAATCAGGTGAGACAGAGAAAGTTATTGGTGATAGGGAGCTTAAGAGTTAAAATTGTGCATCAGTAATCTTGAAGTTGCCTGATACTTAGCACGGTAGGAGCATTTTCCTCAGTTCTGTGTGTGCCCGCACACATGTGGTGTCTTCATAAGATGCGGCAAGATGACCAACCCTCTGTATCAGAGGCAGACCTTGAAGGAGATAACAACTGGGACTGTTGGATGAGCACTCTATCCGTAAGGTCAGGGCATTTCTTCAAGGGAAATTGGATACCTGATGACCATGAAGATGACAATGATAAAAGACGATAGATACATATTGATAGATGATAGATAGATGATAGACAGATAGAAGATGGATGATAGATAGTAGATGATATGTGGAAGGATGATAGAGATAGATGATAGAAGATAGATGATAGATGACACATGGATAGGTGATAGATAGATAGATGATACATAGATGATATATAATAGAAGAGATGGATAGATGGTAGATGGATGATAGGTAGGTGAGAGAGACATAATAGATGATAGATAAGTAAGTAGAGAGACAGAGATGGTAGATAAACAGATAAGTAACTGAAAGAGACAGAGATGATATATACATAGATAAGTAGTTGATAGCTGCATAATAGATGGTAGATGATGGAAAGGTGATAGATGATGATAGGTTGATAGATGATAAATTGATAGGCACATAGATGTTGGACAGATGATAAAAAGATGATTGATAGATTGATGATAGGTGATAGGTGTATGATTGATAGATGGTAGATAGATTGATAGGTGATAAATTGATAGATAATAGATGACTGATAAACAGAAAGATAGATGACAGTGCTGTGTTTTAATCTAAACTCTCCCACAGCTTGGATTGGATGTGGGTCCCCAGCTGGGAGAGGCTGTGGACTCACTTGAGGAGGCGAATCCTAGCCTCCTACCTAACAGATGTAGATCCCTACAGGCAGACCCATGATGTCATCTACATGCCTGGTTCCTGTTTCTCTGTGCTTCCTGGTCTGCTGTGCTATGTTGTGACACACACACAGATGCACACACATGCACACACATACTTCTGTTGTCATAACAGAGCTGCTCTGTCATGCCTTCTCCATAACGATGCACAGCAACAGAACAGTGACCGAGATGGGTAGATCTATGTACACACATGTGCACATACACACACCAAGGGATGGAAGGAGGAAGAAGGTAAATCATAGACTAGCTTAATATTTTCTACAAACCGAGAAGACAAATGACATTTCAAAGGCCAAGTACCATGGGGTGGAGAGCTGAGGCACATGGAGCACTGAGATGTCATATGGGTAGAAGACACACTGGCCAGGTGAAATGTTTACGGTCTTGTCACATAATTTTTAAGTCACCCCAAGTGCAGGTCAGGTTGATATTAATTTTGCTGGAGGTCAGTCCATCAAACGATGAGTCTTTATCCTCCCATCATCTGCTGTCAAGGACAGATGTAGAGAACGCCGCAGGCATACAGCAAGATTTGGGGTTGACGGGAGACCAGAAACGTACAGAACAACAGGCCAGTGCTACTGTGGCTGACCGAGGACCGCAGGTTGGACGGAGCCCCAGAGGGTCAGGACGGTCCCTACACGCTGCTGTAGACAGGAGGGATTAGCAGTTGAGCAGCATGAGGGTAGAAGAGTTGTAGTTCTTACATGTGTGGGGGAGAGAGAGTAGAGAAGTTGATGGGGGGATGTGAAAGGGCCCACGGGAGAGTTGGCCTGGGAGAGCACCCGTGAAGAGACACGGGCTGCGGCCAAGGAGCCGAGAAGTCAGGGTTCACTAAGAGCAAGGCCGGAGGAAACACGCAAGGCAACTGCACACGAAGAGTCCACTGTCACCCGGAAGGCTTCGCTGACACCTGAAGGACACAGATTTGACCTGATGTCCTAAAAGAGCAAGGCGCCACAGGCCATGTCTTCCCGGCAGGGATTTAGGATCTGAAATGTAGGAGAGGGTGAAAACCAGCCTCTCCCCTCCTGGAAAAGACTTCACTCGCTCTTCCAGACTGAGGAAAACAAGGCCTCTTCCTTGGTGACAAGTATTCGTTTTAAATTGCTAAAACACGCTGAGGTCCACTCTGGTGGAGGGAGGGTCAGAACACATTGTTAAAAACAGACATAGAACGGCCCCTTCCTCTTTCACTTTCTGCCACAGCATCTGCTAGGCTAGGAACATGACTCATTAATAAATTTAGCACCCGAGGCCTGACTCATTCAGAAACCTCTTAACCACCGCCTCGCCCAGTCTTACTCTAAGTTAGCTATTCCGCAGGCGAGGCTGTCAGAGTCTGCCTTACTCAGGGGTAAGGGCTCTTACAGCTCGCACAGAAGTGCCCTACCTCTATGCATTCCCGTGTTAGTGATGTTGTTGTTGAGCTCAGGGCATCACTTTAGGATAAACACGATACACGGGGTGAGCATGGACTGGTCCTTCCTACCACACAGATCAGCAGAGTCCACAGAAACACACTGAGCTCTAGAGCAGGTGACAGGGCAGCCCTGGCCGCCAGTGACCTCACAGAAGCAATGACCACCACGTTTGAAGAAATGATCACGACTGATGGGCAATTTGAGTGAGGATCATTTCTTACTCAGATGTCTATTTATCTTCCCTAGTGTAGAGCTTAGTAAGCGGCATCAAGAGAGATGCTTGTTGATGAATGAGTCAATGAATGCCTTGCTTGTTTTGAAACAGGCTTTCCTGTAGCCCAGAATGGCCCCAAACTTGCTATGCAGTCAAGGCTAGCCTTAACCTTGTGATCCGCCTATCTCTGCCTTCTCACTGCTAAGACTGAAGGCCTAGCCACCGTGCCCAGGAATGAATGACTATCTTTAGTGCGAACTTCTCTGGTCACACTCTTTCACAGAGGAAAAGAACAAAATGCCGGCTTTCCGCTCAGCAGTGAGGTCCACGCAAACACAAGCTTTGAGGGTGAAGACATCACAGGACAGTCTTCGTCTTTTTCACCTCTGGCCTTTGGTATTTGATGCTGATAATATGTAGTTCCTGGGCTGAGGGGAGCCAGGAGCACTACATGATTCCAAAGGGATCACCCACCCACCCCACTTTACCAGTTCTCCGAGCCTGGCCTGCTGAGGGCTTTAGCTCTTTATGCTTATCACCTGAACCTCAGAAGCCTGGATTGCACCTTTGTGGTACTAGTCATGGAATGTGAGGTACTGGAGAAAAGGCTCAGTCCTGGCAAACATGAGGGCCTGTGTTCAAAACCAAGAGTGCAAGCAGGAAAAGATGGGCTTGGGGGTGTCCCCTTGTAGTCCTAGCACTGCGCAGGCAGACGGAGCACAGGTGCATCCCGGGGTTCATTGACCAATCAGCCTGACCTCCTTGGAGAGTTCCAGGCCACTGAGAAACCCAGTTTCAAAAGACAATGTGGATGGTACTTGAGGTGCCAGCCCCAAGGCTGGCCTCTGGCTCCACATGCATGACCAGTCATGTGTGCACACACATACATAGGCACATAGAATGTAGTTGAGTCTTGTAAATACCAAATCCAGTCACTCAACAGTTCCTGACATGACCAAAAGAAATTAGAAATTAGAAATGTAAGGTAGAGGCTTCTCCACATCAAAGTCTTTGCAACTTACCTTGGAGAAAACACAAAAAAAGAGGAAGCAATGGCAGATAGCAGGTTAGATAATAAACACCACGGGGCCACATAGGGTCATGTGACAGTCATCTCCTGCTTCTTGATTCCCTCTGAACTCCAACTCTATTACTCACTCCCACCAGATGACACAGAGGCAGGGGCCCAGGGGCAGGTGTGGGCTTCAGTTGCTGTCAGATCATTCTCTTTTCCACTGTTAGGTTCCAGTGGTGAGGTTTGGCCAGCATTAGCCCAGCCACACTGCAGGAAAGCAGTCACTGCCTGGGGACCGAGTCCCCAGTGTCCCCTGTAGGTGTAAACAAAGGGGAATGTGGCTTTTGGCAGTCACCAAAGGACCATGAGAAACCAGACACTAGATGGCAATTGGGGAAACAAGGCTTTCCGGTGACTTTTTGAAGTCCCCAAATCACCCTTGGAGCCTGTCCTAACTCAGGACTTCCTGCAATGTTCGATGATAATAAATTTCCTTATTGCATAAGCTGGCTGGGTGGAGGGTTTCTTTCTAGTAGACTCTCAAGGAGACAATGACCCTTTGCCAAATCTGTGGGCAGATAGTCACTGCTGTGAGAGTTCAACATGGGAAGGCAAGAGTGATCAGGACAGCATTCAGAGACGTATGGACGAAGAGAATCCGCAGAGTGCTGGAGAACGGAGAAGAGCATTCCAGGAGAAAGCCAGAACCCAGAGAGGGCAGAGGTGCAGTCACCGCAGAGAGCACAAAGCTGTGGAGGACAGGCCGAGCAGACACCAGCCAGCCTTCAGCTCGCCTCAGAGGGGCTGGAGTGCATGAGAGCGCGGAGCCGGTTTCATTAGCAGCTGTTATTGGTGTACAGGTGATGATGGGCACATGTGACATGGCATACACGTGGAAGCCAGAGGACAACTTTGTGGAGTCTGTTCTCCCCTTCCACCTTTGTGGGGGTTCTGGATTCAGGCTCAGGTCCGCAGGCTCGTGTGGAAAATGCCTTCTTACACTTGGAGCTGACTTGTTGGCCCAATAAAGAGTTTTGAACAAGCAAATTGTCTGTGCCTGCCTGAGTATTAGAGCCAGATCCACGTCCTACAAAATGCCAACATACACGAGGCCGGTGTGGGGGAAGGAAGGGTCTAAATATGATCAAAATGCAATGTAGGAAATTCTCACATCAATAAAAATGTTTTGAGGCACACATGGGGTGGGGATGTTGAAGAGGAATGGCCATTTGACTCAATTCTATGTGATTCTGAGAATGTCAATTACCTTGTTTAACCTCAGTTTCCTCAACTGTGTAGTGGCCAATTTTAGCTGTTAACTGGATTGGATCATGAAACACTGAAGACATCTGAGTGTGCCTGTGAGAGTGTGACCAGCCACCTCATGCCCCGTGGCCACGCCTTCTCTGCCATTAGCCCCTCAAATCAGGAGCCAAAATAAAGTTGCTTTTTTTCAGTGACAGCAACAAGATAAGTAACTAACAAAAACTGAGACGAATGTAAAGATTCGAGTAACAATGTTGCTTTAAGGATTGAATTAGAGTAAGTATGAATCCGTACGAGCAAACCATGCTTTAAAAATATTTTATTTATTATTTTTATGTGTCTGAGTCTATTGCCTGCATGTGTGTAAGTGCACCTATGTCACGCAATGCCTGCAGAGAACAGAAGAGGGCGTCAGATCCCATGGAACTGGAGTCATGGACAGTTATTAGCCATCATGTGGGTGCTGGGAATCGAACCTGGCTCCTCTGCAAGAACAGCCAGTGCTCTTAACTGCTGAGCCTTCTCTTCAGTCTTGCACAAACCATGTTTAAAAAATTGGATTGATGCCAACGATTTCTATTGGTAGATAAACTCCATGAGACCATTTGGATTGGGATTACACTCTCTAACCTGACTTCTTACCCCACTTCCTGTCAACTGCCTCCAGACACATCTCTGGTACCAGTGGGCATCCTCGGGAAAGGATGCCAGAACCACTAGCCCTTCCATTGCTAACCCTGGTCTCCAGATCCATTGGTTCCTTTGTAGAGCTCACTTTTTTCCTGGAGTCCCTCTGTCTATATTTTCTTTTTCAAAACTTCACAAATTCCACTAATAATGAGTTCAGATCTCATGAACCACAGGGAACTGGGATCACTTATGGCAGTTAAAGGAATCAAAAAATTTCTCTTTCAATTTCCATCAATTCCAGTCTCACAAAGATCTCCCCCATAGAGCCAGAATCCCCCCACCCCACGCCTCTCCCTCCACTTACTGATTGATGATTCTGTCGACAGAATAAGACAAGAATTCGTGGGATGCTCTACTTTTAGCCAAATGGGACTCCCTGTAGACGCCCTTCAGGCTGGAGTGAGTGTCTAGGTTTCTTATATCTGGGTCAGGAAAAGAATTCATTCTGCCAGCTGGTCTCCTTAAACCCTCGGCCTGCCAGTGTTTCCCAACGATTCCACAGGTACACAATTTCTTAACATGTCACAAACTGCGTCTTCTCCTACAGTGCTCTTAAAAATCCTTTGAACCTAGAAAATGTCCACTGCCCGGTCCCCCTTTAATGTTTCGCCTCCCTTCTCAGATCAAGTTCTGTCATTGGAAGAACTCACAAGCATCTCAGATCCATCTCTTTTTCTCCTCCATCTCAGACACCTGGATACTTGGGTCCTGATTGTACTGACCTCTGTGCCTACTCTGACCTCTGTGCCTACAACCCACTGGAGGGAATTCAGAAGTGTGCTGAATAGTCTCTCTTTAAATTGATGACCACCAGCCTCAAAGGGGCTCACAGCAGCTTCTTGGCTGACTGTGTCTCACCTGCCGAACACTCACACTTCCCTCTCCCGTCCTGCCAACTGTGCTGGGAGTGTTCTCCTGTTCTCTGGCGTCTGTTCAGACTCTCACCTCCCCATCTCCTCTCCACCTGATGGTTCGCTCCTCCCTTAGCACCTGTCCTAGGTTGGTGGGGGAGGGGTGAGCACTACTGCCAACATTCCGATGCCTTTTTCCTTCTGAATACTTCTTTGTGGATTTTACTTATATAAAATTTTCACTTTTATAATTTCCATATGCATATTATTTTTGTTTCTGAGGCAGAGTCTTATATAGTCCAGACTAGCCTGAAACTCACTGTGTGGCTGAGGACGACCTTGAACTCCTGATCTACCCACTTCCACCTCCCTAGTGCTGGTATTCCAGGTGTGTGGTCACCACGCCTGGTTTATGCGGTGCGGTGATGGATCTCAGGGTTCCCTATGTGGCCAGCAGGCTCTGTCAACTGAGACCCTCTGCCCATATCCGTCATCTTTTCATTTGTTTGTTTTTACTTTGTGTGTATGCTTTGTCTGCATGGATGTAAATGCACCACATGTGTGTAGAAGATCCCCTGAAACTGGAGTTACGGACCTTGTTAGCAGCCATATGGGTGCTGGGAACCGAACTGAGGTCCTCTGAGCCATCTCTCTATTCCCATGACCACAATCTTAGTTCACATTCCGGCTATGGCATCCTCCCTCCTGGATTTGGCGACCCATGTCCTCACCCTCAAGCAGCTGTTGCCAGCAGTGTAGGTTGTACAGCCATTCATCACCCTAAACCTTTCTTCCTCTTCCCACTCTATCTACGTCTTTCTAGATTGGACACTTTTTCTTTCTTGTTTTCTCCTTCTCTGTACGAGAACACATTCTCTGGGAGTTGAGACTTC
This sequence comes from Eospalax fontanierii, assembly GCA_035773235.1. Taxonomy (NCBI): domain Eukaryota; kingdom Metazoa; phylum Chordata; class Mammalia; order Rodentia; family Spalacidae; genus Eospalax; species Eospalax fontanierii. The sequence goes on from CM069551.1 coordinate 15,893,819, forward strand.
TAGGCTCCCAAAGCCCAGAATTGTAAGGGCAGGGAGCACAACTTTCCGGAAGGAGTCCTGACGGCCATGGTAAACAGGATCACTGGCACTTCCATCCTTCTTTCCCAGGCCCATTTATTCTGCCTGTCAGGGGCACATCTTAGCACAGTGCTCACTGATTTATAGCAGCCATTCCCAACAAGGAGTCTCCAAGGGAATAAAGCTCTAAAATCCTAAGGCATCCACTGTGCATGCACAGTGAACTGATATTCCTCCTGGGAGTCTAGGACGGTATCAGCTACGGGTCATCCTTGGGAGGACGGAGAACATGGCCACTGCAGTCACTTTCAGTATGGCTTCAGTCTCACAGATTCTGACTGCGTCCCCGATGTTTTAGTCTGCTTCTCTGTTGCTACAAAGCATTGACCAAAACCAGCACGGGGAGGAAAGGATTTACTTAAGCTTATAGGTTAAAGTCCATCATCAAGGAGAGCCAAGGTAGAAACCCAAGGCAGGAACTGAAGCAGAGACCACAGGGGAGCACTTCTGACCGGCTTCTTCACAGGCTCTCGTTCACCGCCTTTCGTAACAGCCCAGATCCACCTGCCCAAGCTAGCCTGGCCCACCTACATCAACTAGCAATCAAGAACATTTCCCACAGACAAGCCCTCAGGCCCATCTGATGGAGGAAATTCCTCAGCTGAGGTCCCTTCTTCTAGGTTTGTGCCAAGCTGACAAAACTAACGGGTGCACTAGGGGAACACATCCTCCTGCCTGTGCCAGACCCTGCTTCCAACATACCGTTTCCTCAGTCTGCCCGCTAGTGCCTCTTGGTGGCACCACGGTCATTTGCCACGTTAGTGTCCTTCCATAACCCAGTGTACTGTAGGATCACCTAAAGAGCCCATTTAAACAGTCATCTCTCGGTCCACCTCACAGTTTCATTCAGTAAACGTAGCACAGAACCTGATAGCTGACATTTTGAAGTTCTCAAATGAAGATGACACACATTTTGGAGAACCAGAGTTGGAGTTCCTCGGTCTAATTCATTATTTCACAGACTCCTAAAGTCCATGGATCAAACACACTATGAATCTTTGAACAAGATTCTGCAGGGAAGAAACACATCCTCTTTCAGAAAACGCTGAAGGTTCCTTTCAGACGGAATGGATCTGAGCTTAGCAGCTTGATGTCACATGACTAGTCGAACCTGTGAGGAGTCATGTTGGCATCAGCATTGGCATTTGCTGATGGTAGAATGAACGTTACGGCTTTGGAAGACCTACCATGGTTGGTGAGTGGCGACCTGTGCTGCTGAGGTCACCGCTTCCCATCACGCACCGTGGTGTTCCATACACACATCTTATTGTGCCAGAGTTGGTATAGCCAAAGACAGAGGTATACCGATGGCAACTAGCTAAGACATTTTGGGCACTTGATATTTTAGTGCCTTGTTTGTGGCTGATGCTCTCTGGTAGGTAATAATACAGATATGAACGTTTCTACACCTTGGTAGAATTCTTTAAGTCCACACGTTCTTTCCCAGATGTTCAGTCTTTCAGTTTTTCTCATTCCAGACCCATGAGCAAACAGCCGCACTATCTGGCACTGGCCAGCAGCCCCTACATTCTTCCTACACACTGCTGGCCTTTCCTCATGAAGGGGCTGACCAGGTGTAAACTCCCATCCCCGTCCCCTGAGATCCTGACTGTTGTGAGGATTTAAGTGTGTGTGTGTGTGTGTGTGTGTGTGTGTGTGTATGTGTGTGTGTGCAGGCACATGTGTCTTGTGGCACAGGTGTGGAGATCAGAGGACAGTCTGGTATGTTGGCCCTCAACTCTCACTTTCTTTGAGACAGGGTCTCTGTTGCTGCATAGACAAGCTAGCCTGTGAGTTTCTGCAGATTCTGTCTCTGTGTCTCATCGTGCCATAAGAACACTGGTTTACAGGGATGCACAACCACGCCCAGCTTTACCTGGGTTCTAGGGATTCAAAGCCAAGTCTTCATGTTTGCAAGGCGAGTGCTTTACCCACTGAGCCATCTCCCCAGCATCATGACTATTTTTCTTTTTCAGCATGTAGCAGAAATCTATTTTGGGCTTATGTCATATGCTGGAAAAAAGATCAACTCTTTTTTTTTTTTTTTTGACCTCTACCACACCCATGCAACCATAGGCTTAAGTTCAGGGAGAGGGCACGGTCAGACAGCGATGACCACATGGGAGCCTGAGTCACCAGCTTTGCGGCTTCCTGTGGCTCTGCCTTTGCTTTTACCCTGTTATCACACAATGGAGTGTGGCTAGGTCCACCTGATTTGTGCCTTGTGGAGTTGTTCTGCCACGACCCAGGTCATCAGGAGTAGTTTTAGTCACACCGTCTTTCTATCCCATCTCTCCCTCCGTCAAGTAAGATTCCATTTGCTGTTTTTCAAACAGTGTATAAGTCTCTGCTCTGTATAGAATGACCTTGCTCCAAAGCCTATGGGTTTCTACGATGAGTCTCAGACTAGTCTTGTCTCAAAGATCTCATGCCCAGCGTATTCCTATCAGAGTTGTCTCTCATGTCAGAGGGTCTCGTGCTGGGTCACGACGTCTAAAAAGAAAAGAAGCCAGTTTCACAGTCTGGACCTGGTGAACAGACTTCTTTGCTCTGAGCCCCTCATAAAGCTAAAGGCTCATAATGACACCTATAAAATGAGAGGGCTCAGCATTCTCCAGGGTGAAATGTGATTCCTAAGAAGCCAGTTCTTATGATTCTTCTTTTTTAAACTTAATTTTATTATTATTATTATTATTATTATTATTATTATTTTGTATGTGTGCAAGAGTGAGAGTGAGAACAATGGGGATAAATGTGCATGCATGGGTCAGGAGACGACTGTGGAGTCAGTTCTCTCCTTCCATCTTTTGTGGGTGCCGGGGCTTGAACTCACGTTGTCAGTGTTGCTCAGCAAGCTCCTTTACCCGGTGAGTCATCTCCCAGACCTGATACTTCTTTCTTCAGGGGATATGTGAAGAGCAAAGCTGTATCTTTACTGTGATGTGGTTCTTAGCATTCTAGACCATTCCTCTCCCAGACTTCCATTTACCGCCCCCTCTCTGGACTACCTGTGTGTCTTGCCACGGCCTCTGAAGTTCCTCTTCTGATAGCTCACTCATTGTTAGCAAATACCTGACAGAAAGCAGCCTAAGGGAGGAAGGGTGTATTGTGACTCCTAGTTTGAGGGAGAACAGTCTGCCATGACAGGGAGGGCACGGAGCGGAAGCGTGCAGTGGCCGGTCCCATCGCATTGAGGCCAGGGAGTTGAGACGGGAATGCCAGGGTACAACTCGCTTTCTCTCGTCCCCTTCCTGTTCAGGCTGGGAGCTGGTGCTGCCCACATTCAGGGTAGACGTCCCTCCTCAGTCAGACGTCTCTGGAAGCACGCTCACAGACACGCCCAGAGGTGTCTTCTAAGTGACTCCAGATCCAGTCAGGTTGACAATGGTTAACCACAATACCCCATTTAATTAACATGATGATGTTGATTTTGTGAACCAAAGCGTTGCTCCCCAGAAAGTCCAGAATTCTCCACGTTCTTCAGACCACGTTATGTCAGAATACAGTTGTCTGTATCGTGTGAATGAAAGCTGCTTCGGGTCTCTTTTTAAAATAATTGTAATTGATTTGTCTTATGAGTGTGAGTATATTTTTCTACATGGACGTAAGTGCATCTGTGCATACAAGGCCCTTGGAGGCTAGAAGAGGGCCCTGGATCCCCTGGAACGGGAGTGAAGGGTGGACTTGGAGTTCGCTGCCATGTGGATTCTGAGAAACAAACCCAGGTCCTCTGCAAGAGCAGTCCTCTCTTCAGCCCCAAGGTTTCTTTCTTGAGAAGGAAAAAATATGTATTTGCCCAGCAATGGCCACACAACATGTAACTGGGGTAATTTAATTTGATCCTTAAAAAAGAATGCCCATTTAACCTAACTGCTGTGATGAGAGGCACCGCTTTGCGGAGTGTGCAGCGGCCCACGGGACTTCTATCTGGTCGATTGTTATCGCTTTTCTTCTTAAAGAGGCCAATTTGAGGAGGTGAATAGGGGAATGATACCTTGGCATCCTTCAGATTGTCAACGATGGCTCCAGCGGCCACTGCTCCCTGGAATATGCGGCTGTGATACCTCTTACCCCAGAGGCCAGTGGCTCTCAGTGTGGGGAAGGCGGAGCCTGCCAATGACTAAGAATACCCATGTCAAAGGGTTCCTGGGGGGTCTGTGAGGGCTGCATGTTGCATGACTTCCTCAACTTGGTTACATTTCCATCCTTCAGAGAGGGTCAGAAGCTCTAGTCTCTGGGTGTCAATGCCTAACTGGATCCTTGTGTTCATCAGTCCACAAAATGACGTCTACTCATCTTCTTTATGGGGGAAGGGCTCAGTGACTCGGTCCTACCTTCCAGGGCCCCAGGGTCTCCTTCTTAAAATGGGTTCTGTATCTGTTCAGATGATTGCATACTCCTCTCCCTCTATGTCCAGTCTCTCAACTGCTCCGCTGACTTAACCTCCAAGTCTTCACGGAACCTTTTCTCTAGGCCCTTAGGATTATAGAACCGAAGGGAACAAAACCCCTTGATTCCAAAGAGTGTATATTCTAGTGGGTTATGTGGGTCACAGATGTGAATAGGTAACATATAACAGAATCACAGATGAGAAGGAACACCAAAGAAGGCGGATTGTGCCGGCGGGGTGGCGGGTGTGTGCACTCTTAGGGTAGCCAGGAAGAGTCTCTGTGAGAAGACGATATTTAAGTAGAGAGACAGACGGAGTGGCAGCTAAGGGATGTGAGCAAGCAGAAGCAGTGTGTTCTGGATCCCACTGCTTCTCTTCCCGAACACTCACGTTGACATGGTCCTGGGGCCACAATCAGCTGACTTCCAACTGGTTCTTGTTTTGATGGTCCCACTCTCATAATCCACCCAACACACAGCAAAATATAACTTAAGTGCAAGCCATTCCTCTCTTGAAAACCCTGTGTGGTGGTTTGAATGAATGCCCCCCATATGCTCGATGTATTCAGACACTGGGTCCCCAGTTTGCGGTACTGTTTGGGGAGGGTCATAGAACCTTCAGGAAGAGTGACCATGCTGGAGGAAGCACATCACTAGGGCGAGCTTTGAGAGTCCTTAAGCCTCGCCAGGTCTCCAGTCACTCTCTGCTTCCTGTGCCTGCTTGAAGATGTGAGCCCTTGGCTTTTGCTCAGGTCACGTCTGCTGCCAGGCCTTCTCCACCATTATGGACTCCAAGCCCTCTGGAATCGTAAGCCAAATAAACTCTTTGTTCCTTTGGCCATGGTGTGTCATCACAGCAGCAGAAAAGTAACTAATACACACTCCTATGACTTCATTCTGCACGTACAGATCCAAAGTCCACCACTGCTCTCTGGAATCTATGGCCAGTGGAAGCCTGCAACCCCTTGCTGACATCTAAAGGACCAGGAAGTACATGGTGGGGATGGATGTGGTACTGGACTATAACCCATGACCCCCCCCTCAACCTCAGCAGTCCTCTTCCTTAGTGAAGCATGACCTCCAAAAAAGTTCCACAACTTCCCAAAACACCACCACAAATGGGGACCAAGGTTTCAATCTATGAGCCTGGGTCGGGTGGGGCACTTGACAGCTAAACTGTAACAGGTTTTCTGACTTCATTTCTTCTCTCCAGGCTTCTACACGCCATAATCTCTGATGGCTGCTTTTGCAAATTTTTATGGCCGTTTTTCCTTCTTCCTCCATCATCTGGAGTTAGTGAGCCTCTTGCGGACACATTCTTCATGTACAAGTGAAATGAGAACCACATATGGCCACGAACCCAGTAACCTAGCATTGTACGTCAATGGCCCTCAAATCCAAAGCCGGTTTTCAACTCTATCTGGACAATCTGCTGTCGGTCTCCAAGCTGTTTTTCCTCTACCTCAAAGATCCAGAGTCTTGGTAGAATTGAGTGATTAAAAACCAGGACCTGTTTTTATTTGGTTTCATTCACGTCTGTTATTTAGTTTTTAAAAAATTCAAGTGTTTATATTCCCTAAAAATACCTTCTTCGTAAGTGACTCTAATCATTTTTATTTTCAGACTATTGTCTCTGTTTTCTGTTTGCAGCACTTGGGTTTCTTGTGGGCAGGTCTGGGCTTTGAGGGTCTCTTCACATCCAGGCCAATAATGTCTCTGTCTTCATATTTCCCTGCAACTCAGAGATCTTTCCATCAGATATGCTGGAATGTTCATGCCTTAAAATAGTTCCTAATGGATGGAATCCTAGGCTCTCAGTCAGATCTGCCTGCTCCACATGAAGGACAGCAAACAGACACTAACATGAAGAAAACTACGGGGGAGAATGAACCTGGCTCTTGAGCACGGGTTCGGACCCCCAGAGGCATCTGAGCTTCTCTAAAACATCCAAATGAAAAGAAGAAAAAGAATCCATGCTGGGGGTGGTCACACACATCTATGGGGCTGGCACTGAAGAATCAGAGACAGGAGGACTATATGAGTTTGAGGCCAGTTTGGGCTCCATCACAAGTTCAAGGTCATCCTAAGTTACTTAATGAGGCCTGGTCTCAAAATACAAAGAAATGGGGATATAGTTCAGCAATTACCCAGCATGGATTCAAGTCTTAGTTCAGAGAGAGAGAGAGAGAGAGACAGAGAGACAGAGAAAGAGAGAGACCATAAACTTTTCAGAATAATCTGCTTTAAATCAAAACTTGGTTGAAATTCCTTCCACATTCAAGTCATACATACAACATTAACACCTCCTGAGAATGAAGGCATCAAGCTCTTGGCCAAATTGATTAATTGTCTAATTTACATAATTATACTTGTAGCTAATGCTCTGAGCTAGAGAATTACAACCATCATAGAAACAAGTGGCTCAAAACAGCCACCCACAAGAGAACAGAACCCAGCATGGGTTTAGAACCTGTTGCAGTTTGAATCTAGACTACCCATCCCAGCTTGTGTGCTGAGGGCTTGGTCCTCAGGGCAGTGCTGTTCAGGCATGCAGTCTGGGAGTTAATGGATCACAAGGGCTCTGACCCCATGAGTGGATTATGGCTCCACAGCTTAACAGGCTATTGGGAGGTAATGGGAAATTTAGGAGGTGGGGCCTATTTAGAGGAAGTAGATCACAGGGGTGTTTCTTTGATTGATGCTTTTTGTGTGTTTTGAGACAGGCTCTCAGCTAGCCTAAAACTCTCTATGTGGACTGAGCTGGCCTCAGTCTCACAGAGATCTGCCTCCAGAGTGCTGGGATCAAAGGTGTGTGCCACACACTTGGCTTGACTGATGCACTTTGCTTTTAGTTCTTTCCTTTCTCTTTCTCCAATTCCTGACAGCCTCGAGGTAAGATGTGCTCCATCAAGCATTCTCCTCCATGATGTTCATCACAGACCCAGAACCAAGACCAAATACACTTATGTCTGACGCATGTGCCTAAATAAACTTTTCCTTCTTATAAGTTGATTTTTCTCAAGTAGTTTGTCATAGTGATGCTCAGTAGGGAACCTTACCCAGTTCTAAGATCAGCTCCATTATGGATGAGTTCTGTAACACTGATTATTTCTGCATGTTACTGTACTCAGAAATAGGAGCCAGAGGCTTGTGGGTTAGCTTTGTGGGAAAAGACACTTGTTGGCCAAGATTGACAGCATGTGTTCAATCCCCAGAATTCAACATGGCGGAAGGAGAGAACTAATTCCCACAAGTTGTACTCTGATCTCCACATTTATGTCCCCCAGCACACACATGCACAGTACTCTGACTTTCACATATGTGCTGTGATATGCACACTGCACCCCTCGTATGCACAATAAGTAAATAAATGTAAAAAAAAAAAATGAGGGAGCCATGAGCCCTTTTCAAGTTGCTCAGAGAATTAACTGATTGAATATATAGGAAGCCACCAGCACAGCACTTGGTACTGATCACTCAGTAAGTGCTAATTTATTCTCTTCTTCCTTCCAGGTGACCATTCCAAACTCTTGAGATTTTAGACCCCATACAAATGGTAGATGGTCATAAATAGGTTCATGTTAGAGTGGGTGGGCTAGCTCACATCTACAATCCAAGCTCTCAGGAGGCTAAAGCAGGAGACATGCCATGAGTTTGGAGCTAGCCTTGAGACCTTGTTGCAAAAAAAAATAATAAAAAGAAAGAAAAGGCCAATGAATTGCAAATGCTCTGGAGATTCAATGCAGTCCTACCAAAACTCTAACGACATTCTTCACAGAACTATAAAAAAAGAAAAGATCTTCAAATTCAACAGAAGCAGAGAAGACTAAGAATGGTCAAAGCAGTCCTCAGCATGAAGAGTAATACCATACCTGATCTCAAATTATACCCTAGAGCCAAAGTAACAAAAACTGCATGATGCCACACACACAGGACATGTAAACCAATGGCAGGGAAGAGAGGACTCAGAAGTTAACTCACATAGCTAAAGTCACCCCAATATTTGACAGTGGTGTTAAAAACATAGACTAGAGGGAAAAAACAGTGTCTTCAACAAATGGTTGGGGTGTGTACTGTTTGGGGCTCTTTATACACAGGGAAACACTCATTTCCTGAAGGGGACTCGAGAAAACAGTCCCAAGAATTGATGCAGGAAGTGCATGATGCTTCAGAGCTTCCGTACAGAAAGAAAATCACCAGAGCTTGCAGACAGTGTACAAAGTGGGAGAAAACAAAGACTAATAACCAGCTGTATAAAGAGCCCCAAACAGTACACACCCCAAAACTCCAAAACTTCCCATCAATAAATGGACAAATGAACCGAACAGAGATCTCTCAGAAGAGCAAACTTATTTGAAAAACCAAGCTCAACATCCTTAGCCCTTGGGGAAGTAGAAGAAATAAAAGGAATAAGGGCCACTGGTTAGAGCATCAGTTTTTGCATAGTCAATGTTGTTAAAAAGGAAAACTTCAACATTTGGTCCCAGAATGGTGTTTAGTACTGGAACACAGGAGTCACCATATATATATTTCAACCTAGGGGCAATTTCAAACGTCAAACAAAAAACCCTCTTAATCCTATCAATAAAAATACATATATAGAAAGAAAGCTATAGAAGTATAGGAATCAAAGCCCCACGAAAACAGAATAATCAGGTATCCTGACAATGTTCATTTGTTTAGCAACGAAGGCCTGCACTCCCAGTGTCTTTCATTTGAGTAGAGCGTGGTACACACCTTTAATCTCAGCACTTGGGAGGCAGAGGCAGGAGGATCTCTGTGAGATTGTGGCCAACCTGATCTACATAGCTAGTTCCAGATCACCTGGGCCTATGAGGAGACCCTGTCTCAAAAACAAACAAACAATAACAAAATACACAAATAACAAAAACCAGCTGTTCTGGTTTGTTGTGACAAAACACTCTGACCAATACCAACTTGGGGAGGAAAGGGTTTATCTCACTTACGTCTCCTGGGTCACAGTTCATCACTGAGGGAGCCTGGGATAGAAACTCAAGGTAGGAGCACGGAGGCAGGAGCTGAAGCACAGGCTGCGGATGAACGCTGCTTACTGGCTTCTTCCCCTGGCCCAAGCTCAGCCTGCTTTCTTAACACAAAACAATCTGACCAGAGACGGCACAGCCCACAGTGGGCTGGGCCCTCCTGTGGCACTCAACAATCAAGAAAATACTCCACAGACTCAGCCACAGGCCAGGCCAATGGAGACAATTCCCCACCTGAGTCTCCTTCAGCCCTGGTGTGTCAAGTTGACACTAAAGCTCTCCAGCACAACGAAGCAAGATCGTTCATTCGCTTGTCAATTTTGCAGTCTGAGTTAGTATAGAATAAAATGTCAAGCTCTGTTATTCATTTCTAATTATGGGCTCAGGCATTCTCAACAAAAACATCTCATTGTCTTCATGAGGCTAATGAAATCTCAGATCAGGCAGACCCTCAGGGAAGCCCCTAGTCACAGCGTGGCCTGGTGTACCTCCCTTCCTGTACCTACAGCACACACTCTTCTGACCCTCATCCCAACAACCTTGGACGTGGTCCCAGCATTTCAGGGCCAAGAATGAGCAAAGGCAGGTGAGTCACAAGACTCCCACTTGTCCATGTGTGCTCCCTGCCATGCTGGCTGTGAGTGGGGCTCCTTCCACACAAATGAGAAGACCCAGTCTCTAATCAGATTTCATGATTTCTCTGTTACTGATTGACTTCAGAGAACTTGCCTCTGGTGTTTAGCAGTGGCTCAGTGGGTAAGAATGCTTGTTCTGCCATCATGAAGATTTGAGTTCAAATCCTGGGCACCCCAGGAAAAGTCAGATGTGACTGTGTGTAACTGTAACACCAGCATCAGACAGTACGGATAGGACAATCCCAAGAGCTTGCTGGTCAGCAGCAGCCTAACCAAAAAGTAAAATTCTGATTCAGTGAGAGACTTTGTCTTAAGGCAGTAAGGTGAACAGTGACAGAGGAAGAGAGTGTCCAGTTCTGGCTGCCACATGGGGGTACAGGGCACATTGAAACTGCATATCATGTGCACACACCACACATACCGAAAAGAAAATAGAGCTTTCTTCTCCAGGCCTACTCACTTGGCTGAACTGTGTGTGTGTGTGTGTTCACATGTGTGTGCACACGTGTATGTGCGTGTATGCAGTGAACATGTGTGGAATGTGCACATCTGTGCAGGGGCATGTAGGACCATGAGGACAACTCAGCTGGCATTTTTCAAATGTTGTCCACCTTGGGTTTTCTGTTGGTTTGTTGTTGCTGTTTGAGACAAGGTCTCTCGTTGGCCTGGACTCACCAGTCAGGCTAGACTGGCTGGACAGTGAGCTCAGGGTACACCTCCCTCTGCCTCTCCGTTGTCGGGATTACAAGGGTACCACCATGCTTAGTGTCATGGACAGCTTCGGTTGTCAACTTGACACACCTAGGAAGAGGGAACCTCAGTTGAGGAACTTCCTCCATTGGACCAGCCTGTGACCATGTCTGTGAGGCATCTTCCTAATTGATGAGCGATGTGGGAGGGCCCAGCCCACTGTGGGCGATGCCACCCCTGGGCAGGTTGTTCTGTGCTGTATAAGAAGGCAGGCTGATCACAGGCCAGGGGAGCCAGCCAGTGAGCAGTGTTCCTTCATGGTCTGTGCTCCATCCAGTTCCTGCCTCCAGGTTCCTGCTCTGAGTTCCTGCCTGGGCTTCCAAATACTGACCAAAAGCAAGCGGCTTTTGGTCAGTATTATATCACAGCAATACACAGCAAACTAGAACACCGGACTTTTTTATGTGAGTTCTGGGAGGTGAAACTCGGCACTCAAGCACTTTGCCCACTGAGCTGTCTCCCAGGCCTGGAATGGTCTCTTGAGCTCAGCTCCTCCATCCTGAAGTCCCGGACCATCTCCGTACACACGGCAGCCCGGCCTCTTCCTGGCTACGGCTCACCTGGGACACGGGCCGAATGCAGGCCCCTAGGTCTTTCCTAGCGGTCATCTGGATTTTGCTGCTTCTCCTGGGCAGACCCAGCTGTGGCCTTGCATCCTCTCTCTCTGTCTGATTAGCCTAGTTCTGGGAAGCCGCCCTGTGAGGACTGGCCTGTTTGCTGTCCCGGTCTCGCCTTGGCAAGGGGGAGTCTCCTCAAGAGACAGTTTGTACCTGAGTTGACTCAGGCCAAAAGGGTGGCCTGGTCTTCCTTTTCTAGATCTGTGGTTCACTAGTGATTCCTCAACCCCATCACAGTTGCCTTGGTAGCAGCAGTCCCTGGGGCCCGCCGGGAAAATTCCACGTTCGGATTTGGCACCTGTTCCTGAGAACAGACTGCTGGAGAGGAGGACAGGCACGATAAGTGAGATACTGAGCTGGCTGGGCAACAGCGCGGTCCCCGTACACAAAGGAGCCCACAAAGCTGTGTACAGGAAGTGGCTTCTTTTTGTTCCTATGTGAGCAATAAATCCCTGCCTCCCTCCCACCCGGCCACCCCAGGACGGCCTCAGCCTGGCAGGTTGGTGCGCAGATGATTTCTGATGGCCTACGTGCCAACCGCACGGCAAGCTTGAGCACTGCCAGCTCAGCTCCACAGAGAATCCCTTCTCTGGGGATGAGAGCTGCTGTTCCAAACCCCAGTGAGCTGGAAAGCGTCCACTCCTCGCATGGAGCTGCAGTGCTCTGAAGCCAGCTGAATCTGGAGAGCGGAGGGATGGCCTTCTGTATGGGAAACGCTGATCCTTTGTCTGAAATCTGAGGCGCAAAGTGCCCTGTGGCCATGCAGGAGCTGTGGTTCCGAAACTGTATAAAGGGGGGAAAAAAGTTCCAAAATCTTGTCTGTCATGCGCTTGATTTCGGCAACCCTCGGATGGCAAACGGGCTTCCATCTTCATGACAGCTTAGCAAAAGATGTGCACACAGCTCTCTGACTTCTGTTTTAGCTGGCTCCTTCTAAGAGGCTGCTTCCAAAAAGAAAGATAGAGAAGAGACATAAATAACACTCTAGGCCCGTCTCACTCGCTCTGGGAACAGTCTCCTAAGAGGTTAATACTGCACCTCACGCTTCGAAGCATGCGCGTCTCATGCTGGGGGCCGGGAAGCCGTTCCAGACGCTGCTGCTGCTGGGACGCCCAGCCGGGCAGAGAGGGAAGGGGCACCAGGAGGCGCAGACATGAGCTTCGGTAAACCATTGTTGACTTCATGGTTTAATCTGTAACTAGAAATCACATGAGAAAAAAGAAAAAAAAAGAATGCTGTTCCCTTCACTGGGAGAAGAGAGAGAACTGGAAAAGGGAGCCAGATCGCAGTGCCTTCCAAGCATCCCGGGAAAGATTATAGCCAAGTCTGCCCAGGGGGGTGCTGGAAGCACCAATACCCTCAAAGAGAAGGGCCACTCTGGTTCTCAGCGGGTACCCAAGAGGCTTCCAGAACATCCCGACCAAGGCATTCTGTGGTGAGGAGAATGGAGAATGGAGAATCCACCAAACCTCAGACAACCGAGCTGCTGTGCTTCTGTGTGGTCTGAGGGTTCTCAAGCCACAAGGCAGGGGGCCCGAGCCTCACCCAGCTGTGCAGGCGAGGAGTCGGATGGCACAGCCAGAATGTGGCCCTGTTGCTGGGGAGACGGTTTAAGGGTTGTGCAAGTGTGGGACTCCTTTCAGAGAAGGCTTAGAAGTTACCCCCAAAAGGCAGAGATGGCGGGCAGCAGAAGTTAGGCAACAATGCCCCCCGCACCGTTTGCGGCCACACAAACACAGCTTCCCAAGCCAGCCGAGAGACAGAGAACAGGACACCACGACGCAGCTGTCCTTTCCTCACCATCCCGGCCTCATGAGGGTCTCATGCGTGGCTGGCGGGCCGCTGGGAGCCTGCTCCCACTGAGCAGGTTCTGAGGGTGGCTGTGTGCCGGATGCCCTATGAATCACCTGCCGCAGAAGGGACTCGCTGCTCTCCCATCTGTCGTCCCTGCTCTCCACCTTCAGGCAGAGCTGGCAGCCAGAGCGAGCCCCGGGGATCTTCTCTTTTCTACCCCGCTAGGGGTCCGTGACTCACTCATCAGAAGTGAGTCGGCTCCAGTCACGGACCCCTAGCTATCCCAGTATCACTGCTGCAGCTGTGTCCTGATGAAGATGCGGGTTAAGGCTGCCGTGATAAGTGACTTCAGACCAGCTGCTTCATCAACAGAAATTTACTTCCCCACTGATCTGGAGGTTGGAAGCCTCTGAGCAAAGAATAGGTCTGCCCCCTCCTAAGGCCTCTGCTCCTGGGGCGAAGGAGCATTTGTCACTACATCTTTCTATGGCCCTACTATGTGTGCCTGGATCCATGGACACGCAGCATATTGCATAGGAACCATCCTTATGATCTCATTTAGCCCCAACGCCCAACTTCAAGGCCTTGTCCTCAAATACTGTCACGTGAGAGATTGGGACTTTAATACATGGTTCTGGATTTGGGGGAACACAATTCAGTACACAGCACCCCTGACAACTGCATTAGCCTATGGGTGACAGAACGGGTTCCCTTGGAACAGGACGTGAACTAGGAACTTCAGGACCAGCAGCCAACCCTCCTGCACAGAGAGCTGCAGAGAAGAAGCCCGGGCAGGCCTAGCCGAAGGGGTATTTCTTATTGGTTCATCTTTGCTACTGGGGTTGTCTGGGAGCCAAAGTCACTTTGTACTTTGGTTCCTATTTATATCCTCAACAGCGTCACGTTTATTTAGGGACAGTGTTGCCTCAGAGGGGTCAGGGACTTCAGGGGGACTGCTGGCTTGCTTACCAGCCCCCAGGGAACTCTGCACCATGAAATCATCCAGTGCAGAAGGGAGATGATCTTCACAGTGAAGACTCATCACGCTCCCACAGCCAGCATCTGCCAGATGCCCTGAAAGTTTCACAGATGAAAGAATCATGCCATTGGCCATAATTATGCACTCACACCACGCAAAATTGATAAAGTTGGAACACTGTTGATTACTTAATATAGATCAGTCACCAATGAAACCAAGGCATAGAAAGATTGATTAATATCCTGAGACAGTGCTAATACCCAGGAGGAGGGGGTTGGTACTTGCATCCTCTCTCCATCACATTGCTGAAAGGGGAGGAAATAGAAATCTGATTTTAAAAGAATATTTTTGGAATTTATATTGAAATAATATAGTTTATACACACACACACACACACACACATATATACACACACATATGACTTGGCAAAAATATCTTTGTCAATCAAATTCACAGGAGACTTGAATCTTGTACAACCAGATACTTCTAAACTCAAGACAGAAGGGTTTTCACGTGTAGGCGGAACATGGCCCTGGCCATTGGGTTTTCTGGTGCTGTGCTTAGCAAAAACTTCTCTCTGAGCCATCTTAAGAAGCATAAGGCTAAATGAATGAGATCTCAGACTGAGGAGACTTTCTAGAAAATGAGAGGCCTACTTCCAGAGCAAAGCAGGCTGGGAGGCCAGTCGACCAATGATGGACTTTGTTCAAGAAGCAGGAAACAGTTATCCTCTTTGCCATTGTGAATTTTGTCCAGAAAGATTAAGTGCTCTTTCCGGCTTGGTCCTTCTTGGCACCCATGACTTTGGGGGTGGCTGGCAAACTTGGAGAAGGTATGCTGTTAGTCTCTTATCGATCACCCGTGGTCGTCAGAGCTACACTGACCCTTCTCTCTTTCCTACCAACCTGTGCCCCTGCCGCACGACTCAGAATCCTTCTCTCCAGGGCTGTCAACAGGGCAGTGACCCCTGACCAGGCATCCCCTGACCGGCTCAGGTTTCTTTGCTTCTCTGACTTAACACTCAGCCCCTCACCTGTCTCTTCAGTTTCCTCTCTATTTTTATCACCTTTGGTCAAGCCACAAACTGACCCTGGCCACAGTGAGATGTGCGGTCATCCTTGCTGAATGGTGGGGAAGGGGCCAGGGCGCTTGGACTTAGACCAGCACATCTCAAACTTAACATGCAGAGGAATCGCCTGTCAACTGGGATAATACACACATGCACATGATTGGTTGGTTAGGTCTGAAATGGGCCCTGAGAATCCACACATCCTTCAGTTGCTTTTTAATTTAATACAACTTTATTTTTGTCAGCACGTAATTACAGTTAACAGTATTGTATTATAAAATTCGAATAAGCAACGGAGGCTTTTTGAATGCTCTCATTGCAAAGACGCATGGGAAGGCGTCTTAGTAGTAGACACTACTAAGCTTAGTCCAGTATTATTGTTTAAACAGTCTCTTTGTGACTTCCATCTCTTTGATGTAGATTATCTGGTTGTTGTTAATGGACTGGGCTTATGTGTTTGTTCAGCTGCTGCCCAGTCGGTGGCGCTATATGGGCGGGGAGTTGTGGAACCTTTGAGATGTTGGGCCTAGCTGGCAGACACAGGCAACTAGAGGTGGGCCTTGAGGACGATGGCTTGGCTCTGTTCCTGTCCCATCTGTGTTTCCTGGTCAGTGCCTTCTGAGGAACAACCAGTGTAAGCTCCCAGCACCACCACCACCACCACAGACCTCGCCCCCTCCAGCTGCCAGGTCTTCCCCACTGTGGTGAACCAAGCCTGGTGAAACTGGGGCCAAAATAAGCGTCTCCTTCCTTGAGTTGTTTCCGTCAGGTATTTGGTCACAGGGATGAGAAAAATAACTACTAGAGTTCAGAGTCTTGTCTTCTGTCCCTGCTTCTCTTGGGGATGGTGAACGAGATAGCCTCAGTGGTCTCATGGTGGAAAGGAAGATAGTGTCTACGAATCCGATGGAATCTTCCAGATCATCCCTAACCCCTGCTTTGGAGTGGCTGCTCTGGGCTGCTCCATGGACTTGTGGTGACCATGAAGGTGTGATGGATTTCTCCAGGCCTGTGTTCAGACTCCTAGGTGCTAATCTGATAGCGCCATCCTCAGACATATTCACGAATGACATCGATGGTCTGTTTCCACACAGAGATCTAAGCATCTGTGGAACTGTAAGCATGATGGTCCTGCTGTTTAGGGACAGGGCATTTTTAGTGCCTCTCAGGTCACTCTGCAAGCTTGATGTCTTCGGTCCTATACATACATTGGGATTTGTGCCCCACAAAAATGGCCCGCAGTGTCTGCCCCCTGCTCCAGTGAAACACACTATGTCTCCACCTTGAGTTTCATCTCAGTTCCTGCAAAACCTAAATGTAGCTGATATAAACAAGAATGGGACAAAAAACTATCAAATGTGCCTGAGGACCCTTGATCCTGGATCTTAAGTATTCCAGAATTAAGCTTAATTTTAGTGTAAAACTTAACAACATATTACTCTTTGCTCTCAATGACTTAAGCATCCATTTATCCATCAATCTAGCCATAAGCATGTATGAGGCATCTACATATGATATATGCGGAGTGAAGCCCTAGAAGGCGAGACAATCTTTTTAAGTAAATGAGCATAGGAGGTTCAAGGCCACAATTTAAAAACACCCATTTCCTGTTGCCTTCATTTGCAAAAGGACTATAGCATGGTGTCTCCCCCACATAACCCTCGCTGCAAAGAAGTCTTGACTTAGTTCCTGTTGAAAGCCTCTTTGAGTCATCAGAAAGAGGCTGGACCAGAGGCTTTTAGAATGCTCTGCAGACTGCTGCTGAGAGCTCCCATTTAGCTGCAAATCCACTCAACTATCAAACGTGAAAGGAGAGGAGCCAAAGCCTCTAAACAGAAAGAGGTCATTACTGCGCACAGAACTGAGTTGTTCAAATCTTTCCCCCAAACGAATGGATCCTCCAAGCCCCCTTTCAGTTTGCTTCTCGTTTTGAAAGGAAGCAGCAGACAGATTGGGTGTCTTGTCCAGGGCCACAGAATGTGCTACCACTGGAGTTTGGAATGACACGCCCATTCATTCTGGCGCACAGCCTTTTCTCTGACAAGCCTACCTTTCCTTAGCTTCGCTATAAGGCATGCTGGGGTTACTATGAAGGAACAAGGGAGAAAGAAGTGGAACAAAAGGAGGGAGGAGAAGAGAAGGACAGAAGAAAAAGAGGAGGAGGAGGAGGTACAGGAGGAGGAGGAGGGGGAAGAGGAGGAGGGGGAAGAAGAAGAGGAGGGGAAGGAGGTCAGGGTCACCTGGCTGTATTACTTTTACAGCCAATGGTATATGACATCTGCCTGTTATAAATGACTGGGTAGAAGAGAGGAGCTACAGGTTTCATTATTTGAATAGCCAGTACAGCCTGGACTGGACACCAATCCTTGACTTAGTAGGAGGGGCTCCCAGCTCTGAGTCTCTAGAAGGAATGCAGATGGACTTTACTTGCAGAATAATCTTGATGTGAACCAACTATGTTCAAGGCTGGGGATCAAGCTCTGTATATGAAGAATTATAGCTTACTGTCGGTACTCTCAGTCCTGGAGAGGTGCTTTGGACAGTACTCAAGAATAACTCATTCTTCAGATTCGCAGTCCTCCCCAGATGGTGACCCCATTGACAGAAACAAAGATGAGTCTTCCCACCCTCTCCCAACTCAGTAAGATGGAAAGGCAGCCCTAAGCCTCAACTTCCTTGACGAGCTCTTGCTCAGGCTAGTCCCTGGGGGTCAAAGTGCACTGGCTGGGCCCTGACCCTCAGTTGGTCAGCATCTGACTGACCTGAGCCTTGGATGGACAGCCCAACAAAAGCCACACGGCCTCCATGTCCCTGAATTTTGCTACAATTTTCCACTGTGAAAACAACTTGCAGGGAGGTGTAACCTGGCCTCTATGTGAAACCCCTCTGTGGTGTTTGATTGAGGGTGTCCCTCATAGGCTCCAGGTGTCTGGACATCTTGTTCCCCGTTGGGGGCACTGTTTGGGGAGGCTTTAGGAGGTGTGGCCACACTGGAGGAAGCACGCCGCTGGGGGTGGGCTTTAAGAGTTCTTAAGCCTTGCCAGATTTCCACATACCAGACACCAGAGCCATGAACAGCCTCTGCCACCCTGAAGCATGTCACTGTACACTGCTTCTCTTGGGCCCAGCACCAGAACCTTGACTGCTGTCCTGCAGATCACCTACTCTGACCCTTATCCAGGCAAGCAAAGTGTCTAGAGGATGTATGTGTTATGCCTGCCCAACCCACAAACTACCCCATTAACTGAGTTCTAGAACCCTAGGACCCTGGAATTCCTGTCCAAACAGCTCAAGTCTAATTTCCAAAGCCTGAGGACTTTGTCTAGATTCATTTAGTTGTAGCCAGAAGCGTACCGTGGGGAAGGAGGGACGGGGCCAGGGCTCATGCCCACGTCTCTGTGTCTTCGTGGATTAGACTCCCCCCCAGGTCCCCGGGTATGCAGAGTGTAAGAAACCCCAACCTTCCTCCCTTGGGCTCTGCTCTAAACCCCTCTGCTAGGTCTAGTGCTAGTTCTCTACTTCTCCCTGGGTTCAACTACCAGCTTCATGCTAAGGGCGCCTTTATTTTTTTCTCTAGAATATCTGTTTGATATTCCCGCTGAAACGTATCACATTATTTCAGACTTCACATGATGAAAACCTGCTTTTAAATCTTCCCCTTGGATATCTGCTCCATCTCTTGTCTCCCAATTCTTGGTGTCTCTACCTGTGCATCTCGAGTCATAGTGTTCTCTATGAACCATGGTGTCTCTGGTTCACACTTGTGTCTCCTTTGGCAGGGAAAGACCAGCAGGCATAGCGGACAGATAAGACTGCATCTCCTGTGCTCTTGGGGGACCTTGGATTAGTCATTGTTCTACACTCCAAAGAGTCAACCACTGATGTTTAAATGTCTCTCCTCTCCTGATCATTCATGTTAGTTTCCAGAGCCTCTGTGTGCCCTCAAAGGAACCCCTACTAATCTATTTCTACAGAAAGAATTTAATGGCTGAAGCTAAGGCTGAGAAATTCCACTGGGCCCCAGATACTGAGGGAAAGATTCTTACCCCAAGAGCGACAAGTTCTGGCCTTGTTCATGGAGATGGACCCATCCTCAGGACATCCTGTGGGTTTATCTGGCACAGAAATGACAAGAGCCGCTCTGTTCCAGGTGGGGTTTTTGTCACTCTGTTTTCTTGTGTGCTCCGTGGCTTGTCCCTAACCTGCAGCCAATCACCGCACTGCCAGATGGTGCGGAAGATTTACCGGAATTTCGTTTTCAAATAAACCACAAGCTTGGATGAGATAATGTTGTTCCACATAAAAAAAAAGCCACAAAACTGGACAAATTAACGTTGTTTCAAGAAAAGAACCTTGCCTAAGCCATCAGCTCTGCCTCTCTCAAAGGACTGCCCTCAGATTTTCGAGCAGGAGGTCATTCCTCTCTGAGAACACTACACGGAAGGACCAGGCAGCCCCTAGCCCTTCATCACTGCCCCACAGACTAACCTGAGGGGATTTCAGCCCCAGTCTCAGAGTTCATCTCCTTACACTAAGTTCCCAAGGATGGCCACAGTTCCTTCCAGCCTACAAATCTCTCTACAAATGCTGATGGCCTGTAAAGCTCCCTGAACAGAAGCACTAAACCCAGCAGGTCACCTCTGGTTGCCCAAGAAGAACAGCACTGCAGGAAGTGTTCTGGCTAGACCCCCCCCTACCCCCAGTAGCAGAGGCTAGACAGCCCCATGGACCGTGTTTCATGGCTGTGAGACCACAAACAGGGAGCAAGCCTGTCAAGACAATGGCTTTCCAGCCTTAAGACGGAGGTGAAAGCAGTAAACTTAATACATCATTGTAAACTGATGAATAAAGTCCTTACCTACCATGCCCAGTGCACAGCAAGTGTTCCCTAAATGTGGACACTCTGTGGGGTGGGGGTGATGGTGATGGCGAGGATGGTGATGATGAGGTCAGATGAATGGCTGTCCCAGCTCTTCCTACAACACCCATTGTATCTGTCTGGCACTAAGGAACTGTGCCAAAACTGTGCCGAAACTCCCCCACAGACATGGCAGAGGGATGTCTCCTAGGTGATTCCAACTCCTGTCAGGTGGATATTATTAGCCACCATACCCAACTTGTTCATCAGGCAAGTTTCCCTAAATGTCTTGCATCTACAAGGTAAAATAAACACAACCTGAAGGAAATTGTCACAACATAAGACCCCTGACCACGGAACATCTGGTCCCCCAACCATCCAGTTCTATATTGGAGACTTCCTCTTTCCCCCTGCCTGGGTGTCCAGACAGGCCACATGAACCAGTCCCAAGAGAACCACAAGAATGGCTGAAAATGAATCTCCCTCATGGCCCCTCTCTCCCCCGAGGCAGCTGACCCCCAAATCCTCCTGAAGCTGCTGCCCCTGTAGGAGACTCTGACCAGTCCCCCTGTCCCTTGCACAACTTCTGTCCCCTGGGAAGCTTGTTGCTCCTCCCTGTGCTAATAAACATGGTCTTCTCTATTGAGGTTAGAAGCAGTCTCTTTCTTTCCTATTCTGTGCTCCAAAATCTAACACAACCAACTTCATAAGGAACCCTGCACCAACACCCAGGTTTGCAGTGACTTAGGAAAGACAGACAAGAAAGACCCAAACTCCCAGATGGGCTCATGGAAGCCCGAGACGGTGTGGCAATGAGGAGTCACAAGAAATTGTTTGATGATGCAAAAAAAATTATATTTTAAAATGACATTTATTTACGGAGAGGGATGTGTACCTGGCACAGCGTGCCTGCGGAAGTCAGAGGATGGTTTGCAGGATTTGGTTCTATCCTTCTACCACGAGGGGTAGATTCAAGGGATTGAATTCAGATCATCAGACTTGTTGGCAAATGACCCCACCCACTGAGCCATCTTGCTGGCTCAGAAAGTTTATACATTTGACTAGATTTCTTAGAAACATGGAGGACAAGTAACTGTTCCTTTATATTCCAGCGCCTAATATTTGGGATTTGTTTCCTTTTGACTCGAAGTGTTCAGGCTAGCATATTCCGCACTGTACCCTTTGCTGAAACCCAACCTTTAGGCTTCTCAGTTGGATATAAAGATGCTTCTTCTGCCCTTCTGCCCGCGCTGGTTGCATGCTGTGCAGAATGTTCTACTCATTCTGAAGGCTCTCTTCATCCCAACTCCCCGGGACCCTGGCTGGGCCTGGAAAAGGACAGAAGCTCCGAGAACAGGTCAGCCTCAGGTCAAAACAAACACGTCTCCGCACCCAGGACCCAGCTGGGCTTCCTAGCAAGCCTCCTCCAGCGGCTCTCGGGGAGCCCCTCGGGGACCTGCCTTCCCCACGACAAAGTGGCGAGTCTCCCCTCCCTCCCGGGCAGGCCCGCCAGGCTCTGACTCACAACTTACTCCTTACTAGAGATTCCGGATGTAGCCACGCAGGGGAGAAATCGCTGTTTCTGCTCCCTCACCGTCCTGAGCCTGACCGTGACTCATTACTCAGCACACTGAACGGTTCCACATCCACCTCCCTGGAGCGGGAGGAGGAGGGGTGTGGAGCCCGTTACATAAGCCGCTCCACAGCTGCTGCGGGCAATTGAAAGTGAAGCCCTCTGACCGAAGCCTGCTGGGAGTGGCTTGACGCTCCTCACCCGGAGATACCATCTTTATGGGGAGAGACACCTCCTCCTCTAGGGGAGGAGGGTGTACCGGCGCAGGGGGGGCGCGCGGGGGGGGGGGGTGCCTTCTGCACGGTAGGCCTTTTGTCTGAACTGCTTGTGTTTTCTGCCTTGTTAAAAGGAGGCCCTTCCGCAGTGTCTCTGATCTTAATCTCCCTGTGAGCTGAGCTGCGGGGAGGCAGGATCTGCCTGGCTCTGCCCAGCCCAGGAGGAAATGTGGCCTGGGGGTTCAGTGCCCAGAGACCCACCCAAGAAGGGCCACCCAGAAACAACGGCTCTGGCAAGGACTGGCTGGGCTTCTGTAATAAGCTCGTCGTGGAGATCCTGGAAAAAGAGATCCACTTCCAAGGCCTAAAAGGAGATCCCTGTAGATGTGGTCCAGGGAGGGAGGTGACTTGAAATGGCTCTTCCCAGAAACCTAGAGGGTCATTTCTAGGTCCCAAATTCCTGTCCACCTTCCCAGCGGTTACTACCAGGGAATTACTGTTGTTTTTTTACATTTTATTTGATTTTTTTTTTATTTTATGTGTATGAGTGTATTGCCTGCATGTGTGTAAGTGCACCTATGTTGTGCAATGCTCCAGAAGGTCAGAAGAGGGAGTCTGATTTCTCTGGAGCTGGAGTTATAGATGGTTGTTAGCTGCCATGTGGGTGTTGGGAATGGAACCTGGGCCTCTGCAGAACAGCCAGTGCTCTTAACTGCTCAGTCATTTGTCCAGCCCCTGCCGCGGAATTTCCTCTTAGGAGTAACGGGAAAGCAAATAAATTCTGACCGCCCCCTTCCACTTCCCACATCTGTTTAATGCAGATAATGCAGGTATTGCTGGTTGCAACCCTCTCCCCTTAAATACACGCCCACAGGGAAAATCTGCCTTCCAGAAGGCCAAGACGAAGGCATTAGGGCCAGGGGACCACTTCTGACTCCTTAGGCTCGGACCTTGCTTCACTGACCTCCAGTATCTACTCCTGTCAAGCTGGGCAGGGTGGTCAGAGGAGGCGGTTTCAGGTGAAGGAGACACTGGGATGAGGCCTGGAAATGCTGGTGTCTCCTAGAGAATGTCCTCTAATACCTAGGACTGTGGTCATAGAGATGATAGTTTATGCCTGGGAATGGTCTAGAAAATGTCCTAACACTCAGGACCGTGGCCCTAGAGATGATAGTCTATACCTTTCAGAAAGGCTACTGAAATGGATATTTTTGTAAGAAACGGAGGTGGGGATGGCATTGCCGGATTACCCAGGTGTGGTGTGGGGCTGAGGGCTGCGATGAGATCCCAGCCTGCTGGAAAGTCACACACACGGTGTCCCGGCCTGAACGGACTCCCCTTTCTTGATCTGTATCCTATGGTATCCCAAGTGCAGGGCCTTTGAAGAGACAGTGGCATTAAAGCCATGAAGGGAGCTCCATGAAATGACTGGGGTCCTTTCAGGAGAGGTACCAAGAAAAGGACACCATGCAAAGACACAGGGAAAGGATACCCCGCACAAGCCAGGGGAGGCTGCCGGAGGCATCGCCAGCCACTTGCTGCCTGCAGAACCGTGAGGAATTTGGCTCAGTTTGGGGTGTAAACTACCAGTCTCTGGTTCTTCAGTGCAGCAGCCTGAGCAGATCGGGACACTTGGTGATTCCACAGCGATCCTAAACTCGGAGTTCAGGGCTTTTCTACACAGTGCAAAACCTGTGTCTCCCACAGGGTAGGTTCCCAGGAGACACCTGAGCACCTGCAGACAGAGGGCTTCCTCCCAGCAAAGGGACGTGAAGACTGCTTTCCTCAGCTTGACAGGGGTGCCAGGGGGTGTAGAAAAGACGCAAGGCCCGAGGAGTGTGATGCTCCGGGAAGCCCACGTCAGGAAACACTCATGTGGGCCTTCAGTGCTCTGTGGTGCCCACCTGCACAGTAGCCCCCACTGTAAGTGCCCTCCCCCCCACTGTAGGAAGGAGAGGCTGAGTTCAAGCTGTCTTTCACATGGACACAGTAGGATATGGTGGGCCAGTATTTGGAACACTGAATAGTCATGACCCGGCTTATTGCCCCAATCTCAGAGCTGTCAAAAGTAGTCTTGTCTCCAAAAACCTTGGAGACAAAACCTAAGGCTGAAAAGCATTAAGAAAGCAAATCCGCATCTGATGTGTGAGCGTGTGCAGCGTGTGCAGCAGGGTCAGTACACTAAAATATAAAGTGCATTGCAAAGAGAACTATATGCCCTAAACCCGTAGGTACCAGCTAAGTCCAGCCTCATAAACTTAGGACTTCCAACCCAACCCTGAGAACACAGCTCTCTCCCACACACTGACGGCACGCCTGGCCTTCTGCCCACCACGGAGCTCAGTTGCAAAGCTGGAAACTCCCTGACTTAAAACAATGTCTGGGTGTTTTCTCATCCTGTGAGCTCAGGGAGTGGATAGAAAGTTTTATGAACTTCTCCCAGTCTGTGAATCTATCAGCTTTGCCTTCCTTCATCACCAGGTCTGTTAATAACACACCCTGAATAGAAGGCCGGAGCCATAAGGAAACTCAGCCGAATGGAATGACTGCTGAGCACTGTGCTTGGGTCCTGCAGCAGACAGCCCTTCCCCATCCCTCCAGTACGGGACACAGCCCTGCTTTCTGGGAGTTCACAGGCCACCGAGTTCAGCTGGAACATTAACCCTCCCCTCGTAATGTGTCTCTAAATCCCATTTCTTTCTTCTTCTCAGCCGCCCTCGCCCTCCCCTCTGTCCTTCCATTTGCCCCTTCTCCTCACACCACGCTCCCGCCTCCTCTTCCCGCCCTCCCTTACCGGGCTGGAGGGAAGAGCAGAAGCTGTTGTGCTTTGTCTTGGAGGTCCTCTCCCCTTCCCAGCTGCCCTCCTGCGTATGGAGGAGCAAAAATGGTGGCCACGGGAACAGCAGAAATAAAAAGAAGCCAGGTGTGGTGGCGCACGCCATTGATCCCAGCACTCAGCAGGCGGATCTCTGTGAACAAGGCCAGCCTGGTCTATAGTGAGTTCCAGGCCAACTGGGGCTACAGGAAGACTCTGTCTCAGAAAACCCGAATGAATGAATGAATGATAAATAAAATAGTGCCTGTCACCAGTATATAAGTGTGTGTATCGTGTGTGAATGTGTGTGTTTGTATGTATATGTATGAGTATGAGTCTGTGTGAGTGCATCATGTGTGTGAATGTATGTGTATATGTTTATGAGTGTGTGTGAGTGTATGTGTCGTGTGCGCATGTGTCTATGTATATGTCCCATGTGTAAAATGTATGTTTGTGTCTTGTGTTTGTATATAGTTATGTGTGTATTTTTTAATGTGTGGGTATGTATCATGTGTGTGAATGTTTGTCATGTATGTGTGTGTTGGATCTGAAGGAGTCTAGATGACCAACATGAGATCAATCTTCTGCTTCTGCTTCAAGCCCAATCCTTCCAGACTTATTGATTTATAGATTGGCCTTTGGTGTCTGGTTTTGTTGAAAGACTTGCCTGGTGGTTAAGCTGACAACACACGGGACACACAAGACAGCCTACAAGCGCACTGGGAACCCCTGCAGGGGCTCTGGCATGACTGAGCAAGGAGAAAAGTCACCTGCCAGGGATCAAGAAGCCAGGTGACAAGTGTTGGAGTGCCTTGCACTCCAGATAGCTGTAAAGGACATATGGTTTCGTGGGTGTGCCCTGCAAATTAGCGTGTGTCACAGAGGGATTCCCAGCTACCTGACCAGGTTAATGGATTACAATTGGAGTGATGAGATGGGACTTGTTCCTTGGCTTGACCTGGGCCCTTAACCTTTTCCATAGGCTACAGTGTCTGGAATGTGATACACAAAGGTCAGGTCTACACAGAACTCAGTCTTGTCTCTCTTGCTAAGCATTCTGACAGAGGCCACACCGCCCACTGGGGTCTTCTGCATGATTCTACGTATTTCCCATGTTTTCTTCATTTGAAATGGTAACAAATCATAAATCACACACAGCAGTTCCACAGCTGCAAGATTCAAATGACTGTATCAGAAGAGCATGCGGTATGGAAGGGTACCATTAAATCCAGGTTCAAGGGCAGCCGCCAGCACACCCACTCACTTCCCAAGCCAAGCCAGTGTGAGACAGACCTTGTGGCTGGCCGCCGTTTTTTGTAACCCAATCATGGGGAAAAGGCACACATTTTGGTTCAATTATTTCCCTTCGTCTCACAAGTTTTTAAGCAGCCCTACTGAGTTGTCAGACACATGGCCCTCACTCTTCTGGAACTTTTAAAGTACCGTGGTAAAATGAAGATGTCTTATTAGTTGGCTAAGGATTCCTAAGCTTTAGGGACATGAGTGTTAACTACAACATAAAACTATGGTGCTTCTTGACATGCTTTCTTTGCCGAGGGGACAAAACCATAGCTCTATACCTCCTACTGTCCAACTCTCTTACTTCTCTCTGTTTAGACAGTATTCGAATCTTTGAGCTGTATATTGTAATATAATCCTATAATAAGAAATACATATTTTGGTCTTCATCCTCAGTTCCTGGCCAAATCTCCCAAAATACTTAGCACTTCTTAAATGATAAAAGTTATAAAGGTCTTTTATTATTCATAATAAACTCCTTTATGAATTATGTTCACAAAGTGAATTTTGGAAAGCCCCTAAGATTGGAGGCGTGATTGCCATGGGAACCAACCACGTGCTTGGAGGACTGGAACTTCCAGGAAGTGAGAAGAGGCAGGAGATTGCCAGTGGTCAGCAGTAAAATCACTCACACCTACATCAGGAGGCACCCACAAATTCCCAAAGAGATGAGACTTGCAGAGCTTCTAAGTTCCTAAATACTTGGAAGTACTGACAGGATGGCATTCCCAGAGAGGGTGCAGAAGGCCCCTGCCACTGAGCCCACAGCTTGCCCTATGTATCTGGTTCTCTGACTGTTCAGCTCTATTCTTTAATAGACTGTCTGCAATAATCCAATAATCTAGTAAGCTCGCCCCAACTCGAGAAGTGGGGGCAAGGATAATGAGGACCTGACCTGTGGTCAAGATAAACAAGTTGTGGGTAATCTGGGGACCTGGTACTCTTGTAGGGTATCCAATTCAAAGTGAAGGGAAGTCTTATAGGATGGAGGCCTTAATCTGAGGGATCTGCACCAATTCTGACTGGTGTCAGGATGGTGTTGAACTATAGGATAACCATCTGGTGTCTAAAGAGACTTGGAGAATCACTGTAGAAACACACACACACACACACACACACACACACACATTTTGATGGTTAGAAACAAAGCACTGAGTGTTATTAGTCAGAGTCTAGTGGATAGCAATTGGTTTTCCAGATGCAAGTTTAATCAAGTCCTCAGGGGGCTCTCAACATGGCTCCTGGTCTAAGTGACAACACTGAGAAAGTGTCCACCAACATATAATTAAGAACGATAGCCTTCGCAATGTACAGACCCAGACCTGTGCGCCTCCTATGACATGTTGCTCCATTTCGTTTCACAACAGCCTTCGTGAGAAGCATATGATTTACAGAAGAGGGAAGGCTCTTGGTAAGGACTTTCCCAATCAGTAAGAATAGGACACACCCCCAGAGCTGGGATGGAGTGGACTGGGGTCCTAATGTAACACTGATCCTCCACTGGGAGGAGAATTACCTCCTCTCCTTTTTTGCCTGAAATTCTAAATTCTAAAGCAGAGTTACACCTAAACAATTAACTGATATTAACTGATAGCCAGATGTGGTGATGTATGCCTTTAATCCCAGCTGTCAGGAGGCAGAGATAGATGGATCTCTGTGAGATCAAGGCCAGCCTCGTCTCCATAGTGAGTTCCAGGCCAGCTGGGGCTACAGGGAGACTCTGTCTCAAAAATACCTCCCCCACAAGATATTAACTGATAATCTTTCTAAAGATTTACTGAACCCGGAGTGTCTGCCACCCCTCGGATGACATCAGAATGTGTTAACGCCCCCCTGTCTTTAATCCCATGCATCCACTAACACAAAGTATACACATTGCTGTGATGCTTAACTTGCTGAACAATAACTTGTTGGTAACTAGCCCTAGGAGATCAAGGTCAATTCTCACGTTCTACTTGCAGAATCACACGAAGATACATGCCCTGACCTATGCAGAGCCTACTAGCCACAGAGCATTCCCACCTACAGCCCCACTGAGCCTCCTACTTATCTCTCCGAAAGCCTTTACATGTAATTTCGAAATGGAGTTTGAGGATGGTGCCCCCTCATCTATCTAATCATGGCAGGATCTTGAGCAAATCCAATTTCTATCCAACCAACTCTTATCTCTAGAACATTGGCATTTGAGTGGTGAGCAGACAAACTTGGGTCCAGTAGCACTAACGCATGCTTAAGGGATACACAATCACCCAGATATCTTGTGAATAATACTCTATTGCCATGCTAATGGTTATCAAATCCACAGTTTTTTTGTTTGGTTTGGTTTTTGAGACCTGGCCTTTCTGTAGCTCCAGTTGGCCTAGAACTCACTATGGAGATCAGGCTGGCCTTGATCTCACAGAGATAGATATCCATCTGCTTCTGCCTCCTGAGTTCTGGAATTAAAGGCTCATGCCCAACTTAAATTTGTCTACTTTTAAAAGAGAAAATTCTACAGAAGTTCTTTGGCTACTACGGTAGAAAATAGAGCAAGTAGTTACGTTCTTGTTCAGTAATCATTACAGAAGTAATATAAATAAAATTACATGTGCTGAGGCTTGATGACACAGAAAACATTCTAACCTGGGGCCACCACTTCTCTAAGAATACGTGTCACTCCCTGTCCCAGTTCCTTGATTTCCACAAAAGGCCTAGCTTTTGTCTTGTTTCTAAGAGAAAATAATGAGACAAGTGGTTTGATTAATGATTGTTCCGATCAATGGAATTAATTCTATAACATCTTGAAAAGCTTTTCAGATTAATAAGAATGACCAGCTTTTCACTTAACAATGTACTTTACTTAAAAAAAAAATAAGGGGAAGTGAAAATTAGATTTCCCAGGAAAAACTGAGCACAAGGGTTGTAATCCAAGAGCTGTGGCTGTTTCCTGTCCCACGGTTTATTTAATCTGTACAAGGGAATCACACAAGTCAGTTGGAAGACAGGCAGCCACCTCAATATTTGCATTTAACTAACCAATTAATTTTCACTGTATGTTTTTGAGTGTTTTGCCTGCATGTATGTAAGTGCACCACATGCACGGAGTGCCCATGGAGCCCAGAAATCGTCAGATCCCATGGAAGGGAAGTTATTAGCTACCATGTAGGTGCTAGGAACTGAACCCTGGTCCTCTGCAAGAGGACCTCCCCAGCCCAAGTATTTACATTTTAATAGGGCCCTCCTAAAACCAAAATGAAACAAAACTTTTCTAGGCCCAAGGAAAGAGACTGGAGTGATGGGATGACCTGTGATTTGGATAAAGTTTTAGATAATGGTTCTCATTTTCATAGACATTCATTTCACAACTCCTCTCTCTTCAGAACTCCAGTACTCCTGACCTCCCAACTTATGACTTTTGCCCTTATTTCACTGAGAAAACAGAAGGAATCAGAAGAGATCTTCCACAAGTGTCAGTCACATCTCCCACGTGAATGAACTTCGTCCCCAACAGCCTGTCTTTTCTCTCTTTGCTGAGGACAAATCCTCTTTGCTTCTGTCTAAATCTGAGCCCTCTATGACTCTGTGCCACCTGTTTATCAGCTTTATCTCTTCTCTCATTTCAATTTTAAAACCTTCGTACTTTGGGGGCTGGAGAGGTGGCTCAGTGGTTAAGGGTTTCTCTTGCAGAGGACCTGGGTTTGATTCCAAGCACTTACATAACAGCTAACAACTTTCCATAACTTCAGTTCTAGGGGGATCTGATGCCCTCTTCTGACATCTAAGAACATTGCACAACATGGGTGCACTTACATACATGTAGGCAATACTGGACCAACTCTATCCACATTGGAATATACTTTTATTTCACTTATCTATAAAACCAAACAAACTCTTTCTCAGGTCTATGTTTTTCTCTATACTCTGTCATATTTATTTTTATAGAAATGCCTTGAGTTAGGCAGAATGACTCATGTCTGTAATCCCAGTACTTAGAAGGCTGAGACAGGAGGATTGCCAAGAATTCAAGATCAGTCTTGGGTTCATAGTGAGTTTGAAGCTACAGAGTAAGATTCTGTCTATAAAACAGAAAAAGTAAGAGGAGAAAAGCAGAGGGGAGACTCTGGCCTCAGAAGAAGGATCCTTATCCCCTGTCCTCCTCCTAGACCTCTGCACCCCACCTTCCATTTCTGTCAGTGAAACTCTTCTCAAACCAACCAATAAGTTCTCAGGTCTGTTTCACTTGAGCGATCTGTAGTATTTTAAAATATTTTATTTATTATTTTTATGCCTATGAGTGTTTTCTGCATGTGTGTAAATGCACCTGTGTCATACAATGCCCGTGGAGGTCAGAAGAGGGAATCAGATCCCCTGGAACTGGAGTTACAGACAGTTGTTAGCTGCCATATGAGTGTTGGGAATGGAACCCGGGTCCTCTGCAAGGGCAGCCAGTGCTCTAACCGCTGAGCCTCCTCTCCAGCCCTCCCAGTGCTCTAATCGCTGAGCCCCCTCTCCAGCCCCTTCTCTATAGCATTTAACACCGTGCTCCCTCTCCTCCTCCTGCCATCTCTTCATTTGACTTCTGGGAAAAGCCGCTCTCTGGGAATTCCTTTACTTCCTTTGATTGTGTGTCCCCATGTTTAAGAATCACCGGTTGGTTCTGACTTTGTTCTCTTTTCTGTGTATGGTCCCTTGACGATCTCATCCCATTTCATGGTTTTCAACACCAGCTTCTCGTTGCGCACCCTGAGCACAGTTCTCCAGCTCAGACCACCGTCCTCGACTCCAGATTCTGGAGCCAGCTCCCCATTTAATCTCTCCAGGAAGTTGTTTCATCTCAACTGTCTTATCAGCCTTAATCCATCACCTTGAACCTCCTCTTCCCAACACCTTTCCTCTCTAAGCAACTGTCAACCCCACCCAGCCTTGTCGTGTCTCAGAGCCAAAACTCCTAAGGAGGAAAATGAAGAAAAAAAATAGTACCTATCTCACAGAGCTACCGCCAAGATTAAATGATCAGTACTTGCCATGAATGCGAACGGTGCCTGGCATGTGATTACCACATGAACTCTTGCTAAACCATTAAAATAAGTAATTGTCTTTGGCTCTTTGCTCGCTCTCAGAGCCTTCTATCTAATGATCAGTTAATCCTGTATGCATTCCCCTAGAACCACACGGAGGATGCTTGCAGACACCTCACTCCAAGTCACTCTCACCTCTCCCCTGGATTACTGCAACAGTGTCTTAACTGGCCTTCCCACTCGGGCTCCTGCCCGACTGTCAATAGCAGCAGCACCTAGACTATTCCCTTAAAACAGAACTCAGGTCGTGTCATTTCCTTGCTCCAAAGGAGTCTTTAATAGTTCCTTCATAACTCAGAGTAAAATAGAAATTCGAGCCCTTGATGCTCTGTGCACGTGTCCCCTCCACCTGCTGGAGTGTGTCTCTACCACGAACCCCGTGTGTCCTTTCTCAGCTCTGCCTAATGTTCACTAGAGTTTATCATGTCAAGCAAGCTTCTGCTTCCAGTCTCTGGCGTTTTCTGTGCACTCTGCCTCGGTCACTTTGTCCCTCTCTTTTCATCTTGTTAGTGGAACCCTGGCGGCCTGCTTCCCATGCACACAAAGGTAACGTCCCCTCCACACTCTCCTTGTCTGCTTTTCAGAGAATTCCAAAGCCCTCACAGATGAAATATCAGTGCTTATTTGTCTGTTAATTCTTTCTTCCCCAACTATTGAGTCCCACAAAGGTAGAGAGTTTGATTTGTATGCCACAGTTTCTCCAAAACCTAGAGCAGATGCTAAATGAATAGAGGTTGGAGAATTAATGAGTGAGCAAAGTCCCATTACGAATTCAAGCCCCATTTCCTCTCAAACAAGGCTGGCTCTCATGTGTATACAGCCTCAAGGAACTCCTATTTTAGAAATACTCCGAATCACAAGATCGTTCATACTCACCTTAGTGAGGACGTCAGAGAAGAAGATTTATCCGTGAATGTTAGCTAAGCTGTCTATGTCTGATTAAGGCCCCTAAGCTTCTAATGGCCCAGCCTTCAAATGATCGTGCATCTGTCTCTTTAAACTACTCCAAAGTCATTCTGGATGGCAACCAAGTCACACAGACTGAGCATTCCACCTAGTGCTGAAGGATTCAGCCGGAGCAAAGGCCGAGATGTGAGGAAATGGAGAAAGAAAGTGGGATTAAAGGACATTGGCTGTGGCAGTGGTGTGCAGACTGTCGAATACTAGCTATAGGCTATACAGTCCATGGAGCATGGTTCTATTTTTAAAGTTCACCGGAGTAATTCCTTAAAAGTGGAGGAGCAAACATAATGAGCTGAAGTCCAAAAGAACACAATAAGTATTCAGCTCTCGGCTAGTCCTCGACTGGTAATATAAGCACTGCACCTTTTCTTGATTTTATAAAAGCCATACTGAGATGTGCTTGTGTCTGTAAACATGTCCTACTGTGACTATTCAGTTAAATCATTGCTGTGTGTTTCCGTGTGCGTGTTGTATGTGTTCATGTGTGTGCTCACAGGTGTCCATCTGTGTTCACATGTGTGGGTTCACATGTGTGTTCACGGGTGCGTGTGTGTTCATTTGTGTGTGTTCCCGTGTGCATGTTGTATGTGTGTTCATACGTCTGTGTCTGTGTTCACTTGTGTGTCTGTGTCTGTGTTCACGTGGGTGTGCTTTTTTGGGTGCACGTGGATGTTGATGCCAGAGATCAACCTTGGCTGGTGTTCCTCAGGAGCTTTCTACTTTGATTATTTTGTTTTGTTTTGTTTTTTTCCTTTGGGGACAGGTCCCTCAGGTACCAGGCTGGCCTGGAACTCACCGTGTAGATCAAACTGGCCTCAGACTCACAGGGTCAGGTCTGCCTCTGCCTCCCAAGTGCTGGGATTAAAGGAAAGTGCCATCATGCCTGGCCACCCTTCCCTGATTTTTTTTTTTTTTGACAGGGTCTCTCACAGGGACCTGGAACTTGCTGGTTAGGCCACGCTGGCAGACCACTGAGCCCCAGAGACCCTTCCATCTCCACCTCTCAAGCACCAGGTCACAGGCACAGGCACTGCCCCCAGCTTTTTACGTGTGTGGGGACTGAACTCAGGACCTCATGAGTATCCAGAAATCACTTCACCTGCTGAGCTCTCTCCCTAGCTAGCTCTTAATCATGATGGATCTTAGATTTTGTTAAATACTTTTTCTTTATCTATTGAGATGATAGTATGTGATGTGTACTTTATATTGTTGTAGGTATATTTTCAGATCTTAAACTACCTTTGCATTCGGGGTATATACTGATTTGTCTTAATGTATAATTCATTTTACATAGTCCAGAATTTAATTTGCCAATCTCGTGGCTGTGATTATGGGGCCTGTGTTCATGAAGTTATTGATCTGTAACTTTCTTTTCTTGGGATCCTTTTGTTCAGCTTTGACATAAGTGTAACGTTGACCTCACAGAATGGGTTGAAAAGTATCACTCCTCTACCTGCTGAAAAAATATTGTGAAGGACTAGTATTATGTCTTTAAATATTAGATAGAATTCGGTGTGAAGCTATCTAGGTCTACGCTCTTCTTAGGGAGAAAAAAATTAAATTTATAAGTATTAACTTATTTATTTGTCTATTCAAACTTTGGACTTCTTCCTAAATTAAATTTGTGATATTTTGAGACTGTATTCATTTTATCTAAGGTGTGTAAATTGTTGGCCGAAAACTACTCATAACACTCTCCTGTAACCTTTTCAGCTGCTGTAGGGTTGGTAGTGATGCTCCATTTCATTCACGATCTTGTTAATGTGTGTCTTTTCTTTCTTGGTCAGTTTAGTTAAAAATATGTCAACTTTTTTGATCACTAAAATTACATTTTGTTAACGCAATAGATAATCTTATTGAGTTAAAGCTTTGTTCTTTAAGACATAGACATTGAAAATCATTAATCTGCAAGATGGACATATAGCTTATGTATAGCATGTGTGAGGCCCTGTGTTCCATCCCAACACAATGACATTTCCACAATTTACATCTCATAACACTAAGAAGACATAATCATTATAAATATAAAAGTACTTAACACCCACACTGCAGGTAACAACTGTCCATAACTCCAGTTCCAAGGAATCTGATGCTCTCTTCTGACCCCTGCATGCATTGAATGACATGGGCACACTTGCATACATGCAGGCAATACACTCATACACTTAAAATAACAATAATAAATAAAATATTTTAAAGACTTAAGATCAAGCCAAGAAGACCATTTAATCACAAGTCAGTTGTAAACAAGCAACAGAAAAGAATCTCAAATATTGAGAAACTAAACAACCTACTAAATGACCTATGGTTCAAAGAAGAAATCATAAGGAAAATGAGAGTATATTTTAACCAAACGAGGCCACAGCCTAACATAGCAAACTTTACAGGCTGCACTCAACAATCTTACAGGGAAATTTGTATTTTTTGTTACTGTCTTCTGGACAGACATGGAATTCAACTTCTGGTTTTCTCTTATTTCTCTATGATATAGAGAGACCAGTTAAGAATTACTCAATATAGGAGGATACATTAGACTGAGGTAACAGTCAAGAAATAAAATGGAAAAGCCCAGTGCTAAGCAGTAGAAGATAAATGTAAATGCCAAGCCTCTTCCAGTCTCCATGTCTGGTCATATCATGGGATGTGAGCACGCAGCTGGGTGACAGACAGCTGTTGGCCGTCATGTGCTCCTCCACAAGCAGCCACTGAGTGCTCTTAAACGCTGAGCCAGGTCTCCAGCCCCCTGACTTCTGTTTCTAGGGAATTTGGTTATACCCATAGGAAGCTGGTATAAGGGACGGAGGCAGGCAGGACCATTTTCCATCACTGTAAGCTGCTGGGGAGCAAGCAGCGGATGACTTCATCTGTGGAGTTTCTTCACACTGCATCGTTACGTAAATACGAAGTCAACCCCAGATGTTCGTACGTGACTGTAAGTTTCTGAGTCTCTGCTTGGAGCCCTTTCTCTCTGTCCATGTTAGTATTCTCAGTAAAGCAAAGAAACTGCCACTTAAGAGAATTACAAATTAAATAACTGTTAAACTTACTATGCAGGGAAATATTTCTGACAGAGAGGAAATAAAAACATTTTGGGGAGAGGCATCTTGGGGCTTCTAGATGTTAGCAACTGCTTCTTTTAAAATCTGGGTTTTCAGTCCATGTATTCTTTTATCAGTTAAAGTGGATGTTTATAATTTAGCTGAGTTTTCCTATGAGTCTGATGCCCCAAGAAATAATCCCCTTTGAAGGAGTTAATATTGCAAAGGTGTGTCTGGAAAGATGTCTCAGCTGTTAGGAGCACTGTGCTCTTACAGAGGATCTGGGGATCCAATGCTCTCCTCTGGCTCCACGGGCACTGTATGACACAGGCACTCACATACATGTAGGCAAACACGCATACACATAAAATAAAAAGCAATAAAACCTAAATGCTGAAAAGGTTATCAGTTAAAGGTCTTTTTTTTTCATTGTCCTGAAAATGAAACCCAGGGCCTCCCACATGCTAAGCATGGGCTCAACCCTGAGCTGCTCGCACCTCCCCTCACCCTGAGCTGCAGTTCTTCATTAATGATCATGTTCTCATTTAGTGAGAATTATACTCAGTGTCTCAAGGAAGATTCATACTCACTCACTCACACTGCACAGGACTATCAGCTGTGTTCTGCTCTCCACTCTGAAGATGAGGACACAGGCCTCGGGAAAGTCCATCATTCAACTTTGAGTCATTTGGTTCTGCTCTCACAGTGAAGGTAGTGAGGGACTTAGAATGCAAAAGTGTTCACTTCAAAGCTAGTCCTGCTCATGAGACGACGATTAGAACACAACTGAACTTTCGGGGGGCGGGGGGCGGTGAATTCTGAATGACTGTCTTTAGTTTACTTTTATTGATAAGCAGGAAAAAATAAGTGTTGAAGTGTTTACCAGATAGTCCCGGGTGTATGCGGGGAAGTACAGATAGCCCCAATCTGTCTTGTCTTCCATATCAACCTCTCCCTTCTCTCTCCTGAGGATGATATACCTGTCCCAAAGTCCAGGTCACCTGCCCATCTCCAGACGCTCCACTTGATCGCAACAAAGTCCCTTTTAATTCTTTGAGGCAGCACAGCATCCAGGATCAGAGCGTCAGTATCTTGGGGCAGTAAAAGCAGCATGCTTTTCTTTAGTATTTTAATCATTGAGTTAGCCTCCAGCATCCATCCACATGAGGTAAAAACCAGCACGGTAAAAGTGAAATTTTAAAACGACTTCTTTAAGGCACCGTGAACGTAACATGTGCAGGTTTGGGAGTCATCCCAGCTTTTAGAGCTAATCCTTTTGCTCGGTTAGCGTGGCTTCTATTTGATAGGCATCTCCCGTGATGTTTTGAAGGAGTATGTCCCCATAGGCTCCAAGCATTGGGGTGTTTTATTCCCTGTTGACAGCACTGTTCTGGGAGGTTTTAGGAGGTGAGGCCTTGCTGGAGGAAGCATGTCCCTGGGGGTGGCTTAGGGAGTTCCTAAGCTCTGCTGGATTTCTGCTCACTCTCCGTTTTTTGTACCTGCTCGAAGATGTGATAACTGGGCTTTATGATCTGTCCACCTCCTTCTGCCATGCCTCTTCCAACATTATGAACCCTAACCCAGGAACTGTAAGTCATATAAGTTCTTCCTTCTATAAGGAAGCTTGCTCACGGTGTTTTATCACAGCAGCAGAAAAGTGACTAATACAGAAGGTGGTATGAGGTGTTGCTACGAAGAACCTGACCATGAGGGGTTTTGGAAGAATGTGGGAGACTGGAAATTTGGATTAGAAAGGTGGTTTAATGCCATAAGCAGATATTGACAGACCATTCTCAAAGGCGCCTGGAAGAAAGTCGTGCTGAGAATAAAGCAGTTTCGGAGGGAAAAGAGAGCTTAAGCGGCAACTGGGATGTCTTGGCAAAGAGTCTGGCTGCAGAGAGCTCACAGCCTACGAGCTTGCCTGAGGCTAAGTTGAAAGTAATGAACTTCTTTCTTTGGGGGAGGAAATTCAAGACAGCCTAATGTAGAATCTGTGACATGATTATTAATGGTGAGTATTACGGAGATCTACATTGAAAAAGCAATTGGGGCAGAAAGAAATGCAGACTCTACAGTTCGGTTGAAAACCAGCACCAGGAAGATTTATGTTGGAGCCAAGGCATGGCTGAAGGAGAGGCTCTCTCTGATAAGGAGCTTAAAGCCTTTAAGGGGAGGCCTAGAGATTTGTACTTAACCAATGGAAAGAGTATCTTCAGGACAAGACCATACCCAGATAAGCCTCCAACTTGTGAAAGGAAAAAGCCCAAGGAATTTTCTCCTAGAAAACTTCAAGCCACAAAATCTGTTGGTAATGTGGACGAAGTGGGCCAGGATTCATCCTAAACTGGCAGCCAAGTTTGTCAGTGTTGTTCACATGGTACTGGCTTCCGAGGCATGAAAGATGCAGGAGAGAAAGGTTATCAGTTGTGCAGTTTCAGAGAGCTGTCAAGGCCAGGCAGAGTGCAGCAGGTGTGTCCCTGCACAAAAAGGCCCTGAAAGTGAAGCCTAGCTAACAGTAGAGATCCCAAGACACTGGAGATGCCAGCGCCGAGAGACATCTGCCAAGCAGAGCTGGACACGGGAGTAGCGCCTGTCAGTAACGCCTGTCCAGGTGTGTATGCACGGAGCCACCTGAGCCCTTTGGAAATAAAGGCCCAGAAGTCAGACGTGGAGCCACTGGGGCTGGGACTTGGCTGCTGGTTTTAGGTCTGGTTTTGGTCCAGTATTTCTTCTGTACTCTCCCATTCCTCCCTTTGGAATGGGAAGGTGTATTCGGTTTCATTGTGCGTTGGAATTATGTAATTTGCCTTTTGATTTTACAGTTAAGAGATTGCCTTGGCTCTTAGAAGAGATTTTGGACTCTAGACTTTTGAATAGTATTGAGACTCATAAAGGCTATGGGGTGTTTTATCACAGCAGCTGAAGAGTAACTAATACATACCCTAATTTTATTTTTAATATTTGATGTCTGTGCTATTTTTGATTTTTTTATTTTATGTTTCATTATGTCTTTAAATGAGCTAAGGATAAATATGATGGACTGAGTTAAAAATCTGCTTACAAATAGTTTATATTTTATAGATTCTTTCTTAATAATGGCTATATTCAAATCCACCATAGTCTTCTTTAGGCATTAACTTTGCCATTTCAGAAAAGGAATTTGTCTTCTGTACACATTTGCTTTAAACAACAAGAAACTCTTGATATGAGGCCTTTCTTTGTAGACCTAGAGAATGCTTGTAGTCAGTAGGTGTTTAAAACTCCATCCTTGTAGAAGAATGACATTGCATAACTTAGCCATTTTAGACATAATCACAATAATGAATATCGTCCTTTATGCTTCACTCTGTCTCTTCTCTTAAGGGTCTCAAAAAAAATGGGACGAAAGAACATCACTTGGAAAAGAAATATTTGCAGGCATTTCATGGTCAGCACCCCAAAACATTGACTTGTTCTGAGTCTTTTTACTGCCTGGGTCTTTTAGGGTATTGCCAGAACCCTGGAACAAAGAAACCATTATGGTTAAACAAATGGGTAAAACCAAGTTCTTGTCTGACTCTCCCAGGGAGGCCTGGTGCCTTGTGCAAATATGGATCACCACGCCAGGTGTAAATTTCTGGGGTTTGGTTTCTTAAACCAAGCTGTGTCTTCTCTTCCCAGATGTGTGAGGAAGGCCAGTAAGGGAGCATTCCCGGTTTCTTTCCCATCATGTCCTTGCTTAGCCATGACAAGATGTCTCAAAGGCTTGGAGAGGTCAGTGTTGAGCATGACCTGGGCACACTGTGCCGTTCTGTTTCAGGGACTGATTTTATTAAGGGAGTCAGAGAAGCATTTGCCCTGTCTCCCACCCTGTCCTTCTTTTCATACCTCTGAGAAAGCATTCGTCCTTCTAAATGCCAAATCTGAAGTGATGTCAGGGATCTGGTTTGGATACACAATGTCCAGAAGGCTCAGACATTGAAGGTCTGTCCCCAGTGCAATGCTCCAGAGGCAGGTTGGGGGCAGTGATTGGACCCTGAGGGCTTCCACCAAGACAGAGGACTAGCCCACCGCGGCATTGTTGGGAAATGGTAGTGCTTAGGAGGTGGGGCTAGCCGGATGCGGCAGGTCACTGGGGGTGCCTCATCACGCACACTGCCTGCCATGGTGTTCTCTCCCACCACCGCCTGAAAGCCGCTGGGGAGGCTGCAGGTGGAAACCTCTGAAACCATGAACCAAACCAAATCTTTTCTCTGTTACGTTGTTGAGCTCAGGTATTTTTAATCACTGACACAAAGCTAACTAACACAGTCAACTATAAACCTTTATAGTTTCTTTTATTTCACAACCTTTATTAGTTGCTTTTCTTGTGGCTGTGACAAAATACTGGACAGAAGCCACTTAAGGAAGAGTCCGTTTTGGCTCATGGTCTGAGGGTGCCGTTAGGAATCTGTCACGGCTGGTGCATGGTGTCAGGAGCGCGAGGTAGCTGGTACCTTTGTGCCCACGGTCAAAGCAGGGAGGTGAATGCCTGCACTCATACAGCTTTCCTGTTTCTCTACTCCACCCACAACCACCCACATTCAGGCTGGTCCTTCCTCCTCAGGTAAACCTGCCTGTAAATGACTTTACAGACACATTCAGAGGTGTACTCCCAGGTGAGTCTAGGACACAGTCAAGTTGATGATGAAGATGAGCCATCACCGAGTTCCTCCCAGCCACATTTTCGAGCAAGTATACATGTATGTATCACATGACATGACAGAGGAGATGGACTCTGTGCCACTCCACTACCTACAAACACACCAACAGTGCTCAGACTACTTCCCAGGGCCTCTAAGTCCCTGTGAGAGCCAGTCAGCGCTGGCCTCTTCATTTCCCTCTGGCAGCACCCCTCCCCTCAGGACACCCGGATCCAGGTGCTCTTATCTTCTTTCTGGTGCTTCTATTACCTGTGTATGTGTGGTTCCTTTTACCTGGAGTGCTGTCACCCGAGACCATCGCCTGGCTCTCTTGTCATCCAGGTTCATGACGCAATGGGTGCCCAACAAGAGGCCTCCCTGCCACCCTTCCTGCTGTGGCCCACCTTTTACACCCATCTCAACCTGCGTGACACTTGCACAGAATGCTCTGCTTCCTTTCTGCGAGCTTTGCATCCTGTCGCCCACACGAATGTGAACCTGACCGTCTTGTTGACGTTGGTGTCTTCAGCTCCTAGGACAGTGAAAAGGTGGGTGTTCAGAGACGTGACTGAGGTGTGGAATCTTTGAATTTCCTCTCCCCTCTTTCCTGATTTATCTTGTGACCAAGAAGTTGGGGTGTCCTGAAGAAGCTCAGAACATTCAAAGATCCACACATCTAATTATAGCAGAAGAGGCTCGGGAAGAGCCTCAGGGAAGGACCTGGAGAGCACGTGGGACTGAGCTGCCCAGCTGCCTGCGCCCTCCACTGCCTTCCACCCACCTCCTCCACTGGCCTAGCACAGCTAGAGAACACAGCTCTCTTTCCCCCAGTGTAGTCTTGGAATATGAAATACATGAATAATTAAATGGTCCAGGCACTATCGGTGATGTCTAATAGATGTGTTTCAGGCAGTGTGACTAAGCAAACCATTTCGGAGACAGAGCACTCTCTCCTACAGCAGTGATATGCTGCATGGGGACGACTTCAGTGAGTCACTCTGGGTAAGAGGTGAGACAAGGCCAGAGAGCCAGCAGTGGGGACAGCTACCCTGGGTCCTTTTTTCCTGCCAGACCTGAAATGGAAAACTTTAGCTAAGCCAAGAGGGAGGTCGGGAACCGTGGGAGTGGGGGGCTCATCTCAGCCCCAGCCTGAATCGCTTTCATTACTGCTCAGGTTGAGGTGGGTTAAAAGCAGACAGATTGTCGTCATTAGACCCTTTCCTCCTTGTTTTTCAGTAGATATCCCAACTCTAGAAATTGATATAATTTAAGTTAATGAAAAGAAATCTCAACAGCTGCATCATATTTCATGCCATTCTTTCCC
This sequence comes from Eospalax fontanierii, assembly GCA_035773235.1. Classification (NCBI taxonomy): domain Eukaryota; kingdom Metazoa; phylum Chordata; class Mammalia; order Rodentia; family Spalacidae; genus Eospalax; species Eospalax fontanierii. Next base: position 15,934,936 of record CM069551.1, read on the forward strand.
TCTCGTTAGGTCCAGCCTCACCCAGCTCCTGTGGCCTCCTGTCCTCTTGCCAAAAGCCCTGTGTGGAGTGAGTGGTGGTGATATTCTGAGGCCACAGCCAGCCTCCAGCTGAGCCCATATGAGTCACTTGCTAAGATAAGCTGGAGCCGGTCTTTTATTTTTTTAGGTTGAGCAGGTAAAGGACATTTCCTCCCTGTTCTGGCAGTCTGGCCAGTGGATGGTGCTGATTTCCCTTCTGATCCTAGCTCTAAAGCCCGATGTTGCTAGCTTAGAGTGGTGTCTTTGGCTCCGCTCTCAAATACGGTGTGCATCCGGGTTAGGGGTGGTACAGATCTGATTGCTTTGGAGCATATAAATGAACCTAGCTTTCCGGTCTCCAGCCATGCGTTGGAGGTCTACACTGACAGGAATAAAAAGACAGACAATAAAACCAGAACCTGTGAACAGAACCCCTGCAGCATGATTCTCAGGGCCCCCTCGATCAGTGATCAGTTTTGATTTCTTTACCCCACCCCCAACATTAATGTACCCATTCCAGACCAGTTGACTAGCAGCGGAAATTGTGTCCACATCCTTTTTCTCTTTGTCCTGGTCTTAGACTCTACACACCTCCTGAGTGGTCACTGCGGCCTCACACAGGCAGAAGGATGGCCACAGCGCTGGGGGGCCAGAGGGTCGGAGAGAGGACAATGTCTGCTCTTTGCCCACTGACTCTCTTCACAAAGTTGTGAAGGGCTTGGAAACCCCAGGGCCCTTTAGACATTACCACCAAAGACTCAGGGAAGGGCCTGGGCAGGAAGAGCCAATGTATATTGACAACATAGCCAGGAAACAAGAGTCAAAAAGCCTTTAATCCCAGCACTTGGGAGGCAGAGGCAGGCGGATCTCTGTGGCTACAGGGAGATTCCCATATCAAAAATCCAGTCCCCTCTCCAAAAGCCCCAAATCCACCAGCTCTGTCTCTCAGATAGCACGTCCTAGAAATTGCTCCCTATTTTACTTAGGGGTGGGGGTGCACATACAGATGCAGTCCACGGGTGTGTGGGGGTGCATACGGCAGCCAGAGCACCTCAAGGGTCATTCCTCAGGCTCTGTCTACTTTGTTTTCTTTTTTGTTTGTTTGTTTTGTTTGGTCTCTTTGAGACAGGGTCTTCCTGTAGCCTCAGCTGGTCTAGAATTTGCTATGTAGAACAGGTCAGCTTTGAACTCATGGAGATTGACCTGCCTCTGCCTCCCAAGTGCTGCAGTTAAAGTCATGAATCACTGACGCTTAGCTTGTTTGTTTTTTTAAAAAAAATTTTATTTTTATTTTATGTGTATGAGTGCAATGCATGCATGTAAGTGCATCCGTGTGGTGGTCATGCGATACCCAAGGAGGTCAGAAGACAGTGTTGGATTGCCTTAGAACTGGAGTTACAGATGGTTTTTGGCTGCCATGTGGGTGTGGGGAATTGAATCCAAGCCCTCTTTCAGAGGAGCCAGTGCTCTTAACTGTTCAGCCCCTTTCCACATTGTTTTTTGAGACAGGGTCTCTGACTAGCCTGAGGCTTGCAGAATAGGTAGGTTGGCTGGCCAGCAAACCCTAAGGGTCCTCCAGTCTCATCTTCCCAGCACTGGGATTACAAAAGCACATCACCATATCTGGATATTTTAAAATATGAGTTCAAGGGCTCAGACTCAAGTCCTCCTGCTGGCAAGGCCAGTACTTAACAGGCACAGTCCTCTTCCCAGCCTTCGAAATCGCCCTCTGTATTAGGTGTGACCTGTAAGCGTGAGGTATAGGACAGGGAAAAGGAATCCTCGGTGCCTCATCAGCTCAGAGTTGCCTGGCTTCCTATCATACAGCATGATACAACCCCCACCTCTTGCCTCCCTGAACCAGATCTTAAGATTTAAAGATTTAAAGGTGAGCTAGGAACAAGGGTTGATAAGGAATAACGATAATAAACATGGGTTGAGGGCTTAGAATGTTCCAGTTGCTCTCTGAGCCCAATACAGACAGCAACTCATGTAAGAGGCATAAGACGCTTACAAAGCACTATCCTCGTTACAAAACCCTCTTTTGGTAAGTGAGGTAACTTAGATAGAGAGTAGTTAAGGACTTTGTCCCCAGTACATGTATCTAGTAATCTGGCAGTCAAACGTAGACTTGAACCCTGGGCAAATGGACCCATGGTCACAGAGCCACAGTGAGGCGGACAGGAATCCTGCTGGAGGATTACAGTCAGCAATGTAACACATCATCCCCAAGAGAACATCGGCAAAGAGACTGTCTGCTCTGCCTCTTAGTAATTAGCCGCCCCTCTCCTAATGGCCTCTGGGTGACCACGTCACTTGGCCTTCTGTCTACTCACTCTCATCACTGAGGTTGGGAGAGGGTAATAGCTTCTATCTCACTTTCTTTTATTCTAAAACAGAAAATAAATAAAAATATAGGTGAGGGCCTGGAGAGCTGGCTCTGTGGTTAAGAGCACTGGATGCTCTTCCAGAGGACCTGGGCTCAGTTCCCAGCACCCAAATGGCGGCTAACAGCAGTCTGTAACTTCAGTTCCAGGAGATAAGAGGGAGCACTTACATACATGCTGGAAAAACACTTATACACATAAAAAAAGTAAACAAAATAAAAAATTTAAAACTACAGGTGAAATATCCAGGAATAACTCATCAAAATTGATGTGGAGTTTCACTCAGTCCTTGGACGGGGATGACTGGACTCTGGCCTGGTCTCTTGGAGAATATTTACCTGGGGCTTTGAGCTTGTTGAAGTAAGACAGTATAACTTCAGGTCCCAAACATTTTTAATTTCCCACAGTAAAAGAAAAAAAGCCAGTTTTTAAACATAAGTTTGTCTTAAGAGTGACGAGAGAGGGGCCGAGTGCCCTGAGCAAGTCACTTCATTCTTTCTCTGTCCTATTGTTCTTCTGTAAGATGAACAGGGCAGGCTAAGAGCCTCTTGCTGTAACGCCATGATTTGGGGATTTGGGGATGGTTTCTTTCTCCTCTTAAGGAAAATAGTGTAGGAGTTTACAAAATAGATTATAACAATATGTTCTTTCCTTTCATAGTCTCCACATTTTCATCAAGCAGATAAAAACAACCTTTAAGTATTAGTTAGAAGACTCAGACTTAAAACTTAGCAGAAAGAAATTCTCTCTTCTGCTTTTTGAGCTGTACTCCAGAGAGAGTATAAGACTTGGGTGTGGATGGGGATATAACCCGGGGATATATTCTTGGGGTCTGCACCCTACCCTGGCCCTTGTCTCTACTGTATAGATTAAAACCCCACAATCTCATTTAAACCCACCTGAAGCCTAATGCTTACCAAGTAATGCCTGAATCTTCTGAATCACCCTGAAAATTCTGGGTGACCTGCGGAAGTACCACACATGTTCATTCATGTGAACTTCTGTTAGTTATGGTCTGAATTCCAGGTGTCCCCGCCACCTCATGTCTAGAGTCAGGTTCGATCTGGTGCGCTTTTGAGAGGTGATTGGAACCTGGAGTGGCTGACCTAATCAATAGTCCAGTCCTTTGGCGCAGTCATAGTGCTATTGGGAGGTGGTCAGGAGGCAGGGGGGAGGCCTGACGGAGGCAGTGGGTCACAGAGGGATGTGCTCTTGGGGGCTGCACCCTACCCTGGCCCTTTCTGTATTCCTTTATCCCTGCTGACTCCCACAAGATCGCACCACCATGATGCTCAGCCTGGCCACTGGTCCACAATCAACCGCGCTGGCCAGGCCAATCCGAAACCTCAGAAGCCATGAGCTGCAGTCAAGCTTTCCTCTGAAGCTGTTTCTGTGAGGACTCTTGTCACAGAGAGGAAAAGCCCCAAACACCTTCCTGTTCGTTCTCAGCCAGAACCCATGTTGTGTTTGGGCAAAAACAAACATAAAACCCCGCAGGTGGGTGTCTAAAGGTCTCCCTGCTGCGTCTCCTGGCTTCCTCCTCTGATGTTTGGTTCTTCTTTGCAATGAAAAGCCAAGGAAGAGGGCTTGCCTGGGGCAGGAGGGGAAGAGGTTAGGGCGACGGTGGCGTTGGATGTGTCTTTCTTTGGACATCACAGATTTTCCACTGTGGCTTGGACGGTCTGCTCACGGTCAGGTCAGATCCCGTGACACGGCTCCTAAAGACAAGGGCATCTTTCCACCACAGGAGAGTCTGCTCATGTTTGTGTTCGAAATCTATTTTTAACTTACAAGCATGCTGTGAATCTACATCTGATCTGCCTTAGCTCCTCGGAATCTCCAGGATGTCAATTTATAGAACTCTACAATTAGTTTCAGACAGGAGGGCCGGCGTGCTTTACCCACTTCTGCCACACCCCACAGGGCCGCAGGGACAGGCAGGGTAGGCTGGTAAGGAAAAGGTCTCTTGGGCTTCTTGACTATATGAACATGGAGTTATAAAACCCAAGGATGCTGGTGTGTTATGAGCTGTCGATTGCCACGGGAAGGTCCTTACCAGGGCTTCATCAAAAAGCTGCCCTCTGTGCGACCTGAGTTAGTATTGCTGTGCAAGGCTCAGGGACGAGTTAATGGTGAAAAGAAAGTAACTCTGTGTGTTAGTGACTTTCCTTGCTGCTATGACACACACACACACACACACACACACACACACACACACATACACACACACCACACAAAAAGCCTTGACAAAAGCACCTTTAGGAAGGTTGTGCTTCCAGTTTGCTTTCTACTGCTGTGACAAAACACTCTGATCAAGACAACGTGGGGAGGAAGGGTGCACGCATCTATGTTGCCAAGTGATAGTCCATCCTTGAGGGAAGTTCAGCAGGAGCTTGGGCAGGAGCCTGGAGTCAGGAGCTGTTTGCCGGCCTGCTCCCCTGGCCTATGCGCAGCTCATTTTCTTATCTAATATGGGACCCCCCCACCCAGGGATGGCACTACCCACATCACTCAACAATCAAGAAAGTGCCTCACAGACATGGCCACAGGCCAGTCTGATAGAGGAACTGCCACAGTTGAGGTTCCATCTCCCCAGGTGTGTCAAGTTGGCAACCCAGTCAAAGCCAACCATGACAGGAGTACTTTCCTCAATGTTTAAACAGGGATAGAGTCCATTGTGGTAGGAAAGCGTGGTGGTTGGAACATGAGGCAGCCGGTTATATTAACTCTAGAGTCAGGAAGCAGAAAGTAGACAGGACTATAACACTTTAAAGCTCCCTGCCCTACGTCCTACAGATGGAACCTTATCCCTTAGGGTTCCACAACCTCCCAAAACAGCACCACTGGCTGCGAATGAAGTGTGCAGGTACGTATGCCTGCGGGGGACATTTCACAAACTGTAACACTGCCAGCTGGGTTGGAAGTGACTTCACGCAAATAATTCGTAGACATATCAGGGTCTTCAGAGTGAAGACGGCAGGGCTACCCTTCCCAGGACACCGTGTTGTCTCTTTACTCCCTGAAAAACCATTATCTAAAAGCCCTCTTTTCACCCGGAAAGCCGTTCCTCCAGGCCATCAAGCCTTAGGTTCTCGGATGCCAGGGCCTAGGAGCTTTGATCCATTTTTCCCACCGATTAGAAATCATGCCGGGGAGGTACGTCAGTAAATCATCAGTTGTACACTTTCCAGTGTTTAGAGCGAGAGGAATTACCACCTGGTCGGCCGCTGGCCTCAGAGGACAGAGACTCTTACTCTTAACTGTGTTTCTGGAGAGTGCTTTGCTACAGGAACCTTAGGCAGGGTGACTATTCTTCTAGTTTTCTGCTGTATCTGTGAATCTCTGTATGTTGGTAGTTATTACCACCTTCATCATCACCATCATCACCATCGTCTTCACGGTCACTATCCATGTCATTTAAATAGCACTGGCCACAGGTCAAGTATTCAATATGTGCCATTCAGATGGGACACAAAGAGGAGGCACTAAGAGATTAGTTGACCTGGAAAAGGTCACACTGGAATTCAAACCCAGAGAGTTTTATTTCAGAACTATTCTAGAACCGAACACTTTATGATCATTACAGGTGGCCACTTCAGTTCATATAGAGACAACAGGCCTGTCAGATATCATTTGGGACTTTCCGAAGTCTAGTTAAGGAGGAGCAGGTTTTTATTTGTGTGTGTGTGTGTGTGTGTGTGTGTGTGTGTGTGTGTGCCATATATGTACAGGTTCCCATGGAGACCCAAAGAGGGCATAAGATTCCCTGGAGCTGGAGTTACAAGTGGTTGTGAGCCACCTGATGTGGGTGCTGGGAACCAAACTCCAGTCCTCTAGAAGAGCAGGAAGTGCTCTTAACTACTGAGCCATCTCTCCAGCCCCAAGAAGTGTGTTTTTACATATGATTTTCATGTGTTAAAACATGCTGGCTATTCTTTAGGGACTTGTTGCTTAAAATTTGTAGTTCTCCCTGGATGAAATACTTAATTGCTATTTCAGTTCTAATCTCTGTATAGACCCCTAATTTCTCTATTTTTGACCCTCATTCCAATATTCCCTAAATTGAAGTGTTTTTCAAGATTAGAAAGCTGTGGGACAGAAAAGGGGGGGCAGTGGGAACCTCTGCTGGTTTTGTTAATTCATGTGCTATTCAGTAGATTCTGGGTAGTAGTTGAATAATACAGTCATAGAAAGGGCTGTGTAGTGTTTGAGAAACATCTTCGAGGACTCTCTTCTATTCTTGAGAAATAGAGATCCTTCTCATTCTGGTGATGGTTTCTTCATATCAGATACATGCCCCCAGTTTCTACTCTAAACAGCCCCTTCCCAGTCAGAGATCAGAGAGGGAAAATGGATCCGAAATAGGACCTCCCTCAGCTGCGCTGGGCGCTGCTGATAGAGCACTTGCTCCTGCAGCCTAGTAACCCTTTACCATTTCTGGACGCATGCTGTAGTTAACTAAAATAGAAGCAACTCAAGTGTCTCGTCTGCGTGAATTTCACCTTGTCAGCTCGAAAGAAGAAATCTAAAGAAGTAGACTTGTCCCCTATTTAAAAAAAAATTAATTTTAATTAAATTTTATTTTATGTGTATGAGTGTGTTGCCTGCGAATGTATGAATGCACCTGTGTTGTGCGTTGTCCTCAGATCCCCTGAAACTGGAGTTACAAATGGTTGTTAGCCACCATGTGGGTTCTGGGATTCAAACTCAGCTCTTCTACAAGGACAGCCAATGCTCTTAAGCACAGAGCCATTTCTCCAGCGCCCTGCCCACTATTTTTTAAAGTAATTATTTTCAAATTAGATTCCCTAAGATTTTTCTCTGTAAGACAGGTAAGCAGCTCCTGCAAGAAGTTTTCACACAAGGACTTTATAGAGGATCCGTCGGGGGGGGGTCTCTCTTTTACAGCCCAAATGAGAAGTTTCTTTTAGCCCCACATTTGAAAACTCAGTGAAGTAAATGTGACGAGCTGATCCACATTTGCACCCCAAACTCAGCCTAGTGAGGTCCCTTGAACTCTCAGTTTGTCCAAAGACCTGTGTGGTGAGCTTGGTGCATTGACCCAGGATGCTGGAGCATTCACAGAAGCGGAAGGGCCAGCCGGGGCCACATGCAGCATCTTGCCTCTTCCTGGTGCCAAGCACACATCGAGGTGCAGTTGGCTTCACCTGGCTCCTTTCTGAAAGCTTTGCTGAGGGTTCTCATGTGGTGTGTTACTAAGTCAAGAAAGAAATGTACTTCTGCCTGAACACAGTCACAAAACCAGTCTCGGATGAGAAAATGTCTAGGGCAGAAAGAAGTAAGTAGAGGCTGAGGAGATCCTTGAAAAGACCACAAGTTGCGTGGGGAAGAGCGCAGCCTGTCACCCTCCCCTCACAGAGTCCTCTCCCTAGGGCAGCAGAACCAGATGGAAATGTCACCTCGCACTGAGGGTTTGATCCAAGCCGGTCCACACCCTGGCCTGTGCTGTGAAAGCTCCTTGGTAACCACACGCAGGGGTTCCTTCCATTTTTAATTGAATCCTAAGAGGTCTATTTTTTTTTCTAGCAGTGCTAGCTTAAAGTAATTACTAGAATCCCCAACAGGGCTAATCAGAGATTCATAGAAAATAAAGATGGAGGAGAGGTCCTTACCCAATAGGTTTCAGTCACTTTGTTCTTAAGACTGGTAAGATCCAGGGCAGAGGTCACAGCTCCTGACATCCTGAGCTATTAATAGTAGTATTGAAATCGATCCCTAGCCGGTCAGATAAGAGAAACTGATTATACTGCCTGGGTATTTCTCCTTGGAGGGCCAGACACCTCCTGTTTTCACCAGCTATTTATCAAAATCAGATTAGTAAAAGAATAATCAGATCAGAATTGTTTATGCCTGCCTTACTCTCGAATTACAAATGAGTTTCCTGTGCCTACCCTGACCTATGGATGAACCAACCTTTGTAGTCCTTGCACCTTTATTGAACCTGTAATTCCCCAAAGACCACAAGCATTAAGCCTGGCTGTTGATTAAGGTAAGGCAGGTGAGGACAGTTCCAGTGGGGGCCGAGGAGAGGCGGGTGGCAGATCGATGCTGGTGATAAGTCATAAGTCAGTAATGGGTTGTTTTGAGCTCTCCCAAGTAGAAAACAATGGAGCATTTAGTACTTTCTGGAGTTACGTAAGATGGCTCTTTCCAAACAAAGAGTAGTCAGGACACACAGCCAAAGAGTTGCGCACAAGAGGCAGTGTGGTCTGGTGGTTCCAGGGAGAGACGCGGGGCCAGGGTTTCCTGGGTTTAGCCACCAGCCGAGACTCTGACTCAGGGCGAAGCAGAGCCAAGTCTCTGCTTAGGGCAGAGCGCCTGCAAAACCAAGGGAGACAAAACCACAGGGCTGTGCTCTGGGTCTCAAAGGAAAAACACATTCTGGAAATTTGAAAAAAAGTCATCCTGTTAAGTTACAATTTGGGAGTTTTTCAATAAGAATGGAGTGTTTTTCCTGTTCATTGGCTGACATCCTCCTGTGGGCTGGTGTGAAGTCAGGCCAGCGTCTGAGGGTATTCCGTGTGGGATGGAGAGAGAGGCTCTGGGGTGTGCGGAAGTTACTCAATCCTGGTGAGTCGTCAGCAGGACTCAGGGAGCCACACTGGGGAGCAAGCCCTTTCACTGAATTCTCCCTTCTGATTGACTGAACTGCCTTCATAGGAAATGCCCTCTGGACCCCCTGGAGGGATGATCCCTTTCCTTTCGCTTTCTGGAAGTCTCTTCTGGGTTGTAATCAGCAGCCTGTTCAGCTCAGACCAGCCGCAGAGCTGGGGACCTGGAAATGGTCTCCATGTCCCACAGACTCCAGAGCTCTGCCAAACTCCCAGTTAGGCAGAGGAGGCGATGACTGTCTATATGGTTGGGCTGGAAGCACCTGGCCAGGTTTTCATCCTCTGGCATCACGATTCGTTTTTCTGGATCATAAAGGTGTGCTGGTCTTCAGAAAGGGCCTGTTCAGGTGTGGCTCCTGTTTCTGGCTCTGTATTTGTCACCAGCATTCACATCGACAATACCTTGGTAGAATCTCGCAGAGAAAGGAGAGGTTGATTTGCCGTGGTGTTTGTGTGTGTGTGAGTGTGCATGTGTGTCTATATGTAGATGTGTGTGTGTACATGTGTATGTGTGTACATGCATGAGTGTGTACATTTGTGTGTGTGTATATGTGTATGTATGCATACATGTGTGTGAAAAGATGCTGTATCATGAATTCTCGTGGTGAGGCCGGGCAGTCAGCCCCACGCTACCCCTAGGTTTGAACCCATTGAGCAGACAGAGAAAGTTCTTTTAGAGGAGTTAATTTATTCCAGGTCATTTACAAAGGATTCATCCCTGGGGAGAGAGAGAGACACTAAGGTGTTGCGTGGTGGAGACCGCGTTTTAATCATAACCACCCCCCTCCCTGAACATGCACACAAGAATGGCGCCGGCCACTCTCCTTCGCATGCTTCCATGAGTTTCTGCTACACCTCTCCCCTTAAGTCCCTGGTTAGTTGGCTGTCAATCACATTTGGAAGCCCATCCCTCACAGCAGAGAGAGAGAAAACTGCTTATCTATGCAACAGATGTGTATGTGTGTGCATTTGTGTGTGCACACATGTGTGTATGTGAGTATATATGCATGTGTGTGAGTGCATCCATGTGTAGGTGTGCATATGTGTGTGCATGCATGTGCATACACGTGTATGTGTGTGAATGTGCATGTGTGCATGCACATGCATGTGTGTGTGTGTGTATGTGTTCTCTGGAAAAGTGCAAAAGGCTCACGAAAGGAGAGAGGAAAGAGGCTACATGCAGAGGAAGGTCTGGTCATTTCCCCGGAGCACCTGGAGCACTCTGAAGGGTGGTGTAAAGCGTGAACCAAGGTGGCTGTTCGAACTCTAACCCAAGTCAGGCCACATGGAATCTGTTCTGCTGTCATCCCTCATGCAGCCCCCAAATATACTCAAGATGTCACTTCTGGCTTTTCACACAGATTGACTCAGTAATCAAACTCAGTGTCAGAAGCTTCTCTGTGTTAAAATGAAGGAAGTCCCTGACCCTTGTGAAATTACAGCGCATCTTTCTGTCATCTGCTACGATCCAAGCAAAACATTCGGGAAGGACCAGCTCCGGGTGTAGCGGAGAGAACACGCCAAGGGTGAGAGTCGTGAGTTCCACCCCTAGAGAAAGAGCGTGCGTTCATCCACTGAGGAGAGGGACGACTTGAATCACACTTTTCTGCTGGCGGTTTCTCTGAGTTTGACAGCTCGCCCAGCCTTTCACACCACTTCAGGGACCCCAATGGGCAAACGGAATCACATCTAAGAAGAGGTAGAAAACCAGGCAGTGGATTCCATACGACTGTAGTCATCTTCTCTGGTCACAATGCCTTGTCCTTGAGTCAGTCTCTTTGCAATCACACCTGATCAGGCAAAGACAACACTGAATGTTTCTGGGGAGAAAGATCTGGAAGGAAGTTCAGCAGAGAGAATGAGACATCTCACCTAGAGAGCAGCAGTGTGGTTTCCAGGGCCAGGCTCCTGGGGCCGCTCGCCCCTTGTTCTTCAGTCCCTTCTTTGGGTGTTTCCGACCCCATGTCTGGGGCCTCTACCTCGACTTCCAGTAGGCTTCCTGTGGAAAAGGGAAGACCAGCCTGTACTGCACACGAGAGGCTCTGGGCCTTCCACAGCCAGAGGAGAGGTTCTTACCAGGCTCGAGATCTCTGAGATCTTTGCCCTCAGGGTCCTGCTACAGAATCTGCTTTTTCTGAGTAGTGTGCTTACATGTCCCACATTCATTTGCTGAAAGACTCTAATGTCTTTCCCAAACAAAAACAACCACCTTTAAGTTCCCAGGCTTTTCAAGGGATCACTATACATGGGTAAATATTTTCTGGAAAGATATGAAAGAATGAGTTGTCTCAGAATTGTCGTCCCCATATCTTAATTTTACTTTTGCTTAAAATCTGAATTTTTGAGCTGGGCATGGTGACACATGCCTTTAATCCCAGCACTTGGGAAGCAGAGGCAGGCAGATCTCTGAGAGTTCAAGGCCAGCCTGCTTTACACAGTAAGCTCCAGGCCAGCTGGGGCTCTAGGGAGACCCTGTCTCAAAAAGACAAAAAAAAAAAAAAAAAAAAAATTGAATTAAAAAAATACAGTGTAATTCTTATACTTCATAAGGTCTAACTTATAAAATATTTGAATGTGTCAAATGAAAATATATTAATTTATCATCACCTATTAAGATGGATAGACTTATCACGAGAAAATGTAAATTATTCACTGTATAATTTCAATAAATAATTGGCCACGAACTTAGTGATTCATGTAAATGTCTTCATACCCAACTTGGAAATTGAAATTCTTTTTCTTTCTGGAGACAAGGGCTCACTTAGGGAGCTCAGACTGGCCTAGAACATTCCTCAAACTCAAGATCCTCCTGCCCTCAGCCTCCCAAGTGCTGGGATTACAGGTTCGTGAGGCTACACTTGGCTTTCCAGTCCATATTTTCTGATTATGCTCCAAAATAAATATCCTGAATGAGAATCAGTGCTGAGATAAGCCAAAGGTAGCCAAAGGTACTCGACAGCTAGATTTTTAGATCAAAGAAGGATTGTCTATCAGATTGATAATGTCTATATTGGATTGACAATGTACAAAAGTTCAATAAAGATTGGTTTTCACAGGACTAGGGAAATGGCTTAGTAGCTAAAGTGCTTGCTGCACAAGCGTGAGGACCTGAGTTTGGATTCCTAGCACCCATGTAAAAGCAGGTGCAGTATACACACCTATAACCCCCAACACTGGCAACAGGAAGGAGGAGGCAGAGATGGGCAAATGACACGGGCTCACTGGCCAGCCAGTCTAGCAGAAACTGTGAGCTCCAGGTTTAGGGAGAGACCTCTGCACACATGAATACATCTCACACAAAGACACACACCAGTACATATAAATAAGTAAATAAATATGTGTTTAAAAATATTTGGGGGTTAAGCCAGGCCCAGGTGAAGGCACAATTCCAAAGGCTGAAGTAAGCTGATAGGAAGTTCAAGGCCAGCCTGAGCTACACAGTGAGTTCAAGGCTAGCCTGGGCAATTAAATGTCCCTATCTCTATCACAGCAACAAACAAACAAAAATAAACAAATCGGAGTTAAACATGTTTCTGTCATATTACCTCAGAAGTTAGACGAGAAACAGAAATGTCTCATGCTGGAAGAACTGTAAAATCTATACACCGAAACCAACGTGCAAGGATCCAGGCCATTCCTAAGTCTGTGTACTCTGTGTCTGACACTGTGAGCTCGTGTCACTGTGTTAGCGGCAGAACTTCTGTCTGGGGCCTGTTTGAAACCAAGTCTAGTTTACTGGGAGGGTGACAGCAGTCACTTCTGTATCCACGCCAGCGAGACATCACAGGTGGTGTCAAGCAATTATAAGAGGAAAACAGCATACATCAAGGCCCCTCTGTCAGTTAGTCTTTCTGCCAACTGCTATTCCATTAAACTTCCCCATGATGCTGTGAAGCATCTACACTCTTCTCTATTTTACATAGGAAGAAAGTAAAAACTGCCCAGCTTGGCCAACGTCACAGTCAAACGGCAGTCAGCTTGTAACCCTGGGCTCTTACTGCGGAAGAAGAAAACCCAGATTAGAACTGGAGTGAGTCCTTATTTGTCTGTTGCTGTTGGGAGTTTACAAGCTTTCCTGACAACAAGAGACTGCACTTGCAGGATAACGAATGCTTTATTACCTCAGAGTTGGCAAGAGGAGGTCCTTGTGTCCTGATCTGAAGAGACCAAGAGACCGTCGCATGTATGTGTGTATGTGTTATTGTGGACTGCGATTAGCTGTGTATCCCCACTCTTTAGTCCCGGCTTTATTTGACATTGATTGGCAGAAATTAAGACTCAGCGTTCCAAGTACTTCTCCAAAGATTTTCTCTAGCTCGTACTCTGCCTGGGACCAATTATAACCTTGACTTCTACCGTGACACGGAATGCACAAGAGTCATCCCTGGGGAAAAGGAGTCCAACTGACACTGGTTCTTACCTGTTCCCAAGTCAGTTTTTCTCCTTTTCTTTGCAGTCTATTTTATTAAGTCTATTTATCTTAATTCTTTAAGATAGTGAAGTGATGGATTTCATTATGTAGTTTTCATCTATCTATTTTGTTCTTACTCACGCCCCTTCCTACCACAACCATCCTTTTGTCCCTGGCCTCTCTGTCCCCATCCTCTTCGTCCCCGGCCTCTCCGTCCCCGGCCTCTCTTTTGCTGCTCCTGTCTTTCCCCCACAGCCTCTCTTTCCGTCTGTCACATTATTTTCTCGCCCTCCATCTCCCCACCACTTTCGTTCTTATTGCTCTTCCTCCCACGGTCCTCTTTCATCTTTCCAGTTTCATGATCTACACACACACATACATGTATCAACCTTAACTCTAGGTTCCACATATGAGAGAAAGCATTGTATTTGTGGCTCTGATTCTGGCTTCTTTCACTTAATGTCATGATCTCCAGTTCGTAGCAGGCTTTTGAAATAAACACTAACCTGTCAGATTTTACATACACCAGTTCATGTGGCCATAGATCACTTCAAAGATAGATTTATTTTTATTTTATGTGTATGAGTGTTTGCCTGTATGTATGTATGTGCACCATATGCGTGCGTGGTATCCACATAGGCCAGAAAAAGCTGTCAGATGCCCTGGAACTGGAGTTACTACTGCGGGCTGCCACATTGATGCTGAGAATCCTCTGCAAGAGCAGCAAGTCCTCTTAAGTGCTGAACCATCTTTCCGGTCCCTATAGTCACTTTGAAGCATACTCCAACACCACATCTTCAGAGATTATGGAAAGTTTATTAATAAAGAAAAATAGACATTACACAGCTCCCCTTAAAAAGCAACCACCTCAAATGTATAGAAACACTTCATCTTCCACTCCTATTTGATCAAGATCCAGAGATAGAACCTACAACACAAATCAATAACTTTGAAAGGGATGATGATTATTTGAGATAGCAAAAGACTAGAATATTAAAAGAAACGAATCAAGGTATTCATTCTAATGGCTAACCCACTAAGCCTGCACCATGAGCTAGCACGTGTGGCCAGCAGATATTCTGAACTTACAACATACATTTAAAAACACAGTAAGAGGTTTTGTGAGTAGAGTCAAACCTGACAGCATATTCATAGAATGTATGACCACGTAGCAACAGTTCAGAGAAAATCCCTATAAAACATCCAGGTACATTTCATGTCCGCAAATGACTGATTCCGTAGGGCAACTTTTAAGATCGTTTCTGATTGTCTTCCAGTAACCATTCCAGTTGCCCCCTCCCTCTGAATATCCCCTGGACTGCCTTTACTACAATTTCATAAACATATTCTATATACTACATAGAAGAAGGACAGCACAAGATTATTAAAAGATCATCAAGTCTTGGACACAAGCAGAAAACATATATTGAAAGGAATCTCAATGCCAGAACACACTAGAAGGCCCTCAAAAGAAAATATCTCAGCTCTCAGTCCAAAGAGGAGAAAAATCGTGTGGGCTGTTACTTGACTAGAGTTTCTGGGCTTTGGAGTAGCTATGTTTCAGGCATGGCTCCAAGGTGCTGCCTACACCAATTTGGATGGAGCGTGGGAGGCACAGATGACGGTCACGTGAAGGCGCAGAACCTGTTGAGTGGGCTTGGTCACAGTCTGTACATTCAGCCTGCGTATTCCACTTATTTCAAGTACTGCCAAGTCCCGGCTGTTTCTCCTTTCCAAAGTCTTGATTCACTTAATTCTCCTGAAGGAGTTGGGGAGGAGGATTTTGTAAACCTTACTGCTCCGTGGTTGCGAAGACACAGTCACCATCCTGGCGCCTCGTCAGATTTTTAGTGTAACATTTTGCGAAGTGCGAAGCTGTCTGTCTGTTCTTTTTCTGTTGTCCTTACTGCAACTTCAATATTTGCAAAACATAACATCAAAATACTTCAAATCCAGCCCAAAGCAGTTTTTCACTCCTGCACCATAACTCTTACATGTATTGATACACAGTGAGCTGGTGGCAGAGGGCGCCTGTCTCTCATTTTACTGTTCTGTTCATTTGCAGTGCTTTTTCTCTTTGGGGATTTAAGAATAACTTGATCACATAACAGTAAAATCCCCATGAAATAAAGACATTATAAGCTTAGTACCATGCCAGTTCTTGTGTGCTTCTGTTATTTAGGAAAAAAGGCTACAGGATGAAGTTATTCTATCCTTTAAAATACCCTGTGAATCATTTGTAAAGCAGAGAGCACCCTAAGCATGTGGAAAATCTTCATTGTCTCATACAGAAATCTGCGGAGTTTCCTAGAAAACGTAAAAGGTGTTCAGGGTGTGCTTCGGAGGCACCCGGTGCACAGCGGCTACCGCTGCACAAGCTCGCTTCTGAGGGTCAGCCCTCGCATGTGGAGTCTCAACCATTTTCTTCTTTCTGTGGAAAAGTACCACAAGTTGTTGTGAATTTGGTTATTCTTTGTGTGTGTATGTGTATGTATGTTCATGCATGCACATCTGCATGTGTGTGGGTGCATGCGCATGTGTGTATGCATTCACGTGGAGGCCAGAGGTCAACCTCTTGCCCCTCGGGAGCCATTCACTCTAGTTTTTCTTTTTTTGCTTTTTTGTTTGTTTAAGACAGAGTCTCCCTGTAGCCCCAGCTGGCCTGGAGCTCACTATGTAGACCAGGCTGGCTTCTTTTCACAGAGGTCTGCCTGCCTCTGCCTTCTCGTTGCTGGGTTAAAGGTGAGCTGAGCCACCATCCCTGGCTCGGTTTTCCTTTTAGGGGTGGGCTCCCTCACCAGGACCTGGGGTTCACTGAGGAGGTTAAATCTGGCTTCCCAGAAGCCCCAGGAATCTGCCTATGTTCATCTCCTCCTCAGTGCTGGGATTACAAACATGTCACCACACCTGGTTTTCTTATGTGGGCTCTGGAGATTGAGCCCACGCTTGCCTGGCAAGCTACCTGTCCATTCCAGAGGGGGCTAGTCTCGACAATCACAAAGGGGCTTTCAGGTTATCAAGGGGTCTGGGATTAGGTCCGTGCAGTTTTTGTTTATGATGGGTCTTACTGTGGAATTTTACCCACTGCACTCCCTTATGGCTCTCTTGACCTGAGCTAACAGGCAGGAAGGCCAGATTTAAAGCAAGTCAGAACACAGAAGGTTTTAACATCTGTTAGTCGGGTGTTTTATCTGGAGGACATAACAGACAGTTATAATCCAGCTTACTGTCCAAACATTTTCCTTTTAATTTGGTATCTGTATCATGAAGAAACAGCACCATCATCAGCTTTGATGGGATTCTCATGCAACCTCAGAGGCAACGAAAGTGTGCTTTCCTTCAGGTAGAATTTTGTGATTAGGAAAGTGTATCATCAGGCAACTCGGACAGCACACCAGGTTGAACAGTTGTCTTGACCTTCTGCTTTGAAGAATACCTACTAAGAAAGAAATTCCATTTTGAGCTCCTTCCTTAAAACATTGATATTGAATTCAGTAATAAGAGTAAATGCAAAAATCCATCACACCAAAATACTTGTGTCTTAAATCCTATTTGATTACAGATAAAGCAAAACTAAACAGTCCCCTCTAAGTTCATAGCCATATTGTTCAAATAAGGACTCCAAGACATTCTGAGTCTCTAGGTCAGCTGTGTATACACATCAGTAACAAGATGGCACATCAAGTCCAAGTGTGACAGAATTCACCTGCAGATCTCTGGCCCCTGACAGGTGCTTTGTTGTCAAGAAAGATCCTTTTCAACAGTCTACAAACGTGCTTCTTGTATAAGCATTTCTTCTCACAAATGCTCTTGTTCTTCCTTTTGAAAGTGTTTTTAAACTGAGTATTAATTTTTTTTAATGTTTAAGGCTTGGCTTCTAGGAACATGGATCTTTGTGATCGTGATCGTAATTTTTCTTAACACCAACAACAGTGTCTAAGTACAACCATAACTCATTAAGTAGACTTCTGAGCATAATTAGAGTGAACAATTAGCTGGAAATTAGTCTTAATGATTTGTTTTAGATGATATAATAGAAGCATAATGTGATTATTTTTAAACCTTCTACATCGTTAGGAATTCAAACGGTACCACCTTTCAATTAGGCGGAGCAGAAGATTGGCGCTGGCCCATCGGGGAGCCAATCCGAGGCAGATGGAGGGCTGCACCCAGCCCAGGTGTTTGGATTTCTCAGCCTTTAGTTTCTACTATGGTGTTTAAAGCTACTTCATGCCTTGAAGCCGTCTCTACTGGGGAAAATAAATGGAAGCATTCAACACAAAAAGATCCAGCTTTTTCTGCAACCTCCACTTTCTCCAAGGACCATGGTGAGTGATGGAAGGGACTGGAAGAGTCCACAGAGTCTAGGAAGAGGAGCCACAGAGCCAGTTCATACCACCACACAGGACTGACGGGAAAGAAGGCTGGATGTATCATGGGTAAAGTGAATTAGAAATGAGCTCCAGGCTGTAGTGACAGACCTACATCATTCTTTATGTTTGATGTCCTTTTTACTTTTAATGTTCCCTGAATCCATCTTAATTAATTAATTTATGGTTTTTCTTTTGAGGCAAGCTCTTTCTGTGTAGCTTCAGCTGGCCTAGAACTTGCTATGTAGACCATCCCAGGCTGGCCTTGATCTCACAGTGATTTTCCTGTTTCTGCTTCCCAAATGTTGGGATTAAAGGTGGGCACCACTAAAACCAGCCCTCTACGAAAATTTTTAAAATATATTTATTTAAATTAGGGGTATGTGTGGGCATTTGATTCCTCTGGAGCTGGAGTTACAGGAGGTTGTGAGCCAGCCAATGTGGGTGCTGGAACTTAGGTCTTCAATAAGAGTAAGTATGTGCTCTTAATTAATCGCTGAGTTCTCTATCCAGTCCCATCCTCCCAAGAATTAAAAAATAGAATAAAACAGAGACCCAAAGAAATGCTCTTTTCTTTTCTGAATACAAATATTCATTTAGAAAATGAATAAGCATTTGTTGTCAAAAGTTTGCCTTTTTTAAAAAAAATGTGTTTTTCACCTCAGCTGGTCAGTGCGCTGTTTTGTCTCCCACTCTGAGCAAGGCTGTTAGACCCTTTGCTGCGGACCTTCGGAAGTCGTTAGGGAGCGCAGCCTGACACCCACATAAAAGACCTGGTACCTGTGTTTCCACATCACAAAGCAGGCCAGCAAGCACACAAGGCCACAGACCAAGTTTAGCACCATCTGGATGATTAAGAACAGTTTGAATGTCCCAGTGACGCTGGTGCAGTCGGTCACATCCCGGTAAACAAAGGTCCTGCTGAGCGGCTCCGAGGAGGGCAGTTTGCATTGGCAAGAGTCAGGCGAGGTCTCGCAGGTAAACTGTGCGAGCAGTGAATAGTGGTGAGCGGCGAAAGCCACGGCCAGCACGCAGACCGTCAGGCCGACGGCACTCAGCAGGAAATAGGACAGCTGTAAGGCAGACAAAAACCTTCCTGTTACAGAGAAATGGCCAGCTGCAGAGCTAATTAATGAACATGGCTTTCTCCTCTGACGGAAGGGCCATCGCTTCCCAAAACATAGTGCCCAAGACAAGATATCACTTCATATATATTGACTGCCTAAGTGATGAATTGGCCAGTGGATTTGGGGGACAGGGTCTTATGTAGCCCAGGCTGACTTCAAACTTCAAGGTTGACCTTGAATTCCTGATCCTCCCGCTCTACCGCTCAAGTGCTGGGATTATAGGTGTGTACAACCACACCGGGCTTCATGTTTATTAGTGAACAACCCCTTAAACTGCTGGCCAATCAGACACTGTCCCCTTTCATGGACTGGACAGACCACTTGATTGTGGGATACTTATATGTAGCTGTAGCTGTAACAAGTGGCTAAATGAACCTCAAACAAGGTGTCTATCCTGGACAATACATTATGCTTTTTGAGGAGGAGTGAGAACACAGTGTTCTGTAGCCCCAGCTGGCATGGAACTCACTATGTAGACCAGGCTGGCCTTGAACCCACAGAGATCCACCTGCCTCTGCCTCTTGAGTGCTGGGATCAAAGGCGTGAGCCATCAGGCCTGGCTTATGTTTATTATTTAATTAAGAACTGCACATCAGAAATGGAAGCAAGACTTGAAAGTAAAGGGCAAGTTTCCATAAAGTGAGCACTTTCTTAAAAGATCAGCTGTGGTTCAGCTGACAGTGGAGTTCACAAAGTTGACTGCTCAGTGCAGTCAAGAGCCTTGAGCAAGAGGTTTCTGGGAGAAAAAACAAGTGATGGCCTTGAAAGGTAAGTGACTCAGTCTACATGCTAGCTCTGGAACTAGAAACAGCTGGTTACATTTCTGACTCTGCTGAGAAGGAACTGTGGGATGTCTATAGAATTCAGATTTAGCTTACTTGACATAAGGAATATTGTGACCCAAAATCATGGGTCATTATTAAACTTGTTGTCTAGTACAAGAAATGTCTATGTGATTGGATTCACAACTGTTGAGATAAAGATCAATTCCACAGACCCGGGGACTAGTGCCCACAGTTTGTAGGGCAAAATTTACGTTACCCTATAACCCAATGTCGTTCCTTATAAGGAGCAATCCTGGCGAGCGGCCGAGGCAGGCCTTTGCAATCCTGATCCTCCTTGCCTCCACCTCTGAAATTTCAAGGGCATTCTGCCACACCCTGCTGAAGCATCTTGTATCTTAGAAACATAACAAAGATAGTTTGTATTTGACATGTTTAGTGTTCCTTGGAGGGAATGAGCCAGATAAATGCAAAGTGGAAGCATTATATATATAATTTAGGAAGGAATTACTTAATTTATGATATTGAAAGCATGCTTTGGTCCTGTCCCCAGAACACTCAGTGACTGTATTTTATGCAAAAAATGGAATGTTTAGACTAAAATA
Organism: Eospalax fontanierii; assembly: GCA_035773235.1. NCBI lineage: Eukaryota > Metazoa > Chordata > Mammalia > Rodentia > Spalacidae > Eospalax > Eospalax fontanierii. The sequence goes on from CM069551.1 coordinate 15,955,268, forward strand.
TGGGCTTATTGTGTGAGGTGAATGGGACAGAATATTTAAAATATTCTGATTGTTCTGAAATAGTCAGGCTTGGTGATTGAATTTAAACTGTTGGTGCTGAGAGCCAGTTTGGGCCAGCTACATATGTGTGTGCATGCATGCATGCATGTGTATGTGTGCATGTGTGTTTGTGTGTATGTGTGTAGGTATGTGTGTATGTGTGTAGGTATGCATGTGTACGTGTGTATGTGGGTATATGTGAGTGCTTGTGCATATGTGTGCATATGTGTTTGTGTGTCTTGTATGTGTGTGTGTGTGTGTATTCATACTTCCAGCGCAGCAGACAGCTAGAAACTATTTGTTCTGGGAATCTCAGGACATCATGAATACCAGTAGGAAGGACCCACATTAAGATCATCATTTTGCTCTGGATAGTGATCTGCTCAGGATGGCCCCAAATGCAATCTCCTCTACACTTTTTTTTTGCCACTAACTAATACGTCTTGTAACAACTGTGTTCCTAGGCTCCTATCCTCAACATCTTCTGCCATGTGCACACATGTGTTCAAACACATATGTGTGTATATATATACCCTTAAACAGCAGCTATCTGTAAAGCACACTTGAGGGGAGTCCATTTATTGATAATGAGAATTTATTTTTAAAGAATAAGGCTGTAGCTGAGTATGGTGGTGCATACATTTAACCCTAGTCCTGTGGGACAGAGGCAGGTGGATTTCTGTGAGTTCAAGGTCAGTCAGTTCTACATAAGTTCCAGGACAACTAGGGCTACAGAGTGAAACCCTGTCTCAAAAATAAACAAATCAATCAATCAATCAATCAATCAATCAGTCGGACTCATGAGTGGCACAGCAGATAAAGGTGCCTGCCTTCAAGCCTGATTACTTAAGTTCACTCTTCAGATTCACATGGTTGAAAGCGAGAATGGACTTCCACAAGATATTCTCCAACCTCCACACATACACATACATGCATGCAACACAAGTTAAATGAATAATTTTAAATTTAAAAAATATTTTATTTTTATTTTATATGTATAAGTGTATTGTCTACGTGTATATAAGTGTACCCTTGTCATGCAGTGGCCATGCAAGTCAAAAGAGGGTGTCAGATTCCCTGAACTGGAGTTGTAGGATTGTTGTAGGCCGCCATGTGGCTGCTGGGACTCGAACCCCTGATCTCTGCAAGAGCAGCCAGTGCTCTTAAACACTGAGTCAACTCTCTAACCCTTAAAATTTGTTTTAGAGAATATTTTTTTGCGTCAGATATTAAAAGATTTTCCCAGGACAGTTTAACAAGTGCTGAGCATGGGGCCGGGCTGCCTGAGTGCGGCCTGATTCCTGCTTTCTGGTCGGGCCGGGGGAGGTCCTTGAAACGTTAACCAGTGTTTCTTTCCATAAATCTGGAGTGATGACTTCATAGGGTCGTTAGCAGGATCAAGAATTGCCATCCACAGAGGCCTGGTACACGGGCTCTGGTTGGTTTTTGCGAGTTAACTCAGCCTAGGAGAGAGCATCCTGGGAATCTTTGAGAACGAACTCTACCGTCTGTCTTATTTTCTCTCCCGTGGGAGGAATGACCGACTCGGGTTGTAGATGGGATGCGAACACTGACAGACACAGTGACTGCTCGATTTTAATCCCTGCTAGTCAGCACATCAAAGACAGAGAAAGGGAAGTGGCTGCTCTCAGCCCCTTGACATCTAGTTGACTTGAGCACACGTCTCAGGCTAGTCACGCAGTCAGGAAGACTTCCTGTGCCTCCTAGGTCACAGCTACACACAAGATCCCAAAACGTCTGGCCATATCTGCTACACCACGGCACCCTCCCTTTGTGATTTTAAAGTTACCCAACAGCAACAAGCTCGTGTGTTAGAATCATAATTTTAAATCAAGTGTCTTGTTTTGCCTTCACAGCAGGAATAAACTATCAATGAAGGCGTGTGCGGCGGCCTCGGGGATCTCAGCTCGGGGGCCAGAGCTCGCAGGAGTGTAGGCAGAGCTTCCACACGCTCATCCAACCTGGCCACTTGTACCTGGCCCTGCTCTAATTGGAGCCCGGCCGTGGCCTTCCCAGTCGAGGCTCTGGGAGGAGGGGGTTCTGCTTGGGTTTAACGATCTCCCCCAGTGCACCTAATGGTAAGGCACTTGTGTTGCTAGCAAGCTCCTGGGGACGTGCTTACACGACCCTGACACATTTAACCAATGTAGGAGAAAGCAGCATCACTGCAAGTGGCACACCCACAGCCAGCAAGCAGCCAGGCTGAGGCAGAGGCGGGGAGAAAGCCGCGAAGCGCAGGTAGTCCCTAAGCCCTGGCCTAAAGCAGACTGTGTGCCCACGCACATGTCTGTCCCTGTGTGTCCGTATACCTGTGTGCAGGCCTTGGGTGTGTGCATGTGTGTGTATGTGTGAGTGCCTCTCTGTGCATATGCCTGTGTGCCTATGTGTGTGTGTGTAAGCTTCTCTGTGAATGCTTTGTATGTATGCCTCTGTTTGTGTGTATATGCCTCTGTGTGTGTGTGTGTTTGTGTATATATATATATATATATATATATATATATGGTGTGCAAAACAATCATGTGTGTATATCTCTGTGTGTATATGCCTGTGTGTGCCTGTGTCTATGTGTACATATATATTATATATTCAGTGTGCAAGACAAGTATGGTATGTGTGTGTCTCTATGTGTGTATATAGCTATGTGTGTCTGTGTGTATAGTCTACAAGACCATCCTCATGCGTGTCTCTCTGTGTGTGTATGCCTTGTATGTGTGAATGTGTCTGTAAGCCTGTATGTGTATACAGTCGGCAAGACAACCATCACGTGTAGTGTGTGTGTGTGTGTGTGTCTCTGACTGTGTGTGTGTGCCGTGTGCATCCTCTGTGTATGTCTCCGTGTGTGTGCCGTGTGCATCCTCTGTGTATGTCTCCGTGTGTGTGCCGTGTGAGCGTAGGCAAGACTATCCTCATAGACTGATGCCTTGTCCAGGCCATCTGGGTGCTTAGTAAGAGAAAGCAAATTCTCATACGAAGCCTAGGCCAGCGTGCCTAATGAGAGGTGCCAAAGCACAGCTGTGTGAGTGACTAGCCTGGGAAGGCCCATTTCATTCATCCTGAGATGCGGCGGGGGCACAGGGACAGCAGCTGTGCCATACCGGGGCTCCGCTGAACCCTTCTTTGGACTGAAGACCCTGTGGAGAGCCTCTTAGCCAGCAGGAGCCTCACTAGGGTCACCTTGAGGGGAAGAGAAGGTGTCTCTTGGTCCAGTGTGTCATGGGGGAAGGAGCCGATGAGGTCTTCCTGGGGGAGTCAGAGCCAGACACTGGAAGTCACTTTTGTCTCCCTTCCCCACCTTACAACTGTTTTTAAGGTGCAGGCTGAGAGCCTGAGTGGGGGCTCTCTGAAAGCGAGGCTTTGCCTCTGCGGTCTTCTGAGACATGGAGTGTGAGCACTTCGCCCAAATGCATGGAGATCTAAGCTGGGGTGCTTTTCCACACTCCGTCAATCTCCTGCAATTTAGCAAGTACTTCCTGCCATGTTTTTGGCTTTCTTTTTCCTCTCATCACCAAGCTTTGTCATCTAGTCAACCTCAGAAAGGAAGAAAGAAAGAAAAAGACAAGAGAGAGAGAAGAGCACAGACTCATGTCTGTTCTCTCTGGCTTTCATTTCAAAGTCCTTGGACCAAAAAACTGCATTTCCCAAATGGTTGGTGCCCACTTCTTAGCAATTAAAAATAGCATTAATCTATCAATTAGAAAAGTTGTATCTACCCGTGGGAAAATATTTGAAACCTATAGAAAACACTGCAAACTCATGCTATAACTCCACGACTCTTATCTTTTTTTTTCTATGTGATCAAACCTTTCAGTCTTCTGTGGAATCATGCCATACGTTTAGCATAGCAAGCTTTTGATTACTGTTTGTTCAGTTTATGCTTGTTTGTTTGTTCTGAAACAGTCTCCAGGTTGGCCTGAAACTTGTGGAGATTCTTCTGTCTCAGTTTTCTGATTGTCAACATTACAGATATGAGCCACCACACATGGCTTGTGACCAGCTATTTTTTAAAAATGAATATAATCTGAACTTTTTTATTCCATTAACTTATTTTCTACATCATGATTTATTAAACTGTGTGAGCATGTTTTTTATACCTGACAAAAATTCAAAGAAATGAAAGACACACACACTTGCCAAGCCATGCATAACCTAGTCATTTCCCACAGACTCTTGGCAAGGCCCGCTGGATGCACCCAATGTACCTTTTCTGTCTCACTGCTCCCACCTACAAGGGGAAATAGGCTTAGATTGTTTCACTCTTCAAATATTCCAAATAACCCCAAGATATGAAAGTGTGTATGGAGAGACACCCCTCTCAGGCCAAGTGTTTTGTTAAACTGATATTCCTTTTATGGGCATTAAAGGGCACACTTCATATACTTCAGGCCCATCCAGCTCATGGAAATTAAGACTTACAAAGGGCTAGCATTACCATGGGGTCTGGACGAATGCCCTCCTAAAACATTTTTTGGCCTGCCTGAAAATTCAATTTCTAGCCTGATCAGATATGCAGCGCCTTGAAAAGCACTCTTATTTTGTACTTCTTTCTTTCTATGCAATGAGTTTTTTAAAAAAAGAAACAACTTACTTTCATGGCAAACTGGATACATGTTCTCTCATCAACTTGATAGGAGACACAAAGGATGAACAGTCCAAGGTAGGCTACCACGCAGACCTGCAGTGGAGAACACAATGTGAGCTCGTTACTGGGGCACATCGGGACTCCAGTGACACCGAGCTCAGTGCCTTTTACAACTAGTAGCACCTCTGTGAACAAGACTTCCAGTTCATTTTACTTACGCGCTGAGAGTTTTTCTCAACTTGTAGAACACAGATTTAAAGGTTTATTTTTATTATTTTTAATTGTGTATGTGCACCTTGAATATGGGTGCCTGAAGAAGCCAGAAGAGGGGGGTCAGATCCCCTACAGCTGGAGTTACAGGTGCTTTATGAGCTGCCCAACATCAGGTCCTTTGCAATAATAGTACACACTCTTAACTCCTGAGCCATCTCCCCATGGAACACAGTTTTAAGACAGTAAAGTCAATTTATTTCAATCTACTCAGTATTTAATATATCCTTTTTTTTTTTTTGCAGGTGGTATGCAAGATTCTTCAGAGCATAAATAATGATAAATAAAATGTAATCTATTTAGATTAGTGCATGTCCAGAACAGACCAGGGCATTATATGCCACATGCCATTTGGAGAAGAAGAAAAGACAAAATTAAATCAAACTTAGAGATATAGGTTTCACTCAAGAAGTGTATTTGAAATAACGGTTGCGAGCAGGGCACTGGTGCTCTCCTCAGGGATTCCCATGTTCTTGCTCCTGTCCTCACAAAATCCCACAAAGCAAGTGCTGTTTGTAGGCGGAGAAGCACCAAGCCAGGGGAGCAGGGGCCCGGTGCACAGCAGGCAGCCTGGCTGGCTGGGGGCATCTGCAGGAACCACAGCCCAGAGGTGAGATAGCACAGAGCACGTTCAAAGAACATCCAGCCCCATGATGGGCTAAACAAAACAGACAGCATAAGAGACAGGACGAAGACCTAAGACAGGGCGATGAGGAAGCACCTGGGCTCTGGAGCAGGGCCTGACTTCAGGACACGCTTCAGGAAAGCGAGCAGTGACGTTTGGTGAGTTTGGAAGGAGAATCAAGATGTAAGTCTACAAATCTGGACCAGATTAATATACTCAGAAGCTGGGTGTGGTGGCTCATGCCTAGAATCCCAGCACTGGAGGATCACTGTAAATTCCAGATCAACCTCCTGGCTACCGCATGACTGATGGAGGGAACTGTGAGAGGTAGAGACAGAAAGCAACCTTCAAGGCCGGTGGCCACAAGGCCTTGGATGGCCGATGGTTCACCTCGCTGAAAGAGGTCTGGCCAGAGAGCGGGTCATCCTGCTGGCCAGAGAGCGGGTCATCCTGCTTGTCTGCCAAACTGCTATTCACTCCAGTACCCGGGATTTAAAAACCTGCTGTACAGTGTCTGATCGTGGCCTATCTGTTCACCTTCAACTCTGGAAAGATTCAAATGCCCGTGGCATTCTTCCCTTTCACAGAGAAGCACACATCACAGAGACGCCCACCTCAGTGTTTACGCTGCAGTCACAGCAAGTACGGAACCACCTGCGCGTCTGTCAACAGAACAGAGGAAGAGTGGACGAGTGCATAATGGGTTTTCAGCCACAGAGACGGACAGAAGTCACCCATTGTCAAGGACGCTGCTAGAGATAATTTTACTAAGAATCAAGTCTCAGAAAGACAAATACATTTTCTCTCATTTGGGGTTCTTAGATTTTTATGTAGATATAATCATGTATGTATGGGGCTGAAAAGATAGCTCAGCAGTTCAGAGCAGGGCGGCTCTTACAGAGGACTGGGTTCGATTCCCAGCACCCACATGACAGCTAACAACCATCTGTAAGTCCAGTTCCAGGGGATCTGATGCCCTCTTCTGACCTCCATAGGCACTGCACGGCACGGGTGTACTTACATTCAGTTATTCACATGAAATAAAAATAATACTTAAAAAATCATCTCTGTGTGATCATCTATGTATGATATGAAAGTATAAGTAGAATTTTCTAGGGGTTTGAAAGGGACTAATGGGGGAACAGAGGGAAATCAGAGGTCAGGAGGGTGTACGGGATAACGTGAAAATGTCCTTATGAAACCCAGCACCATGTATAATGAACACAAACCAACTTCAATAGCATTGTAAGAAAATAGCCTTAAGCCAGGTGTGGTGGCACACGCCTTTACCCAGCACTCAGGAGGCAGAGACAGGTGGATCTCCATGAGATCAAAGCCAGCCTGCTCTACACAGCAAGTTCCAGGCCAGCTGTGGCTATAGGGAGAGACCTTGTCTGAAAACACACACACACACACACACACACACACACACACACACACAAAATCCTTTTAAAAACGTAGATGAGCTTCAAATTAAAAGATAGAAAACAGAACTGTTTTTTGTTTTTTCTCAAATACACATACACAGACATTACAAGGGTGGCTGGATGTCATCTAGTAAGCCCTCCACACTGGGTTCAGTGATGACAATCCCTTCCTTTCCGGCTCACTTCAAACAGATGGTTCCTCTTAGGGCTGTGGAGCTGGTGACTTACAAAGCAGCCAGGGCATTCTATTCTCTACTCAGCAATGCACTCAGGAGGCTGTCTGTGCCCTCATCTGTCTCCAAGAGAAGAGTTCTTCATGTTTCTCCTGGTCCATGAGGCCAAAGATCAAGCTTTGTTAAAGTCCCGGCGGTTTCTGGGTTTTCTGACGTTAGGACAGGGCCCGTGGTTTAACAGCACCAATAATGTTTCCTGCAGAGACAACAGCACTAATATAACAGCACCCTGGTCTGCAGTGATGTCGACCCAGGGAGGCAGGTGTTCACACAGGGCTGGCAGGTGCTGACAGATGAGCGAGCCATCTAGCCAAAACGTGGCTGATGTTTCAGGGATGAAGACCTTTTAGAATCATTTTTATTATCATACTAATTTCATGCAGTAATCAGCTTCATTATGAAATTTTCACATATGTGTATAATACACTTTGACCACACTCACCACAACCTTTTTTTCCCTTTCTTTACATAAACAACCTCCTTTCTACTTTTGTCTTTAAGTAGGTTAAAAAAAATACCAAGAAGGGGCTGGAGGAATGACTCAGAGGTGAGGAATGCTTGCTGTTCCTCCAGACTATCTGAGTTTGGTTCCCAGCACCCACATCAGGTGACACAACCACGTGTAACTCCAGCTCCAGAGGATCAGTAATTGGGCCTCCAGCTTCTGTGGCTACCGGAATACTTGCAATATACACTCACACAGACACATAAGTGAAAATAACAGCAAATCTTTAAAAAATACCAGCGAGGTGCGAGTTGGATAATGTCTATAGCGATTCACCGAGCCTCCTCACATGAAGAATCTGCAGAACTGAAACAAAAATCTCATTTTTTTGAGATAGGGTCTCCCTGCAGCCAGTCTGGAACTTACTATATAAACCAGACTGGTCTTGATCTCATTGTCTCTGCTTCCTGAGTGTTGAATTAAAGTCAGGTGCCACCATGCCCTTCTAAAATCTCATTTTTGACAGAAGGTTCTAGCCGAGCTTCCATTCTGAAGCAATGCCTGGGTTCCTCCTCAGCTTCTCTCAGAAGATGCACAGAGTCAAGATTTCTCCCACATAACTGCCTTTGTCCCTGGAGGCTGCTGGGCAGAAGTCTTGACATTTCTTTATCTTTATGAAAGATGCACACATTCTAATTATCAGGATGAACTGACTGGTGTCTTTTAAAAACTCAGATTCAGTTCCTCTGCATGAACAAAATGTCCCCTTTCAACAGCAGCTACGTTTGGTCATCTTCATCAGGCCTGGCTTCCAGCAAGATGTTACACTCCAATGCCCAGTCACGCTCAAGAGCTTGTCACTTACTCAGTCAATGGAACGTTACTGAGGACGTGCTGCTCTAGAACTCGGAACTGAGAGGTGAAAACATTAGTCCTTCACTCTAAGGCTGACCCAGCCTCCCAGAATCTCTTATATCAGCAGAAAAAAAAAAGAAGGGGGAAGCTCCCTGGAGATTAGATGGAAGAGGTCATAGATGGTGTGACTGACCAGATGGAGCCTGGGAAGCTCCCTGGAGATAAGGTGGAAGAAGACATGCTTGTCATCTGTCTACAGGAGGCAAATGAAGTTGTAGGAAACACTGGTTCAACCAGAGAAAGTCTCGTGAACATGGACGTCCACAAGATTACCCCACTGATGAACCTTGAAGCCTTGAACAGAAAGCACTTCAGCTACACCTCCTACAACTTCAGGACACCACACCCTAGTAACACTTGAGCTAGTTCAACATACTTGAATATGTTCGTCTGTACAGGCTTTCTCACCTGCAGTTTTGTATGATCTAACAATGTTTTGTTTTTTTAATCTGAGTGTGTACATGTGGTGTGTGTAGGCATGTTCTAGAAGAGTTGTGTTTATTGAATACTTCGAGCTGATGGCTTTATGACCATGAGGAAAAATCTAGATTGCTCATGCCAGACTAAACTTCCACTTCCTGAGCTGACAGGATGTGGACACGCCGGAAAGACACGGTGTTCTGGCTTTTCAGGCAAGGAAGGGGGAAGTGCTTGTTAATGCGTGAAAATCCAGGAATCCGAGCCAGAACTCCATTAGATATGGTGCGGGGAGGCTCACAGAACAGGAAATGGACATTGGTATGAGACTTGAAAGAAGCTCAGACACAGGCCTGAGGCAGGTAAGTGATGTCACACAGCACAAAGCCTGATGGGAGGAACTGCCTGGCAACGCTGAGGGCAGAGCACGGAGGACTTGCGAAGTGGTCCACATGCTGGTGGATAAATAGATACATAAGGAAAACTGGAGTGATTCTTTTGATTGGAAAAGAGAAAAGGACTCATTTGAACCCATCACTAGATATATGTGTCACAGCTTGTTTGATCTTAAACTCCACGCCCTATAGAAACATAGCTTCTGCCTGCATTGCCTCTTGTGAGCTGGAGAATCAAGCAGGGATGGGATGTTCTCTGAATATTAAGTCTGCTTCCAGATGGGAGATTCCTGAGTCTTGTCACACACTGGTTTCTGCTTTCCTTATTTGGCCTCATGGACCTGCAGAGATACTTGTTAAGGGTTGGAATTATGCATGAAAGGTGGACCGGTGTCTTGAGGATTTCATTTTGTTGTGGCTGAAAGGTACCACCACAAACATTCTGCAAAAGCAAGAGTCATTGCTACTCATGCTTCACACACATTTACATTCATTTTATGATATTCCCATAACCTCTAATTTCTTGGTGTTCTTTTCATTGTTGACTGAACTGCTAGACGAGGTTATTGGGGAATACCACCTTCTCCTGTCAACAATCTCAATTATTATTTTTCTTTCGTGTATGAGTGCTTGCCTGCATGCAAGTGCACCCATGTCATGCCATGCCCATGGAGGCCAGAAGAGGGTGTCAGATTCTCTGGAATGGTTGTGAGCTGCCATGTGGGTGCTGGGAACAGAACCTGATCCTCTGCAAGAGCAGCCTGTCCTCCTAACTGCCGAACCATCTCTCTATCCCCATTCTGTCAAACATCTTTCACTGTTTCTCTTCAACTCTTAACCTCATCATTCATTTGTAAACCTGAAATCTGACTCTATTTCTGTAATTAGCCAGCGTCCACATTGGTATGTAAAGTGCTCTAATCCCCTCAGTACTGTAACAAGATGAACCAACCCTCCTTGCGGTTGTGTAATCAACGGATCAGCCACGCAAGCCGCTGAACCGCCAGGGTTTCTGTACTTCTTGAGAGAATTTCTATGGATTTTCATCTACTTTATATAATTTAACGTAAAATATTTGGAGTCATTTTCAAGAGATCTTGCACAGACATCTTTCTTTCATCCCCCCCCCCCCCCCCCCCGCGCCAGGATCTCATGGAACCCGGGCTGGCTTGGAACTCCATATAGAGCTGAGACTAGCATTGAACTTTGGGTCTTCCTGTCTCTACCTCCTGAGTACTAAGATTATAGGTATGCACTACTTGCCTGTCTCTGTCTCTCGAGTGCTGGGATATAAAGGCCTGCACCACCATGGCCGGCTCCAGGCTTGACTGTAACAAAACCAAGCAAATCATTTTCATTTGTTAATGGAACTGTCAATGTTTCAGGTTTGTGAGTGTTCCTCTCTCCTTTTTTGTTTCATCTAATTGGAAACGATGCATTTCTGAGTGCTGAGATTAAAACCATGAGCCAACTCCACCCACTAGAGTCAAGGTTCCTGAATGTACCACTAACATGGCCTCCTTTAGACTTGATACTGTGTTGGTTACAAGTACTGCGCCTTCTAATTAGTATTAGTTCAAGTGGTCACTGGGCATGATCTTGATACTTATGTAGGAAAATCTCATCAGGACTAGATAAGTTGGGATTTTCCTCGTATCAAGCAATTTTCCGTGCTACATACCTTACTGACCGACTAGTGAAAATCCTCCCATGCCTTGTTTGTTCTGTTCTGTTGTCATTTCTTAGACAAGCTCTCCTGTAATCCAGACTGGCTTTAAACTCTCTATGTAGCTGAAGATGACCTTGGACTCCTAATCCTCCAACCTCCACCTCCCAAGTGCTGGAATTACAGGTGTGTACCACACCTGGCTCCTGTCCCACAAACACCCTATGAGGTCCATTTTATAGATGAGGAAAGGAAACCTCAGAAGGGTTTGATGATCAAGGTCACAGAATGTGATATCACAGAGCTAACAGCTGTGCTTGTCAGAGCACAGCACCTGTCTCTGACCACTACAGGGCATGGTGTCTCCCTGGAGGAATCCTGGCAGCAGCCAGTGCAGAGATACGTGGATCTTGCCAGCATCTGCTGCTTTTCTGAGTGGCTGAGTCATGTGCAAAGAGTCCACATAAGCATCCAAGCTGGGGACCGGATCAGTCATTGAGACTGGGTCTTACCCCCTACACTGTAGAGAAAGTAATACTTGCTAATCTATAAAACATCTTGAAGGATCTTAAGTAATGTGCCTGGAACAGCAGCAGATATTTTTTTCCATTTCATATGACCTCCATGTTTGCCAGTAACTTACTCTGAAATTTGAACTGAAGATGAGTACTGTATACAAATGAAAGCATTCTGTCTGTCAAAACGTAGAAATAACCTCACCCCGATCTTCAATAACCGTTCACTGTGCACCTACATGAGCCATGGACACTTGGAGGCTTGCAGATACGATGGTAAGGAGTAGACCAAAAGCTCATCTCATCTCGATGGGACTGTGTGTAGAGAGGTGTCCTTAAACAAGCACATAAGGAAAATGAGTAGTGTGGCAGTGGCTAAGAAGCACTACGCAGAACCGAGACCACAGCGTTCTCCCCTGACAGTCAGGACACAGAGTGAGAGGAAAAATCCAAAGAATAAATTTTGTTTTGGTCTTTTTGGAACAAGGTCTCTCTATGGCCTCAACTCTTCTGGAAATTGCTTTGTAGACCAGGTTGGCCTCAGTCTCACAGAGATCTGTCTGCCTCTGTGTTCCCAGTGCTGGGACTAAAGCGTGTGTCACCATATCTGGCACAAACACTTCCAACACACACACACACACACACACACACACACACAAAGTAGCTCACAGTGGCTTCTTATGATATGATGGCCTTGCTATCCCTGTTCAACAGCTCAGACCCAGTGCACATTACCCAAGACCTCACAGCTCCATGTGCGACATTCGTGAACCCAGAGAATAGGAAAAAAAGATACCTGTGTGAGGTTTTCAGCACAATGAGCTACACAGCCAATGGACAGCTTTGGATCTGACAGCTGTCAGCTAAGCTCTTCACAGGTTGCTGACAGAGTCAATGGAGGAGCATACCGACATGGCTTAGTTAATACCCAACACACACAACATACACAGTTAGCAAACATCTGTCAAGGAAGTGAATGAATCCATTCACACAGGGACCTGGCTGCTTTTGCTGTTGGAGCAAGGACCCAGCTGTCAGACATCCCTGCAGTCACGTTGCCATGAACCGTAAGCAAATGTCCGCGAGCTCTAACACTCCTTTCTGTTTCTGCTTGAGGCCTGTTTATTATCTGCTACCCATGAGACGCCAGTCTTGGCGACTACACCAGGCTTTATGTGTTTCTCTGATCACACTATTATAGTTACGAAAAAGAAGCATTCATAACAGATCCAACATTAGTATTACTTTTTGAAAAACACAATGGTTGCAGTCAAACTTGGTGCCTAAGACATTAACATCAAAGCACAGAAATCACAGGGGGACAAATATGAAGACTGAAAGTCTACCTGAGACCTTATACAGGTAGCATGAGGCAGAGCCTGCACAGAAGGGACATTAATGTGTCTGCATTGAAACCCAGAGATTTAACTATAACCTTGAAAAGAAATCTTGTTTTTATCAAACCATGCTTAAAATAGTGGTTTCTTTTCTACTATAAACAAAACTATAATGACAAAGTTCTACGCTGCCCAGTTCTAGAACGACAAAGATCTATACTACCCAATTCTATTGCTAAGGAGCATCTTCGTCAGTCTCAGCCATGCCTGGAGGATGATGAGTCCCTTGTCCTTTGATGAGGATCCACCATTCCAAAAGCATCACCAATTTTACTCCGTATTTTTACTTTTCTTTTAATTTTCTTGGAGCTAAAGTTGCCAAGAGAAAGGCCTAACATGGAAATCTCTTTGCCAGAGAACCAACCTCTGTATGCTCATGAACTCTGGGTTTTGACCACCAGCCTTAGCTACACATTTCCACATCTTGCTGAAAAGTTGGGATGGAAAGTTTATAGTATTTACTTCGAAAAGATGAGCAAGAGATGATGATGATGATGATGATGATTTTAACTTTGAGACAGGGTCTCCTGTAGCACAAGCTGGTCTCTGACTTACTAAAACAACAGACAATAGCCTTGAACTACCAATCTTCCTGATTCCCAAGTACTGGGATTTATAGGTGTGCACATGACATTCAGCTTTTTATGATTTTTTTTAAAGGAGCAAATATTACAGATTTAGGTCAAAATTTCTCAGTAAGAAGGCAATTTTATTTTTTAATTTTATGTATATAAGCTTATTGCCTGAATATATGTAAGCACACTCATGTCGTGCAGTGTCCACGGAGGTCAGAAGAGGGCATCAGATTCCCCTGGAACTGGAGTTGTGAAGGTTGTTAGCAACTATGAGTGCTGGGAATCGAACCTGGGTCCTCTGCAAGAGCAGTCAGTGCTCTAAACTGTTGAGTCATCTCTCCAGCCCCAAGAAGACAATTTTAGATGACAAATTCTATCACATTAAAGTATTTCCTTGCAAGGCACTTGCTCAATGACACCTACGTTTAGCCTGACTGACACCCACTGACGTCCACTGTCGCCCACTGATGCACCCCCCACTTCGCTCCTGCTTTTGGTCCTTTTGCCCGAAGGCTTGTTGTCTGACGGGTGTAGTTCTGAATACCATAAATGTACACACTCTTCATATGTGTCTGCAAACACATTTGGAATTAAGCCAAAATTAATCATGTACATGATTACATTACAAGCAATAATTACAAAATAAAAAAGGCAGACCTATTCTCGCTCAGGAGTTATAAGCCCATTTATTTTCTCTCAGCCCGTCTATTGTGAAGATTTTTAAGCAGATCTAAAGTACATAAAATCTTACAATGGGCTTCTTTGTGCTCCGATCACCCACCCTTGATAATTATCAACTTATAATTAATCTTTTTTGATCTGTATGTTTTCAGAATTCCCTCTACACCCAGGCATTATATGTTTTATTCACTAATATTCTGACATGTCAGTCAAATAATAAAGACTATGAAATAATCCAAATATCAGTAGTACACATAAGTTAATGTCTTCATTTTAAACATTTATGTATTTATTTTACTGTGTGTATGTGTATTTTGTCTGCATGTATGTAAGTGTGTGTGATGCCTGTACAGGCCAGAAGAAGGTGTCTGATCTCCTGAAACTGGAGTTACAGACAGTTGTTAGCTGTCGTATGGATTCTGGGAACCAAACCCAGGTCCTTTTCAAGACCAGCCAGTGTTCTTACCCACTGAACCCCGTAAGTTAATTTCTTAATAGGATCAAATCAGTGTCTAAAAGTCTGTGATTAATTCATGAATATTTCTTCACAGTTTGTTCAAAATCAAAATCTAAGTAAGATGCATGTGCTGTAATTAGTTCATATCCTTTTAATGTACCTTCACTCAAAGATTCACCCTTTGCTCTCCCTGTCATAATTTATTTATTGAAATTACCACGTTTTACCCAGGATCATTTTTATGTTTATCTTACTAGGTTCTTGAACCCTACAAACAGTAGAAAGACCTCCCAACGACCCAATACCCCGTCCGCTGAGACCCAGCAGTTCTGAGGCTCTCTGGTGCTGTGAGGTTAGTTGTTCTCTAGGTGTTTCCAGAGTGCAGCCACGTAGGGGCAAGCTGTATCCTGCAGTCTGGCTCCTGTCCTGTGCCTGTAGGTGTTCCGACGTACCATAGCCTGTGTGGTCATTGCAGCGATCCTTTTCTGTGGTGGAGACAGGCCGGCATCTCTGGACTATGCGCCACCTCTTGTTTGGATTTTTGCCCTTCTCAGTTTTTTATTTTCTTGATAGTTCTGACATTAATATAATGTACAGTTGCTACATTTAATTTAGTATTTTGAAGTGTTTTGTAAGGAGTTTTCTTACAATTTAGTCCTTAATATTGTGCAGAAATAAAACCTCTTGCTTTTAAAATCTTTTTTGGATCAACTTGCAAGTTTCTTAACCTTTCTGAGTCACAGTTGTCTGTAAAATATAATACTTTTTTAGTTGTTGCATTCTCTTTGGATACAAATGAGCTAATATATACAAAGTAAGGTAATTAAAAATACTTATTATTTTTATTTCGTGTCTATGAGTGTATTGCCTGCATATAGCACTTGTGTTGTGCGATGCCAACAGAGGTCAGAAAGGGGTGTGGGATTCCCTGGAACTGGAGTTGGACAGTTGTTAGCGGCCATGTGGGTGCTGGGTATTGAACCCACGTCCTCTTCCAGAGCAGCTAGTACTCTTTACCACTGAGCCATCTTTCCAGCCCCGTAAGGTAGTTTTTCTAAATAAAGGACATGCTTGAGCATGGTTGAAATAATAAATTATGATGGCTGGATTTCAGATGGCTGAAGGAGTGGATCTGCACCAGGTAGATAAAGAAAGAAAAGGACATTTTTGGTCAAAGGTACAATTCCTGTCCTGTTATTATTTAGCCTGGTTTTCATCCCTCACCAACTTTATTGATTCAATATCCTATTCTCTTTGTTTATTCAATCTTTTGAGGGTGTAATTATACCTTGCTGTTCCTGTAAAATATGGACCTTCACCGAAATCCATACATCTGTATTTTAATATTGAAAGACCCCATAAGGAAGGGACTCTTCTTGAAGGCCTCCCCCATAATCAGAGACTGGGCTGACTGTGGGTTTTCTCTCTTCTCCATTTTCTATAAATTGATGAAACGCCCAGCCAGAGAATCCATTGGCTTAGAATGGTTACTTACTTGAAATGGTTTTCAAGGATTTGGGGATGTGCGTGTTGTAGTTACTGAGTGCTGTCACCTCTTGCACAATGTTCCGGCTCTCCAGCTGAAATCTTCCTCTGGCAGAAACATCAAGGAAGGTGCCTGGGAGCCATAGGGTGTAGAGGACCCCTCCTCTGATCCAGCTGCTCACACAGTCCTGCTCATCTCTACCGGTTCTGTCGGAATCATTTTCTGACACTGTACAAAGACGCAAGTGAACATCTGCCCAGTGCTGTGTGCTGAGAAGCAAGGCGTCACCTGCGCACAGGAACGTCTGCTTCTCACTGTCCTGCTTGGGAGCAGATCTGGCCGAGTCACACAGCAATGCAGACTTCAAAGCATCACTGGTGGAAGACACTAAAAACACCGAATTCTGCTTATTGGAAGTCTCAAATCATGACGGAACCCATCACTTTGAATTCAGCCATCCTGGGGACATCGCTGGCGTGCAAATCCTCCTTAAACTCTGCACTCCTTCCCAGCCAACTAGAGCTTTGATTATATCAGAGCAGTTGATTCTTGGTGCTATTAGTGCCATGAGGAAGAACTCCTTAAGAATCACCTAATGGAGCCTGGAGAGATGACTCAGCAGTTAAGAGCACTGGGTGCACTTGCAGAGGACCCGGGTTCAGTTCCCAACACCCGTATGGTAGCTAACAACATCCACAGCCCCAGCTTCAGGGGAATTTGTTGCTCTCTTCTGACCTCCTCTGGCATTACACAACACAGGTGCACTTATACACAAGCAGGCAATACACTCATACACATAAAGTAAAAATAATAAATAAAATATTTGAAAAAAAGAATCACCTGATGGATTCTTGGAAATTTTGTTTTTACAGTTTACGTTGTGAAGAGGTAAGGATTAAACAAAGATGTGGGTGAGAATAGAATGCAAGACAAAAGAGAGCTATCTGGAGGAGCACTCAGATAGACCACCCAAATTATCACACAGAAGTCCTCTTGGAAGATGAGCTCACAAATCAAAATTAGCAAACGCACAAAGAACCAACCTATTAACAAAGACCACTGCTTGCATTTATATAATGTACACATGCATAAGCTCTAAAAATTCATGCCAAAGTCCTATGAATTCCTAATAAGGGGTGCTGGAGTGACAAATCAGTTGTTAAAGATTTACTTTGTAAGCATGAGGACCTGAGTTTGATTCCCCAGACCTACATGAAAAGAATAAAGCCAGACATGTGGTACATGCTTGTAATCTCTGCACCATAGCTGTGGAGATAGATGGATCCTGGGGCTCCCTGGTAGGCCAGCCTAGACCTCAACAAGCTCCCTCCCAGTCATCGAGAGACCCTGTCTCAAAACCACAGTGGTCAGAAGGAATGAGAACTGAGATTGTCTTCTGGCCTCCATGTGCACGTGCACATACACACACACACACACACCCCACACATATATACACACACCACACACATACATACATACCACATACATATGTACCTGCACATATATGAACTCACACACATACATTTATGTTTTAATTCCTAATAATGAAACTAATACACAGAACTTATAAAATAATTGAAACAATCAAAGATGTCAAAGAAATACTTGGGTGCATGAATAAAAAACCTTACTTTTAAATTGTTACCAAAAATGCTTCTAAAAATAGAACCAAGAATCTACCAGGACTCTCCTGGGAGTGCAGGCTCCTCTAACTCTCCCTGCACATGGTTCACACCCCACCTTGGCATGTGACTTTCTAAATTAAACTGTAGCTATCTGTACATGTGTCCCCCCTCCCACAGACTGGACAGCTGGGCAGGGGGCACCATACCCAGCATAGAAGTTTCTTTTCTACTAGTAAGTAGATGTCTTCTACAGGCTTCTGTTCTGCTCTTTATCCAGAGCCTAACTCACTCTGGTGGTGCCAATCAGACACAGAGCAACAAATTCCATAAATATCTGTTTATGCAAAATAATCCCTTGACCAGAAACCTGAGAGAAGCAAAGATTTGCTCCAGTATTTCTCATGAATCAACAGGAATGTACGAAATGTCTCTGTACATGTGGTCAAGAAAAACAACCTTATTTCATGTTGGGAAAGACAGTAAGAAATCTAGAACCATCACGGCTATGCAGACAAAGGATGCTGCTGTACCGCCCCTAAACCTGATGACCTGACTTCAGTCCCTGGGACCCATATGATGGAAGGAAAGAACTGACTCCCGCAAGTTGTCCTCTGACCTACACACACACACACACACACACACACACACACACACATATACACACACACAGTGGCATTCCTACACTCACATGCACACAAATTTTTAATTTGTAATAACAATTTTTTAAAAGTCAAGTCAACGTGCATTCAGCCTGCCCCAGTGTGTGGCACAGGCGGAAATGGATTTCTCAGGCATGAGCAGGAAGGGCCTTAAGGCTGGCCCCACTTCAGGAATAACTGCAATAGCAAGTCTATACCCATGTCCCTGAAAATGCACCCACTGGCAGAAAATTAATAACCAGCACAACGTCTGGAATCCGCTATCAATCAATATGAATTCAATTGTATGACAGCGTGTCAGGAGCACAAACAAGAGACTCATCTTGTTTGAGGTTTCGAACATTAACAAGCGGCTTCACTAACAGCGTCTCAAAAACATAAGCCAGCTGTAAGGGAACGCTCAGAATTATCATTATTGAATGACGCAACTCTGTGTCTGAGAATCGCTGTGTCCCTTTCAACATGAGGCCAGTGTCTGTAAGAAGCCCATGGCCTGTCCTGCACACTTCCCAGTGCCAAATAGCCAGCCAGACACTGAGCTTTCTGTGAGGCATGTGAGAGGATGGGGAAACGGGGAGCGAGGCTTCAGGGGGGTTTCCAGGTGGGAAAATCTGTGATACATGGGATTTGGCAACTGACTGAGGATTATTTATCGAAGGTTCTAGGACACGATGGCTTTGGTCACTCTGCTCACTTTTAAAATTACAGTTGGCCTCAGAGCTGTGAACACAGACCAAAAACCTCCAATAAATATCCCAGGCTATGTGCTCACATGAGATCAGCTCTACTTGAAGAGACTCAGACTAGAGGAGAGAAAGCTCTAGAACAGGACATCAGCTTACTGAGCAGTACTATGTAAAGAGTACTGTCAAGTCCAATCTTTCACTGTATACCTGGCTGGAAGCTGTCTTTCCTCCATTTAAATTTGTTCACCTTGATGTTCTCGCCTGCCCCTCCCACAGCCTTGGGTGCCCTCTGTCCCCAAGGCAGCATCACTCTGCCTTCTGCTCCCTGAGGATGAGGACCCTAGCCTCTCCCCAGCCTTTGGGAACCAGTTGCTTCTCTGTTTTGCTGACATAACTGAATGGGAGATACAGCTTAGCCTGTGCCTTATGGCCCCCTCTCTGATCTTTAGCAGCTCAGAGGTGGCATTCCCCTAGTTTTCAGGCTAACCCTGCCCCTGGAGTCAGAACCTGTTAACACATTAGCAGTCCCTTCTCTTCCAGCTGCCTGTCATCATGCATGTGAGAGAGGGGTCTTGGACATGACCCGTTGTAAAGGGGTTTGTGACAATGGCAAATCAAACACTTCAGAAACAACAATGGGTGATGTCAGGGTCCCCACCCCTCAGAAGTAGGAGTCCAAGCAGAGGGCAGCTGCTCGCTTCCGGACAGACATGGGGCCTGCTTCCCAGGATACTCAACCAAGAGCAAACCCCTTGCCTTCTAGCATCTAGTCATGTGCTGGCCTTTGGCCAGCTTCCCAGGAATACTGAAGACAGATACGCACAGACACAAACACATAAACAGACACACATACACACAGTCACACACAGATATACAAATATACACAGTCACATGCAGACACATACACATAGACACAGATACAGTCACATGTAGACACACACAGAGACACATACAGACACAGTTACACAGAGACATACACATATACATAGTCACATACAGACACACACACAGACACATAAACATACACAGATATGCACCTATACACAGAGACACACACACACACACACACACACACAGATACATACACACATTGAGACACACATATACACAGTCACATAGACACAGCTACTTATACACACACACATATCAGAGATATCACAGGAAGGTTCTATAACTTCCGCAGAGGCTGTCCCCAGTTAGTATCTGGTTTTGGAACAGAGCTGACAGGTTTGTATCTGTCAGCTGCAACCATTCCCCTGATCTTCCTTCTGCAACAGCTCAGGTGTGTGCAGTACTTCGTAAAGGAAAAGCGTTGTTGGGATCTCAGTGCTGTATAGACAACCCCAGGAGGGCTCCTGAGTCTAAGTGGGGCGCCACCCAGAAGCTGCACCTGCTGGGAGGGGCTGTGACATGACGAGGCCCAGCATGGAGACACCCGTGGGTTGTACTGTGACATCTTCTATGGGCAAACAATCTCGTTTTCAATATTAACAAAGAAAAGGCTGTATCTATCAAGACAAGCTGAGGGAAGGGTGGCTTCCCTTGAGTTCTAGAAATACCCAGCATCTTAGTTTTGTTTCCTGTTCCTGACCAAACCAACTAAGAGAGAAAGGGTTTATCTCAGCTCTCAGCTCGAGGTTACAGTCCATCACAGCAATGCAGTCAGAGCTACAGGCGCTCACGGAGTTGTCACAGTACACCCACAGATGCCTAGAGGAGAGGAACAAATGCCCAGGAGC
The DNA here is from genome assembly GCA_035773235.1 of Eospalax fontanierii. Lineage (NCBI taxonomy): Eukaryota > Metazoa > Chordata > Mammalia > Rodentia > Spalacidae > Eospalax > Eospalax fontanierii. Next base: position 15,976,120 of record CM069551.1, read on the forward strand.
AACTCACTTTCTATGTCATCCAGCTCAGGGCTTCTGCCCAGGGAAGGGCGCCCCCACAGCAGGCAGATCTTCCCACCTCAATGAAGTCACTCAGGATAATCTCGCGCTGGGGCTGGAGAGATGGCTCAGGATTTAAGAGCACTGACTGCTTCTGCAGAGGACCTGGGTTCGATTCCCAGCACCCACATTGTGGCTAACTGTATAGCATACTGTAGCATGGACCTTGGCCAGGCCACCTGCCATGAGACATGGGGAGAAAGCTCCTGTGGATGCAGCGCTCTGCCCTAGCCAGGCATGACACCAGCCTCCGCCCCACACCTGAATGACCTGCCTAAGAGACGGAGCACCAGTCTGGCAGCTGGGACCCCGCCCCATAAGGCCATTGGCTAACCAGACCTATAAGACCCCTTGCACTTCCTTGAATAAACAAGTTTGCAGCAGCTCGCCCATCTGCATGCTTCTCACTCAGCTCCCCAGGTCTGTCTGTGTGTGTTTTGACTCCACGCCTACTCACCCCCTTTTGGTGGAGACCCTTGTCCCACTTGGGCTGGCTTTGAGCACAGGGATCCCCAACAGTTAACAACCACCTGTAACTCCAGTTCCAGAGGACCCAATGCCCTCTTCTGACCTCCTCAGGCATTGCATGACACCGGTGCACTTACATACATGTAGACAAAACACTAATACACTTAAAAAAATAATAAATTGTATATATATATTAGAAAAAGATAATTCCCCACAGGCAATCCAAGAAGTGTCTCCCAGATGATTCTGGATCCTGCCGAGCTGATGATCAACACAAACTATCACACCAAGTACAAGGCAGTCTCCTTCACAGGACAAAAGGATCGCGCAGTTTTTCAGTATGTGAGCATTTTTCAATAGTGCCACTCAGTTAAAAACAGCATCCTTGACTCAGAAACCAAAATGTCAGTGCCTGGTGCTAAGCCAGGAAGGAAAGCAGGATTCACCACAGTGGTCCCTCCATCCTTTAAAAAAAAAAAAAAAAAGAGTATTTTTATTTTATGTGTATGAGTGGCCTGCAGGGCCAGAAGAGGGCACTGGGTCCCCTGAACTGGAGGTAAAGACAGTTGTAAGCCACCATGTGGGTGTCAGGAACCAAACACGGATCCTCTCTAAGAGGAGTCAGCACTCTCAACTACTGAGCCATCTCTCCAGCCTCGGTTCCTCTACTTTTAAGAGATAATGCAACCAGTGAAATTCCTCAAGCACTCAAAACTGTATTCACTGGCTGGATGTGTTTGGTTTTTTGTTTTGTTTTGTTTTGTTTTTTAACAGAAATTTGACCAGAGAAGGAATCAGTAAATGCAACCAAAGCAAATTCTCCCAAATGTTTCCCCACCCATTGGACACTTGCCAGTTCACTGGCTAAGACTCTTCACTGGAATGAACAGACTTCCGGTTGCTCTGGGAAAGCTTTGCAACCTTCATTAACAAGATCAGAAATGTGCTTATGAATCACTGTACAGAAGTAGAACTCTAACCAGACCTGGTGGCACATGCCTTTAATCCCAGCACTCAGGAGGCAAAAGTAGGCTGATCTCTATGAGTTCAAGGCCAGCCTGGCTATACAGTGAGCTCCAGGCCAGTTGGGGCTACAGGGAGATCCTGTCTCAAAAAGACAGGAAGAAAAAAATAGACTTACATCAGATGTAGTGTCACATGCTTATAATCCCAGAATCCGGGAGAGGGAAACAGGAGGATCAGAAGTTCAATGCCAACCTCAGCTATATAGTAAGCTCGAGGCCAGCCTGGGCTATATGAGTCCCTGTCTCCAAACTAAAACCATAGCCAGCAAGATGACTCAGTGGGTAAAAGCACTTACTGCCAAGTCTGATGAACCGAGTTTGATCCCTGAGACTCCTAAAAAGTCATCCTCTGACCTCCACATATGCAATAGCATGTACACACACACACACACCACACCACACCATGCACACACACGGGGCTTTCAGGAGGTAACTGAGGTTAAATGCGGTTGAAGAGTGGGGTTCCAGTCTGACAGGCTACAAGTGATTGCATAGTGACTCACCCCTTTAATCTCAGCACTTGCAAGGCAGAGGCAGGTGAATCTCTGTGAGTTCCAGACTAGCGTGGTCTACATAGATGTTCCAGGTCAGCCAGGGCTACATAGTGAGACCCTGTCTCAAACAAACAAAACAACCCCCACCCCAAAACAACAACAAAGATAAAAAGAAGGAAAGCGACAGCAGGACCTGTTGGTGCCCTTAAAACAGGGACTAAGGTAAACACTGCTAACACTTGCCCTTGAACCTCCAAAGCAGTGTCTGCTGTTTGAGCCTCCCAGATGATAACATTTGTCAGGACACCTGACAACCTAAGACAGGAAGATGCAGTTTACTAGTACCGTGTGTAGGTGTACACATTCCAATACTGAAATTAACTGGGGTGATGGGATATGTGGCCTCACTCAGGCCTGTGACTGTGAGTCTGTCAAGTTTTCTCTCAATACATGGAGATCTGAGGCTGTTTCCAAGCCATGTGAAAGCAAGTGTGCTTCTAAAGCAGGTTGTTATGTAACTTATGCTAGATAAACGTAGTTCCTAGCCATCTTTGTTTTAAAGTAGTTCTCTATCAGATTATGAATGCATCACAATAAATTTAGGAATATCCAGAAGGCTAAAACATGGCATTCTGGGAGTGTGGGTGGCTGAAGATGGCTCAGGGGTTGTGTGCTTGCTGAGCAAGCATGGAAATCGAACTTTAGGTCCCCAGGAACCCACGCAAATTCCAGGTGGACATGGCGGCCCACCTATAATGTCAGCGTTGGAAAACAGAGGCAGAGGCAGAGGATTCCGGGGCAAGCTGGTTGGGGAGACTAGCCATGGTGGTGAGTTCTGGCTTTCATCAGAGACCTTGCACAATGAGGACGATGAGAATGCGATGGAGGGCGATTCCTGACATTACCACTGGGCCTCCACGTGCACTCCCACCATGTGCACACGCACACACGCTCCTCTCTCTCTCTCTCCCTCTTTCCCTCTCTCTCTCTCTCTCTCTCTCTCTCTCTCTCTCTCACACACACACACACACACACACACAGATGGAAAAAGAAAGGAATAAAAACTAAATAACCCATGGATAGCCTCAGGCCCCATCCAGCACTGCATTCTGGTGGGCTTATTGGCCAGCCTTTGACAGTTTCTAGGAGCCACAAAACAAACTTCATTTTGCAGTGAGATGATACCAAGTTCAAGTATAATGACTAGCTGCCACCGTTAACAGAAAGACATGTAGATGGGGCCTTTGCACCAGCTACTTGTGTCCTTTGAGGGTTGATGCTTTCTCTGAGTAGCGTACCAGCAAGTGAGGTCAATTAAAGAGCAGTCTTAATAGAAACACCAAGGATGGACAGCACTGTGGGGATGGCCGGGAAGCCATTTCCTCAGAGCACTCAGCGCTGAGTAGTACTAACACTCAGCAGTCAGCCACATCAACCCCAACACGCCTTCATTTACTCTAACTAGAGGAATGCAAACTAAGCCAAGATAACACATCCATCTTATTGATATTTATTAATCATTTCTTAGATTTATATTATTTTATTATTTTGTGTGTGTGTGTGTGTGTGTGTGTGTGTGAATATGCACATGTATGTTCAGGTGCCTATAGAGCCCAAATGAGGGTGCTGGATTCTCTGGAGCTGCAGTTACAGGCAGCTAGGAACCATCTGATGTGGGCATTGAGACATGAACCCCAGTCCTCTGAAAGAGCAACAAGAGCTCTTAACCACGGAGCCATCTCTTCAGCCCATTTTATGACAACCTGGTGAGGGTGAGTTAGCATTCTGAATATTGCTAGAACCCAGAGCCACAGGGCGGGAATACCAGCACATTGTA